>CM067842.1:282162479-283412479 GCA_034509565.1 Triticum monococcum
CTGTTCCTACCACCACAGCCCCAGTTGCTACTCTAGTATCCACTCCTTCAGCTCCACAGACTTCAGCAGTAGTATTTGTAGATGCAATCATCTTAACGACATCTATGCACACTGGAGCTACAAGCCATAAGACCACTTTAGGACCTCCCAGAGATCGTGCCTAGAGTGCCGTATAGCACTATACGTTTTCAAACTTTTTTGTAACTTGTTGCCAAAGGGGGAGAAAGCGTACAGATCATAGGTTTCGACAGAGAGTGTCTTTTGTTTTTGTTGGTTTTATTTGCCTTGCTACTTGCTACTTTGGTTTGGTTGGTTATTGCTACAATTTGTGTTATGCTCGTGAGATACTTTATGTGATCATGTGTTGGATCATACTACACTTAATGTGTGATTGCATTCTTATATCTATGAATGTTTGTGTATGATCAATCACTTGTATCCTGGTGAGGAGAGCATGTTATTTAATTCTTATCATTTTGTGCGCTCCACCAAGGTGTATGTGACATGGTAGAGTGAGCCATGATCCTAATCGATTGTGCATTTCCATTCAAAAGCAAATTTTAAATAATGCACAAATTTAGGTGGAGCTCTTGCTTATCACATACTTCTAAAAGAGACGATGTATTTCATACATATTTGATGAAGCTTTGATTTATATGTTGTCATCAATTACCAAAAAGGGGGAGGGGTTGTTTTGGCAATTCATAACAATATATAGCTCATTGAAATAATATCCATTCAAGTTTAATATTTCAGAAAGTTCAATGAATGGCATGACATGGACTAGAGATGTGGACCCCTCGAAATGCTAAGCAAACATATTGGCAAAAGCTCAGGACTCTTCATTTATATTTTAGTGATCCAAGGTCACATTGAGTAAATAGGGAAGCCAATCCTACTAGAAGGGGATCAGGTGTTGCTTAATGGCTTGCTTGCTCAAATGCTTAGTGATATTGCTCCAAAGCCCTCAACCGCTTTCTCATTCCAAATATGTCAAAACCGTAAACTCTAACTCGGTCCCACCGATTCTTTCTATCTGGCACCGTCGATTTAATATGACATGGCCACTGCAAGAAAGCCTAACAGTTCGGTCACACTGATACAGATCTCGGTCTCACCGAGATGGCCGTGCCAGGTCTCTGTTGCCTGTTGCAATTATTTCGGTCTCACTGCAATACTGATCGGTCTCACCGAGTTGGCTTGACATTTTCCCTATTGCCTTGTTGCTTCACTTTGTTCTCACCGAGTTTATGTAATCGGTGCCACCGAGTTCATTTTTTCCCTAAGCCCTAGCACATCGTTCCCACCGAGTTGTTCCAGTCGGTCCTACCGAGATTTCTAACGATCACATTTTGAAATAAATCGGG
This sequence comes from Triticum monococcum, assembly GCA_034509565.1. Lineage (NCBI taxonomy): Eukaryota > Viridiplantae > Streptophyta > Magnoliopsida > Poales > Poaceae > Triticum > Triticum monococcum. Next base: position 282,163,847 of record CM067842.1, read on the forward strand.
GTCTCACCGAGTAAATTTGGTCGGACCGAGTTGGGTCAAATGTCTGTAACGGTTGTATTTTGTGTCGAGGCTATATATACCCCCAACCCTTATCTATTTGTTAGAGAGCCATCAGAATGTGCCTACACTTCCAGCATACATTTTTCTGAGAGAAAACCACCTACCACAAGAATCTGGATTTCTAGCCTTCCCCAAGTTGCTTTCCACTCAAATCATCTTTTCAATATATCCAAATCTTTGAGAGAGAGTTGAGTGTTGGGGAGACTATCATTCGAAGCACAAGAGCAAGGAGTTCATCATCAACACAACATCTATTACCTTTTGGAGATTGGTGTCTCCTAGATTGGTTAGGTGTCGCTTGGGAGCCTCCGACAATATTGTGGAGTTGAACTAAGAAGTTTGTAAGGGAATGTAAACTGCCTACTTCATGAAGATCTACCCGAATGAGGAAAGTCCTTCGTGGGTGATTGCCATGGTGGGATAGACAAGGTTTCTTCTTCATGGAGCCCTCCATGGAATCGCGCAAACGTTACCCTTCGTTGGTTGAAGTCTCCATCAACATGGATGTACGATAGCACCAACTATCCGAACCACGCCAAAAATCTCCAGGTCATCATTGGTGTTTGCACTCTCCAAACCCTTCCCTTTACCTTCATATGCATTGTTTTACATTCCGCTGCTACACTCTTAGAATTTCATGTGTAGGTTGATTGCTTGATGTGTGCTAATTGCTAAAATCTTCCCACAACTAAAATTGGGAAAAGGCTAGACTTTTATTTGGTCGAGTAGTCTAATCACCGCCCTCTAGACCTACTTTCGAGCCTACACTAGATTATATTGATGAATTGGAGCTAGTTATGTGTCACCCTAGGTAATGAATATTATCCAACATAATTATCATTGTCGATCCATTGCCTACGAGCTTTTCACATATTGATCTTTGCTAAGTTACTTTCGTTGCTACTACTATTACGATCACTACAAACTGCTACTGTTACTTTTGCCACTATTACTGTTACTTCCATACTACTGTCCTCCAGATATTAAGTATTTCATTTGTCATTGAATTGATAGCTCAGCTACTCATACTCGTGAATATTCTATGGCTGCCCTAGAGTCTGTCGGATTTAGGGTTCCGCAGACCATTGAGAGGTTCAAACACTAGGGGTGCGTGCGAAGAACTCGTCCTCCCCAACCTACCTGCTCACGGATCCCACGGCCTAACTCATCGAACCCAAGAGACAAGAGATGGAGCAGTTTACCCAGGTTCGGGCCACCTTGCGTTGTAAAACCCTACTCCTGCTTTGTGGTGGATTTGGCCTTGAGGGGCTGAGGATGAACTAGTACAGTGGAGAACAACCTCAGGAGGAGAGGTGTTCTTGCGCTCGATGAGCTAGTGGGTGTGAGGATGATCTGAATGATCTGTCCCCCTCTATGGTGGTGGTTAAGTCCTATTTATAATTGCCTTGGTCCTGTTCCCAAATGTAAGGCGGGAAGGGATCCCACAGCGGCCAAATTCAAAGGGAGACAACTAGTACATGCTATCCTGACAAAAGTAATCTTCGCGTGGAAAAGCTCCTGGTCATGATGCCACGGTGGGCTTCGCGGTGACGTCCGTCCTGCCCTCCTGGAGGTCTTGGTCTTGTCGCACCGAAATGTTAACCTTTGTTTGATGCCTCGGGACTCCGCGCCTGCGCTTGCCTCCTTAGCACCAAAGTGGAAATGGGTACACTGCTCCCACTGGCGCTCGCCTGGCCTTGGTCATCATGGCTCACGTCATATGAACCTCGCGAGGTGCACCTTGCATTGATATCTCGAGTCCTCTAGAGCCAGCCTGGTGAGGCTGTCCCGCAGGAAGGTCTTGGTGTCGTTTTCCTCGTAAGGCTTGGCCCCTCGCGAGGGTCTTGGGTTGTTGTTGCTGAAGCTGGGCCTTACCAGGCTGTTGAAAGAGCCATGCCATGGGCCGCAGGAAGGCAAGTCTTGGTACCCCCATTCCTAGAACACCGACAGTAGTCCCCGGGCCCAAGGCGCGCTCGTACTTGGCTTCGAGGAGAAGCCAAAGGGCAAGTGCAGAGCGCCACAGGCCCTAACCGCCTGCGGCCTTGGTCGACGTGTGGCGATTGATGGGACGTGGGCGCCTTCGCTTCCCCATGCTACCTCGGCAACCATCCTTGCTTGGTAAAAAGGCTGGCGTCCGCTGCAGAGCTTTCATTTCCTTCCCTTCATCTTGCTCTAGATCCTCTTCTCCTCCTGCCCAGTAAACCTCCAGATCCACCGAAACTCATCCCGAATCCGTAACAATGGTCGTCGACAAGGCGAAAACCTAAGCCGCGGCCGGGCGTCAAGCCTCCTAGTTTGAGCCACCCCTGAGGGCGTCCATCATCGCCGAGGAGAACTACCTCGCCACCGCGCTCCAACTAACGGCCGAGAACAACAACGACAGGGCAGAGACGGTGCTCAGGGCCGGCTCTACCAAGCCGGAGACCTTGGGCAGCACGTTCTACCGCTTCTTCCAGCACAGCGTCTTCGCGGGGCTGGTCCCCCTTTCTCCGACTTCTTCCAAGTCATTCTTCGCCACTACAATTTCCACGCCCTTCACCTTCACCCCAACTCTGTCCTCCTCCTATAAATCTTTGCTTTTTACTACGAGGTGTTTCTGGGGGTGATGCCTTCCATGGCGCTGCTCAACCAGTTCTTGTAGCTTCGGTTTAATGGCACCCAGTGCTTGGGGTGCGTCACCTTCATCTCGGCCAACGGCAACAATGTGATCTCGCAGGCTAGGAAGAATGTGGAGGATTTCAAGAACAAGTGGATCTTCATGGATGCCACGTGCTCTCACCCCCGGCTGGTGCTGCCGACCTTGCAGCCAATGCCCCTGGAAGGGTGGGTTCACAAGAAGCTCACCGATCCCAGGGCTGAGCCGGTGCTGGAGGAGATGACAGCAGACCTGAAGGCTGACTATCCTAAGGCGGAGAAACTGACAGGGGCCATGATTGTCAAGGAATTAATCACACAGTGCCTGGCTCTTCTCTAGGTGCGCTCGCGCCCCCTGTGGAAGTCCACGGGCGCAGAAGACGACCTCCGGCTGTGTCCCGGATGACTTGTCCAAGGAGGAGCTGGTCAAGATCATGTGCGCCCTGCTTGGGAAGGACCAAGGCTGCGCCCCGGACTCCCATCTCCCGCTGTATCACCGCCCGGATGGGGAGAAGATCGCCGATGCCATACCTGTCTTCGATGAGTGCGGGCTCCTTCCTCTGGAGCCCTCCCGGCTCCCGGGCTCCCCCGTATCGGTGTCCTTCGGCGAGTCCGACCAAGTGGAGGGGGTGGATTCAGAGGCGACCTTGGAAGGGGCGGGGGAGACCTCTTCCCCGCGCTAGACCGATTTCCTCCGCACCCTTTCTGACGACGACGACGGCGAGCACCCGGTCCGGGAGTCTCCACGGCCCGCTGGGGTCACCACGAGGTCCAGGGGCACCCCTTCTAAGGATCTGGAGCAAGGGGTCCCAAAGAAGAGCATGTCGGCGCTGATTCCCCGAGGCGTCGCCCCTGCCTCCTCGCCAGCCACCACCATTGCAAAGCCGGTCATGCGCTCACCTGCCCCGGCGGGCACGACGGCTCCCATGCCCACGCAGCTCGCGAGCCTCACGCTCCTGAAGAGCCTGAGGGATTACGTTGCCATGGACCAGTAAGCGTGTCATCTTGTATTGGTTCGTTGATCTTGTCATAGTGTCTTGACGCTTTCCTCTTGTATGGCTAGGCCAAGGCTGGTGGTGAAGAAGAAGGAGTCGGCCAGGACCACCTATGAACAGTAGCTTGCCGCGGCCGCGCCACCTCTGGCACGGAAGGAAGGGGCTGGCCTGCCCGCTTCTGCAGCTGGGTCATCCCTGCGAGGCTCGGAGGCCCGGCCTCAGGAGGATGCAATCTCCGCGGCCGAGCCGGCTCCGGAGGCGCCCACCCTCATCTTGCCTCCTGAGGTCCTGGAGGCTTCAGAGCCCATGACCCTCTCTACCGCTGCTACCTTACTGGGGCTGACGCTGTCTCCTCCCCCGTCCATCCCACCGCTGGGCCCTGATGTTTCTGCTACGTCCAGTGTTCTGGATGATGCCCTCTTCGTGCTAGATCATCTCAGGGGTGATCTTCAGGGGACTGACCGGCGTAGGGCGTCGGGGTGCCTGGAGCTGATCTCCGGATAGCTCCGGGCCAATGCGTCCGTTAGGGCGGCCTAGCGCCAAGGCGTGGCGACTTCAAAGGAGGGCGAGCGGGTGGCCAGCTTGGCCGCGGTAGCCCGCGAGGTGGCGATGAAGGACGCAAAAGCCGCCGAGGAATGCTGCCGAGCAGCGGAGGCCGAACTGAATGCCCTCCGGGATGAGCAGGCCACCGGGTTCTGCCGGCTCGATGTGTGGGAGGAGCTAAAGGCTCGTGAGGCTGCAGTTGCTGACCATGACGCCGAACTAGAGCAAGCGGGCTGGGAGCAGGGTGTGGAGCGCAGCCGCCTGGAGAAGTTGAAGGAGGAGATGGAGGCGGAGAAGGCCCAGCTGGAGGTCAAGGAAAAACTTCTTGCCGTGAGGCACGCCGCCTTCGATTCACTTTAGTAGAGGTCCCGCAAGGCACTACGGGACTCTATGGGAAAGGGTTGAAGGACCACTGGTGACTATGGAGGATGGCCCCGCCGAGCTGCTCCCCCAGCTTGTCATGGCGCTCGAGGGCATTGTTGTTGGGGTCGACCCTATGATGTAAGGAGAAGCCCGCGTGTTCTCCCCCTTGGCCGTGACGCGCGTATTCAGCCACCTCCAACTTCACGACCCCAGCTTCTACCTTGGAGCCTTGCTTGAGCCTATGGACCTGGAGCACTGCACCGTCACTTCCGAAGCCGTGTAGGACTAGGTGGGGGCCCTTTTGGAGAAGTTACTCACCATCGACCCCGCGACCACGGCTGATGGCGCCGTTCACCCCGCGGCCACGGATGATGGCACTAGCGAAGGTGACATTATCGGCGATGGGGCGCTCCTTCCGGGCGATGGCAGCGCCCAAGGCTGAAGAAGAAGCTCGATGGTGGTGCTCCCCTCTATTTTATCTCCTCCAACATGCATCGTGCCTCGTGGAGGCGTAAAAACTTATATGCTTTGCACCTTTAAGAGACATTATGTATTGTAATAATTTGGTAGGATTTTGTGATTTCCTCCCCGTTTTCCTTAATGTTCTGCGTCGACAGGGACCGGCCCCGCAGTACCTCGTTCGCCGTTGGGTCATCCGGATCGCCAGGACGATACCAAGGGGTGAGGGGCTACATGACTAGTTAGGCTGCTGAGTCACGATACTCAGGAGTACCCCTTGACATATGAATAGCCCTAGGGAAGGAGATGCGAGAGTAGGCTTTAGAGTTCTGTGTCGGCAGGGCCCGTCCCCACGAGTACCTCAGCCTCCGTTGGGTCGTCCGGATCACCAGGACGAGACCAAGGGGTGAGGGGCTACGTGACCAGTTAGGCTCCTGAGCCACGATGCTCAGGAGTCCCCCTTGACGTACGAACAAACCTTCAAACCTTTCCTCGCCAAGGTCCCACTCGGGAGGGGCACGCGAAGACCAGGTTCGAGAGACCTGGCAGGGCGGTGTACACTAGGCGTGACCTGAGCATAGCTCCTGTGCCCAACCCCCTCGCGCTGCTCTTCCAAAGGGAAAGCATTGCGGTGAGGCTGAACACTGTGCCTGGTGGCTCCCTAAGGTCATTGCGGCCCTAGGGCCGCCCTTACCTGTTTATCACCAGCGCGGAGCATGGCGCTTTGTTGTGGATTGGCTTTGAGGGGCTCAAGATGAACTAGTAAAGTGGAGACAAACCTCAGGAGGAGAGGTGTTCTTGCGCTCGATGATCTGGTGGGTGTGATGATGATTTGAATTATCTGTCCCCCTCTATGGCGGTGGCTAAGTCCTATTTATAGTGACCTTGGTCCTCTTCCCAAATGTAAGGCGGGAAGGGATCCCACAATGGCCAAATTCAAAGGGAGACAACTAGTACATGCTATCCTGACAAAAGTAGTCTTCGCCTGCAAAAGCTCCTAGTCGTGATCCCGTGGTGGGCTCCGTGGTGACCTCCATCCTGACGTCCTGGTGGTCTTGGTCTTGTTGCACCGAAATGGAAACCTTTGCTTGACACCTTGGAACTCCGCGCTTGTTCTTGCCTCCTTAGCACCAAAGCAGAAACGGGTACACTAAGCCCGCTGGCGCCCGCCTGGCCTTGGTCGTCATGGCTCACGTGATATGAACCTCGCGAGGTGCACCTTGCAATGATATATCCGCTCCTTGGGAGCCAGCCTGGTGAAACTGCCCCCTAGGGAGGTCTTGGTGTCGTCCGCCTCGGTTATTGTTGCTGAAGCTGGGCCGTACCAGGCCATTGACAGAGCCACACCCTGGGCCACGAGAAGGCCAGTTTGGGTACACCCATTCCCAGAATGCCGACAACGTCGAATCAACAAATTTGGGTTGAATACTATACCCTCGAAAACTGTTGCGATCTCCTATACTTGTGGGTTATCACTGGCCAAGATGCCAATATGAATTATGCTTATGGAGCTGAACTTGCTATAGTTCCTTATGTTAAGAATGAAATTGTTTCTATTGCACCCAAACATGATAGTCCTATTATCTTTTTGAGTTCTCCCGCCTACACTATATCGGAGAAGTTTGCTCTTGTTAAGGATTATATTGATGGGTTGCCTTTTACCGTTGCACGTGATGATTTTGATGAATATAATATGCATGTGCTTGCTGCTCCTACTTGCAATTATTATGAGAGAAGAACTACATCTCTGCCTCTCTCTGTTTCCAACATGATAAAATTGCAAGAAACAACTTATGCTATGTATTGGTGATGTCTACTACACAACCTTCTTCTTGTAGACGTTGTTGGGCCTCCAAGTGCAGATGTTTGTAGGGAAGTAGCAAATTTCCCTCAAGTGGATGACCTAAGGTTTATCAATCCGTAGGAGGCGTAGGATGAAGATGGTCTCTCTCTCTCTCAAGCAACCCTGCAACCAAATAACAAAGAGTCTCTTGTGTCCCCAACACACCCAATACAATGGTAAATTGTATAGGTGCACTAGTTCGGCGAAGAGATGGTGATACAAGTGCAATATGGATAGTAGATAATAGTTTTTGTAATCCGAAATAATAAAAACAGCAAGGTAGCAAGTGATAAAAGTGAGCGTAAACGGTATTGCAATGATAGGAAATAAGGCCTAGGGTTCATACTTTCACTAGTGTAAGTCCTCTCAACAATACTAACATAATTGGATCATAAAAATATCCCTCAACATGCAACAAAGAGTCACTCGAAAGTCACTAATAGAGGAGAATGAACGAAGAGATTACGGTAGGGTACGAAACCACATCAAAGTTATTCTTTCCAATCAATCCGTTGGGCTATTCCTATAAGTGTCACAAACAGCCCTAGAGTTCGTACTAGAATAACACCTTAAGACACAAATCAATCAAAACCCTAATGTCACCTAGATACTCCAATGTCACCTCAAGTATCCGTGGGTATGATTATACGATATGCATCACACAATCTCAGATTCATCTATTCAACCAACACAAAGGACCTCAAAGAGTGCCCCAAAGTTCTACCGGAGAATCACGACGAAAACGTGTGCCAACCCCTATGCATAGGTTCATGGGCGGAACCCGCAAGTTGGTCACCAAAACATACATCAAGTGAACAACGTGATATCCCATTGTCACCACAGATATCCACGGCAAGACATACATCAAGTGTTCTCAAATCTTTAAAGACTCAATCCAATAAGATAACTTCTGTGACGCCCGGATAATCAAGCTACAGTAACCTTTGCTAATAATGCCACGTCACCTCGATTACGGTTGCTAATCTCGCGTTAGTTCGAAATCGATTCAAATTCAAATTCAAAAGAAAAGCAAACAACAAAAGTAACAAAAAAATCAAAACTAAAATATTTGGGTTGTTTCAAATAAATCATAGGTAATTATGATGGAGAAACCACATTTTATTAAACTAACTAGATACCCTAAGGTGATTAAAACAGTAGCAAAATAATTAATTAAATTTCCTTTTGCAATTATTAAAATGTTAAGATATTTTATTTAGTTGCCCAAAATTAATGGGGCAGTAGCCTAACATTAATACTAAATCAGGACTTGCTTTTATATTTTATAAAACTAAGCAAAAAGGAAACTAAATTAAAACAGAAAAGAATAATAAAAAAAACAGAAAACAAAACTAACAAAAAAATATAAAAGGATCCCCTCGGCCTTGGCCCAACAGGCTACAGGGCCGCCAGGCCGGCCCACTCCCCGCACGCCCGCCTGGCCTATAGGCCATGCCACGCCACGCCTCGCTAACCCTAACCCACCCCCACTATCCCCACTTCCCCCACATCTCGATCCACTCCGCTCCCTCCCCCTCGCCCGATTCTGGATCGAGCCCCGACCGCACCGTCGCCAGACCCCGCCGCCCCTTCCTCGACTCCTCGCTCGAGCCGATCTGGACGGCGCTCCGCTCCTGGCGCCGCCACGCGCTGCTGCCGGAGGACCTCGTCGCCCTGCGCCACTCCATCATCGTTGCCTCGCCTCCACCTCGATGGCTCCAACGAGCCTCGCCGCCCCGCTTCTCTTCAACGCTGGTGAGGCCACCGGCCTCCCGCTCCACCTGCACTCCGTCGTCGATCCGACAATCGCGTCGGTGCACGCCGTTGACCACCGCACCATACACGCGCCGACCGCGCTCACCGCAGCCTCGCCCTGCCCGGCGTGCCGACGCGCGCGCCCGCAGCCGCGCCAAGCCGCACCCGCCGTGCTGCTCCTCCCCAGAGCGCTCGCACCTATCGTGGCCCACACCGCCGCAGCCTCCCCTGCTTCCTCCTTTGCCTGCCCGTGCTGTTGCCGCCCGCCTCGCGCTCCGCCCCGCGGCCGACGCCCTGCCGCTGCACCGCGGATCTTGTTCTGCCACGCTGGCCGCTCGTCGTGTCTGACCACACCATCTGCCCTGCTCCGCATACCCCGCTGCCGGCCTCGACCATGGCCTTGCCGGGGCCAGGTCCGGCCACCACGCCCCTGCTCCTCCCCTGTGCACATTCGTGCACAGGAGGGAGGTGGCCTGTAACACCCTCGATGCGACTATATCTCCCACGTGTCGAGGCACGACTTAGAGGCATAATCGCATTGAAGGCATATGTCGCAAGTGAGGTAATCTTCACACAACCCATGTAATATAATAAGGAAAAGCATACATAGTTGGCTTACAATCGCCACTTCACACAATTACATGAATAAAGCATTACATCAACCAAATACACTCATGGTCTGACTACGGAACCAAAATAAAAGAAGAACCCCAAATGCGACAAAGGTCCCCGATCGAGCCCAACTGGGCTCCACTACTGATCAACTAGAACGAATCAACACAAAGGACAAGATCTTCATCGAGCTCCTCCTGAGCTGGGTTGCATCATCTTCTTGGACTCATCGGCACCTGCAAGCTGGTTTTGGAAGTATCTGTGAGCCACGGGGACTCAGCACTCTCGCACCCTCGCGATCAAGACTATTTAAGCTTATGGGTAAGGTAAAGGTATGAGGTGGAGCTGCAGCAAGCGACTAGCATATATGCTGGCTAACCTATTCGCAAATGAGAGCGAGAAGAGAAGGCAAAGCACGGTCGACAAAATATGATCGAGAAGTGATCCTGGACTACCTACGTCAAGCATAACTCCAACAACCGTGTTGACTTCCCGGACTCCGCCGGAAAGAGACCATCACGGTTACACACGCGGTTGATTCATTTTAATTAAGGTCAACTTCAGGTTTTGTACAACCGGACGTTAACAAATTCCCATCTGCCCATAACCGCGGGCATGGCTTTCGAAAGATCAATCCCTGCAGGGGTGTCCCAACTTAGCCCACGACAAGCTCTCACGGTCAACGAAGGAATAGACCTCCACCTGAGACATTCCGATCAGACTCGGTATCCCAGTACAACAAGACATTTCGACAGGGTAAAACTAAACCAGCAACACCGCCCGAATGTGCCGACAAATCCCGATAGGAGCTACACATATCTCTTTCTCAGGGCACACTCAGATGAGACTAGCTACGAGTAAAACAAACCCTCATGTTTCCCCGAGGTGGCCCCGTAGGCAGCTCAGTTCGGACCAACACTTAGACAAGCACTGGCCCGGGGGGTTAAAATAAGATGACCCTTGAGTCTGCAGAACCCAAGGGAAGGTGGTAGGTTGTTAGTGCAAATGGTAAAACCAATGTTGGGCATTGCTGGAGAAGCTTTACTTAAGGTGAACTGTCAAGGGGTTCCCATTATAGCCCAACCGCGTAAGGGATGCAAAATCCGGGAACATAACATCGATATGACGGAAACTAGGGCGGCAAGAGTGGAACAAAACACCAGGCATAAGGCCGAGCCTTCCACCCTTTACCAAGTATATAGATGCGTTAATTAAATAAGATATATTGTGATATCCCAACAAGTAAGCATGTTCCAACCAGGAACAACATCTCCATGTTCCAACAAGGAACAAAATTCAATCTTCACCTGCAACTAACAACGCTATAAGAGGGGCTGAGCAAAGCGGTAACATAGCCAATCAACGGTTTGCTAGGGCAATGGTGGGTTAGAGGCTGAACATGGCAATTTGGGAGGTTGACAAGCAAGTGGTAGGCATCGTAGCAATGGCATAGCAAAAGAGCGAGCAAACTAGCATAGCAAAGATAGTAGTGATTTCGAGGGTATGATCATCTTGCCTGAAATCCCGCAAGGAAGAAGAACGAGTCCATGAAGAAGATAAACGGACGTAGACAAACGGGTCCTCACAAAATCGACGTTACCGGAACCAACCCGAGGAAGCAATCACCGGAAAAGAAGCACACAACATAGTAAACAACCAACACATGAACATGGTATGATATGCGAGATGCGGGATGCGATGCGGGATGCAAAATGCAAGACATGACAGGAAATGCACGAACCTGGCCTCAACTTGGAAAACCAAGTGTGCCACTGGGTAGAGGGGAAGAAATCCCCTGAAAACGATATAAAGATCGTGGCAATTGGAGCTACGGTTTGGAAATGGCAAGCGTTTTACGAAACGAACCGATCTGCGATTTACAGCAAGTAGGCTCCGAAATGCAACAAAATGAACATGCTACAGCCACCAAACATGAAAACAAATTGCATGGCAGTGATGTACTCAAGAAGCTTAACAAATCACCAGGACTAAGGCATAGGCAAATTCATCCATTAAGGGCTTCAAACAAGCATGGCAAAACTGAATAAGCAAAACAGATTTCAGACTTAGCGAAATTAACGCTAGTCTGGAATTTCAGACCACGATGCTCTCTTCGGAGCAGCAAAACAACATGAAAGAAAACCTGAACAGGGCAAGTAAGAGCATGGCATGGAGCTACTCAACAAGCTTAACAAATCACCCCAAATGACCTGGGGCCAAAAGGGTACACAAAATACTCTACCGAGCATACGAACATCGATGAAACACAATCAGTTTTCAGACTTAGTGAAAACTGAGACATGCTGAAATCATAACTCACGGAGGCATGTAAACGAGCTCGATGCTCTCACTACGGTGCAAGTCATGGCAAGGCAAGAACATATCCATAAAGAAGGCACAAAATGCTAGCTAGACATGGCAAGAACAAAGGCATAGCAAGCATGGATCACTAGCAATATCTCCGGCAAAATCGCAAAAGAGTTCACGATCTGCCCAAAACAACAACTATCTAAAAGTTGAGCTCGATTGAGTCAACCTAGGTTGCTCCAACATAGCAAGTAAAGACACGGATGGATTAAGCACAACAAGCATAACAAATCACTCTTACTGATCATCCTCAAAAGAGGCACGCATCACTAGGAAACAAGCTGGACATATAGCATCGTGAACTAAAACATCCCAGACTTAGTGGATTTCACTAAGTCCCTGAAATCAGCAATCTCAGGTAGCCCTCTTCGCAAGCTTGCACAAGACAACACACACATCCTAAAAATGCATGGGAGGCACCTCTGGAAAGAAGACAACATGCTTAACAATACATCCCAAAGGGGCACAATCATATCATGCACGGATTAAACATGGCAAAAATGACAAAAGTGCATGTTGAACTAACGGATCTGCAATTTAACTCATGATGCCTCCTTCCAACAGCATTTTGGGCAACAAGATGACCTCAAATGCAAATGATGCAATGGAATTAAATGATGTACTCGTCGAGACGAAGATTTTGACATATCATATGCATGAATCGGAGCTACGGATGCAAAGTTACGAGACCTCGAACATGGCATCATGGATCTGGGAATTTCGGGGACTTAGCCAAATATTTACCTCCGCGAAAGTCAACGGGATCGGGCGGAGCGGGATGAGCAGATCCGGGGCGCGGGGAGGCTGTTTGGATCCGGGGACTGGTGGATCTCGTCCCGATCCACCGGATCGGATCCGGCCGGAGCTCCGGCGAGGACGAGCTCGAACTCCGGCGAGGAGCGCGGAAGCCGAGGCAGCGAGCATGGCGAGGCGGCGGCGGAGGCAGGTGACGCCGGCGAGGTCCGAAGGCGGCGGACGCCGCGGAGGCGAGCTGGGGCGGCGCGGCGATGCAGCATGGCGACGGCGGAGCACGCCGAGCGGCGCGGCCGGGGAAGGCGCCGGCGAGAAGCTGCGGGCGGCGCGGGCTTCGCGCAGACGGCGGCGGAGCACATGGCGGCGGAGTTGGAGGCGGTTCCGGCGAGCTTCGCGGCAAAGGCGGCGGCGTCCGGCGAGAGAGATGGCGCGGGGCGAGGCGGCGGCCTCGCTGGAGATGGCGCACGACGGCGGGGCGGTTCCTGGCGACGGGGAAGGCGCGGGCGGGTGAGGAAGACGAACCCGGGCGGCGGTGCGGGATCCGGGCCCGGGCGGGCCTGCCTCGGGTCCGGCGGGCCGCGGGAGGAGGCGCGGTGAGGTGGGGCGCGGCTGTGACAGCTGGCGCACGGAGAGTGGACGCGGGAGGCGGCGGAGCTGACGTGTCGCCCCGGGATAGGTCCGGGCGACGTGGCTGAGGCGGCGGACAGGTCCGGCTCCGTCCGGACGTGTCCGGCGGCGCGGTGGAGAAGAGGCTAGGGTTCAGACTGCGCGAAAAACTCGGGGATGCCCACATATATATAGGTAGAGGGAGCTAGGAGAGTCCAAATGAGGTGCGGTTTGCGGCCACGCGATCGTGATCGAACGACCGAGATGATAGAGCAGAGTTTGGTGGTTTTTTGGGCCAAATTGGAGGGGTGTTGGGCTGCAACACACACGAGGCCTTCTCGGTCCCTCGGTTAACCGTTGGAGTATCAAACGAAGTCCAAATGACCCGAAACTTGACAGGCGGTCTACCGGTAGTAAACCAAGGCCGCATGGAAAGTCTCGGTCCAATCTGGAAATGTTTAATCCCCACACACAAAAGAAAGGTAGAAATGACCACCGGAGGAGAACGGAGCGCCGGATTGCAAAACGGACAACGGGGAAAATGCTCGGATGCATGAGACAAACACGTATGCAAATGAAATGCACATGATGACATGATATGCAATGCATGACACGCAAGCAATGACAAGGCAACACCAGCGAATAACTGAACGACACCTGGCACATCGGTCTCGGGGCGTTACAACACTCCACCACTATGAGAGGATCTCGTCCCGAGATCTAGAATGGCACCGGGGAAACGACAGAAGAGAAGAGAGGAGAGGTAAAACAAATTTCTTCTTTGACAAACGAGTGAAACCACGAACCTTGAGAGGTTGAACAAATTGAAAGAAAGAATACAACGAAGATGAACCAAGTTGAAAACACTCCGTTAGAAACGAGGGACAAAGAGCATTGCGAAACCTTGAGGTTGAAGGGAAGATATATATAGAAAACACTCCGGTTAAGGAAGGGGATCAAGGAAGACCAAAATCGGGCAGCACTCCGGTTGAAAAGAAAAGAATTGAATAAGGTCTTGATAAGATGAGAAGATACTTGATGAAATCACAACACACTGCCACCGGAACTATTGAATGAATGGAACAAGGGGTAAGAAAGATCTCGGACAACACTCCGGTTGAGAAGGGAGTCAAAATTCGATAAGATGAGAGAGCTCAAATGAAAACACGACACTCCGGTTGAGAAAAGGATGCAAGACTTGACAAGGCGAAAAGAACTTGAGCAAAGGGGCACAATGCTCCGGTTAAGCAAGATAGGGAAGGAATAAGAGCGATATAATTTGGACAGCACTTTGACTGTAATTGGAAGGAATTGAACTTGACGAGATGAGAGGATACTTGAAAAGAGGGCACAACACTCCAATTAAAAGGATAGGCACGACAAAAACACGATCCTTATAAAACAAGAAGATGGGTTGAAGAGAGCAACATCACCATGTCTCTGGAACAAAAGTAAAAAAATGGAATGGGATGAACGAAGGGAAACAATATCTTGAGAGAGCACGGTTCCAACAGAAGCTAGAACGGAGTTGTTGGAAAACCAACAACAAAAAAAAATAATAGGCTTGATATGGTCTTATGGAATACCTCTCAAATTAAGAGATGAAAAACCCGCCACTCACGGGAAAAGAATTGGATTTCCAAGAACAAGGAGACGAGAAGGCTATATCACCGGGAGGATAAAGAAGAACTTGGATCATTTATAAACACCATAATAGCAACAGTCCTTAGGGAAGGCTTTAGGTGAAATATAACCCAAAATAGCTCCAATGACGAGATTGATGGATTTAAAATATCCCAAACTTGACAACATGTGAATCATGAAACATGAACTCAAATTATCAAGAATGGCATAATACCACCTCCAAAGATACGGTAGAATGAAATGCACTCCGGATTACAATATGAAGAAAGCTTGAGCTCCTTTGAAAGGAATCTCAATGAACACTTCGAGAAGGAATTAAATGCTTGAAGAACCATCATGTAGAACCTCCATGAAGAACTCCGGTAATAAAAGAATGATCCCAAAATAATTGTATGATGAAAAGAATAAGATTGAAGCCTCGCAATGATTTAGATAGAGATCTCCGTGATAATATAATTGAAAGAGGTTGGAACTCTGGGAAAGAAAAGATAAAGCGTCTCGAGCCAAGAATGTGATATAATGCACCTCCGGAATAAGGAATTAAATCACTTGGATGGAACAAGAGTAAGAATTACATTATGCTTATCCTTCACCAATTTAATTGATGACAATCAACGGATTTGGCATATTACTTATCCTCGTAGAAAGGATTAAGATAGATATAGCGCAAACTTGAGAAAGTCTTCAACTAACCACCGGTAGGATTGGAACAACAAATGAATTGATATGATAAGAAAGAGAAGAAATCTTGAATGAATCACCGTATGAATTGAAAATGAACAAAGAAAAGATAAAGGAACACCGGGAGAATTAAGCAAATGAACGAAGACGCTTGAGAGAATATGGATACATGAGAGCAAATAGATCACAAACTGATTAGAGGTCACTTGATGCACCGGTAAAATTGGAGAATGATAACTGAAAGCTGAGAATGAAAAATCCTGAAATAATGGCCTTCGGAGAATCAAACTGAAAAGACTCCTGAATTTGCACCGAATGGATAAAAGAATTCTCACGATCAAAACAATTATGAGAGGCTGACCTTGAACTAGAACCATGAATCTTGAAAGAATGGAGCAAGATATGGAGGAAAAACTCTTCTTCGGTCTTCAAAATATGAGAATGACGATGATAAACACCATCAAGAATTATTGAGGCACACCGGAATGAAGAATGGAAAGGTTGAGCCAACGATGAAAGAATTTGGAAGATCTTGGAGAAAAAAACATATGACTGATGATAAACCATTCTTACATCACACTTCGAAAAGAATTTGAGAATAACTCCGGAAATAAGAAGAGTCAGGTGAGATCCTGGGAAAAGACCTGTGGGTTAGGGCCCACTCAAAAGAAACACCGTTGAACGATTTAAAAGAGAGGTTGCACCGGTTGAATTAAATGACTTGAATGATATAACATCCTCGAAATAGGTTGAACAGATCTTGAATGACAAGATGAGCCTTTTGAGGATGCTTTAGCACGCCGGAACAAAAGAATAGCGCAAAGTGAATGATTAAGAATTGCACCGGTAAGAAAAGGTATTTGAAACGAGGAAAATTGATATGATCCACAAAGCTTGACTTGAAACCACCGGATATGAAAAGAACAAAGAATGATAAACTTGAAGCTCCATTAGAATATTCATGAGAATCACCGGATAAGACTATTGATAGAACGGAATCGAGAGACTTCACATCAATAAGAAGGATACTCGATTAAGAGATCTGAATCCTCAGAGAAAACAAAGGGAGGGAGGGTGGGAAAAACAAAGACAATTTGGAATGGGTGGAACGAACACCGTAGAGAAGAACTGATAATTGATCTTGTAAATGTTGAAGTGAATGGATCCACTTGAGGAGAGACACACCGGTTGAAAGAATTAACATGTCAATCTCGATTATCATAAAGGATTAGTATTCCCATCGGAGTATGAAAACACCATTTGGGGAAGGTATGGAATCAACACTTTACATTGAAGCAACTCGAATACCACAACTCAAAACAAAAACAAAGGGTTGGCTCGTAGAATAAGCCAGAACAAACATATGATAGAGATTTCGTCCGAAGTTTTCGTGGTGGGACCTACACGGGCTCGATCGTACAACACCATCATGTACAAGGCAGTGCACATGACATACGAAGCGTCCCCGAGTCAGCATAGCCAAGGACTCTTTAAGACACAACGAGACCACTGTAAAATCGACCGTGAATAGGCGAACCACTAGACGTCGAACCCCAATTTCATATCACACATCTGTTGGAAAGATATCCTAAGAGCTACTTGAATTCCCACCTATGAAACTCCCGAAATTTTCCGGTTATGCAATCAGGTGTTGAGGATACAGGGGAAGCATAATATCTCACCCAAGCTAGCAAATCCTACATCCAGCTGCATCCATCCTTCAATACATAACCAAGAAACCTTCGGAAACCATCTATCTCAACCTTCGAAAAGCATCTGTTATACAAGTTATGGCGATACTCCCGAACTCCCGCTCCAGTACTGGGTGGCGTCGAGGTTATCTCACCAACGAACTGCATAAAAGAGATTTTCGATGTCGCGAACATATCTCAAGTATACCAGAATTGCAATGATAAAATTATGATGATGACACCTCAGAGCTCAACTCCCCGGGACACTTCCACTAAACCCCTGACAGGAGGCACCAAGACAGTATTCTCATCATAAGCCATCGGAACAAATCCAAGATACTCGCGTGATCCTAAAAAAGATTTAGTGAAATTTGAGAAGAGAAGAGTCAAAACTCTACGTCGGGATGCCTTACCAGAGCGATGAGGAGACTGGGAAGTAAAAAGAATTCCTAAACTCTCCGATATATAATTCCTAAGGACTCAAAACATTTTTTCTAGACACAACTCGGCCGCTAAAAACGATCAATTAGTGGGGGCTCCTAAGGTCGGGGAAGGCTCTGATACCAACTTGTAACACCCCCGATGCGACTATATCTCCCACGTGTCGAGGCACGACTTAGAGGCATAATCGCATTGAAGGCATATGTTGCAAGTGAGGTAATCTTCACACAACCCAGTAATATAATAAGGAAAAGGATACATAGTTGGCTTACAATCGCCACTTCAGACAATTACATGAATAAAGCATTACATCAACCAAATACACTCATGGTCCGACTACGGAACCAAAATAAAAGAAGAACCCCAAATGCGACAAAGGTCCCCGATCGACCCCAACTGGGCTCCACTACTGATCAACTAGAACGAAACAACACAAAGGACAAGATCTTCATCGAGCTCCTCCTGAGCTGGGTTGTGTCATCTGCTCGGACTCATCGGCACCTGCAAGCTGGTTTTGGAAGTATCTGTGAGCCACGGGGACTCAGCAATCTCGCACCCTCGCGATCAAGACTATTTAAGCTTATGGGTAAGGTAAAGGTATGAGGTGGAGCTGCAGCAAGCGACTAGCATATATGGTGGCTAACCTATTCTCAAATGAGAGCGAGAAGAGAAGGCAAAGCACGGTCGACAAAATATGATCAAGAAGTGATCCTGGACTACCTACGTCAAGCATAACTCCAACAACCGTGTTCACTTCCCGGACTCCGCCGGAAAGAGACCATCACGGTTACACACGCGGTTGATTCATTTTAATTAAGGTCAACTTCAGGTTTTCTACAACCGGACGTTAACAAATTCCCATCTGCCCATAACCGCGGGCACGGCTTTCGAAAGATCAATCCCTGCAGGGGTGTCCCAACTTAGCCCACGACAAGCTCTCACGGTCAACGAAGGAATAGACCTCCACCCGAGACATTCCGATCAGACTCAGTATCCCAGTACAACAAGACATTTCGACAGGGTAAAACTAAACCAGCAACACCGCCCGAATGTGCCGACAAATCCCGATAGGAGCTGCACATATCTCTTTCTCAGGGCACACTCAGATGAGACTAGCTACGAGTAAAACCAACCCTCAAGTTTCCCTGAGGTGGCCCCGCGGGCAGCTCAGTTCGGACCAACACTTAGACAAGCACTGGCCCGGGGGGGTTAAAATAAGATGACCCTTGAGTCTGCAGAACCCAAGGGAAGGTGGTAGGTTGTTAGTGCAAATGGTAAAACCAATGTTGGGCATTGCTGGAGAAGCCTTACTTAAGGCGAACTGTCAAGGGGTTCCCATTATAGCCCAACCGCGTAAGGGACGCAAAATCCGGGAACATAACACCGATATGACGGAAACTAGGGCGGCAAGAGTGGAACAAAACACCAGGCATAAGGCCGAGCCTTCCACCCTTTACCAAGTATATAGATGCGTTAATTAAATAAGATATATTGTGATATCCCAACAAGTAAGCATGTTCCAACTAGGAACAACATCTCCATGTTCCAACAAGGAACAAACTTCAATCTTCACCTGCAACTAACAACGCTATAAGAGGGGCTGAGCAAATCGGTAACATAGCCAATCAACGGTTTGCTAGGACAATGGTGGGTTAGAGGCTGAACATGGCAATTTGGGAGGCTGACAAGCAAGTGGTAGGCATCGTAGCATTGGCATAGCAAAAGAGCGAGCAAACTAGCATAGCAAAGATAGTAGTGATTTCGAGGGTATGATCATCTTGCCTGAAGACAACATGCTTAACAATACATCCCAAAGGGGCACAGTCATATCATGCACGGATTAAACATGGCAAAAATGACAAAAGTGCATGTTGAACTAACGGATCTGCAATTTAACTCATGATGCCTCGTTCCAACAGCATTTTGGGCAACAAGATGACATCAAATGCAAATGATGCAATGGAATGAAATGATGTACTCGTCGAGACGAAGATTTTGACATATCATATGCATGAATCGAAGCTACAGATGCAAAGTTACGAGACCTCGAACATGGCATCATGGATCTGGGAATTTCAGGGACTTGGCCAAATTTTTACCTCCACGAAAGTCAACGGGATCGGGCGGAGCGGGATGAGCAGATCCGGGGCGCGGGGAGGCTGTTTGGATCCGGGGACTGGTGGATCTCGTCCCGATCCACCGGATCGGATCCGGCCGGAGCTCCGGCGAGGAGCGCGGAAGCCGAGGCAGTGAGCATGGCGAGGCGGCGGCGGAGGCAGGTGACGCCGGCGAGGTCTGAAGGCGGCGGACGCCGCGGAGGCGAGCTGGGGCGGCGCGGGGATGCAGCATGGCGACGGCGGAGCACGCCGAGCGGCGCGGCCGGGGCAGGCGCCGGCGAGAAGCTGCGGGCGGCGCGGGCTTCGCGCAGACGGCGGCGGAGTTGGAGGCGGTTCCGGCGAGCTTCGCGGCAAAGGTGGCAGCGTCCGGCGAGAGAGATGGCGCGGGGCGAGGCGGCGTCCTCGCCGGAGATGGCGCACGGCGGCGGGGCGGTTCCCAGCGACGGGGAAGGCGCGGGCGGGTGAGGAAGACGAACCCGGGCGGCGGTGCGGGATCCGGGCCCAGGCGGGCCTGCCTCGGGTCCGGCGGGCCGCGGGAGGAGGCGCGGTGAGGTGGGGCGCGGCTGTGACAGGTGGCGCACGGAGAGTGGACGCGGGAGGCGGCGGAGCTGACGTGTCGCCCCGGGATAGGTCCGGGCGATGTGGCTGAGGCGGCGGACAGGTCCGGCTCCGTCCGGACGTGTCCGGCGGCGCGGTGGAGAAGAGGCTAGGGTTCAGACTGCGCGAAAAACTCGGGGATGCCCACATATATATAGGTAGAGGGAGCTAGGAGAGTCCAAATGAGGTGCGGTTTGCGGCCACGCGATCGTGATCGAACGACCGAGATGATAGAGCAGAGTTTGGTGGGTTTTTGGGCCAAATTGGAGGGGTGTTGGGCTGCAGCACACACGAGGCCTTCTCGGTCCCTCGGTTAACCGTTGGAGTATCAAACGAAGTCCAATTGACCCGAAACTTGACAAGCGGTCTACCGGTAGTAAACCAAGGCCGCATGGCAAGTCTCGGTCCAATCCGGAAATGTTTAATCCGCACACACGAAAGAAAGGTAGAAATAACCACCGGAGGAGAACGGAGCGCCGGATTGCAAAACGGACAACAGGGAAAATGCTCGGATGCATGAGACAAACACGTATGCAAATTAAATGCACATGATGACATGATATGCAATGCATGACACGCAAGCAATGACAAGGCAACACCAGCGAATTACTGAACGACACCTGGCACATCGGTCTCGGGGCGTTACATGGCCTGAGCCACTTACAGGTGGGGCCCAGCCCCCTGTTAAAAGAAAGAAATGAAAATTAAATATATATACTAATTAAATAATTAATCTAAGTAAGTGTGCTTAATAAACTTAATATTAATTAAACTATTTAGTTAAACTCTAATGGAAGCTAACTCAATGACAGCAAGGACCCACCACCACTATTCACTTTGACCAGTCAAATGATGACTGGGCAGTTGACCCAGTTAACTGGCCCGCCCTGCCATACACTGGCTCGGTACACTTCTGGGTACCGATAGCCTTTTTCATATTTATTTTCGAGATATAAATAATTCAAAAAAATGATTAAAACTATGGAAATTAATATAAAATAATCAGTAACTCAGATGAAAAAACTTTTACATGAGAGTTGCTCGGAACAACGAGACGAATCCGGATACGCAGCCCATTCGTCTGTCATGCATTCCTAGCATAGCAAACACGCAACTTTCCCCCTCCAATTCGTCTATCCAAAAACGCAAAACCCCGAGGATATTTTCCCGGGTGTTTCCATGCTTTGCCGGTACCACCTCATACCGCGTTAGGGCACACCTAGCACTGGGTATTGTCATGTTATGCTTTGTGATGCTTTGATTGCACTGTTGTTTATTGTGTTCCCCTCTGTTACTTGTTTCCGGTAGACCCCGAGACCGCTGGCTGTACCCCTGTTGTTGACTACGGAGTTGACGACCCCTCTCTCTTGCCAGAGCAACCAGGCAAGCCCCCCCTTGATCACCAGATATCGCCTACTCTTCTCTATACTGCTTGCATTAGAGTAGTGTAGCATGTTACTGCTTTCCGTTATTCCTATCCTGATGCATAGCCTGACCTTGCTACTACTGTTGTTACCATTACCTTCTATCCTACTGCTTAGTATAGGATTCTAGTGTTCCATCAGTGGCCCTACACTCTTGTTCGTCTGCCATGCTATACTACTGGGCCGTGATCACTTCGGGAGGTGATCACGGGCATATTCTATATACATTACACAGTTACATTACTTATGTTACTGTTCGGAGATGGGGGCTGATGGGGCCTGAAGTCTCTTCCCTTTCATTAGTATTCTCTTCATCCTCTATTTGTTTTCATTTCTTTGTGTAATTGGCAATATAAGGATTTTCAGTACAATTCACCACACAATACATGTAAATCTCTTCTAGATCAAAGCCAAGAAGTTTGCAATGGGCAAATTCTGGAAGATAATTAGTTAAACGTTTCATTTCTTCATAACCCATAAGCAAACTAAGTTCATTATAATGTGCAAGGGAAATCAAGTCATCACAATTTTTGGACACGATTAGATCATGAAACAATTTGCATTGGATAGCTAAATGACCACTTTCATTCCAAAGTCCACAAGTATGGCCGAGATAATTTAAATTTTCAGCACATTCATCTAGCTCTAGTTGTATCAATTTGGTTTCTAAGTACTTATGCTTCTTGCAATATCTATCTTCCCTATTTGGTGTGTACTTACAAACCCAATGCACTCCACAAAAATTGACATGTTTATAGGAGGCAATTTCATCATAACTAGTGCAATCATCATTAGCATCATGGATATTCAAAGAATTCGTACTAACAACATTGCAATCATGCTCATCATTCAAAGATTTAGTGCCAAACATTTTATAGATTTCTTCTTCTAGCACTTGAGCACAATTATCCTTCCATCATACTCATGAAAGATATTAAAAAGATGAAGCGTATGAGACAAACTCAATTCCATTTTTTATAGTTTTCTTTTATAAACTAAACTAGTGATAAAACAAGAAACTAAAAGACTCGATTGCAAGATCTAAAGATATACCTTCAAGCACTCACCTCCGCGGCAACGGTGCCAGAAAAGAGCTTGATGTCTACTACACAACCTTCTTCCTGTAGACGTTGTTGGGCCTCCAAGTGCAGAGGTTTGTAGGACAGTAGCAAATTTCCCTCAAGTGGAGGACCTAAGGTTTATCAATCTGTAAGAGGTGTAGGATGAAGATGGTCTCTCTCTCAAGCAACCCTGCAACCAAATAACAAAGAGTCTCTTGTGTCCCCAACACACCCAATACAATGGTAAATTGTATAGGTGCACTAGTTCGGCGAAGAGATGGTGATACAAGTGCAATATGGATAGTAGATAATAGTTTTTGTAATCTGAAATAATAAAAACAGCAAGGTAGCAAGTGATAAAAGTGAGCGTAAACGGTATTGCAATGATAGGAAATAAGGCCTAGGGTTCATACTTTCACTAGTGTAAGTCCTCTCAACAATACTAACATAATTGGATCATAAAACTATCCCTCAACATGCAACAAAGAGTCACTACAAAGTCACTAACAACGGAGAACGAACGAAGAGATTACGGTAGGGTACGAAATCACCTCAAAGTTATTCTTTCCAATCAATCCATTGGGCTATTCCTATAAGTGTCACAAACGGCCCTAGAGTTCGTACTAGAATAACACCTTAACACACAAATCAATCAAAACCCTAATGTCACCTAGATACTCGAATGTCACCTCAAGTATCCGTGGGTATGATTATACGATATGCATCACACAATCTTAGATTCATCTATTCAACCAACACAAAGGACCTCAAAGAGTGCCCCAAAGTTCTACCGGAGAATCACGACGAAAACATGTGCCAACCCCTATGCATAGGTTCATGGGCGGAACCCGCAAGTTGGTCACCAAAACATACATCAAGTGAATCACGTGATATCCCATTGTCACCACAGATATCCACGGCAAGACATACATCAAGTGTTCTCAAATCTTTAAAGACTCAATCCGATAAGATAACTTCAAAGGGGAAACTCAATTCATTACAATAGAGTAGAGGGGGGAGAAAATATCATAGGATCCAACTATAATAGCAAAGCTCGCGATACATCAAGATTGTATCACTTGAAGAACACGAGAGAGAGAGAGAGAGACCAAACACATAGCTAGTGGTACATACCCTCAGCCTCGAGGGAGAACTACTCCCTCCTCGTCATGGAGAGCACCAGGATGATGAAGATGGCCACCGTTGAAGGATTGCCCACTCCAATGAACGGGTCTAGATTGGTTTTCGGTGGCTACGGAGGCTTCTGGCGGCGGAACTCCTGATCTATGTTGCATTATGGAAGTTTTAGGGTACGACGATATATATAGGCAGAAGAAGCACGCCAGGGGAGCCACGGGGGCCCCACAAGGCAGGGGGGTGCGCCCTAGGGGGGCCTGCCCCCCACCCTCGTGAGCACCTCGTGTCTCCCCTGACATGGGGTCCAAGTCCATCAGGTGTGTTTCCTTCCAAAAATAACTTCTCCTGTTGATTTCGTTCCGTTTCTACTCCGTCTGATATTCCTTCTCTTCAAAACACTCAAATAGGCATGAAACAGCAAATCTGGGCTAGGCCTCCGGTTAATAGGTTAGTCCAAAAAGTAATATAAAAGTGGATAATTAAGCCCAATATTGCCAAAAACAGTAGATAATATAGCATGGAGCAATCAAAAATTATTGATACGTTGGAGACGTACCAATTGGCCTTTACTTGATGTGCATGAATTGATCTTTTATGACATGACGATGCATAGAAAGAGAGTTAGACTTCATCATTGCATGATATATGTTGCTTTGTGCTCAGTACTAAATACCAAATCATTGATAATTAAAATTGGTTTTGATATACCTTGGGATCCGGGTGGATCAATTACTTGAGCACTTTATGCCTAGTTTAATGGCTTTAAAGAAAGTGCTGCTAGCAAGACAACCCGGAAGTTTTAGGGAGTCATTTTATTCTGTTGTGTGCTTTTATAAAGTTTAAAAACAAAAAAATAGAGGGGAACTTAAAACTTTACAAGGAGAAAAGTGAAAGTGAGAAAGACGAGCACCGTTGAAGTGGGGGACATCCTTGAACTTTGTTCATGCCCATGGAAACTTTGTGAACCTGGATTATAGAAACTTTTCAAAATAAATAATTATCCCCTTGTACAAATCCATTGTATTATAATAATAATGTGCCAAGATTTTCATTTAGGATGATTAGATTTCTTGTTGGTATGTGTGGTGCAAAAACAGAAACTTTGAATCTAGTGCGTGATTTTACATTTTTTTACTAGAACGTCAAAAGTTTCTGAAATTTTTACACATTATTGTTATGCAAAATTTCTTTTAAGCTTGGGGACGCCCTGGAAGGCATCCCATCTTTCTTAAACAAGTATCGGTATGTTTTCATTTTTGTGGTAGATACAAGTACTCTGTACCATCCCCCATATGAATATAATCAAGAGCAGGACGTAGGGTATTATCTCTTCTAGAGAGTTCGAACCTGGTTAAATCCGGTGTCCATGTTATCATCGCTCCAAGGCGCCTATCTTAGGATCCCTACTACGAGATATGCTGGATTTAGAACCAATATTGGTGCTTTCATTGAGAGCCTACTAGGCGATTGTCATGGTTCGATGGGAAAATTCACCTACATCATATTCTGAGTTCTTCGGGAAAAGCTCAGGCGGCTACTTGAATCAGGCGTTATCCTTTTTAGTTAAATTCATTATGTATCAATCGGATTCCTTACCAATTATTTCTACTGGCATGTGCTATTTTGTTTGTGGAGCAGTTTTGATCCTACGCGTCGCCTCGCGATACACTGGGTGAATACGAGAAAAGGCTATCCATCAAATCCGCTAGGCATCCCGAGATAGCCACGAGTGACGCATGTGTCAAGTGTAGCTAGCGACCATCTGAGGCACTACTATCCCACAAATCTTTGCTACATCTACTTTTCATCAAGATCGAGGCAGCCGTCATGCGTGGCGCATGGGAGATTGACCTACATCCAAAGTTACATCAGCACACGAATGAGACGAGGTTTGATTGATTCAATATACTAGCCTACCTGGTGACCTCTTACGTAATGTTACATGGCACTGTGGTGCAGTCCTTGTTCATCTATGGCTACAGCCGGGCTCAGGTGCACATGTTTCAATTATTTGGTTTGTACATGGCTTAAATCATGCAAGAAATTATCTACTTTTGACTGTCGTTGTTCGTGTACGCTGGACGACGTCGTTGCTTCGCTCACACCGCGTCGCGTATGCATGCCGTCCAATGTCATCGCTATGCATAGTTCAAAAGAGACACATACGACGTTGGCATCTTTGCTTCGCCACTCCGACGAGCCGACCTCGACACTCAGGCCACTGTATATTTAAATAGTATTTTTGCACAAGTTAGTTATGCAAAGCTTTTTTATATTTATTATTATTATTATGTGAGCAGGTAATCTACTTTGCTTGCGCCACCTCGGTGAGCCGACATTGTCGTCCCCCCTGCATCATCCAAGATGTGCCATCACCTCGTCAAGCCCACCCTGCGTTGACATCATCGCGCCGTCATTTCTCCAAATCAACATCCACATTGCCGACCTGTTTTCGACACATTGGTTGACGCGGGGGCTTCGGTGTTGCCCCGTCGACTAGCTCTGTCACCTCGGCTAGACCGGGGGCTCCACCATCGCGTCATCGACCTAGTCCGAGGGCTCTAGCATCACCATGCCCACCTTCTCGGTCACCTCGGCTAGACTGGGGGATTTGCTTGGACACATATGTAGTGTTGTGTCGGCACTTCATTAAGCTGGGCTCTTCACACGGCCACCTCGGGAGTTGCTGGGGGCTGGGGCCTCGTCCCACTACAACCTCGCACCGTGCCATCAACAACAAGCACATTAACCAGCTAAGCCGCCTTCATGCTTAAATAAAAATTGTTTGTTAAAAACGTTATTTGTTAAAAACACTCTTTTTCCCATGTTAGCCGAGGCTCTTAAATTTATATGAGTCGTTTTATAATAGATGTTTTCTTCTAAATCATTGCAAAGTCTTTTTCTAACACTCCTTTCTTGACTTGAGTGTGTTGTCAAATAACCAAATGGCCTGGATTCTCTCTAAAGCCACTTGAGTCTACTTCGCTAAACTAGCCTGAGAAGCACTCCACCTTCCGGAAGGGAGGTTGAAGCTGAAGGCAAACCCACTTGAAGTCTAGAGATCGGATGTGTCATGTTAAAGCATGAAAAAGTAGAAACTAAATTGTGAAGACAAATTTCGAATTAGCACCAAAAAACTTGATTTAATTTAGCCGTAAAGTTTTTGTGAGTTTTTCGGTTTTCTGAGCTTATGGCACTTTTAACCTATTTGTGTGTATCCAGCATAACTCTCACAGTACAACGCCGGATGCCTTTAAAACATTGGCAATATTAAATAGGGAGCTGCGACTAGAGCTGAACCCACCAAAAGACAAGGTCCTCCATGGAGTCCTCGAAAAACATTCCTACATATCGCTTTATATGCGCTGGTTTCGAATTATGTCGTTGGTCAATAGTTGGGTTGCCTGGCTCCTGTGCTTAGTCCTTTTGTTACCGGTTGTTTGGCTAAGGGTAAAGGGAGAACCACTGTGATTGTACTTCTAGTTTAACTAGTCAAGTACCTAAGTGGAGAAAGCCGAAAACTGCTTGTCACAATGAGCGTACACTGGTCAGCGATTCGATGACTGTGTCAAACTATAGATTGATGGAGGTTACCCCATGTTAAATGATGGGCCTTAATGGATTCACCTCGGTTGATGCCGAACACTAACCGGGGGCTACTAACCGGCCTTCCAACTTTAACCTCCTATGACTAAGTGAGAGTTAGAAGGCCTGCATATCTGATTGCCTCGTTTCTGCTAACACAACCACCTCTGGGCACCGATACGTCGTCTAAGGGTTGTCTTATTAGTAGAGAAACACCATGCGTAGCATCTACAAAGGGGTGGAAGCCAATAATGGGTCACTTTCATATTATAAGCATAAAGCTACAAGTTCGGCTTAGTAGCTGGCTATCACAACATGTGCCGAGGGCTCCTTGAGGCACCGAGGCCCAGTTATCGGGACTCGTAGAGAGCCCAACATATCATCAACCTCTGTATCTAATATACGAGCGCTGCCTTCCATAATCATCGTTATAAAGCCATAAATATGCATCAATTTGAATTAAGTTTTTGGCCAAGCTAGGTTGCCTGGCTCCTGTGCTTACACCCTACATTCTTGATTGTTCGTCTAAGCGGTAAAGAGAGCACCTCTGAGACTGTTACTTACGGGTCATCTGGATTAATACCTCGGATCGGGTGAAACCGGAAGCAATGATGGAAGTGAAATTTTTGGTTCATCAAGACCACAGAGTTCGGGAACTTTACCCAAATTAAATCCTCAATATTTTCCTCCCACATTGATCAAGGTGAGGTTTCATGATCATGATCAACATGATAGCCTGTAAAAAGCAACTTATATTTGAACTATTTTTCCCAGAAGATGTTTCTTACGTTAAATAGTAATATAACATACCTCTCTATGTACCTTTGTTTATAAAACTGTATGACCGGATTGCCTTGTTTTGCCGTAAATCTTTGCCCTCATAAAGGTCTTATAAACTAGGAAAACACTCCCCGGCTACTGGTCGGGGAGGTTGAAACCGATGGTCGATCAGTAACGTTTTGTACAATGCGGATCCAAGCGTTAATGATGTAAAGTACTTGGATACATAAAATCAATAGACATAAATTGTGTCAAACATAAAAAAATTTGGGTCAAACAAATATTGATCCTTAATTCGACCACACGTTACCAAATTAAGGCTCAGGGGCTAATGCATTACCTATTGAATTTAGAAAATTAAAAGTGAAAAACAGTTTCCGAGGAGATTCATCCTCAGGTTGGTCGGCCACACCCAACTCGAGTCTCACAAGCTATTGCACACCACATTTCTATTCCTAAGTTTGGTCCTGAGCTACGACTTGATCCTCGGAGCGATCTCGTGAATCGGTCCGAGTCTTAGGGGCTACTAGAATCAGCGGTTTTATGCTATCTTTCAAGAACATCACGGACATTGATCCAACATGCACCTTGAGAGCTACTGGTTATACATCCCGGCAGAGAATAAATGGCACGAATTAGAAAATGTTAGGTAGAAAATCAACCCAAGACCGAGGTGGTGCACTACTTCGGAAGCAGTCTAGCATAAAGCTCGGATGCTAGTGGCTGGCTCCTTAGAGGACTCTTCCTACATTAAGCTCGGATAAATTCTTTAAACTTTTTGTAATCTATGACACCTCGGACGCCGACCAGCGTTGGTGCTCGGCTACAAAAACACACCTAGATGCAGTCCAGTGTTGGAGCACGGCTGCGAGAGAACACCGTCGCACTATGGGGACCCCGACTCATAAGTCGTGATCACCGAATGCACGTGTACAGTGATCCTAGAGATCAATGCTCACTGAACACACAAAAGCTGAATAACAAGAGTCTGACATCCATACATATTGTCTGACACAAATTATGACCATTATGGTCAAGTCTTACATAGATAAAGCCACAAGGGTTGAATGCCAAATAAACTTAAGCAGCGGAAATCTTCGTCGATAAGTAGAACCCAAGCCATCTGCCTTAACCCTACATACATTCTGACTGGGAAACGTCCTAGTTCACATGTTCGTCTCCAAAGAACTCTTCTTCGAACTCTTGTTCTTCCATGCCTGGCCAATTAAATAACCAGTGGCAAGCCAATGAGTACTTTGAATGTACTCGCAACCAACCCATGTTTTGGCTCAAGATACAACAATGCATGATATAGGTAAATTTTTGCAGAAAGCTAGTTTTGAGTGCAATGACATGTTCAACAACTTGTAAGACATGCATCAGGAGAATTCAAGTAACCATGAGAATAGGTTATAGATATCAACATAAATATAGTGGGCATTAACCCAACTCAATCATATCAAGTCCTTTGACTTGACCCAAGTAGTTCTTCCCACTTATCCAAACACATACACTGGTTTCTAAACATGTGGACGTAGACCAAGAGCGGTTACCCAACTGTCCTTGACCGTGGACACGGCTATTTGAATAGTTTTACACTCTGTAGAGGTTGCACACTTTACCCACAAGATCCGGGGAACTTCCGTGTCATCCAAGACCCGCGGTACCTCAAGTACCCAGGGTAAGCACCCGATCACTATCTTTCCCTAGACGACACTAACATGGAGTCCACTCGATTGGTAGTAACCCCCGTTCCCAACATTTCACAACTTAAAATTTTGGAGCCTCGCTCCCATATTCATCACATACCACTGGCACGAGGTACCAACGGTGTGTCCGGTGCCCCATAAAAATGTTCTTGGCCGCCCTACCAGGCATGACCCCGTCCCGAGAGAGAGCACCAACTCTTCCCCGTCACTAGTAATGCGAGCTCCAAGCTAGTATCGGCCTAGGTAATCAATAATGCCCTTTCCCATATAAGGGTAGAGTGGTTGCGCACGTAAGGTTGGAATAACGGTCGCAACTTAAAGTAATCCATTTTTGAAAGCAACACACACACTTTCCTCGGTAAACCACTTCGTCATCAAGCGGTTACCCATCTCATTATCTCCCTCGGGCATAAGTGGCACCCTACGGGGTTTTCGAGAAGTCCTTTGAAAATACTTTGTCTCCATCACCATGCATATTCCCGTCCCTTTTGCGTAGCAACTACTTTAGCATCCTATCCACTCCCATCGGCATAACCCTCATAAGGAGGTAG
This sequence comes from Triticum monococcum, assembly GCA_034509565.1. Lineage (NCBI taxonomy): Eukaryota > Viridiplantae > Streptophyta > Magnoliopsida > Poales > Poaceae > Triticum > Triticum monococcum. The sequence continues at coordinate 282,194,255 of CM067842.1, forward strand.
GGTCCTGCACAATGCAAGTATCAACGAGGAAGTAATGGAGGCAAACCATCAAAGTGGTTCCACCTCATCATGATTCCGTTGCAACAACAATATGGTGCTATATGTCATGCATAAAAAGGGTTTCATAGACATTGTCAAAGGGCTGCTTGCTTGGCTCAACAAAGTCTTCTGGTCCAATTCCTTCGTCAGCAACACAATCTATCGTAGCAAAACTCAGAAAAAATAAGGCAATAATAAAACAGAAAAACCAAAGTGCTCAGAAAAATGTCAACTCATTTTTGTTAAATACTAGGGTGAAAACTAAGAAGGGGAAAATTCCTAGTTTTGGACTTGGAGTCATGGAAACAGTGCTAGGAATTTTAAATGACAGGCATAAATGCTCAAATTCAAATTTAAACTTGAACAGTGAAGAAAAGTTGGTTTGATAAGAATGAAAACTACACCAATAAATAGGTGGGATTATTACAAGAATTTAGGAGTTGGAATTATTGCATTTGGATTATTATTTAATCCTGTGAATTTTTTGGAAAAGTTACAGAAAAAGAAAAGGAAAAAGGACACTGTGCAACTGGGCCTATTCGGCCACAGTGCAGCAGGCCCAGGGGGAACCCAGCCCGCTGAAGGCTGCCACGTCGAAGGCGTATTTGGGAAATATGCCTCCAGCCGATGCAGCGAACCGGTGCACGCGCGTGTGTTTTAAACCTGACGTGTGGGACCCACACGTCAGGACGTGAGGCTGACGGACGGGCCCCACGGTCGTCGTCGTCAACCTCGGGTCAGAGAGGGCGGCGAGCTCACCGGAGCCGCTATGGTCAACGGCGAGGCGATCTGAGGGAACCGACATGCTCAGGACGGAGTCGCTGTTCGGGTGGAGGTGGAGTTGGTCGCCGGGGAGCAGGGGTTCACCGGCGACGAGGAAGCCGGCGGCAGAGCTTCGGGAGGTGCTTGCCCCGGTCGATTCCGGCTGCAAAAGAAGCGAGGAGGAAAGGGGAAATGATCAGTGGGCTGCGGAGGTTCCAGATCGAGGAAGAAGAGCGGCGGAGAGGGCCTATACCCTCAGATCGACGGCGACCCGAGGTGGAGGAGTTCGAGCTCGATCTCGAGCTCGGGTGCTCCTGGAGGTGAGTGGAGGGCACAGGGGGCCGATTTGGTGGTGCAGAGAGCGAGTGGAGAGGAGAGGAGAGCTCGGGGAGACCCTTAAATAGGCGGGCGATGGTCCACCGAGGACCCATGCACCGGCGAGCCTGCTGCGGTTGCTACGGGTCACGGGCGCGCGCGTGGGCATGTCTGGGTGCTTGTGGGGTTGGTCTAGGGCGAGCGGAGAGAAGAAAGGGAAAGCAGGGGGGCCAGAGGCTCCGCACGTGCGAGCGCGCTCACAGGGGCGCTTGGGCAGCCGGCGCGCGTGCGAGCTGGGGCAAGAGGAGGGAGAAGGAGGAGGGGGACAGAGGCGTTGCGTGACGCAGACGTCGAGGTGCATCGTCGGGCGTGCTGGGGACGCCCGAGGTTGCCGGAGGCGGTTGGAAGGGGGCGGCTACAGTGTGGGAGCGCACTGTAGCGCGCTCTAGAGCGCTCAAATGGCCGGCATGGCCATTTTCTATGCAATGTGAGCACGGCCAAAGGTCTCTGGTGGCTCTTGGGGGGAGTAAAGAATGGGGGAGGGGCATTGGATGCCCTGGGTGGCCACTGGGGTGAGGAGGGAGGTGAGAAAGGAGAAGAATGCTGCTGTCTAGAAGGGTAAATGGGGATGTTTCACTCTTCAATCATTGAGATGAGGCCAGGGAAGAGTTACTGGAGGTAGGAGAGGACTAGGAGGAGCTGTGGTAAAAATTTGAGCTCAAGGAGAATAGTGTTAGTGGTCAAAATGGTGATTTTTGAAAAGTGGCAGAAGATGTTTGATAATGGTTTGGGCAAGTAGATGATTTCCAAATGCCATGAGACTCCACAGGGTGAAATTACACATATAATTAGGGCCTTCCACCAATTTGGAGCTTAATTGGGCAAAGTTGCCAATGCAACTTTTGTAAACCCTAGAAATTAGTAGAAATGAACTTGCATAGATCTAGTTGAGCAAATCACTTCCCCTTGATGAACCACTTGGTGTGGTGGCCTCATTTGGTCATGTGAACATGCTCACAAAAGTTGGGGTCAAGGAGAGAAAGTTGGTAGTACAAACTTGTTCAAATTTGATTCTGGTCAGAGAGGGTTTTGGGGCATTTTGGTGAACCAAAATAGTTTGGTTTGGGCTGAAACTGTGAAATATCATCATATTATGTATATGTGACATGCTAGAATTTTCCTGGATTTATTGGAAAATATTTCTTGTAGAAATATTTCAAATCCTTGAAATGGGCAGAAATGGTTTTGGGAGGTTTTGTCCAATATTTTGAACATGACCATGTGTTGAAACTCTTATATATGGAAGATATATGTCCACTGAGTTTCCCTGATTTTTTTCAAATATTTTTGAAACAATAAAATAATTTTTCCCTATTAAAGACCATTTCTGGCCTTAAGAAAAAGCTTTTAAATAAAATAGGAAAATAACTTTTAAAATTATTTTTTTCTGGTTTATGGGAATCCTGTGTCTAATAGGTTTCAAATATACTCTTAGAAATATGTTTCATGCCACAAATCAAGTGCTTGTAGTGCAAACTCAATTCACGGGTTTCTGGAAAACTAATTTTTGAAAATACTATTTGGCCAAATTATTTTTGTAAGAAAATACTATACTGCAATATACACATGGCATGATCATTGGGCAGAAGTTTGGTAAGGGAGATGAAGTATGTAAGGTGGAGTAGTTGACTTTAAAGAGCACTTGAAAATCACAGAGAGAAAACCAACTCCAAAATAAAAAAGCCAAATAGTGCAAAAGTTTTTGTTGGTCCAAATCTTTATGCTTTGTGAATGCAAATGAAATGTTACAAAATGCAGGGTATGACACGCACGGGAAAAACTTCGAACCTGAGGTGTCGGTACAACAAACCCTGGGTCTGTTGCCTAGAATATGCACAGGCATAGGAACAAGATTACGGTACCAGGCCATGCCAGAGTACAAGAGACCAAGATCTTAGAAGAACCAACATGCAGGGCCTGCCGGGACTCACGGAGGCAAAAACCACCCACCCAACAACTCCGCCTCGACCGACATTGTCATTCTGTGAAGTGTCAACCCGCAAAGTGATTAAGTGGCAGCCAGTCGCCACACGGTAGCCTCTTTCTATGGCAAATGCCTACGAACGGGACCCGTCCTCCAACGTGTCAAGCGAGTAGGTGTGAAGACGGCAAAGCAGGCCGACAAGGCTTGCCGGGAAAGCAACGATGTGATGTTGAGTAGTGCATTTAATGCGCCCTGTCAGCCTGCAGAATTAGGTATGATAGCACTATTTGCCATCTTATCAGTGCATGATGACTATTTTGCCATTGTGGTGACCCCTTAATCTATAAAAGGAGGCCCATAGCAACCGTAGAAAGGTTTAGAAGGTTGGATACCCACACACTCATACGCGCATAGGCACTGGCTCCCCCGAGGCGACCCTGCCGGGCAAGTGTACTACGCACACCACTATTCTTCCACCATCAATCCACCAAAGTAGGAGTAGGGTTATACGCCTCACGGCGGCCCGAACTTAGGTAAAATTGCCCGTGTGATCTCCTCCATGCTGCCCCACGCTCTTCTGCTCTTTGTGCGACGTGACATCCCCCCTGCCGAACCAGCAAGGGGCCCTTGGTCTTATAGGTGATCATGGTTTCCCGCGACATCTCTGGCACACCAGGTAGGGGGATCACTCCTGCGAACCTGAAAGCGTGTGCAGCGCGTCATCTTCGTCGCCATCTTCATCTTCGAGTGCGCCGTCAACCATGGCACCCAAGAAGAAATCCGGTGCTATCGCTCACCAGTCCACCTGAAAGGCTCCACCGACCACTGCCACCAATGCCACGGGAGATGCGGAGGCACGCGAGGATGTGGACGCTGCTGTGGATGTGGTTGGAGTAGGCGACACCATCACTACTTCTCCCGCGGCCGAAGTAGGAGCGGGAAACACCGGAGGAGAGCAACATCAACAACACCCCGATGGCAACATTCCACGAGGTACGAGATTAGGGGTTACTCCGTCCACACCCTTCCTCTCCCTGACGGGCACAACCACAATAATGGCGCTCGGTCCGGGGTGAATCACCGACCGCTAGCTGCCCCCATCACGGGAGCAACTGCAGGGCGTGCACCTCCCCCGGGGCGAGTCGACCCAGTCGATGCGCCCGACGGAGCCGCTGCCTGATAACCCACAAGTATAGGGGATCGCAACAGTTTTCGAGGGTAGAGTATTCAACCCAAATTTATTGATTCGACACAAGGGGAGCCAAAGAATATTCTCAAGTATTAGCAGCTGAGTTGTCAATTCAACCACACCTGGGAACTTAATATCTGCAGCAAAGTATCTAGTAGCAAAGTAATATGATAGTAGTCGTAACAGTGGCAAAAGGTAATGATAACAAAAGTAATGCTTTTGGTATTTTGTAGTGATGATAGCAATAGCAATGGAAAACTAAATAAGCAAAGAACAATAAATGGAAAGCTCATAGGAAATGTACTAGTGATGGAGAATTATGCCGGATGCAGTTCATCATGTAACAGTCATAACCTAGGGTGACACAGAACTAGCTCCAATTCATCAATGTAATGTAGGCATGTATTCCGAATATAGTCATACATGCTTATGGAAAAGAACTTGCATAACATCTTTTGTCCTACCCTCCCGTGGCAGCGGGGTCCTAACGGAAACTAAGGAATATTAACGCCTCGTTTTAATAGAGTACTGGACCAAAGCATTAACACATAGTGAATATATGAACTCCTCAAACTACGGTCATCACCGGTAAGTATCCCGATTATTGTCACTTCGAGGTTAACGGATCATAACAAATAATAGGTGACTATAGACTTGCAATATAGGATCAAGAACTCTCATATATTGATGAAAACATAATAGGTTCAGATCTGAAATCGTGGCACTCGGGCCCTCGTGACAAGCATTAAGCATAGAAAATTCAAAGCAATATCAATCTCAGAACATAGTGGATACTAGGGATCAAACCCTAACAAAACTAACTCGATTACGTGATAAATCTCATCCAACCCATCACCATCCAGCAAGCCTACGATGGAATTACTCACGCACGGCAGTGAGCATCATGAAATTGGTGATGGAGGATGGTTGATCATGACGATGGCGACGGATTCCCCTCTCCGGAGCCCCGAATGGACTCCAGATCAGCCCTCCCAAGAGGTTTTAGGGTTTGGCGGTGGCTCCGTATCGTAAAACGCGATGAATCATTCTCTCTAATTTTTTTTCTCTCCGAAACCAAATATATAGAGTTGGAGTTGAGGTCGGAGGAGCTCGAGGTGGCCCATGAGGTAGGGGGCGCGCCCTAGGGGGGCAGGCACGCCCCAACCCTCGTGGACAGGTGTTGGGACCACTGGTCTTCATCTTTTGCATGGATTTTTTATTATTTCCGAAAAGATGTTCCGCGAAGTTTCAGGTCATTCCGAGAACTTTTATTTCTGCACATAAATAACACCATGGTAATTCTGCTGAAAACAGCGTCAGTCCGGGTTATTTCCATTCAAATCATGCAAGTTAGAGTCCAAAACAAGGGCAAAAGTGTTTGGAAAAGTAGATACGACAGAGACGTATCAACTCCCGCAAGCTTAAACCTTTGCTTGTACTCAAGAAATTCAGTTGATAAATTGAAAGTAATAAAGAAAAAACTTTTACAAACTCTGGTTGCCCTTGTTGTTGTAAATATGTAAAGCCAGCATTCAAGTTTTCAGGAAAGATTATGAACTTACCATATTCACAATAACGCATAGGTCTCATGTTTACTCATATCAATGGCATAATCAACTAGCGAGCAATAATAATAAATCTCAGATGACAACACTTCCTCAAAACAATCATAATATGATATAACAGGATGGTATCTCACTAGCCCTTTCTGAGACCGCAAAACATAAATGCAGAGCACCTTTAAAGATCAAGGACTGACTAGAAATCATAATTCATGGTAAAAGAGATCCACTCAAGTCATACTCAATGTAAACTAACAGTAATGAATGCAAATGATAGTGGTGCTCTCCAACTGGTGCTTTTTAATAAGAGGATGATGACTCAACATGAAAGTTAATAGATAGGCCCTTCGCAGAGGGAAGCACGGATTTGTAGAGGTGCCATAGCTCGGTTTTGAAATAGAGGTGAATAATATTTTGAGCGGTATACTTTCATTGTCGACATAACAACCAAGAGATGGCGATATCTTCCATGCTACACACATTATAGGCGGTTCCCAAACAGAATGGTAAAGTTTATACTCCCCCTCCACCAACAAGCATCAATCCATGGGTTGCTCGAAACAACGAGTGCCTCCAGCTAACAAGAGTCCTAGGGGGAGTTTTGTTTGCAATTATTTTGATTTAGTTTGCATAAAGCATGGGACTAGGCATCCTAGTGACCAGCCACTTTCTTGTGAGTGAGGAGCGGAGTCCACTCCTCTTGAGAATAACCCGCCTAACATGGAAGATACGGACAACTCTAGTTGATACATGAGTTATTCAAGCATACAAAACAGGATATTTATTTGAAGGTTTAGAGTTTGGCACATACAAATTTACTTGGAACGACAGGTAGATACCGTATATAGGTAGCTATGGTGGACTCATACGAAATAACTATGGGGTTTATGGAGTTGGATGCACAAGTAGTATTCCCGGTTAGTACTAGTGAAGGCTAGCAAAAGACTAGGAAGTGACCAGCTAGAGAGCGACAACAGTCATGAACATGCATTAAAATTAATCAACACCGAATGCAAGCATCAGTAGGATATATTCCCCATGAACATAAATATCATGAAGGCTATGTTGATTTTGTTTCAACTACATCCATGAACATGTGCCAAGTCAAGTCACTTAAATCATTTAGAGGAGGATACCACCCTATCATACCACATCACAACCAATTTAATAGCATGTTGGCACGCAAGGTAAACCATTATAAGCTCTTAGCTAATCAAGCATGGCACAAGAAACTATGATCTCTAGTTGTCATTGCAAACATGTTTATTCATAATAGGCTGAATCAGGAAGGATGAACTAATCATATTTACAAAAACAAGAGAGGTCGAGTTCATACCAGCTTTTCTCATCTCAATCAGTCCATCATATATCGTCATAATTTCCTTTCACTTGCTCGACCGAATGATGTGCATAATAATAATAGTGCATGTGCATTGGATTAAGCTGCAATCTGCAAGCATTCAATAAATAGGAGAAGACAAGGCTATATGGGATCTTTTGTCAGATCAACAATAATGCAAATAAGAGCTACTTCAACAATTTAATCATGGTCCTCTCCTATCGACCCCAAAGAAAAGGAAAGAAATAAAACTATTTACACGGGAAAGCTCCCAACAAGAAAAAGAAGAACATGAAATCTTTTGGGGTTTTCTTTTTAATTACTACTACAAGCACGGAAATTAAAACTAGCCAAAAGTTACAACTAATTTGTTGGTTTTTCTTAAGGTTTATTAAACACACAAGAAGAAAGCATAAAAAGGAAATACACTAGCATGGATGATACAATGAAAAAGTATGAGCACCGACATCTAGCAATGAGTGTGTGAACATAAATGTAAGGTCGGTGGGAAATACGTACTCCCCCAAGCTTAGGCTTTTGGCCTAAGTTGGTCTATGGCCACGGCTGGCCTGGCGGATATCCATAATAATAGTTGGGGTCATACTGAGATGAAGAAGACTCTAACTGCCACTGGTTGGCAATCATCTCCGGATCCCACTGGTAATTGGACTGTCGTGGAGGATCAACTTGTGGTTCTGAGTCTGGCTCTGTGGCTGGTGCAGGGTTCCGGTAGGCGTGAATGTCTTCTGGCGAGACGAGGTACTGGCCTGCAGATAAATCAAACAAGGGAGGAGCAGGCAAGGTAATAGTCTCCGGATGATGTTTATCAAAGAACAATTTGTATTTAAGTTCCCCTTCCCTATTATTTATAATGAAATCATGTGCTACCATACTCTTATAATCTAAATAAACACGAGGCATCAATTTTTCTTCCTTCTCATAATGCCTAATAGGTATGATAAAATGTTCGGCTAGGCGTGAAGCATAGATACCACCAAGATGGGGCCCTTTGTATGGTTCAGACTCAACCGTTTAGCAATAATACCGCCCATACTCACAGAGTTATCACAGAATAACCCATGGAACAAAATAATAATATCAGGAACACTAAGGTTTCCACAGTTTCTGCGAAAAATTAAGCAACGACTAGCAAATATTGCAAAGTAGCGTAAAACAGAAAAATGTATGCTAGTGATTCGTGCATCAGAAACCTTCCTCGCTTCCCCTACGGTGATGTTATCAATAAACCCATCCACATCGTCATGATGTGGTTCCTCTATTTTGCCCTCGAAAGGGATGAAACAAACATGACAAAAATCATAAAGTGACATCTTCTTAACCACATCATATAAATGAAACTCTACTGAAGGAGGTGATTCCCTAGGATAATAGTAGAAGTCTTGCCCAAAAGTATTGGTGAGTAAGAGATACTGTTCGCATTGGTCGTGGAGGAAGTCGGTGAGGCCTGCATTCTTAGCCAATTCATAAAAATCATCATAAATCCCGGTTGCTTTCAAGAATTCATCGGAGGGCCATTCACATGGCCTAACCTTCGCGGTGCGAGGTAAATTATATTTGGGCTTCATTGCTTCTTCATTTTGCTTTTCCTTCGAGCTTCGGCTCGATGAGCCCCTCAAAAATCTCTTCATTATTCTCTGAAAAATTCTGAAATTTTTAGTAACTTCAAAATAAAAGTAAGCCAAACTCAATAATATTGGTAGGAACTACTCATACAAGTGCCTAGAGCCTATATCATGCATCAAAACTACTTGGAACCGTATAAATTTGACATGCAAGCTCAAGAACATGGTCACCTAGGCAACACAAATTTGCAATGAATAAAGCACTAGAACAAAAACTAATTGGACCAATGGAGGAGTCACATACCAAGGAACAATCTCCCCAAGCAGTTTTGTTAGAGGTGCTTTGAGCAGGGAGATAAAAAATGGCAGCAAAATGAGCTTGGACTCGGGTTTGAGCTGGATATTCGTGTTTGTGGGAGGAAGAAGGAGTGTGTGGGTGCAGGAATAAGTGGAGGAGGACCACCGTGGGCCCACGAGGCAGGGGGGCGCGCCCAGGGGGGTAGGGCGCGCCCTCCACCCTCGTGGACCGATGGATGCCCCCCGTATTGTCTTCTTAGTGCCAAATATTCTTAAATATTCCAAAAAATCATATTTAAATTATAGGGCATTTGGAGAACTTTTATTTCGGGGTATTTTTATATTACACGGATAATTCAGATAACAGACAGAAAATACTATTTTTATTTTATTTAAATAACATAAAGTTAAAGTAGGGTACAGAAGGTTGTGCCTTCTAGTTTCATCCATCTCATGCTCATCAAAAGGAATCCACTAACAAGGTTGATCAAGTCTTGTTAACGAATTCATTCCGAATAACACGGAACCAGAGAAATTTCGGATAACACTATGTTACCCCAACGGGGATATGCACATCCCCAACAATAAGAATATCATATTTCTTCCTGAGAGTAGGTAGAGGAAATTCAAAACCTCCAAAAATAATTGATGGAATTTTTCCAATAGAATTGATACTGTGGACTTGAGGTTATTTCCTCGGAAAGTGTACCGTATGCTCATTACCATTAACATGAAAAGTGACATTACCTTTAGTGCAATCAATAACAGCTCCTGCAGTATTAAAAAAGGGTCTTCCAAGAATAATAGACATACTATTGTCCTCGGGAATATCAAGAATAACAAAGTCCGTTAAAATAGTAACGTTTGCAACTACAACAGGTACATCCTCACAAATACCGACAGGTATAGTAGTTGATTTATCATCCATTTGAAAAGATATTTCAGTAGGTGTCAACTTATTCAAATCAAGTCTACGATATAAAGAGACAGGCATAACACTAACACCGGCTCCGAGATCACATAAAGCAGTTTTAACATAGTTTCTTTTAATGGAGCATGGTATAGTTGGTACTCCAGGATCTCCATGTTTCTTTGGTATTCCACCCTTAAAAGTACAATTAGCAAGCATGGTGGAAAATTCAGCTTCCAGTATCTTTCTTTTATTTGTAACAATATCTTTCATATACTTAGCATAAGGATTCATTTTGAGCATATCCGTTAATCGCATGCGCAAAAAAATAGGTCTAATCATTTCAGCAAAGCGCTCAAAATCCTCATCATCCTTTTTCTTGGATGGTTTGGGAGGAAAAGCCATGGGTTTCTGAACCCAAGGCTATCTTTCCTTTCCGTGTTTCCTAACAACAAAGTCTTTCTTATCATAATGTTGATTCTTTGATGGTGGGTTATCAAGATCAACAACAGGTTCAATTTCTACATCATTATCATTACTAGGTTGAGCATCATCATGAACATTATTATTAACATTATCACTAGTTGCAGGCTCATTACCAGATTGTGTTTCAGCATCAGAAATAGAAATATCATTCGGATTCTCAGGTGTATCAATAACAGGTTCACTAGAAGCATGCAAAGTCCTATCATTTTTCTTTTTCTTCCTTTTAGAAGGACTAGGTGCATCTATATTATTTCTCTTAGAATCTTGCTCAATTCTCTTAGGATGGCCTTCAGGATACAAAGGTTCCTGATTCATTCTACCACCTCTAGTCATAACTCTAACAATATTATCATTATTCTTACTATTCAATTCATTGAGAAAATCATTTTGAGCTTTAAGTACTTGTTCGACTTTACTGGTAACCATAGAAGCATGTTTACTAATAAGTTTAAGTTCACCTTCAACATTAGCCATATAATCACCCAAGTGTTCAAGCATATTTGAATTGTATTTCAATTGTCTACCAAAGTAAGCATTAAAATCTTCTTCCTTAACCATAAATTTATCAAACTCATCTAAGATTGGACTAGCAAACTTGGTAAATGGGATTTCATCTTTATCATATCTATAGAGAGAATTTACCTTTACTACCTGTGTCGGGTTATCAAGACCATGAATTTCTTCAATAGGTAATGGATTAAGATCATATGTTTCTTCAACAGGCGGTAAATTAAGACCGTGTATTTCTTTAATAGGAGGTAAATTCTTAACATCTACAACTTTAATACCTTTGTATTTCATGGATTTCTTTGCCTCTTGCATATCTTCAGGACTGAGAAATAGAACACCTCTCTTCTTCGAAGTTGGTTTAGGAATAGGCTCAGGAATTGGATCAGGAGGTGTCCATTTATTTTCATTTGTCAAGATATTATTCAATAGAATTTCAGCTTCATCTACTGTTCTTTCTCTGAAAACAAAACTAGCACAACTATCCAGGTAATCGCTGGAAGCATCAATTAGTCCATTATAAAAGAGCATGATCAGGCAAAGCATTAAGTAATTGGAGAAGCCTCCCCCAAGCTTGTGGGAGACTCTCTTCTTCAATTTGCACAAAATTATATATATCCCTTAAAGCAGCTTGTTTCTTATAAGCAGGGAAATATTTAGCAGAGAAGTAATAAATCATATCCCGGGGACTACGCACACAACCAAGATCAAGAGAATTAAACCATATCTTAGCATCACCCTTTAATTAAAACGGAAATATTTTAAGGATATAAAAGTAGCGAGTTCCCTCATCATTAGTGAAGAGGGTGGCTTTATCATTTAATTTAGTAAGATGTGCCACAACAGTTTCAGATTCATAGGCATGAAAAGGATCAAATTTAACCAAAGTAATTATACCAGGATCAACAGAGAATTTATAATCCTTATCAGTAACACAGATAGGTGAAGTAGCAAAAGCAGGGTCAAGTTTCATTCTAGCATTAAGAGATTGCTGCTTCCATTTAGCTAACAGTTTCTTTAGATAATTTCTATTATTACAAGCAAGAATAGCTCTAGCAGATTCTTCATCCAGAACATAACCCTCAGGAACAATAGGCAATTTATAAGTATTAGGGGGAGAGTCTTCATCATCACTATCTTCAATATAATCAGTTTCAATAATTTCATTCCCTCTAACCCTAGCAAGTTGTTCATCAAGAAATTCACCAAGTGGCACAGTAGTATCAAATGTAGAAGTTGTTTCATCATAAGTAATATGCATAGCAGAAGTGGCATCATCAATAACATGCGACATATCAAAACGAATAGCAGAAGCAAGTTTAGGTGTCGCAAGCTTACTCAAAACAGAAGCTGAATCAAGTGCAGAGCTAGATGGCAGTTCCTTACCTCCCCTTGTAGTTGAGGGATAAATTTTTGTTTTTGGATCTCTCAAGTTCTTCATAATGATAAGACGATATGAATCCCAAGTGACTCAAAGAATAGAGCTATGCTCCCCAGCATCGGCGCCAGAAAATAGTTTTGATAAGACACAAGTATAGGGGATCACTACAGTTTTCGAGGGTAGAGTATTCATACCAAATTTATTGATTTGACACAAGGGGGGCCAAAGAATATGCTCAAGTATTAGCAGCTGAGTTGTCAATTCAACCACACCTGGAAACTTAATATCTGCAGCAAAGTATTTAGTAGAAAAGTAATATGATAGTAGTGGTAACGGTAGCAAAAGGTAATGAGAGCAAAAGTAATGTTTTTGGTATTTTGTAGTGATGATAGCAATAGTAACGGAAAAGTAAATAAGCGAAGAACAATATATGGAAAGCTCGTAGACAATGGATCAGTGATGGAGAATTATGTCGGATGCGGTTCATCATGTAACAGTCGTAACCTAGGGTGACACAGAACTAGCTCCAATTCATCAAAGTAATGTAGGCATGTATTCCGAATATAGTCATACATGCTTATGGAAAAGAACTTGCATGACATCTTTTGTCCTACCCTCCCGTGGCAGCGGGGTCCTAATGGAAACTAAGGGATATTAAGGCCTCCTTTTAATAGAGTACCGGACCAACGTATTAACAGATAGTGAATACATGAACTTGCTCAAACTACGGTCATCACCGGTAAGTATCCCGATTATTGTCACTTCGGGGTTAACGGATCATAACACATAATAGGTGACTATAGACTTGCAAGATATGATCAAGAACTCTCATATATTGATGAAAACATAATAGGTTCAGATCTGAAATCATGGCACTCGGGCCCTAGTGACAAGCATTAAGCATAACAAAGTCATAACAACATCAATCTCAGAACATAGTGGATACTAGGGATCAAATCTTAACAAAACTAACTAGATTACATGATAAATCTCATCCAACCCATCACCGTCCAGCAAGCCTACGATGGAATTACTCATGCATGAAGGTGAGCATCATGAAATTGGTGATGGAGGATGGTTGATGATGACGATGGCGACGGATTCCCCTCTCCGGAGCCCCGAATGGACTCCAGATTAGCCCTCCCGCGAGGTTTTAGGGCTTGGCGGCGGCTCCGTATCGTAAAACGCGATGAATCCTTCTCTCTGATTTTTTCTCTCCAAAACCAAATATATAGAGTTGGAGTTGAGGTTGGAGGAGCTCCAGGGGGCCCACGAGGTAGGGGGCACGCCCTAGGGGGGCAGGCGCACCCCCACACTCGTGGACAGCTGGTGGCCCCCCTGGTCTTCATCTTTTTCAAGGATTTTTTATTATTTCCGAAAAGATGTTCCACGAAGTTTCAGGTCATTCCGAGAACTTTTGTTTCTGCACATAAATAACACCATGGTAATTCTGCTGAAAACAGCATCAGTCGAGGTTAGTTCCATTCAAATCATGCAAGTTAGAGTCCAAAACAAGGGCAAAAGTGTTTGGAAAAGTAGATACGACGGAGACGTATCACTGCCCTCAAGCGCCTTCGGCACGCCACCATGCCATCGAGGTGGCTGCCCCGCAACAGCACGGACGTGGTACTGTTGCTACTAGCACCATTAGGAGGCGAGCGACAATGCGATCTACATCGTCATCACCCTTTCGAAGTACTACTACGAAGGCTATGGCGCGGGCTCCACTACTGCTGACATTTCTGCTAGCGGCCGAGTAGATGGACGAGTGGCGTGCCACCATCCAGAGTATGCTCAGTTTCGCCGAGGCTGGGGGCTCGCAACAAGCTGGCCTGCCACGGCTCCCCAAGTGACGACGATGGCTCGTGCTGCTAGTCGTACGGAAGGGGCCACACCAATGGTACAGTCCCTGCCATGGCAGCCATCGCGAGCATAGCAGAATCAAAAACCTGATGACATCTCGATGGCCTCTTCTGACCCTCGAGCGCGTCTAGACCGACGGCGAGCCCCGGAGGACAGACGAGGGGAAGACGCGCGCGTTTTCGTTGAGCGACACCGCGACGACCACCACCGGGCCAATGGGTGTGATGGTCCCGACGTCGACAAGCCTGCGCTCGATATTGGCGGGTGCCTACCTTTCAAGTTTGGGTCCCTGCCTTTACTCGTGTGCAGTGGCAAGTCCGCTGTCCATCCGTCCGCATGTTCAAGCCAGAGATACCCGATATGTATGATGGGAGGCTAAACCCGGCAGAGTTTCTTAGCATCTACACCATTGATGTTCAAGCTGCCGGGGGAAGAGATAAGAAGGTGTTTGCCAACTACTTCCCTCTGGCTCTCAAGTCCAATGAGAGGTCCTGGCTGATGCACCTGCCGGAGAACTCCATTTCGTCATGTGCTGACATGTTCCATGAGTTCATTGGCACCTTCACTGGCGGCCATCAAGAACCAGGTCGGCCCCATGATCTGCAGCTTCTCTAGCAAAAAGAAGGAGAGACTCTCCGAAAGTATTTGCAGAGATTCAGTTGACTCCACAGGAACATCCCAAACATCCATCCGGCAGCTGTGATAGCTGCCTTCCAATCCAATGGGAACAACCGTAGGATTCGTTCCAAGATGAATGTACGGTTGCCAAAGACTGTGAAGGAGCTTTACACCTTGGTGGATAAGTGTGCTCGGATGGAGGAGGGAAGGAAGCTACGCGGAGAGGAGGATTGCATCAATATGGATTTAGAGGATGATGACAAATCCACCATTCAGAAGAAGAGCAAGAAGTGCAGTAAGAAGCGCAAGGATAAGGAAGTGATGTTTGTTGAAGGATCAGGTACACCTAGTACCGGCAAGAAGGCTAAGGCCGAAGCCCCCGGCAAGGAAGCTACCGTGTGCGCTAACTGCCGGGAGGCTCCGACTACTGAGAAAGCCGGGAAAGGCGATGGGCCATATGCATTGATGGGGGTGCATCCCTACACACCTCTGACCGCCAACTCAAAAGGTGGGCGCATGAAGTCAATGCCGTGGAACCAGCACTAGAGGCACAGAAACCACTCAAATGGTCATGCACGCCCATCACCTTTGACGAAGAGGATCATCCTGACCATTCCACTACGGTAGGATGTTTTCCATTGTTGGTCTCTCCAACAATTCGCAACCTCAAGGTCACGAAGATATTGGTGGATGGAGTGGCCGGGTTGAATCTGATTTCCCCAAAGTTATCAGCAAACTTCAGATAGCAAAGGAAGACTTAAAGATCACCGGCATGTTTCAAGAGTTAATCTCGGCAGAAGTCATCCTAAGGGAAAGATCATGTTGCCTGTGACATTTGGAGGGGAGTTGAACTATCGGACTGAAAAGATTGTGTTTGATGTGGTCGACCTCCCATTGCCATACAATGGTATCCTTGGACGCCCATCCCTGGCAAAAATCATGGCAGCATCCCACTATGCCTACAACACCTTGAAGATGCTTGGGCCAGTTGGAGTCATTTCCATCCCATCAGGTGAGATGGACGCAATCATTTGCGTGGACAAGATGTATCGGGACGCAGTCGCGGCAGAGGCAGCTGCAACAACAGTTCACGCCAAGGAGAACAGAGGAAAGAAGAATGATAGCAAGGACACTGGCAAGGAATCCAGGAAGCGTACCTCTCCGCAGTACGCTGCGCCTGTTGATGACTGGCCGGAGAGTTCCAACAGCAAAAGGTCCAAGGTTACTGCTCCACAAGTGAAGAAGGTGATGACAGGGCTGGCTGGCGTTGACGGTACTTCACCATCAGCGCCGCCCTCGATGACAAATAGGAAAGCACGCTCGTTGCCTTCCCACGGGCGAATATGGATGTGTTTGTATGGCAACCATCTGGTATCCCCGGTGTTCCCAGGCAGGTAATCGAGCACCGCCTTCCTGTGTGGCCACATGCCCGACCTGTCAAGCAGAAAGTCTGGAAGTAGGCCTTGGAGGGGCAGCAGTTTATTGCAGAGGAGATCAAGAAGCTTGAAGCAGCTAGTTTGGTCAGAGGAGTGCTACATCCCACATGTTTAGGGAATCCAGTGGTGGTCTGGAAGGCTAACAGGAAATGGAGGTTGTGCATAGATTTGATAGACCTCAACAAGTCTTACCTGAAGGACCCATTTCCCTTGCCGTGCATCGATCAGGTCGTGGATTCCACTTCGGGCTGCGATTTGCTTTCCTTTCTGGATGCATATTCTGGGTAGCACCAGATCTTCATGTCCAAGGAAGACAAAGATAACACATCGTTCATCACCCCATGTGGTATGTATTGCTTTATCCTCATGCCATTCGTATTAAAGAGTGATGGGTGTACTTTTGCAACGGCAGTCCAGATTGGTTTCGAGCCACAGCTGCACAGGAACATTGAAGCTCATATGGATGACACTTTGGTCAAGACCAAGGATAGAGCATCCCTTATCCAGGATTTGGAGGAGACGTTTGCAATTCTACGCAAGATCAACTTGAAGCTCAACCCAGAGTAGTCTGTGTTTGGCATTCCCACCGGCAAACTACTTGGCTCCTTCGTGTCCCATGGGGGATCGAAGCCAACCCAACCAAGATTAAAGCTATCGAACAGATCCAAGCACCGTGTATAGTCAAGGATGTGAGGCATCTGACAGGGTGCGTTGCCACGCTAAGCAGATTGAAAGTGCGTTATATCGACTAGAGGGGGGGTGAATAGGCGATTTTTATGAAATTCTTCACTGATGAATTTGCTGGTGAGGACATTCCTTAGCAAAGAACTACTAGGAGCGGAATGAGTACTCAAAATTAAACATAACAGAATACAATAATAGTCATCATGATGAATTGAAGACAGGCACAGAGTATAGAAGCGTAAGCACAGGATAACATAGGATGAAGACAAACAGACTGAAGAATTAGAACTGAGGAAATTGAGAAAGTCTTCAGTCAAAGTCTTCAAACACGGATATGAACAAGCACAAAACACAATTATGAGGAAATGGAAGATTTGAGGAAATATAACCAGTAAGCTTGGTGAAGACAATGATTTGGTAGACCAGTTCCAACTGCTGTCCCAGTTGTACATCTGGTTGGAGCGGCTGAGTATTTAAACTCGAGGACACACAGTCCCGGACACCCAGTCCTGAACACGCAGCTCAGGACACCCAGTCCTCACCGTATTCTCCTTGAACTAAGGTCACAAAGACCTCGTCCAATCACTCGTGGCAAGTCTTCAGGTGACTTTCGAACCTTCACAAACTTGGTCACTCGGCGATCCACAATTACTCTTGGATGCTCTAGACCATGACGCCTAACCGTCTGGAAGAAGCACAGTCTTCTAAGGTAACAAGCATCAGATCCACGAACGATCAATCTCTTTAGTGATGCTCAATCACTTGGGGTTTGTAGGTGTTTGGGTTTTGGGTTTTTCCTCACTTGATGATTTTCGCTCAAAGTCCTCAGAGGATGGGTTGCTCTCAAATGACAAGTGTGAGTTTCTCTCGGAGCAGCCAACCAACTAGTGGTTGTAGGGGGCGGCAATTTATAGCCTAGGGAGAAGCCCGACATGATAAGACATAAATGCCCTTCAATGATATGACCGTTAGGTGGATAGATATTTTGGGACAGCTGGCGCATAGCACAGCAACGGTTGGAATTTTGAGTAGCAAAATCCTCAGGGCTATCATGTTCCTCACTGTGTAGGCAATCCGTACTGGCGAATTCCTAACTCCTCAGTCAGGACAAATTCCTCAGAGACCAGAAGAAATTTGTCTCTGTCACTGAATAAATTGACTGAACTGTATGAGATTTCCAATGGCTTCACTCGAACGGATTGGTAGGTGTAGGATTTTGAGTTGAGCATCACGTTCCTTAGTATTTCCTCGACCCCCTTTAACAGTACGGTGTTTCCTATGACTCAATAAAGAGAAAATGAAACTATGAAAACAAAAGTCTTCACACTTCATGTTCCTCGAACAAATACCATGTCTTCAAGGTCACACCAATTTCTTCACTTTCAAAGTCTTCATAAAGTCTTCAGTGATCCAAAGTCTTCAGTCGAAGAACTTCATTTTTAGGGGTCGACTTTCTCTGTAAATATCAAGCTCCTCATAGACTTATAGACCTGTGTACACTCACAAACGCATTAGTCCCTTAACTTATAAGTCTTCAATACACCAAAATCACCAAGGGGTACTAGATGCACTTACAGTCTCCCCCTTTTTGGTGATTGATGACAATATAGGTTAAGTTTTCAACGGGGATAAACATATGAAGTGTAACTACTAATATTGAGGGATTTAATTGCAAGATATAGAAGAACTCCCCTGAAGATGTGCATAGTGAGGAATTTGCTTTTGAAGCAATGCACACTTGAAGAGTTGAATCATGGAGATCTCCCCCTATATCTTGTAATTCATACACGCATTTGACATATAACAGAGAAGAATTTGAAATGCATGATGAAATATGGTGACTGAGGTAATTCAGCATGCATGCATTAGCATATATGAGGAATAAGCATGCAGCAAAACGTATGAAAAGTATCAGAGCACCATCGGGTTTAAGTTTACAACTCGATCCAATAAAGTCTCAAAAGAACAAGAGTTGTAACTTAACAAAAAAAAGCCCATATAGAAAGACCCGCTTGAAGACTAACTCAAAATTCTCCCCCTTTGTCATCAAATGACCAAAAGGATCGAATATGAGGACTAACGCCCCTAAAGAATATCAAGTTGATGAAGGAGCGCCAGCGTTGTTGGGGTCGTTTGTCGTAGTAGGGACTACCACAGTGTCGTCCAAGTCTTCATTTTCATCAGTGTCACGCGATGAAGAATATGAGCTAGCCACCAGAGAAGGACCTTGACCTTCTTTAATTTCTTCGGTGGAGGTGCAGACCAGTCAAAATCTTCATTGAGACCCATTTTCTTCAGATCTTCTTCACCATACAGATGTGACAGGATTGCCCAGGTGCGACCGAAGACTTTATGGAGGTTGTAGTGGTTTTTCTTCACTGCATTGTGTGTGGCGGTCATGTTGTGAAGAAGTGAACGAAACTGACGCCTAACCTATTTGTGATTTCGATCCACCTTCTGGTGAAGACTAAGCAGAAGTTCACGGTCAGTCATCACGCACGGAGAAGTGGCTTGAGGAGTGGAGTTGGGTGCATTGGCAGAGTCATGTGTGGCAGAGTCATCATTGGTGGAATAAGATGCAGCTTTGCGAAACTGACCATCCAATGGATGAATGCCTTCATCTATTACAGCTGGTGCCTTGCCCTTTCCATCAACTGAGGAATATGTCTGCTTGAGGACTTCAATTGGGGGCAAGTAGCTGAGGTGATTCTGGAAATCAGCTTTGTAGTTGAGTGAAGTCCTTGTCCTGAGGAATCTCACAATCCAAGGTGCATAAGGCTTCAGCTGAAACGGAGACAGTGCAACATTTGCCATAGTCCTCATGAAGAAATCGTGATAATTGACAGGAATGCCATGAACGATGTTGAATACCAGATTCTTCATGATGCCAACAATTTCCTCATCAGATGAGTCATGGCCTTTGATAGGACTGATTGTCCTTGTAAGAATACGATAGACAGTTCTGGGCACGTACAGCAATTCCTTCACGAGGAGTTTGGTTCTTGGTGCTGACCTGGCTTCAAAGGTTTCATCAGCACTTGCATGTAATGATGTGTGAGCTCAGGTTCACTATAGATGCAGCGAGCTTCTTCAAGTTGAGGACTGAGTGGTAGAGGACGAAGCAATTCAGAGGCTGGTGCAATGTAGTGAGTGTTTTCAGACATCCAGTCCAGCACCCATGAATTCACATCTTCAGCATCTCCGGTGATGTGCAACATTGCATAGAATTTAAGAATCAGTTCTTCATTCCATCCACAGATGTCAGAGCAAAAGTTTAGCAGTCCAGCATCGCGAAGAACACGGAGGACTGGTGCGAAGCACGGCAAAGATTCCATATCCACGTGAGGAATATGCTCATGGTAGAAGATGTTCTCCTTGTTGAACAACAGTGAGGAATAGAAATTGGCTTGACTAGCAGTCCAGAAACGGCTCTTCCTAATGCGAGCAGAGTTATATGGGTTGTAATCTTCGAAGAATACGTGCTCGCCGAAGAAATCATCAGCCTTGAACTTTTGCTTGCGTGAGAATGGATCCTTTGGCTTCGGCGGAGGAGTGCCAGTGAGTTGCATCACAACCTCAGGAATCTCAATCGCAGGTTCTTCAGGCTGAGGAATTTCTAGTTCCTCCTCAGTGGCAGTCAACCTCGTTGGTTGTTTAGCAGCAGCAGTTTCTTCAGTGCTAGTGGCTGGAATTTCATCATGGACAGATGCAGTGGGATGAGTTTCTTCAGAGCCCATTTGTACAGTTTGTGTGGGGCACTGTGGAATTTGCTGTAGAGGGGTGAACATTGGAGAGTTTAGATGCTGACATTCCCAGAATTTATCACTAATTACGGGTGTGGAGCAGCCAACGTCCACATCTTCATCTTCCATTTCTTCAACGCCAGCCTCTTCAGCTGTGAACTGAGGCATAGGCGAGGAGATGATAGGTGTTGAAGGGATGGCATCCACTTCAATTTCTTCATCCAACGGTTTAGACGAAGCAGCAGAAGGAGTTTCTTCATCAGATCCGCTGGGGATCACATATTCTTCATCAAAAGGAACAAGGTCCTTTGATGGCCTGGTTGAGATGGGAACATCATCAATCGGATTTGCAAATGAACTTGTCATAGGCTTCATTTTCTTTGGAGCTGAAGAATCTGAAGCAACTGATGCTTTCCTTTTCTTCACTGCAGCACGCTCTGCAGCCTTGGTCTTCTTCACATCTGATGCAGATGGAAGGATTGGAGTTGAAGTTGGTGCAGGAGCAGCTGAGGAATCTGGTTGATGTTCTTCAGGCACAACTGATGCAGTTGCTCTGAGTTCTTCAGTTTCTTCAGGCGCACCACAAGTGGGTGCCCTGGCAATTTCTTCAGTGGCTGGAATGCAGTCATCAGCCCTAGAACTCAAATTTTCTTCAGCAGCCTGATTGTCATCAGCGGTGCTAGTATTTTCTTCAGTAGGTTGAGCAGATGCTTCAGCTTGAGGAATTTCCTGTTGCGTTGGGGCTGCAACATTGGAAGTGAAGTTATCCGCAAGTTTCACAAAACGAACCTTGGCTCCAAGCCAATCAGCGCGATATGCATCAAAGTCATCACTGAGTTTCTTGATCTCATTCTGAATAGTGACAAGTTCTTCAGTTGTCATAGAGACAATGTTTTTCTTCAGATAGCGCTCTTTCTTGTACTGCGCTTTCTTGATCTGCCTGGCCTTCTCAAATTTCCACTTTTCTTCTTGAATGAAGTGGGTCAGCATGTGACTTTGGCCAGGAGTCAGCTTGAAGTCAGGCATGGGAGTGTTGGGGTCCTTGTGCCAAACATCAATGGAGTCTAGGATCAACTTGCGATCCAAAATCAGTGGCACATTTGTTCCCTTGGCTCTAGCGGCCCTGACTTGCCTGTCTCTGATGATTTCTGCATGTGCATCTTCATCCGCTTCGTCTTCTTCAGACGGCACTTGGAAGGCGACTTCTTTGTTTTGAGGACATGGGCGAGGACCTCATCCAACAGTGGCCTTTGTCTTCAGCAGTGAGGGGGCAGCTGAGGAACTTGGTACAGCTGAGGAACTAGCTAAGACACCTGAGGCAATGGAGATGCCTGCAGTCCTTTGGCACGAGGCGAGATGCACAGGTGCTAAGGATTTAGTCGGAACAGCTGAGGGCTTTGGCGGAGGGGCTCAGGACTTTGGAGGAACAGGAGCAGCATGAGGAATTGGACGTGAGGGCTTTGAGGATTCTGGCCGTGATGGTATTGCTGAGGAACTTGGCCTTGAGGGCATTGTTGGTGAAGCACTTGGCTTGCGCGTAGGCTTCTTTGACATAGCCTTCTTTGGCTTGACAGCAAAGGCCTCAGCAGAGGCAGCAGCAGTAGAGTCTTCATAGAATTTCCTCACTCCTTCTTTGGCTTGCTCAGCCAACTTGGCTTCGCGCTTGGCCCATTCATCAGGATAGTCCTCACCACACTTGAGGCTGGTGGGATCAGTGATTTGGCCAGGTGCCAATGGAGCTCTTGGGCATGGAGGATTGAGTGCGAATTTCTTCATGTACTTTCGAGTTACATACCTGTACTCCCTCCACTCTCTTTCCCATCTCCTTTCTATTTTCTGAATGCGCACCTTGCACTCATTCTTGGTTTCCTCAGTAGATGTGCAGTACCCAGCATATATTTCATCGGGGATAACAAACGTTGTATTGACCTCAGGCCTCTTTCCTCCCTTCTGTGGCTTCTTACCGTCAGCCATTTTCTTCAGTTGAGGAATTTGGACAATTAAATTCTCTGAAGAAGTATGCAACTTTTCCTCGAGGAAGGCTGCAAATGAGTTAAGTTGATGAGAACCTAGTGATTCAGCAGCTGACATGTGTACCTGTGAATAGAGTATAGTTGCGTGGAATTTGGAGAGGTCATATGCATTCTTAGAGCGTTTTTCAAAAAGAACAAGTTTGAGGAATTTGACCAGATGAGTCTTGAGGAATTTCACTAAGCGTTCTTTGTCTTAGGTTCCAGAGTTGTATAGATCGAAGATCCAGACAATGGAGGAATCTTGAAGAAAAATGATGCTTAGAGAAACGAATCAAGAACAGATGACTTGTGAGGTGTTTAGTGTGTGAAGCTATCAAGAAAAACACCTTTGAATATTTTGAACATAATCATTCGAATCAACAAGGGGAGTAAAAGTACCTTTTAATTACCCTGGACGAAGAACACGACGAACTGGAGTAAGGAGATGTGAAGTTTGTCTGTGCAGATCTTCCACGCCCTAACTTGTCGGAGGAAGACAGCTACGGCGGCGGCGGAGTGAAGATTTCCGCGATCGGCGCAAGTACGTCGGTGACGAGGTCGAGGCAGTGAAGCTCTTCCTCACCGGCGGCGATGGAGTAGCGGCGGCGCTAGGGTTTGAGAAGCTCGAGCTGGAGAGAGGTCGAGCGGAGTGAAAGAAGTGAGGAAGGGAAGGAGGGGTATTTATAGCCACCGTGAAAAACTGCTCACCCGAAGAAATTGGACAAACGTGCCCCTAACCCTTCTCATTCGCTTGACATGTGTCACCCACGTAGTGAGAGGTGGAGATCGTGTTAGATCATGGGTGAGTGGATAAGTATAACGTGGGATGCGGAACGGTTTGAGCGGCATAGCCGAAAATTTAGATAAGATAGGTTTTCAAGTTCCGTTCACAATTTCTTCAGCTGACAAGGACAAAGTGAAGATTTTGAAAGAGTTTCAAATAGAACGCACATGAAGAATTTGTGAATAGATTGGGTTGAGTATAGCATAGAGGGGGAAGGGTCCGATCACATTCACTTAGCAGAAAAAACAACTTGAAGAATTAGCAATAACTGAATGTTGTAGAGGACATAAACTCATATATATATATATATATATATATATATATATATATATATATATATATATATATATATATATATATATATATATATAGCCAATGAAGAGAAACGACGGAAACAGTGAAGACAATGCAAAGTTGAAGAATATGAATAATTGAGGAATTTCAACTTTTGGTGGTTGCGTGACCCACCGTATAAGAATGATGATTTCAGACACCGCATACAATTATCGTAGGGTTCTAAGAATAAAATTCTTCGTTAATTTCTTCACACTAAGAGTGTTATTTTCATTGATAGAAGAAAAACGTTTCTTCATGTGTTGCACATCTAAGTTGTCAATTTTGCATAAGTGTTAGGATGAGTGTCCTTTTAAAAGAACATTCGAAGATTCTAGGATATTTAGCTCACACCGCAACTTGCTAAATCTCTTCTTATCCAAGGGCTTTGTGAAGATATCGGCTAGCTGTTCTTCAATCTTCACATGCTCAATAGAAATGTCGCCCTTCAACACATGATCACGAAGAAAATGATGACGAATCTGAATGTGCTTTGTCTTCGAGTGCTGAACTGGGTTGTGAGCAATCTTGATGCACACTCATTGTCATAGAAGACAGGCACATTCTTCATGTTGACACCACAGTCCTTGAGAGTTTGCTTCATCCATAGCAGTTGAGCACAGCAAGAACCAGCGGCAATGTACTCAGCTTCAGCAGTAGATAGTGATACGCAGTTCTGTTTCTTCGAGGACCAACAGACCAAAGATCGTCCAAGGAAATTACATGTACCAGATGTTGACTTGTGGTCCACACGATCACCAGCATAGTCAAAGTCAGGATATCCAATGAGATCAAAAGCCGAGCCCTTGGGGTACCATAATCCAAATGTTGGTGTGTGAGCTAGATATCGAAGAATATGCTTCACAGCCTTATGGTGTGATTCCTTCTGTGTAGCTTGAAATCGGGCACACATGCAAACACTAAGCATTATATCTGGCCTAGATGCACATAAGTACAATAAAGAGCCAATCATGGAGCGGTATACCTTATGATCGAAGTCAATACCATTTTCATCATTGCACAGATGGCCATTTGTGGGCATAGGTATTTTGACGCCTTTGCAATCTTGCATGCCGAATTTCCTCAGTACATCCTTGAGGTATTTCTCCTGAGATATGAATATGCCATTGTGTTGTTGATGAATTTGAAGACCTAAGAAGAATTTCAACTCTCCCATCATAGAAATTTGGTATTCTTCACTCATCATACAGACAAATTCATCACTATAGCGTTGGTCAGTACAGCCAAAGATAATATCATCAACATATATTTGGCACACAAACAATTCACCATCATAAGATTTAGTGAAAAGAGTAGGGTCGAGTGAACCGGGTTTGAAGCCTTTCGTCATTAGGAATTCCTTCAAAGTATCATACCACGCCCGTGGGGCCTGCTTGAGGCCATAGAGGGCCTTGTTGAGTCTGAAGACTTTGTCAGGATTCTTTGGATCTTCAAAACCTGGGGGTTGAGCAACATATACTTCTTCCTCAAGCTTACCATTGACGAATGCACTTTTCACATCCATTTGATATAAAGTGATATCATGATGGTTAGCATAAGCAAGTAATGTGTGAATAGCATCATGTCTAGCAACAGGTGCAAAAGTTTCATTGAAATCAATTCCTTCAACCTGTGTGTAGCCTTGAGATACAAGCCGTGCCTTATTCCTCACCACAAGGCCATTTTCATCTTGCTTGTTGCGGTAGATCCACTTTGTGCCCATGATATTGTGCTTGCGAGAATCTGGATGTTTGACCAGTTCCTAGACATTGTTGAGCTCAAACTGATGTAATTCTTCTTGCATGGCCTGAATCCACTCAGGCTCCAGAAATGCTTCATCTACCTTAGTGGGTTCTGTAATAGAGACAAAAGAATAATTCCCACAAAAGTTAGACAAATGTGAAGCTTTTGAGTGTGTGAGAGCACCTGGCGCTTTGATGTCATCGAGGATCTTTTCAACTTGCACTTCTTTTTCTATGCGAGGATGAGCTAGTTGTCGGTGAAGAATTTGATCTGCGTTTTCTTCAGGTGCATTAGCTCAACGTTCTTCATGTTCTGGAATGAATTCTTCAGTAGATTCTTTAGTAGGAATGACATCTTCAGTAGCCTTGAACTTGATAGTTAACTCAGGTGCTGGTTCATCTATCACAGTAGGTAGGTGCTCTCTTTGCGAGCCATTAGTTTCATCGAACCGCACATCTACAGTTTCAACAATCTTGTGAAGAACGTTGTTGAAGACTCTATAGGTGTGCGAGTCCTTTCCGTAACCAATCATAAAACCTTCATGTGCTTTCGGTGCAAATTTTGAGTTGTGATGAGGATCTCTAATCCAACATTTAGCACCGAAGACTTTGAAATAACTTACATTGGGTTTCTTATCAGTGAGGAGTTCATAGGCAGTTTTCTTGAAGAATTTGTGAAGATATACTCTGTTGATGATGTGGCACGCAGTATCAATTGCCTCAGTCCAGAATCGACGAGGCGTTTGGTATTCATCAAGCATAGTGCGAGCCATCTCAGCAAGAGTCCTGTTCTTACGCTCCATGAAGCCGTTCTGCTGAGGAGCATAAGGAGCAGATAACTCATGAGTAATACCAAGTTGATCAAAATAGTCATTGAGACCAGAATTCTTGAACTTAGTGCCATTGTCACTTCTGGTGTGCTTGATCTTCACACCAAAGTTGGTTGAAGCCCCCGAGGAAAATCGTTTGAAGACTTCCTGCACTTCATGTTTGTAAGTAACAAGGTGTACCCATGTGTAGCAAGAATAATCATCAACAATAACAAAGCCATATTGAGATGCTTCATTTGAAATAGCAGAATAATGATTAGGTCCAAAGAGATCCATGTGAAACAATTCAAATGGGCGAGTGGTGGTCATGATAGTCTTCGCTAGATGCTTGGCCTTTGTCATCTTCCCAACTTCGCAGGCTCAGCATAAGTGATCCTTGAGGAATTTGACATTCTCGATGCCAATGACATGCTTCTTCTTCGCAAGCGTGTGCAAATTCCTCATGCCTTCATGACCAAGTCGTCGATGCCATAGCCAGCCTTCTGAAGCTTTTGCAAGTAAGCACACAGCTGGTTGTGGTCCTGTAGAGAAATCAACAATATACAGGTCTCCTCTCCTAAAGCGTTCATAGACTTTGGAATTGCCAGCTTCCATAACCACAACACAACGGTACTTGCCAAAGACAACAACCATATCAAGATCACAAAGCATTGAGACAGACATAAGGTTGTATCCTAAGGACTCAACAAGCATGACTTTCTCCATGTGTCAATCCTTTGTGATCGCTACCTTACCTAGACCCAATACCTGACTTTTGCCTTTGTCAGCAAAGATGATATGCTTCAGATGCGACGGAGATAATTGAGCATCCATCAATAGATTCTTGTTACCAGTCACGTGGTTTGTACATCCACCATCGAGGACCCACTCAGTGGCTTTGGGTTGATCATCCTACAGATGAATTAGTGCAGCTTACAAACTCATATACTTCATCAGTGAAGAATATGACATCAATTCATCATATCAATTTCATGAAGCAAAAGAACAGATAAAGCAATATGAGGACGTGAGAAATGAAAGTTCATTTCTTCATGATTACCATGCGTCCTATCAGGCATACTCAGGTCTCCAGCAAATTCTGTCGGCATTCTGGGAACGGGGGTCCCCAGACTTGCCTGCCTGCGGCCTGCGGCGTGGCTCAAGGGGGCCCAGCATGGCCCATCTTCATCAACACAAGACTCAAGACCCTCGCGAGGGGCCAAGCCTCGCGAGGCGGGCGACACGGAGCTCCCTCAGGCACGGCCTCGTCAGGCTGGCTCACGAGGAGGCGGAGAGATCTAGGCGGGGTAGCTCACGAGGTGCCCGTGACGCAAGCCATGATGACTCAGGGCGCCTGGCGGGTGCCAGGCCGCGCAACATCCTCCTTTCCTCTTTGGTGCAAAGGGGGAAAGTGCAGCAGCGGAGTACCGAGGCATCAAGCAAAGGTTGCCATTTCGGTGCAACGAGACCAAGACCAGGAGGACTACGAGACGGAGGTCACCGTGGAGCCCAAGACGGCGTCATCACCAGAGCTTTGCGCAGGCGAAGACTGCTTTTGTCAGGATAGTTGATACTTGCTGTCCCCCTTCAAATTAGCCCGCCATTGTTGGCTCCCTTCCTGCTCGATATTTGAGAAGAGGACCAGGGACAGTATAAATAGGACCAGCCGCCCACATAGTAGAGAGTAGTTTTTGGGGGTTGGAAGGTTAGTTGCCGGCAAGAGAATGTACAGCAGCTAGAGTGAGAGAGAGAGAGAAAGGTGGTTGAACGCCTCCCAGCAGTTCATAACCCCTGCCAAGAACATACCCTCGCGAGGCTGTTCTTCCTTGTATTGTTCATCATCATCAGCCCCGAGAGGCAATCCACCCACCACACACTAGAGTAGGGTATTACACCACAACGATGGCCCGAACCAGTATAAACCTTGTGTCTCTTGCGCAGTTCTTTCAGTAGTCTAGATCTTTGTGAGACGGAGAGGTAGAAGGCGTAATCTCCGCGCGCACCCCAGTGTTCGAACCTTAAGGGTCTGCCGAAACCCGAAATCCGACATTTGGCGCGCCAGGTAGGGGTGTGTTGGAATTCATCGTCCACCTCCCCGTTCTCCTCCGACCGTCGCATCCATGTCCGACGCTCGTCGGGCCCGCGCCGAGCGCCGAACCGCCATCGCTTCCCGCGTCGCCCAGACGGCGCTCGTCGGCGGACGTCCTCGTCGTTCCCCGTCACCTGCCGTCAATGCCGCCACCGGCCCGGCGGGGGGCGAGCAGCAAGCGTCGTCTTAGCATCCATCCGTGCGCCAAGATGGCCGCACCGCTACTCCATCGCTCGCACCAGCTGGTTCTTCGTCCCGTGCCCTCCGCGCACCCTTGGAGGCTCGAGCTGCGCTCCTTGCGGCAAACGAGCTCCTGCGCTACCGCCCCGTCGACGACGTCTACGAAGAGTGGCTCGACCGCGTCGCCGAGCTTGTCCGCGCCGCAGGGGGCTCTTCCGCGCCGTCCGTTCCTCTGCGCCACACCCCGACCTGCACGGGCAACGAAGCTCCGGAGGCACACCAGCCGCCTCCTCTCCAAGAAGACGCTATGGCTCCAAGCCGCATGGCCCCTGGGCGGAACCCGCTCCGTCAGGTGCCAGTGCAGCAAGAACAGAGCTGCCAAGAAGTCCCTCGCCCGCAAGGAGATGCCAGGGCGCTCCCTACTCCGGCATGCCGCGATCCTGCTCTAGCTCCGGCACGCCAAGACCCCGCGCTGCTCCTAGCTGCAGTGCGTGGGGACCCTCAAGACCAAGCTCTCCACCAGCCGAAGCCTTTCGTGGCCACCGCAGGCTGCCGTGCCTACACCACCGATCTGCGTAGCGTCGTGTGGCCCGGAAGTTCAAGCCAGACCTGCCTCCTTGTTACGATGGCACGACTGACCCTGCAGAGTTCCTCCAGCTTTACGAGCTGGGCATCGAAGCTGCCAGCGGGGACGAAAAGGTCATGGCGAACTGGTTCCCCATGGCGCTCAAGGAAGGAGCTCTCACCTGGCTCCTGAATCTGGCTCCAGGCACGATCTCTTCCTGGGACCAGATGCGCACCCGCTTCATCGCCAACTTCCAAGGTACTCGCGACCGGCCACCCGCTGTGAGCGACATGCGCTGCATCAAGCAACAACCTGGAGAGACCCTACAAAAGTACATCCGGCGCTTCAACAGCGCGTGCCTCAAGATCCCCAACGTGTCTGAGGAGGCCATCATCTCGGCCTTCTCCGATGGTGTGCGCAACGTCAAGATGAAGGAGGAGCTGGCGATGCATGAAGACCTATGCACCTCCCTGGAGCTGTTCAACTTGGCGACCAAGTGCGCCAGGGCTGAGGAGGGACGCCTCTCCCTCCTCGAGCTGCCTGCCGCAGACCCAGAGGAGAAGAAGCCCAAGGCCAAGGACGTGAAGCGCAATGGGGCTGCCGTGCTCGCGGCAGAACCAGACACCAAGTGGGGCAAAGATCTACCTAAGACCTCCAGGGGCAGCCGGTACTGTGTGTACCACGACCTCCACACCCACAACACCAACGAATGCCAAGAACTCCGCGCCATGTGAGAAGGAAGGATCGGCCGTCGTCCCGACCGCGCCAATCGGGGCTACGGCCAAGGAGGAAGAAGAAACGCCGGACGCTGGGAAGACCGCGGCCCGCGCCAAGGGTGGCGCGATCAACCTCGCGAGGATCGCTGGCGAGACCTGCCTCGCGAGGGATACTGGAGGGATCAGCCTCGTGAGGATCGCCCATAGGGCAACGTAGGCCTCCCTCCACTGCCGCCTCAACCATGGAGGAATGAGGACCGCCATCAAGACGAAGGGGCTGGGGGCTTCGAGGAGCCACGCGCAATTGCCTGCATCCTGGGCGGAGCTCAGGCCCCAGCCTCCCAACGCATCTTCAAGCAATTTGCCCGCAACGTGAATGCAGTCCTCCCCAGGCTTGAAGCAACGCGCCCTCTCAGGTGGTCGGCATGCGCCGTCACATTCAGCTCAACGGATCAGCTCAAGTGCGCGGCCACACCAGGAGTCCTCCCGATGCTTTGCTCCCCAGTCATCAGCAATGTACTAGTCACCAAGACCCTCATCGATGGTGGGGCAGGGCTCAACGTCCTGTCCGTGGAAACGTTCAACAATCTCCAAGTGCCCTGCGACCAGCTTCAGCCAACCAAGCCCTTCTCCGGAGTCACTGACGGCTACACGGTCCCGATTGGGCAGGTCCGCCTCCATGTCACCTTCGGGGCACGAGACAACTACCGCACTGAGCTCATCGACTTCGACGTCGCCCACATCCGCCTGCGGTACAACGCCATCCTCGGGTACCCAGCGCTGGCCAAGTTCATGGCCATGACTCACCATGGCTACAATGTCCTCAAGATGCCAGGAAATGGCGGAGTCATCACGGTGCCCTATGAAGAGAAGGATGCAGTGTGTTCCCTGGAGCGAGCCTTTTAGGCCGCGTCACTGGAAGACCCGGATCGCGGAAGCAGGAGGCTTCCCGAGACCACCCCCAAGAAGAAGAAGACATCGTCCGGACCGGCCCCTCGGGAGGCGGGCCCCTCAGGGCCCGCATCTGCCCAGGGGGAACCTCCTTCCATCGCATATGAAAGCGCGCCCGGCGCCCTCCTTAGGCAGGGCTCGGGGGCTCTCCCCTGGAGGGCCACCTACCTGGCCAAGGCCACGAGGGAGGCGCTTGGGCACCACGATGAGGCGCGTTTCGAAGCACGTTTCCCTCAAGAAGGAGCAAGGCAAGGAAGGTCAGACCCGCAGGAGTTCGTCGACAAGGCCATTCAAGAACTACGGGAATCAAGAATCATGAGAGGTTGCCGCCGTCTACCGGCTGTGGCTCCCCATCTAGGTGAGGATGGTGGGCTGCGTGTCTACATCGACGTACCAGGGCTCAACAAAGCCGCTACGATGGAGCGCGTCTGGCCCTCGTGAGTGGGGCGCTGCGGGGGTCCGCCCCACAGCTACGTTCGCATGCCTTACGGCTTGCCGAGCGTGGTTGCTATGCGCCAGCGCCTCATGAGGGGCATCGTGGAGGCTCAAGAAGACAGGTGTTCCGCAGCCCTGGCGGAGAAGGAGATGATTCGTGAAGAGCTACCAGTGCCTACGGAGCCTCCCGAGGCCCCTGGGCCTGGGGGCTCGTGAGGATAGGCTTGCGCAGCCTACCAAGGTTGCTGCACCAACACCCCTTCGCCCTCGGCACCCTCAGGTGACATCTTACAAGTTTCATTTCCAGCTGGGAGTGCCCTCCCAGGGCTGCATCGTTCCCGGGCCGCGTGGGTCCGTCCCTGCGGTATGTATCCCCTTTTATTTCTATGCCGTTAGCTTGCTTTGTTGGGGGCGCCCCTCGGGCTGCATCATCCCCAAGTCGCACGGGCCAGGCCCAGCGGCATGTATATCCCTTGCGTTTATTTTCGACTATGCGTTCGCCCATCATGCTTGATTACTCGATGCCTGTACACGGCATCTCTTCTTCTCCATGTCGACCACTTGCACGTTAAAGGGGGGGGGTACCTGAGCATCACGACTCAGGGCTCTTACTGGCTCTCCAGCCCTCACCCTTTGGCTATGTCCACGGCATCGCCACCTGGCATACCAGCGATGGCTGAGACAAGCTCGAGGGCCGGGACCCGAGGACGTAGAGTGCCGGCATCTAACCAAATTTGCAGGAACACAGCACAAGATAAGGCCCAGTGCCAGGCGCAACCCGCCTAGAGGTAGGGCCCCGTGAGTCCCGCGCTGGCTCACGGGTGCCCAGATACACCTCACCTAGCCCTACCGTGCTGGCCATGTTTCAGGGCGGGGCTGTACACGCCCCGGGGGCTCCTCCCGGAGGCGAGCCCCCTCCCACGTACCAGTGGAAGCACCATGCTCCGCGCTGGTTGATGACACTGCCGAGGAGCGGCTATGCCCGTACACATGCGGAAGCGCTATGCTCCGCACTGGTGATAAACAACTGAGGGTGGCCCCCGGGCCGCATCAACCTCAGGGAGCCCAGAGCTCAGTGTGTAGCCTCATCGCAACGCCTCCCCTCGGGAGCGCCGCGTGAGGGGGCTGGGCATGGGGGCTGCGCTTGGGTCACGCCTGGACGTACGCCACCCAGCCAGGCCCCTCGGGCCTGGTTCGTCGCGCGTCTCTCCCCGAGCAGAGCCATGGTATGAATGTCGTTTGAGCGTCAAGGGGGACCCCTGAGCATCATGACTCAGGGGCCTAACTGGTCCCGTAGCCCCTCACTCCCTAGTTCCAAAAGGCTAGTGCTGGGTGAGGCACGGGCGGGGCCGGGCTCTGCACACGTAGAACGGTGGTCCCACTCGCATCTCGCCTCATCACTTGTTGTTTGCGCGTCAAGGGGGACTCCTGAGCATTGTGACTCTGGAGCCTAACTGGCTCCGTAGCCCCTCACTCCTTTGCTCCCGTCCTGGTTTCCGGTCGGGGCTCATGCTAGGTGTGGCACGCGCGGAGTCGGGCTCTGCAGACGCAAAACGGAAGATTCATCTACATCACACCTCCCTACTTGTTGTTCGTGTGCCAAGGGGGACTACTGAGCATCGCGACTCAGGAGCCTAACTGGCTCCGTAGCCCCTCACTCCTTTGGTCCCGTCCTGGTTTCCGGTCGGGGCTAATGCTGGGTGAGGTACGCGTGGGGCCGGGCTCTGCCGGCGTAGAACACAAGCAAGTAGGGAAGAAAAGCATAAAATTCAAGGAACTTAAAAGCAAATATTACGGTCCAAACTGTCGTCTCAACACTAAACACAAGTTTAAACGCCTCCCCGAGGCATGATGCATGTGCAGGAATTAAAAGCAGGGCAGGAGAAGTAGCGGAGTCACTTGGCGGCAGTGGAGCAGCGCGGGTGGCCCCGCCTCATGGAGCACCAGGGCCGGAAGCATCCTGCTTCGACTTGGTGCTGAAGGCCCGGAACTTCCCCAGCAGAGCATCCGCGCGACCCTTCACGGCCTCGGTAGCGGCGGCAGCACCCTCGCCGCTTATTGGCTCCAGCAGGCTGTCGAGGTCGGCGCTGGGGTCACGAAGGTAGATGTGGGAGAAGACCCACGTCAGCGCAGCACAAGACAAGACACGCGCCTCGGCCTCGGCCTCGGCCGTGGGGCCAAGGCCAAGGGTGACATCCTCAAGAGCACGAACCAGGAAGGGAAGCAGCTTGGCGGGGCCGTCCTCGGCGCCGGCCAGCGGGCTCTCCAGGCCACTGGTGTAGAGCATCTTCAGCGAAGCACGAGCCTTCTTCTCCGTGTCTGCGAAGGCCACGCGATCCTCGGCAAGAACCTTGGCCTTGCTGTCCAGCTCGACCTTCATCACCTCCAGCTCCTTCCCCAGTGCACCTAGGCGGTCGCGGCGCTTCTTGAGCTTGGCTTCCTGGCCCTCGATGGCCACCTCGTGACCCTTCATGCCTTCCTCTTGCTCCAGGCGAAGACGAACCTCTTTCGCGAGCTGGTCTCGCTGGCCTTGCAGCTCGTCCTCCAGCGCCTTGCAACGATCGCGGACTTTAACCACCTCCCCCAAGGCTGCGTCATGAGCAGCCTTCGTCTCAAGGATGGCCTCCCTTTCCTCGTCGCAGGCCATCGAGGCTTGAACCAGCGCCGCCCGGATCGAGGCGTCGGAGCGAATCCATCCTGAAGCCAGCTCCAAGCGCCTGGCCACCAGGAGAGGGTCGGCGCCCAGAAGATCCTGCCGCAGCCGGTCCAGTCCAGCAACAGCATGCTCTAGGATGGCAGGAGGAGTTGGAGAAACAACAGTCAGCAGAACAGGGAAAGAAGGCGGCAACGGCAAGACCACAACGTCCCGAGGCGGAGCCAGTTGCGCCCCAGCGGCTGTGGTGGCGGCAGTGGGCAAAGGCACCACAAGAGTCACTTGGGCCATGGGGGCTGAGCTCGCCCCAGCCAGCTCGGCCAGGCCCCGCGAGGACGACCGGGCGGGAGAAGCCCGCGCGCCACGGTCACCCTCCTCCACAAGCGGAGGCGCTGCCGTGGCTAGAGCCTCAGGAGCCCCCTTCAGCTTCTTCGCCGCGGGCGCCAGCCTATTCAAGAGATGCGAACGTCAAGCCTCGGCAGCGGAACAAGAAATAAAGACAAGGGTCAAGCACTTACGGGTCATTGCCGGTGAGCTCAGGCAGCCTCCGGCCAAACTTGAAGCCTGACAGCCGGCTGGGAGGGTCAACCTCGGAAGCAGAAGGCGCGTCTGCAGACTGCCTCGAGGCAGGGGCAGACCCGCGGGAGATCATCCCGGTGCTGTCCTTCTTCGGGATCAGGGGCAAGCTCCCGCCGACCAGCTCGTCTTCATCCTCGTCATCATCACTCGAAGAAAGGCGGAGACTGCGGGGCCTGCGCCGGGGGAGGGGAGCCCTCGATTCTCCATCGGTCGCATCGGAGTCAGGCCCCTTTCCCCACTCCTCTTTGTCCTCCTCCTTGCTGGAGTCGCCGGAGGGCACGTCCACCAGTCCCTCGGAAGCCGCCACGGGCACGAGCCCGTCCCCGTTAAAAATGGGCATGGACTTGACCACCTGCTCCCAGTCGTCGCGAAGGAACAAGGGCTTTGGAGCGCCCTCCAACCTTGCCACCTCGCCCCGACCAGAGATTGGAGGACCGCGGCCAAATCTTTGTCGCGCAAGGCCGCGGGGCTCAGATGAGGCCTCCACATCGGAGGTGAATACTGCCGGAGTGGAGCCAGCTGGTGCTACAGGAACTCCCTCAGCAGCAATGCACCGGTCAACTTCGCCGCTGCCGTGCTGGCTGGCCTCAGGTCCGCGTCCATCTTCTCCAGCACCAGTTTCGCGCGGGGGTCCGTGAGCTCCGCTCGGCCCCAGTCGCCGGAGCTCGCTGGCTGCTCCGCGGGCAAGATCAGCCTAGGATGGACGCGCCTGGCATCTACCAAGACCCACTTTCTCCTGAAGCCCTCAATCCTCTTCCCGGGATTTGAGATGGCAATGGTGCCACCGTACACGACGAAGCTCGCGCACCCGGAAGGAGAACCGCGAGAGACCCGAAGGGAGAAGTAGTGGCGCAGCAAGGCCACTGATGGCTGCACCCCTACGTGGGCCTCACAGTAGTAAGCGAAGATCGCCAGAAGAAGGACAGAGTTGGGGTGGAGATGCAGAGCCTGCAAGTTGTAATGGCGGAGGACAGAGAAGAAAAACTCGGAGAAGCGAGGCACCAGGCCCGCAGCAATGGAGCTCACAAAGAGAGGATAAAAGGTGCTCCCTCGGCCCTCAGGGGTGGCGGAGCCGACCTTGAACTCCTGCGCCCCATTGATGCCCTGCGCCTCCGCCATCTGCCGCAGCCGGGCAAGGCCAGCCTTGGACACGTTCGGCAAGTCCAGAGCAAGTGAGTACCAAGCTTCGGCCGGAGGCTGGCGAGGCGCCATGGCTTCCTAGGTCACGCAGCCGGAGTAGATCTGGAAATTTGGAGGAAGAAAGGGGAGGCACAAGAAAGGGGATCTGAGCAGCAACCGGAGTAAGAAAAAGACAAAGTCTGGGCAGATGCCGCTCCTTTATCAACCTGCGCGGTTGCTGAAGCACTTGCGTCCAATCAACCGCCACGCGGCGCCCAAGGCCGCAGGCTGTTAGGGCCTGCGGCGCTTCGCCCTTGCCTTTTCGCCTCTCGGCACGGCCAATTCCGGGCGCGCCTTGGGCCCGGGGGCTACTGTCGGCGTTCTGGGGATGGGGGTCCCTAGACTTGCCTGCTTGCGGCCTGCGGCGTGGCTCAAGGTGGCCCAGCACGGCCCATCTTCATCAACACAAGACTCAAGACCCTTGTGAGGGGCCAAGCCTCGCGAGGCGGGCGACACGGAGCTCCCGCAGGCACGGCCTTGTCAGGCTGGCTCGCGAGGAGGCGGAGAGATCAAGGTGGGGTACCTCACGAGGTGCCCGTGACGCAAGCCATGACGACTCAGGGTGCTAGGCGGGTGCCAGGCCGCGCAGTGTCCTCCTTTCCTCTTTGGTGCAAAGGGGGCAAGTGCAGCTGCGGAGTACCGAGGCATCAGGCAAAGGTTGCCATTTCGGTGCAACGAGACCAAGACCAGGAGGACTACGATACGGAGGTCACCGTGGATCCCACGACGGCGTCATCACTAGAGCTTTGCGCAGGCGAAGACTGCTTTAGTCAGGATAGTTGATACTTGTTGTCCCCCTTCAAATGAGCCCGCCATTGCTGGCTCCCTTCCCGCTCGATATTTGTTAAGAGGACCAGGGCCTCTATAAATAGGACCAGCTGCCCACATAGGAGAGAGTAGTTTTTGGGGGTTGGAAGGTTAGTTGCCGGCAAGAGAGTGGACGACAGCTAGAGTGAGAGAGAGAGAGAGAGAAAGGTGGTTGAACGCCTCCCGGTAGTTCATCACCCCAACCAAGAACAGACCCTCGCGAGGTTGTTCTTGCTTGTATTGTTCATCATCATCAGCCCCAAGAGGCAATCCACCCACCACACACTTGAGTAGGGTATTACACCACAACGGTGGCCCGAAGAACTATAAACCTTGTGTCTCTTGTGCAGTTCTTTTAGTAGTCTAGATCTTTGTGAGACGGAGAGGTAGAAGGCGTAATCTCCGTGCGCACCCGAGTGTTCGAACCTTAAGGGTCTGCTGGAACCCGAAATCCGACAAATTCTTTAGATAATTACGTACGTCTGGAGACCTGACCCTGCAGAAGAGATTAGTTCTTTTTCTTCACCACCCACATCCGAAGGGGTGGCAAAGAGTTCATCATTCTGCGAGCTCCATACGAGAAGGATGGCATAGAAGCCAGTCCATTTCGTTTCACATAAGAGGGGTTAGAATAAGCATAAGAGTGAGTAGAGAAATTCTTCGAGGACTTATGGACATAATAATTTGAAGAATAATGCACATATCCATAATCCTTAGAACTTCCCTGCGAAACAGATGGGTTAGCACGATGATGTTCTTATGAGGACTTTGATCCTTTTGAGGAATATGATCCATGTTAGGAGTTTTGTCCGTATGAGGACTTGGATCCATATGAAGCATTTGGTCCATATGAATCATTTGATCTGGGTTCCTATTCTTCACAGGTGGCATCATGATGACATTCACCTGAATATTTTCAAGGCATCTTTTGGGAACCTAGATTTTCTTCGTAGGGGGACCATTCCTGCAGTTAGTGCCAACATATCTAGCAAATACTTCACCATTCTGATTTTTGAATAGTTTGTAATTGGAGTCAAATGACTCATCATCAGAATGAGGAGATTCACATGCATATCCAGATAGGTTACATGGCTCAACTGGAGGTCCCTTTGGGGCAACCCATGTAGTTTTGGGGTACTTCTCAGGCTTCCAATATGTACCATCAGCGTTGAGTTTCCTCTCAAAGGCAATACCCTCTTTCCTAGGGTTCCTTTTGAGGATCTGCTTTTTAAGCACATCACAAAGAGTCTGATGCCCTTTGAGGCTTGTGTACATGCCTGTCATGTACAATTCCTTCAACCCTGTATCGTCAGTGATACTAGCAATGTCCTCAGATGAGGAATTAGTGATAGTAGAGGCATGTGAAGAATTTGAAACATTAGCATCATTTGAACATTCAGGTGAAGAGTTAGCAGATTCACGTTCAATGCACTTCAAGCATGGAGGAACAAATTCTTCTTGAGATGCGCTGATTTGTTGAGCAAGTAATGAATCGCGCTCCTTCTGAAGATCTTCATAACTCACTCCTAGCTTTTCAAGATCTTGCTTTCTTTGAAGAAATTCATAAGAAAGCTTCTCATGATCGGATAAGAGAGTGTTATGATGACTTTGAAGATTGTCAAACCTAGTCTGAAATCTCTGAAAATTTTCAGTCAAGGCTTTAGTGCGATCCATTTCTTCACCCAACATATCATCTCTTTTTTCTAGCATGTTTTGAACCTTTTCTAAAGCCCTTTGTTGTTTTACAGCAATCTTAGCAAGTTTAGAATAGCTAGGCTTAAGATTTTCATCAGATTCATTCTCACTTGATTCAGATGAGGTATATTTGAGTACCTTGGCACCCTTTGCCATGATGCAATAGGTGGGAGCATAGTCATCATCCCCTTCATCAGCTTTGTTGGTGAGGTTATTTTCTTCAGTATTGAAGATAGACTTGCTGACGAATGCAGTAGCGAGAGCGATGCTCGCCACTCCGGATTCGGACTCCTCAGATGACTCCTCTTCCTCATTTTCTTCAGATTCCGCCTCAGAGTTAATTTCCTTGCGAATGAATGCCCTGGCCTTCTTGGAGCTGCTCTTCTTGTGATATGAAGGCCTTGAGGATTCCGCCTTAGGCAACCAGAGTCTTCATCTTTGGACTCAGATACTGCCTTGGCCTTCAGTGCAGGTGTTCTACCATAGCTTGAACCATAGAGATCTCTCTTTTCAGCAAGTTGGAACTCATGAGTATTTAGCCTTTCGAGAATACCAGCGGGATCAATTGACTTGTAATCAGCACGTTCTTGTATCATCAATGCCAGAGTGTCAAATGAGGAATCAAGCGATCTCAGCAATTTCTTCACCACCTCATGGTCAGTGATGTCAGTGGCACCAAGTGCTTGAAGGTCATTTGAGATGTCAATGAGGCGATCGAAGGTTTGTTGAACATTTTCATTGTCGAGTCTTTTGAAGCGGTTGAAGAGATTGCGAAGAACATCAACTCAAGAGTCACGTTGAGTTGAGACTCCTTCATTCACTTTGGACAACCTGTCCTAGATAAGCTTCATTGTCTCCAAAGCACTCACTCTGCCATACTATCCTTTGCTCAGATGGCCACATATGATATTCTTCGCTTGAGAGTCGAGTTGCATGAATCTCTTCACATCAGCAGCATTCAGAGAAGGTGTGACTGAGGGAACACCATTTCCACAACATACCAGAGATTGTTATCAATTGCTTCAAGATGCATTTGCATCTTATTCTTCCAATAGGGGTAGTCCATCCCATCGAAGGTAGGACACCCAGCAAAGACCTTGATCATACATGTGGTCGACATAACTAAAACTCTAGGCGGTTAAACGAAAATCACACAGAACAAGGGAGTTCCTTGCTCTGATACCAATTGAAAGTGCGTTATATCGACTAGAGGGGGGGTGAATAGGCGATTTTTATGAAATTCTTCACTAAGGAATTTGCCGGTGAGGAAATTCCTTAGCGAAGAACTATTAGCAGTGGAATGAG
Organism: Triticum monococcum; assembly: GCA_034509565.1. NCBI lineage: Eukaryota > Viridiplantae > Streptophyta > Magnoliopsida > Poales > Poaceae > Triticum > Triticum monococcum. Next base: position 282,233,787 of record CM067842.1, read on the forward strand.
TACTCAAAAGTAAACATAACAGAATACAAGCATAGTCATCATGATGAATTGAAGACAGGCACAGAATATAGAAGCGTAAGCACAGGATAACAAAGGATGAAGACAAACAGACTGAAGAAATTGAACTGAGGAAATTGAGAAAGTCTTCAGTCAAAGTCTTCAAACACAGATATGAACAAGCACACAACATAGTTATGAGGAAATGGAAGAGTTGAGGAAATAGAACCAGTAAGCTTGGTGAGGACAATGATTTGGTAGGCCAGTTCCAACTGATGTCTCAGTTGTATGTCTGGTTGGAGCGGCTGAGTATTTAAACTCAAGGACACAAAGTCCCGGACACCTAGTCCTGAACACACAGCACATGATACCGAGTCCTCATCGTATTCTCCTTGAACTAAGGTCACACAAACCTCGTCCAATCACTCATGGTAAGTCTTCAGGTGACTTCCAAACCTTCACAAACTTGGTCACTCGGTGATCCACAATTCCTCTTGGATGCTCTAGACCGTGATGCCTAACCGTCTGGAAGAAGCACAGTCTTCAAAGGTAACAAGCATCGGATCCACCCAGGATCAATCTCTTCAGTGATGCTCAATCACTTGGGGTTTGTTTGTGTTTGGGTTTTGGGTTTTTCCTCACTTGATGATGTTCGCTCAAAGTCCTCAGAGGATGGGTTGCTCTCAAATGACAAGTGTGAGTTTCTCTCGGAGAAGCCAGCCAAGTAGTGGTTGAAGGGGGCGGCTATTTATAGCCTAGGGAGCAGCCCGACATGATAAGACATAAATGCCCTTCAATGATATGACCGTTAGGTGGATAGATATTTTGGGACAGCTGGCGCATAGCACAGCAACGGTCGGAATTTTGAGTAGCAAAATCCTCAGGGCTATCATGTTCCTCACTATGTAGGAAATCCGCACTGGCGAATTCCTAACTCCTCAGTCAGGACAAATTCCTCAGAGACCATAAGGACTTCGTCTTTGTCACTGAAGAAATTGACTGAACTGTATGAGATTTCCAATGGCTTCACTCGAAGGGATTGGTAGGTGTAGGATTTTGAGTTGAGCATCACGTTCCTTAGTATTTCCTCGACCCCCTTTAACAGTACGGTGTTTCCTATGACTCAATAAAGAGAAAATGAAACTATGAAAACAAAAGTCTTCACACTTCATGTTCCTCGAACAAATACCATGTCTTCAAGGTCACACCAATTTCTTCACTTTCAAAGTCTTCATAAAGTCTTCAGTGATCCAAAGTCTTCAGTCGAAGAACTTCATTTTTAGGGGTCGACTTTCTCTGTAAATATCAAGCTCCTCATAGACTTATAGACCTGTGTACACTTACAAACGCATTAGTCCCTTAACCTATAAGTCTTCAATACACCAAAATCACTAAGGCGCACTAGATGCACTTACACAGATTCATTTCCAACTATGTCGAGCACACCCGGCCGTTCCTCAAAATACTGAAGAAGGCAGGATCCATGATGTGGACCCTAGAAGCTGATGCGGCTTTGCAAGAGTTGAAGGCCTACTTTCCTCTGTGCCCACCTTGGTTTCTTCCAACGCGCAAGAGCCGCTGTTGCTGTACTTAGTGGCAACCAACCAAGTGGTTAGCGCAGCCTTGGTGGCGTAGCGGGAAGTGGATGAAGCAGAGAGTGAGCAAGGACCGGCTGAGCCAGATAAGGATTAGGACAAAAGTGAACATGGCAACGAGAGCAACCCCAAGGTCACGGCAAGGAAGAAAGTGGTGCAGTGCCCAGTGTATTTTGTCAGTTCCTTACTAGTGGGGCTCGATCGAGGTACTCTAGCGTGCAAAAGTTGATCTTTGGCCTCATCATGGCCTTAAGGAAACTGCGCCACTACTTCCAAGCCCATGAGATCATGGTTGTCTCTGGCTCGCCATTGCAAAGGATTCTCCGAAACCTTGAGGCTACCGGCAGAATAGTGGAGTGGGCTTTGAAGTTCTCCAATTTTGGTCTGAAGTTTGACAGCAGATCAATGATACAGAGCAGGGTATCGGTAGAGTTTATCAGGGAATGGACGCCAACCACTAATGGGGAAGTGCCAAAAACAGTTATCCCCGACAAGGAGATACCCCAAGAATGGATTATGTATTTCGATGGTGCCTTTTCCCTGCAAGGTGAAGGGACTAGCATGCTTCTCGTCACCCCCACAGGGGAGCACTGGAAGTATGTCTTCGAGACGCATTTTCCCAGGAAGAGGCAACCAACAATACAACAGAGTACGAAGAGCTCCTTGCCGGGCTCAGGATCACCGCAGAGTTGGGAATCAAGAAGCTGATCATTCGAGGAGACTTACAGCTTGTGGTGAGACAAGTCAACAAGGATTACCAAAGTCCATTGATGGAGGCATACATTTAGGAAGTGAGGAGATTGGATGAGCGCTATGACAGATTGAAAACAGAGCATGTACCCCGTTCGGAAAACAGCATAACTGATCATCTGTCAAAGTGTGTTGTGCAGAAGCTTCCTGTGGAACCAGGAACTTTTCTTCTCCATCTTACTCAGCCCTCCATATGCCCAGCAACAATGCCCCAAAAAAGGAGAAGGATGGACTCCAGTAAGCCACTGCCGGTAGAGCCTTCTGCTCCTGGTAGGGACCCTGCCGGAAGCAACTCCTCACGACTTGCTAGATCGCACCCTCCAGCCGGGCCCATGGTCCTCGTGAACGAGGAATGTGCCCTCGCTGTTGAGGAGGTACTGCTAGTCCTCATTGCTGAGCCCCAGGCTCCAACTTGGGTAAGGCACATAGTCCACTTCCTCCAAACCGGAGAACTCTCCAATGACTAAGATGAAGCTGAAAGGGTAGCCCGGAGGGCCAGTATGTATCAATTTGTCGATGACACTCTGTACAGAAGGAGGCCCAACGGTGTGAAATTGAAGTGCATTTGCCGGGAAGAAGGAAAGGAACTGCTGGCTGAGATACACAAAGGCATTGGTTGGGAAAGCATTCTGATAAGGATTCTATTGGCCCACAACCCTCCAAGATGCGGTTGAGCTAGTCACCAAATGTGAAGCCTGCCAGTTCCATTCCAAGAACATCCACCTGCTTGCCCAAGCTCTTCAGACAATCCCTTTATCATGGCCATATTCGGTCTGGGGGCTCGATATCTTTGGCCCTTTCCCCCGAGCAGTCGGGGCTTTGAATTCTTGTTACTATCGACAAGTTTACAAAGTGGCCGGAAGTCACTGCCGTGAGAAAGTTGACTGCTCAGTCGGCTATCAAGTTCTTGAAAGAACTGGTGTGTCATTTTGGAGTCCTGGCAAGGATCATTACCGACAATGACACCCGGTTCACGAGTCACGCCTTCATGCAATGCATTCATACCCTCGGAAGCAAGACCTCATTTGCCTCTGTCACACTTCCCAGAAGCAATTGACAAGCTGAGTGGGCGAAATCTGAAGTGCTGTGGGGACTAAAGACAAGAACCTTTGAACACTGAAGTTGCCGGTAGTACTTTGGTCCCTCATAACGACAATAAATCGAGCTACCGGGCTGACTCCATTCTCCCTGGTCTATGGGGCTGAAGCAGTTATCCGCACGAAACTCATTTACGGGTCGTCTCGAGTGCTTGCCTACGATGAAGCAGCACAAGATTAGCACTGGCGTGATGATGTTGTGCTACTCGAGGAGAACCGTCTCTGGGGCTGCTACGCGTGTTGCAAGCTATCAGCAAGCCTTGTGTCGCTATCATAGCCGCAGGGTTCATGCTCCGTGTTTTGAGGAAGGTGACATTTTCCTTTGGCGCATTCAGTCATCCAAGGATACAAACAAGTTGACGCCGAAGAGGAAAGGCCCTTATCGGGTAGTATGAGTTACCAGACCCGACGCAGTCCGTCTCGAGCCAGGAGATGGCATTCAATTGCAAAACTCATGGAATATTGAGCATCTCCGCAAGTTCTACATGTAAGACACTGCTGTCGGGCCCTGCCCCGCAGCCACCCTCTTGTACAAGCCTTGCCTCAGCTGCATATAACCCCTTGTACAAAGCCAGACCATGACCCTTAGCAACAGGAAAATAAATGAAGCGCTGGGTGCCCCCGACCAAGTTGCATGCATGCACGAGCATTCCAAGAGCATTGCATAAGCATTTCATGAGCATTTGCAGGTGCATAGAGATAGGATCGTATCCTGCATCATTCTCATCTGCATAAATCTGCAGGTTCCTGCTGTGGACTTGGTTTCTACAAGGAGTTGAGGAGATGGACCAACAGTGCGATCCCCGGCAAGCCAAACAGATAAGTTCTACCTCTTGTCCATAAGAGCTCCGTAAGCTGAAACTTGTGCATGAGAAAACCTCGCCGCTCTTCGAAACATAGGTGCTCCCACCCTTGGCTCGAACGTTGCTTCGGCCAAGGTGGTCGCAGTGGCTTTTGATGGAAAGGAGTTGGCGGGGGGATGGTCCCTTTATTTTTTTCTTGATAGACCCAGGTCTCCGGCAACAAAATCAAAAGGGTACAGGCAGGATAGCCTGCCGGGGAAAACTCGTTTGTTTAAAATAAAGAGCCATTTCACCTCTGCATGGACATATACATGCACGAGATCCCGACAAGGTTCATCTTTTTCATTAATATGCTGACCATACAAGTACAAGCCTTATAGGACACAAACACAAACTCGAGAGGTTATATTATTTGAATTAAAATTTGGAAAGTGCCTACAGAATTAAGATTGAAAAAAGATAAGTGCCCTGGAATCTCCTCTTTTCGTTTTCCCTCTAGCAGGCACTACGGTGGAAGAAGGGAAAGAAGAGAAAGGAACCCAAGCAGGAGTCCTTCCCGGTCCCATCGCGGCTTGACAAGATTGGGAGTGGCGAGGCTGCGAAGGAGGAGCGCGGGAGCAGAGTGGCATGATAACCCACAAGTATAGGGGATCGCAACAGTTTTCGAGGGTAGAGTATTCAACCCAAGTATATTGATTCGACACAAGGGGAGCCAAAGAATATTCTGAAGTATTAGCAGCTGAGTTGTCAATTCAACCACACCTGGAAACTTAATATCTGCAACAAGTGTTTAGTAGGAAAGTAATATGATAGTAGTGGTAACGACAGCAAAAGGTAACGGTAGCAAAAGTAATATTTTTGGTGTTTTATAGTGATGATAACAGTAGCAACGGAAAAGTAAATAAGCGAAGAACAATATATGGAAAGCTCGTAGGCAATGGCTCGGTGTTAGAGAATTATGCCGTATGCGATCGATCATGTAACAGTTATAACCTAGGGTGACACAGAACTAGCTCCAATTCATCAATATAATGTAGGCATGTATTCGTAATATAGTCATACGTGCTTATGGAAAAGAACTTGCATGCCATCTTTTGTCCTACCCTCCCGTGGCAGAGGGGTCCTAGTGGAAACTAAGGGATATTAAGGCCTCCTTTTAATAGAGTACCGGACCAAAGCATTAACACATAGTGAATACATGAACTCTGCAAACTACGGTCATCACCTAGAGTGGTCCCGATTATTGTCACTTCGGGGTTGCCGGATCATAACACATAGTAGGTGACTATAGACTTGCAAGATAGGATCAAGAACTCACATATATTCATGAAAACATAATAGGTTCAAATCTGAAATCATGGCACTCGGGCCCTAGTGACAAGCATTAAGCATAGCAAAGTCATAGCAACATCAACGTCAGAACATAGTGGATACTAGGGATCAAACCCTAACAAAACTAACTCGATTACATGATAAATCTCATCCAACCCATCACCATCCAGCAAGCCTACGATGGAATTACTCACGCACGGCGGTGAGCATCATGAAATTGGTGATGGAGGAGGGTTGATGATGACGATGGCGACGGATTCCCCTCTTCAGAGCCCCGAACGGACTCCAGATCAACCCTCCCGAGAGAGTTTAGGGCTTGGCGGTGGCTCCATATCGTAAAACGCGATGAATCCTTCTCCTTTATTTTTTTCTCCCCAAACACGAGTATATGGAGTCAAGGTTAAGGTCAGTGGAGCTCCAGGGGGCCCACAAGGTAGGGGGCACGCCCCCCACCCTCGTGGCTAGGGTGTGGGCCCCCTGGCCTTGATTCTTTACCAGTATTTTTAGTTATTTCCAAAAACAATCTCTGTGGTGTTTCAGGTCATTCTGTGAACTTTTGTTACTGCACATAAATAACACCATGGCAATTCTTCTGAAAACAGCGTCAGTCCGGGTTAGTTCAATTCAAATCATACAAGTTAGAGTCCAAAACAAGGGCAAAGTGTTTGGCAAAGTAGATACAACAGAGATGTATCAACTCCCCCAAGCTTAAACCTTTGCTTGTCCTCAAGCAATTCAGTTGACAAACTGAAAGTGATAAAGAAAAACTTTTACAAACTTTGTTTGCTCTTGTTGTTGTAAATTTGTAAAGCCAGCATTCAAGTTTTCAGCAAATATTATGAACTAACCATATTCACAATAACTGATAAGGATATGACTACCTTGGATACGACAAAAAATATTGCATACATGCATATTTGTCAGGTGATTTCTAGTGCAAACTATTCAACAATCTATTTATGTTATCCAGAACAAAAATACTTCACACACTTTTGTGTTTTGTCTAACTGCATGTGTACAGGACATTTTTACAATACACATATCAAGATAAGGGAAAAAGGAGAAGTTTAGGTTCTGTTCAAAAAGTCCTCTCAGGTCACTTTTGGGCCAAGAGAAGATAGAGTCCAAGTCTCTCATGTTTTGGATTCAGATTCGGACTTCACAGATATACCTGGCTCAGAACGCCGACAACTTTTTCATACGGACTACGAATTGGGTGATTCTTTTTTTGTTGCAAAGTAGATTTCGTGCTCTGTCCAACCCGATGGGAATCACCTTCAGATTCGTTCGGAGCATTGAGATATCAATGAAACAATCTGACGCTGGAGCAGAATCCGAGTCAAACAACAAGCCCAAAGGTGTTGCACCACCTCCACTTGGGCCCCTGAGCCTTGTATGACCTAGGGTTAGTTTTAGGCTGCATTGGGATGTCCTTCCAGCTCCTTGGCCGCCACCCCTTGCTCCTATATAAGTAGATCCATCTAGTAGCTTTTTCCTAGGGATTTGTTTAGTTAAAAGTTAGCCATTGCAACTTCGTGTACTTCGTTTGTGTCCAACGACCAGACCAAGACCGCTTACAGATCCCCAACATTATCAATACTTCATATATATTCGCAATATTCAGATTGCTTTATCATATTCTTGCTCGTTCTTCGATTGCTTGCAGGAATAGACCTTCGTGGTCAGGCTGACCGTGCTTCCGGCATCGTCAGTAACCTCAGGAGATTGGTTTAGCGATTGCTAAGGAGCAATGTTGTGCATGTTTGTAGTCGGATCGTCAAAGTTGTATCCACCAAATCGATAGTTATCATCTCATCGAAAGATCGGGACACCCTCGCCTCTATCAAGTGACTACAAACGTGCACAATGTTGCGCCTTAGCAATCTCTAAACCAATCTCCCGAAGTTACTGACGATGCTGGAAGCATGATCAGCCTGACCACGAAGGTCTATTCCTGCACGCAATCGAAGAACAAGCAACAATATGATAATGATTTACAAACTACCTTGTTGCATTCCTCTTTAGAAGAAAGTGAAGATGATTTTATGGATAGATTTTGGGGAGGATTAAACCGTGATATTCAAGAGATATTAATTCGTGAAGAGTGTTATCCTATGGACCATTTGTTTCATCTTGCTTGCAAAGCTGAACAAGAAATAAAACGACGTGTTGCCCATGAGGAGAACAAGCTCACGGTGCATATTCCAAGAGTTGATATTATTATTCCTTCAACTACTAGGCATACTATGACAACCACATACGTTGTTGTGAGGACTACATCACCTCCACCATGTGACACATCACCCCCGAGAGTTGCTACATCATCTGAGTTGATCATAAGAGGTGATGACAAAGGTACTGATATTCCATCTCTACATGAGAATGATGAATGCCTTGTCAATTTGAATGCACCATCTAATAAGCTACCCACTACATTGATCGTACCACCTATTTTAGAGGACTATGTTGATAATTTGACTTTGCCATGTGATGAACCAACTGAAATACCAACAATTTTGAGTCCATCCATTGAATTAAATGTTGATGCAAAAGAACCAATGTTTAATCATTTCGATATGACCTCTAATCTTGGTGATGATTCTGTGTCCAATGACTTATTGCATGTTTGCTTATTTAAGCATGTTGTCGCATGTAAATTTGATGCAAATAAGATTTATTCACTAATGTTGGGATGGTTTAATGATGAATATTGTCAATCTTTTGATATGAATAAGAGCTTCACTTATATGTGCAAATTGAGTTGCAATAGTTTCATGACTTCTACTTATGATAATATTTTGGATTTATATTTTATGATCTATGAAAGTTACTCATGTATACATGTGTCATATGTGCAAAAATCAAGGGAAGTAAAAATGGATGACATATACATATACAATATGTACACCTTGTCTCTTTTGTTAGCCACATTTCAGATTAAGCAACGCCGAGGACAGCATTGTTTCAAGAAGGGGGGGATGATGAGGACATGACTACCTTGGATACGACCAAAAATATTGCATACATGCATATTTGTCAGGTGATTTCTAGAGCAAACTATTCAATAATCTATTTATGTTATCCAGAACAAAAATACTTCACACACTATTGTGTTTTGTCTAATTGCAGGTGTATAGGACATTCGTACAATCCACATATGAAGATAAGGGAAAAGGAGAAGTTCAGGTTCTGTTCAAAAAGTCCTCTGACGTCACTTTTGGGCCAAGAGAAGATAGAGTCCAAGTCTCTCACGTTTTGGATTCAGATTCGGACTACACAGACATACCTGACTCAAAACGCCAACATATTTTTCATACGGACTCCAAATTGGGTGATTCTTATTTGTTGAAAAGTATATTTTGTGCTCTTTCCAACCCAATGGGAATCACCTTCAAATCCATCCGGGGCATTGAGATATCGACGAAACAATATGACGCTGCAGCAGAATCCGAGTCAAACAACAAGTCCAAAGGTGTTGCCACCTCCACTTGGGCCCATGAGCCTTGTATGACCTAAGGTTAGTTTTAGGCTGCCTTGGGACATCCTTCCACCTCCTAGGCCGCCACCCCTTGCTCCTATATAAGTAGATACATCTAGTAGCTTTTTCCTTGGGATTTGTTTAGTTAAAAGTTAGCCATTGCAACTTCGTGTACTTCGTTTGTGTCCAACGACCAGGCCAAGACCGCTTTTGGATCCCCACCTTTATCAATACTTCATCTATATTCGCAATATTCAGATTTCATTATCATATTCTTGCTCGTTCTTCGATTACTTACAGGAATAGACCTTCGTGGTCAGGCTGACCGTGCTTCCGGCATCGTCAGTAACCTCAGGAGATTGGTTTAGCGATTACTAAGGCACAATGTCGTGCATGTTTGTAGTCGGATCATCATAGTCGTCTCCACCAAATCAATAGTTATCATCTCATCAAAAGATTGGGACAACCTCGCCTCTATCAATAACTCTTAGGTTTCATGTTTACTCATATCAATGGCATAATCAACTAGCGAGCAATAATAATAAATCACAGAGGACAACACTTTCTCAAAACAATCATAATATGATATAACAAGATGGTATCTCGCTAGCCCTTTCTGAGACCGCAAAACATAAATGCAGACCACCTTTAAGGATCAAGGACTGACTAGACATTGTAATTCATGGTAAAAGAGATCCAGTCAAGTCATACTCAATGTAAACTAATAGTAATGAATGCAAATGACAGCTGTGCTTTCCAACTGGTGCTTTTTAATAAGAGTATGATGACTCAACATAAAAGTAAGTTGATAGGCCCTTCGGAGAGGGAAGCAGGGATTTGTAGAGGTGCCAGAGCTCGATTTTAAAATAGAGGTGAATAATATTTTGAGCGGTATACTTTCATTGTCAACATAACAACCAAGAGATGGCGATATCTTCCATGCTACACACATTATAGGCGGTTCCCCAACAGAATGGTAAAGTATATACTCCCCCTCCACCAACAAGCATCAATCCATGGTGTCGGTGTCAAAACCGGCGGATCTCGGGTAGGGGGTCCCGAACTGTGCGTCTAGGCCGGATGGTAACAGGAGGCAGGGAACACGATGTTTTACCCAGGTTCGGGCCCTCTCGATGGAGGTAAAACCCTATGTCCTGCTTGATTAATATTGATGATATAGGTAGTACAAGAGTAGATCTACCACGAGATCAAGGAGGCTAAACCCTAGAAGCTAGCCTATGGTATGATTGTTGTATATGGAGTTGATGTCCTACGGACAACAACCCTCCGGTTTATATAGACACCGGATAGGGTTAGGGTTAGATAGAGTCGGTTATAATGGTAGGAGATCTTAAATATCCGCCATGCCAAGCTTGCCTTCCACGCCAAGGAAAGTACCATCCGGACACGGGACGTAGTCTTCAATCTTGTATCTTCATAGTCTTGGAGTCCGGCTGAAGGTATAGTCCGGCTACCCGAACACCCCCTAATCCAGGACTCCCTTAGTAGCCCCTGAACCAGGCTTCAATGACGACGAGTCCGGCACGCAAAATTTCTTCGGCATTGCAAGGCGGGTTCCTCCTCCAAGTCCTTCATAGAAGATTGTAAACACCAAGAGTAGTGTCCGGGTCTGCAAAATAAGCTTCCACATAATGCCATAGAGAGAATAATATTAACACAAATCAAATCTGCTGACGTATTCCGTAGTGCGTCATCACACTACGGCCAAGCCCTTTACTCAAACCGTTTTTACTTTTCCACCTCAGCGTGTTTTGCGAGGCGGTTTCCTTGGCACGTCTTGTCAAAGCAGAGATCGTGTACCCCCCTTTACGGGATTCTCATCAATACGGACGTGGTAACCCAACCGCGCCACTTATCACGTCGCTTGGGAGGCAAGCGAGTTTTACTAGGCAGGTGGGGACGCACAACCGCATCCGCCCATATAGGGGATAAGGATCCACCTTTTTACCAACGCCTTCTTCCTCCTTTGCCTACCCATCTCCTGCGCACTCGAGCTCCAACGCCCAAGCTCACGCTTCCCACATCAACCTTCTCCAGCAATGTCTGGAGCGGGAGGCAAGTGGATGGTCTCCTCCGTCACGGAGGGACAAGTCAAGAAGCTAAGGAAGGCCGGATACCTGTCCAAGGACATCGCGCACCGGCTTCCTGAAAAGGGGCAAGCTTCCCCCCACCCCAAGTCCCCATGAGAGGGTAGTATTTCTTCCCCACTTCCTCTGCGGACTGGGTTTTCCACTTCACCCATTTGTCCGGGGGCTCATGTTCTACTATGGCCTGGATTTCCACGATCTGGCCCCGAACTTCAACCTCAACATCTCGGCGTTTATCGTCGTGTGCGAGGCTTTTCTCCGCGTCCGCCCTCATTTCGGCCTCTGGCTCAAGACCGTCAATGTCAAGCCCAAGGTGGTGCATGGCAGCCAGGCGGAGTGCGGAGGTGCCATGGAGGGCAAGATGGCCAACGTCCTATGGTTCGAGGGCTCTTTTGTGGAGACCCTGAAGGGGTGGCAATCCGAGTGGTTGTACATCACCGAGCCGCGCGATCCGAAATGGATCACAGCCCCCGAGTTCCGATCCGGACCCCCCATGCGGCTTGTGTCCTGGAAAGAGACGGGCCTGTCGTGGGGTGACGAAAAAGAGGTGACCGGATTGCAAACATGCATCCAGTCCCTGGTGAACAAGCCAGTCCGGCTTGTTAATGTAATCCAGGTTATGCTCGTCCGCCGGATCCTCCCGTGCCAACAACGTGATTTTAATCTGTGGGAGGTCGACCCGGCGCAGCATCAAACCCTCAGCAGGCTCTTCGACATGACATACGAAGACGCCTGGAAGATGCTATTCAAGGGCGCCGAGGCTCCCGCATCCGCTTCCGAGGACCGCTGATATAGCTCGCAGCATCATGCTAGCGACGTAAGCCATCTACACCTTTTACAGGATGTTAAGCTTTTTTCATAGTTTGAATCTATGTGGGATCTAAACTCCCTTACCTTTGACAGGCTTGGCGGGCGATATCTGGACCGATTAACTATCCGGTGCCGCTGCCCGAAGACCCAGCTCCGGCTCTACTAGTGAAGCTGCTGGCTCCGGCGCCTTATGTGGTGCCGGAGAAGAAGGCCAAGAAGAAGAAGACCACGAGGACTCGAAAGAGTGCCCGCAACATGGTGGTGTCGGACTCGTCATCCGACGAGTCCGAGATGCCCTCCTCCCGTGTAAACGAGGAGGAGGAAGAAGAAGACTCTCCCCACCCCAGCGGAGAGTGGAGAGAAGAGGAAGGCCGCCCCAACGGGGGAGGCCGAGGGGTCTAGGAAAAGGAAGACCCCTCCGCCGGACTACACCCCCGATGCCGAAGAGGGCGAAGAGGAGTGTCCAGATAGGGCCAAGCGTCCGGTGAAATTGTAAGTTCGGATATCAGAGTAACTCATGACGTTCTTTTGTTGCACAACTTTCCCTAATGTCGAATATAATTATGCAGCCCGCCCCGGGCCGGACTCGACGAGTCATCGAGCGGCTCCTTGAATTCATCGGACGTGAACTCAGCTCCACCCGCTGTCTCCCCCCGCACCGCGGACGACGCTGAAGTGGCGTCGCGACGAGCTCCGGGGCAGGAGGAGGTGGTCCCAGAGGAGTCGCAAGGCAATCTCCCGGACTCCAGGGGCGAAGGGGATAAGGCCCCCCAGGGCTCCAAGTCCGGCTTTGAGCTGGACACCGCACCGGAATCTACAACAGTTCCAGACCGCGGTAGGCGAACTCCTTCCAAGAGGAGTAAGCCTTCTGAGCCGGCAGCCTCCGTCCAACCAGAGGTGCCAGACAATCTGCTAGAGGTGCTTGACGGCCTCCATCGACGAGGAGCACCGTACAATTATGAGTACGGTGATCCAGAAGGTTCAGTCCGCCAAGAGCGGACTGAGTGAAGCTTGCGCTAGCCTTCTAACAGGCTTCGAGGTAAGTAAAAAATATGTAAAAATATAACCGCATAGACAGTAGCCCCTGATGCTCTGTTTGGCATTCGGAAAGAAAAGCTGAATAGAGGATCTATTAAACTTTGCAGGAGTCTAACCACAAAGAGTCAATATGCGTATGCAGGCTTCGCTGCTAGCCACTGCCGCACTGACTGCGGAGGTGGGTGCCCTGAAACAGGGCCTCGAGCGGACCGAGCAAGAGCTCAGCCTTGCCAAACGACAGCTCGAGGAGAAAGAAGGTAAGAATTACCTTACAAAAAAAGTGCCTATAAAAAGACGTGATTGCAAAGAATAATAGGATTGTACTGCTTATTGTAGGGGCCACGACTGAGGTGGCGACCCTCAAGCAGGCGCTGTCCGAGGCCGAAAACAAAACGGCCGTGGAGTGCACCGAGCGAGAGAAACTTGAGGCCCAGGTCGGCGAGGTGCAGCAGGAGCTTCAGGCTCTCATGAAAAAACATGAGAGTTTGGAGCTTTAGTCCAAGACGCAAGCGTCCTAGCTCGCGGCGGCCCTAGAGGCTGCCAAGTCTGCCAAGGCCGAAGCCCAAAAGGCCCTCCAAGAGTTGGAGGAGATGAAAAAGTTAGCGGCGGGTAAGGCATTCTTTATGCAAAGCAGAAGTATAAAAGTAAAGTACTTGTTTCTTACCCGAATCTGGAGCTCTCTAGGGGCATTCGTAGATCTTCCCCGCAGCGTATCCGCCGCCGCCGCATTCTACCAAGCCGAAGAGGGCAGCTCGACCAAGAAGGTGTTCTGGTCTCAATATGCTGAGGCCGGACACCCTGTGCCCTTAAGCGACCAGCTGAAACAGCTAGTCGAGCTCCACAAGGCGGCCGAACAGGCCATGAAGGGCTTCATAGTTCAGCTATGGCCCAGAGAGGCCCTGCCTGGGAGCTACTTCAGGTTGGTGTGGCGACTGGTGGAGGCCTGTCCAAGGCTCAAGGTCATCAAGCACTCCGTCAGCATCGAAGGTGCCGGTAGGGCCCTTGCCCGTGCAAAGGTGCATTGGGGTAAGCTGGACGGTGAGAAGCTTGTGAGGGACGGCCCGCCGCCGGGGAAGGAGCATCGCAAGCCCGAGAACTACTATAAGAATGTTCTTGCGGGTGCCCGCCTTGTGGCGGATGAATGTACCAAGGATGTAATTTTTGAATGAACTCGCTCGTGTTTATCCTGTGCGCTGAAAACTTGTTCATATGTGCTAAGCAATGGTTATTGAATTAAAAATATTACTTTCTGTGCGGCCATTTATCAAAAAAAATGATAGATGGCCAGTCGTCGGCTTCTGCCCCCATGCCACTAGTGCGGGGGTGTTCGGGATAAACCTGAGCGCTCTTTTTCCCATAGTTGGGTCCTTCGACGGAGGCGCTCAGCACAACGAACCAGGCAATCAGACTATAATGCTTGACCACTCTCACTTAGCCATAGAACTCTATAATTTTAAATTTCGGCAAAGCCCCTAGTTCGGAAGACCGAGTTCGGGGCGCTATCCACGCCTTGGCCGGACAAAGCCGGCTCCTCGCTCGAAGCGGCATAAGTCTTTAGGGACTCAAAAAACCTCTCGAACAGCGACCGGTCTCACGCCTCATCATTATAGTCAGTTTTAGCTTTCTCCACTGAGGTGCCTAACCCAGCTCAACCGGGGCACAATCGCAGTGGTTCTCCTAGTGCTACCTTAGCCGATATAGCGGAACGTAAGGCACCAAAACATAGGAGCAGGGCAAACCGACCCAAATCATGATTCGGAGCTGATGCATATAGTGCTATAAGTTCGGGGTGCCGCACTTGTGAAAGTGTACGGACTTCTCACGCCATATTTATGGGTACTAAAGCCCCTAGCGTATTTTGCAGTACCACAGTGTACGGGTGCAACATGTCATAAACACATATATGAAAAGATGATAATGCAAAAATAGACAGAAAGTTATGCATTGTTTATAGAGAGGCTATTTATGAAAGCCGAACGATACAAATAGTGCGGTAAGCAAAAGATATTGGACTATTTAGTATGTCCTGACCAGGGGCAGGCCGCGGAATTGCGTTTAAAACAGGTATACCGCTCGTAACAGAGACCACCTGGGAGTTCCATAATGCGGCATGGCTTGTCTGCCTCCCTGGATCTTGCATCGTTTGTGCGGCAGTCGAATTGCCGAACAGATCGTCCGAAGTGTGGAGTCCTGAAAGTAAGAAAAAATTAAAAAAAGAATCCGGCAGCCCCTAGTACGTTTTAAGCCGTATTTTGGGCGTGCCATTATTGTGCCCCTTCCCCTGTGCCCATGGTATTTCAAGGGCGTAGTTATGTACGCGAGGTACTGGTTTCGCTTTGTCGCGAGAGCTGGGGTTGGGGCCGCATTGCTATGCTTGCTCATAGTGTGCCAGGCGGTCCTGCTGTGGGTTACTCCGGGCGCGCTTGGCAGTGTTTGAGTTTTTAATGGCAGGACTGGAGAATTGCCTAAGAAGGCTACTTTGTACTTCCGCTGCGAGAGCCGCCGTGTGCTCCTCCGTACGGAGGGAGCGTTCGGTGTTTCCGTTGACCGTGATTACTCCTCAGGGGCCTGGCATCTTGAGCTTGAGATA
This sequence comes from Triticum monococcum, assembly GCA_034509565.1. NCBI lineage: Eukaryota > Viridiplantae > Streptophyta > Magnoliopsida > Poales > Poaceae > Triticum > Triticum monococcum. Next base: position 282,249,385 of record CM067842.1, read on the forward strand.
TGCATAGTGCGGCACCGCATTGAACTTTGCGAATGCGGTTCGTCCGAGTAGGGCGTGATAGCCACTGCGAAACAGGACTATATCGAAGATTAACTCTTCGCTTCGGAAATTGTTCGGGGATCCGAAGACCACGTCAAGTGTTACTGAGCCTTTACAGTTGGCTTCTACACCTGGTATAACGCCTTTAAAGGTCGTTTTTGTGGGCTTAATCCTTGAGGGATCTATGCCCATTTTCCGCACTGTATCCTGAGAAAGCAGGTTCAGGCTACTGCCGCCGTCCATGAGGACTCTTGTGAGATGAAATCTGTTGGTGATTGGGTTGAGAACCAGTGCGGCGAATTCACCATGACAGATGCTAGTGGGATGGTCCCTTCGATCAAAAGTGATCGGGCAGGAGGACCATGGGTTGAACTTTGGGGCGACTGGCTCCATCGTGTATACGTCCCGTAGCGCACGCTTCCACTCCCTCTTGGGAATGTGGGTTGCGTATATCATGTTCACCGTCCGCACTTGTGGGGGAAAACCCTTCTGTCCATTGTTGTTCGGCGGCTTGGGCTCCTCCTGGTCGTCGATGTGCAGCCCCTTGTCTTTGTTTTCGGCCCTTAACTTGCGTGCCTGCTTGAACACCCAACAATCCCTGTTAGTGTGATTGGCTGGCCTTTCGGGGGTGCCATGTATCTAGCATAAGCGATCGAGTATTTGGTCCAAACTGGACGGGCCCTGAGTATTCTTTTTGAATGGCTTTTTCCACTGACCGGATTTATAGCCTTTGAATCCGGCATTGACTGCCGTGTCTTCATTGTTGTCGCTGCTAACGCGGCGTTTTTGCTTATTCCAATGTGTCCTGCCACTTTTGTCCTTAGTATCCGAATTACCAGGGTTCTTTGATAAGTTGTTACTACGAGCTAGCTAACTATCTTCTCCCGCGCAAAAGTGGGTCATGAGTGTCGTGAGGGCTGCCATAGATTTTGGCTTTTCCTGTCCCAGGTGCTGGGCAAGCCATTCGTCGTGGATGTTATGCTTGAAGGCTGCTAGGGCCTCTGCATTTGGACAGTCGACTATCTGGTTTTTCTTTGTTAGGAACTGTGTCCAGAATTGTCTGGCCGATTCCTCTGGCTGCTAAATTATGTGGCTTAAGTCGTCGGCATCCGGTGGTCGCACGTAAGTGCCCTGGAAGTTGTCGAGGAATGCGGCTTCCAGGTCCTCCCAAGAACCGATTGAGTCTGCTGGCAAGCTGTTAAGCCAATGCTGGGCCGGCCCTTTAAGTTTGAGCGGGAGGTATTTGATGGCGTGTGGATCATCGCCGCGTGCCATGTGGATGTGAAGGAGATAATCCTCGATCCATACTGCCACATCTGTTGTGCCATCGTATGATTCGATGTTTACGGGTTTGAAACCCTCTGGGATTTTATGATCCATTACTTCATTCGTGAAGCATAGCGGGTGTGCAGCGCCTTTGTACCGGGCTATATCACGATGGAGCTCGGAAGAGCTATATCTGTTGTGTTCGGCCCGGCCGGGTTTGTTGTATCCGGAGTGAAGATCATCGTCATGTGCCGTAGGGCGCCTGCGCGATCCGTAGATCAATCTTGTTTGTCTTGCCTTATCCTCCAGTACATCTCGCAGGTCTGGCGCATTTTCCCGTGCCTTAGTTGAGCGGGCGGGGCATGGCTTGGGTGGAGAGCCGAGAGGCTTCTCTGTCGCGGCCGCGAGGTGGCCGGTCTGCCATGTCATGCGTTGGTGATGTAGGTGCTTCCTCCTCTGATCGGGGTAGCGGCCTGCGCTTTGGGTAACTCTTGGAAGGACGTTCGAGTTCATACTCTTCGGCCGCAAGGACTACAGTCCATCTGTCAACTAGCAAATCTTGGGCAGCTCTAAGCTGTTGCTGCTTTTTCTTGAGGCTGTTTGCCATGGCCAAATGCCTGCATTTGAAACGCTCTTGTTCGGTGGGGTCTGATGGTATGACGAATTCGTCGTCATCGAGGCTTGCCTCGTCTTCGGAGGGAGGCATATAGTTGTCATCCTCGACCTCTCGGTCTGCCGCTCTCTCATGAGGGCTGGCTTCTCTATCTTCCTGTGCCGAATCTTGCTGAGGTGGGTGTTCTTTGGCGCTATCCGGGGTAGTATTATCTCCCGTGCCGGAATCACCGTTTTTGCTTTGGGAGGATTTAGAGCGGCGCCATTGACACCAGCGCTTTGGCTGTTTCTTGGGGTGTCATCCCCACTGTTCCATCGCCATCTCCATCTTTTGGAGTATCCACCATATATATGTCATATGACGAGGCGGCCTTCCAGCGCCCTACAGGTGCTGGTTCCTGTTCGTCTCCTACATCGTCGTCCATACCGTCGATGTCTTCGGAGCCGAAGTCAAGCATGTCGGTTAGATCGTCGACAGTGGCTACAAAGTGGGTGGTGGGTGGGCTTTGAATTTCTTTGTCGTCCGTATCCCATCCTCGCTGACCGTAATCTGACCAGGGCTCTCCTGATAAAGAGAGAGACTTAAAAGAATTCAGGATGGCGCCAAAAGGCGAGTGCTGAAAGATGTCTGCGGCGGTGAAATCCATTATTGGCACCCAATCGGATTCGATTGGCAGGGGCGCAGGGGGTTCGGAGTCCGGGGAGGAGTCCGGACCCTCGGAGTCACGGGTCGTGTGGAGTGCGGGGCTAGTGTTCGGCTCGATCGCCTTTGAGATCATAGCCCCCGAGGTGACGTCCAACCGCTCGTCCTCGATTGGCGCAATAGGCTCCGAGTTAGGGGTCGGAACCGATGCGTGTGCGGCCTCCAGGACACTGTCCGGAGGCAGAGCTAGATGATGTCCCTCAAGATAGTGCGGCACGCTTGGCGTGGCTCGAACCCGTCGAAGATCAAGTCTCCACAGATGTCAGCCGGGTAGTTTAAGCTTCCAAACCTGACTTGATGGCCAGGGGCGTAGCTTTCGATCTGCTCCAGGTGGCCAAGCGAATTGGCCCGCAGAGCGAAGCGGCCGAAGATGAAGATCTGTCCGGGGAGAAAAGTCTCACCCTGGACCGCATCGTTGTTGATGATGAAAGGAGCCATCGGGCCTAAAGGCGACGACACAGAGGAACTCTCAATGAAAGCACCAATGTCGGTGTCAAAACCGGCGGATCTCGGGTAGGGGGTCCCGAACTATGCGTCTAGGCCGGATGGTAACAGGAGGCAGGGAACACGGTGTTTTACCCAGGTTCAGGCCCTCTCGATGGAGGTAAAACCCTACGTCCTGCTTGATTAATATTGATGATATAGGTAGTACAAGAGTAGATCTACCACGAGATCAAGGAGGCTAAACCCTAGAAGCTAGCCTATGGTATGATTGTTGTATATGGAGTTGATGTCCTACGGACTACAACCCTCCGGTTTATATAGACACCAGATAGGGTTAGGGTTACATAGAGTCGGTTACAATGGTAGGAGATCTTGAATATCCGCATCGCCAATCTTGCCTTCCACGCCAAGGAAAGTCCCATCCAGACACGGGACGTAGTCTTCAATCTTGTATCTTCATAGTCCTGGAGTCCGGCTGAAGGTATAGTCCCGCTACCCGAACACCCCCTAATCCAGGACTCCCTCACATGGCTTGATCGAAACAACGAGTGCCTCCAACTAACAACAGTCCCGGGGGAGTTTTGTGTGCAATTATTTTGATTTGATTTGCATAAAGCATGGGACTGGGCATCCCGGTGACCAGCCATTTTCTCGTGAGTGAGGAGCGGAGTCCACTCCTCTTGAGAATAACTCGCCTGACATGGAAGATACAGACATCCCTAGTTGATACATGAGCTATTCGAGCATACAAAATGGAATGTTTATTTGAAGGTTTAGACTTTGGCACATACAAATTTACTTGGAACTGCAGGTAGATACCATATATAGGTAGGTATGGTGGACTCATATGGAACAACTTTGGGGTTTATGGGATTGGATGCACAAGCAGTATTCCCTCTTAGTACATGTGAAGGCTAGAAAAAGATTGGGAAGCGACCAGCTAGAGAGCGACAACAGTCATGAACATGCATGAAAATTAATCAACACCGAATGCAAGCATGAGTAGGATATAATGCACCATGAACATAAATATCGTAGAGGCTATGTTGATTTTGTTTCAACTACATGTGTGAACATGTGCCAAGTCAAGCCACTCGAATCATTCAAAAGAGGATACCACCCTATCATACCACATTACAACCATTTTAATAGCATGTTGGCACGCAAGGTAAACCATTATAAGCTCCTAGCTAATTAAGCATGGCATTAGCAACTATAATCTCTAATTGTCATTGCAAACATGTTTATTCATAATAGGCTGAATCAAGAATGATGAACTAATCATATTTGCAAAAACAAGAGAGATCGAGTTCATACCAGCTTCTCCCATCTCAATCAGTCCGTCATATATCATCATAATTGCCTTTCGCTTGCACGACCGAATGATGTGAATAATAATAACAGTGCACGTGCATTGGACTAAGCTGGAATATGCAAGAATTGAATAAACAGGAGAAGACAAGGCAATATGGACTCTTCGTTAAATCAACAATAATGCATATAGGAGTCACTTCAACAAGAAAAATAATGCATAATCATGGTCTTCACCTATCGACCCCCCCCCCAAAAGAAAAGAAATAAAACTATTTACACGGGAAAGCTCCCAACAAGCAAAAGGAGAATAGGAATTTTTTTGGGTTTTCTTTTTAGTTACTACTACAAGCATAAAAATTAAAGCTAGCTAAAAGCTACAACTAATTTTTTTGGTTTTTCTTAAGGTTTATCAAACACACAAGAAGAAAGCATAAAAAGAAAATAAACTAGCATGGATATTACAATGAAAAAGTATGGGCACTGACAACTAGCAATGAGTGTGTGAACATGAATGTAATGTCGGTGGGAAATACATACTCCCCCAAGCTTAGGCTTTTGGCCTAAATTGGTCTAATGGCACGGATGGTCTGGCGGATATCCAAAGTTGTAGTTGGGGTCATACTGTGAAGAAGAAGACTCTGATTGCCACTGGTTGGCAATCATCTCCGGATCCAACTGGTAATTAGACTATCGTGGATTATCAAATTGTGGTTCCCACACTGGCTCTAGGGCTAATGTAGGGTTCCGGTAGGCGTGAATATCCTCCAGCGGAATGAGATACTGGCCTGTAGATACATCAAACAAGGAAGGAGCAGGCAAGACGATAGTGTCAGGATGATGTTTATCAAAGAACAATTTGTATTTAAGCTCCCTTTCCCTATTCTTTAAAATAAAATCATGCGCTACCATTCTCTAATAATCTAAATATACAGTAGGCAATAATTTTTCTTCCTTTTCATAGTGCCTAATAGGTATGCAGCAAGGCGTGAAGCATAGACACCTCCAAAGATGGGGCCCTTTGTACGGTTCAGACTTAACCGTTTAGCAATAATACTGCCCATACTAACAAAGTCGTCATGGAATAAACCATGGAACAAAATAATAATATCTGGAACACTAAGGTTTCCACAGTTTCTTCGACCAAATAAGCAACGACTAGCAAATATTGCAAAGTAGCGTAAAACAAGAAAATGTATGCTAGTGATTCTTGCATCGGAAACTTTCCTAGTTTCCCTACAGTGATAGTGTCAATAAATCCATCCACATCACCACGATGTGGTTCCTCTAAGCTACCCTCGAAAGGTATTTTGCAAATGCTACAAAATTCATCTAGTGACATCTTCTTGACCACATCATATAAATGAAACTCTACTGAAGGAGGTGATTCCTTAGGATAATAGTAGAAGTTTTGCACAAAAGTATTGGTGAGTAAGAGATATTGTTCGCATTGATCGCGGAGGAAGTCGGTGAGGCCTGCATTCTTAGCCAATTCATAAAACTCATCAAAAATCCCGGCTGCTCTCAAGAAATCATCGGAAGGCCATTCACACGGCCGAACCTCCACGGTGCGAGGCAAATTATATTTCGGCATCTCTGCTTCTTCATTTTGCTTTTCCTTCGAGCTTTGGCTCGATGAGCCCCTCAAAAATCTCTTCATTATTTTCTGAAAAATTCTAAAAATTTTAGTAACTTCAAATAAAAGTGAACCAAACTCAACAAAATTGATAGCAACTACTCCTAGAAGTGCCTAGAGCCTATATCATGTATTAGAACTACTTGGAACCATATAAATTTGACATGCAAGCTCAAGAACATGGTCACCTAGGCAGCACGAATTTGCAATGAATAAAGCACTAGAACAAAAAGTAATTGGACAATGGAGGAATCACATACCAAGTAACAATCCCCCAAAGTAGTTTTGTGAGAGGTGCTTTGAACAAAATGAGCTAGAACTCGTGCTTGAGCTGGATGGTGATTTTTTTGAGAGGAAGAAGAAGTGTGTTGGTGCATGAATAAGTGGAGGGGAGCCACCATGGGCCCACGAGGCAGGGGGGCCCGACCAAGGGGGGTGGGCGCGCCCAGGGACCCTCATGGCCAGGTGCTTGCTCCCCCTGTTGTGTTCTCAGTGCCAGATATTCTCAAATATTCCAGAAAAAATCATATTTAAATTTCAGGGCATTTGGAGAACTTTTATTTTTGGGGTATTTTTATATTGCACGGATAATTCAGAAAACAGACAGAAATTACTATTTTTGCTTTTTTTAATATAAATAACAGAAAGTAAAAAAAGGGTACAGAGAGTTGTGTTTTCTAAAAATTCATCCATCTCATGCTCATCCAAAGGAATCCACTAACAAGGTTGATCAAGTATTGTTAACAAACTCATTCCGAGTAACATGGAACCGGAGAATTTTCGAATAACACTAGGTTACCTCTACGGGGATATGCACATCCCCTACATTAAGAATATCATATTTCTTCTTGACAGTGGAAAGAGGAAATTCAAAACCTCCAAAAATAATCGATGGAATTTTTCCAATAGAATTGATACTGTGGACTTGAGGTTGTTTCCTCGGAAAGTGTACCGTATGCTCATTATCATTAACATAAAAAGTGACATTGCCTTTGTTGCAATCAATAACAGCCCCTGTAGTATTCAAAAAGGGTCTTCCAAGAATAATAGACATACTATCATCCTCGGGAATATCAAGAATAACAAAGTCCGTTAAAATAGTAAAGTTTGCAACCACAACAGGCACATCCTCACAAATACCGACAGGTATAGCAGTTGATTTATCAGCCATTTCCAAAGATATTTCAGTAGGTGCCAACTTATTCAAACCAAGTCTATGATATAAATAGAGAGGCATAACACTAACACCTGCTCCAAGATCACATAAAGCAGTTTTAACATAGTTTCTTTTAATGGAGCATGGTATAGTTGGTACTCCAGGATCTCCTAGTTTCTTAGGTATTCCACCCTTAAAAGTATAATTTGCAATCATGTTGGAAATTTTAGCTTCCGGTATCTTTCTTTTATTAGTAACAATATCTTTCATGTACTTAGCATAATGATCCATTTTGAGCATATCAATTAAACGCATACGCAAAAAGATAGGTCTAATCATTTCAGCAAAGCGCTCAAAATCCTCATCATCCCTTTTCTTGGATGGCTTAGGAGGAAAAGGCATGGGTTTCTGAACCCATGGTTCTCATTCTTTACCATGCTTCCTAGCCCAAAATATTTTTCTTATCATAACGTTGATTCTTTGATTGTGGGTTATCAAGATCAATAGGAGGTTCAATCTCTACATCATTATCATTGCTAGGTTGAGCATCAACATGAAAATTATCATTAACATTATCACTAGTTTCATGTTCATTACTAGATTGTGTTTCAGCATCAGAAATAGAGATATCATCGGGATTCTCAGGTGTCTCAATAACAGGTTCACTAGAAGCATGCAAAGTCCTATCATTTTTCTATTTCTTCCTTTTAGAAGGACTAGGTGCATCTATATAATTTCTCTGAGAATCTTGCTCATTTCTCTTAGGATGGACCTCAGGATACAAAGGTTCCTGGGTCATTTTACCACCTCTAGTCATAACTCTAACAACATTATCATTTTTCTTACTATTTAATTCACTGAGAAAATCATTCTGAGCTTTAAGTACTTGTTCTACTTGAGTGGTATCCATAGAAGCATGTTTACTAATGAATTTAAGTTCACATTTAAATCTAGACATATAATCACCCAAGTGCTCTATCAAATAAGCATTTTCTTTCAATTGTCTACCAAAATAAGCATTGATGTCTTCTTGCTTAACCATAAAGCTATCAAACTCATCCAAACATTGGATAGAAAACTTAGTAGGAGGGATTTCAACTTCATCGTATCTATAGAGAGAATTTACCTTTACTAACTGTGTCGGGTTATCAAGACCATATATTTCTTCAGTAGGTGATGGATTACAACCATATATTTCTTCAACAGGCGGTAAATTAAGACCATGTATTTCTTCAATAGGAGGTAAATTCTTAACATCTTCAGCTTTCATACCGTTTTCTTTCATATATTTCTTTGCCTCTTTCATATCTTCAGGACTGAGAAATAGAACACCTCTTTTCTTCGGAGTTGGTTTAGGAATAGGCTCAGGAGTTGGCTCTGGAGATGGCTCAGGAAGTGTCCAATTATTTTCATTTGTCAACATATTATTCAATAGAATTTTAGCTTCATTTGCTGTTCTTTCCCTGAAAACAGAATCAGCACAACTATCCAGGTAATCTCTGGAAGCATCGGTTAGTCCATTATAAAAGATATCAAGTATTTCATTTTTCTTAAGAGGGTGATCAAGCAAAGCATTAAGTAATTGGAGAAGCCTGCCCAAAGCTTGTGGGAGACTCTCTTCTTCAATTTGCACAAAATTATATATATCCCTTAAGGCGGCTTGTTTCTGATGAGCAGGGAAATATTTAGCAGAGAAGTAATAAATCATATCCTGGGGACTACACACACAACCATGATGAAGAGAATTAAACCATATCTCAGCATCACCCTTTAATGAGAATGGAAATATTTTAAGGATATAAAAGTAGCGAGTTCTCTCATCATTAGTGAACAGGGTGGCTATATCATTTAATTTAGTAAGATGTGGCACAACAGTTTCAGATTCATAACCATAAAAAGGATCATATTCAACCAAAGTAATTATATCAGGATCAATAGAGAATTCATAATCCTTATTAGTAACAAAGATAGGTGAAGTAGCATAAGCAGGATCATATTTCATTCTAGCATTCAGAGTTTTTTGTTTAAGCTTAGCTAATAATTTCTTAAGATCACTTCTATCATTGCATGCAAGAAAGTCTCTTTTAGTTTCTTCAACCATAACATAGCCCTCAGGCACAACAAGCAATTCATATTTATTAGGAGAGCCTTCATCATCACTTTCAACAATATTATCAATTTCAATAATTTCATTCTCTGTAGCCCTAGCAAGTTGTTCATCAAGAAATTAACCAAGTGGCACAGTAGTATCAAGCATAGAAGTAGTTTCATCATAACTATCGTGCATAGCAGAAGTGGCATCATCAATAATATGCGACATATCATAATTAGTAGCAGAAGTAGGTTTAGGTCTCACAAGCTTACTCAAAACAGAAGATGAATCAAGTGCAGAGCTAGATGGCAGTTCCTTACCTCCCCTCGTAATTCAAGGATAAATTTTTGTTTCCGCGTCTTTCAAGTTCTTCATAGTGACCAGAAGATATAAATCCCAATTGACTCAAAGAATAGAGCTATGCTCCACGGCAACGGCGCCAGAAAATAGTCTTCATAACCCACAAGTATAGGGGATGGCAACAAGTATAGGGGATGCTCCACGGCGGCTCCGTATCGTAAAACATGATGAATCCTTCTCCTTTATTTTTTTCTCCCCGAACATGAATATATAGAGTCAAGGTTGAGGTCGGTGGAGCTCCAGGGGGCCCACGAGGCAGGGGGGGCGCCCAGGGGGGCAGGCGTGCCCCCCACCCTCGTGGCTAGGTTGTGGGCCCCCTGGCCTTGATTCTTTGCTAGTATTTTTTATTATTTCCAAAAATAATCTCCATGGAGTTTCAGGTCATTCTGAGAACTTTTGTTTCTGCGCATAAATAACACCATGGCAATTCTGCTGAAAACAGCGTCAGTCCAGGTTAGTTCCATTCAAATCATGCAAGTTAGGGTCCAAAATAAGGGCAAAAGTGTTTGGAAAGTTGATACGATGGAGACGTATCACGGCGTTCCCCTGGTCACCACCTCGAGAACCAGCAAGAAGCCCCGGCTTGAGCCCCGGTGGAGTCATCCACCAAATCATAGCCGGAAGACCGCTGGAGGGGAGGCGAAGGCACCAAGGGAACATCCATCACGGCTATCACCCAAAGAGGCCGCTCATGATGGTGCCGGGTAGGCAGGAGAAGAATGGAAAGACGAGGCGGCAGGTCGCTAGTCAGAGGCGAAGGCATCCACGCCATCATACTCCGACCTGGCCCCCAGCACCCGCCTTCTTTGTCTTCCCTCGTTTTCTCTTCATCACCATTACTCCCGAAGAGCGCCAGGATTCCAGCCCGGTGCGTTCACCGGAGAGACGGCGAGCGACCAAGACGGCCAGGGGGCTCGAAGTGCACCATTCCCCACTTTAGCGGGCAGGAAGGCACACCTCTCGTCGACATCAACCCTAGGACCTCCTGAAGGGGCAGTGCTGGGATTACCAACGATCCCCAGCCCTGCCCCACAGGCAAGCTCCAAAGACGCCGAGGACCCGATCGCCAGGCCCATGAGGTGCAGTAGCCTGGAGCTAGGCACTGCACTACTCAATAGGCAGCCAACCGTGGTAGAAGGAGCAAGCAATTCTCCACAACGGGGAAGCTTGATATCTCCCGCGCCACAGGCGGCTCGTCCACGGCGCCTTCTCCTAACATGGACCAGGCTCACTCCCCAAGCGCCAACACAAACATTCGACAACTCTAAACACAAGCTGGAGCCGGGGCCTTGGCCCCAGGATCTTTTCTTCAACATGACCAGCAAGAGGTAGAAGACATGGAAGAAGGGATGCGGAGATGGATGACTCCGCCCTCCCTTCGCCCCTCCTTTTACAGGCGAGCCAGGGAGGGGAGCGGCTCTCCCAATGAGCGACCATCGTCCTCCTCCGCCAGTTCACGAAGACTGGGCCCACGTGCTGGTGCTCTCCCACGCCACGCGCCTCCGTTACCTACCCCGTGCAGTGCATGCAGCATACATGGGTAAGGATAAGGCCGTGGTGGGAAGAGTGAATTGGCAGTTTCTACACCATGCGTTAAAGTCATTCATGGGACATTACAAGAGTGGTCCCACCACTATTGGCTTTACACAATGCAATAGAAAACCAGAAACTAGCCCAAGCTCAAGATTAATGAAGAAGTAAGGAAGACTCCAAGAGACTAGCCCCTTCAGTGCACCAGCCTGTGCACTTATTAGGGCCTAACCAGACGATGCTCCGTAGCATGATCAGGGTAGGCTCGGGGGCTTTGGTTAGTACAACAAACCCTGGGTCTGTTGTCCAGAGTGTGCATAGGCACGGGAACAATATTACGGTACCAAGCCATGCCAGAGTATAGGAGACCAAGATCTTCACAGAACCAACATGAAGATCAAGAGGACCAAGATCAAGCATGGGAAGAGGGATAGCAGAAGGAAAACCTCCCTTGCCAGGCAGGTGAGCTCGGCGAGGGCAGGGTCACCCCCGGCAGAAAGCGTCCAATACATCCAGGCAGGGCCTGCCGGGACTCATGGAGGCAAAAACTACCCCACCCAACCACTCCGCCTCAACCCACATCGTCAATCAGTGCGGTGTTAGGCCGCAAAGTGATTAAGTGGCAGCCACTTGCCACATGGTATCCTCTTTCTACGAGAAATGCCTACGAACGACACCCGTCCTGCGACGTGTCAATAGAGCAGGTGTGAAGCTAGCAAAACAGCCCGACAAGGCTTGCCGAGCAAGCAAAGATCTGACGTTGAGTGGTGCATTTAATGCGCCCTATGAGCCTGTAGAGTTAGGTATAGCACTCTCTGCCATCTTATCAGTGCGTAATGACTGTTTTGCCATTGTGGGGACCCCTTAATCTATAAAAGGAGGCCGACGGCAACCATGTAAAGGGTTAGAAGATTGGATACCCACACACTCATACGCACGTAGGCACTGCCGCCCCCGAGGCGACCCTGCCAGGCAAGTGTACTACGCTCACCACCATTCTTCCACCATCAATCCACCAAAGTAGGAGTAGGGTTTTATGCCTCGCGGCGGCCCGAACCTGGGTAAAATTATCTGCGTGAACTCCGTCATGCTGCCCCACACTCTTCTGCTCTTTGTGCAATGTGACATCCCCCCTGCCGAACTAGCAAGGGGCCCTTGGTCATAGGTGGTCGTGGTGTCCCACAACACGAGGTGTGGCGTAAAAATAACAAGGCATTTATAAAGGTCAAGAACTTAAAGTGGCTCCTCGGATGCCCGAATGTGCACTCTTTGGATACACCTTGACGATCCTCAAAACAGAGATGGGAAGAATTTCTTGAACCAGCTTTCAAGACCGACGACCGAAGTTGATGAACAGTTCAGATGAACAGAGGAGCATCCCCAATTTATAGACCGGTTCAAGGGCACTGATGGTGTCTTAGATTAGTGGGTACTCATCACGTCGTCTCCTGACCAGTTGGATCAGGTCGGGGACCCCCCATGACGGTTCACTATTGCGCCACTTTGGGCATCCAAGACGAGGACTCCTCTAATCCCTATGCCTCCATTACATTATATAAACCGAGGCCAGGCTAGCCAATAGATCATCTCATATTCATTAGAACAATCTAGTGGTAGATACATATACTCTGTACCTTCCCCCATATGAATAAAATCAAAAGTAGGACGTAGGGTATATTATCTCTTCGAGAGAGCCCGAACCTTGGTAATATCATGTGTCCATGTTACCATCGCTCCAAGATTCCTAGCTTAGGACTCCTACTACACGATATGCCGGATTTAGAACCTACACTATGGCTTCCAAGTCAACGGGGCTCAACAAGATTTCAAACATAAGCAAATAACCATACTATAACAACAATATGTGAAAATAGGATAGTCTGTAAAGATGCATATGGTACATATAGTTTTGTAACGAAAAAATTCTGAAAAACTAGGAAAAAATAAAAAATTCATAGAAGTACTGTGTAAAAATTTTAGAATTTTTCCATGTTCCAATAAAAATTAAAATTCAAATAACACAACAAAAGTTTCTGTTTTTGCACTACACATACCAAACAAGAAATTTAAACACCCTAACGGTAAATCTTGGTACATTAGTTTTATAATACAATGGATTTATACTAGGGTATAATTATTTTCCTTGAAAACTTTCTATAATTCAAGGTTCACATAGTTTCCATGGGCATGAACAAAGTTCAAGGCTTGCTCCCGCTTCCACGGTGCTCGTCTTTCTCACTTTCACTATTCTTTTTGTAAGGTTTTAGGTTCCCTCTATATTTATTTTTTGTTTTTAAACATTTTTAAAAGCACACAACAAAAAAATGACTCTCTAAAACTTTCGGGTTATCTCCCTGGCAGCGCATTGTTTAAAGCCATTATGCTAGGCATAAAGTGCTCAAGTAATTGATCACCTGGATCCTAAGGTATATCAAAGCTAATTTTAATTAACAATGATTTGTCATTTGGTAATGAGCACAAAGTAACATATATGATGTAACAACAAAGTATAAATCTCTTTCTATGCATCGGCATGTCATAAAAGAACAATTCATGCACACATAGTAAAGGTCGATACATAGCATAAACAGTTTCTTGCAATTTTATTGTGTTGGAAACATAGAGAGGCGGAGATGTAGTTCCTCTCTCATAATAATTGAAAGTAGGTGCAGCATGCATAGGCATATTATTTACATTAAAATCATCATGTATAATGGTAAAACGCAACCCATCAACATAGTCCTTAATAAGCGCAAACTTCTCTGATATAGTGTAGTTAGTAGAATTTAAAAAGATAATAGGACTATCATGCATGGGTGCAATAGTAACAATTTCATTTTTAACACAAGGAACTATTGCAAGTTCATCTGCATAAGCATAATTCGTATTGGCATCATGGCCACAAGCATAGCAAGCATCAATTTCATCAAAAAGGGATATTTCAAATGAATCCAAGGGATCATAGCAATAATGATAGCACCGATCCTTCGGTAAGAATGAAGGAAAATTAAACAATGTATGAGTTGAAGAGTTACTCTCATTAGAAGGTGAGCACGGGTGATCAATCCTCTGTTCCTCCTTTTGTTCTTCGCTCTCCTCCTCATCTTTTTCATCTAATGAGATCACACTTTCATCAATTTCTTCTTTTGCAGATTCCTGCACAAATATTATTATCTTCTTGGACAGCAGAAGTGCCCTCAATATATTCTTTAACATAAGCATTAAAACCATAGTTTTCATAGAAATATTTAAGTATGGCAAGAAAATTCAGATTTGTAAAGAGTAGCATCATAATTTTCAATCAAAGAAGCAATTCCTTTACAAGAAGAAATGATTCAATTATCACTGAACTCACATTGGTAGGGAAGGTGTTTCTTCGGGTCTTCAAAACAACAAGTCAAATCATGCATTTCTCATAAATTCCAAGAATAGCAATGCATAGTATTGATATGATGCCATAAAAGTTTCCCTTTTTTAGATAAGCGGTGTTTCACAAAATGCACATGCTCATCTAATGTTTTTCCCTTAACTAAGACAGTTGAGTTTTCAGCACGAGCACAGAGGGATCGAAGATGATACAAGTACAAAGCTTCAGTAGTATGATAGATTTTGGGTGGTTCTTCAACCATTGGGTTAGCAAGTACAACTAATTTTTTGGTATTTTACATTTCCTTCCCATAACTAGAGATAGAAAACAAGAGAACAAAAAAAACTACTCAGTGATAAAGCAAACAAGCACACACGAGAATATTCACCCGACACTATTGCACCCCAGCAACGACACCAGAAAAATGTCTTGATAACAAAAAATTATATGGGATGAATTGTAGCTTTTTCGACAAATAAGAGTTTCGAACCCAACGAGGAGCTAAAGGTAGGATTTATATTCCCTTCAAGTTCTATAAACCACCGATACAACTCTATGCACACTTAACATTTGCTTTACCTATGTCGGGGCTTAGGAACGACACCTATGGGATCACAGGGAATCCCTACTACGGTTACTAGGGCGCGGGGCTGTAAAAAGAGCGAGTTTACAATGTCAACATAGGGGGAGTTTATCCAGGTTCGGGCTGCAAATCGTGCGTAATACCCTACTCCTACTGGTTTGTGTTTATCTCGTGTTCTTATACTAGCTACAAAGCGTGCAGTGTCCAAAAAGTCTGTATCCCCTCACAGTATGCCGTGGGCCTCCTTTTTTAGTCAAAGGGGCTGCCAAAGTGGCACATAGGTGGTGGAAAGTTGTACAGTAGTCAAGTTTATCGCGTGACACCACAAGACAAAAACGTATTAAATGCGGTACTTAGGTGTCCTCTTGCTTTACCGAGGACGTCTGTCGCCGCTTCGCTTGCTATGACACGCGTCCAGGCCAACGAGGCATGCAACGCCATGTAGGCTGGCACGCTGCTGAGCTGGCGTGGTGGCAGGGTCTTCACGAAGATCTGCATGCCACCATGTAGGTGCTTGACTAGTTGGCTCAGGAGCCACGTACTGTCGCGTGGGTACCTGCAAAGTTGGTGGGTCGGCCGCTGAGCTGGGGTGGCGACAGGGCAGCAAGGCAATGCAGCGGTCTTGCTGATCTTCCCGGCAAGGGTATTGCTGGGGCCTTGTGGGCGCCCTCGGCAAGAGTCTTGCCGGGGCCTCATGGGTATATTTGGCAGGAGCCTTGCTGTTGTCTTGTTTCTTGGTTCCTATCTAGGCCTCGCAGGCACTTTGTATTCACAAAGGTCTGCCTGCCACCATGGAGGCGCCGCCCAAACCTTGGTCCTAATGTGGTTGATGGCGTCAGGACTCTTAGACTCAAGGGTGGCGGCCTTGTTGGCATTGGGCAAGTCACCCCGGCAAGGCTCTTGCCGGGGCCATGAAGGCCACCCCGGCAAGGGCCTTGCTAGGGGAGTTTCACCTCGCCCCTCTGCTCTCTTCATGCATCTAGCCTTGAGCACGGCTCTGGTAGTCTTGTGTCATTGCTTCCTCTTCTGTCCCGCCAAGTGCGGCCGTAGGCGTGTGGCTGTGACTGCCCGCGCTGTCGGATTTTGGGTTCCGGCAAAACCCTTAAGGTTTGAACACTAGGGTGCGCGCGAAGATCTCTCCCTCACCGATCACGCCCTCAAGCACTTCACGTTCTCTAAGGCTAGCTCGACGAACTCTCAACACAAAAGACACAAGATTTATACTGGTTCAGGCAGTCGTTGCGGTGTAATTCCCTTCCTTCTTCTCTGCAAAGATGCCGCCAAGGGGACCCCTCGAGCTTTGGCTGCAGCACATCGACTGCGACGCCCCGACGACTGGAGCGGAAATTGAAGCCGTTGCCTCCGGGAGGATCTTCATGACCCGAGGCTGGGGCGAGATTTCCCGAGTCTGCCGCGCAGAAGGCGCCCTCGCCATCCACTTCGAGTATGACGGCGCCTCCGTGCTGCTCTTCAAGGTATTCGACGAGGAAGGCCGCCGCCTGGAGTGCTGCCCTGAAGGAGGTGGCCAGGACGGGCAGCGGTGGGCGCTGGGCCTTCCACAGGCCTTGCCTCCTCCAGCAACAGCGGCGACTCCTGGTGGTCCAGCGACTCCCCCGAGCTCGTGGAGTCTCCGGAGACGAGCGATGATAGCTACGTGCCCCCGAGCTCCCGTCGCGCCCAGAGCAAGGCTGCAGCGTCTGGCTGCTACCGTAGATGATCTTGATGTTGTTGGCGCCGGTCTCTCGTGGCCCACTGTTGATGATGGCGTCGGCATCGTTCGGCTCGTGTAAATAGATCTCCTAGGGATTCCTTTCCTTTTGTTCCCTGCAAGGAATTGAAACGAGCCCTGCTGGGGCGTGTAAGGCGTTTGTAATGTCCTTTGTTGATATTATCCTTACTATGAAGTTGTGGTGTGCTCCATTCCAGCTCGGTTTCCCTTTCCAACATTGCGATGGTGTGGTGCTCTACGCCGTCAGGTCCCGGTCCCCAGGCAGGCTTCAGCTGTCGCTGGTATGCCAGGTGGCGATGCCGTGGTCAAGGCCAGGAGGTGAGCGGCCTGAGGTCCAATAAGAGCACCTGAGACACGATGCTCAGGAGGTCCCCTTTGGCGCGCAAGCGTCCACCGAGTGGTAAGAGTGGGAGACTACATTGCCACAGCGGGGCAACACAAATGAGAACTCTACACCGTAGCGGTTGGTTGACCCGGGCGTGAAACTTATCTTGGCAGTCCAGGGTTGGTCCTTTGCAAGACGGCCGCTGCTGAGTAGCTAGGTTAGGCCCGTGCGGGCCTCCCCCTCTTCTCCATGTTCTTGTTGGTGCTCTATGTCCTCAGGTCCCGGCCCTCGAGCGAGCTCAGCTGCCGCTGGTATGCCAGGTCATGATGTCATGGTCAAGGCGAGGGGGTGAGGGCTGGAGAGCCAGTAAGAGCTCCTGAGTCGCGATGCTCAGGTGCCCCCCTTTTAACACGCAAGCAAAACGCATGGGAAAAGAGAGAGAGTCCACGGTACCGCCTGCTATAGCCTTCAGGAAGTTCCTGCAAGTTAGCGCGAGGAAGGGCACCGATCGCCATGGTGATTGTTGATCCGCCTCTGCTATGTGGGAGGGGACTCCTAGTTGCAGAGAGACCTCGGGGCATGTACATCCCTGCCCTGACATGTGGCTTGCACGGCAGGGCTAGACGAGGTGTGTCTGGGCACTCGTGAGCCATCGCGGGACTCACAAGGCCCTACCTCAGGGCGGGTTGCGCCTGGTCTTGATTCTTGTTAGCTGTGTTGGTCCTGCGAGGTGGTTATACAACTTGCGCCGAACGAATCTCCTCAGGTTATCGCGTGAGAAAGCCAAGCACCAACGGCCCTAGGAGGTGACGTGAACGGGGCCGGCCCGCCAGACAGAGCTCAGCCGTTGGATTTATCGATGCTACAGGGATGGACCCGAGCACAGACATCGTGCCTAACCCTCTCACGCGAAGAGTCCTGAAGAAAGATGACCGACGCGCGGCTCCCGTGGTCGGCGACAATCAAGCAGGTGGTAATCATAGATAGATTAAGCATGGAAGGCAAACTAGCTTAGGTAAATGCATGAACGATATGTGCCACTGGGTCCCGCCCGAGCGGCTTAGGGATGATGTAGCCCGAGGGGCGCCCTTAGCAAGGTAAGCTAAAGACATAAAAAAGAAGGTATACATGCCACAAGGACGGACCCAGGCGGCCTGGGAATAACGCAGCCCTAGGCGCTCCCAGGTAAATGAACTTGGAAAATGTCACCTGGTTTCGTTGATGAAGGGGTGTTGAGGCATCTGAAGGTATGCGGCAAAGGGGTTGCTCCTCACGAGCCATCGTGGCCCTGAGCCTCGGGAGGCTCTGGGAATCCAGGCGGTTCCTTGAGGACCGTCGCCATCTCCACCAGGACTGCGTGATGCCTGGCCTCCTGACCCACCATGACGCTCCGCCGGTTGCGCCGAAAGGGAGCAACCACGCTTGGTAGGCCGAACGGCATGCGAACGTAGCTGTGAGGTGGACCTTCACATCGCCCAACACCCGAAGGCCAGAAGCGCCCCGAAGCTGCGGCTCGATTGAGCCCTGGTATGTCGATGCAGACGCACAGCTAACCACCCTTGCCTGGGTGGGGAGCAACGTCAGGTGGGCGGCGGTCGCCGTGTATTGCTCTTGCTTTCTAAAGCTCTTGAGATACCTTCGTGATAAACTCCTGAGCACCGGGCGCTCCTTGCCCGGTGTCCTCCAGAGGGAGACGTGCCGCGAAACACGCCTCCAAGTGGTGCCCGAGCGCCTCCCTCATGGCGTTGGCAAGGTCTGAGGCCCTCTAGAAGGGAGCCCCCGAGCCCTGCCCGAGGAGGGCACCAGGCGCACCTTCCTATGCGATGGAGGGAGGCGCCCCAGGTGCGGGCCCTGATACTGACGCGGTGCCACTTGCGGTAGTGCCCTCCTGAGGTCCGGCACGGAGTAGCTGCTTCTTCTTCTTGGGGACGACATCAGGAGGGTACCGAGCTTTATTGTTGCCGGGGTCTTCGATTGACGCTGCTTGGAAGGCGCACTCGTGGGGAACACCGCATCTCTATCTTCGGAGGGGACTGTGATGATCCCACCGCTGCCTAGCATCTTGAGGACGTTGTAGCCGTGGTGTATTACTACCATGAACTTGGCCAGGGCCGGATACCCAAGGATGGCATTGTACGATAGACGAATGTGGGCGACGTCAAAGATGATGGGCTCGGTGCGGTAGTTGTTGCATTCTCCGAAGGTGACTGGGAGGCGGACCTGACCTATCCGCATGGTGGAGCCGTCGGTCACTGCTGAGAAAGGTTTGGTAGGCTGAAGTTGATTGTATGGCACTTGAAGGTTGTCGAACGTCTGGACGGACAAGACGTTGAGCCCTGCGCCACCGTCGATGAGGGTCTTGGTGACTTGCACATTGCTGATGATGGTTGAACAAAGCATTGGGAGAGTACCAGCGGTGGCCGCGCACTTGAGCTGATATGCTGAGCTGAAGGTAATGGTGCACTTGGACCACCTGAGCGGGCATGTAGCCTCGAGATTGGGAAGGCCTGCGTTCACCTCACGAGCAAACTGCTTGAAGATACGCTGTGAGGCTGGGGCTTGAGCTCCGCCCAAGATGCAGGCGATAGCACGCGGCTCCTGGAAGCCCCCATCCCCCTCGTCTTGGTGGTGGTCGTCGTTCCTTCTTGGTGGCGGCAGTGGGGGACGCCCTACATTGCCCCGAGGACGGTTCTCGCGAGGCTGATCCCTCCAGGCACATTCGCGAGGCTGATCCTGCCACCGGTCCTCATGAGGCCGGTCGCATCACTCCTAGCGTGGACCCTGGTCATCCCAGCGTCCTCTACCGCGTCCTCCTCCTCGGCCGTAGCCTCGGTCGTTGCGCTCGGGGCATCGACCGAAGCATCCGTCGCGCATGGCTCTGAGCTCTTGGCAATCGTTGGTGTTGTGGTTGTGTATGTTGTGGAAGGCGCAGAATGGTCGGCTGCCCTTGGATGACTCAGGCTAGTCCCTGCCGCGCTTCGTGTCCGGCTCTGCCGCAAGCACCACGACTCCCTTGAGCTTCACGTCCTTGGCCTTGGATTTCTTCTCCTCCGGGTCGGCAGCTGGGAGCTCGAGGAGGGAAAGGCGTCCTTCCTCAGCCCTTGTGCACTTGGTCGCCAGGTTGAACAACTCCAGGGATGTGCACAGCTCCTCATGGATGGCGAGCTCCTCCTTCATCTTGATGTCGCAGACGCCATCAAAGAATGCAGATATGATGGCCTCGTCTGTCGCATTGGGGATCTTGAGATGAACGTTGTTGAAGCGCTGGATGTACTTCTAGAGGGTCTCCCTTGGTTGTTGCTTGACGCGGCGCAGGTCAACCATGGCCGGGGGGGGGGGGCGGTCGCGAGTGCCCTGGAAGTTGGTGACTAAACGGTCGCGCATCTCGTCCCAGGAAGAGATAGAGCCAGGAAGCAGGTTCAGGAGCCAGGAGCCGGCACCATCCTTGAGAGCCATGGGGAACCAGTTCTCCATGACTTTCTCGTCGCCCTTGGCCGCGTCGATGCTCAGCTCGTAGAGCTACAAGAACTCTGCAGGGTCGGGGGTGGCGTCGTAGCGCGGAGGTAGGTCTGGCTTGAACTTGCCTGGCCAGGCGACGCTACGCACCTCGGGGGTGATGGCGCGGCAGTCGGCCATGGTCACCAGGGCTCGCGTTGGAGGTGGAGCCTGGTCATGGTGCCCCTGCGCCACCGTGGCATGCAGCGCATGGCCCTGTCGCAGCAAGCAATCTTGGCGCATCGAAGTTGGGAGTGGTGGAGCACTACTTTGGGGATGGGGAATCTCTTGGCAGCTTCTTTCCTCATGCGCTGGCACGCGATGCAGTGGGTCACGCCGCTGGACCGCGCATCTCGGAGTCATGACGCCACCCTGGCGTGAGGGAGAATGAGGTGCTCCCTGAGCCGCATGCCTTGGCACAAGGGCGCCATGTTGTTATGGAGGAGGCGGAGGCGCCCCATCAGCCACGTCCCTCGCAGCTGGTGGAGGCACAAGGCAGTGAGAGCGACGGTGCAGGAGATCCTCCTGCGACGTTGACGAGCTCAGCGATGCGGTCCAGCCAGTCTTCGTAGATGTCATCGACTGGGCGCTAACACAGGAGCTCGCGTTCCATGAGTAGCGCGGCCTACGCGTCCGTGGGGGCGCGGAGAGCGTGAGATGACGAGGCGGTCGGAGTCAGCGACATGGTGGCGGTGTGGCATTCCCGGCGCACGGAGGGATGCAGTGAAGAGGCTTGCTGCTCGTTCGCCACCAGACCGGTGACGGCGTTGGCGGCGGGTGACGGACAACGACATGGAGGCCCGCCGACGGGAGCCGTCTGAGCAACACGGGCGGCGAGGGCCGCCCAGCGCTCAGCGCGAGCTTGGCGGGCATCGGCCATGAGCTTGGTGGAGCGACGAAGCGTGGGTCGACGAAGAAGAAGGCTTCGGTGCACCCCTACCTGGCGTGCCCAATGTTGGATTTCATGTTTCGGCAAAACCCTTAAGGTTCGAACACTAGGGTGCGTGCGAAGATCTCTCCCTCACTGATCGTTCCATGAAGCACTTCGTGATCTCTAAGGCTAGCTCGACAAACTCTCAACACAAAAGACATAAGATCTATACTGGTTAGGGCCACCGTTGCGGTGTAATACCCTACTCCAGTGTGGTGTAGTGGATTGCCGCTTGGGCTGATGATGAACAGTACAAAGGGAAGAACAGCCTCCTGAGGTAAGGTGTTCTTGTGTTTGGTTGCTGTGTGGCTAAGGATGGAATGGCTCAGATCAAGGGTGAGGTCCCTCCCCCTCTACAATGGTGGCTAATCCTATTTATAGAGGCCCTGGTCCTCTCCCCAAATATTGAGCAGGAAGGGAGCCAACAACGGCCAATTTGAAAGGGGACAGCTAGTACAAGTTATCATGACAAAAGCAGTCTTCGCCTGCCAAATGCTCTGGTGGTGATGCCTTCTTGGGTTCCACGGTGACCTCCATCCTACCGTCCTGCTGGTCTTGGTCTCATTGCACCAATGAGGAAACCTTCGGTTGACGCCAAGGTACCCTTCGTCTGCGCTTGCTCCCTTAGCACCAAAGAGGAAACAAGGACACTATGAATGCTGGCGCCCGCCTGGGACCCGCCTGATCTCGATCGTCATGGCTCACGTCATTGGAACCTCACGAGGTTTTCCTGGCCTTAATCTCTCCGCCATTGGCGAGCCAGCCTGGTGAGGCCGCTCCTGAGGAGGTCTTGTGTGGTCTGCCTCGCGAGGCTTGGCCCCTCGCGAGGGTCTTAAATGCTTGTTGGGGAAGTTGGGTCGTACGAGCCCACTCGCAGTGCCACGCCGTGGGCCGCAGGCAGGCAAGTCTGGGGACCCCTGTTCCCAGAATGCCGACACATGCACAAGTAAAGGGGTAGAAAATGGACCCCTGCTTTTGTACACCGATAGGAACCCCCAGGCCTGGGTCACATATAAGCGCGGAGCATTATTGGGCTAGGCCTAGAACAGTGCACGGGCACGCGTGCGGCGGAGTTTTACTCTAATAACTCCCTCGCTAGTTGCGCTTTTGCACGACCCGAGTTGAATGCGTGACGTGGGGGTCGTGCATGGAATGAACGCAACATGCTCGCGTCGTCCCGTGATGAATAGTAAAGAGGCGGCTTGCATGTCCCTTTTAAAACGGCAAGGCCCCTGCTCATTTACTCTCTCTTCCTTGGAACTGTGGTTCCACGTTTCCCACTACGCCTGCCCTTGCGCCACGTACACCACATGCACGACGTGGGGTAGGTGACAAACGCATGGGATATGGGAAGGCGCATGGTGGCCAATTCTTACGCGCCTTTGATTGGGCAGGGAGGGCGGTAGATGGCCTTGCTTGTTGCAACTTAATGAGCCAGACCAGAACGGGCTCTTCAGAGGCATAGAGCCAGTCTTTTAGCCTCCCCCGCTCATCTCTAAAAAGGGGACTTAGGAGGAGGAGGAGCATCTCATCGTGTCTGCCCTTCGTCTCCATTCTCCATCCACTACCATGGCGAAAGGGCGTGGTCGCGGCCGTTCTCCCGCGGAGGCGACCAGGTCTTCCTCCCACCAACGAGCTGCGACGGTCAAGGAAGAGCCAGACGCCCAGGGTGAAGGCCATGCTCGAGGCAGAGGTGTTGGCCAGGGCCGCCGTCGGTGAGGCGGTCGAGGCAGAGGTGGGCGTGGAAGGGGGTTACCCGCGTCGTCACCATCTCTGTCACCATCTCCTCCACCGTCTCCTCCTGCTTCATCGAGCGGCCATGTCAGGGACACGGTGCTGAAGTTTATCCAGCAGTTGCGCGAGCCGCCGTGCAGCCGCCTTCGCCTTCCTGAGGTGTTTGTGAGGGTGCTGGAGATCGACTGGCCACTGAGGTTAAGGCTTCACATGGAGGGGTGTTGCCATGGCGACATGTGGGTGAACAGAAGGTTCCCCGACCCTCATGTGATGCTCTTTCGTCAAGGCTGGAAAACCTTTGGACGTGCCCATTGGTTGATGGACGAGCACGTCCTCTACTTCAAGCTATCGGAGAGCGACCTGCTCTCCGTCAAGGTCTTCGGGCGCTCAGGACACAGGTGATACGTCTCCAACGTATCTATAATTTTTTATTGTTCCATGCTATTATATTATCAACCTTGGATGTTTTATATGCATTTATATGCTATTTTATATGACTTTTGGGACTAACCTATTAACCTAGAGCCCAGTGCCAGTTTGTGTTTTTTCCTTGTTTTAGAGTATCGCAGAAAAGGAAAATCAAACGGAGTCCAATTTACCTGAAACTTCATGGAACTTATTTTTTGACCAAAAGAATCCCACGGAGTATCAGAGTTGAACCAGGAGAGTCCCGGGCTGCCCACGAGGGTGGGAGGCGCCCCACCCCCTGGGCGCGCCCCCCTGCCTCGTGGACAGCCCGAAAGTCCATCGACGTAGTTCTTCCTCCTATATATATCCATATACCCTAAAAACTTCGAGGACAAGTCGGGATGAGACTCCGGACTAAAAAATAAAATAGAAAAAGAGGCCAACAAAAAGAGGCCAAAAAAGAGAAAAGGTCCAAATAAAAAAAGTAAAAAATAATAAATAATAAAATAATAAAAAACAAAAAAAGAGAGAAAAAGAGAGAAGGGGCAATGCTACTATCCTTTTACCACACTTGTGCTTCAAAGTAGCACCATGATCTTCATGATAGAGAGTCTCCTATGTTATCACTTTCATATACTAGTGGGAATCTTTCATTATAGAACTTGGCTTGTACATTCCAATGATGGGCTTCCGCAAAATGCCCTAGGTCTTCGTGAGCAAGCGAGTTGGATGCACACCCACTAGTTTCTTTTGTTGAGCTTTCATACATTTATAGCTCTAGTGCACCCGTTGCATGGCAATCCCTACTCACTCACATTGATATCTATTGATGGTCATCTCCATAGCCCGTTGATACGCCTAGTTGATGTGAGACTATCTTCTCCTTTTTGTATTCTCCACAACCACCATTCTATTCCACCTATAGTGCTATGTCCATGGCTCACGCTCATGTATTGCGTGAGGATTGAAAAAGTTTGAGAACATAAAAAGTATGAAACAATGGCTTGGTTTGTCATCGGGGGTTGTGCATGATTTAAATATTTTGTGTGATGAAGATAGAACATAGCCAGACTATATGATTTTGTAGGGATAACTTTCTTCGGCCATGTTATTTTGAGAAGACATGATTACTTAGTTAGTATGCTTGAAGTATTATTATTTACATGTCAATATTAAAATTTTGTCCTGAATCTTATGGATCTGAATATTCTTGCCACAATAAAGAGAACTACATGGATAAATATGTTAGGTAGCATTCCACATCAAAAATTCTGTTTTTATCATTTACCTACTCGATGACGAGCAGGAATTAAGCTTGGGGATGCTGAAACGTCTCCAATGTATCTATAATTTTTGATTGTTCCAGCTATTATATTATCAACCTTGGATGTTTATATATGCATTTATATGCTATTTTATATGATTTTTGGGACTAACCTATTAACCTAGAGCCCAGTGCCAGTTTCTGTTTTTTCCTTGTTTTAGAGTATCGCAGAAAAGGAAAATCAAACTGAGTCCAATTGACCTGAAACTTCATGGAACTTATTTTTGGACCAGAAGAAGCCCACGGAGTATCGGAGTTGAACCAGGAGAGTCATGGGCTGCCCACAAGGGTGGGAGGCACGCCCACCCCCCTGGGCGCACCCCCCTGCCTCGTGGACAGCCCGGAGGTCCACCAACGTGCTTCTTCCTCCTATATATATCCATATACCTTAAATACTTCGAGGTGCAGAATAGATCGGGAGTTTCGCCGCCAGAAGCCTCCGTAGCCACCAAAACCCAATCTAGACCCATTCCAGCACCCTGCCGGAGGGGGGAATCCTTCTCTAGTGGCTATCTTCATCATCCCGGTGCTCTCCATTACGAGGAGGGAGTAGTTCTCCCTCGGGGCTGAGGGTATCTACTAGTAGCTATGTGTTTGATCTCTCTCTCTCTCTCGTGTTCTTGAGGTGATACGCTCTTGATGTATCGCGAGCTTTGCTATTATAGTTGGATCTTATGATGTTTCTCCCCCTCTACTCTCTTGTAATGGATTTAGTTTTCCCTTTGAAATTATCTTATCGGATTGAGTCTTTAAGGATTTGAGAACACTTCATGTATGTCTTGCATGGGATACCCGTGGTGACAATGGTATATTCTATTGATCCACTTGATGTATGTTTTGGTGATCAACTTGCGGGTTCCATGACCTTGGGAATCTATGCATAGGGGTTGGCACACGTTTTCGTCTTGACTCTCCGGTAGAATCTTTGGGGCACTCTTTGAAGTACGTTGTGTTGGTTTGAATAGATGAATCTGACATTGTGTGATGCATATCGTATAATCATACCCACAGATAGTTGAGGTGACATTGGACTATCTAGGCTACATTAGGGTTTTGGTTGATTTGTGTCCTAAGGTGTTATTCTAGTACGAACTCTAGGATAAATTGAACGGAAAGAATAGCTTCATGGTATTTTACTGCGGACTCTTGAATAGATTGATTAGAAAGAATAACTTTGAGGTGGTTTCGTACCCTACCATAATCTCTTCGTTTGTTCTCCGCTATTAGTGACTTTGGAGTGACTCTTTGTTGCATGTTGAGGGAAAGTTATATGATACAATTATATTATCATTGTTGAGGGAACTTGCACTAGTGAAAGTATGAACCCTAGGCCTTGTTTCAACGAATTGCAATACCGTTTGTGCTCACTTTTATCATTAGTTACCTTGCTGTTTTTATATTTTCAGATTACAAAAACCTTTATCTACCATCCATGTACCACTTGTATCACCCTCTCTTCACCGAACTAGTGCACCTATACAATTTACCATTGTATTGGGTGTGTTGGGGACACAAGAGACTCTTTGTTTTGGTTGCGGGGTTGCTTGAGAGAGACCATCTTCATCCTATGCCTCCTACAGATTGATAAAGCTTAGGTCATCCACTTGAGGGAAATTTGCTACTGTCCTACAAACCTCTGCCCTTGCAGGCCCAACAACGTCTACAAGAAGAATGTTGTGTAGTAGACATCAATAGGCTAGGGTACTGTGCAGAGAGCTCGATCGATGACGAAAGCTCCTCCTCGGGCGACAGTGACGAGGAGGACAACGACAGCGACGATGAGAGTAGTGGGCGGGAGGATGACGGGTCTGACTAGGCGTCGGACACACCTTTCCTGGGCGACGCTGGTACCACCATCATCTGCATCGCAAACTCCTTGAACTTCTCGGGGCCATCGCCTTGGACGGCTGGCGTTGGAGGGACGGGGAAGATGAAGAATGCGGGTGGCGGGCTGTCAAGTCGGAGTACGATGGCATCGACGCCTTCGTCGCGTATTGCCGTCCCGCTGCCTCATCTTTTGGCTCTTCTTCCGGCACCATCATCACGGCCTTCTTCTGGACGACTGCCTGGATGTTCTCTTGGTGTCTTCTGCTCCTCGTACCTCGCCTAGGCACTCCTTTTGCCCTCCTACTATCTTGGTCCGAGTCCTGGGGAGAGGGACAAGAAAAAGGGATTACGGGCATCTTATCCTTTTTTCTTAGTTTTTAAGCCTGTGGGCATCCGTCAGATTTAAACCTTGTAATCCCCTTGCTCATGTTTACATTCTGTATGAGTTGTACTTGTTTGCAACATATTAATGAAAAAGGGGGCTTGTCGGGTTCTTTTGTGCGTGAGCAAGGCTCACACCAAAAAACGAGTCCTTGTTATCTTAAGATAAGTACTATTGCCCGACAGCAGACCTTGCCGTCCTCCCACTTCATAGCTCGACCATACTCATGCTCTAGGCAGAGGCAGGGCAATGTAGGATTAGGCCTTCGTTTGTTTCCCTGTCACCGCAACTACAACCAAGTTCCGGCCCAAAGAAGAGTTCTTGGGCATAGGAAATGGGGAGCAGGGTGGCCCGGGAACAAACGAATTCTCATACATCCAAGTCCCATATGGAAATGCATAAAAGGAGATAAAGGACTTATCTGAATCTGCAGCCCCCGGCAACCTTGGCTTGCCGTGGTCGGATACTTGAATCTGCAGCCCCCGGCAATGGCTTGCCGGGGTCGAGGATGTCGGTCCATCTCCCTGCTCTTAAATGGTTTGGCAGAAACGCATGTGCATCCTGCGAACCAAAGAAAGGACTGGAAAGGAAAGGAAGACAAACACTCGACCTCTATGCTAGGGGTTAGTTGCCGCTGAGCACTATCAACCCTAACAAAGAGCGAGACTCAACCTAGCATGCATGCTAAAACTTAGGGTGCCAACGCTTCATTTATTTATGCTCAGGGTCTCGCCTGGCTCTGTACAAAAGGTCACATGCCTTGCCAGCAAGGCTTGTACAGAAGGTGGTTTGCTGAGAGGCCCAACAACTGTGCCTCATGGGTAAAACTTACGAAGATGTTTGATGTTCCAGGAGTTGCTCACTCGAATACCATCTTCGGTCTCCAGGGGGACTGCGCTAGGCCTGGTGACTCGCATTTCCCGATAAGGGCCTTCCCACTTTGGCGTCAACTTGTTGGAATTCTTGGCTGACTGAACACACCGAAGAACAAGGCCGCCTTCCTCAGAACTTCGGGCATGAACCTTGCGGCCATGGTAGCGATGCAAGGCTTATTGGTAGTGTGCAGCTCGCACAACCGCCCGAAGAAGATCTTCCTCAAGGAGCATCGCGTCATCTCGCTGCAACTGCTCTTGCTCGAGCTTATCATAAGCGAGCACTCGAGGTGACCCGTATGTGAGTTCCGTGGGGAGAACTACTTCTGCCCCGTATACTAGGGCAAAGGGTGTCTGGTCAGTGGCTCGATTTAGCGTCGTTCTGATCGACCAAATAACCGCCAGCAACTCATCAATCCAGCGCCTGCCACACTTGTGTAGCCTGTCAAAAGTCTTTGTTCTCAGGCCTCGCAATACTTCATCATTTTCCCTTTCCGCCTGGCCGTTGCTTTGTGGGTGCGCCACTGAAGCAAAACAGACCTTGCTACCGAGGTCCTGGATGTACTGCATGAAGGTGCGGCTTGTGAATTGTGTGCCGTTGTCGGTGATGACCCTGTTCGGCACACCAAAATGGCAAACTAGCCACTTGAAGAACTTGACGACTAACTGTGCTGTCACCTTCATCACTGCTTCCACCTCGGGCCACTTAGTGAACTTGTCGATTGAGATGTACAAGTACTCAAAGCCCCCGAGAGCGCGGGGGAAGGGGACCAGTATGTCAAGCCCCCAGACCGAAAATGGCCAGGAGTGAGGGATTATTTGAAGGGCTTGAGCTGGCTAAATTAACTGAAGTACAAAGGTACCTGTTCCACAGGCAACTTGATGGTAGCGCGTTTCGACAGGTCGTCGGCAATGCTGTTCTCTGCTCGGGGAACATGCTCTACCTGTAGGCCGTCAAAGTGTTCTTACAACTTCCTCACTTCCTTCACGTAGGCTTCCATCAACGGGCTCTGGTAGTCCTTGTTATCTTGCTTGACGACGAGCTGCGAATCATCTCTGATGATGAGCTTCCTGATCCCGAGGTTTGCCGCAATCCTAAGACCGGCAAGCAATCCCTCATACTCTGCCGTGTTGTTTGTTGATTTTTCCCAGGGAAAGTGCATCTGGATCACATACTTGAGGCGCTCTCCAGTGGGTGCGGCAAGTAGCACACCGGCACCAGTACCTTGAAGTGAGAAAGCTCCATCAAATTACATAATCGAATCGTGGTACGTCTCCTTGCCGGGATGGTCAGTCTCTTGAATCTCTTCGTCAGGCGTCGGAGTCCATTCTGCTATGAATTTTGCCAAGGCTCGGCTCTTAATCGTTGAAGTACTTTCAGACTTGAGGCCAAAGTTTGGCAGCTCCAATGCCCACTCCACAATCCTCCCAGTTGCATCTGGGTTGTGCAAGATTCGTTGCAAAGGGAGGCGGTTGACAACGGTGATCTCGGGCGCTTGGAAATAGTGACATAGCATTCTTGAGGCCATGAGAAGGCCTAAAAGTAGCTTTTATATGCTAGAGTATCTTGACCTAGCCCCCTGCAAGACGGAACTGACAAAATAGACCCGATGCTGCACCACCTTCTTCTTTTGTTCCACTTCGCCTACTCACGCTGGGGTCAGGCCTTGCCGGGGGTCCCATCTTGCTGGCCTTCTTCAATCCCGGGGTTCAAGTGGCAGGAGCAAGTGCCTTGGTGGCATCCGCTGAAACTGCCTCCAGGTAGAGTTGGTCGGCGTAGATGAGTGCGTCCTTCTTGTCAGAGCGGACGGTGATGATTCTCACTGGCCCGGGCATCTTCAACATGTTGTAAGCGTAATGTGATGCTGCCATGAACTTGGCCAGCGCTGGGCGGCCAAGGATCCCATTATAGGGCAAGGGGATCTAGGCAACATCGAAAACGATCCTTTCCGTCCTATAGTTCAGTACGGCCCCAAATGTGACGGATAGCGTAATTTTACCTTTTGGCTGATTCCTTCCCGGGCTGACCCCTTGAAACGTGCCCGTCTCTTTGAGGTCCCCATCAGGAATCTGCAGTCTCTTGATCACAGCAGGCGAGATTAGGTTCAGACTTGCCCCACCGTCAACTAGCACTTTTGTCACCTTGAGGTTGCGTATTGTTGGTGAAACCAACAACGGCAAACACCCGACCGCAGGTGGGCGATCAGGGTGGTCCTCATTGTCAAAAATGATAGGCGTGCAGGACCACTTCAGTGTCTTCTAGGTGTCAAACGGTGGCTCTGCCGCAATGACTTCATGCGCCTATTGCTTCAGTTGCAATGACAGGGAAGAAACAAGGCCCCACCGTCGACGAACATGGCCTCCGTAGCTTTCTGGAACTCGTGCTCGGTGGACTCGTCATCTTCATCATAATCACCATCTCCATCCTTCTTATCTCAGCTCCGAGCAGGCCTCTCTTGTTGTTTTTCCTTGGCATGCTGGCCTCCTTGGCCGCTACGCTTCTTGCCGGACCCCTCAGCACCATCTTGACCCTTCTCCTTGTCCCGCCTCTCGTACTCAGCCTTCTGCTTTTCCGCGAGCAACTCAACCCGCCGGCAGTTCTGGAGGTCGTGACCCTTGGTGCGATGGATCTTGCAGTACTGCTTGTCGGATCTTCTTGGCTTGTCGCCTGCCGCCAAGGCCCGACAGCCAGCGCAACCGGCAACTTCCTTGTCGAGGTCATCAGCCTTGGCCTTCTTGGTGGTGCTGAGGTCATCGGATCCCTCAACGACAAGTACAGTCTTGCCCTTACGCTTTCTATTGCGGTGTCGGCCCTTCTCTGATGGGGCAACAGTGTCTTCATATGTGGAATCGGTTTTCGCGCCGGCATCTTCGCCGGGGTACTTCCTTCCTTCTTCAGCCTGAGCACATCTATCTGCCAGAACATAAAGTTCGACTACATCCTTGACCTTGCTCATTGCCAGCTCTTCATACATCTTATGGTTGCGTACGTTTTGATGGAAGGAACTGATGACAATGGCGGGATGAACATCTGGGATGGTGTACTGCACATGGCTGAATCTTTGTATGTACTTACGCAGGGACTCGCCATCCTTCTGGGGGATGACATGCAAGTCACTTGCCTGGCCAGGAGCTTGGTGGCCTCCGGTAAAGGTGCCAACAAACTCATGGCATAGATCCGACCAGCAAGAGATGGAATCCACTGGCAGGTGCATCAACCACGACATGACGTTGGGCTTAAGGGCCAACGGAAAGTAGTTGGCGAGCACCTTGTCGTCGCGAGCCCCGGCGGCTTGCATCACGATGGTGTAGATGCTAAGGATCTCCGATGGGTGAGTCTTGCCGTTGTACTTTTCCCCAACATTAGGCTTGAACGTGCGATGGGAGGGCCACTAGAAATGCCGCATCTCTCGGGTAAAGGCCGGACAACCCACCTTGTAAGGCAGGTCACTAGAGCCCCCTGACGCCGGGTGGTCCATAGCAGGCCCTGCACACCGATCTAACTGATGGCACGCCTCCCGCCATCTTTTGATGGTAGTCCGAGCGTCTTCCAGAGCTCGCCTCGAAGAAATCGATGTTGGTAACAACGGGTTCGGGGGTCAGACGACGCTATGGAAACATTGTCACGGGCGTCGACTCGACGAGCCAGTGGTAGCTGTCGCGGCCGTGAGGGAGGAGAGTGCACCGTGTTCGCAGCGTCTCCGGTCCTCCCCCCGCCGGCATGCACTAGATAAATAGAACGCCATCATGAGGGTCCTGCTGGGAGCGGCTTGTCTTTATTGGCGAAGCTGATGAGGCTTCAGATGGTGGCCCTCCACTCATCGAGCTTCTCCGCAGCAGGGGAGAAGTCGAAGAGCAGTTGCACGCGTGCCAACGCTTCTGCTGGCATGGGCGGTGGTGAAAGCCGCGTGGACCGCAACGTGCTCTGACTTCAAACCAAGTTAGAAGGAGCTCTGTCACGGTCTCGCGGTCGCATGCCGCTTTCGCCGGCATCCGGGCGCGTACGCCGGCCTGGTGCATCCTGAGAGTAGCGCACAGGGCTCTTCCCGCGGCGGTGCCCGGGAGCTTCGGCGTCGCGGTGTCTCTCATCGCGCGCGGCCTGGGAAGGCCGGGGCGCGGGTGCCAGCTGGGGCACCGTAGATGTTGTCATACCGCCCGTGGGCAGCACGGCCCCGCCCTCAGACCCAGCGGAGCACGACTGGTCGTCTCGGATCCGAACGACGCCGCCTGCCTAGCTCCGATTGCCAGAATGCCGTGGATGCTCGCAGGCCACGTCTTCGGCACCATCCGTGGCCACCCGGTCGCCGGCTCACGCTGGCGCGGATGGGCTGGCTCCGGACGACCCGATCACTGTGATCCCCTTTTTCTTGGGGGCCATGGTGATGATGAAGTCGATGCGCTAAATTCCAAACCAGGTTTTCAGAGCTTGCGCCCTCTACCTGGCACGCCAAGGATGTCATGGCTCAGGAATGGAACGTATGGGATCACATGGAATCCCTACGACGGTTGCTGGGGCGCGTGGCTGTAAAAAGAGCAGGTTTAGAATGTCAACACGGGGGGAGTTTATCCAAGTTCGGGCCGCAACTCGTGCATAATACCCTACTCCTACTTGTTTGTGTTTATCTGGTGTTCTTGGACTAGCTACAAAAGGTGCAGGGTCCGAAAAGTCCGAATCCCCTCATAGTACGCCACGAGCCTCCTTTTATAGTCAAAGGGGCTGCCAAAGTGGCACACAGGAGGTGGAAAGTTGTACAGTTATCGAGTTTATCGCCTGACACCACGGGACAAAAACACATTAAATGTGCTACTTAGGTGTCCTCTCGCTTTACCGGGGACGACAACGAAGCCTATCCCGTCTGTCACCGCTTCACCTTGCTCCGACACACGTGTAGGCCAACGAGGCATGTAGCGCCATGTAGGCTGGCAAGCTGCTGAGTTGGCGTGGTGTCAGGGTCTTCACGAAGATCTGCATGCCACCATGTAGGTGCGTGACTAGTTGTCTTAGGAGCCACGTACTGCCACGTGGGTACCTGCTTAGTTGGTTGGTCGGCCGTTGAGCTGGGGCGGCGACGGGGCGGCAAGGCCTTGCCGTGATCTTGCTGACCTTCCCGGCAAGGGTCTTGTTGGGGCCTTGTGGACGCCCTCAGCAAGAGTCTTGCCGGGGCCACGTGGGTATCTTTGGAGGGAGCCTTGCCGGGGCCTCATGGGCATCCTCAGCAAGGAGCCTTGTTGTTGTCTTGTTTCTTGGTTCCTATCTAGGCCTCGCAGGCCCTTTGTCTTCACAAAGGTCTACATGCCACCATGGAGGCGCCTCCCGAGCCTTGGCCCTGATGAGGTTGATGGCGTCAGGACTCTTGGACTCAAGGGTGGCGGCCTTGTTGGTGTGGGGCAAGTGGCCCCGGCAAGGCTCTTGTCGGGGCCGTGAAGGACACCCCGGCAAGGGCCTTGCCGGGGAAGTTTCACCTCGCCCCTCTGCTCTTCATGCCTCTGGCCTCGAGCATGGCTCTGGTAGTTTGTGTCTTTGCTTCCTCTTCTATCCCGCCAAGCGTGGCTGCAGGCGTGTGGCTGCAACTGCCCGCGCACAAGTAAAGGAGTACAAAAAGGACCCCTACTTTTGTAGGTGTAAGGATAAGTTTGCAAGAATAAAAATAGATGTACTCAGTGAGAATAAACCTATGAGTAATTTCCAAGATAATAAAATTTAGTTGTTTAGTAGAATGCTTTTTTGTAACACATGAGAAGGATTTGTCCATTGGCAATCAATAACTAGATCAGTAATCATTTTGCAATTTTATATGAGGTAGAGGCATGAGCTAACACACTTTCCGTACTTGGATCATATGCACTTATGATTGAACTCTAGCGAGCATCCACAACTACTAAAGAACATGAAGGTAAAATCCAACCATAGCATTAAGTAACAAGTCCTCTTTTACTCTCATACGCAACAACCCCCTTACTCGGGAATAAGCTTCTGTCACTCTCACCGCCCACTATAAGTGAATTATGAATGTATTTCAACACCCTACAGCGGAAATCCCACATGCTTGCCTAACACATAGGACACCATAGGACAGCACCAAAATAAAACATATAACTCAAACCAATCACGATTATCAATCAATCCATAGGACAAAACGAATCTACTCAAAGATCATAGGATGGCAACACATAATTGGACAATAGTATGTGGTATAAAGCACCATGCTTAACTAGAGATTACAACAGGGAGAAGAGGTGTTACACAGCTGCATAGAGGGGGAGAGTTGGTGTTGACGGCGGCGAAGTTATTGGTGTAGATTGTTGATTGCTTGTATCTACCTTGGTAATTCTCCGAAGAGGAGGGGTGACACAACACAACAACCATAAGTACTTCCCTCAATTATAAAACCATGGTTATCAATCCAGCAGGATAACCAAGCAACACTATGTAAACATCACCCGCACACAAACCACAAAAACTTGCAACCCGACGCATAAGAGGGGTTGTCAATCCCTCCTTGGTATTGAGATAGATTAAATTGTATGAGATTTGATAAATATATCTAGAAAAAACAAAAAATAAAATAAAAGAAAAAGTGCAGAAAGGTATTTTTGGTTTTTGGATAAATAGATCCGAAAATAATAGGATAGAAAATAGATCTGGAGGACGTAGATTTCAGTAGATGCTTCTCCCGGGAAAATAGCATGCCGTGGGTAAAAAATTATTGTTCGGCAACTCACAGAAAAGAAATTAATTATGACAATATCCAAGGCAATGATCATGTATATAGGCATCACACACAAGATTAGTAGAGTGACACCTATCTGCATCCACTACTATTACTCCACACATTGACCGTTATCCAGCATGCATCTAGTGTACTAAGTTTATGGACAAACGGAGTAATGCAATATGAACGATGACATGATGTAGACAAGATCTATTCATGTAGGAATTGACCCCCTCTTTTTATCCTTAATAGCAACAATTCATGCGTGTCATTTTTCTCTCTGTCGCTGAGATTGAGCGCCGCAAGATCGAACCCATCACAAAGCACCTCTTCCCATTGGAAGAAAAATCAATCTAGTTGGCCAAACCAAACTAAAGTTTCGGAGAAGAAATACAAGGCCATAAAGATCATGTATAAAAGAGTTCAATGAAGACTCAAATAATATTCAGGGATATATGTGATCATAAACACACAATTCATCGGATCCTAACAAACACACCGCAAAAAGTCATTACATCGAGATCTCCAAGAACATCAAGGAGAACATTGTGTTGAAGCTCAAAAAGAGAGAAGAAGTAATTTAGCTACTACCTACGCACCCGTAGGTCTGTGGTGAACTACTCACACATCATCGGAGGGGCAAGGGTGATGATGAAGAACCCCTCTGTGAACATTGACCACTCCGGCAAATTGTTGAAAAAGGCCTCTAGATTGGATCTCGTGGTTCTGGAACTTGCGGCGACTGGAATTGTGTTTCATCGACTCCCCTAGGGTTTTTGTGATTTTAGGGTATTTATAGAGCTGATTGTTGGTGGAAAAGTCTCCCGTGTTCTCCACTGCCCACCAAGGCACGCTAGGGGCCTCTGGAATACCCTGGTACCTAGCGGGCCCCATAGGCCTACTCGGGTGCACTTCCTTGGCCTCCTGGGTGTTTTCTGGGCAGAAAAAATCTCCAAAAAGTTTCATTGTATTTGGACTCCGTTTGGTATTGATTTTTTGCGAAGTAAAAAACAAGCAGAAAACAACAACTTACATTGGTCACTATGCCAATAGGTTAGTTCCCAAAAATGATATAATTTTTCTAGTAAATGAGTATAAAACGTCCAAGAATGATGCTTCAATAGCATGGAACAATCATAAATTATAAATACGTTGGAGCTGTGTCAGCATCCCTAGGCTTAATTCGTGCTCGTCCTCAAGTTGGTAAATGATAGAAATAGATTTTTTATGTGAAAACCTACCCATCATATATTCATCACATATTCTTTCCTTTGTAGCATGGACATTTGGACTTTAGATGATTCAAAACAATAGTCTATATTTTGACATGAACACCTCAATAGTGAAGCATATCAATAAGCAAATATGTGTTTCAAAATATCAACACTAAAAAAATTTATCCTTAGCTCATCATGCTCAATCATTGATCCATTCATGAAACACATTAAAATATTGTCTACATCTAATGCATAATAGTTTTCCCTAGTTGGTGATTTTTAAGATAAGATGGAGAGTCAAATAAAAAAATTGCATAGAGTAAATAGATATGCCCTTCACAGAGGGAAGCGGAGATTTATAGAGGTGCCAGAGCACAAAGCTTAAATTGAGAGATAAAATTGTTTTGGGAGGCATGCATTTTTGGTCAACGAAAATGACCGAGAATTCCCAATACTTTCCGTGCTATATAATTCATAGGTGGTTCCTGATGTCTACTACACAACCGTCTGCTTGTAGATGTTGTTGAGCCTCCAAGTGAGATGTTTGTAGGACAGTAGCAAATTTCCCTCAAGGGGATGACCTAAGGTTTATCAATCCGTGGGAGGCATATGATGAAGATGGTCTCTCTCAAGCAACCCTGCAACCAAATAACAAAGAGTATCTTGTGTCCCCAACACACCCAATACAATGGTAAATTGTATAGGTGCACTAGTTTAGCGAAGAGATGGTAATACAAGTGCAATATAGATAGTAGAAAATGGTTTTTGTAATCTGAAAATTTACAAACATCAAGGTACCAAGTGGTAAAAGTGAGCACAAACGGTATTGCAATGCTAGGAAACAAGGCCTAGGGCTCATACTTTCACTAGTGCAAGTTCTCTCAACAATAATAACATAATTTGATCATATAACTAACCCTCCACATGCAACAAAGAGTCACTCCAAAGTAACTAATAGCGAAGAACAAACGAAGAGATTATGGTAGGGTACGAAACCACCTCAAAGTTGTTCTTTCTGATCGACCTATTCAAGAGTCCAAAGTAAAATAACTGTAACACCCTCGATGCGACTATATCTCCCACGTGTCAAGGCACGACTTAGAGGCATAATCGCATTGAAGGCAATGTCGCAAGTGAGGTAAACTTCACACAACCCATGTAATACAATAGGGGAAAAAGTTACATAGTTGGCTTACAATCGCCACATCAAACAATTACGTAAATAAAGCATTACATCAACCAAATACACTCATGGTCCGACTACGGAACCAAAATAAAAGAAGAACCCCAAATGCGACAAAGGTCCCCGATCGACCCCAACTGGGCTCCACTACTGATCAACTAGAACGAAACAACACAAAGGACAAGATCTTCATCGAGCTCCTCCTTAGCTTGGTTGCGTCATCTGCACGGACTCATCGGCACCTGCAAGCTGGTTTTGGAAGTATCTGTGAGCCACAGGGACTCAGCAATCGCGCACCCTCGCGATCAAGACTATTTAAGCTTATGGGTAAGGTAAAGGTATGAGGTGGAGCTGCAGCAAGCGACTAGCAATTATGGTGGCTAACAAACGCAAATGAGAGCGAGAAGAGAAGGCAAAGCACGGTCGATAAAAGTATGATCAAGAAGTGATCCTAAACAACCTACGTCAAGCATAACTCCAACAACCGTGTTCACTTCCCGGACTCCGCCGGAAAGAGACCATCGCGGTTACACACGTGGTTGATTCATTTTAATTAAGGTCAACTTCAGGTTTTCTACAACCGGACGTTAACAAATTCCCATCTGCCCATAACCGCAGGCACGGCTTTCGAAAGTTCAAATCCTTGCAGGGGTGTCCCAACTTAGCACATAACAAGCTCTCACGGTCAACGAAGGAATAGACCTCCACCCGAGACATTCCGATCAGACTCGGTATCCTAGTACAACAAGACATTTCGATAGGGTAAAACTAAACCAGCAACACTGCCTGAATGTGCCGACAAATCCCGATAGGAGCTGCACATATCTCTTTCTCAGGGCACACTCAGATGAGCCGGACGTCGGGTAAGCCAGCCCAGAGTTGCCCCTGGTAGCCTCGGACATCGCTCAGTTGGACCAACACTCAGAGGAGCACTGGCCCGGGGGGGTTAAAATAAGATGACCCTTCAGCCGGCCGACTCAAGGGAAAGAAAAGGCTAGGTGGCAAATGGTAAAACCAATGTTGGACATTGCTGGAAAAGCTTTACTTAAGGCGAACTGTCAAGGGGTTCCCATTATAGCCCAACCGCGTAAGGGACACAATATCCGGGAACATAACACCAATATGACGGAAACTAGGGCGGCAAGAGTGGAACAAAACACCAGGCATAAGGCCAAGCCTTCCACCCTTTACCAAGTATATAGATGCATTAATTAAATAAGATATATAGTGATATCCCAACAAGTAAACATGTTCCAAAAAGGAACGACTCCAATCTTCACCTGCAACTAGCAACGCTATAAGAAGGGGGCTGAGCAAAGCGGTAACATAGCCAATCAACGGTTTGCTAGGACAATGGTGGGTTAGAGGCTCAAACATGGCAATTGGGAGGCTGACAAGCAAGTGGTAGGCATCGTAGCATTGGCAAAGCAAAAGAGCGAGCAAACTAGCATAGCAAAGTTAGTAGTGATTTCAAGGGTATGATCTTCTTGCCTGAAATCCCGCAAGGAAGAAGAACGAGTCCATGAAGAAGACAAGCGGACGTAGTCGAACGGATCCTCACAAACTTGACATTACCGGAACCAACCCGAAGAAGTAATCACCAGAAAAGAAGCACATAACATAGTAAACAACCACCACATAAACATGTCACGATGTGCAAACAAGTATGATGCATGTCTGGTTTAAAGAGGCATGGCATGGCAAAGAGCACAAACAATCCTACAAATTAAGTGGAGATCAATATGCAACGAGTTGCATATTGACGAAACACCACATCCATTATTTAATGCACTCTCGGTTAGATACTCAACAATATTAAATGTTGGTTAACATGGCAAGAGGTGAATCATAACAAAACTATACCATTTAAACAATTTAAATGGGGCCAGATATAACAAATAACGAATCTGGTAAATCCCCATATGCATTTAGCAAATTATTGCAAACAACAAATTAAACATTTTAATTGTTGTTATCATGATGCGGATGACATGAACAAGTTTTAAGGAATTTTATGAAAATGTTGATAAGAGCAAATTAGGAAGCATTTGTCATCATGGCGGAAAGAAAGGGTGCCATGGCGACGATAACGGAAACGGTGCCATGGCAACATTCCGGTTCCGGTAACTCGATTGAGATCCCGGTGCAAAGAAGTGCGGCGGAAGCGTGACACGCGATAGGAGGTGGGGTGATCCCGAATACCGGGTTCGCACAAGATGGTGGCAAGGCAAAAGAGGTGCAACGTGCACCGAACAACTCCGACACAGAGCAAACACGAGCATTTCATACATCACACATGCATTCGTTCACGGCGGTCGTCTCGGGGTTATACCTTTGTAGCGTGCAAAGGAGACGGTTCTCGTTCGTAGAGGGAAGTAGGCGGTCTCGCGACGACGGTAGTGGAAGTAGTCGAACTCGCATGCTCTAGGGTCGACGGTAGAGGTTCACGTTTACACGGGTCTTCGGCGACGGTCGTCGTACATGGTTCGGAGTGGTACTCGCACCTTCGGACTTGATGATTCCGAGGGCTTCGGGGTCGACGGTAGTGGTACACGTGTCGAAGAGGTACTTGGGGTCTTTGAACTTGCCGGTCTCGTCAACTCGAAGGAGTACTTGGGATATCCATGTACTTGGCGTTCCGGTGTGGTAGTCGAACTTGATGGATTCGAGAGCTCCGGGCGTCGTGGTACTTGGCGAATCCGCGTAGTCATGCACGTTCCAACATCACACTTGAAGGGACACCGACGGCGTGGTACTTGGCGAATCCGGGAGACGGTACTTCACGATCCATGTATGTGTCTTGATGGGCTCGACAATTCCAAGTGACATCGGCACACATCCACGGTAATGGTCCACTTGAAGGCGGTAGACGAAAAGACGAACCAGGTACTTGGTGTGCCGCGAGCAACATTGTGGTGCAAAGGTGCAGCGGTGGGCTCCAACACGAAAATGTTTCTGGGATGCGACATGGGAGATGGGACGCACGCAGCAGAGGCTAGCGGCAACGCAGGCCCACGGCCCCCGACCAGAACGAGCAGGACTATGAGGAGGGCAGGACACAGGCACACCACGGAGGCCGGTGGTGCCATGGACGCACGGGGAAGGCACGAGGCTGAACCGGCTGCCGGAGCCTTCATCTGAAGAAGAGGACGGCCATGGCGTGAAGCAGCTGCCGGAACAGGGAGCAGGGAGGCCGGAAGGCGCATTCTAGGAGGCGCTGTGTAGGTTGTCGGCGAGGGCAAGGGAGAGGTCTGGCTCGCCCAGCCGGCGGACGGGACGGCGGGAGCTGCAGGGTGCCGGCGATGCTGCAGGTCTCACGGGCCATGCCGGGCGACGGACACAGCTCGGGGGAGGCAAGGAAGCGGGGCTCGCTGGCAGGCAGCAGCGCAACTCCACAGGGCTCCAGCGTGCGCGAAGCTTGGCGCGGGGAGACGGCACCATTGGGGTGCGCTGTAGAGGGAGAGAGGGAGGCGTGCAGGATCGAGAGGTGAGGAGGGTATCGAGCGAATGGCGATGGGACCGGGCCTCTCCTGGCGGCGCGAGGTGGAGACGAGGGAGAGAGGGAGCGACCGGGATGGGGTTAGGTTAGGTTTGGGAGTGCACTGGGCTGGATGGGCCTAGCCTCGGTGCAGATGTGCCGCGGGGATAGTGAGCGAGCTGGGCAGGTTGCAGCTGGGCTGGGAGGCCCATCCGGCTCTTCTCTCTCTCCCATCTCCTTCTCTTTACAAAAAAAACAAAGAAAATAAGAGAAGGGAAAAGAGAGAAGAGAAGGTTAGAGGAAGAATTTGGGCACGGGGAATATTTTTCCGGACTCGCAAAAATATGCTCGTTCCGAGAAAATAGAAAAGGCCATGATAGAAAGATTTAAATTCAAACTCATTTGATTTAAATTCAAATGATTTGAATGCAAATTGGGTGATAGGAGGTCCAAAAATGTTGAGAAATTAGGTGGAGCTCCGGAAAATGATGAAAGGACAAGTGGCAAGGTTCGAGGTCAAGCAGCGAGATAAGAGAGGCATGGGGAAATTTGCAAGTGTGTTTTAGGTGATTCCAAAAGAATGGTTAATTTTAATAATAGCTCCACTAATATTGGGAGGATATGTTATAAAGAGAACTCACCCTGTGAATTCCCTCAATTTAAATGGACTGAACATCCATAAGATTTATTTAGTTGAGTTGCAACAATTAATGATATGATGGCATGATGACATGATGCAATGCACATGATGACATGACATGATGCAACACGCAAGCACATGACAACGCAACAACATCGAATAACTGCACGACACCTGGCACATCGGTCTCGGGGCGTTACAACACTCCACCACTATGAGAGGATCTCGTCCCGAGATCTAGAATGGCACCGGAGGGAAACGAAAGAGGAAGAGGAGAGGTAAAACTAAGTTGCTTCTTTGACAAACGAGTGAAACCAAAGAATCTTGATAGGTTGAACAAATTCGAGAAAAGAATACAACGAAGGTGAACAAAAGTTGAAAACACTCCGTTAGAAAAGAGGGACAAAGAACATTGCGAAATCCTTGAGGTTGAAGGGAAAGATATATATTGAAAACACTCCGGTTAAAGAAGGGGATCAACTAAGACCAAATTCGGGCAGCACTCCGGTTGAAATGAAAATAATTGAATAATAACTTGATAAGGAGATATAACTTGAAAAGAGGGCACGACACTCCGGTTAAATAGGCAATCATGAAAAGAACATGATCTTAGACAAACGAGATGATGGGTTCAGAAAAGCAACATCAATAGACCTCCGTGAGAAAGAATAGGATAAGGATAATTGAGACAAAAGAATGTAGGATAAAAGGCCAACTTCTGCTACAAAAGAGCTTGAGAAGGCATTCTTAGGAGAAGGGTCGAACGGAATTGTTGGAAATCCAACAATGAAAAGAGTAGCTTGATATGGGTTTAAGGAATACATCTCAAATTATGAGGTGACAACCTGCCACTCACGGAAAAAGAATTGGATTGGAATGAACAAGGAGACGAGAAGCTTATTTCACCGGGAGGGTAGATGAAGAACCTGGATCATACATGAGCACCATTATAGCAACAATCCTTAGGGAAGGCTTTAGGTGAAATATAATCCAAGATAACTCTAATGACAAGATTGATGGATTTAAAGTACCTCTTTTCAATAACATGTGAATCATGAAACGCGAACTCAAATTATCAAGAATGGCATAATACCACCTCCAATGATACGGTAGAAAGAAAATGCACTTCGGAATGCAAAGATGAAGAATGCGAGAACTCCTCTGAAAAGAATCTCGATGAACGCTTCAAGAAGGAAATAATCTTTGATGAACCCTCATGTATAGCCTCCACGAAGAAAACTCTAGTAAAAGAATGGTCAGACGAATGGAAAGAAAAGTTGAAAACACAGGTTGAACTCTTGCAATGATTAGACGGATCTTCGTGACGATATAGTTGAGAGGGCTTGGAACTCCGGAAAAAGATAAGATGAACAATTGAGATCAAGAATTTAGATGAGCCTCCGAATCAAGAATAGATCACTTGGATGAAACAAGAATAAGAATTATGTTATGCGTATCCTTCACCAATTAAATTGATGACAATCAACGGATTTGGCACACTACTTATTCTCGTAGAAAGGATTAAGATAGATATAGCGCGACTTGAGAATGCCTTCCACGAAACACCGGTAGGATTGACAACGGATAAATTGGTATGATAAAGAAGGAAGAGAAATCTTAAATGGACCACCGTAAGGATTGAAAAAGAATGAATAAAAGATGACAAATCACCGGGAAGAATTATCAAATGCACGAAGGTGCTTGAGAAAATTTAGATACAATTTAATATAATAGATCATGGACCGATTAGAGATCACTTGAACGCTGCACCGGTAAGATCGGAGAATGATAACTGAAAGCTGAGAATGAATAAATCTTAGATGATGGGCTCCGGATGAACAAACTGAAAAAAAAGGCTCCTGAATTGCTCCGGATGGATAAAAAGAATTCTCACAGTCAAACAATTATGAGAGGATGACCTCGAATTAGAACCACAATTCTTTGAGAGAACGGATAAGATATGGAGGTAAAACTCTTCTTCGGTCTTCTAATGACGACGAGAAACACCACCAAGAATTATTGAGGCACACCGGAAAGAAGAATGGAAAAGTTGTGCCAACGAAGAAAAGAATTTGAAAGATCTTGGAGAAAAACATTTGACTGATGATGATTCATTCTTACGTCAAACTTTAAAAGATTTGAGAATAGCTCCGGGGAGATTAGAAGAGTCAGGTAAGATCCTGGGAAAAGACCTGTGGGTTAGGGCCCACTCAAAAGAAACACCGTTGAAAAGATTAAAAAGATAGGTTGCACCGGTTGAATTAAATGACTTGAATGAGATAACAACCTAGAAAGATCTTGAATGAATGCAGAGTGGAAAACGAACCTTCGAGATATCTTGAGCACTCCAGAATAAATGAATAGCGAGAGGTGAATGATAAAGGGGTGCACCGGTAAGAAAAGGTATTTGAAACGAGGAAAAAGGATATGATCCACAAGGCTTGACTTGAATCCACCGGAGAAGAGAAGAACAAAGAATGATAAACTTGAAGCTCCGTTAGAATATTCATGAGAATCACCAGATAAGAATATTGATAGAAAAGAATCGAGAGACTTCACGTCAATAAGAAGGATACTCGATTAAGAGATCTGAATCCTTGGAGAAAACAAAGGGAGGGAGGGTGGGAAAACAAAGGCAACTTGGAGACGGATGAAACAAACACCGTTGAGAAGAAACTGATATTTGATCTTGCGGATGTTGAAATGATCGGATCCACTAGAAGAGAAGCACACCGGTGAAAAGAAATTGAAACGACAAACTCAATGATCGAGGAGGATTAGTATTCACCTAGGAATATGAGAACACCATTTGGGGAAGGTATGGAATCAACATTTGACTTCGAAGCAACTCGAATACCACAACTCAAAATAAAAACAAGGATTGGCTTGCAAAATAAGCCGGAACA
Organism: Triticum monococcum; assembly: GCA_034509565.1. NCBI lineage: Eukaryota > Viridiplantae > Streptophyta > Magnoliopsida > Poales > Poaceae > Triticum > Triticum monococcum. The sequence continues at coordinate 282,293,648 of CM067842.1, forward strand.
AACATATGATAGAGATTTCGTCCGAAGTTTTCATGGTGGGACCTACACGGGCTCGATCGTACAGCACCATCATGTACAAGGCAGTGCACATGACATACGAAGCGTCCCCGAGTCAGCATAGCCAAGGACTCTTTAAGACACAACGAGACCACTGTAAAATCGACCGTGAATAGGCGAACCACTAGACGTCAAACCCCAATTTCATATCATACATCTATCGGAAAGATATCCTAAGAGCTACTTGAATTCCCACCTATGAAACTCCCGAAATTTTCCGGTTATACAATCAGGTGTTGGGGATACAGGGGAAGCATAATATCTCACCCAAACTAGCAATACCTACATCCAGCTGTATCCATCCTTCAACACATAACCAAGAAACCTTCGGAAATCATCTACCTCAACCTTCGAAAAGCATCCGTTATACAAGTTATGGCGATACTCCCGAACTCCCGCCCAGTACTGGGTGGCGTCGAGGTTATCTCACCAACGAACTGCATAAAAGAGATTTTCGATGTCGCGAACATATCTCAAGTATACCAAAATTGCAACGATAAAATTATGATGACAACACCTCAAAACTCAACTCCCCGGGAAACTTCCACTAAACCCCTGACAGGAGGCACCAAGATAGTATTCTCATCATAAGCCATCGGAACAAATCCAAGATACTCACGGGATCCTAAATTTTTTTTTAGTGAAATTTGAGAAGAGAAGAGTCAAAACTCTACGTCAGGATGCCTTACCAGAGCGATGAGGAGACTGGGAAGTAAAAAGAATTCCTAAACTCTCCGATATATAATTCCTAAATGACTCAAAACATTTTTCTAGACACAACTCGGCCGCTAAAAACGATCAATCAGTGGGGGCTCCTAAGGTCGTGGAAGGCTCTGATTACCAACTTGTAACACCCTCGATGCGACTATATCTCCCACGTGTTGAGGCACGACTTAGAGGCATAACCGCATTGAAGGCAATGTCGCAAGTGAGGTAATCTTCACACAACCCATGTAATACAATAGGGGAAAAAGTTACATAGTTGGCTTACAATCGCCACATCAAACAATTACGTAAATAAAGCATTACATCAACCAAATACACTCATGGTCCGACTACGGAACCAAAATAAAAGAAGAACCCCAAATGCGACAAAGGTCCCCGATCGACCCCAACTGGGCTCCACTACTGATCAAGTAGAACGAAACAACACAAAGGACAAGATCTTCATCGAGCTCCTCCTGAGCTTGGTTGCGTCATCTGCACGGACTCATCGGCACCTGCAAGCTGGTTTTGGAAGTATCTGTGAGCCACAGGGACTCAGCAATCTCGCACCCTCGCGATCAAGACTATTTAAGCTTATGGGTAAGGTAAAGGTATGAGGTGGAGCTGCAGCAAGCGACTAGCATATATGGTGGCTAACAAACACAAATGAGAGCGTGAAGAGAAGGCAAAGCACGGTCGATAAAAGTATGATCAAGAAGTGATCCTAAACAACCTACGTCAAGCATAACTCCAACAACAGTGTTCACTTCCCGGACTCCGCCGGAAAGAGACCATCACGGTTACACACGCGGTTGATTCATTTTAATTAAGGTCAACTTCAGGTTTTCTACAACCGGACGTTAACAAATTCCCATCTACCCATAACCGCGGGCACGGCTTTCGAAAGTTCAAATCCCTGCAGGGGTGTCCCAACTTAGCCCATAACAAGCTCCCACGGTCAACTAAGGAATAGACCTCCACCCGAGACATTCCGATCAGACTCGGTATCCCAGTACAACAAGACATTTCGACAGGGTAAAACTAAACCAGCAACACCGCCCGAATGTGCCGACAAATCCCGATAGGAGCTGCACATATCTCTTTCTCAGGGCACACTCAGATGAGCCAGACGTCGGGTAAGCCATCCCAGAGTTGCCCCTGGTAGCCTCGGACATCGCTTAGTTGGACCAACACTCAGAGGAGCACTGGCCCGGGGGGGTTAAAATAAGATGACCCTTGAGCCGGCCGACTCAAGGGAAAGAAAAGGCTAGGTGGCAAATGGTAAAACGAATGTTGGGCATTGCTGGAAAAGCTTTACTTAAGGCGAACTATCAAGGGGTTCCCATTATAGCCCAACCGCGTAAGGGACGCAATATCCGGGAACATAACACCAATATGACGGAAACTAGGGCGGCAAGAGTGGAACAAAACACCAGGCATAAGGCCGAGCCTTCCACCCTTTACCAAGTATATAGATGCATTAATTAAATAAGATATATAGTGATATCCCAACAAGTAAACATGTTCCAAAAAGGAACGACTCCAATCTTCACCTGCAACTAGCAACGCTATAAGAAGGGGGCTGAGCAAAGCGGTAACATAGCCAATCAACGGTTTGCTAGGACAATGGTGGGTTAGAGGCTCAAACATGGCAATTGGGAGGCTGACAAGCAAGTGGTAGGCATCGTAGCATTGGCAAAGCAAAAGAGCGAGCCAACTAGCATAGCAAAGATAGTAGTGATTTCGAGGGTATGATCATCTTCCCTGAAATCCCGCAAGGAAGAAGAACGAGTCCATGAAGAAGACAAACGGACGTAGTCGAACGGATCCTCACAAACTCGACGTTACCGGAACCAACCCGAAGAAGTAATCACCGGAAAAGAAGCACATAACATAGTAAACAACCACCACATAAACATGTCACGATGCGCAAACAAGTATGATGCATGTCCGGTTTAAAGAGGCATGGCATGGCAAAGAGCACAAACAATCCTACAAATTAAGTGGAGATCAATATGCAACGAGTATCATATTGACGAAACACCACATCCATTATTTAGTTCACTCTCGGTTAGATACTCAACAATATTAAATGTTGGTTAACATGGCAAGAGGTGAATCATAACAAAACTATACCATTTAAACAATTTAAATGGGGCCGGATATAACAAATAACGAATCCGGTAAATCCCCATATGCATTTAGCAAATTATTGCAAACAACAAATTAAACATTTTAATTGTTGTATCATGATGCGGATGACATGAACAAGTTTTAAGCAATTTTATGAAAATGTTGATAAGAGCAAATTAGGAAGCATTTGTCATCATGGCGGAAAGAAAGGGTGCCACGGCGACGATAACGGAAACGGTGCCATGGCAACGTTCTAGTTCCGGTAAATCGATTGAGATCCCGGTGCAAAGAAGTGCGGCGGAAGCGTGACACACGATAGGAGGTGGGGTGATCCCGGATACCGGGTTCCCACAAGATGGTGGCAAGGCAAAAGAGGGGCAATGTGCACCGAACAACTCCGACACAGAGCAAACACGAGCATTTCATACATCACACATGCATTCGTTCACGGAGGTCGTCTCGGGGTTATACCTTTGTAGCGTGCAAAGGAGACGGTTCTCGTTCGTAGAGGGAAGTAGGCGGTCTCGTGACGACGGTAGTGGAAGTAGTCGAACTCGCATGCTCTAGGGTCGACGGTAGAGGTTCACGTTCACGTTACACTGGTCTTCGGCGACGGTCGTCGTACATGGTTCGGAGTGGTACTCGCACCTTCGGACTTGATGAATCCGAGGGCTTCGGGGTCGACGGTAGTGGTACACGTTTCGAAGGGGTACTTGGGGTCTTCGAACTTGCCGGTCTCGTCAACTCGAAGGAGTACTTGGCATATCCATGTACTTGGCGTTCCGGTGTGGTAGTCGAACTTGATGGATTCGAGAGCTCCAGGCGTCGTGGTACTTGGCGAATCCACGTAGTCATTCACGTTCCAACATCACACTTGAAGGGCACCGACGGCGTGGTACTTGGCGAATCCGGGAGACGTTACTTGACGATCCAGGTATGTGTCTTGATGGGCTCGACGATTCCAAGTGACATCGGCACACATCCACGGTAATCGTCCACTTGAAGGCGGTAGACGAAAAGACGAACCAGGTACTTGGTGTGCCGCGAGCAACGTTGTGGTGCAAAGGAGCAGCGGTGGGCTCCAACACGAAAATGTTTCTGGGTTGCGACATGGGAGATGGGACGCACGCAGCAGAGGCTAGCGGCAACGGAGGTCCACGGCCCCCGACCAGAATGAGCAAGACAATGAGGAGGGCAGGACACAGGCACACCACGGAGGCCGGTGGTGCCATGGACGCGCGGGGAAGGCGCGAGGCTGAACCGGCCGGAGCTCGAAGTGTTGCTGAGGGGAACCAGAACCGGCTGTCAGAGCCTTCATCTGAAAAAGAGGACGGCCATGGCGTGAAGCAGCGGCCGGAACAGGGAGCAGGGAGGCCGGAAGGCGCATTCTGGGAGGCGCCATGCAGTTTGTCGGCGAGGGCAAGGGAGAGGTCCGGCTCGCCCAGCCGGCGGACGGGACGGTGGGTGCTGCAGGGTGCCGGCGATGCAGCAGGTCTCACGGGCCATGCCGGGCGACGGACATAGCTCGGGGTAGGCAAGGAAGCGGGGCTCGCTGGCAGGCAACAGCACAACTGCACAGGGCTCCAGCGCGCGCGAAGCTTGGCGCGGGGAGACGGCGCCATGGGGGTGCGCTGTAGAGGGAGAGAGGGAGGCGTGCAGGATCGAGAGGTGAGGAGGGTATCGAGCGAATGGAGATGGGATCGGGCCTCTCCTGGTGGCGCGAGGTGGAGACGAGGGAGAGAGGGAGCGACCGGGATGGGGTTAGGTTAGGGTAGGGAGTGGGCTGGGCTGGATGGGCCTAGCCTCGGTGCAGATGTGCCGCGGGGATAGTGAGCGAGCTGGGCAGGTTGCAGCTGGGCTGGGAGGCCCAGCCGGCTCTTCTCTCTTTCCCATCTCCTTCTCTTTACAAAAAAAACAAAGAAAATAAGAGAAGGGAAAAGAGAGAAGAGAAGGTTAGAGGAAGAATTTGGGCACGGGGAATATTTTTCCGGACTCGCAAAAATATGCTCATTCCGAGAAAATAGAAAAGGCCATGATAGAAAGATTTAAATTCAAACTCATTTGATTTAAATTCAAATGATTTGAATGCAAATTGGGTGATAGGAGGTCCAAAAATGTTGAGAAATTAGGTGGAGCTCCGGAAAATGATGAAAGGACAAGTGGCAAGGTTCGAGGTCAAGCAGCGAGATAACAAAGGCATGGGGAAATTTGCAAGTGTGTTTTAGGTGATTCCAAAAGAATGGATAATTTTAATAATAGCTCCACTAATATTGGGAGGATATGTTATAAAGAGAACTCACCCTGTGAATTCCCTCAATTTAAATGGACCGAACATCCATACGATTTATTTAGTTGAGTTGCAACAATTAATGATATGATGGCATGATGACATGATGCAATGCACATGATGACATGACATGATGCAACACGCAAGCACATGACAACGCAACAACATCGAATAACTGCACGACACCTGGCACATCGGTCTCAGGGCGTTACAATAACACGAAGCAATTATTTCCGTTCAATCTATCCTAGAGTTCGTACTAGAATAACAGCTTAAGACACAAATCAACCAAAACCCTAATGTCACCTAGATACTCCAATGTCACCTCAAGTATCCGTGGGTACGATTATATGATATGCATCACACAATCTTAGATTCATCTATTCAACCAACACAAAAAACTTCAAAGAGTGCCCCAAAGTTTCTACCAGAGAGTCAAGACGAAAACGTGTGCCAACCCCTATGCATAAGTTCACGAGGTCACGGAACTCGCAAGTTTATCACCAAAACATACATCAAGTGGATCACGTGATATCCCATTGTCACCACAGATAAGCACATGCAGGACATACATCAAGTCTTCTCAAATCCTTAAACATTCAATCTGATAAGATAACTTGAAAGGGAAAAATCAATTCATCACAAGAGAGTAGAGGGGGAGAAACATCATATGATCCAAATATAATAGCAAAGCTCGTGATACATCAAGATCGTGCTGACTCAAGAACACGAGAGAGAGAGAGAGAGAGATCATACACATAGCTACTGGTACATACCCTCAGCCCCGAGGGTGAACTACTCCCTCCTCATAATGGAGAGTGCCTGGATGATGAAGATGGCCACCGGAGAGGGATTGCCCCCCTCTGGCAGGGTACCGGAATGGGTCTAGATTGGTTTTCGGTGGCAACAGAGGCTTCTGGCGGCGAAACTCCCGATCTAGGTTTCTTTCTGGAAGTTTTGGGTTATATAAGAGGTGTTGGAGTCGGGAACAAGGAAGGGGGGGTCTCCAGGCTGTCCACGAGGCAGGGAGGCGCGCCTAGGGGGGTGGGCGCGCCCCCCACCCTCGTGGTCAGCCCGGGACTCTTCTGGCCGAACTCTTTTACTCCATTGCCTTCTTCTGGTCCAAAAATAAGCCTTGTCAAGTTTCAGGTCAATTGGACTCTATTTGGTTTTCCTTTTCTGTGATACTCAAAAAACAAGGAAAAACAGAAACTAGCACTAGGCTCTAGGTTAATAGGGTTGTCCCAAAAAATCATATAAAATAGAATATAAATTCATATAAAACACCCTAGATGGATAATATAATTGCACGGAATAATCAAAAGTTATGGATACGTAGGAGATGTATCAGTTCCCAAACATAAAATAAAGTTTATTCCTTTTTCCACCATTCTTTCGCAATCCATGGCTAGCCATATCCACAGGTGCCTTCCGTACCAACACTTTCCAAGGAATTTATTATTTGACAACAAAAGTAAATATCTTTTGCATTTCGGGACTGAGCATCCCTATTACCTGCCACACTATCGTGCAATGGCAAGTGAATAAACACTCATCGTGAGAATAAATTATCTAACATGGAAAATATAGGTAACCCCCTGCCGCTTCATGAGCGGTACGGATAGACAAAAGGAAATTCATTTGAAAATTATAATTAGCACATAAAAAATTACTTGGACCGGCATGGAAAAGCCGCATATAGATAGATATGGTGGACTCATTTGGCACAACTTGGTTTTAAGGAGTTGGATGCACAAGAAGTATTCCTGCTTAGTACAAGGAAAGGCCAGGAAATATATTGAGAAGCAACCAGCCAAGAATCAAAAATGAACATAAACGAGCATTAATCATAACTAACACCGAATAATGCACCAAAGGTAGGATGTAATTTCATTGCATAACTATTAACTTTCTTGCTTGCATCGGGAATCACAAACCTTAACACCAATATTCCTACTAAAGGATAAGTACAAGCATTAGAGAACATAAAGATGGACTTGAGGGATTAGATTATTTGAATTAAAATTTGGCGATTGCCTACAAGTTTAAGATTGAAAAAAGATAAGTGCCCCGTTACGCCTTTTCCCTTGTCCATCTCCCTCAAGGTATTACAGGGAGGGACTAAAGAAGGAAGAGGCGGACTTGTCTTGGATTTGGCGAATCCCCAGGATCAAGACAACGTTGTCCCCTGAATGGACGGCGGAACCAAAGGGGCAGGAGGTACGGTGGCACTGAAGGGAGCCCTGAGGGGTGTAGCGGAGTCACTAGCAAACGTGAGCCGTCAGAACGACTACCCCCATTCTTGGTGCATCGTGGGTTGCTACTACCTCTTGTACCTCTGCCATTCGACGATCCCGTCGAGGCAGCCGTGCTGGGCACCATGGTCTCCGAAGGACTCCCCACAAAGAACATGGTCATCCCTAGTGGCCCTAATAGCGGAGGCCACCATGCACCCAGAAGACGTGAGTAGGAGCGAAGAGCCCTATTGTACAAAGGAAGGACGACACCCAGGAGGAACCAGATTTGCCCCTACTAGCGGCGAATCTCTTCCATGGTTCCTCCCTAGCACCGCAAGAAGAAGAACAATGGGGAAAGATCGACTACCACACGCCATGCCTACCTCAAGTCGCGACATGGCGTCGCTCGCGCCACCTCGCACTGAAGTCAAGGCCACAGGCAGCCCGGTGGCAAACACACCGGGGTTGCCACTCCTGGCGTTGGTGCCGCGCCACCCGAATCTTCCTCTTAGATCCAATGGAGATCCCAAGCAAGAGCCCGGGGCTGACCCCAGGCCGCTCTCTTCGACATAGCTAGCAGAATCGAAAGATGAGACGAGAAGGAATGCAAAGATGGATGACTCCGCCCCTCCCTTTTTATAGGAAGGACAAGTTGGAGGGTTGCTCCATCAACGGGCGGCCACCCTCCTCCTCTGCCAATTCAAGGCGCCCAGGCCCTCACCATGATGCTCTCATGTGCCACGTGCCTCAGTTACCTACCCGGCGCAATGCATGCAACATACGTGGCCAAGGATAAGGGCACGCTATGGGAAGAGTAAATTGGCAGTTTGTACCCCGTGCGTTAAAGTCATTCACAGGCCATCACTCGAGCGGCCCCACCACTATTGGCTTTACACCACATGCGGGGAAATTGGAAACTAGCCTGAAATCAAGACTGGTGAAGAAGCAATGAAGACCTCGAGGGGCCTACCCCTTCAATAGCCCTACATGTGCACTTATTAGACCCTACCCCGACGACGCTCAGCAGCGTGTTTGGGGCAGGCCCATGGGCTTCTATCGGTGCAACAAACCCTGAGTGTATTTCCCAGAATGTGCACACGCACAAGAGCAAGGTTGATGTGCCAACCAAAGCCAACATACAAGAAACAAAGAGATTCAAAGAACTAGCATGCAGCTCAGAGAGACAAAGGCCAAGCTAGAGAAGCAAGATATCGCCAAGAGAAGGGCCTACCTTGCAAGACATGTGAGCCCGGCAAGGGACAAGGCCACCCCCAGAAGCAGACTACCAAGGCTCCCCGGCAGGGCCTGTCAGGGCTCGCGGAGGCAAAACTACCTCACCAACCACTCCAGCATGACCCACATCGTCGATTAGTGAAGTGCCAAGCCGCAAGATGATTAAGTGGCAGCCATTCGCCACATGCTAGCATTTTCCCAAGAAGAAACCCACAGATGACACATGTCCTGTGACGTGTCACGAGAATAGGCGCGGAGCTGACAAGATAGCCCAGCAAGCCTTGCCGAGTAACCAGTGATGTCACACTAAGCAGTGCATTTAATGCAGCCTGTCAGCCCATAGAGTTAGGTGTGATAGCACTGTTTCCTATCATATCAGTGCATAATGACTACTTTGCCATTGTAGTGACCCCTTGATCTATAAAAGGAGGCCCATGCCAACCATAGAAAGGGTTGGAAAGTTGATGAACCCACACCCTCATACGCGCATAGTCGCTACTTCCCTAAGGCAACCCCTGCCGGGAAAATGTACTATGCTTCACCACCTCCATTACACCATCAATCCACCAAAGCCGGAGTAGGGTTTTACGCCTCGCCGCAGCCCGAACCTGGGTAAATTGCTTGTGTTCTCTCCACCGTGCTGACGTCCGCTGGTCTGCACTTTGTGCAACACGATGCCCCCTGCCAAACCAGCAAGGGGCCTCCTGGTCCCATAGGTGGCCGTGGATATCCTGCGACACCTCAGGAGCACTTTGCTTTATATAAGAGTTTGTACTACTTTGCTACAAAAAGGATTGGGCCACCTTGCTGCACCTTGTTTACTTTTGTTACCTATTACCCGTTACGAATTATCTCATCACACAACTATCTGTTACTGATAATTTCAGTGTTTGCAGAGAATACCTTACTAAAAATGCTTTGTCATTTCCTTCTGCTCCTCGTTGGGTTCGACACTCTTACTTGTCGAAAGGACTATGTCGGCATCCTGGGAACGGGGGTGCCTAAACTTGCCTTCCTGCGGCCCGGAGTATGGCTCCACTAGTGGCCTGGTACGGCCCATCTTCAGCAGCAACAACTGAAGACCCTCACAAAGTGCCAAGCCTCGCGTGGCAGACAATGCCAAGACCTCCCTGATGGCAGCCTCGGTAGGCTGGCTCCTGAGGAGCGGAGATATCTATGGAGGGAGCACCTTGTGAGGTTCACGTGATGTGAGCCATGATGACCAAGGCCAGGCGAGCGCTAGCAGGCGCAGTGTACCAGTTTCCTCTTTGGTGCTAAGGAGGCAAGCGCGAGCGTGGGGTCCCGAGGAATAAAGAAAAGGTTTACATGTCGATGCAACAAGACCAAGATCAGCAGGACGGCAAGACAGAGGTCATCATGGAGCCCACAACAGCATCACCACCAGAGCCTTTGGCAGGCGAAGACCACCTTTTGTCAGGATAGCTTGTACTAGTTGTCCGCCTTCAAAATTGGCATTATGGGATCACTTCCTGCCTAACATTTGGTAAGAGGACCAAGGCCACTAGAAATAGGACTTTGCCACAACCATAGAGAAGGATCTGGGATCGGACTCATTCCACCCTAACGACCTCACCAGTTCATCCAGCCCAAGAACACCTCACCTCCTGATGTTGTTCATCCATTGTATTAGTTCATCCTTAGCCCCCCGAGGTAATCCATCCACAAACTGGAGTAGGGTGTTACACTGCAAGGTGGCCCGAACCAGTATAGACCCTCGCATCTCTTGTTCATTGGGTCCCTCGAGCTAGGCCGTGGAATTGTTGAGTGAGCGAGCAAGGAAGAGAGTCTTCTTTGTGCGCACCCCAGAGCTCAAACCTCACAAGGCTTTGTCGAAACCCGCAATCCGACATTTGGCGCGCCAGGTAGGGTGCGCCGGAGCTCCGCCTCTTCGCTCGCTTCGTCTCTCCGCCCGGCCCTCATGGCAGGCGCCGCCCCACCAGCTGGGTCGACGGGCGCGCACGGAGGCGCCATGGGCCTTTGGGCCATCACCCCCGCCTTACATCAGGTGTAGTGGTCGTGCAAGTTGAAGCCGTATATGCCGCCTCGCTACCATGGCACAGTGGACCCAGCAGCCTTCCTGCTCGTACACAAGGAGGTCGTTCGGGAAGCTCGAGGAGATGATAGGGTCATGGCCAACTGGTTCCCGATGGCCCTGGCCTGCGTGCCGCACGCCTGGCTCCTCAGCCTGCCAGGATCCTCGGTAGCCTCCTGGGAAGAGCTGTGTGGTATCTTCGTCGCGCGCTTCACGGCACCAGCACCACTTCTCGTTGCTGCCATCGTCGGTGGCTCGCAAGCACCGCCATCATATCCCCACGTCAAGCAGTTCTTCCATTGTGCAATATGGACCTCCCCCGGGATGGGCGGCGCCCAAGGGCGCCCCCTCTATGCAATAGGGACCTCACCTTCGACTCAAAGGACCATCCGGGGACCATCGTTGGCTCGTGTGTGCTCCTGATGCTCTGTATGCCCACCATCTGCAACGTGGTGGTAACCAAGACCCTCATCAACGGCGGGGCTGGCCTCAATGTGCTCTCCGTGGAAGCTTTCAACTTGCTCCACGTACCGCACAGTCAGCTCCGTCACACCAAGCCCTTCTCTAGAGTTGGCGGCGGTTCCAGCAGCTGCCTAGGGCAGATCCGCCTCCCCGTCACCTTCAGCACCCGCGACAACTACCACGCTGAGCTGATCGACTTCGACATCGCTCGCATCAACCTCCCGTACAACTCAATCCTCGTGTACCCAGCCCTGGCTCAGTTCATGGCAGGAACTCACCCCGCATACAACCTCATGAAGATGCTGGAGAGCAACAGCGTCCTCACTGTGTCTGGAGACACCAAGGAGGCCTTGATGGCCCTCAAGCTCGCCTTCAAGGCCGCGGTGGTGGAGCGCCCTGCGGGCACAGCAGCACCCGAGACCCAGCGGGCTGCGTTGGCCACGAAGAAGCCATTGTTCTCCCAATATCGGGCCAAGACGAAGCAGGTGTCGGTCGATGAGGACGAGGCCTCAGGAGCCACCTTCACCATAGGCGGCAACCTCGACCCGAACCAAGAAGACGCATTGGTGAAATTCCTGCGCGCGAACAAAGAGGTATTTTCCTGGGAGCCCAAGCAGCTGCTGGGGGTCCCAAGGGGAATGATCGAGCACAACTTGAGGGTGTGCCCCAATGTGCGCCCGGTGAAGCAGAAAGCGCGATGATAGTCCACAGAGAAATAGTCCTTCATTGTCCAGGAAACCCGCAAGCTATAGGAGGGGGGTGTTATCCGTGAAGTCAGGTACCCGGAGTGGCTGGCAAACCCCGTCGTTGTGCCCAAGACGGGCGGAAAGGAACGCATGTGCGTCAACTTCACCAACCTCAACAAGGCCTACCCTCAGGACCCGTTCCCGCTTCTGCGCATCGATCAGATCATCGAATCCACCGTCGAGTGCGACCTGTTATGTTTCCTAGATGCCTTCTCAGGTTACCACCAGATTAAGATAGCGGTGGAGGGCATAGAGAAGATGGCGTTCTTAACCCCATGCGGGGTGTACTGCTACACCTGCATGCCATTCGGGCGGTGTAACACTGGGGTGACCTTCCAGCGGTTGATGCACATCGCTCAAGGCCAACAGCTTGGGAGGAATGGTGAGGCCTACGTCGACGATATTGAGGTAAAATCTCAGGAGGCTAGGACCCTCATTTAGGATCTGGAGGAGACTTTTGCTAGCCTGCACAAGGTAGATCTGTGGCTCAACCCGGAGAAATGCGTGTTCGGCGTCCCCTTCGTCAAGCTGTTGGGTTTCCTCGTATCACACAGGGGCATCGAGGCGTACCCGGAGAAGGTCAAAGCAATAGAAGACATGAGCCCACCGCAGACTCTCAAGGAAATGCAAAAACTCGCGGGCTGCGTAACCTCACTGGGGTGCTTCTGTAACATCCCAAATTTTCAATTTGGAATGTTATACACTAGATCATCATGCATATCATATTTTCTTGCATTTTGTTGATCCTAGCAATTTCACGCAACTCAAGGACCCTCGGAGAGAGTTGGAGATTTTGTTATTTTCATATTTGAGTCTTCTCAAATTTTGAACAGAGGATCAATGGTTTTGTCGGAATTTCATTTGCCTTTTATTTGGATAGGGAAAAATGCGCGTTTTCAAAATTTGCATTTTAGGCCCGGAGAAAAGTTCATTTTGTTTGACTCATTTTTAGGAGTCGGGGAAAATTTACTTTAGAAGTTTTGGAGTTCGTTTAGTTTTCTTTTCTGCTTTTTTTCTGCGCGCGAAACCGTTTAAAAAAAATTCCAGCGCACCTTGGGCCAAGGCCCAAGCCAGCAGCCGGCCGGCCAAGGCCAGGCCACCGCGCGTGCGCCCTGGCGCAGGAAGGAGCCGCCGCCGCCTAGAGTCCTAGTAGGACTCGGGTTGCCTTTTTTTTAGGATTCCCTCTCCTTCTCTTCTTCCTCCTCTTTTTCTTGCCCCCTCCCCCAAGTCTCCTCTCCTCTCCCCTCTTTATATACCCCAACACCCCCCCTCTAAAGATCACATCAAGCCCCAAGCCCTCCACCGCCCCTTGCCCCGCGCCGCCGCCGCCCTGCATCACCACCGCCGCCGCCCTACATCACCACCGCCGCCGCCCTATACCACCGCCGCCGCTGCCCTTGTGTCGCCGCCGCCGCACTTGCTCGCCGCCGCCGGAGTCCCTCGCCGGAGACCTCGCCGAGGTACCGCACCGCGTCTCTTTCTTTTCCTCGGATCGGTTTTCTTCTAAATCTTTCCGATTCTTTTCTTCTCTTCCGATTCGTTTTCTAGATCGGTTTTTCGTTCGGTTTTCTTTTTTCGAAACGCTAGATCGGTTTTCGTTTTCTTTTCCGGTTTAGTTGCCTAGAGACAGTTCGCCGGACCGTTCGTCTTAACGAACGTGATCACCGGATTATCCTAGGTTAACGAACGTCCGTTCGTTCAACCGTTCTTCTTTTTTCTTCTCATCGGATTTATTCCGCGATCGCGATCTCAGATCCGATCTTCGTTCTAGTTTTTCTCCCCGTTCGTTTATCGAAATCAGGTGATTCAAGCGCCTGCAGTTTCGTTTCGAAACCGCCATTCCGATTAATCAACTTAAACCAGTTTTTTCTACGGTAAAATTTGACCTAGTTTGAACTTGCTAGAACCGAGTTGTTTTCCGCCGTTTGTTTTCGGTTTCTTTGTTCGGTTCTTTCTCTCTTTGCAACCGGAGTTCTTAAGTTGAACTTTTTGGTTTGATCTCTTGTTCGAGTTTTACCTGTGCATTAGATGAGTACTTATTGTATGCTTGTTGTTTGTCTGCGATAGATTACCCGGATTGCGCCGCCTGTTACTTCGAATCTCTAGGACTCGCGGATCATCAGCAAGGCAAGTAACACTTTGATCATACCTTTTCTACAACCCAGTTTTATTGCATTAGATCCATCCTCACACCTTGCATGATTAGGATCTAATTAGATTGTGGGATGGGAAGTAGATGAGGTAGTACCTATTACCTGTTTATTATGAAACCTTTGGGAGTTACTTCTACGTTTGCTTATTATGCCATGCTATGCTAGTAGACGTGGATTGGGTGAGTGATATCCATGACAAATGTGAGATTGATAATTTTAAACGGTTTATCTAAGGTGGCAACTTAAACATACATCTGGGTGGATTGAGGCACCTGATGTCTATCAGGACTTGCCTGTTTTTATTTTGGACCGCCACCCAGGCTCAAAGGGATCATAAGATCTTTCATGCTAAATACTTACGTGTGCAGCCACAAACCAATATGGGCTCTGGCATAGTTGACTAAGTCGTGCGAACTCTTATAGGGGGAGACTAGCAGATGTAGGGGATGTAGGTGGTATGGTCTACTCCATTGTAAGGTGCTAGCGCTTCTGAAAGACTATGTCTCGGTCATCCGTTTCTCAAACACCGTGTAGTGCGAGAAATCCAACGGAGGCGATCGAGTCTTGTGGGGAAAAGTGCGCAAACCTCTGCAGAGTGTAATAAACTAATCATGATTAGCCGTGTCCCCGGTTATGGACAGTCTTGAGTATCTAGTACTTGAATATCATGTGAATCTCAACATGTTACTTCTAATTAATATTGTTGGGTTTTAATGATTACTTTTTAATTGGGATTGAGAATGCTGTCAACCATTCTCAATGTTTAACAACCACCATGATAGTTAAATAAATTTATTCCTTTGCAGTAGGGAAAAATTGGCTTTACGCAAAACAGTAACTATAGAGCTTTCCACCAGCCAAATATGCATATAGTATAGCTGTTTCATTCCATCATTCTCTATGTGTTACTTTGCCAGCATATTCCATGTGCTGACCCGTTTCGGGCTGCAACGTTAATGTTGCAGACTTTTCAGACGATGATTAAGGTGCTTTTAGGTCATGGTTCTATACTCAGTGATGCCGTTGGAGTTGATGGACCCATTTACCCTCCAAGTCTTCCGCTGTTATCGTTGTTAGATGGCCTTAAGCCATATTATTGTAATAAGTTCTCTTCGGAGACATCGATGTAATAAGTGTGTGATTGCCACTCTGCTATAAATCCTTCGATGTACTGTGTGGTGTCAGCATTACTGATCCAGGGATGACACCGGAGCACAGTAGACTTGATCCATTCGGGTCGGGTCGCTACAGAGAATGGTATCAGAGCACACGCTGACTGTAGGACACGACCACTAAGTTAAAGCCATAGATCACTATTCTATCCTCATTTTCTAACTCCTCATCTTTTCTACTCTTTAGGATGAAGGACGCGAAGATTCAAGCTCACGTTCCAGGAAGGACATTTGCGCCAATCACGAAGCCCATATATAGTGTTTTCAATGCACCAACTTGGAGTCTAGGAAAGAGCATGGCAGCCCATATCACCATAGGACGCATTGGAGAAGTTTATCAAGAAGACCTCAAGGACACTATCTACCAGATTTGCGAATGCCGAGATGAACAATGGGAGTTAGTAAGCACCAAGAAGGATAGATCCATTGCAGCATTCATCCAGGAGTTAAACCAGCACATTCGACGCCACGAGAACCAGATGTGCAATGATATGATAGAGTTGAAGAATGCGAAGGCGAGGATCATCGAGCTAGAAGGAGAACTGAAGGCTACACGCAAGGACTACACGGACGAGATCGTAGCTCTAGCAAGACACAACGTCGATCTTAAGCAGGAGATTGAAGAACTCAAGAGGGAGTTAGCATCCAGGAAGGAATACATGTACGTCGCATGTCCGGATAACTACATCATCATCCACGACACCGATTTGGATCCAAGTGAACCCGAATTTGAAGACGAAGCTGGAGCGGACATCACGGAGTCTTCCACCGGTTCAAATTTCTAGATGACCACCAACTATTAGTAGTATTTCCCCCATGTAAACACTATAGTTCGAGCACTTTTGCGATAGCTAGATCGATTGTATGCCCTTGTTTGATTGAATGAAGTGATTTTGTGTGAATATTGCTCATGTGCATTGGGGTAGTGTTTTCTCTTTAGGCCTCATTCTATTCTTATATCTCGTCTTTTCTAAAACCCTCAGATGCCTCTGAGACGTGACAATGGATTTCCACCGGAGCTCACTCAGTTGATCCAGCAGCAGAATCAGTTGATGCAGATGTTAGTTCAGAATCAGCAGAACAACAACAACAACCCACCACCACCATCACCCCCTGTTGACCACTTAGCCCGTTTCCTTAGGCTAAATCCGCCGGTGTTTTCTAGTAGCATCGAGCCGATAGTAGCAGATGATTGGCTCCGCAAGATAGGAAGGGAGTTGACCACTGCAGGATGCATGGATGGTGAGAACGTGAAGTTTGCCGCACATTAGTTAGAAGGACCCGTGGCAGCATGGTGGGAGAATTTCACAGCCACCTTCCCAGTTGACACCGTCACATGGGATCAGTTCCAGCAAGCTTTCCGCACTACACATGTTTCAGCAGGAGCTATGGCCATGAAGAAGCGTGAGTTTCGCAACTTACGCCAAGGAGGAAGGACAGTTGGCCAGTATGTTGACGACTTCAGCAAGTTAGCACGTTATGCCCCAGATGATGTTGCTACGGATGCAACTAAGCAGGAGAAGTTTCTAGAAGGACTGAATGATGAGTTGAGTATGCAGTTGATGGTAGCAAGTTTCAACAACTACCAGGAGTTGGTAGATCGTGCCATCATGATTGAAGGGAAGCAACAGCAGATTGAGAACCGCAAGAGGAAGTATGGACAGGGGAAGTATAACTCTGGAGCCCAATAGAAGCCCCGTTTTACCCCTAAATCGGGATTTCAGTTCCAGCATACCCATGGAGGAAGTAGTTCGCACAACCACAATGGCCACAAAAATGGTATTGGGAATGGAGGAAGCAACGGCCAGAACCGGACCACCCCATCAACCCCAGCCAAGAGAGACCAGAGTCAACTCACCTGTTTCAAGTGTTCCAAGACCTGACATTATGCCAATGAATGTCCTGAAGGCTAGAATGGAAATGGCAATGGAAACCCAGGGAAGAAGCCGAACCCTTTCAATAGGGGACAGGTGAACCACGTTAACGTGGAGGAGGTTAAAGATCAGCCTGATGTAGTGATCGGTAAGTTTTTGGTTAAGTCATTTACCGCACTCGTTCTTTTCGATACTAGTGCATCGCATTCATACATATCAAGGGGATTTGTGGATAAATATAACCTGCCAACCCAAGCCCTTAGTTCACCCATGTTAGTAAGCTCACCAGGAGCGAAGTTTATGGCTAGACGATGGTGTGATCGGTTACCATTAAGGATTGGTAACTATGTTTTTCCCTCAGACCTAATAGTATTGGAATCTCAAGGATTGGATGTAATCCTCCGTATGGATTGGTTGTTGATGTATGGAGGAGACATTGATTGTGCTAGTAAGTCAATTTTGCTTACAATGCCAGAAGGAAGAAGGATCAAGTATGTATGCCGGCATGTGCCAAATAGGACACAAGTAAATTGCCTAACAGGAGTAGTGCAGGAGGAAGTACCAGTGGTAAAGGATTTTCCTGATGTATTTCCTGAAGAGTTGCCAGGCATGCCACCGGATAGAGACATTGAGTTTCTGATTGAGTTGTTGCCAGGTACAGGCCCAATATCAAAACAACCGTGTTCACTTCCCAGACTCCGTCGGAAAGAGACCATCATGGTTACACACGCTGTTGATTCATTTTAATTAAGGTCAAGTTCAGGTTTTCTACAACCGGACGTTAACAAATTCCCATCTGCCCATAACCACGGGCACGACTTTCGAAAGTTCAAATCCCTGCAAGGGTGTCCCAACTTAGCCCATGACAAGCTCTCACGGTCAACAAAGGAATAGACCTCCACCCGAGACATTCCGATCAGACTCGGTATCCCAGTACAACAAAACATTTCGACAGGGTAAAACTAAACTAGCAACACCGCCCGATGCGCCGACATCCTGATGGGAGCTGCACATATCTCGTTCTCAGGGCAACACCGGATAGGTCAAGCTACGAGTAAAACCAGCCCTCATGTTTCCCCGAGGTGGCCCCGCAGGCTACCCATTTCGGACCAACACTTAGACAAGCACTGGCCCGGGGGGGGGGGGGGGGGGTTAAAATAAAGATGACCCTTGAGTCTGCGAAACCCAAGGGAAAAAAAGGCTAGGTGGCAAATGGTAAAACCAATGTTGGGCATTGCTGGAAAAGCTTTACTTAAGGCGAACTGTCAAGTGGTTCCCATTATAGCCCAACCGCGTGAGGAACGCAAAATCCGGGAACATAACACCGATATGACGGAAACTAGGGCGGCAAGAGTGGAACAAAACACCAGGCATGAGGCCGAGCCTTCCACCCTTTACCAAGTATATAGATGCATTAATTAAATAAGATATATTGTGATATCCCAACAAGTAAACATGTTCCAACAAGGAACAACATCTCCATGTTCCAACAAGGAACAAACTTCAATCTTCACCTGCAACTAACAACACTATAAGAGGGGCTGAGCAAAGCGGTAACATAGCCAATCAACGGTTTGCTAGGACATGGTGGGTTAGAGGTTTTACATGGCAATTGGGAGGCTGACAAGCAAATGGTAGGCATCGTAGCATTGGCATAGCAAAAGAGCGAGCATCTAGCAAAGCAAAGATAGTAGTGATTTCGAGGGTATGATCATCTTGCCTCAGATCCCGCAAGGAAGAAGAACGAGTCCATGAAGAAGACAAACGGACGTAGTCGAACGGATCCTCACAAACTCGACGTTACTGGAACCAACCCGAAGAAGCAATCACCGGAAAAGAAGCACACAACATAGTAAACAACCATGACATAGACATGGCACGATGCGCAAACAAGTATGATGCATGTCCGGTTTTATGAGGCATGGCATGGCAAAGTGCACAAGCAACCCTACAAATTAAGTGGAGCTCAGTATGCATCGGGATGCATATTGACAAAACACCACATCAATTATTTAGTTCTCTCTCGTTTATGTACCCAACAAGAATAAATGTTGATTAACATGGCAAGGGGTGAAGCAAATGAAAACTACCTATCTAGTCAAGGTTAAATGAGGCCGGAAGCAACGAACAACAATTCCGGTAAATCCCCATAGCATATTTTAGATTTGATACTGTTCTTCCCTAAACATTATTTTAGAGTTGTTAAACTTGCAAGATGAGTGCACCATGATAAACTAGGCAAAATTCTACCCCGTTTACATATAAAGATGATTAAAATCGGAGTTACGGTTAATTAGTTATGAATTAAATCATTTTAACATGGCATAGGAGCAAAGTAATGCAAACAACATTTTAAACATTTTATCATGGCAAGAAGTTGGCATATTATTAAACTACACGTAATTCTGAGCAAGTTTCATATATAACTTGTTTTAATCCGATGCACCATTTGTGAGTTATTAAATGAGTGAACAACAGGGGCTATTCTGCAAAACTGGCAATCTCTGGATAATTAGCTAAAATCGCAGACGCTGACAAAAACACTGCTAGGCTGAAACTGAGACAAGCCCAACAGAAAAAAAAACAAAAGGTGGGCGCTGGGGCGGCTCACCCATGGGCTTGGCCCAGCTGGAGGGAAGCAGGCCGGCGCGGAGAGAGGGCAGGCCGAGGCGGGGGTGGCGCGTTGGCCCGAATGCGGGCGCGGCCCAGGAAGGAGGGAGAGGCAGGCCGAGGCGATGCTGGGCCAGGGAGGCCAAGGTGGCCCAGGCGAGCGAGGGCGTCATCCTCCTCGCGCCTGGCGCACGAACAGGGACAGGGCGGCGGCGCCCTAGGTCAACGGCGAGGCGGCAGCGGGGCTCCGGCGGGAGGGTTGGATGGCGCGGGGAGGCCGGGAACGGGTAGATCCGAGCCTGAGGACTCCGGATCCGGTGAGAGTTGGGGACGATGAGGCCGGCGGCAAGGTCTTCCATGGAGGCGGCGGATCCTGTAGGGAGGCGGCATTGATGAGGAGCAGAGAGAGAGAAACGGAGGGAGAAGAAAAGGAGAGGGGGCGCGGGGCAGTGGCGCTCATCTACGGGGCGGGGGCGGCTTCCAGAGAAGAAAGGCGGTGGTGGCCGGCGTCTCTCCGGTGAAGTCCGGCGAGACTCCGGCGGTTGGCGGGTGAGGCGGTGAAGCCAGGCTTCGGCGACGGCGGCTTGGGCCCGTGTAGGCCCCGGATGGGCTCCGCGGGCCGGCGGCGAAGTGGGGCGGCGCGGGCACTGACATGGCGCGCTGTGGTTGGAGGAGAGCGGCGGCGGGGCGACGTGGCGGCTTCTGATTTGCTGGGGTGAGGTGGCGCGCGGGGGCGGACATGTCCGGCGCGGGAAGAAATGTCCGGTGGCGCGGAGGGAGTTGGATCTAGGGTTAGGGGAAGAATGAACCGCGAATTTCGGAGGGGGGGTGTATATATAGGCATAGAGGGAGTTAGGAGAGTCCAAATGAGGTGCGGTTTGCGGCCACGCGATCGTGATCGAACGACCGAGATGATGGAGCAGAGTTATGTGGGTTTTGGGCCACTTTGGAAAGGTGTTGGGCTGCAACACACACGAGGCCTTCTCGGTCCCTCGGTTAACCGTTGGAGCATCAAACGAAGTCCAAATGGTACGAAACTTGACAGGCGGTCTACCGGTAGAAAACAAAGGCTGCGTGGCAAGTCTCGGTCCAATCCGGAAATTTTTAATCCCCACACAAGAAAGAAAGGTAGAAATGACCACCGGAGGAGAACCGGACGCCTGAATGCAAAACGGACACCGGGGAAAAGGCTCGGATGCATGAGACGAACACGTATGCAAATGCAATGCGCATAATGACATGATATGAGATGCATGACACGCAAGCAAATGACAAGGCAACAACAGCGAATAACTGCACGACACCTGGCACATCGGTCTCGGGGCGTTACAGGTAGTGTCTGAGACTTAGCAGTAATCTCTAAGAAAATTCCTATGAAAACATAAATCCTACTACTGCTGTTACTCGACCCACCCGAATGTACACATGCGCACCTTCAACATACAGCCCATCTACATACATCCGCATCCTACAATATGTTCCTTGAAAAAGAAAAGAAAATCAGTTTTGGACGGACGAAGGATCGTCAGGGTAAGCAACTCAATTGGACACTTGTCTGTCATGTTGGAGAAAATGAACTTACTTCACTTTTTCCTGGTACTACATAACCACACAAAATAAAGACTAAAATAATTCCTAAAAACTTTGACATATTGTATGCCCTCACATTTATAATCTTTATAATATGAACTAATTTGGGCAACAGAATTAAGAGTTTATTGTTATTTCCCTACAAAGATACAAATATTTGGATCAAAATTTCATATTCTGCAAAAAAAACACTGCAGTAAATATTATTATGAGAAATTTTTAGTTGACTTGCAATATAGGACTACAGGTTAATTGCTGCCTTACTAAACCCAACCTAATTTCGGCCTAAAAAGGAATTTAATCCACTAGCCCAGCTTATAAGTTTTGAGCCCACCCTCTGGTTTCTTCCTGGATTTGCCACTGCACAAGGCCAATATTTTTTAAACTTTTTAAAGGACTGTTTGCTGAAATTTGCTGCTATTGTGTTACGCATCTGCACATGTTCATTATTATGGAAACCCTGGAATACGGAAACCCTAGAAAAATATACCCAGCTAGCCACCGATGTAGAAAACTTCCTTCAATCTCTACATCGCCTTCCACCTAACCTTTGATTTAAAAATCCTATCCATCTAATCTTTGACTTTGAAAACCATATCCAACTCCCGAAACGGTAACACAACAAGGAACAAAGAAGTCGAAGATTACAAGTTAGGGTTTCTCACTTCACCTAATCGCCGGTAGTCGCTAGGTGCTTGCTGGCGGCCTCCCAATCTCACTCCGCACTCTTCTGCTCCAACCGTCGAGAGCGTCCAGGTGAGTAGGCGGCGGGGTCGCGGCGGGGTGGTTTGTGGGGAGGGTGGGGGTGAGGGGGCGGGGGTGTGTGGGTGATGGGGGTGATGACATGGACCCTATCTGTGTCAAGCACAGAAAATAACGGCCCGTGAGTCCAGTTCGTAAAGAAACAACCAAACAGGCTCATAGGCCGCTTACTAGTCACAAAGTAAAACCCTATGTTACTAATAAAAAATCACAAAGCAAAATCCTTTTGTCTAAAAAACAAAAACAAAGGAAAATCATAAAAAAGAGGGAAATCCATTTTGGGTGAGTTCAACGTGAAGGTGATGGTGAGAGGCTCAAGGAGGAGTTTTGTGCGTTTGCAACACCTTTGTTTTAGAGAGAAAAATGCACCTTACAATGTGAAATTATAAAATCGTTATTCATAAGTGCTAAAAATTCCTTATTTATAAAAAAATGTTTCTTTCCGAAAAAACAAACTTCAATAATGGGGGTAGGTAATTGCGTCGCCTTTCTCGGCCACCCCCCCCCCCTCGCATATTCGGGCCATTCACCGCATTTCTAAGGTTGTAACCTCGAAAGTTCAAGATCTTATGCGGCCACCATGAAATCATAGTAGGGAATGGGATGAGTGCCCCATGTTAAGCTCTTTGGTCCATATATGTGCCATATGCTACCAATGGGAGGCGTGGCCTCGAAGCCATTCTCTACGGCTATGATGCCTGTCTGCTGTCGCTATAATCAATGCAAATTCGTGAGGGGCTAAAAATTCACCGGACCGGGTGTGATGTCATCGTAAAACGCCTAGAGGGTGTGGTAAAACATCGAGAGCAACATGCATTGGCCCTCACATAGGCTGTGTGCAAACGGGACCATATCGCATGTCGGATCAAGCCATCGACAAAGAATGCGTCCGACCTGTGAAAGGAGTGTGGGGCCCGTTCCTTCATTTCCCTCAAATCTCGATGCCACATGATGTTAGACCTAGTAACCAAGGCATGTCTCATGCATCGCAGTCAACTGGACCCACAACATGCAAGCACACATGTCCACGTATGAGTCTAAACGGCGGGGATGCATGGTTCGGGGACTGGTGTAAGTGGTGTGAGTCTAGTTTGGATCTAGCTACCAAGAGGTAACGCATGAGTCTAAACATCTACCAAGAGGATGCATGTCCACGTATTAGTCTAAACGTCTATGTGATGCTCCACACGTGGGTCTAGACGGTGGGTCTGCATGTGCTTTGGGTATAGCTACCAAGAGGTAATGCGTCCTGTTTGTGTCTAGGCGGTGCTTCATGGGGCCTGGCGTGGTCTCGTCCTATGAACCATGAATGGTGTGGTCAAACAGCGAGAGCGGCACACATAAGCCCATACAAGGGCTATGTGGAAGGCATGCCATATCGCATGCTGGATGCAGCCAATGGAGGGAATGAGTTCGGCATGCAGACGGAGTGTGGGTCCCGTTCCTTAATTTTCCTCAAAATTCGTTGCCACTTCATGTGGGACCTATCCAAAAAGGCCCATCTAGTGCATCACACACAGCTGGATTCACACCATGCATGCACACTTGCCACGTAGACACCCACCGTAAACCTTTAGCCAAGTTGACCCACACCATCCATCCACCCTTGACCCCACCTCAGTTCGTTGGATCTCCGACGAGTCCCTTCCCTCGGTATGCCAAGCATGTTAAAACGACACACAGCTACACGTCTTCGACACCAAGATTGGCGCATCATGCACTAGTGCCAACAAACATGTCCTGCTGAGCATCTTTGCCCATTATCTGGATCGAGGCGGCTAGCTATGCATGGTGTCGGCCCGGTTGCCTAGCGGTGCATGCCATGGGTAGACATGAATCACATCACATCGGATCAAGATTCCCCTTTTTTGTACTGGATGCCGGAGCAGCACACATGCATGGTAGAAGAATCTGCGTGGTTGATGTGGGATCTTGGATGAGACACCATGGGATAGGTGCATGCTGAAATTCAAGATTTAGGAATTGATAACAAATGAAAACGACAATTCAATTGTTTGGGCAGGTGTACAACATGTATTACGGAAAATGTGGAATATGACACATTCACATGCATTTTGGCAACAAGTGCACTTTTGGAGGGGGAAAAACAGGTAGCCCCCGTGCCTCCCACGATTTTTGTTCCATGTATTTCGCCACAAATATTGGAGGAAAAAAGAAAATTGTAGTTTCCCCTCAAAAAACGACTTGGGAAGAAAATCTGAAGTAACCATATTTAGCTGCTCCGTGGAGGTTGTCCCTCGTGGGCAGATTCGATCTACCTCTCCTTCATTTTAGGGTGAGTTCAACGTGAACGTGATGGTGAGAGGCTGAAGAAGGAGTTTTGTGCGTTTATAACAACCTTTGTTTTAGAACTATATAATAATAAATGAAAGAGAATATGTGAAAAACAAAAAAGAAAAAGGATATGCGTACATGATGGGCCAGCCCAACCATCTACAGGGACGCGTGGCCCAGCACGCGGGTGAGGTTCGCCTGGGACAGCCCAACAAAATTTGGCCCAACGCTGAGACGCACCGGGCGCAACTGACGGGTGGTGGGAGTTTAGTCCCACCTCGCCAAGCGAGACGCGCACGCACCTTCTTATATACGCGGCTGAGAAACCAATTGCATGAGCCTCTCTCACTGAAATAGGAAGTTCCCTATCCACTTCTGTGTATGCCCTGTGGGGCCTACTAGCAGGAGAAATCAACGTCCCACGGTCCTGCATCCTGGCCCGTATGCTTGTTGGGTTTCTAGTCGTATGATGGCCGTGGGGTTTGATATCTCTTGTTAGTTGGTGGGATTTTTCTTTTCCAAATCACCCAATTTTTTTACACAGTCACATCCATGTAATAAACTTGATTATGAAAGAAAATTCAGCAATAATGAAGTTTACACTATCCCCTTAGGGTAAAGTCAGAGGTATGGACCTGAGTTTCACTGAGCCACTATAAATTATATAAAATTCTAAAAAAAATGGAAAACTTTCAAATTCCGTCTATGTTTATGAAAAGATCACGTGTACAAAATTTCAAGTGATTTGGATGTGGTCGAAAAAACCACCTTGTTAGAAAAACTCGCTTAAGTGAGACCAAACGGTCCGTCTGTAATGAAGTGATTTTTTGACCGTCTCCAAAATAACCCCAAATTTGTTGTACACGATGCCATAAATGTAACAAACAGGATATCCAAAAATAAAACTCAAATTTTTTAGGTTTACACTGTCCCCTTATGAAAAAATTCGTGGTAAGGCAAGTGAGGTAGCTCATGACCATAGCCATGGCATCCATTGTTCAAATGGCCTCAAATCGTTCCCCTTTACCCAAGTTGACCCACACCATCCATCCGCCCTTGACCCCACCTCGGTTTGTTAGTTCTCCAACCAGTCCCTCCCTCTGTAAGCTAAGCATTTCAAAGCGACAGACGGCTACCCGTCTTGCACACCGAGATTGGGCATCATGCACTAGTGCCAGCAAACATGTCCAACTGAGCATCTTTGCCCATCGTGGACACTACCGCATGGTCTAGATCGAGGTGGCTAGCGGTGCATGTTGTCGGCTTGGTTGGCTAAGGGTGCATGATATGGGTCAACATGAATTGTATTGCATCACATCTAGATTCCCATGTCCGGTACCGGCCGCCAGAGGCCTGGAGCAGCACGTGCATGGTACAAGAATCTGCACGGTCGCTGGCGGAGCTTGGATAAAACAAATTTGACTTAACTGACATGGGGTAGGTGCATGCTGAAATTCAATATTTAGGAATTGTAACAAAATAAAAACGACAATTCAATTGTTTGTACAGGTGACACGTTCACATGCAATATGGCAACTAGTGCACTTTTGGAGGGGAAAAATAGGTGCACTCGTTCCACCATGCCTCCCACAATTTTTCTTCCATGTATTTCGCCACAATATTGGAGGAAAAAAAGAAAGTGATTTTGCCTCAAAAAACGACTTGGGGAGAAATTCTCAACTAACCATATTTAGCTACTAGTTGGAGGTTGCCCCCCGTGGGGAGATTCGATCTACCTCTCCTTCATTTTAGGGTGAGTTCAACGTGAACGTGATGGTGAGAGGCTCAATTTGGAGCTTTGTGCGTTTACTACACAGTTGTTCTAGGAAAAAATAAGGACCTTATATTGTGAAATTATAAAATCCTTATTGAAACATGCTAAAAATCCTTATTTTAAAAAACTTGTTTGTCTTGCCAGATAAATCAAACATAAAATTATGGGGATCGTTTATTGCGTGGCCTTTCTCCCCCCTCCCTGCCATATTCGGGACATTTACCGCATTTCTAGGGTTGTAACATCGAAAGTTCAAGATCTACGGCGACCACATGAAATCATAGCAAGCATTGGGATGAAAGCCCCATGTTAAGCTCTTTGGTCCATATATGCACCATATGCTACCAAAGGGAGGGGTGGCCTCGACGTCGTTCTCTAGGCTATGATGCTCATCAGCTGCCGTTATAATCCATGCAAATTATCGAGGGGCTGAAAATTCACGGGACCTAGCACAAGTGTAATCATACGACCCCTAGCGGGTGTGCTAAAACATCGAGAGCAGCATGCGTAGGCCCTCACGTAGGCTGTGGGCAACTGGGGCCATATCCCATGCTAGATCAAGCCACAAAATGGGAATGAGTCCGTCCTGTGAAGGGAGTGCGGGGCTCGTTCCTTCATTTGCCTCAAATCTCGGTGCCGCGTGATGCTAGACCTAGTAACCAAGGACCGTCCCGTGCATCGCACTCAGCTGGAACCACAACATGCATGCACACATGGCCACATATGAGTCTACACGGTGGGGATGCATGGGTCGTGGGCTGGCACAAGTGTCATGGGTCATGTGTCTAGGTGCTACTCCACTTGGGTCTAAACAGCGGGGGTGCATGGTTTGGATCTAGGTACCGAGAGGTAACGCACGCGGTTTGTGCCTAGGCCGTACACCACGGGGCTTGGCGTTGTCTCATCATATGACCCATGAAGGGTATGGTCAAACACCGAGAGGGGCATGCATAAACCCTCACTCGGGGTAAGTGTAAACGAGGCCATATCGCATGTTGGATATAGGCAATGGGAGGGAACAAGTCCGGCATGCGGACGGTGTGTGGGGCTCGTTCCTTCACTTTCCTCAAAATTCGGTGCCGCTTCATGTGGGCCCTAACCACAAAGGCCCGTCCCATGCATCACACTCACCTGGACCCACACCGTGCAAGCACACTTGGCCACGTAGACACACACCGATAAACCTTGACAATAGCTAGGGTTTAATAATTATCCATTCATTTATCTCATCGGTACAACATAGCTAGCGATGAAAAAAAAGCTAGTAGATGCCATGTGAAATTAAATGTGCCAATTGTCCCTTCTAGTATTTTTTTCTGTAGTTCTCCCTTCTAGTATGTAGTAGTACTGCACAAAACAAAAAAATGTCCCTCCAATTTTGCTGTTTTTTAACACACTATTTTGGTGTTCGGTTTATGTTGCCACGTTTGTGCACCGACATTGTGCATTTTTTCTTTTACTTGGTTGGTTGATTGGTTGGTTCGGGCAAATCTCTGGGTGTGCACGATGTCATATACGTGCATGTTTGTACCTAAATTTCGAAAGTGACGAATTGTGTGCGGCCTAGACCTCTCTCTCCCAAACAAATTGAATTTTCACTCCCCAAATCTCGCTCCCGCCTCCAACGTTCGATCGCCTCTGCCTATCCACCCACGTCTTTGTCGCTGCCAAAAAGCCCACATTCTTGCCGGCGATAATGATTCTACCTGCTAGGAGAGGGTGCGTGGCTGGTGCGCTCCGTGCGGCGGATGTGGACCCCATGAAGGAACTGGTCGACATGGACGTCGTCGCCGCCGATTCGCAGCCGCAGCTGGTCCAACACAGCACCAACAACGACGAATAGGTTAGTGTCTGCAGATATTAACCCTAGAATTTTCCTTCTCGAGGTTAACCCTAGAAATTGCTCTCTTGTTATTCCTTGCTATTCGTATAGACAATCATACTGTTCGCCTTTTTTGGGTTAATCATACGGTTATCAGTCCTAGGGTTTGCAAATTTAGATGAATGGATCATTTGTATTCCATTTTATGCCTGTCTTCCATATAACCAAAGTTTTAGGAAACCAATACAAAGAAAAAACAATCTATTACCTGCCTTTGATATAATGTACAATTCGCTGGCATGAGATTTTTTTCCTTATAATACCATATTGCAGATTTGGAAGAATGGGAGAACTATCTACAGCTGAGGGAAGCTTTCAGAAAGAAAATCTTCAAGTGGCTCATGGCTGCCAAGATTGTGTACTAGCGTAACGGTCTCTATAAATGCTCGTTCTGCAGGAATGAGAACCTGCATCCAAAACCACAGCAATTGCAGCTTACAGAAAGAGGTGGCATGTTAAGGCAAAACCTGCTGAGTTGGCCAACAAATTGGGGAGGGTGAAGACCTAAAAGCATATAGTCATGTTTGTTTTTTGTGTTCTATCGACACCAAATGTAAAAAAATATGGGCCCACATGAACAAGTATAAATCTTTATCTCCTTCGACGACAGTCCCACATTGGCCCACATGAACAAGTGTTGAACTCATTGGACTTAGATCCTAGCAAAATTCGGTGTCATTCTGAACCTGCTTCATGGGAGGCCTTTCGGGTCAGGAAGGGTCCGTCTCGAAGCATGTTTTTGTCGACATCCTTGAATTGGACCAACAACCTTGTACCAACATGACTAGCATCATTGCCAAGTTTCGTAGCTTTTTGACGTTGTAAGGATTATCTGGGGCTTTCGCATCGATAAATCATACTAATACTTACGGTTTTTTCTGCGCCTGTTTTTTTTCTGCGCTCGAGGGTGGGCTGCCATGCATCGTGTCGTTGGGCTGTGTAAAGAAGCCCACCCGTTGGACCGAGCGATGTCTGCCACTGTTGCATGCGCCCGAGCGAGCCTATGTTGCATGCGGTTGCACGCATGCGTCTGCTTCAGCCTACGTTGCTTGCGTGCACATACACGAAGGAGCACGCGCCGCAGAGCCGTCCCTGGTTAACCCGACCGACGGCACATAGGCCAGCACTGAAACTTCTCATTTTGATTCACACTACAGTTTCCCACGCGTGTACACTCCCGATGCCGTGGTGGGAGGAAAATTTGTTCACATTTGACCCCATTACTGCCATGGTGGCTATTTAAGCCACCTATCATGTTCCTCTTCCTCTCACACCCTTCATCCATCTCCCATACTCTCCCACCTGCATTTTGCACCTGCCCTTCTTCTTCTTCACCACAAACAGCCCCAAGAACCAGCCTGCCGCAGCCATGCAGTATAGTGGGCCAACCTACCGCTTCCCCCCCCCCACCGTGCCAGAGATGCTCTACCCCGCCGGGGTGTACGTCGAGAGCACCCTTCGTGTGTGGGCGATGTCAAGGTGGAGGGACGCAAGGGGCTCACCGACTTCTTCCTTCGGGCCGGCTACGGGCACCTCCCTCTGGGATCTCCAAGGATGTACCGAGTCAAGGAGGTCATCCACAACGGGGTTGTGGTTTCTATTCTTGCCCACTTCACTAACCCCTTCGACGCATTCTACCTCCTTGGCCGCGTGTTCTGGTGTGGCTGCGAGTTCATAGCTTTCACCACCCATAACATCTTCACGGACTACGACAACGTCTTCCCCACCGACGAGCACATCCACACTCTGCCGTACCCCATCAACAACACCATGGAGGAGCAGTGACGGGCGCACGGAGGAGGAGCATGGAGGAGCCTGGTGGAGAAGCGGCGGCCATCTATCAATCTATCTATCTCTTTTAGCTAAAAAATCTATCTGTCTATATTTTTCTTGGTGTTATTTAAGTTGTAAGCGGACTATTAATTCATGTTGTGGGCTTTGGTTGGCCCGAACTATTTATATTTATTATACAAAGTTTTATAGTGGTTGGGCTTTTTTGGAACCGTTTTAATCTCTGCCATTTTAGTCATAGGAAAAAATTGTCTCAAAAAAGTCATAGGAAGAAAACAATCACGCGCCCCCCTCCCTTCCAATGCAGAACCGTCGCCGCCATCGTCCTTCCCCTCACCCATCGCCATTACAACCGCGACATCTCCTCCCTCTCCTTCTCTCCTTCTCGCGGCCGCAACTTTGCTCGTCTCCTCTTCCACATCCCACCCCTTCTTCCATCCACACAAGAACCTCGATGGAGGAGCAGATCGCCGGTGGCGACCAGGTAAAGATGGCCATATTTATGGAGATCCGTTCTTGGTTTAACAAAATAAGGAAGTTGCACTTGACGGTAATGGCCACATTGAGGGAAATGACATCCAGGGATAAGAAAAAGCTTTTCCCCCCGCCCGCACAACCAAGGCACGACATCGAGATCCTCAAGTGGGCGATGGAGCAGGCCAATTAGTCCAGCCCGTGGGACAGGCGCAGGTGGTGGGCGTTCAGATCCAGGGTAGAGCATCCACTGGATCAGGAACCCACGGTGCACGAGGTGCCATTGCAGATTGTGGAGCCTCCAACCGAGTCGGAGATGACTCTGAAACGCAAGAGGAGGAGGACAGTGGTCGCGACATCGCTTCCCCGCCATTCTCCATGCTTCCCTCACCGCTCCCCTCGTCCGAATGGCGGTGGTACCGTTGTTTAGGGTAAGTTTCCCCACACCTAATATTCCTACTGCTCGTGCTTACAGTTGTGGTGGTAGTCATTGAGTACATGCTTTTGGCGGCTGGATTATGATGTATATGAACCCTAGGCTAAATTTGTACTGTTGTAGTGGTAGTATTTGATGTTCACCTACACTTCTACTCCAAATTTTTTTATGTGTCTTTCTATTATTAAGTGCTTGATACTATATTTGAACCTTTTATATTTGAGTTGTTGATTGCTTTTTGGTAGAGCTACCAGCTCTTATGGAGATGCTCATGTTGTATGTCTTGTTATCCATGATTTGTACTTAGCATTCTGTGCAATTAGATGCCATGACAAGCCATGTAGCATATTTATTTATTGCCTCCAACATGCCATCATTTTACTCTGTGCATCTCAGCAAGTATAAATCTGTCAGCAATAAAACTTTGCGAATTTTCTTGATGGTTCCCACTAAACTATAAACCCCCCTTTTGTTTTCAAAGTAAGCCACTGACATCCAGGTCCCACGGCAGTCATGCACACACAAATGCTCCCAGTCATGTGGCCCCTGGCCCACTGGTCATCCTCGATGGCTAGCCAACCTTAGTGTGCCTCTACCAATAACAGCAACCCTTTCTGTTATAAAACTATGCAACTTTGCTTGAAGGTTGGCACTAAAAATATAACTTCTATGGCCATGCTTCCTAAAATTTAATTGCATTATGTTGTCAATACTTTCATGCCATGCCTTTTGTTGCTATGACAAGTTTATGTTGCATGGTAAAATCTTGCTCTAAAGTGGCCATGTCAATATAATTGTTTGATATTAAAAGTAAGTTGCACTTGTGAGCTTGGTTTTCTTTGCTTGTTGTAACCATCATGTCAACACTGTTTGTCATTATAACTATTTCAACATAACTGTAATTTTCACTAAGTCCTAACCTGTAACAGCAACTTTGCCATTCGTGTTTCGCAGGAAAAAAATTGGAGTTCACAAGGCTGGAGACCTGGAGTTGTGAGGCTAGGAGGCTGATGGTGCTGTTGCTGGCTGATCCTTCTTCTTCCAGCTTTTGTTCCTCCTTTTCTCTCTACTCGTTGCATTCCTGGGCTACATCCCTTTGTGTTGTTAATGTATTAAGTTGATCCTTTGAATTTATTGTATTATATTTAATGTGGAAGTACCTTAATCTCTATGAAAGAGATGTTGGTTCCATGACTGATAATTTATAGGAGCATGCTTAAATTCAATATTTAGGGATTTTTTTGAATTGTTTGGATTTCTTACCACATGTGTCACGTGGTCAATATGTAGGGATTATTAACATATGAAAACAACAATTCGATCACCTATGTAAATGTGTACAACATAATTTTCAAGATAAATTGAAAAATGACACGTGCACATGCAATTTGCCAACACGTCCAGTTGTAGTAGAAAAAGACAGCATGTGCACGTATCCAACCGTGCCTCCTACGATTTTGTTCCATGCTTTTATCGCTACATGTCTTTGGAAGTAAAAAAATATAAGGTGATTTTCTCATAATAAACCGTTTTGGAGAGAAATTTGCAACCAACCAAAAATATCTAATGCGTGCAACTTGGCCCCCGTGGGGAGATTGGATCGACTCCTAGATTATAGGGTGAGGCCATCGTGATCGTGAGAGAAGAATTCTTTTTTTCAAGGGAAGGTAGGAATTTTGTGTGGTTACGAAATGGACCTTATTGTAATTAAGGAAATTATTATTTAACAGAAACCTTGCTATTTTCAAGCCATTATAAAAATAACTAAATTGTTTTGGCAAAAAAAATTTGATTATGGGTTAGTTCGTTTTGTGGACACGTACGTGTAGTGGTGCATGCTGTGGGCCCAGGTGGCTCTAGGTGCATGCAGTGTATCATGCTGGCTAGGGGTGCACAAGGCAGTAACCTGGTGAATCGGGGTGGAAGTCTTATGCTAATTCTATTTTGTGGTGTGCGACATGTGAGTCTACCTGGGGGAATGACTGGGCTTGGGGGCCGGTGTAAGTGGTGTGGGTCTAGTGCATAAGTGGTGCGCCACGTGAGTCTAGACGGCGGGGGTGCATGGTTTCGATCTAGCTACCTTGAGGTAACGCATCCGGTTTGCGCACTGAGTGCGGGCCTGTTCCTCCGTTTTCATCGGTGCTTTCTCTCGGGTCAACAGAGAACAATCCAAATGTGCATGCTAGGTCCCGGCCTTTCTTGGGTCCCGCGTGCCATATTCGGGACAGTTGCTGCATTTCTAGGTTAGTATGATCGGGAATTCACGATCTATACCGTGGCCACATGAAATCATAGCAGGGAATGGGGTAACAATCACATGCTAAGCTCTTTGGTCCATATATATGGGCCATGTGTGACCAAAGAGAAGGGCCGCCTTGGAGCCATTGTCCATTGAGAGGAAACGAGTCTGGCCTATGAACGGTGTGCGGGGCCTGCCCCTTCATCTGCTTCAGAACTCCGTGCCGCAAGATGTGGACCCTAGCAACCAAGGCTCGTCCCGTGCGCCACACACCAACTGGACCCACACCATGCATGCACGCGTGTCCAAGTAGACACTCACTGGTCAACCTTGACAATGTACACAAGGCGCATGCGCACTCATTAGCCATCTAGCACCCAACCATGCACACCTAGCCAGCTTCACTCAAACCGTGCACCATTTGCTAGGTTCACCCACACTATCCATCCATTATTGACCCCACCTCGATTCGTTGGACCTCCAAGATGAGTCGCTTCCCTTGGCATTTCAGGTATGTCAAAGCAACACATGACTACACATATTGCACACCGAGATACGACGTCATTCGCTAGTGCCAGCCAAAACTGTGCACCTGAGCATCTCTACCCATGGTGGACACTAGCGCATGGTTAGGATCGAGAATCCTAGCGGCACATGATGTCGGCCCAATTGGTTGGGGGTGCATGACATGGGTCCAGATGAAACGCATGGCATCACATGGATCCACATTCCCCTGCCCAATACCAGACAGCGGGCTACACCAGACGAATCCAAGCAGTCGTTGACAAAGCTTGGAAACCATGTGTTATGTGCATGCTGAATTTCAATATTTAGGAATTATTAACATAAGAAAACAATAATTCAAGCGTCTATGTAAAGGTGTACAACATAATTTTCAATAAAAAATGAAACATGACACGTGCACATGCAACTTGCCAACAAGTGCACTTGTAGTACAAAAAGACAACCTGTGCACGTATCCCACCATGCCTTCTGCAATTTTTGTCCCATGTTTTTTCGCCGCATATCTTTGGAAGGAAAAAACAAAAGAATGTGATTTTCCCATAAAAAACCATGATGGCGAGATGGTTGCAACCAATCAAGATAGATAGTGCGTGGAAGTTGTCCCCCGTGGGAAGAATGGATCGACCACTCCTAGATTATAGGGCGAGGCCACCGTGAACGTGATCGTGAGAGGGTGTAGAAGGATTCGTTTTTTCGAGGGAAAGGAAGTAATTTTGTGGAGTACAGTGAGTGCTTCTCAAAGGAGTACAGTCAGGCCTACCTCAAAGATTATCTGCGAAAGCCCATGGTTGTGCGTGTCACCAACGAACATTTTGAATGTAATAAGAAGGTCTTGTTCAAGATGGGCAAGAAGGACGGGCGAGCGATCATGATGAAGAACTGGAGAGAAGTCGTTGAGGGCGCTACAATGAAAGAAGATCAAATGGCTATCTTCAGGTTCATGGAAAGGAGTGGAGGTGGGCTTAGGGTGAACATGGTTAGTGGCATGAGGATTCGTTGACCTGCCGCAGTAGTTTGACGCTAGTTTTATAATCTGTATGTACTAGCCAGTAACTGCAAGTTGGTAGTATCAGCTTTAGGGTCCAGTAAGTGCAACTTAGTAGTAATTGGTACTAGGTAGTAACTGGTACTTTGGTGGTATAACTTTTGGGTCCGACTGGATATGAAGATCATCCAGTAAGTGGAACTTGGCAGTAAGTTGGTGGTAGTATGAACCCTATGTGGCGTAATGTACTTGCTATGCAAGTGTATATATATAACGCACCCTGGTACCCTCCTTGATATAATTACCTCTATGGACTGCAATTATATTTCCATTTTTTTGCCACAGTGATGCTAGTATTTTTAGAATCAAATCTAACCAGGTTTCAAATGGATTAGAGACTTCTTTCATTTTTGAACGCGGTTTTTGTGTTGGCTAGTATGAGTTATTTTGAAAATGTGGTTTGTATGTTTGTCGCACAAAAAAATGAAATGCAAAACAAACACTTGCAGGTCGAAATGCAATGCAAAAATGATGTTTCTGTTACTTTCGAGATGGCATGCTATTTTCAAAATGATGTTTTTTAATTTGAAAAACAGTATATAATTAAAAAACATGCTATCTTTTAAAAGGCATAATTAAATAAATGATGTTTTCAAAATCAGAACACTACTTTCAAAACCGCATATTTAAAAAAGCATGTATTTTTTGAAATTAGTTTAAAAACAACGTTATATTTTTAAAAATAGCATTGTATTTTTAGAATGAGGCTGTTGTTTTGAAATCATCATGCTATGTTTAAAAACAACATATTCAAAAGAACATGATTTTTTTTAAATCAGCATGCTATTTTTGAAATTAGCATGCTATTTTAAAAGTAGCATATTGAAAAGAGCATTATATTTTTAAAATAAGCATGCTATTTTGAAAATAAGCATGCTATTTTTAAAATTAGCATGATATTTTTGAAATAAGCATGCTATTTTTAAAAGAAGCATGCTATTTTTAAAATTAGCATGATATTTTTGAAATTTGCATGTTATTTTAAAAGTGGGATAATTTTAAAAGTAGCGTGCTATTTTAAAAATCAGCATGATATTTTTGAATCAGCATATTCATTATATTTTATTTTCAATTGAACATGCTTTTTTCAAATGAGCATGCTATTTTTAAAATATTAGCATGCTTATTTTCTATTTGAAAATAAATGATTGTCAATGTTATTTGAAAACGAAGTTTCTATTAATGTTCTATTTTCTTATATATATAAATTTTCGGTTTCTATTTTATATTTCAAGTATGAAATTTGACTATACTTTGAACAAATTTCAGCAATATATAATGTAAAAAATGAAAAAAAATACAGAAAACCAACTGCACTAAAAATGCATTGTTTCATCGATGTTGATAAATCATAACTAGCCTACCATGTCGACCCATCCATAATAAAATGAGGGTGTACCAATCAAACGAGGAATTCAGAAAAATAGTGGCAGTCTATCAAATAGGTCTAATACATGAGAAACAAGGTGGATCATGACATGGAAAACTGTCTACTATAGTTTGTTCTCAATTTTTCGACCCCAGAAATCCTTTTGTTTTCTCTGTGTCGGGGAACTAATCCACGAGCACCTATGGGACCGGCGGACCGAGCCCCTTTCGGTTCGGCGGGGGGGGGGGGGGGGGGGGGAGATCGCACGAAGAGCAGATCGAGGCGAAACACACGAGCAGTTTACCCAGGTTCGGGCCGCACGGATGCGTAAAACCCTACTCCTGCTTTGTGGTTTGTATTGAGTTCTTGCTCGGCAGAGCTGAGTGCTACCGTACACACCAGCAGCTAACGAGACCGAGCGTGAGTGTTCCCTCTCTTTTTTTCCTCTACGTTGCACATGGGCCTCCTTTTATATGCTCAAGGGGTCACCGACAGGTGGCAACGTAGACAAGGGTAAAAATGGAAAGGTGTTGCGGTTGGTACAGCTACCTGCTATAGTGTATCATACCTAACCCTGACGGCAGGGGACAAGGGCATTAAATGACCGTCTGCGTCGCCCAAATAGTACAAAAGGGACCGTCAGGGACGCCACCGCTCGCCACGATGGCAATCTTGTCAGCGTCGCTTGCCACCGCGCACCGCTGGCTGCACAGCCTCCCACCACGTACGCCTGGAAGGGTCCCAGAGCGACACGTTGGTGGATGTGCTGGAGCGCTGGTACAGAGTGGTGGCTTGCTGCGGCAAGCGCCTTGCCGCGGTCGTTGTCTTGTCGCGTCCAGGAGCTTGTCGCTCACCGGGCCTTGCCGGGACGCGTGGCGCGTCGCGGCAAGTTCCTTGAGATGCCTTGGTTGGCCTTCTCGGCAAGCTCCTCTTGCCGGGGTTTTGTCTCCTTGGCTTGGATACTTTGTCCTTGAATGGCTCCAAAGGAACGACGGAGGACCTTGGCGGTCACCCGGCAAGCCATGCCGCGGGATGCTGCGACTGCCCGTGCACAAGTTCGGGATACTAGGGTACCCCTACTCTAGTACACCAACAGGAGCCCCCGGGCCTGGGCCATACACGGTGCCGAGCGCTGTTGGGCCAGGCCCAAAATAGGGCACGGGCACGCGCGGCATGGGTTACGCCGTATCTCTCCCCGTATCCGCCGCGCCCTCCCCGAACGGCACGTGTTGAATGCGGCGTCGTGGGAGAGATCGTGGGTGGTTTCTTTATTCGGAAAGGCGGAACGTCCGCCCCCTCCCTCTTTATAAGCAGGGGAAACAGGGGTAGTTCACCCTTCGCCGGTTGCTACTCCAATCTCGGAGACTTCCGCCGCTCCCCCGTCTTCCCAAAGCTGAAAGAGAGCAGCGCCCTGACCCCCATCGCCACTAGCACCACCAACGCCGTTGACCTCCTCCACCACTTCCGCCATGGCTCTGAAAGCCGACAAGGGGAAGGTTGTGAAGTCGACCGAGGCGCAGCGGCTTGCGGTGCTGCGAAAGGAGCGGGCAATCTTCCCCCCCAAGCTCACCGCGAGGGAGCTGAGGGAGTATTACTACCTCTTCTGGTCGACGGAGACGCGAGCGCATCCGCGCACGAAGGTACTTCCAGCCGTCGCTTGGAAAATGGCTCCAAATGGATATCCTTTCTTCGCCTTGTTCTTCTACTGCAGGCTCTACCCGCCTTTCTCTGAGTTTTTCTGCGATATTATGAACACCTACGGGTTCCGCCTCCTTGACTTCACCCCCAATGCTGTTCTGACCATGGGAGTTTTCGCACATCTGTGCGAAAACTTTGTCGGAGTCTATCCAAATGTAGCCCTTTTTCGCCACTTCTTTATGCCCTGAGTAGAGAAAGGAGAGCCTTTATCCGGCAGAATCGCCTGGATCTCAAGGGCCGGCAAGAAGGACGCTTATCTGGAGGAAGAGTTCCGCGGCAAGTGGGAGGAATGGAGAGCAGACTGGTGCTAGCTTGTCGAGCAGAATCCGCAGCCGTTTACCGCCCGGCGCCAAGCCCCAGTAGCACGCGGCAGCGATTGGAGCAACATGGCCCCGGAAGACGATAGGCTGAAGATTGCCGTCACCCGGATCCACCGTCTCAGGCTTTCCGGGCTCACTGTAGGCGCTGTTGGCGCAGATTTTCTTCGCCGCCGCATCGCCCCCCTACAGGAACGGAGGAGACCCGCCTGGGAATTCAAGAATGCAGCGGATATCATGAGGCTGCATCCGGGCCTCAACTTCAACTTCACTGTTCTGGAGCTTAACGCGATGCTCCAGGAGCTGTTCAAGTACGACCCTCAACATCCCGAAGTGTTCAGGTTGCCGAAGGGTGTCGTTCCGCTGTGCAACAGCTCCACGCTCGACCGCATCTGTCCAATGATGCTGCTGTGCGATTCGCATGGAATTGTCCCAAGTTGGCAAGAGCCTGCAGACGACGTCGTGCAGGAGTTCTTTGATGGCTTGCTAGAAGTGCTGGTCCGCTCCGACGAAAAGAAAAGCCTCACTCGTGACACCACCGATGCGGAGATGAAACGCATCGCCACCAGGCTAGAAGACGTGGCGGCAGCCGCAGCCGCGGGCAAGTTTGGATTCACCGTGGAGGAGGCAGAGGCAGCAGAGGCGGCAAGCCATACCGAGCAAGAGGAGCTTGCCAGTGAGGAAGAGCTTGCCGGGCATGACATCGAGTCGAGCGAGCCCGCCGAGGATACGAGCGGCTCGTTGGAGATCAAGTCCTCTTCCTCCTCATCCTCAGACAGCTCGCCGCAAGCAGAGCCCCCAGCTCCACCAAGAAGGCGTCTCTGCAAGGCCGGGGACGTAGCGGGGCGGCGGGCGAGTCGACAGTCGCCAAGCCGTGTGAAACGCTCCATCGCGGCCAGCACTGTTGCCGCGGGAGCACCTCACGCTGCTGCGACAACTGGAGCGGGGTCCACCCGAACCACCGCTTCTGCTCCTGCCGCTTCTCACGCCGTGGCGGCAGCCGGAGCGGGGTCGTCTCAGACCACCACCACTGTTCCCGCCAAGCGGCCAAGGGAACCTACTCCTCCGCCTCCTCGCGCCGGACGTGAGCCGGACTTCGAGTTCTACACGTTCAGTTCCGACGAGGAAGAAGAAGAGTAAGATTCTCTTGTTGTACTTGTAGTTCTTCAATTCTTGCTGTTTTGTCTTGTATCTCATTTGCTTTACTCTGAACTTATTCCTTTTTAGAACTCTGGCCCAGAGAGCAGCGAAGAGAGCCAAGGTCCCGGTGATTATCATCGAGGACGAACCCACCGCGACAGCAGGGGGTGCGTCGGAGACAACCTTGCCAGACCCGGCAACTATTCTCCAGAGTAGCCCCCAGCGTAAGTATATTGTTCGCTTTCCGCTGTTAGGCGCACATGGATACTCTTTCTTTGCTGACATCTGACTGTTGGTTTGTGTAGGAGCAGAGCAGCCCCACCAGGAGCGCCCGGAGGCCGCCCCCGAAATGCCAAGGGAGAGTCCTCCGGCAAGGGAGAGGTCTCCGGCAAGGGAGAGTTCTCCGGCAAGGGAGAAGTCTCCGGCAAGGGAGAGTTCTCCGGCAAGGGACAGCACCAGCGGCCCCCCGGCGGCGGAGACCTCGACTGCAGAACCCGGTACAGGTAATCCTCTCGCTTCAAAACGTCCCTTGGGTTCTTCTTCTTTTGATCTTCTTTTTTGGATATTTGCTTGACTCTTCTCCCTTTTCCGGCCGTCAGACCCATCTGCTGCGGAGCCGATGGAGACCGAGGTTGCCGCCGACGACACCGCTGCCACCGAAGAAGCAGCCGGCGCTAACGATCCCGCCGGCGTAGAGGCCGCCAAAGCTGCCGCCGCAGAAGCAGGCGGGGGGTCTGGCGATCGCACTGACGGCCCTGAGGCCGCAAGAGCGCCAGGCGCTACGCCGACCGCCGATCCATCCGCCGTGGCCGCAGCGTCAGGCTCCGAAGAGCCCCAGCCAGGCGTCTACTTGAAGCCCGGCGATGGCGTCTTCATCAACCTTCCCTGGGCGTCAAGCTCCAGGGCGCCGGTCGAAGGAGAGAGCTTCGACGGAGAGGTGCTCGCCTCCGCTGGGCTGACGTTGGTTGACGCGCCGAGCAGCAGCAACAGCGAGCCTGAGGAGGAGGAGCTGCTGCGGAAGCTGGTGTCGCTCTACCGTGCTCAGCAAGCCAAGCTGGAATCCCGCGAGGCGCTTGTTGCGAAGGCGGGAGTGGACATCGAAAAGCGCGCGGAGGAGCTGCGGGGTCTCAACCAGGAAGCTCTCCGGTCCCTGGCAGAGGAGCGGGCGCAACTCGCCGACGAGCAGAAGGCCTTCCTCCTCGAGAGGGCTGAAGTCGAAGAGCAACAACGGCTTGCCGCTGACAAGCTGTCTGCGCAGGAGGGCAAGCTGGCGCAGCGGAAGGTCAACCTTGACGGCCACGAGGAGGAGCTTGCCGCACGCGAGCGAACCTTCGGCGGAGCCCTCAAGCAAGCAGAGGATGCTGCCGCAGCTGCCGAGGCCGCCAAGAAGGAGCTGGAGACGAAGGTGGCGCAGCTGGAGGCCGATCTCAAGGCGAGCGGTGAAGGGCTTGCCGTGCTCAAGCTTGAGCGGGAGAAGGACGCCTACAACCACTCAGAGCTGCAGGCTCGTCTCACCGAGAAGGGCAAGGAGCTTAGCGCCGCCAAGGACTCCAATGCAGATCTTGAGTTGAAGCTGACTACTTTGACCAAGACGCTGGACGGCGCCAGGGAGCAGGAGGCGGCCTTGAAGGAGGAGGTCAAGGCCGACAAGGCGCTGCTGGTGAGTGCTGCTGCCGCCCAGAACACTTTTAGGGAGAATGTGGAGCACTAGACGGAGGGTCTCGTGAATGTTGCCGCAGACATTGACAGGAAGCTGGCACAGCTGGGATGGAGGATCTCGGGTATCCTTCCGACGAGAACCTCCAACCCAGCGCCAAGCTCACCTTGTTCTTCAAAGGCGTGGCGATGGCCCTCCGGCAACTCCAGGAGAGGATCCCAAAAAAGCTGGCCGATGAGTCGTGCAAGATCTGCGTGGGAGCTCTTCAAAAGGTGTTGGTGAAGGTGGCCTTCCGCAACCCGGGCCTCAACCTCACCAACGTCCTCAAGACCCTGCCGCCGGATGCTGATCTGGAGGCGCTCAAGACCCTTGTCGCACCCATTGTGGACAAGGTGAGCGGGATCAAGAGGGTTGAGGGCGATCGCGTAGACTAGGCCGCCCGTTTTCTTCTTTTCTTGTCGCTGCTGGTCATGTTATGAGAACAGTCTGTTAGAGCCGCGACAAGCTACCTTGTAATATAACTCTATTCCGGGTAATGATTGCAATGTTATTTCCTTTACTTGATTCCTTCCTTTGTTTGTTTTTGCCCTACGCTTTTAGGGAACTTGCCGGCGCAGGCACCTTAGCCGCGAGCGCTGAGTGCGGCACGTCAGCAGCCTGCTGGCGGTGCCACTACCGACAAGAAACCTTGTCGCAACTAGTCGCAGCACACATAAGTTGTTGAGCGGACTGGAAATAAAGTAAGGGCGCAACTAGCTACGAGTTGGTTCCTCCGCGCACAGGTTTTCCATACAAAGCACGGTCGTTCAAGGAAGATAACTTAAAAATTTTAAAAAAATCTGATTGCTCAAACTTTGGCAACTTAGCTTTTCTGTTGTTTGCTTCCCGGTAAGGCGAAACTTCCTTGAACGACGCCTGGTCCATACCATTATCTTCTCCTCCCCCCCGGCAAACTCGTGGGCGAGGAGAAAATAAAGATATGGAGCCTTATGGCTCGTTGTTGCTTACCGGGGGTAGGTGCTGCACAAAGTGTCAGATAACACATGCAAAAAATAGAAAGCGTGAAATTGACAAGATGTGCGGAGCACATGAGCTTTATGCACGGGGTCTGCGCCCGGCTTTGTACAAAGGATTACATGCAACAGCGGCAAGACTTGTACAAAAGGTGGTTGCCGGAACGGGTTCCGGCAACCACGCCTTATGGGTAAAACTTACGAAGATGCTCAATGTTCCAGGAGTTGCTCACCGAAATGCCATCTTCGGTCTCAAGGCGGACAGCGCCAGGCCTAGCGACTCGTTTCACCCGGTAAGGGCCTTCCCACTTCGCCGTCAACTTGTTGGAATTCTTGGCGGACTAAACACGCCGAAGAACAAGGTCGCCTTCCTCGAGACTTCTGGCGTTAACTTTGCGGCTATGGTAGTGGTGCAAAGCTTGCTGGTAGCGAGCAGCTCGTACAGCAGCCTGAAGACGGTCTTCCTCAAGGAGCAGCGCGTCATCTTGTTGTAGCTGCTCTTGCTCAAGCTCATCATAAGCGAGCACTCGAGGTGACCCGTATACGAGTTCCGTGAGGAGAACTGCGTCTGCTCCATAGACTAGAGTGAAAGGTGTCTGGCCAGTGGCTCGATTTGGCGTCGTCCTGATCGACCAAAGAACCACCGGCAGCTCCTCAATCCAGTTTCTTCCGCACTTGTGCAGCCTGTCGAAAGTCCTGGTCTTGAGCCCACGCAGCACTTCAGCATTTGCCCTCTCCGCTTGACCGTTGATTCTCGGGTGAGCAACAGAAGCGAAGCAGACTTTGGCGCCAAGATCTTGGACGTACTACATGAAGGTGCGGCTCGTGAATTGCGTACCGTTGTCGGTGATTATCCTGTTAGGGATCCCGAAGCGGCAAACAATCGACCTGAAGAACTTGACTGCTGACTGTGCTGTCACCTTCCTCACTGCTTCCACTTCCGGCCACTTTGTGAACTTGTCGATTGCAATGTACAAGTACTCAAAGCCCCCGACTGCTCGGGGAAAGGGGCCGAGGATGTCGAGCCCCCAGACCGAAAATGGCCAGGATAAAGGGATCGTCTGGAGAGCTTGAGCTGGCTGGTGTATCTGCTTGGAATGGAACTGGCACGCTTCACACTTGGTTACTTGTGCAGTTGCATCCTGGAGGGCTGTCGGCCAAAAGAAACCTTGCCTGAATGCTTTGCCGGCAAGTGCTCTTGCGCCAATGTGGTGACCACATATGCCTCCATGTATCTCTGCCAACAGCTTTTGTCCATCTTCCTGGTGAATACACTTCAATTTCACACCGTTGAGTCTTTTTCTGTACAGTGTGTTGTCGACAAACTGGTACATACTTGACTGCCGGGCTACTCTTTCCGCTTCTTCTTGCTCTTTGGGAAGTTCTCCTGTCTGAAGGAAACGGACAATCTGCTGTGCCCATGCTGGAGCTTGTGGCTCGACAACAAGGACTAAAGGCACATCTGCTGCTACGGGAACATCCGCTTCTGCTGCCGGAGCTTGACGTTCCCCGGCAAGCTTGCCGGAGCAAAACTTGTCTGGAGCCTCTGCTTCAACGGAACAAACCTAGGGCTTGCCGGAG
Organism: Triticum monococcum; assembly: GCA_034509565.1. NCBI lineage: Eukaryota > Viridiplantae > Streptophyta > Magnoliopsida > Poales > Poaceae > Triticum > Triticum monococcum. The sequence goes on from CM067842.1 coordinate 282,336,958, forward strand.
CAGACTGCTCCTCAGCACTCTTGGTGTTGATCTTGGGGACCTTCTTGGCGGCGGCTTCGGGAAGCTCTGCCGGAAAATAGTCACGAGAAATCCACTTCCTCTTCTTGCTCTGTCCAGTTGATGGCGTTACGGATGGTTGAGTCAGCTTGAGCACAAAGATCCCTGGTTTCACAGGTAACTTAAGTGCGGCGCACTTTGATAGGCCATCGGCAATGTCGTTCTGAGCTCTTGGAACATGCTCCATCTGTAGGCCGTCAAAGTGCTCTTCTAGCTTTCTCACTTCGTCAACGTAGGCTTCCATCTACGGACTCTGATAACTCTTGTTCACTTGGCAGACGACAAGCTGCGAGTCACCCCTAACAATGAGCTTCTTGATCCCAAGGTCTGCCGCGATCCTGAGACCAGCAAGCAAGCCTTCATACTCTGCAGTATTGTTTCCTGCTTGCTCCTTGGGACAGTGCATCTGGACTACGTACTTGAGGTGCTCTCCGGTGGGTGCCACAAGCAGCACGCCAGCGCCGGCGCCTTGAAGTGAGAAGGCACCATCAAAGTACATCAGCCACTCTTTGCTTGCTTCCTCGACGGGGATGCTCGTTTCTGGAATTTCTTCATCTGGTGTTGGCGTCCACTCTGCTATGAATTCTGCCAATGCTCTGCTTTGGATATTTCAAGTACTCTCAAACTTGAGGCCAAAGCTAGGTAGTTCCAGTGCCCACTCAACAATCCTGCCTGTTGCTTCTGGATTATGTAGTATCCTCTTCAGCGGAAAACGAGTGACAACTGTGATCTCATGTGCTTGGAAGTAATGGCGCAGCTTTCTCGAGGCCATGAGAAGGCCGAAAAGCACCAAAGTACCTTGACCTAGCCCCCTGCAGAAGGGAACTGACAAAGTAAACTGGGCGCTGTACCATTCTCTTCTGCATCTCCTCGCGCGCCTGCGCAGATCCATCTTTGTCGGGACCAGAGCTTGTCGGGGAAGCCCCCTGTTTGTCGCTGGATGAGCCTGCCGTGGTTGCTAGCTCGTCATCTGCCTCCATCTCTGCTACTAACGCAGCACTAACCACTTGATTGGTTGCCGCTATATACAGCAGCAACTTCTCTTGTGGCTTAGGTGCAACAAGTGTTGGAGTGGAGGACAGGTATCTCTTCAAGTCTTGCAGCGCAGCCTCCGCTTCCGGAGTCCATTTCATTGGACCTGCCTTTTTAAATATTTTGAAAAACGGCAGGGCGCGCTCAGCAGACCTAGAGATAAACCTGCTGAGAGCAGCCACGCAACCGGCAAGTCTTCATACATCCTTGACGCGCTTTGGTGCTTCAATCTGCTCAATGGCCTTGATCTTGTCGGGATTGGCTTCAATTCCCCGCTGAGACACGAAGAACCCGAGAAGCTTGCCGGAGGGGACTCCAAACACACACTTCTCAGGGTTGAGCTTGAGGCTGATCTTGCGTAGATTCGCAAAGGTCTCGTCTAAATCTTGAATCAGAGTTGCCGTGTCCTTGCTCTTGACCACTATGTCATCCATGTAGGCTTCCACATTTCTGTGTATTTGTGGCTCAAGAGCGACATGGACTACCCTTGCAAATGTTGAACCAACATTTTTTAAACCGAAAGGCATCTGTATGAAACAGTCCGTGCCACATGGAGTGATGAATGCGGTCTTCTCCTCATCCTCTTCTGTCATGAAGATTTGATGGTATCCTGAGTATGCGTCAAGAAATGAAAGCAAGTCACATCCGGCCGTGGAGTCAACAATCTGGTCAATGCGCGGCAAGGGAAATGGGTCTTTGGGACAAGCTTTATTAACATCGGTAAACTCGATGCAAAGCCTCCATTTCATGTTTTCCTTGCGCGCGACTACAGGATTGGCCAACCACGTAGGATGGAGCACTCCTCTGACAAGGCCTGCTGTTTCCAATTTCTTGATCTCTTCTGCGATGAATTCTTGGCGCTCCACTGCTTGCTTCCTGACCTTCCTGACCTTCTGACAAACGGCAAGATGGTGCTCAATTACTTTCCTGGGAACACCGGGGATGTCAGACGGTTGCCACACAAACACGTCAACGTTCGCCCGCAGGAAAGCAATGAGCGCGCTTTCCTATTTAGGGTCAAGAGTGGCACTTATGGTGAAGGTACCACCAGTGCCGTCCTCCTTGGCGGACACCTTCTTGGTCTCTGGCGGAGCTGCCATTGTCTTCTTACACTTGCCGGTGGAGCTCGATGGTGCATCCTCGATGGTAGCGCAGCACTCCGAAGAGGTGCGCTTGCTGGAGTGGGCATCAGAACTCTTGCCGGACTTGGTCTTCTTCTTCCCCCCGGGAGCTTCAACGGCAGGTGACTTGCGATCTGTTGCGGCTGCCGCTTCCCGGTAGATCTTGTCGGCGCAGATAAGAGCATCCTTCTTGTCGCCAGGGACAGAGATGACGCTTATCGGGCCTGGCATATTCAGTATGTTGTATGCGTAGTGAGAGGCTGCCATGAACTTGGCGAGTGCTGGACGGCCGAGTATCCCATTGTAAGGCAATGGAAAATCGGCAACGTCAAAAGTGACCCTCTCAGTCCTGAAGTTCAACTCGCTGCCAAATGTTACTGGCAACGTGACCTTCCCCTTCGGCTTGCTCCTTCCTGGGTTGCGTCCTTGGAATGTGCCGGTCTCTTCAAGCTCGCTGTCAGGGATCTGGAGTTTCTGGAGTACAGCGGAGGAGATCAGGTTCAAGCCGGCCCCGCCGTCAACTAGCATCTTAGTGACCTTGAGGTTGCGGATAGTTGGTGAAACCAACATCGGCAAGCAACCGACCGCAGTTGTGCGATCAGGGTGGTCCTCAATATCAAAGATGATAGGCATGCTGGACCATTTCAGAAGCTTGCGTGACTCGACAGGTGGTTACGCCGCATTGACTTCCCGCACCCACTGCTTGTGTTGGCGATGCAAAGTATGTAGAGAAGCATCACCGTCAACGCACAAGACCTCTGTGGCTTTCTGGAACTCCTGCTCACTGGTCTCGACATCATCCATGTCTTCGTTGTCGTCGTCATCTTCATCCTTGTCGCGGCCGCGGGGAGGTCTGTCTCCTTGCCGCTGCTTGGCCTTGCCGCGGCGTCCTCCCAGGCCGGCGCGCTTCTTGTCGGATTCTCCAGCGCCTCCTTGGGCCCTCTCCTTGTCGCGTCGCTCGTATTCAGCCTTTTGCTGCTGGACAAGCTGCTCGACCTTCTTGCAGCTCTGGAGGTCATGGCCCTTGGTGCGGTGGATCTTGCAGTACTGCTTGTCGGTGCCATCCTGCTTGTCGGCGACCGCCACAGCCTGGCAGTTGGTGCATGCGGCAATCTCCTTGCCGGAGCTACCAGCTTTGGCTTTCTTGGCGCCACCTTCGTTGCCGGACTGCTCAATGACTAGCACATCTTTGCCTTTCTTCTTCCTGTTGTTCCGCCGCCGGTTTTTCTTTGCCGGGGCAGCATCCTCGCTGTCAGATCCTCCTGCTCCTGTATTCTCTCCAGGTAGTTTCCTCCCTTCCTTAGCACATGCACACTTGTCGGCCAGGGCATACAGCTCACTGACGTCTCTGATCTTGCACATCGCCATCTCCTCCCGCATCCTGCGGTTGCGCATGTTCTGATGGAACGCGCTGATGACTGCGGCAGGGTGGACATCTGGGATGTTGTGCTGTACATGGCTGAATCTTTGAATGTACTTGCGCAGGGGCTCTCCTTCCTTCTGGGCGAGCAGGTGAAGGTCACTCTCTTGGCCATGAGGTTTGTGGCCGCCTATAAAGGCGCCGACAAACTAATGGCATACGTCTGCCCAGGAGGATATGGAGTTGTCTGGCAAATGCATGAGCCAGGACTTGACGTTGGGCTTGAGCACCAGCGGGAAGTAGTTGGCAAGGATCTTGTCCTCCCGCCCCCGGCAGCTTGCACCGCGATGGTGTAGATGCTGAGGAACTCCGACGGATGCGACTTGCCGTCGTACTTCTCTCGTATGTCTGGCTTGAAATTCTTCTTGCTGGGCCACTGGACTTGCCGCAGCTCACGAGTAAACGCAGGGCAACCTACCGCGTACGGCAAGTCACCTGGTTCCCCTGGTGCATGCATGTCGACAAAGGGCCCATCGCGCTGGTCTGATTGACGCCGCGCTTCTCTTCGGCGCTCGATGCGAGTACGAGCGTCTTCTTGCTGTCGTTCGTGAAGAACTTGGCGCTGATCGCGACGAGCTCGTGGATCTGATGAGGCGGTGGAGTCGCTGTCGAGGTGGATCCGGCGAGTCGGTGATCTTGGCCTTCGGGGCGGAGAGTGCACGGTGGTTGCACCCCCACTGGTCCTGTCGCCACCGGCTCGTGCCTGGCTGACTTGCCGTGGCTGCGATGTACTCGGCTGCCGTGGAGTGTCGCCATTGGCGAAGCCGATGAGACTCTGAATGGTGGCCCTCCAGTCATCGATCTTGTCTGCCGCTGGAGGGTAGTCTAGGAGCAGTTGAGCTCGCGCCAAAGCTTCTGCTGAAGTGGCGGGTGGCGGCGGCGAACGGTGTGAGGAGCGGGATATGCTCGGACTTCTAACTATGTTAGAAGGAGCCGTATCTCGTCCAGGCGACCGTGCCCCGCTCGTGCCAGCATGTTGGCGTCCCTGCTGGTCTTGAGCACTCCGAGATCCACCAGCTCGATCTTGGTCCAGCAAACGTATGGTACCGTGAGTACCATGACGCTGCCGCTCCCGCGCCTCCTGGGATGGGCACGGTGCATGTACCGACGCCGAGGTCTTGGAGTGCGCCCGGTCGTTGTGGGAGCCGACTGCGCCGCTGATGGGCAGCGCAGCCTTGTCCTTGGACCTGGCAGCACCATGGGCTCCCTCATCGACGCCCGTTCTTCCGCCGGCGTCTACCCCACCAGCCGTTTGCTCCAGCGGTGGTGGGTTCGGCGCGGACGGAGCAGCCGCCTTCGAAGCCTTCTTGTTCGGCGGCATGTCGATGAAGACGATGAAGATTTAGCTCGTGTGAACGCCGGATCAGGTTCACACAACCTTGACGCACCCCCTACCTGGCGCGCCAAAGATGTCGGGGAACTAATCCATGAGCACCTATGGGACCGGCGGACCGAGCCCCTTTCGGTTCGGCAGTGGGGGGGGGGGGGGGGGGCGGAGATCGCACGAAGAGCAGATCATGGCGAAACACATGAGCAGTTTTCCCAGGTTCGGGCCGCACGGATGCGTAAAACCCTACTCCTGCTTTGTGGTTTGTATTGAGTTCTTGCTCGGGAGCGCTGAGTGCTACCGTACACACCAGCAGCTAACAAGACCGAGCGTGAGTGTTCCCTCTCTTTTTTTCCTCTACGTTGCGCATGGGCCTCCTTTTATATGCTCAAGGGGTCACCGACAGGTGGCAACGTAGACAAGGGTAAAAATGGAAAGGTGTTGCGGTTGGTATAGCTACCTGGTACAGTGTATCATACCTAACCCTAACGGCAGGGGTCAAGGGCATTAAATGCCCGTCTGCGTCGCCCAAATAGTACAAAAGGGACCGTCAGGGACGCCACCACTCGCCACGATGGCAATCTTGTCAGCGCCGCTTGCCACCGCGCACCGCTGGCTGCACAGCCTCCCGCCACATACGCCTGGAAGGGTCCCAGAGCGACACGTTGGTGGATGTGCTGGAGTGCGGGTACAGAGTGGAGGCTTGCCGCGGCAAGCGCCTTGCCACGGTCGTTGTCTTGTCGCGTCCGGGAGCTTGTCGCTCACTGGGCCTTGCCGGGATGCGTGGCGCGTCGCGGCAAGTTCCTTGAGATGCCTTGGTTGGCCTTCCCGGCAAGCTCCTCTTGCCGGGGTCTTTTCTCCTTGGCTTGGATACTTTGTCCTTTAATGGCTCCAAAGGAACCACGGAGGACCTTGGCGGTCACCCGGCAAGCCTTGCCGCGGGATGCTGCGACTGCCCGTGCACAAGTTGGGATACTAGGGTACCCCTACTATAGTACACCGACACTCTGCTTGACCCTGTGCATCTAAACATCATGTCTCGACTTCACTTTAGCTTTCCTGCATGAAACAACATTTGTTAATAGGATAGCAAAGAAGATTTGAGCATGTACAGTACACTATAACAGAAAAAACACTAACTTCACTAATTTTCTCTTCATAGCTACAGAAGCTAACTTGACAACTCTTATTTGCTCAGCCTGTGGTACATTCCTATCAGGCCTTTTTGTCTTCATCACCCCTTTGGCCTATTCTTTACCGCCCCTACTAGAGTATTTCTTGGAAAAGTTAAGAAACGTCAACACAATACTAGCAAATACCCAACTTCTAGAGCGGACATGTAAGTATAGACACTAACTTCACTGGTTTTCCTCGTGCACCCTTGTCATCGTTCTTTTTCGTCCTCCTAGCATTGACATTTGGAGTGCCCTTGTGTTCCCTGCAAAAAATGAAATAGATGAATCTGCAGCCAGCATTCGAAAACATGTTTAGGTACACACAATTGTGCTAATGCCCACTTGTTTGGTTTTGCATAATCCTCTTCTCCAACCTCCAATGGTCTCTTTCTAGCCCTCCTCAGCCCACCATCTTCTACATCTGAATCTTCCTCTTCTTCCTCATCTGAATCTCCCTCTTCTTCTGCATCTAAATCTCCCTCTTCTTCTGCATCTGAATCTTCCTCTTCTTCTGTACCTGAATCTTCCTCTTCTTCTGTACCTGAATCTTCCTCTTCTTCTGTATCTGCCTCTATCTCTTCTTCTGTATCTGCCTCTGTCTCTTCTTCTGTATCTGACTCTGTCTCTTCTTTTTGCTTCTTCCTCCTTGTGCTATTTCATTTCCCTGATTTTTCCCTGCGTAAATTGAAGAAAAACATGTGAAAACTCTCCGGGAGAAGAACATATTAACACTGTAAGCATGGAGGGAAATGAACAATGAGATTAACATGTGCACTAACTTTGTTGCTTTTTTTGAATCTTCCTCTTCTTCTATATCTGAATCTGTGTCTTCTTCTGTCTCTGAGTCTTTCTCTTTTCGCTTCTTCCTCCTTATGACCTTTGATTTTCCCGATTTGTTCCTCAGTAAATTGAAGAAAAAGAGATAACATATTAACATTGTAAGCATGTATGGAAATGAACAATAAGATAAACATGTGCAATAACTTCGTTGCTTTTTTTCCTCTCATCCGCTCGCGCCTGGATTTAATTCTCTTGTTCGATTCTTCGGTAGTTGGTTTCCCTTTTGGAACTATTTTGATTAGATTTTCGATGTCATCAGTGCAGCATTCGCGAGCAGTAGAGAAGTATGCCGGCAAAGGAACAAACAATTAATGGCCTTCATCCAAATCAGTTTTTTCTCCATCAACCAATATACTCCGGAGGAACTCCATCACTTGTTCTGACTGCGAATCGGTAGCTACGGCTGTGAATAAAGCGTCACTAGCCATGTTGCATAGTTGATGATACTTATTCATGTGATCAGACCATACATGAGTATTCGCAATCCTCAAAGAAGGGAACGCTGGCTTGGCCTACATTGTCCATCTTTTCTTGACAATTTTTTTTGAAATGTGCGTACACCAAGATGATCCAGAACGCAAAATATATGTGCGAATGGGTAATCCTGACTTTCCAACTTTTTACATTTACAAGCTGCATCATCCAGTCTTGCTCCTGTAAATGGACAAGTCACATGATATATAAAATCCACAAGCTTAGCATCCACGCCTTGGGCATCCAACTTTTTTGCCTCCAACTCCTCACGGTCCTTACCTTCCAAGTGATTGGGATCCTTAGCATCCATGTTTTTGGCATGCAAGTCCACACCATCCTTTCCTTCCAAGTCATTGGAATCCTCAGCATCCAAGTTTTTTGCATGCAAGTCCTCAGCATCCTTACCTTCCAAGTCATTGGGATCCTCAGCAACCAAGTTTTTTGCGTGCAAGTCCTCAACATCCTTACCTTCCAAGTCATTGGGATCCTCAGCATCCATTTTTTTGCATGCAAGTCCTCAGCATACTTACCTCCCTTACCTTGCAATTCTCTAGCATCCCTGCCATATGGGACTTTATCATATGGGGCTTTGTGCAAAACTCCAAACACGACCAAACCATCACATGCTACCCGGTCCGTGACCTGCCAATTTGTCCCTTCGACAATCTGACGCTTTACCTTTGGAAACATCACAGTTGTATAAATATAAGTGGCAGCAATCTACAGAGGGTGTGCATTCAACTTAGTGAAGGGTATCATATGTGTTGCTACTGCGTCTAATGTTGCTTCAGTCTTTCGCATTATGGATACACAGTGCTCAACATGATGAAACAAATCAACAACCTACATTTTCATGTTCAGGTGCACAAGAAGCCTTGAGTTGAGAGACTCACTCCTCTGATTACTCATCATGCCTAGGAAATATCTACCCTTTGTGTACGCAACAGCCCATTTGTGTCGCAGCTCGTACATCCTGTTAACCCATGACGACCTCTTGCCCATTGGTTTTATTTTGAACCGAACCTTATAAGCCTCCCATCTTTTCTCAAACTCATCAACATCCCAACGACGGTAAATGAATTCCCTAATTTGCTCCAGCTTTTCCTCGTGGAGGTGCATCACCATATTCTCCTCGATATGCCATGTGCACAAACGATGATCTGTTCCGGTCCAGACAGTAGCTATTGCTTTAGCCATTGCACCGTCCCCATCGGTGATTGCTGAAATTGGTGCCGTCTGGGACATTGCCACCAAAAATACATGAAGAAGCCATTGGTATGATGCAACTGTCTCGTCTGACAGTAGACCGACCCCAAACAAAACTGTGCTGCGGTGATGGTTCAGACCAACAAATGGAACAAACGGAAGCCTATACTTGTTAGACCGATATGTACTGTCGAACACCACGACACCACCAAAAGCACCATAGTCAATGCGGGATTGTGAGTCAGCCCAGAATATGTTCCTCAAATGGCCTTCGTTGTCTTTTGTCTATTTGAAAAAGAATTTCGGGTCTGCTTTTTTGTGTGCAATCATATAGGTGAGAAAATATCTAGCGTCACTGCCTTCTATCTTGCGCTTCTTCTGGACTAAAACATGGTTGTATAGATCTTGATCTATAAATCCAAGCTTGTCGAGACCTACGGCATTCTTCTCCATTACATTCATAATTTGATGTGTTCGAAGTCCACCTACATCATACTCGATGACATCGGCCTTTTGTGCGTCAGTCATTCTATGATGAGCCGACAAGTACGGAGTCAGGTCGGCAGGGACAAACAGATGGTTATGCTTGTCCACAAAATTCTTGACGAACCAGAGGCCACTGCCATCATGTAGCTCAACCTGAAAAAGAGCGGGACACCCACACAGAGAAAGACCCCTCGGTGTTCTTTTTCTTTAAGCTTTGTTAAAGTGCTTAACGGCCCGCCATCCTTGTTTGCAGCACTTGTATGTCCTTCTGTATGCATTTTGTTTCAGACCCGGACCCCTATACTTCAGATCATCCTTTCTAACACCAAATCCTTTATTTCTCGCATAGCCTATGTAGAACATGTAGGCTTCTTCCTTAGTCCTGAATGTCTTCTTCACAATCTCTAAGTATTCCATACACTCATTCAGGTCTGAACCAACCATGCCTTTATTATCAATTACTTTACCTTGCATGTGTACATCGTCCATGTCTATGCCATCCTTTCCTGCATCCTCATTATCCTTATCATCCATGCACATACCATCCATTCCTTTGGGGTCCATGCCTTTGCCTTTGTTGCCTCTATGACCCATGTCCTTGTCATCCTTGCATGTATCACCCAAGTTTTGCCATCGTTGCCTTTATCATCCATGTCGTTATGCTGCCAGCGAAAACAGATAGTCAATGTTACGGATGGATAGCATACGTTACCGAAATTATGCACTACTTTGCTTAAATAATTGATTTAATTTTTCATATCGGATTCATGTACCTAACTCAATCCTTCGAAAGATGTAAGTAAATATGCCCTGACTAAATCCAAAAATTTGTAATTGATTGTACTAGCTCTAACTGATGATCTCCTAAGTAAATCCAAAGTCCACGAGTCCTTCAAATGCCTTGATAGATCCACCCTGATAGATCAATTATCTCCAAACTCCATTTAAAATTATCTCCTAACTAAATCCAAATTATCTCCTAACAAAATCCAAAAGTATGTCCTAACTAAATCCAAATTATCTCCTAACTAAATCCAAAATAAGTCCAAACTCCATACAAAATAATTATCTCCTAACTAAATCCAAAATATCTCGAAACTCAATTCAAAAGTATCTCCTAACTAAATCCAAAATAACTTTCTTTGAATCCAAATCTGCTGACAACTTTCTCATGCCACATAATCCTAACTAAGTCCTTCAATATGTCCTAGCTACATCTGACTTACACTTCCTTTCAATCGTAATCTCATCACAACTTTCTGAAAACATAAACCCTAATCCTCAGATGACATATCCTAAACCCTAACCAAATCCGACCGAAATCTCCTCACAACTTTATGAAACGATAAACCCTAAACCTCACATGACATATCGTAAACCCGAATCAAATCCGACACCTATTGGTTCTTTATGCAGAAGGGACCAGAAAAGATTTGAGAGGGCTAGGCACTTACAGCGAAGATCCGGCGTGAAATAGTTGATGCACGTTGATGAGGATGATGTGGTCTCTTGGGTCGGGGAAGGTGGCGTCCGCTCGGGGAAGGAGTGGATTAGCGGCTCGTCGGAAGATCTGGTGCCGCGACCCGAGTGGGGTGACTTGCAATGGAGGGGGAGGGGAGGAGTAGGTGTCGTGGTTCTAAGACTGACAGTAGAGTACGGGGGTAGGAATGTAGAGGCAAGATCCTAGCTATGGAGGAGTTGTACACACGAGTTTACGAGTTCAGGCCCTTCTCGGAGGAAGTAACAGCCCTACGTCTCGGAGCACAAAGGCGGTCCACTAAATATATGTGTGTGAATTACAGAAAGTGTGAACCCTTGTCCCAGAGGAGGGGGGTGGTTTATATAGAGTACGCCAGGACCCCAGCTCCCCTCCGTTACACAAGGTCCAATGCTCATAAAGGAGGAGCATTACTGGTAACGTCTGCAATAAAGTGGTGAAATGCCCATAAAGCTATGGTTTATGTCCTAACCGTTACAGAGTGGAGGGCTTCTCATCTTCTGGTGGTCGAGTGTCTTCATGGTGGTCGAGTGTCTTCAGGGTGGTCGCGTGAGCACATCTTCATGGTCAACTGGATGATGGTTTCTCTTCGACTGCTTCTGATTCTTTGTAGAGATGTCCTTGGGGAGGGTATGTCAGACAGATCCATGACCCTACCCTAGGTACATATCTTCATCATTAGCCCCCGAATGGATCAGGGTTTGAGTGGGGAAGGAGTTGGGAATAGTTCCGACCCATTTTTTGTGCTATGAGCATATCCTGTTCTGGAACAATGAGTTGAGGTGACGACGTCGACTCCTTTCTCAGTCGCCTTGGTCCATTCTTGGTTTTTGTTGATTGAATTTTCATGATAGAATTCCGAATGATGATGTGGTGGATGTTTTTCTTCAGTCTGACAGGTTGTTCTGCTCTCCGCGGATCTCGCGGGATTCGAATTTTGGGAAGTGCGCCAGACGGACGGAACCGAGGTTATCGGGACGGATTAGGCAAGTCTCCTCAATCCCCGCGCCACCTTTTTCACCACATACTGCGCGCGTGACTATTGCGGCTTTTTTTAGATCGCTTGGGTCCACCAGTCAGTCACTCGGGTGACGACTTTATAAAAGGCCCGGGACCAGGCCTCTGCCCCGTGCGCTCCCATTCTCACTTCTTCTTCTCCCAATCTCTCCGCCACGCCAACTTTTGCCCTCGTCGCCGGACCTTTGCTTGAGCTCGACCAGTCGCCATGGGGAAGGAGAGGACGGTGGCGCTGGAACGCGCGAAGAAGGCGACAATGAAGGCGATGGGCAAGCGGACCAGCCGGGGCGGATCCTCGTCGAGATCTGGCCTACCGGCGGGCTAGATCCAGGGTGACTAGATCCGCTCGACAATCACCCAGGACGACCTCGGCGACCTGGTGGAGGGGGGACTGATCCCCCACATGTCGGCACGGCTCCCGGGGAACGAAACCGAGCCCCAGCCAAGGGAGGGTGAGTGTGTTCTCCTCGCCACCCACGTAGATCGCGGATTCTCACTGCCTCCCCATCCTTTCTTCTGGGGTTTTTTGAACTTCATTGGGGCTCAACTCCACCATTTCACTCCAAACACCATAGTCTACCTGGCCGCTTTCGTGTCAATGTGTGAAAACTTCTTGGGCTGTCGACCGCACTGGGGTCTTTTCAAACACATCTTCACTTGCCGCTCCCAGTCGGTCAAAAAGGCCAAGTCGAGTGACGAGAAGACACAAGTGATCCAGATGTGCGGGGGTCTGGGGATCCAGATGAGGAGAAAGAGTACTTTCCCAGCCATGATTCTTCCCGACTCGGTCCGGGACTAGCAGTCGACTTGCTTCTACTGCAAGGATCAGCCGACCCCGGGTCAGTCGACTAGACTTCCTCCCTTTTCCTTGGCTCGAGTGGAGAAGCCCGCCCCCCTAAAGGTTGTTCCAGAAGAGAAGGCGTAGGTCAAGGTGCTGGTTGAGCGGGTCATCCAGCTTGTCCGCGATGATGTGACCGGGATGGACCTGCTAGAGGTCTTTCTCGGTCTACACATCCAACCTCTTCAGGTGCATGATCATCCGATGTGGATGTACTCTGGGCTGGAGGATTCCACTCGGATCCACCTGGAGGACGTCAGCGAGGATATCTTGGAGAAGTGGTTGATGGGGATCACTAGCAACAAAGACAACCCTCGGGGGTCTAGGAGGGTGATTCCATTCGACAACTCGCACCAGCCGGAGTTGGTATAATTCTGTCTTATCAAGTATCTTCCGATTCACCGAGTGATATCTTGTTTATGGTCGATTGAATTTCCTTTGATCATTGTCCTTTCAGGCCCTCATCGACATGTACTCAATGCCCAACAGAGTGCAGGACCAAGAGGCCGAGGAAGAAGGGAGCGGTGGCGAGAGCGGCGAGGAGCATTCGGATGCCGAGGAAGATGAGGAGAGCGATAAATCGACTGATGACAAAGAAGTCGACTCGCCTCCTCGCATGGAGAGGAGATCCAAACATGCTCACGACCCGGCGAGCGCTTCGGACTTGGTGGCCGCGCCGATTGGTCAGTCTTCGAAGCGTCCCAGGACGTCTTCTCCAACACCGACTGAGAAGGCTCCAAAGCAGTCCAAAGTTGCACCGCCCCCGGCGCCAAAAGCGTCGAAAGCCACCTCCTCCAAACTGCCAAAAGCTTTGCCCAGGATCAAAGTGACCATTCCTACTATCTCCGGGTAACCATCTGACTTGTCCTTTTTGTTGACTCGATTAACCAGACGTAACCGATTGAATGCGGTTCTTTGCAGTGCTGCTACGTCAGGAACCTCTTCTTTCCAGTACTGGGACAAGGAAATGGAAGATGCGGTAACCTCCAACCCAGGTATCAACTCTTGCGATTTTGTTCTTGACTCTTTGGTCGATTGCGTTCTAGTGGTTCACTTGGGGTCGAATGATCTGCCTTGCAGCTCCACCCAACATCATTGATCATCCAGATGACGATGAAGATGTGGCTCTTAAGCCCAGGAAGAGCAAGAAGGTAGCAGCTGGCAGGATGGCTTGGCAAGAACCAACTACAACACCTCCCGTCCGTCAACCTGAAGACGCGGGCAGGGCCTCTATGACCTTTGTTGCACCCTTGTCGAGTGGGCATCCCGCACTGTTGACTGCACCTACGATTCCTTCAGCTGTCCAACTCCACGCCACGGAGCTCCAAACCGCCGCACCTGGGCCGTCTGCTCACTTTTTCACCAGCTACCCCGTCCCGCACAACCAGTCGAAAGCGGCTGCGGAAGCCATCCGACAAGCTGACATGATGATGGAGCGGGTGAATACCGTGCATGAGAACAGCCAGGCTGCCTACGACACCAGCACTGCTCTTCGGGCCAATGTCTAGGTGAGTAAACTTTCCGACTGTTTTTGCTCTATGAGGAAATGTTACTCGAAAAATCTTCTTCTACACAATCTCCTGTTGTTTGCGTTGAATTAGAGCACCCACTGGGTGTTTTGTAGATTTTGGTAGTTTCGCTCTTCTACTCGGTCTGGGCGAGTGGGATCAGAACCGGTGGGAGCACGCTAAGTGCACCCACTGGGTGTAGTCCCCGAGACCGCGGTTGACTGCTGGCAGTCAACTGGGGTCTGAGTTCTTCTTTCTTTTCTTTTTTACTCCTTACACTCGAATCAGGCAGACAGGTCGAGTAGTTTCGTTCTTCCACTCGGTCTGGGCGAGCGGGATCTGAACCGGTGGGGGCACGCCAAGTGCACCCACTGGGTGTAGTCCCCGAGACCGTAGTCGACTGCTGGCAGTCGGCTAGGGATTGAGCGGTTTTTTTGAGTTGAGTCTTAGTCAGCGGGGGCACGCCAAGTGCACCCGCTGGGTGTAGCCCCTGAGACCGCAGTCGACTATGTGCAGTCGGCTGGGGTCTAAGCGAACTTCCTTAGGTTTTATTCACTTGGAAGTAAACAACCTTTAATCTTATCGACTGATCTGTCTTTTACCTTCTGCAGAAGTCTTGCACTCTTATTTCTAAGTTTTCTAAACTTGAGGAGAAGCAGAGGCAACTCAACCACGACTTGGAATTAGCCCAGCAGAATCCGAAGAAAGCTCAAGACGAAGCCGCTGGTATGGAAGGTAACTGACTGTCGACTGACTTTCAATACATTTCTTTGATCTCTTATTTGATTCGATTGTTTCTTTTGCAGAGAAAATGAAGTTGGCTCTGGAGAAGAAGGACTCGGACCACGTCGCCGCACAAAAAGCAGCCCAAGATAAAACTGCTCTCACAGACCAGAAGCTCGCTTCAATCGGAACGCTGGAAGGAGAGGTGACCAAACTGAAATCTTGTCTTAATGAAGCTAACCGCGAAGTGACCAATCTGAAGAAGGACAAGGTTGTCCTAAATGAAAAGCTGGAGTCTGCAATCCGCAAGAGGAATGACACGGAAGCTTATCTGAGGACTCTTGCCAAGAAGCTTTATCTCATGATGGAAGGTATTTTCTTTTAATCCGACTGTGTTGATGCTTGCGATCGGATCTTGCTCGGTTGATTGACTAATTTTTGCTGCAGAATTCTATCAAGACTTCGACGAGGAAACTGGAAGGGTTGAGATGGGTCTGGACCCTATCGCTTCTCTAGTCTGCAACGAAACTACAATGAACGTGCTCTGACTGGAGTCCCGTATCGCCAGCGCCACAAGCTACCTCGCGCGCCTGAAGGACGTACTCTCCCGAATCGACTCATCGCTTTGGCTGGGGCCACGCTTCAGAATGACCTGGAATCCCTCATGACTTGACTGAGCAATATCCCTGACCGAGTGCAAGAATGGAAGAAATCCTCCGCCCGATGTGGCGCTGATGTGGCGTTATCCTTGGTGCGAGTCCATTGCAAGGAAGCTCGTGAAGACAAGGTGGCTGCGATCAAAGTTGCCAACACCAAAAAGCATGACTTCCATTCCTTCATGGAGACTTTCATTGCTGCCGCCACTCGGATAGCAGATGGAATCGACCTGGACTCATTCGTGGAGCCTGCCAGCCCTCCTCCGGCCGAGTGAACAAACTTATGAAATTTGAATCTACTTCAAATTTGCCTCGGAATGCTGAGTGATTGCTATAACCATTGAACTCCTTCGGGCTTGGTGCCCAAGTACTTTTGACTTGCTGCTTGGAACTTTTAGGATTTATCTGAATTTGGTTTATTTCCGAATGTGCTTGTGTTTTCCTTCGAATGGACTTTGCTCATCGCTCGGAACGCTTCATCGTCCTTGCGGATAGGGATAGAGTGGACGTTGAACTTGTGTCGTAGCTCCGAATGAGAAGGTTGCAATCGACCTGCACCTCGTCATCCTTGCGGATAGGGATGGAGCGGACGTTGTACTTGTGCCGTAGCTCCGAAGGAGAAGGTTGTTGTCGACCTACACCTCGTCATCCTTGCAGATAGGGATGGAGAGGACGTTGTACTTGTGACGTAGCTCTGAAGGAGAAGGTTGTAGTTGACCTGCACCTCGTCGTCCTTGCAGATAGGGGTATATTTCAAACTTAGGCGAATACTGGACTGCAGCTAAGCTCCTGAGTGGGAGGATTGCTCTCTACTCGGTAGGATTTTCTTCAAACTTAGGCGAGTACCCGACTGCAGCTAATCCTCCTAGTGAGAGAACTTAGGCGAGTGCTGGACTGCAGCTAAGCCCCCGAGTGGGAGGGTTGCTCTCCACTCGGTAGGATTTTTTTAAACTAAGGCGAGTACTGGACTGCAGCTAAGTCTCCTAGTGACAGAACTTAGGCGAGTGGTGGACTGCAGCTAAGCCTTCGAGTGGGAGGATTGCTCTCCACTCGGTAGGATTTTTTCAAACTTAGGCGAGTACTACACTGCAGCTAAGTCTCCTAGTGAGAGAACTTAGGCGAGTACTGGACTGCAGCTAAGGCCCCGAGTGGGAGGATTGCTCTCCACTCGGTAGGATTTTTTCAAACTTAGGCGAGTACTGGACTGCAGCTAAGTCTCCTAGTGAAAGAACTTAGGCGAGTACTGGATTGCAGCTAAGCCCCCGAGTGGGAGGATTGCTCTCCACTCGGTAGGATTTTTTCAAACTTAGGCGAGTACTGGACTGCAGCTAAGTCTCCTAGTGAAAGGACTTTGGCAAGTACTGGACTGCAGCTAAGCCCCCAAGTAGGAGGATTGCTCTCCACTCGTTAGGATTTTTTCAAACTTAAGCGAGTACTAGACTGCAGCTAAGTCTCCTAGTGAGAGAACTTAGGCTAGTACTGGACTGCAGCTAAGCCCCCGAGTGGGAGGATTGCTTTCCACTCAGTAGGATTTTTTCAAACTTAGGCGAGTACTGGACAGTAGCTAAGTCTCCTAGTGGGAGAACTTAGGCGAGTACTGGACTACAGCAAAGCCCCCCGAGTGGGAGGATTGCTCTCCACTCAGTAGGATTTTTTCAAACTTAGGCGAGTACCGGACTGCAGCTAAGCCTCCTAGTGAGAGAACTTAGGCGAGTGCTAGACTGCAGCTAAGCCCCCCGAGTGGGAGGATTGCTCTCCACTCGGTAGGATTTTCTTTCGAACTTAGGCGAAACGGATTCACGACTAAGCCCACTCACTGGGGGATTTCAGAAGTAAATAAGAACACAGGTGTTTCTTATTACATTTTATTCGAACTAGTGCTTAAGTATAAAAGGGGTGGAGCAGCTCCGCGTTCCAAGCCCGTGGCTTGTCTTTCTGATGCTCAATGCTGTAAAGATGGTATGCTCCATTGTGGAGAACTTTGGTGATGATGAAGGGGCCCTCCCAAGTCGGGGCAAGCTTGTGTGGTTTCTGTTGATCAACTCGAAGAACCAGGTCTCCTTCTTGAAAGGCTCGACCCCTCACATTTCTGGCGTGGAATCGACGCAAGTCTTGCTGATAGATGGTCGAGCGGATCAAGGCCATCTCTCTTTCCTCCTCTAAGAGATCGACTAAGTCTTGTCGGGCCTGCTCTACTTCCTCTTCGGAGAAGAGCTCAACTCGGGGTGCATTGTGGAGCAGGTCACTTGGCAGGACAGCTTTGGCTCCATAGACTAAGAAGAAAGGAGTTCATCCGATTGACCTATTAGGGGTTGTCCTTAATCCCCACAGAACTGACGGAATTTCATCAACCGAAGCGCCTGCTGCGTGTTTGAGATCACGCATCAGTCGGGGTTTTAGTCCTTTGAGAATTAGGCCATTAGCTCTTTCTGCTTGTCCATTCGACCGCGGGTGAGCGACTGAAGCATGGTCGACTCGAGTGCCCTGAGAGGTGCAGAAAGCTCTGAACTCATCGGAATCGAAGTTCGATCCATTGTCCGTGATGATGTTGTGTGGGACTCCATATCTGAATGTCTATTCTCTGATAAAACTGACAACGGTGCTAGCATCAAGGTTCTTGATAGGCTTAGCTTCGATCCATTTGGTAAACTTGTCGACTGCAATGAGCACATGAGTGAAGTAGCTCCTGCCATTTCTCAATGGTCCAACCATATCCAGTCCCCAAACAGCAAAGGGCCAGATGAGGGGGATGGTCTTCAGGGCTGACGCTGGCTTGTGAGACATGTCGGAGTAAAACTGGCAGCCTTCACATCTGTCGACTATATCTTTCGCCATTTCATTTGCTCGTGGCCAATAGAATCCAGCTCGGTATGCTTTAGCCACAATGGCCCGAGAGGATGCATGATGACCGTAGGTCCCCGAGTGGATGTCATTGAGGATCATTCGACCTTGTTCTAGTGTTATGCATTTCTGACCGACTCCAGTCACGCTTTCCCTGAACAGCTGCCCTCTTATCCCGGTAAAGGCCTTGGATCGATGGACGATCTGTCGAGCCTCTTCTTCATCCTCTGGGAGTTCTTTCCTTAGGATGTACACAATGTAGGGCACCGTCCAATCAGGAGTAATGGCTAGAACCTCCATGATCAGGTCGACCACGGCTGGGACCTTGACTGCAGTCGGATCTGTGGCGCTCTTAGGTTGCGGGGGCTCTTCAGTAAAAGGATCTTCCTAAACTGTCGGCGAGTGAATATGCTCCAAAAATACATTGCTGGGAATGGCTTCTCTCTTGGAACCTATCTTTGCCAAATCTTCGGCTGCTTGATTTTTCAGTCGGGGTAAGTGGTGGAGTTCTAACCCCTCAAACTTCTTCTCAAGCTTTCTCATCGCGTTGCAGTAACCAGTCATGGTTGGGCTTCTGACGTCCCACTCCTTCATCACTTGATTAACTACCAAATCTGAGTCGCCATGTGAGATGGCCATGCGCAACCAATACAGGAGTGCTTCATATTCTACTTCATTGTTGGAGGAATCAAAGTGAATCTGGAGGACATATCTGAGCCTGTCTCCTTGGGGGGATACCAGAACTACTCCAGCACCAAAACTTTTCAACATCTTGGATCCGTCAAAGAACATGGTCCCGTGCTCAGAGTGAACTTGAGTCGGCACTTGCTGTTCGATCCACTCGGCGAGGAAATCTGCTATTGCTTGGGACATGATAGCTTTGTTTGCCTCAAACTTGATATCCAAGGGAAGGAGTTCAATCGCCCATTTGGCCACTCGACCAGTTGCATCTCTGTTATGCAGAATCTCTGACAATGGGGCGTCGATGACGACTGTAACAGAGTGATCCGAGAAATAGTGTGCAAATTTCTTCGTGGTCATGTAAATCCCATAGACAAGCTTCTGATAATGAGGATATCTCTGCTTTGACGGGGTCAGGACTTCAGAAATATAATAAACTGGGCGTTACTGACGACTTGTCCAGTGGCTGCTATATAAAGCAGTAGAGGCTCTTTGCTGATTAGAGCAGCAAGCACCGGCTGGGTGGAAAGCAGGGCTTTTAGCTTTGCAAACGCTGCATCAGCTTCTGGGGTCTACTCGAACTTGTCCGATTTCTTCATCAGTAGGTAAAGAGGCAGCGGCTTTCAACCGAGGCGAGAAATGAATCGACTTAGGGCGGCCAAGCAACCAGTATGCTTCTGGACATCATGCACACGCACGGGGCGTTTCATTCGGAGTATAGCGCCTACTTTCTTTGGGTTAGCATCGATTCCTCGTTCAGAAACAAGAAAACCGAGTAACTTTCCGCCTGGAACTCCAAACGTGCACTTTCAGGGATTGAGCTTGATATCGTACCTTTTGAGGTTGGCAAAGGTTTCAGAAAGGTCAGTTAGTAGGTCAGAACCTTTACGTGACTTGACCACAATGTCATCCATATATGCTTCCACACTTCGACTGATCTGAGTGAGCAGGCACTTCTGAATCATCCGCATGAATGTGGCTCCGGCGTTCTTCAAACCGAATGGCATTGTGACATAACAGAAGCACCCAAACGCGGTGATAAAAGCTGTCTTTATTTTGTCGGGTCCGTAAAGACGGATCTGGTGGTACCCGGAGTAGGCGTCCATAAAGGACAAACACTCGCACCCTGAAGTCGAGTCGACTATCTGATCGATGCGAGGGAGAGGGAAGTGATCTTTCGGGCAGGACCGATTGATGTGCTTGAAATCAATGCACATGCGAAGCGAGTCGTCTTTCTTTGGGACCATGACAACATTGGCTAACCACTCGAAGTGATAAATCTCTCGGATAAACTCAGCTGCCAAAAGCCGAGCCACCTCTTCACCAATTGCCTTTCTTTTCTGGACGGCGGACCATCGAAGATGCTCTTTCACTGGTTTCACCTTAGGGTCGACTCGCAAATGATGCTCAGCCAGTTCCCTGACCCAGCATGTCAGAAGGCTTCCATGCAAAGATCTCCCAGTTCTCACGGAGGAACTATGTCGGCGCTTCTTCCTATTTGGAGTCGAGTGTAGTTGAAATGTGAGTCAGAGCTGCGTTGGGATCTGTCGGGTGAATGTGAATTAACTTCGTTTCACCAAATGACTGGAATGCAGAATCTTTGGCTGGCTTCTTGGCTCACAGCAAGTCACTCCGATCTCCATTTTTCTGATACTCTTGCAATTCTACCACGGCCATCTAGGCATCGGCGATCTTTGAGCCCTTCTAGAAGCACTCTTCTGCCTTCTTCCGATTACCATAGATAGTGATCACTCCTCTGGGGACAGGCATCTTCAGTTTGACGTACACATAACATGGTCGAGCCATAAAGCATGCATAAGCTGGTCTGCCTAGAATTGCATGATAAGCACTCTGGAAATCCACAACTTCAAACGTCAACTTTTCTTTGCGGTAATTTTTCGAATCACCGAAAACCACGTCGAGTGCAATCTGACCGAGGGATGCAGCCTTCTTGCCTGGAATGACCCCATGGAAACTCATATGTCTTTCGCTGAGTCTGGACATCGGAATGCCCATTCCCTTCAACTTCTTTGCATACATTATGTTCAGGCCACTGCCACCGTCCATCAGGACCTTTGTCAGTCGAGTGCCTTCGACCACCGGGTCGACCACCAGTGCTTGCCTCCCAGGGGTGGCTATGTGCACTGGATGGTTAGACTGGTCGAATGTAATGGCAGTCTGTGACCACTTCAAGTAACTGGGTGTCGCCGGAGCGACCATGTTCACTTCCCTGTTGATGACTTTCAATCGACTTTTGCTCTCAACGTCAGCAAAAATCATCACCGTGGAATTCACATGGGGATAACCGTCATCATCCTCTTCCTCATCCTTAGCCTTGTCTGCTTCTTTCTCCTTTTCCTTGGGCTGTTTCTCCCGGAACTGCTGGATTAGGAGCCGACACTGCCGAGTGGTGTGCTTCGGGTAAATGAAATTACCTTCTTCATCTTTTTTGGTGTGGATATGGCACGGCAGATCCAACACATCATTCCCATCTTGTTCTTTTACTTTCTTGGGGTTCCATGGCCCTTTGGGCTTCCCCTTGAACTTTCCTTGCACCACAGCCAAGGCTTCAACCGGAGCAGCTGGCTCGGCCTTGCGCTTCTGTTTCCGACCGGAGTTTCCTCCTTCGGCTTCTTGGGCGACTGCTTTATGCTTGCCGCTCCGGAGTCGCTCTTCTTCTTCACCATTGGCATACTAGGTAGAAATTTCCATCATCCGAGCCAGAGTCATATTTCCTGTCTGGCCGAACTTCATATTCAACTCTCAATACCTGATGCCTTCCTTAAAGGCACAAATTGCCTGATGATCCGACACATCTTCTATGGTGTGGTGTAGGGTGATCCATCTCTGGATATAATCCCTCAAATTTTCATTCGGCTTCTGAACACAACACTGTAACTCTGTCAAACCTGCCGGCCATTTGCAAGTGCCCTCGAATGTTCTGACAAACACTCGGGCGAGATCTTCCCAATATAGATGCTGCCAGGAGCTAACTAATTCAGCCATGCTCTAGCTGAGCCCTCCAACATCAGAGGAAGGTGTTTCATGGCCACTTCATCATTGCCGCCACCAATCTGGGCAGCCACTCGGTAGTCTTCAAGCCAAGTGTCAGGCTTGGACTCTTTGGTGAACTTAGTAACTCCAAACGCCAACCTGAAGTTGGGGGGAATCACCGCAGCTCTGATAGCTCTGCTGAAGCACTCTGGACTAGAGACATGCACCCTGTTGCTAGTTTGTGGATATCTATCATGGCCCTGTTAGTGAGCTCTGTTTCTGTCGACCATGCCCTGCACGAGAATAGATCTCGCATCAAAGCCTGACTCTCTGGGTCGATTGGAATACCTCGCCCAACACTGTGAGGGCGTCTGTCTTCATGCCGCCGAGGCACGTACGACCCGCTCCTTGGGGGAGGCGTGGGCACTCGACGGCAATCATCACGATCGACTCGGCGATCATACTGCTCTCAGTTTCTGTACTGATCTCGTTGATCCCCACGTCCCTCACGCCTCGGAGGCAATGTTGGGCTATGGGCCGACTGAACTGTGTCTGCCATCACAAATCTGTTGTGGATCCTATCCCGCGACTGAGATACAACCGTATTCTGTTCTCCCGCTGCATGGAGCAAGGCTCGGATCGGCACCAGACCTTGACAAGCTTCTGACTGGGAGGGTTGGACCGACTCTGCTATCCGGGTTGCAGCAGCCAAATTCTAGATCGGGGTTCGGTATACCAGAGTCGGAGGAGGAAAAAACTAGTGTCGACTGGATTCGGGAGCGCGCTGCCGAGCGCGATCGTCGAGTGCGCGCTGGAGGTTCTCCAGTCGAGTGCGCTCAGCCAGGTTGGCCAAGCGCGCCTGCTCTAAGGCCTGGGCTCAGGGGTTTCTCCAACTATAGGAGTATGCAATGTATGTTGGGGAATGTAGTAATTTAAAAAAATTCCCACGCACACGCAAGGTCATGGTGATGCATAGCAACGAGAGGGGAGAGTGTTGTCTACGTACCCTCGTAGACCGAAAGCGGAAGGGTTAGCACAATGCGGTTGATGTAGTCGTACGTCTTCACCGTCCGACCGATCAAGCACCGAAACTACGACACCTCCGAGTTCTAGCACACGTTCAGCTCGACGACGATCCTCGGACTCCGATCCAGCAGAATGTTGGGGAAGAGTTCTGTCAGCACGACGGCATGGTGATGATCTCGATGTTCTACTGTCGCAGGGCTTCGCCTAAGCACAACTACAATATTATCGAGGACTATGGTGGAGGGGGGCACCACACACGGCTAAGAGATCAATGATCAATTGTTGTGTCCATGGGATGCCCCCTGCCCCCGTTTATAAAGGAGCAAGTGGGGAGGCGAATGACATAGGAGGAGGGCGCACCAAGGGGGGGGTCCTACTCCCACCAGGAGTAGGACTCCTCCTTTCCTTGTTGGAGTATGGCAGAAGGAAAGAGGAGGAGAGGAAGACGGAAATGGGGCTGCACCCCTTGTCCAATTCAGACCAGAGGGGGGCCGCGCACCTCCTTCCTTTTGGCCTCTCTCTCCTTTTCCCGTATGGCCCAATAAGGTCCATATACTCCCCGGTGAATTCCCGTAACTCCCCGGTACTCCGATAAATACCCGAATCACTCGGAACCTTTCCGATGTCCGAATATAGTCGTCCAATATATCGATCTTTACATCTCGACCATTTCGAGACTCCTCGTCATGTCCCCGATCTCATCCGGGACTGCGAACTCCTTCGGTACATCAAAACTCATAAACTGATAATATAACTGTCATCGAAACTTTAAGCGTGCGGACCCTACAGGTTAGAGAACAATGTAGACATGACCGAGACACGTCTCCGGTCAATAACCAATAGCGGAACCTGGATGCTCATATTGGGTCCCACACAACAACATACGTTGTTCCCTTTGTCATCGGTATGTTACTTGCCCGAGATTCAATCGTCAGTATCTTAATATCTAGTTCAATCTCGTTACCGGCAAGTCTCTTTACTTGTTCCGTAATACATCATCTCACAACTAACTCATTAGTTGCATTGCTTGCAAGGCTTAAGTGATGTGCATTACCGAGAGGGCCTAGAGATACCTCTCCGACAATCGGAATGACAAATCCTAATCTCGAAATACGCCAACCCAACATGTACCTTTGGAGACACCTGTAGAACACCTTTATAATCACCCAGTTACGTTGTGACGTTTGGTAGCACACAAAGTGTTCCTCCGGTAAACGGGAGTTTCATAATCTCATAGTCATAGGAACATGTATAAGTCATGAAGAAAGCAATAGCAACATACTAAACGATCGAGTGCTAAGCTAACGGAATGGGTCAAGTCAATCACATCAGTCTCCTAATGATGTGATCCCGTTAATCAAATGACAACTCATGTCTTTAGCTAGGAAACATAACCATCTTTGATGAACGAGCTAGTCAAGTAGAGGCATACTAGTGACACTCTGTTTGTCTATGTATTCACACATGTATCATGTTTCCGGTTAATACAATTCTAGCATGAATAATAAACATTTATCATGAAATAAGGAAATAAATAATAACTTTATTATTGCCTCTAGGGCATATTTCCTTCAGTCTCCCACTTGCACTAGAGTCAATAATCTAGTTCACATCGCCATGTGATTTAACATCAATAGTTCGCATCTTTATGTGGTTAACACCCATAGTTCACATCGACATGTAACCAACACCCAAAGGGTTACTAGAGTCAGTAATCTAGTTCACATCGCTATGTGATTAACACCCAAAGAATACTAAGGTGTGATCATGTTTTGCTTGTGAGATAATTTAATCAACGGGTCTGTCACATCAGATCCGTAAGTATTTTGCAAATTTATATGTCTATAATGCTCTGCACGCAGCTACTCTAGCTAATTGCTCCCACTTTCAATATGTATCCAGATTGAGACTTAGAGTCATCTGGATCAGTGTCAAAATTTGCATCGACATAACCCTTTACAACAAACCTTTTTGTCACCTCCATAATCAAGAAAAATATCCTTATTCCACTAAGGATAATTTTGACTGCTGTCCAGCAATCTACTCCTAGATTACTATTGTACTTCCTTGCCAAAATCAGTGTAGGGTATACAATAGATCTGGTACACAGCATGGCATACTTTATAGAACCTATGGCTAAGGCATAGGGAATGACTTTCACTCTCTTTCTATCTTCTGCCGTGGTTGGGCTTTGAGTCTTAGTCAATTTCACACCTTGTTAGACAGGCAAGAACTCTTTCTTTGACTGTTCCAGTTTGAACTATTTCAAAATCTTGTCAAGGTATGTACTCATTGAAAAAACTTATCAAGCGTCTTGATCTATCTTTATAGATCTTGATGCTCAATATGTAAGCAACTTCACCGAGGTCTTTTTTTTAAAACTCCTTTCAAACACTCCTTTATGCTTTGCAGAATAATTCCACATTATTTCCGATCAACAATATTTTATTCACATATACTTATCAGAAATGTTGTAGTGCTCCCACTCACTTTCCTGTAAATACAGGCTTCACCGCAAGTCTGTATAAAACTATATGCTTTGATCAACTCACCAAAGCATATATTCCAACTCCGAGATGCTTGCACCAGTCCAAAGATGGATCGCTGGAGCTTGCACATTTTGTTAGCACCTTTAGGATTAACAAAACCTTCTGTTGCATCATATACAACACTTCTTTAATAAATCCATTAAGGATTGCACTTTTGTTATCCATTTGCCAGATTTCTTAAAATGCGGCAATTGCTAACATGATTCAGACAGACTTAAGCATAGATACGAGTGAGAAACTCTCATCGTAGTCAACACCTTGAACTTGTCGAAAACCTTTTGCGACAATTCTAGCTTTGTAGATAGTAACACTACTATCAGCGTCCGTCTTCCTCTTCAAGATCCATTTAATCTCAATGGCTCGCCGATCATTGGGCAAGTCAATCAAAGTCCATACTTTGTTCTCATACATGGATCTCATCTCAGATTTCATGGCCTCAAGCCATTTTGCGGAATCTGGGCTCCCAATCGCTTCTTCATAGTTCGTAGGTTCATCATGGTCAAGTAACACGACCTCCAGAATAGGATTATCGTACCACTCTGGTGCGGATCTCACTCTGGTTTACCTACGAGGTTCGGTAGTAACTTGATCTGAAGTTACATGATCATCATCATTAGCTTCCTCACTAATTGGTGTAGTAGTCATAGGAATAGATTTCTGTGATGAACTACTTTCCAATAAGGGAGCAGGTACAGTTACCTCATCAAGTTCTACTTTCCTCCCACTCACTTTTTTCAAGAGAAACTCCTTCTCTAGAAAGGATCAATTCTTAGCAAAGAATGTCTTGCCTTCGGATCTGTGATAGAAGGTGTATCCAATTGTCTCCTTTGAGTATCCTATGAAGACGCACTTCACCGATTTGGGTTTGAGCTTATCAGGTTGAAACTTTTTCACATAAGCATTTCAACCTCAAACTTTAAGAAACAACAGCTTAGGTTTCTTGCCAAACCATAGTTCATACGGTGTCGTCTCAACGGATTTAGATGGTGCCCTATTTAATGTGAATGCAGCTGTCTCTAATGCATAACGCCAAAACGATAGTGGTAGATCAGTAAGAGACATCATAGATCGCACCATATCTAATAAAGTACGGTTATGACATTCGGACACACCATTATGCTGTGGTGTTCCAGGTGGCACGAATTTGTGAAACTATTCCACATTGTTTTAATTGAAGACCAAACTCGTAACTCAAATATTCGTCTCCGTGATCAGATCATAGAAACCTTACTTTCTTGTCATGATGATTTTCCACTTCACTCTGAAATTCTTTGAACTGTTCAAATGCTTTAGATTTATGTTTCATCAAGTAGATATACCCATATCTGCTCAAACCATCTATGAAGGTCAGAAAATAACGATACCCGCCGCAAGCCTTAACACTCATCGGAATGCATACATCAGTATGTATTATTTCCAATAAGCCAGTTGCTTACTCCATTGTTCCAGAGAACAGAGTTTTAGTCATCTTACTCATCAGGCATGGTTCGCAAGCATCAAGTGATTCATAATCAAGTGATTCCAAAATCCCATCAGCATGGAGTTTCTTCATGCGATTTACACCAATATGACCTAAACGGCAGTGCCACAAACAAGTGGCACTATCATTATTAACTTTGCATCTTTTGGCTTCAATATTATGAATATGTGTATCACTACGATCGAGATCCAACAAACCATTTTCGTTGGTGTGTACGACCATAGAAGGTTTTATTCATGTAAACAGAACAACAATTGTTCTCTAACTTAAATGAATAATCGTATTGCAATAAACATGATAAAATCATATTCATGCTCAACGCAAACACCAAATAACACTTATTTAAGTTCAACACTAATCCCGAAAGTATAGGGAGTCTGCGATGATGATCATATCAATCTTGGAACCACTTCCAACACACATCGTCACTTCACCCTTAACTAGTCTCTGTTTATTCTGCAACTCCCGTTTTGAGGTACTAATCATAGCAACGGAACTAGTATCAAATACTTAGGGGTTGCTATAAACACTAGTAAAGTATACATCAATAACATGTATATCAAATATACCTTTGTTCACTTTGCCATCCTTCTTATCCGCCAAATATTTGGGGCAGTTCCGTTTCCAATGACCAGTTCCTTTGCTGTAGAAGCACTCAATCTCAGGCTTAGGTCCAGACTTGGGCTTCTTCACTTGAGCAGCAACTCGCTTGCCGTTCTTCTTGAAGTTCCCCTTCTTCCCTTTCCCCTTTTCTTGAAACTAGTGGTCTTGTTAACTATCAACACTTGATGGTTTTCTTGAATTCTACCTTCGTCGATTTCAGCAACACGAAGAGCTTGGGAATCGTTTCCGTTACCCCTTGCATATTAGAGTTCACCACGAAGTTCAACTAACTTGGTGATGGTGACTAGAGAATTCTGTCAATCACTATCTTATCTGGAAGATTAACTCCCACATGATCCAAGCGATTGTAGTACCCAGACAATCTGAGCACATGCTCACTGCTTGAGATATTCTCCTCCATCTTTTAGCTATAGAACTTGTTGGAGATTTCATATCTCTCAACTCGGGCATTTGCTTGAAATATTAACTTCAACTCCTAGAACATCTCATATGGTCCATGACGTTCAAAACGTCTTTGAAGTCCCGATTCTAAGCCGTTATGCATGGTGCACTACACTATCAAGTAGTCAGCATACTAAGCTAGCTAAATGTTCATAACGTCTACATCTGCTCCTGCAATAGGTCTGTCACCTAGCGGTGCATCAAGGACATAATTCTTCTGTGCAGCAATGAGGACAAATCTCAGATCACGGATCCAATCCGCATCATTGCTACTAACATCTTTCAACTTAGTTTTTCTCTAGGAACATATCAAAATAAACATAGGGAAGCAACAACACGAGCTATTGATCTACAATATAGATATGCTAATACCACCAGGACTAAGTTCATGATAAATTTAAGTTCAATTAATCATATTACTTAAGAACTCCCACTTAGAAAGACATCCCTCTAATCTTCTAAGTGATCACGTGATCCAAATCAACTAAACCATAACCGATCATCACGTGAAATGGAGTAGCTTTCAATGGTGAACATCAATATGTTGATCATATCTACTATATGATTCACGCTCGACCTTTCGGTCTCAGTGTTCCAAGGCCATATCTATATATGCTAGGCTCGTCATGTTTAACCTGAGCATTCTGCGTGTGCAAAACTGGCTTGCACCCGTTGTAGATAGACGTAGAGCTTATCACACCCGATCATCACGTGGTGTCTGGGCACGACGAACTTTGGCAATGGTGCATACTCATGGAGAACACTTTTATCTTGAAATTTAGTGAGATATCATCTTATAATGCTACCGTCAATCAAAGCAAGATAAGATGCATAAAAGATAAACATCACATTCAATCAATATAAGTGATATGATATGGCCATCATAATCTTGTGCTTGTGATCTCCATCTCCGAAGCACCGTCATGATCACCATCGTCACTGGCGCGACACATTGATCACCATCGTAGCATCGTTGTCGTCTCGCCAATCTTATGCTTCCACGACTATCGCTACCGCTTAGTGATAAAGTAAGGCATTACAGCGCAATTGCATTGCATACAATAAAGCGACAACCATATGGCTCCTACCAGTTGCCGATAACTCGGTTACAAAACATAATCATCTCATACAATAAAATTTCGCATCATGTCATGACCATATCACATCACAACATTCCCTGCAAAAACAAGTTAGACGTCCTCTACTTTGTTGTTGCAAGTCTTATGTGGCTGCTACGGGCTTAGCAAGAACCGTTGTTACCTATGCATCAAAACCACAATGATAGTTTGTCAAGTTAGTGTTGTTTTAACCTTCGCAAGGACAGGGTGTAGCCA
Organism: Triticum monococcum; assembly: GCA_034509565.1. Taxonomy (NCBI): domain Eukaryota; kingdom Viridiplantae; phylum Streptophyta; class Magnoliopsida; order Poales; family Poaceae; genus Triticum; species Triticum monococcum. The sequence continues at coordinate 282,366,306 of CM067842.1, forward strand.
CACTTGGTTCAACTAAAGTTGGAGAAACTGACACCCGCCAACCACTTGTGTGAAAAGCACGTCCGTAGAACAGGTCTCGTGTAAGCGTACACGTAATGTCCGTCCGGGCCGCTTCATCCAACAATACCGTCGAACCAAAGTATGACATGCTGGTAAGCAGTATGACTTATATCGCCCACAACTCACTTGTGTTCTACTCGTGCACAACATCAACGCATAAAACCTAGGCTCGGATGCCACTGTTGGGGAACGTAGTAATTTCAAAAAATTTCAAATGCACACGCAAGATCATGGTGATGCATAGCCACGGGAGGGGAGAGTGTTATCTACGTACCCTCGTAGACCGAAAGCGGAAGCGTTAGCACAACGCGGTTGATGTAGTCGTACGTCTTGACGGCCCGACCGATCAAGCACCGAAACTACGGCACCTCCGAGTTCTAGCACACGTTCAGCTCGATGACGATCCCCGGACTCCGATCCACCAGAATGTCAGGGAAGAGTTCTGTTAGCACGACGGCGTGGTGACGATCTTGATGTTCTACTGTCGCAGGGCTTCGCCTAAGCACAACTACAATATAATCGAGGACTATGGTGGAGGGGGGCACCACACACGGCTAAGAGATCAATGATCAATTGTTGTGTCCATGGGATGCCCCTGCCCCCGTTTATAAAGGAGCAAGTGGGGAGGCGGCCGGCATAGGAGGAGGGCGCACCAAGGGGGGAGTCCTACTCCCACCAGGAGTAGGACTCCTCCTTTCCTTGTTGGAGTAGGGCAGAAGGAAAGAGGAGGAGATGAAGACGGAAAAGGGGCTGCACCCCTTGTCCAATTCAGACCAGAGGGGGCTGCGTGCCTCCTTCCTTTCGGCCTCTCTCTCCTTTTCCCGTATGGCCCAATAAGGTCCATATACTCCCCGGAGAATTCCCGTAACTCCCCAGTACTCCGATAAATACCCGAATCACTCGGAACCTTTCCGATGTCCGAATATAGTCGTCCAATATATCGATCTTTACATCTCGACCATTTCGAGACTCCTCGTCATGTCCCCGATCTCATCCGGGACTCCGAACTCCTTCGGTACATCAAAACTCATAAATTGATAATATAACTGTCATTGAAACTTTAAGCGTGCGGACCCTACGGGTTCGAGAACAATGTAGACATGACCGAGACACGTCTCCGGTCAATAACCAATACCGGAACCTGGATGCTCATATTGGCTCCCACATATTCTACGAAGATCTTTATCGGTCAAACCGCACAACAACATACGTTGTTCCCTTTGTCATCGGTATGTTACTTGCCCGAGATTCGATCCTCAGTATCTTAATATCTAGTTCAATCTCGTTACCGGCAAGTCTCTTTACTTGTTCCGTAATACATCATCTCAGAACTAACTCATTAGTTGCATTGCTTGTAAGGCTTAAGTGATGTGCATTACCGAGAGGGCCCAGAGATACCTCTCCCACAATCGGAGTGACAAATCCTAATCTCAAAATACGCCAACCCAACATGTACCTTTGGAGACACCTATAGAGCACCTTTAAAATCACCCAGTTACGTTGTGACATTTGGTAGCACACAAAGTGTTCCTCCGGTAAATGGGAGTTGGATAATCTCATAGTCATAGGAACATGTATAAGTCATGAAGAAAGCAATAGCAACATACTAAACGATCGACTGCTAAGCTAAGGGAATGGGTCAAGTCAATCACATCATTCTCCTAATGATGTGATCCTGTTAATCAAATGACAACTCATGTGTATGGCTAGGAAACATAACCATCTTTGATCAACGAGCTAGTCAAGTAGAGGCATACTAGTGACACTCTGTTTGTCTATGTATTCACACATGTATCATGTTTCCGGTTAATACAATTCTAGCATGAATAATAAACATTTATCAAGAAATAAGGAAATAAATAATAACTTTATTATTGCCTCTAGGGCATATTTCCTTCAATGCATCCATGTTCCGGCGGCGAAGTTCCTCCCTCTGCTGCAAGGAGATGGGTTCGGGGCGGTACTCCTCGTGAACGCGCGACGGATTGCCGTTCCCGTCGCCTCCGTCTTCACGGTTGAAGCCAGGAGGGCTGCGTGGTCCATTGACCATCAGGACTTCAGCCGCTGGGTCGCTGATGTCGCACTCGGATGCGGTCTCTACGGAACCAGTCGATAGATCGAACAGGCCGTAGAGAGTTTCGTCGGGCTCGATCACCGCAACTTGAGGGGTGGCAGACTGACGGGCCACCGCATGCCTCACCCACCGCTGAAGCCTTGACCGACCGGAGCGTTTGCTCCAGCGAGCCGCAGGGAGGGGCAAAGCTGACGGGGTCGTCTGATACTGGGTCGACGGTTGCCGCAGGAGGACGCTGCGGACGCACGTGCGAAAGTGCATCGCCCCGCAAGCAGGGAGCGCGTCGACATCGAGTGGAGCCTCCTGAAGCCAAGCGGAGTCGTCGGCGACAAACACAAGCACACCGAGACGGATCTCGCGGCCCTCAGCCAAACCTCTGCCTGAAACCATGATGAAGGGGATCGGAAAAATTGCAACTTCTCCAACAAGTCGCTAAGACACCGGCCCCATGGTGGGCGCCAACTGTCGTGGTTCTAAGACTGACATTAGAGTAGGGGGGTAGGAATGTAGAGGCAAGATCCTAGCTATGGAGGAGTTGTACACACGAGTTTACGAGTTTAGGCCCTTCTCGGAGGAAGTAGCAGCCCTACATCTTGGAGCCCAGAGGCGGTCCACTAAATATATGTGTCTGAATTACAGAAAGTGTGAACCCTTGTCCCAGAGGAGGGGGTGGCTTATATAGAGTACGCCAGGACCCCAGCTCCCCTCCGTTACACAAGGTCCAATGCTCATAAAGGAGGAGCGTTACTGGTAACATCTGCAATAAAGTGGTGTAAATGCCCATAAAGCTATGGTTTATGTCCTGACCGTTACAGAGTGGAGGGCTTCTCATCTTCTGGTGGTCGAGTGTCTTCAAGGTGGTCGAGTGTCTTCAGGGTGGTCGAGTGAGCACATCTTCATGGTCGAGTGGATGATGGTTTCTCTTCGACTTCTTTTGATTCTTTGTAGAGATGTCCTTGGGGAGGGTATGTCGGACAGATCCATGACCCTACCCTAGGTACATAGCCTCATCAGTAGGAGCGGGAGGGGTAGACACGGCAGGTGCGATCGGCGGCGATCGAGGGCGTCGGGGGCGATCGGGGGCGCCCGAGGCGATCGAGGGGTCCCGAGGTTAGGGCTCGAGAGGAGGAGAGAGGACGAACCACTCGAACCAAAATTCAAAAGTGTACGCACGATGATGGGACCTCTATAATGAAGTGCTTTATTAATGCAATTAATTTAATCGAAAAATTTAGGACGAGAATACCCCTGGACCAAATTGGGACGATTAAAGGTAAAAAAAATTAGGTCGAAAATACCCTTGGGCTTAAAAAGGCCCAATTATTCTCATATGTTAGTTCGGCCATATAATACATGTGCTCTGGTGTATTATAATGCACCGTAAAATTTCCGGTAAATAGAGGATTGCACCCAATGTGCTCTGCATTCTCCCTTCTTATGTTCACAGCGAGGGCGGCCGCAGGTAGGTCGGCGGTGGCGTGCGGTGCCGGGGTGGGCGACCAGTTTGTGCTAGCCACCGTGTTCCAGGACTGGCAGCAGCCTGTGCTGAGGCGGATGGAGGCGCCCCCGCCGTCGGTAACCGTCCGAGAAGGTGGAGACGATGTTTGGGCCGCAGACATTTTGGAGTTGGACGACAACAGGGAGACGACCCCAGAGAAGGCGTTCAAGGTGTCGTCGTCTGTGATCGTGCCGTCCAAGTGGTGCACCACCAGAGTCGTTTGGCCTCGACGATTTCTAGCAAGAATGTCCGGGCGGCTCGTTTGCATGCATGGTGTACTCCGGCTCCCTTTGCTTGCACGACCATCTCCTAAACCCTCCATTTTCTTTGTTAACTTTTTTTGAGCTTATTTTCATTGTTAACGACTTCATACTGTAGCGCATGGGCAAGGAAAAGGAATGATGAGGATTTTGAGCGCTTTCCTGCAATGATTAGACCTATCTTTTGGCGTATGCGTTTGACTGATATGCTTAAAATGAATCCTTATGCTAAGTATATGAAAGATATTGCTACAAATAAAAGAAAGATACCGAAAGCTGAAATTTCCACCATGCTTTCTAACTATACTTTTAAGGGTGGAATACCAAAGAAATTAGGAGATCCACGAGTTCCAACTATACCATGCTCCATTAAAAGAAACTATGTTAAAACTGCTTTATGTGATCTTGGAGCCGGTGTTAGTGTTATGCCTCTCTCTTTATATCGTAGACTTGATTTGAATAAGTTGACACCTACTAAAATATCTTTGGAAATGGCTGATAAATCAACTACTATACATGTCGGTATTTGTGAGGATGTGCCTGTTGTGGTTGCAAATGTTACTATTTTAACGGACTTTGTTATTCTTGATATTCTTGAGGACGATAGTATGTCGATTATCCTTGGTAGACCCTTTTTGAATACTGCAGGGGCTGTTATTGATTGCAACAAAGGAAATGTTAGTTTTCATGTTAATGGTAATGAGCATACGGTGCACTTTTGGATGAAACAACCTCAAGTCCACAGTATCAATTCTATTGGAAAAATTCCAGCGATTACTATTGGAGGTTTTGAATTCCCTCTTCCTAATGTCAAGAAGAAATATGATATTCTCATTGTTGGGAATGTGCATATCCCTGTTGAGGTAACTTAGTGTGATTCGAAAACTCTCCGGTTTCATGCGATTCGGAATGACTTTATTAACAAGACTTGATCAACCTTGTTAGTTGATTCCTTTTGATGAGCATGAGATGGATGAAGTTAGAAAGCACAACTCTCTGTGCCCTCCTTTTGCTTTCTGTTATTTAGATTAAATAAAGAAAAAAAATAGTATTTTCTGTCTGTTTTCTAAATTATCCTTGCAATAAAAAATACCCCGAAAATAAAAGTTCTCCAAATGCCTTGAAAATATCAGACGATTTTTTGTAGAATATTTAAGAATTATTGGCACTAAGAACACACCTGGGGGCCACACCACCTGGCCACGAGGGTCTAGGGCGCGCCTCCCTACCTCGTGGACCCCATGTGCCCCCCCCCCCCACTTATTCCTGCACCCGCACACTTCATCTTCCTCTAGAAAAAATCCTCCCACATCTCAAACCCGAGTTCTAGCTCATCTTGCTACCATTTTCGATCTCCTTACTCAAAGTTTCATTCACAAAACTATTTTGGGGGATTGTTCTACGGTATGTGACTTGTCCATTGGTCCAATTAGGTTTTGTTCTAGTGCTTTATTTATTGCAAATTTTTGCTGCTTACGTGACCCTGTTCTAGAGTTTGCATGCCAAATTTATGTGGTCAAAAGTAGTTTTAATGCATGATATGGACTCTAGGGACTTGTAGGAGTAGTTGCTATCAACCTTGTTGAGTTTGATTCACTTTTATTTTGATTTACTAAAAATTTCAGAATTTTTTTAAAGAAAAATGTTTAGGAGAATGTACCAAGGTGGTTCGTCAAGGAAGCAAGGACCGAAGCTCGTGATACGTGAGCCGGGCGATGAACCACCGAGGGAAGCTCAAGTGCGGCCTTGTGAATGGCCGTCAGAAGAGTTCGTGGTCCAGGCAGGCATCAAGGATGAATTTGACATGTATGTGCGTAACGCTGATCTTCAGAGCTTCGTGTCAGATAAGTGCCGGCAATACCACTATCTAACTAATTCCTTTGTGAGAAGGTTTAAATTTACATCCTCGCGTAATTCTCACAATGTTTTATTTGATCTTTATGAAAAATCATATACCATGGACCTAGAAGATTTTATTATTGCTTGTAAACTCCCGCACTGGGGTAATGTTAGTGAACCTCGCAAATCTGAATATAAAGACTTTCTTGCAAGTATTACTGTGGGGGAATCTAGGGAAATCACACAAGCTACCATAGGGAGCATTCATTTCCCTTCCATACACTATTTTTCTCTCTTCATTGGTAGATGCATTAACGGTAAAGATGAGGCTTGTCATATGTGTGTTCCAGATCTTAGTGTCCTCAAGAGTGCGGTATTAGGTGATAAACAATATAATTTGGGGGCCATTGTTGCATGAAGGTTGCATCACAACAGTATAAGTGGAGATTTGTTTGGTGGAATTTATGCAACTCGTGTAGCTAATCATCTTAATATACCCATACATGGAAATGATATAGAGTTACCTCCTGCTTACCTAGATTATAATGCCATGGTTCTCCATCAGTTTGTTGAGAGGAATGAACAATTCCTCCAGTACCGACTAATCTTTGACAGACGGCACACCGTCCATGTTGCCCTCCCTGCTCCTACTTTCTTTGACTTTGAGGCAAAAAGGAGATATGTTATAACCAGGGAGGAGGCGAACGGGTACCAGAGGAGGATGGAGGCAACTCGTCAGGTAGTAGCTGCTGCAGCTCGTCAGGCAGTAGCCGTTGCATCTCAGTACGACCCCAGCTACAACTTTGGATATCCACCAAGCCATCCATGGCCATAGACCAACTTAGGCCAAAAGCCTAAGCTTGGGGGAGTATGTATTTCTCACCGACATTACATTCATGTTCACTAACTCATTCCAGTTGTCGGTGCTCATACTTTTTCATTGTACTATTCATGCTAGTTTATTTTCTTCTTAAGCCTTCTTCCTTTGTGTTTGAAAAACCTTAATAAAAACCAAAAAAATTAGTTGTAGCTTTTAGCTAGTTTACTTTCCATGCTTGTAGTAGTAATAATTAAAAGAAAAGACAAAAAGATTTCTCGTTCTTCTTTTGCTTGTTGGGAGCTTTCCCATGTAAATAGTTTTGTTTATTTTCTTTTCTTTGGGGTCGAGAGGAGAAGACCATGATGAAAATGTTGAGTGGCTATCATATGGATTATTGTTGACCTAACAAAGAGCCCATATTACCTTCTCTTCTCCCTTGTATTGAATGCTTGCAGATTCCATCTTAGTCCAATGCACGTGCACTATTATTATTATCCACACTGTTCGGTCGTGCAAGTGAAAGGCAATAATGACGATATATGATGAACTAATTGAGATAAGAAAAGCTGGTATGAACTCGACCTATCTTGTTTTTGTAAACACGATTAGTTCATCGTTCCCGATTCAGCCTATTATGAATGAAACATGTTTTCAATGACAATTAGATATTATAGTTTCTCATGCCTGCTTAATTAGCTAGGAGTTTATAATGGTTTACCTTGCGTGCCAACATGCTATTAAAATGGTTGTGAGGTGGTATGATAGGGTGGTATCCTCCTTTGAATAATTTGAGTGGCTTGACTTGGCACATGTTCACGCATGTAGTTGAAACAAAATCAACATAGCCTCCATGATATTTATGTTCATGGTGAATTATATCCTACTCATGCTTGCACTCAGTGTTGATTTATTTTAATGCATGTTCATGATTGTTGTCGCTCTCTAGCTGGTCGCTTCCCAGTCTCTTTCTAGCCTTCACTTGTACTAAGCGGGAATACTTCTTGTGCATCCACATCCATAAACCCCACAAATTATTCCATATGAGTCAACCATGCCTTCCTATATGTGGTATCTACCTGCCGGTCCAAGTAAATTTGTATGTGCCAAACTCTAAACCTTCAAATGAAATTATGTTTTGCATGCTCGAATAGATCATGTATCAACTAGGGTTGTCTATATCTTCCATGCTAGGTGGACTCCGCTCCTCATTCACGAGAAAATGGCTGGTAACCGGGATGCCCAGTCCCATGCTCAAATTAAAATAATTGCAAACTAAACTCCCCCAGGATTGTTGTTAGTTGGAGGCACCCGTTGTTTTGGACAAGCCATGGATTGATGTTTGTTGGTGGTGGGGGAGTATAAACGTTACCATTCTGTTTGGGAACCGCCTATAATGTGTGTAGCATGGAGGATATCGAGATCTCTTGGTTGTTATGTTGACAATGAAAGTATACCACTCAAAATATTATTCATCTATGTTTCAAAATCGAGCTCTGGCACCTCTACAAATCCCTGCTTCCCTCAGCGTAGGGACTATCTATTTACTTTTATGTTGAGTCATCATCCTCTTATTGAAAAGCACCAGTTGGAGAGCACCGCTGTCATGTGCATGCATTACTATTAGTTTACATTGAATATGACTGAGACTGGATCTCTTTTACCATGACTTACAATGTTTAGTCAGTCCTTGAACTTGAGAGGTGCTCTGCATTTATGTTTTGCGGTCTCAGAAAGGGCTAGCGAGATATCATCTTGTTAGATCATATTATGATTGTTTTGAGAAAGTGTTCTCATTCAAGATCTACTATTATTGCTCGCTAGTTGATTATGCCATTGATATAAGTAAACATGAGACCTAAATGTTATTGTGAATATGGTAAGATCATAATCTATGCTGAAAACTTGAATGTTGGCTTTACATATTTACAACAACAAGATCAAACAGAGTTTGTAGAAGTTTTTCTTTATCACTTCTAGTTTGTCAACTGAAATTCTCGAGGACAAGCAACGGTTTAAGCTTGGGGGAGTTGACATGTCTCCATTGTATCTACTTTTCCAAAACATTTGACCTTGTTTCGGACTCTAACTTGCATGATTTGGATGGAACTAACCCGGACTGATGTTGTTTTCAGCAGAATTGCCATGGTGTTATTTTTGTGCAGAAATAAAAGTTCTTGGAATAACCTGAAACTTCACAGAGAATATTTTTGGAATTTATTAAAAATATGGCCGAAAGAATCAACATGAGGGGGCCAACACCCTGTCCACGAGGGTGGGGGCGCGCCCCCCTGTCTCGTCGGCCCCCTGAGGCTCCACCGACCTCAACTCCAACTCTATATATTCACTTTTGGGGAGGAAAAAAATCAGAGAGTAGGATTCATTGCGTTTTACGATACGGAGCCACCGCCAAACCCTAATCTCTCTTGGGAGGGCTGATCTGGAGTCCGTTCAGGGCTCTGGAGAGGGGAATCTGTTGCCATCGTCATCATCAACCTTCCTCCATCACCAATTTCATGATGCTCACCGCCGTGCGTGAGTAATTCCATCATAGGCTTGTTGGACGGTGATGGGTTGGATTATATTTATCATGTAATCGAGTTACTTTTGTTATGGTTTGATCCCTAATATCCATTATGTTCTAAGATTGATGTTGCTATGACTTTTCTATGCTTAATGATTGTCACTAGGGCCCGAGTGCCATGTTTTCAGATCTGAACCAATTATGTTTTCATGAATATATGTGAGTTCTTGATCCTATCTTGCAAGTCAATAGTCACCTACTATGTGTTATGATCCACTAACCCCGAAGTGACAATAATCGGGACCAGTCCCGGTGATGACCGTAGATTGAGGAGTTCATGTATTCACTAAGTGTTAATGCTTTGGTCCGGTACTCTATTAAAAGGAGGCCTTAATATCTTTAGTTTCCAATAGGAAGCCGCTGCCATGGGAGTGTAGGACAAAAGATGTCATGCAAGTTCTTATCCATAAGCACGTATGACTATATTTGGAATACATGCCTACATTACGTTGATGAACTGGACCTAGTTTTGTGTCACCCTATGTTATAACTTGTAACGCCCTCGATGTGGCTATATCTCCTACGTGTCGAAGCACGACTTAGAGGCATAACCGCATTGAAAGCAATGTCGCAAGTGAGGTAATCTTCGCAAACAACCCATGTAATATAAATAAAGGGGAAAAGATACATAGTTGGCTTACACTCGCCACGTCACACAAATACATAAATAGCATTACATTCATCCAATACAATCATGGTCCGACTACGGAAGACAATCTTCCCACTTCATACCGAAAGAGATAACGCAAGCCCTGAGCATATCTTCAAGAATCTAATTGACACGCTCGACTTGACCGCTAGTTTGAGGATGAAAAGCTGTGCTGAAACGGATGTTGGTGCCCATGGCCTTCTGAAAAGAATCTCAAAACATGGAGGTGAAGATGCTGCCACGATCTGAAGCAATCAACTATGGAATGCCGTGCAGAGAGACAATCCGAGAAGTATATAGCTCTGCCAATTGAGCTGCTGTGATGGATTCTTTGATAGGAAAGAAATGAGCCACTTTAGTGAGTTTCTCGATGACAACAAATATAGCATCATTGCCACGCTTAGACTTTGGAAATCCCGTCACGAATTCCATCTCAATGTGGTCAAACTTCCATTCTGGAATGGAAAGAGGTTGGAGGAGACCAACTGGTCATTGGTGTTCTACCTTCACTCTTGTGCAGACATCACATTCATTCATGAACTAAGCAATCTCGCGCTTCATTCAAGTCCACCAATACGACTGCTTGAGGTCATGGTACATCTTTGTATTTCCAGGGTGGATAGAGAGTACTGAATTGTGAGCCTCGTTCATAATGATTTTACGAAGATCACCTTTAGGCACAACAATGCGATCCTCGAAGAATAGATTATCCTTGTCATCAAGGCGATAGCACTTGTACTTGGGTTGACTCTTGGCAATCCTAATCTTCACCTTCTTGACCATAGCATCAAGAAGTTGAGCCTCGCGAATCTGATCTTCCAAAGTAGGAGAGAATTGGAGGTTTGCGAGAAAACCTTGAGGAACAACTTGCAGGTTGAGTTTGCGGAAAGCTTCACAAAGCTCAGGTTTGTAAGGCTTGAGAATCAGACTGTTGCAGTAAGCCTTCCTGCTCAATGCGTCAGCAGTTACACTGGCCTTGCCTGGAGTATATTTGATGCTCGGATTATACTCTTGAATCATTTCGAGCCAACGAGTCCACCTGAGGTTGTGATTAGGCTGAGTGAAGATGTACTTGAGACTCTTGTGGTCAGTGAAGATGTCCACTTTTCGTCCCAATAAGAGATGTCTCCAAGTTAACAGAGGATGTACAACTGCCACCAACTCGAGGTCATAAGTGGGGTAGTTCTTCTCGTTCGGCTTCAACTGGCGAGATGTATAAGCCACAACTTTCTTGTCTTGCATCAACACTACACCAGGACCTTGAAGAGAGGCATCATAGAAGACCTTGAACGGTTTGGATTCATCAGGAGGAGTCAGAACTGGAGCAGTGACTAATTTCTCTTTTAGGGTGTTGAATGCGATGTCACATTCAGGAGACCAAATGTACTTCACGTGTGTCAGGACCCCGATTCTAAGCCACATCGATCTAGCCGGTAACACCTCATATCACTTTGCGGCCTCACGCACGGTATCCCATGGGTGTCGCCTTACCATGGCCCGGGACCATTTGCGCCTTTTGGCTCGCGTATATGACAATGTCGCTAGCATCCATATGACCGAGAACCCGGGCCGACATGGCTAGTCGTGAACCCAAAGCGGCACAGACCTATGGAGACAGGCATACATGAATCACAACGAACATGTCGGTCATCAACGAGTGATTCCGGGCTGTAGCACTGGGCTAGCAGGACTCCGGGGGATCCCGGGCTGTAGCAGGCTAGACAGGACTCCGGAGATCACCGCGTGACATTTCCCCGAAGGTACAGACATAGGGACGAAGTGAAACACATGCCGGCCAGTCAAGTGTCCTGAACAGTAGTGCTGGGCTAGCAGGACTCCGGTGAACCGGGCTGTAGCGGACTACTATGGCTCGAGGAGCACTAGACTACATTTCCCCATAAGAAAGGCTGTGAAGGGCAAACAACTAGATTGTCGGATCCCACTCATACCAAGCATTTCAAACATACATACAATATGCTCGATATGAGTACATACAACATGGCATCACAACAAAACTCTACAACTCAAGTACTTTATTTAAAGGCTCCAGGGAGCCATACATAACATATCCATACAGGTAGGGGTCACATGACCCGACACTCAAGTCATACAGTTATACAAGCACATGCGGAAGCAACTAGTCTGAGTACAGACTCTAAAAAGAAAGAAGGCTTCTCGAAGCCTGTCTATCTACATAGGCCCTCCATGGCCTGGATCACCACCTGGGTGTCTAGTCACTCGTCGACGTCAAGGTCTACGTAAAACCCATCGGAGGGGGCAGTGTTGTCGTCTGAAAACAATACATAAGCAAACATGAGTACAAAAGTACTCAGCAAGTCTTACATCAGAACCTACTGTACATGCTCATTCTCAAGAAGGTGGTGGGGTTTATGCAGCAAGCCAGCTTTGACTCTTGGCTAAGCTATCCTACGGAATCTTTTAGCAAAATAGTTTTCGCACACGAGTCCACTACTCACCATCACAATACTCCACCGAGGATCCTCCCTCGTAACCTGCGAGGGGCCATCCTCGATACTCACACTTATCTTGAGTCTTTTAGTAGTATCCATTAACTTGTCTATGAACTGTATATGCAATCGAGTAGTCCTTTACCGCGGACGCGGCTATTCGAATAGTTTTATACCCTGCAGGGGTGTACTTCGTCACACATGTTTCCACCACTTAGCGTCTGCACACGGAATGTGCTCGGCAGACTTCAAGCGAAAACCGACATGGGTGTAGACCACGACCTGACTAACCTCACAAGTCTCTAGTCCAGGGTCATGCCCATTCAGGTTCCATCCGCAAGGAAATCCGGCCGGGGTGTCCTCAACGGCCCCGAACGATATGAACAGAGTTCCCGAGACACCAAACGGGTGACTCGGTACACCGTGCCACGGTGTATCTACCGCAACATAGCCCACCCCTAGGGACAGCGCTACGCACGGCCGCCAACACATATCCTACAAACACCAGAAACTAGTTGCAACTCCTGGACTGAGGCGAGAGGGGTCGGTAAGTCGAGCGGGGTCATATTTCAGGGCCCAATGTGTGGTAGTAGCTGAATCTTAATTCACGCATACAGAACTCAGTTCTTAGGGACGGCTTCAATGAAACAACCCACCATGTACTCCTACATGGCCTCTCATCGATACCTTTACCAAAACATGTTCAACACATCCCACATATTACTGTCACAAGCATTTCACTCTAGCCCATCACCCAGATGAACCAGACCTGACACAACTCTAAGCATAGCAGGCATAGCAAGGTAGGAATCACAAAACATGGCTCAATCAACTCCTACACATGCTAGAGGGTTTCATCTAGTTACTGTGGCAATGACAGGTCATGCAGAGGATAAGGGTTCAACTACCGTAGCACACAGCAGTTTGAATCGTGTTGTCTTAATGCAGTAAACAAGAGCAGGAGCGAGAACATGGGTTGTATCGGAATGATCAATGGTTGCTTGCCTGATGGAGTGGTGACGGGATACTGCCCTTCAGTTGGATACTCGTGAATATCCTCGGAGGCAGAACCTTCAACGAAGAACACAACCGAGCACAATCAACACATGACGATATGCAACAATATGATGCATGCTATGACATGGCAATATGGATGTGTCTTGAGCTAATGCAACTGGCTATGATTTAAATGAAGTTGGTTTGAGTACAAGATTCAAATTCCAACCCCATATATGATTATTTAAATGCCCTTTATTTTTTTTGTCCAAAACAGAGGACAAACATTGTTCAAACATGCATGAAAATGGTACAGATGGATTCCTTGAATTTTTCTGATAATTTTTCATATATAATTTGTCTCATTTGGAGTTATGGTTGAATTTCTATGAATTTTTGAAGTTTTGAATATATTCTGGAATTTCCTGAATTATTTTTAAACTAGAAAATGATTTACTGCGTCAGCCTTGCGTCAGCATGACATCAGCAAGTCAACGGGGTTGCCTCCAAGTCAAACCTGACCAGTGGGTCCCGCATGTCAGGGTCATTAGTTTAACTAATTTAAGTTAATCCTAATCCTGGTTCATTAGTGGCCTGGGGCCCACGCGTCAGTGACCCAGGGGGTCAACTGGGCCCACCCAGTCAACAGTCAGCGGGGTCAAACCTGCCGGACTTGGTCCACGGCTCGTCGCCGGCGACGACAGAGACGGCGGAGCGGCTCGGGAATGCGCTATAGGGCTCCGTTTTGAGCGTGGTTTGTTGCTACGGCTTGCTGGTGCTCTCGCGGATCTAGTGGTGGCAGCAGCAGCAGCTAGGATGGCCGGAGTTGATGGCGGCGAGCTCTTTGGCGGCCACCGGAGTTCGGTTGCGTGCGGGATCGTGTTACAGTGCGTAGAAGAGCGGGGAAAGGGGGCTAGGAGGGCGCTACGCATCGCGGGGAGTAGGTTCGACACTCCAGGGTGACCATTTGCTCACCGGAGCATCGTTGACAGCGAGCTCGGGCGGCGGCGCACTTCGGTCATCATGGGGGTGACGGCTATGGCGATCAAATGAAGCGGGGAAGAGGGGGATTCGGAGCAGGAGCTCACTGGGGGCACGTAGAGCAGCTCGGTGGGCTCGGGGACGACCTGGAGACGGAGAATCGGGGCCGGCGATCTTCGGTGCCCGTCGGTGAAGACGACGGCAATTGCGTCACTACAGGGCTCCCGGCGTCGCTTGGAGTGGTGAGGAGGAAGGGTGGGTCGAGGCGGAGCTTTTGGGCGCAGCGGCACGGCGAGGGGTGGCCGGTGGCCGCGGTGGCAGCGAACGGCGGTGACGGCGTCTCTCGGATGAGCTCGGGGAAGAGAGCCAGGGGAGCGAGAGAGAGTGGAGCGAGTGAGGGAGAGGAGCGAGGGGACACGGGACATCATCGTGGCGTCGCTAGGAGGGCCGGGGGGAGCAGGAGGTGGAAGCAGGAGGTGGCTTCGCCTCCTACGCGCGCGCCACGCCGTCGTCCTCCTGGCAAAGGAAGGAGACGACTGGCACGGCCTGGTGGGCTGGGCCGTGCTGGGCCGGTTTGTGGCGCCAGGTAAGTGGCCCACTGGCCTACTCTCTCTCTCTCAAATTTTATTCTGTTTTCTATTTTTGCTATTCTGTTTTGATTTAGTTTAAATACTAAATCATTTTATAAAATCCTGAAAATATTTATGGACACTTTCTGAATTATTTCAGTGGCCCAAAAATAATTCCAACATTATTTGAGCATTTGAATTATTTAATAGTATTTAAATGCCCAAATTCAAATATTTATGAATTAAGTCAATGCCCCTTTTGTTGAACTAAAAATATATGCACCATTTTTCCCAAGGGTTCTAACCCAAGGCAAAGAGGGTGAACATATCTGAAGGGCATTTCAGGTTCATTGAGTTTATTTTTAGTAAACCCTAGTTGATTTCAGGGGGGGGGTGCTGGGGGTTCTGCTTTCCCCATTTCCATTTCTGATGAAAGTAGACATGATGCACACTCTAATGCATAACCTAGCTAGGGTGTGACAACGTGCTTCTGGAGAAGGTTGGAAAGAGGCTTCGCGATCTTTGAAAAGTTTTGAACGAACCTTCAACAAGAGCTTGCGAGACCAAGGAAGCTGCGGAGTTGCTTCACGTTCTGAGCTGGTTCCCAATTCACAATAGCAGACACCTTCTCAGGATTCACCACTATGCCGTTGGCAGAGATGATATGTCCAAGGTAGAGAACCTCATTGAGCAAAAACTGGCACTTTGAAAACTTGGCGTAGAACTGATGTTCTCTGAGCTTATCCAGCACCAAACGCAAGTGCTTGGCATGATCTTCCTTGTTCTTGGAGGTAGACCAAGATGACATCATTTGTGTAGGGGTTGAAGATGAAATTCATCATGCAAGAGAAAGTTGGCGGAGCATTGACGAGGCCGAAAGACATGAAAGTGTATTCATATGAACCATAGCTTGTTCTGAAAGCTGTCTTGGGGATATCTTGCTCACGAATTCGAGTCTGGTGATTGCCCATATGGAGATCAAGCTTGGAGAATACTTGAGCACCTTTGAGTTGTTCAAACAGCTCATTGATGTTGGGAAGTGGGTACTTGTTCTTTATAGTCTTCTTGTTCAATGGACGGTAGTCAACACAAAGTCGGTCCGTTCCATCCTTCTTCTTCACAAAAAGAACTCCACAACCCCACGAAGAAGAACTAGGTCGGATGAGACCCATTCGCTCCTGAATATCGAGTTGCTTCTTCAGCTCCTTCAACTCTTTAGGTCCAAGCTTGTAAGGACGTTTGCAAACAGGTTCCGTGCCAGGCATAAGATCGATGATGAATTCAACTAGCCGCTGTGGAGGCATTCCTGGAAGCTCTTCTGCAAAGACGTCTTTATATTCGCAAACGAATGGAATTTGAGAGATGGCATCCAGCTCACGCTTCTCATCAAGAGAAAACAGACGGATGGTATCATCCCTTGTGGCAAAGTCAATTGAATCTGCCTGGCAGCACAATCAAGGTGAGCCTTGTTCTTAGATAGCCAATCCATTCTGAGAATAAGATCGATATCTAAGTCACCCAGAACAATAGGAGAAGCTAGAAATGTGTAGTCGCCCAACGTGATAGTAACATCCGGGACGCTGATATTAGCTGTCATTTGCTTGCCCGGGGACACGATTTGCAAAGGTCTTTGCAAATGCTGATAATCGCACTCATACTTTGATGCAAAAGGTTTAGAAATGAAGCAATGCGATGCACCGGTGTCAAAAAGAACTTTTGTAGGAACATCGTTAACAGGAAGGTTAACCATGATGACATCTGACAAGTCCTCTGCCTGAGATACATTCATCAAGTTGAGCTTGGCGTGCTTGGGGTTATGCTTGACCACAACTGTACTTGCTGATCTCACAGGAGGAGGAGGAGGAAGACCACTCTGATTGAAGCATTTGTTGGCATAGTGACCCTTCTGTTGGCCTCCGAGAGTGGACCGTGATATGGAGCGCTTGATCTTGGAGCTTGAGACGAAGTCTTGTTTAGAAAGCCCGGGTTGGGAGGGTGGGAAGATCAATTGCCACCATTGCTCCTCTGCTGATAAGGCTGACGGAACGGATGAGGAGGTAGCCAATACTTTTGCTGCTTAGCCACTTGAGTTGAGGAAGGAGTTGCATCTCTGACTCGCTTCTTGGAAGGATCGCACTTCAGTTGGGCAGCCTCTTGCTTCATTGCCATATTATAGAACTCATCGTACTTCTTCGGCTCAACGAGGACGAGAGCTAGCTGAAGTTCTTCTCTGA
This sequence comes from Triticum monococcum, assembly GCA_034509565.1. Lineage (NCBI taxonomy): Eukaryota > Viridiplantae > Streptophyta > Magnoliopsida > Poales > Poaceae > Triticum > Triticum monococcum. The sequence continues at coordinate 282,383,335 of CM067842.1, forward strand.
GACCACCCCTGAACTGGTATATCATGCTCTTCTCGTTAGGGACGTCTTGCTTAGCAAAACGGGCGAGCTTCTGAAACATGATGTACTACTAGTAAATAGACATAGTGCCTTGCTTCAGGTTGCGGAATTCCTCACGCTTGCTCTCAACCACACTCTGAGGAATATGATCAGCTTTGAAGTCTTGACGGAATTCATCCCAGGTAATCACATGGCCTCCTCTGGAATCTTTGTACTGATGAAACCATTCTACAGCTTGGTCTTTGAGTTGGAAGGAGGCAAACTTGACAAAGTCCTCAGGCCTAACATTACTGCACTCGAAATGCTTGCATATGTCCACGAGCCAATCATCAGCGTCTGTTGCCTCAACACAATTGCTGAAGGTCTTTGGCTGGTTAGCAAGGAACTGGTTGAGTGTAGCAAACTGATTCTGATTGTTGCCATGGCCTTGGTTCCCTTGGTTGCGCTCTTGAAGAAGTTGCATGGTCAACTTCGTGTTTGCATTGGTAGCGGCCATCACAGCTTTCCATGCCTCCGGAGGTGGAGGTGGTGGTGGCGGATCAGGATTCAGACTCGTGCGCGTTGGAGGAGCCATCCTGAAGAGGTTGACATCCATTAGCATATTGACATACAAGTATTCAAGCTGAATCGAATGGATTGAAATTGCAACATAATGTCTTCACATCCGAACCAAATGAACGAATGCATTCCAATTGAAATGGTCACATTTCCATAAATTGAGAAGCCACTTAGAATTGAGGTAGAAGAATAAAACCAACAAGGTACGGACAAGAACGAATACTAGGTGAGGATTACCCAATCCCAGTCCAAATATCCGCAGAAGAAGAACTAGAGCTACAAGAATTCCCACCTATGAAACTCCCAAACCTTTCCGGTTATGCAATCAGGTGTTGGGGATACAGGGGAAGCATAATATCTGACCCAAAACTAGCAAATCCTACATCCAGCTATATCCATCCTTCAACACATAACCGAGAAACCTTCAGAAATCATTTACCTCAACCTTCGAAAAGCATCCGCTATACAAGTTATGGCAATACTCCCGAACTCCCACCCCAGTACTAGGTGGCATCGAGGTTATCTCACCAACAACTTCATAAAAGAGATTTTCGATGTTGGCGAAACTCAGGTATTCCAGAATCTCAACGATAAAATTGTGACGACAACACCTTGGAGCTCAACTCCCCGGGACACTGCCACAACCCCTAAATGACAAGAGGCACCAAGAACAATTTTCTCGTCACAAAACCATCGGAACGGTTCCAAGATACCCGTGTGATCCTAAATTTTTTTTTTGTGAAATTTGAAAAGAGAAGAGTCAAAACTCTACGTCAGGATGCCTCACCAGAGCGACGAAGGGACTGAGGAGTAAAAAGAATTCCTAACTCCCCGATATATATAATTCCTAAATGACTCAAAACATTTTTCTAGACTCAACAACGCCAATGATTCGATCAAGCAGGGGGCTCCTATGGTCGGGGAAGGCTCTGATTACCAACTTGTAACACCCTCGATGCGGCTAAATTTCCTACGTGTCGAAGCACGACTTAGAGGCATAACCGCATTGAAAGAAATGTCGCACGTGAGGTAATCATCGCAAACAACCCATGTGATATAAATAAAGGGGAAAAGATACATAGTTGGCTTACATTCGTCACGTCACACAAATACATAAATAGCATTACATTCATCAAATACAATCATGGTCCAACTATGGTACCAAAATAAAGATCAACCCCAAATGCGACAAAGTCCCCGATCGCCCCAACTGGGCACCACTACTGATTATCTGGGAAAGACACATAGTAACAACGAGAGTCTTCATCGAACTCCCACTTGAGCTCAAGCGCATCGTCTAGAATGGTATCATCGGTCCCTGCATCTGGTTTGGAAATAATCTATGAGTCACAGGGACTCAGCAATCTCGCACCCTCGCGATCAAGACTATTTAAGCTTATAGGTAAGGTAAGGTATGATGTGGAGCTGCAGCAACCGACTAGCATATATGGTGGCTAACCTATTCGCAAAAGAGAGCGAGAAGAGAAGGCAAAAGCACGGTCGAACAACTATGATCAAGAAGTGATCCTAGAACAACCTATGTCAAGCATTACTCCAACACCGTGTTCACTTCCCGGACTCCGCCGAGAAGAGACCATCACGGTTACACACGCGGTTGGTGCATTTTAGTAAAGTTAGGTTCATGTTTTCTACAACCGGACATTAACAAATTCCCATCTTCCCATAACCGCGGGCATGGCTTTCGAAAGTTCAAATACCTGCAGGGGAGTCCCAACATAGCCCATCACAAGCTCTCGCGGTCAACGAAGGATATTCCTTCTCCCGAGACATTCCGATCAGACTCGGTATCCCGGTTACAAGACATCCTCGACAATGGTAAAACAAGTCCAGCAACACCGCCCGAATGTGCCGACAAATCCCGATAGGAGCTACACATATCTCGTTCTCAGGGCACACTCAGATGAGCACTCCATACAACTAAAACCAAACCTCGAGTTTCCTCGTGGGGGCGCTGCACAGGGCTCTAGTTTGGACCAACACTCACAGGAGCACTGGCCCAGGGGGCTTTAAATAAATATGACCCTTGGGCTCCGAAAACCCAAGGGAAAAAGAGGCTAGGTGGAAAATGGTAAAACCAAGGTTGGGCATTGCTGGAGGAGTTTTATTCAAGGCGAACCGTCAAGGGGTTCCCATTATAACCCAACCGTGTAAGGAACGCAAAATCCGGGAACATAACACCGATATGACAGAAAACTAGGGCGGCAAGAGTGGAACAAAACACCAGGCAGAAGGCCGAGCCTTCCACCCTTAACCAAGTATATAGGTGCATTAAGATAAACAAGATAATATTATGATATCACAACAATAAACATGTTCCAATAAGGAATGATCTCCAAACTTCACCTGCAACTAGCAACGCTATAAGAGGGGCTGAGCAAAGCGGTAACATAGCCAAACAACGGTTTGCTAGGACGAGGTGGGTTCGAGGTTTGACATGGCAATTGGGAGGCATGATAAGCAAGTGGTAGGTATCATAGCATAGGCATAGCAAAAGAGCGAGCTTCTAGCAAGCAAAGATAGAAGTGATTTCGAGGGTATGGTCATCTTGCCTGCAAAGTTTTCAGAGTTGCCTTGATCCTCGTAAGAGAGCTCAACGGGCTCCTCGTTCATGAACTCGTCTCCCGGCTCTACCCAAACAAGAACAACAAGCAAATGGAGCACAATCAACCACGTGCAATGCTCAAGCAATATGATGCAAACATGGTATGATATGCGGGATGCGATATGTGATGCATATGCAAGATTTGGAAAGGAATGATTGAATGTGGCCTCAACTTGGAAATCCAAGAGTGCAACTGGAAAGTTGAGGTGATTTCGGTTGAACTCGATATAAAGACCATCGGAATCGGATGCACGGTTTGGAAATGGCAAGCAAAACAAATATGGCACCGGTCTGTGATAATCAGCAACTAGCCATCTAAATGCATCAAGATAAATATGCTACAGCACTCAAACATGACAACAAAATACATGGCAGGGATCCACTCATGATGCTTGACAAAAGATGAACACTGAGCTACGGCTAATTCATCCATTAACAGGTTGAAACAAGCATGGCAAAAGTGCAAATGATAACAGGTTTCAGACTTGGTGAAATTAACACAAGTCTAGAATTTAGCATCAGGAAGCAAACTTTAGAGCATGAGAACTACATGCTAAAGGAAATTAACATGGCAAAGAAAGGCATGGCATGAAACTACTCAAAGCAATTAACAAAAGTCTCTTACTGACCTTGAGCCAAAAGGGATCAGAAAATACAATTGCAAGCATGTGAACATAGCAAAATCATAAACAGATTCAGACTTAGTGAAAAACTAGAGCATGCAAAACAGTTAACGAGTAGGCAGGTTTACGAGCTCGATGCACTCACTAAAGAGCATGGAATGTCAAAATAAGCATACACCCATCAAGAAGACATAGCATAGAAGCTATAAATGGCAAGAACAACAACATAGCATGCACGGATCAATAGAAACATCCTCGGCAAAATCGCTAAACATGTCAACAATCTGCCAGGATCAATTTATAGCAAAAGTAGAGCTCGATTCACTCAAGCTAGGTTGCTCCATAAATGCAAACAAAGACATTGATGGATGGAACACCACAATATTAACAAAACATCCTTACTGATCATCCTCAAAAGAGGCACAGATCACTAGAAATCAACATGAACATATGGCATAACAACAAAATCTGGACAAGGACTTGGTGAAATTCTAAGTCCCTGAAATCAGCATCAACGATTACGCTACTTTGCATGCTTTTGCTAGTCACCACAAATATCACAAAAATACATGGCATAAACCCCTGTAAAGATGGCATGACATTCATCAAAACACATGTAGAGCCCAGGATCATAACATGCACACATTAATCATGGCAAAAATGACAAAATGTCATTCGCTGAAACAGATCTGACAAATTCATCACATAGCCCTCTTCCTACAACATTTAGGGCATCAAGATGAGCTCAAATGAAAATGATGCAATGAGATGAAATGATTTACTTGTCGAGACGAAGATTTTTATATGCTACACGCACGAATCGGAACTACGGATGGAGAGTTATGGCATGTGGAAAAATGCTAAAACTTAGGGTTTCGGGGGATAAAAGTCAACCGTCTCAAGATCCAGATCTGGCCAGGAACACTGTTCACGCACGCATCACTAGGTTCGCCGGAGAGTCGCCGGACTTGCCGAGTGGAGGAGGAGGCGGCCGGATCCAGTGGTGGAGCTCGCCGGGGCGTCATGGAGGAGCTTCGGGCGGCGAGGTGGAGGCCCGACGCGGTGGAGGCGGCGGACGGCGGGGCACCGGCGAGGACAAACCGTGGTGGCACGGCGTCCTGCGGTGGCGGCGGGCTAAAGTGTCGGCGAGGGGGAAGAAGGGCGGCGCGGTGCAGTCCGGGCGGCGGGGCAAGAGGTAGGCGGCGGCGCAGTCGATCTGGGCCGGGAGGGCTCGCTGCGGGCCTCCCGGCCGGCGGCGCGTGAAGGGCGGTGAGAGGGCGTGTGGCGCGACCTGATTGGCCGGGGGGGCGGTGGTGGACGTTGTTCGGTCCGGTCGAACACATCCGGCGGCTGGAGGAGGAAGGAGACTAGGGTTAGGTAGGAGGAGATCCGAAATTTCGGAGGAGGAGCTAGTTTTATAGGTAGAAAGAGTTAGGAAGCTCCAAATGGAGTGCGGTTTTCGGCCATGAAATCGTGATCGAATGCTCTAGATGATGGAGAGGGTTTAGGTGGGTTTTGGGCTAGTTTGGAGAGGTGTTGGGCTGCAACACACACGAGGCCTTTTCAGTCACTCGGTTAACAGTTGGAGTATGAAACGAAGTCCTAATGGCACGAAACTTGACAGGCGGTCTACCGGTAGTAAACCAAGGCCGCATGGCAAGTCTCTGTCCAATCCGGAAATGTTTGACCCCCACACATGAAAAGAGGTAGAAAGGGCCACCAAAGGACATAGGAGCGCCGGAATGCAAAACGGACAACGGGGAAAATGCTCGGATACATGAGACGAACACGTATGCAAATGCAATGCACATGATGACATGATATGAGATGCACGAAAAAGACAACAACACACGGAGACAAAAACCCGACAACGATGAAATAAAATAACTTAGTGCTGGAAACGGCAAGAGTTGGAGTACTGATAAGGTGAATTACATCCGGGGTGTTACATAACTGTTGCATGAGGAATCGCATCCGACATAATTATCCATCACTAATCCATTGCCTACGAGCCTTTCACATGGTGCTCTTTGCATAGTTACTTTTCCGTTGCCACTATTACAAACACTACAAAACCAATATTGTTACTTTTGCCACTGTTACCATTACTTCCATATTACTTTGCTACTAAATACTTTGCTACAGATATTAAGTCTTCAGGTGCGGTCGAATTGACAACTCAACTGCTAATACTTGAGAATATTCTTTGGCTCCCCTTGTCTCAAATCAATAAATTTGGGTTGAATACTCTACCCTCGAAAACTGTTGCGATCCCCTATACTTGTGGGTTATCAGTACTGGTCACCCCCGGGAGTATATTGGGCCTATTGGCCCACAAGAGGGAGCACACCAGCCCACAACGGGCTGGCGCGCCCCCTATGGCAGCCGGCCAAGTGGGGAAGGAAAGGGGGAGGATTCAGCCTCCCCTTCCTTCTGCCCCCGCCTTTCCTTTCTTCTCCGGCAGTTAAGGAAAGGGGGACCCACTTGGGGAGGACCCCAAGTAGGATTTGGCCTACATGGGGCGCCCTCCTGGCTGCTCCCTGGCCCCTCCCACCTATATATATGTGGGGGGCCCTTGCACATATGAGACAATAGTTTTAGCCGTGTGCGGCGCCCCCTGCACCGTTTACACCTCGATCATATGTTTGTCGTGCTTAGGCGAAGCCCTACGAGGATAATGTCACCATCACTGTCATCACGCCATTGTGCTGACGGAACTCATCTACTACCTCGACGACTTGCTAGATCAAGAAGGTGAGGGACGTCACCGAGCTGAACATGTGCAGAACACGGAGGTGTCGTGCGTTCGGTACTTGATCGGTTGAAGCACGAAGAAGTTTGACTACATCAATCGCATTAAGAAACGCTTCCGCTTACAGTCGACGAGGGTACGTAGACACACTATTCCCCCGGTTGCTAAGCATCTCCATGGATAGATCATTGCGTGTGCATACAAAAAAATCCATGTAACGATTCCTAGAAGTGGTATCAGAGCTAGGTTTATGAGTAGATGATATGCACGAGTTGAACACAAAAAGTTGTGGGCGATGATAGTCATACTGCTTACCACCAATGTATTATTTTGATTCGGTGGTATTGAGGGATGAAGCGGCCCGGACCAACCTTACATGTCCATGCACATGAGACCGGTTCCACCGACAGACATGCAACTAGTTTTGCATAAAGGTTGTTGGCGGGTGTCTGTTTCTCCTACTTTAGTTGAATCAAATTTGAATGCGGCCGGTCCTTGAAGAAGGCTAAAAAAGAAAACTTGACAAAACACTTTTGAGGTTTTGTGCGTACGTAAGAATGGTTCTTGCTAGAAGCCCGTAGCAGCCACGTAAAACTTGCAACAACAAAGTAGAGGACATCTAACTTGTTTTTGCAAGGCATGTTGTGATGTGATATGGTAAATGCATGATGTGATAAACGTTTTTGTATGAGATAATCATATTTTGTAAAGTTACCGCCAACCGGCAGGAGCGTTATGGTTATCTCTTTATTGTATGAAATGCAAACGCCATGTAATTGCTTTACTTTATCACTATGTGTTAACGATAGTTGTAGAAGAAATAGTTGGCGAGACGACCACGATGCAACGATGAAGATCAAGGTGTCGAGCTGGTGACGGTGGAGATCATGATGATGCTTTGGAGATGGAGATCAAAAGCACGAGATGATGGTGGCCATATCATGTCACATATTTTGATTCATGTGATGTTTATCATTTTATGCATCTTATTTTGCTTAGTACGGCGGTAGAATAAAATGATCCCTTCACTAATAAAATGATCCCTTCACTAAATTTCGAGGTAAAAATGTTCTCCCTGAGTATGCGTCGTTGCTACAGTTCGTCATGTTGAGTCACCATGTGATGATCGGGTGTGATAGACTCTACATTCACATACAACGGGTGCAAGACAGTTTTGCACATGTGGAATACTTGAGTTAAACTTGACGAGCCTACCATGTACAGACATGGCCTAAGAACACTAGAGAGCGAAAGGTCAAACGTGAATCATATAGTAGATATGTTCAACATAGAGATGTTCACCATTGATGACTTTCCAGTCTCACGTGATGATCGGACATGGCTTAGTTGATTTGGATCACGTATCACTTAGATAACTTGAGGGATGTCTATTTAAGTGGGAGTTCTTAGGTAATATGATTAATTGAACTTAATTTATCATGAACTTAGTCCTGATAGTATTTGCATATCTTTGTTGTAGATCAATGGCCTGTGCTACTATTTCCCTGAATTTTAACGCGTTCCTAGAGAAAGCTGGGTTGAAATATGATGGTAGCAACTACACGGACTGGGTCCGTAACTTGAGGATTATCCACATTGGTGCACAGAAGAATTATGTCCTTGATGCACGGCTAGGTGAAAGGCCTGCTGCAGAATCAGATGGTGATGTTTTGAACGTCTGGCAAGCTCAATCTGATGACTACTCGATAGTTCAGTGTGCCATGCTTTACGGCCTAGAATCGGTTCTTCAAAGACGTTTTGAACATCATGGAGGATATGAGATGTTCGAGGAGTTGAAGTTAATATTTCAAGCAAAAGCCCGAGTTGAGATATATGAAGTCTCCAACAAGTTCTATAGTTGCAAGATGGAGGAGAATAGTTCTGTCAATGAACACATACTCAAAATGTCCGGGTATCATACTCATTTGACTCAGCTGGGAGTTAATCTTTCAGATGATAGTGTTATTGACAGAGTTCTTCAATCTTTGCCACCAAGCTATAAAGGCTCCGTGATGAACTATAATATGCAAGATATGGAGAAGACAATTCCCAAGCTCTTCGCAATGCTCAAAGATATGGAGGAAGAAATCAAGAAGGAGCATCAACTGTTGATGGTTAACAAGACCACTAGTTTCAAGAAAAATGGCAAGGGAAAGAAAGGGAACTTCAAGAAGAATGGCAAGCAAGTTGCCACTCCCGAGAAGAAGCCCAAAGCTGGAGCCAAGCTTGGAATTGGCTGCTTCTACTGCAAAGGGGCTGGTCACTAGAAGCGGAACTGCCCCAAGTATTTGGCGGATAAGAAGGATGGCAAAGTGAACAAAGGTATATTTGATGTACATGTTATTTATGTGTACCTTACTAATGCTTGTAGTAGTGCCTGGGTACTTGATACTAGTTCGGTTGCTCATATTTGTAACTCGAAATAGAAGCTACGGATTAAACGAATATTGGCTAAGGATGAGGTGATGATGCACGCCGGGAATGGTTCCAAGCTCGATGTGATCGCCGTCGGCACGCTACCGCTACATCTACCATCAGGATTAGTTTTAGACATGAATAATTGTTATTTGGTTCCAGCGTTGAGCATGAACATTATATCTGGATCTTGTTTAGTGCGAGACGGTTACTCATTTAAATCAGAGAATAATGGTTGTTTTATTTATATGAGTAATATCTTTTATGGTCATGCACCCTTGAAGAGTGGTCTATTTTTGTTGAATCTCGATTGTAGTGATACACATATTCATAATATTGATGCCAAAATATGCAAAGTTGATAATGACAGTGCAACATATTTGTGGCATTGTCGTTTAGGTCATATTGGTGTAATGCGCATGAAGAAACTCCATGCAAATGGGATTTTGGAATCACTTGATTATGAATCATTTGATACTTGCAAACCATGCATCATAGGCAACATGACTAAAACTCCGTTCTCCGTTACAATGGAGTGAGCCAATGACTTATTGGAAATAATACATACCGATGTATACGGTCCAATGAGTGTTGAGGCACGCAGTGGGTATCGTTATTTTCTGACCTTCACAGATGATCTGAGTAGATATGGGTATATCTACTTTATGAAACACAAGTCTGAAACATTTGAAAAGTACAAAGAATTTCAAAGTGAAGGGGAGAATCATTGTAATAAGAAAATAAAGTTTCTACGATATGATCGTGGAGGTGAATATTTGAGTTACGAGTTTAGCCTTCATTTAAAACAATGTGGAATAGTTTCACAACTCATGCCACCTTGAACACCACAGTGTAATGGTGTGTCCGAATGTCGTAACCATAGTTTATTAGATATGGTGCGATCTATGATGTCTCTTACCAATTGACCACTATCATTGGGGGGTTATGCATTAGAGATAGCTGCATTCAGTTAAATAGGGCTGCCATTTCTTATGTCAAAAGGCTTCAGCCTGATAAGCTCAAACCCAAATCGAAGAAGCGTGCCTTCATAGGATACCCTAAGGAAATAATTGGGTACACCTTCTACCACAGATCGAAGGCAAGATCTTTGTTACCAAGAATGGAACATTTCTAGAGAAGGAGTTTCTATCGAAAGAAATGAGTGGGAGGAAAGTAGAACTTGATGAGGTAATTGTACCTTCTCTCAATTTGGAAAGTAGCACCTCAGAGAAATCCATTCCCATGATGCCTACACCAACTAGAGAGGAAGATAATAATGATGATCATGAAACTTCAGATCAAGTTGACCTCGTAAGTCAAACAGAGCATGTTCCGCACCAGAGTGGTACGGTAATCCTGTCCTGGAAGTCATGATATGTTGGGGAACGCAGCCATTTCAAAAAAAATTCTACGCACATGCAAGATCATGGTGATGGATAGCAACGAGAGGGAAGAGTGTTGTTCACGTACCCTCGTAGACCGTAAGCGGAAGCGTTATGACAACGCGGTTGATGTAGTCGTATGTCTTCACGATCGTCTGATCCTAGCACCGAAGGTACGACACCTCCGCGATCTGCACACGTTCAGCTCGATGACGTCCCATGAACTCACGATCCAGCAGAGTGTCAAGGGAGAGCTTCGTTCGCATGATGGCATGATGTTGATGATGATGATGCTATTGCAACAAGCCTTCGCCTAAGCACCGCTATGATATGACTGAGGTGGATTATGGTGGAGGGGGGCACCGCACACGGCTAAGAGATCACTGATCAACTAGTATATCTATGGGGTGCCCCCTCCCCCGTATATAAAGGAGCGGAGGAGGGGGAGGGCCGACCCTCTACTATGGCACGCCCTAGGGAGTCCTACTCCCACCGGGAGTAGGATTCCCCCCTTTCCAAGTAGGAGTAGTAGAGAAGGAAGGGAAGGAGAGAAGAGAAGGAAGGAGGGGGCGCCGCCCCTCTCCCCTAGTCCAATTTGGACTAGGCCTTGGGGGCGCGTGGCGTGCCCTAGGTAGCTCCTCTCTCTTTCCCCTAAATCCCAATAAGGCCCATATACTCCCCGGGGGGTTCCGGTAACCTCCCGGTACTCCGAAAAATGCCCGAACTCCAAACATAGGCTTCCAATCTTTCGATATTTACGTCTCGACAATTTCGAGACTCCTAGTCATGTTCGTGTTCAAATCCGGGACCCCAAACTACCTTCGGTTCATCAAAACACATAAACTCGTAATACCGATCATCATAAACGTTAAGCGTGCGGACCCTATGGGTTCAAGAACTATGTAGACATGACCGAGACACGTCTCCGGTCAATAACCAATAGCAGAACCTGGATGTTCATATTGGCTCCCACATATTCTACGAAGTTCTTTACCGGTCAAACCGCATAACGATATACGTTGTACTCTTTGTCATCGGTATGTTACTTGCCCGAGATTCGATCATCGGTATCTCAAAACTTAGTTCAATCTCGTTACTGGCAAGTCTCTTTACTCGTTCCGTAATGCTACATCCCATAACTAACTCATTAGCTACATTGATGTGCATTACGAGAGGGCCCACAGATACCTCTCCGACAATCGGAGTGACAAATCCTAATCTCGATCTATGCCAACTCCACAAACACCATCGGAGACACCTGTAGAGGACCTTTATAATCACCCAATTACGTTGTGATGTTTGGTAGCACACAAAGTGTTCCTCCAGTATTTGGGAGTTGCATGATCTCATAGTCATAGGAACATGTATAAGTCATGGAGAAAGCAACAACAACAAACTAAACTATCATCGTGCTAAGAAAACCGATGGGTCAAGTCAATCACATCATTCCCTAATGATGTGATCCCGTTAATCAAATGAGAACTCATGTCTATGGTTAGGAAACATAACCATCATTGATTCAACGAGCTAGTCAAGTAGAGGCAAACTAGTGACACTCTGTTTGTCTATGTATTCACACACGTACACTACAAAAAAAAGACACATCCGTGACATTTTGGGCCGAACGAAATTTTTTTCTGTCATACATATGACACTTCTATGACGATAATTGTGACAAAACCCGGTATAATCATAGATGTGGTGGGATCCTACTTCTTTGACAAAAAATCATGAATAAAAATGGGCTTTTCATCCTGGGCGGGCCGGAGACGCAGTTGCATGACATTCTTTGGGCTGTCCATGACGGAAAAAACCGTGGTAGAAGCGAGGGGGAGGAAAATTTCGGGGTGTTCCCGGTTACAATGGGAGGTCGGGGGCCGAGCGATGCGCGTTTCTCTCGTACACGTACGCGCGTGTGTGCGAGGCATTGGCTCTAACTGAACCCGAGTGAGGCGTTGGGCTCTAACTGAATCCGAGCGATTGCACTGCAGGGTACGCGTTACTGAACCCGAGCGATTGATTGATGGCTGTTAACTGAACCCGATCGAGCGATTCTTCCCTACTGTTGCTAAATAAAGTCGATCGATGGGATGAACAGTGAGCGTTGCGGGGAGGTTTGGATGAACAGTGAGCGGTGGCGTTGCCTCTAGATGAACAAGAGCCCGTGGTGTGGTGGAGGGCTGGATAAACAGTAGAAGGTGGAGGGGTGTCCGTGGAGGGGTGGATCAACAGGACCCCGTGGTGTGGAGGGCTGGATGAAAAGTAGACGGTGGCGGGGTGGTTGAACAGGTTCCCGTGGTGTGGAGGGCTGGATGAACAGTAGACGGCGGAGGGGTGCCCGTGGAGGGGTGGTTGAACAGGACCCCGTGGTGTGGAGGGTTGGATGAACAGTAGACGGTGGAGGGGTGGTTGAACAGTAGCCGGTGGAGTAGCGCGCGGTGGAGGCTGGATGAACACGAGCCCGTGGAGGCTGGAGGAGGTCGATGGTGGAGATGAACATTATCCCGTGGAGTCCCGTTTTGCGGTACGCCACACCCCTCCCGATCAACAGGACCCCCGTTTCAACCGTAGGAGGTCGGTTTCCTCCGTTTTGCGGTACACCACACCCCTCCCGATCAACAGGACCCCGTTTCGACCGTATGAGGTCCGTTTCCTCCGTTTTGCGGTACGCCACACCCCTCCCAATGAACAGGATCCCGTTTCGAACGTGGCCGGTCGAACACAAGGCCGTTTCCTCCGTTCTGCGGTACACCAGGCCTCGTTTCCATCGCCTGTTCCGTCCAAGCCCTCCCGATGAACACGACGCATTCCGTTGCCTCCCCACGAACACGACGCATTCCGTTTCCTCCCCATGAACACGACGACGACGCTGTTTCTCCGTTCCGACCCAGCCATGTACACGAGCCCCCGCCGTACGTATGCACGAGTAGGCGTTCGAGACCCTGCCCCTATGTACACATACATGGCCGTATTTTCTTTCTTGCACCCTGACCGCTTACGTACGTTTACATGCTACGTGTGCGCCTCTACTACGACACGTGCGCGCCTCTACATCGACCAGTATATATGTACATACACGTTCACGACCAAAATGACAACGCTACGTATGCTTCGACCAGGTGGGTCCCGACTGTTAGGCACTTCCTTGCGTGCAAAGATGTAGCTGGTGGGTTCCAGCAGTCAGGGGGGCGAATCGTTTTGTTTTTTTTTGCCCAGACGCACTTCCTTGCGTGCGAAGGTGTAGCTAGTGGGTCCCAACAGTCAGGGGGGAAATGTTTTTTTCACGAAATACGGTGGCCCATCCGGTGGGTCCCCGCAGTCAGGTACAAGAATAATTATTTTGCATGTAATAAGGAGGCACTTCCTTGCTGTGGCCGTGGACCCAGCTGTCAGCCTCTCCATGTATAATCGACGTCCGATGGAAGTCGTTCCTTGACCACGTTGACCACGCCGCGCCGAGAGCACCAGGGCGGTGGATGACCGCGAGGCCTAGGAAGGGGACGACGGGGAGCTGGGGAAGACACGGCAGTGGAAGCCCGCGCGGAGAGGAGTACGAGGGTTCACTGGTTCGGCTACAGTGTGAGGCTGTCGTCGCCGCAGGGCCTGGCCAGCGATGGGAATAGTAGGGGGCGGTGAGGCCTCCGCAGCAGCACAGCCGGCCATGGGAGGAAGGAGCATGCGGCATGACCGGTGCTGCTTTGGGCGGCTGGAGCAAGAAGACTAGAGGTTGAAGAAGCACTATGGCCGTTGGATGGACATCGTACGGTCACCGAAGCTAGAATCGTTCATATTGACTAAAGTTGACAAAGGCCCCCGTCCTAGTCAACTTAGTAGGCCCACAAGTCAGCCTCCCACCATGGTGGGTCCCAGCTAGCAGGGGGAGTATTCATTTTTTTGCGTAATAAGGAGGCACTCCCGGTGGGTCCGAGCTGACAGCGGGGGGTACGTTTTTTTTCACGAAATACGCTGGCCCGTCCAGTGGGTCCGAGAAGTCAGGGGGAAATGTTTTTCTTCGCAAAATAAGGTGGCCCGTCCGATGGGTCCCTGCTGTAAGGTGGAGGAATAATTATTTTGCGCGTAATAAGGAGGCACTTCCTTGTGGCCGCCTGGACCCAGCTGTCAGCCTCTCCACGTACATTACTCTTCCGATGGAAGTCGGTCATTGACCATGTTGACCACGCCGCGCCGAGAGCACCAGGGTGGTGGTCTGGACGACAGCGAGGCCTAGGAAGGGGACGCGTGGAGCCGGGGAAGACGCAGCAGTGGAAGCCCGCGCGGAGAGGAGTATGAGGGTTCACTGGTTCGTCTGCGGTGTGAGGTTGCCGTCGCTGCATAATAACAGGGGGTGTGGGTGAGTTGAGGGATGGCCTGGCCAGCGGTGGGAGTACTATGGGGGAGGTGAGGCCTTCGCGGCAGCACAACCGGCCACGGGAGGCAGGAGCAGGCGGCACGACCGGCGCTGCTTTGGGCGGCTAGAGCAAGAAGACAAGAGGTTGAAGAAGCACTACGGCCCTTGGATGGACATCGTACGGTCATTGGAGCTAGAATCGTTCATATCGACTAAAGTTGACAAAGACCCCCGTCCCAGTCAACTTTGTAGGCCCACAAGTCAGCCTCCTACCATGGTGGGTCCCAGCTAGCAGGAGGAGTATTCATTTTTTTGTGCGTAATAAGGAGGCACATCCGGTGGGTCTGAGCTGACAGCGGGGGCGGGGGGGGCATTTTTTCGCGAAATACGCTGGCCCTTCCGGTGGGTCCGAGCAGTCAGGGGGGAAACGTTTTTTCGCGAAATAAGGTGGCCCGTCCGGTGGGTCCCTACTGTAAGGTGGAGGAATAATTATTTTGCGCATTATAAGGAGGCACTTCCTTGCGGTCGCCTGGACCCAGCTGTCCGCCTCTCCACATACAGTACTCTTCCGATGGAAGTCGGTCGTTGACCATGTTGACCATGCCGCGCCGAGAGCACCAGGGCGGTCGCTTTGATGACGACGAGGCCTAGGAAGAGGACGGCGCGGAGCTGGGGAAGACACAGCAGTGGAAGCCCGCGCGGAGAGGAGTACGAGGGTTCACTGGTTCGGCTGTGGTGTGAGGCTGCCGTCGCTGTAAAATAATAGGGGGTGTGGGTGAGTGGAGGGATGGCCTGGCCAGCGGTGGGAGTAGTATGGGGGCGATGAGGCCTCCGCGGCAGCACAGCCGGCCACGGGAGGCAGGAGCAGGCAGCACGACCGGCACTGCTTTGGGCGGCTGGACCAAGAAGACCAGAGGTTGAAGAAGCACTACGGCCATTGGATGGACATCGTACGGTCACTGAAGCTACAAACATTTATTATTGACTAAGTTGACAAAGCCATTGGTACACTCCAACTTAGTAGGCTCACAGGTCAGCCTCCGATACGGTACGCCCTAGATGTCAGGGGGAGGAATCATTTTTTGGGCGGCCGAAGGTAAGAATATTCGAGATTGAAGAAGAAGGACGACATCCGTTGGATAGACATCCAACGGCCCCTACTGCTAGAACCGTGTGTTGACTATAATAAGTTGGCAAAGCCTTGCATACGCGTCAACTTGTTTTTTTAGGGGACGCGTCACTTAGTAGGCCCACAAGTGTGTGGCAAAGAACTTATAGCCCATTTGCGTTTTGTAAGAATGTACAGCCCATTTTGGAATTCTAATGGAATTTACAAGAGCCCATTTTCTAGCTAGGACAATGATTAATAATTTCAACCAACCGTTGAAGACAGAATTCAATAAAATTTCCCACAGTTTGATAGGCTCCAAAATATTTTTATCCCGAAATATCTAGTCATATTAAATATAAATTTGTATTACGTAAAAATCCAACGAAACATTGCGCATGCAACAATGAAAATTTAAGATTTTCAAAATCCATAAATAATATTTTATAAACTAATTTCGTTTTTGGTGCATTTTTTTATATTTACTGCCCAGTTTTTATAATTACGTTCCATTTATTATTTTTAAAGCCCATTTTCCTGTTAAGCCTAATGCATCCCTCATAGGAAAGATTTGCAGCCCAGCGGGGCGGAGAATAACAAGTTGACCTTGCCTGGGTATTCCTCAAAAAGACGTATAGCTGGGCTAGCCATTTTCATCTTGAAAAAATTAGTATCAGGGGTGGATATCCGTCCTGGGCTAGACGGGCCTCAGCCTGCCCAGTTAATACCCTGCTCTCCTCTGAACAATAACGAAATCATCGCCAAGAAAAACCCTGTAGTGCTCACGCCTCAAAAACACAAACACTGCTCGAGCTGCTTGGTCCCAGCTGTCGGGCGCACCTGGTGCAATTCTCTCGTTTATATTGACTACATAGGTTGACAATGGTGTGGGACCGTGATGTCAGGAAACCAGGAGAAAACAAAAAAAATATAGTTGTACATAATAAGGAGGCACTTGCGTATGTAAGGTTATGGCCCTAGTGGGTCCCTAGTGTCATCTGGTCAAAATAAAGTCATCTCCTGAATCCTCATGTTCGTTGACGATGTTAACAATGCTCGGCGCCACGACGAGTGCAACAAATCGAAGGACAACAGAGAGGGCCTCGCGGGCCCTACGGATGGTCTGATACAGTGCCCGCTACTCATTCAGGAAGCCAGGATCATCGGACACCTATGAGCACCTTCGAGAAACTGAGACGACATGAAACGGTAAGGCCGCGCTTGGGAGCTCTAGTTTATTTCAAACTTGTATTAACATACAAGTGTAATTTACTCGTCATCGAAAATAACGCGTGAAATACAGGCATAATGAAACCGAGGGCCCGAGGTCTGTAAATAAAACCGGCGGGTTACGCGTGTAATTTGAGAGACCTGTGTATATTTTATGAGCACTGCTATATGGACGACATTACCCGACGATACATGCACGACATGCATATCATGCCATCCATGGGCAAGGCTGAAACAGCAGCTAACGGCTGGATTAGCAATCGTCCGAGTGTCGTTTAGAGTTTTTATCGTGTGTCAAGTACTTCCGATATTTTACTAGTCAAAATCGATCAACCAAGCGCCTTTGCCCAAGACCATCAGCTTTAATTTACAAGCGCCAGTTTTACAAGCGGTTTTGGTAGGAAAACGACGATCCAATCACGGCCTAATATCATGAGTTGGTCGGAAGATCATATGGTTTCACGTCTAACCTACTCGACTTGTCGTATAGGCTATGAATGAAACATCAGACGATGAACTTCTTAAGCACGGAAACAACAGAAGAGGATGATCTTCTTAACAAGCAAATCACTGGCATTAGATCGACATGCAAAACAATCTGAAGCATTATTCTCAGGAGGCACGGTGAACAGCTTGTGATGCCGCATGCCACAACATTCCAAGCTCAACTTTGCAATCAAACACAAGGCCTGGCATTACATAGACAATACTCAGAACAAACTCTTAACACGGGAATATATCAGCAGAGTAACTATTTACTTCTAAATTGAACACAGGAATAGGAAAAAACACTCGATGCTGCTCACAACAAGGGCGTCCCACTCAAAAATATCAAATGCATGTCTTCTGGCTAACATCAATGAGCAAATTTTTACAAGGTTTTGCAATTCCAATGTATTAAACTAACATCTTCTTGCTAACATCAATGATTAAACTTTGACAAGCTTTTCCCATTCAAAATATGCAATGCCTATGATCGTGGAGTCCTGTCGTAGCTTTTGTACTTGTTTGGGCACTTTTTGCCCAGGGCACCCCACGTGTTGTTAAATTGCCAATGGTCACTGCAGACTAGTCATGTCACCGGTGTCTAATAATACTCTGTAAAGCTTCTCGGTCATTCCTTCTATAATGTAGCACAAACAGTGACTACTTCTTTCTGCAAAGTGGAACGACCAACTAGACCCAGTAATGCAGCAGTTTTCCTTACACATTGGCTCCTTTTGTGAAGTTCAACTAAAATTGAAGTCGGAATAAAACCGAGCTTTAATTTTGATATCCCTATAAGCAACAATAGGTATAAGGGAAACAATTACTAAGAAATAACAGTTGATGACTTGTACTCCCAGAAGAAAAGCATCTACTGATCTACTTTATTAATGGGAAACAAAGCAGGAGAGTAGCAATTCTCCATCAGTGTGATTCATTCATATTGACTGAGACATTATCTTAACAATGCCTTGTTTCAACATGTATAAAGAATGACAAAGCTTATAAAGGGGGTGATGCTGAATTTGGTGTAACAAAGCAACAAGCATCATGTCTTGGTTGGTCCCATTTTTGTTCACTACATAATGGGAAAAGACAGCAATACAATAACTTCAATTCATCATTTATTTAAAACAGTACCAATACAAGTAGCACAGCATCTCAAAACACACTGCATGATAATGTGTATGAAGGCAAGTACCAACCTGTCATGACGCACACAAGATCACGTACGAATCTTCCAACACGAATAGGAAATCCAATCTCGTTTTGTGCAGTTGCACTGAAATCAAGCAAATTGTTTCGCATAGCGAAGCAAAATTTCACAATAGCAACAAGTTGAATAGATATCCCTATATAAACAGAGGCAAAAAAGGAATCAATTACTGGCTAATTAAGGAGGATGAAACATGCGGCCACAAAAATAGTAATCCCGCCAATCCCTAACAAGTGTTGTAGTTTGGAAATAAGATTCAGTAGTTAATTCTGAGAGTGGCATCAATTACTGGCTTATAAAGGGGGTGATGCTGAATTTGTTGTAACAAAGAAACAAGCATCATGTCTGGGTTGGTCCCATTTTTGTTCACAACTTAATGGGAAAAGACAGCAATACAATAGCTTCAATTCATCATTTATTTAAAACAGTACCAATACAAGTAGCACATCATCTGAAAGCACACAGCACAATCATGTTGATGAAGGCCTGTACTGAACTTTCATGAGACGACCAACATAAAATACTTATCTACCAACACGAATAGGAAATCCAATCAAGTTTTGTGGAGTTGCACTGAAATCAAGCAAAGTTGCCAGTGTGACATTTAAGTTTTCTATAGCAACAAGATGAATAGCTATCCCTGTATTAAGAGGCAAAAAAGAAAACAATTACTGGCCAATAAAGGAGGATGAAACATGCGGCCACAAAAAGAAGCATCTACCTTATCTTGATGGAAAACAAAGTATAGGACAGTAGCATTTCTAAAACAGTTGCATTGATTAATATTAATAGAGAAATTCTTTTAAAAGAGATCAGTAGTTAATTTTGAGATTAACAACAGCAAAATAGCTGCATGTGACATGCCAGCACCAGGTGCATCCACACGTATAAATGGGTGATGCAGAGTATGTAGCCAAGCATCATATATACGCTGGTCCCATATTTGTTCTCTTTGAACCTTCTTCCTATGTGAGGACAGCAAATCTAGTCGTGCACAAACTACCCGACCCCCCAGTTTCTTTCCCTTTTCAACAAAGATATCGGTTCCTTACGGATGTGTGTACTGGGTTACCCCCTTTTTCCCTTTTTGACCTACAAAGCGGCTGGATAGCTAGTCTATACTACTTTCCGCCCCTCATTTCCTCATTGAACCACGTCCTAGATTCTTGCTCCAGCCCACCGCACCCTTCTTTCCTCTTTGAACCAAGACCTAGATTCGACTACAGATCGAAAAAGATCCACATGCAGCTAGAGCAACGACGGTTTCAAAGAAACTTATACCTTAGGGTCATCGGGATGTGGCAAGTCGTCCGGCGGGAGGCTGGATCTGCCCACACTACATACGGGAGCGAGGAAGAAGGGGTCGGTGGCCCTCCCGCACAGGCGCTGGGTGAAAGAGAACAGCGCAGCCAGCAGTGGATTACCTCCCTCGCCGAAGGCGATAGAGTGAATGTTGCACCTCCTCCCCTTTCCGGTGCGACGGGATACGGACGCCTCCTTCACCAGCTGTGAGAGGGGAGAGGGAGACAAGAGGCCAACGCAGTCTTGTTTAGATCTGATGAAGAGAGGGTGAGGGACTGAATATAGCAAATCCTAGCAAATGAAAGCTGAGCCTCCAGCGTGTACCATATATGTAGTGTGGCGAGCGTGTGGAGAGTGCAAACCCTAGCGAACAAGCACTGAGAATCCCGCTTATATATATACTACTGTAGTACGGACTGAGCTCTGGTGCCTTCACTGCACCTGCTTTTGGCTGTATGACAGGTGAGCCAACCACATTTTGGGCCCACCTGTCATAAAACTGTAGCGAAAATTGCACTAACATGAAAGACGACTACGTCTCCAACGCAACCAAGGTGAACTGACGAAGGATATCATCTTTGTACGTAACAAGCAAAGAGCACTGATGGAAGACAGCTTGTTTTTCGTCGAAAATCGATCAGTTTCACCAGCCGACGCAACCATGAGGCGCAACCATGAGCATCGATAGGTCATCGTGGTGATGCATCATCCATTTGGCATCAAGTTTGGGTGAGGCACCTAAGAAGTTCGACAAATCCTCACTATGGTCTATTTCTTCTTAGTAATCAAGCTCGGGGAAGGAAGAACTATGTGGCAGAGGATAGTGAGGTGGAACAACAATGGCCATCCAATTTTGTGCAGTTCCACTAAAATTGAGGAAGACATGCCTGAGTATGGAGACACGCATCGCTGTTTCCAAAAATATAAAAAAGGGTTAGCAACGACATCTCAATTTTCAATAAGAATTAATGAAAAGTACACCAACAAATAGAAGCATCATAATTATCTTGATGGGAACTAAACCAGGATACCCGAGAAAAAAGCATTTCTTCATTTAACCAGTGATAGTACTACCACCATATGGACAATGACCGCGCTACCACCATGTACTTTTTGTTGAAACAACATGTATAGCTCCACCTAGGCATAAATTAGGATAATTTTTTGAGTGGCATTTCCTCTATAATAGTACTAGTAGGTGATGTTGGACAAGCCGACGAACCCTAGCTACTATGCATGGGGAGCTGGGGACTAGTTGCATAGAAGAAAACCCGCACGCAGCGACCTAGGGAGCTGGACCAGTACAAGAAGTTATACCTCAGGTGGGCGAGATGTCGTTTAGGTGGGCGGGCAGGATCTGCCCACACGACAACAGCGAACAAGGGCGCGGAGGATCTTCGTCCGCGCTAGCGCCGGCTCCGAGAGGACGTTGCGCATCGGCTTCCTCCGCCGGCGACGGCGACAATGTCAATGCTGCACCTCCTCACCTCCCGCAGCGGACGGGATTCGGCCAGATCTGTGACCACCGGTGAGGAGAGAGATAGAGTGGACAGTGTCATCTTGTTTTGATATGGAGAGGGTGAGAGAGTGAGACGCAAGAAACTCTATCAAACAAGAGGCTATAATGGAGTAAAATAATCTCTCCATAGCAGTGGTTTTAAATAGAATACGCGTGTTCCCGGAAAAAAGAAACGAAAACTGGCGGACAATTTTTTAAGGGTCTGTCTAGGACACATCTACATGTGACATAGTTATGTCACATATAAGTTGATGTCCACTCTGTTTGTGGTCTTTTCCTAGTTTTTTGTTTCTTGTTGCTACATTATATACTTGCGGGAGCTTAGATGTGATATCCTTAAATAACATCTAGATGTGAATTAGACAAACTGATTTTCTAACGTACCAAGAAAGAAAACTCGATCAAAAACACGCCCCCGCTTCCAGATCGCGAGAGTTGTCGCGCACACACACATAGACACAGACATGCATATCCGTGTTTACGTAAAATTCCATTTCCATCTCCATCTCTAGTCATATTTGTCCAACTGGCACATTATTTACGTTGTTAATTATATACGCAACAATATTAACGTACAACATCTCTTGTTTGCGCATGACCGGACCGCTTCCACAGCCGGTCCTAACCAACCCGAACCCTCTTCATCACCCGCGCGTGCTTCCCGCCCAAAATGGTCAGTGCCGCATTCATGCCCGGCCAGAGTGGACGTGACCCCTCACTAGCGCCGGCATTGATTGTGGCGCGCTGGCCGAGAGAGTATCGCCCGTGCCGCTTCCGGGTGCACGCGGCTGCTCCGTCTTCAAAGGTCGCAATAGCCGGCTACAACATGCACGATCTCTTCTAGTAGTAAGTTCTTGGGAGTCCGTGCTACAGCTAGCTGTCCTCCCCCAACTCATCAATATCTTCCAGTAGTGCTAGTACTCCATGGCGCGATCCATCAACAAGCAGGCGGGAAAGTTATGGTATACTACTCGGTTTGCGGTGAGTGGCATGCCGAGCGACCGTGTGGGGTCGAGTCGTAGAGGAGGGTGAGACACGAACACGGCAGACAGGATTTAAACGTTGGTTTTGCTCGATGGCGCGATCCAACGAAATGAAACGTTGGTTTCTCTCCGTTTCTATTTTTTCTCTGCAAAAATGGAAACTTTTCCACTCCATTTTCATTCCTATTCCAAGGTTGCCCCGTTACAACATTCCATCAAATACAAAGGAAAACTAACACACATGCTGATGCATCTCAATGATTCACAGATCATAGCCAATATTTACTTCACAACTAAAGAAAAAGTTGTGAGAGTGTGTACGATAGAAAAACTACTGATGGGGTCACTACGACTTAAACCCTAAACCCCAAACATGATTTAATTTCCTGGCCAGGTAGAACCTGTCGAAGGAATGTGCTAGAGGGAGATTCTTTAGTGAGAATGTCAGCAACAATAGAAGCAGCACTATTTGGTTCTCCACCTTCTGGTACCTCTTGTTCCATAGAACTTTCCATGTCGGGAAGGAAAGACGGCTGGCACCCTCGGATCATACGATGCTTTTGTGTAGTTCCACTAAAATCGACCTGAGCATCCCCTATGGCAAAGGTATTGAAGCAGTATGATTAGAATAACAGTACTGGCACTAGTTCATGAGACATAAACTCATCAAAAATAGAAGCTGGTAGAAGTAGAGAAAGATTGACATGGAGATGGAGCTACGGCAGTGGAGCAAGCCGGCTCCAAAAGGAAGATGGACTACCTAGGATGTCGGGTTGTAGCTAGAAGGGTGGTTGGGACGCGGTATCGGCCCATACCGCGATGACCCCCGATTGGGACGCACCGACTGTGAGTTTTCTCCCTCGCCGATGTCGACCGCGTCTACGCAGAACATTGTTCCCTTCCCCCAGCTGCGGGATCAGGCCCGTCATTCTATGCTTGTGAAGAGAGCAACCTAAGCAAGCAGGCTTGTAGCTTAGGCTCCTACTAGTGTACATATAGTGGTTTTCTTTTTCTCTCCATATCAACCATTTTATATTGCGTACGTGTCTTTCAAGAGTGAAATGATGGTTGCTTCTTCCGACAAACTTACTGTGTGATTTGACTGCTCCTTAGTGGCCCCCACACGTACTCCCCCTACCTGTATGCAATAGTCACACGTACACATGGATGCAAAAACGCGCGCGACGCCCTAATGCATGCATGTCCGAGCACACGACGGAACACACATGGTCACGCTCAAGTGCACAACCTACACGTGCATGCACACACATACTCAGTCAGGGTGAGCTAGTGACCATATGAACACCGGAAAATATATATATTGAGCGCATTGAGCGTATTATGAAGTCCACTGACCGTATTTTTACAAATATACAGTGACAAACAGTGTATTTATCTCGTTTGAATTTAAGCCATTTAACCGGAGAGGAGGCAGCATGAACTAGCATTACTTTGCTATGTCCCGTCAACTTGCCGAACAAGGAGAAGGTTGCAGGACGGGAGAAGCTTGCGCGCGGTGGCTCGCAGGAGAAGGAGAAACATATGACTAATGCAAGCCCTCCCTCGCTCAGGCGGTGGACGTGCAACAGTTAATTCGGTGTCAGATTGCCAGAAGCATACACTATACTACTAGTGCTATTATTGTTCGACTTCCCGAACAGCGAAGCGCCAAGTTTACTAGTACTACTACTATAGCCCATAAAGGTACGTACTATACTAGTACTAGGAATTGGATGGAGTAGCGTCTGCACTCTTATTATAATTTCAAAATGTGATAAAGCAATCTTCAACACATTTGGTTCTCTTCGAGGGTTCTCGCATGTGATAATGGAAGTTGATTGCATCGAACACTCGCCACAATTCTCGCTTAATTCTGGCTCATATCTTGTTACAAATAGTAGCGCTCAGTAATATTTCCTCTTTTTTATTCAGCATGTAAACAGGTCAGCAAACCTTGGGGCGCATCTTCGTGCGAACCATGCTTGCTACACTTTGAATGTGGCCGAGAGCTGGCTTGATAAAACAGCTCGCTTCCGACTTCTTTTTTTGCGGGGTACCTTGCTTCCTAGTGACAAGTGTCTTGGCTGATCGTCCTAAGAATGCTTATATATGAATAAAGCTCTCTCATTTACCCGCAAAAAATATTAAGCCATATTACTAGAAAGGAGGGAGTATGGACTAGCACTACTTTTTGGTGTGTCCCGTCAACTCACAGAACGAGGAGAAGCTTGCAGGACAAGGTGAAGCTCGCTTGCGCCTTTTGACTAATGCAACATACCCTCGGTGGACATGCATCAGTCCATTTGGTGTCAGATTGTCAGAGGCAAAGTCCTACACTGTAGTACCCAATATGCGGAGTACCATCATTGTTCGACTTCATGAAGGGGCGAAGAGCCAAGCGCAGTAGTACGCGTACTTGGTTTTGCACCTTCATACTAGTCCACCATCCATCACAGTTTACAGGGCGCGCTTCATTATGATGCATTTCTCTCAATGCATTTCCACCACCAAAGAGACTTTAGACGCGTTTGGTTTAATGCTCAATTAATTAGGGCGTGGTAACCGCAATCAAGTCGACAATTTTCTCTCCATGTGCTGTACTACTACAGAGTGCATGCATGTGTGTACTCGGGGTGGAAGCACTGCATGCATGTGTGTACGCATTATTCCCTCTAGTAATAGACGTCGTTCTATAACTACCAATGCTATTTTTTGGGCCGATCGCTAGTCGCCTTGGTCCCATAGATTTTATTCTTTTTTCTGAAGCGCGCTGTATAAATAGTGACGGATGGAGTAGTATGAATGGATTCAAAGAAGAGCATATTGATGGTTGCTTCTTTAGAGCAACTTATAGTGGGAAAGGTGGGGCTTATGATTTGACTTCTCATTACTCACTATTAATGCGGCGCAACGACCGGGCTGAGTCTCCCATGCGGTTGTGCACTACCCCCTCGGTTCTTAAATATACTCCGAAGTATTTGTCTTTCTATAGATTTCAACGAGTGACTACTCAAATATTTGTCTTTTTAGATATTTCAAATGGACTAGCACATACGGATGTATATAGACATATTTTAGAGTGTAGATTCACTCATTTTGCTTCGTATGTAGTCACTTGTTGAAATCTCTGTTAAGACGAATAGAATATTTAGGAACGGAGGGAGTACACATACGAAGCAAAATGAGTGAATCTACACTCTAAAATATGCCTGTTTGAAATTTGTAAAAAATACAAATATTTAGGAACGAAGGAGTATAATTTTGTGCATGGCACATGGACCCGGATGATGAAGAGGCTTCTGGCAATGTTATCAAGCTTCCATCATTTGTTTATATAATAGACGTACTATACAAATAATTTTCCAACGACAAGAAATTGTACAATGGTGTGAGCTTTCAGCTTTTGTTTCGGGTGTCTCGCCATCGATGCTCTTTCGGAAACAATAAAAAACTAACTTCCTTGCTAATGCATGTCAATTATTAGCAGATCAGAGCTAATAATTACATCACACTGAAGACAAATTTGTGAGAAGGTGTTAAATTAAAATTGATTCATGCTTTCACCAGTAGCAACGTCCCCCCAGCTCTGTCTAAATCAACAAGGCATGTTGGGAAAAAAGTAGTTGTCTGGAGCATGCAACATTCCGACCATTTTGTGCAGTTCAACTAAAACAGAGCTGAGCATCCTTGTTCCAAAGATATCAAGTGTGATTACGATAATAGAGGACTGCTGATGAAACAATAAACACACAAATAGAAGCCGGTCACCTTTGCAGTCTCTCTTAAGACTAATTAGTTGGAGAAGATTAGGCTTGGAGTTGGATCAGGAGGATAGAGCAAAACCAATCTCCCTTTGTGAAGTCGCACTGAAATGTAGAGACGTTGCCCGTGTGACATTTTAGTACAACTGCACAAAACACTCTTAAGAAAAAAGTGAATTGTGCAGTTCGCCAAAAGGTCACAATAGCAATGACGTGAAATGGATAGCCCTGTTTGCCAAAAAGAGGTAGAAAGGAAACAATTACTGGCCAATAACAGTTGATGACGCATGCGACAAAAAAAAGAGGCATATTCCTTGTCCTAAGGGAAGATAACAACACGGTTGTGTTTGTCTAAAACGGTTTGAGGACGAGAATGCAATATGGAAAGCACGCTGGACGAGCTATGTTTTGGGCAAAGAACTATGGAAGATCCACATGCAGCGACGTGGGAAAACGGGCAGTGGAGCAAGGCCGGAGGGGATACCTGGAGGTCGTCGGGATGTAACTAGGTGAGCGGTGATGGGCGGAATCTGCGAGCAGGTGGCGTAGGCCCTGCCGCACCGGAGCTTGGTCAGAGAGAACGGCATGTACCACAGATCGGGACATGCTACCTCGGCGCCATCGAACGGAGAAATGATGCACTTCCTCCCTTTCCCCCGGCGGACGGGATGCGTCCGGATCAGTGACCAATGGTGAGAGAGAGAGAGGCCACCGCATTCCCTTTCCCCCGGCGGACATGATGCGGCCGGATCAGTGACCAACGGTGAGAGAGAGAGAGAGAGGCCACCGCACTCCCTTTACCCCGGCGGATGGGATGCGGCCGGATCAGTGACCAACGATGAGAGAGAGAGAGGCCATCGGAGCCTTGTGTGAGATACTCTGAAGAGCAGACTACCTTTTCCTCCATAAAAATCATTTTATATTGTGTGTATGTGCCATTGAGCACTATAACTTTATTTAAAAATAACGCGGCAACGCGTCAAGTCAAACTTTGTTTCGTGCACGCGTGGTACATGACCTCCCTAGGTAAGCAACCGCTACAAGCGTTCAAATTAGCACGTGGGCTGCCATTTCGTAAAGAAATGTGCTCCAGCATGCACCCGCGTGGGTGTGGCTGGGCACGAAGCGTGAGTACGTGCACGGTGCACCTATTCTCTTCTTGTATATGTGCACCACCTACGAGGGGTTGTGTGAGAGAGATACAAACCTAGAGAGATATAGTGTGTGGGTTCTTGAGAGTTTTTTTTGTGGGGGGGTCAATCAAAAAATTTAACATATGCAATGTGTGTGAAATAGAGTCCTTGATATAACATATATATAGAAGGGGCGATCCACGAGAAGAGAGTGGAGGTATCATCGGCTTGAGGTGTCCATAGAATCGAAGAGAGGGATGATGTGTGTGTGTGCGCGCGCGCGATCGATAAGGGGTGCCATCGAATTTGTGTTTGCCCACGTCAAAGATATAGAGTGGTTGGCCTACTGGAATGTGAGATGGGACATGTGCAGTTTGTCTCTGTGGCATGGATACCTACCTGCAGCGCTAGACTACCGATGTGTGGTGGGGGAAGAGGGAGGCCCAATTAACTATAGAGGTACAATGGCTTGTATATGTGTGGAGGAGGAGAGAGTCCTACCTCATGTATTAAGGAGATCGATCTGCCTCATGTATTAAGGGAGATCGATCGGCATCCATGCATATGTGCAGGAGATGAATAAGGTTGGAGAGAGACAAAGCTAGAGTGTTGGAGGGGGTGGTAGTGGAGTTGCTTCTAACAAATGGTGGGATAGGCTTGCTAGACAAACGGAGGGCACACCCGCAATACCAATAAGAGAGGAGACGGCTGCTTGTTGTCTGTGCACGTGCGTGTGAGAGACGGGTCAGGAGGCATGCACGAATGATGAGGGGGGACGATGTGGCTGTGGTAAGCAGACGTAACTACATAGGAAGATCAATCACCCTTTGTAAGAGAAAGGAGAGACATAACTTATGAGGTACGTCGATCGATGGGGGGGTAGTTAAAGTCGATCTAGGTATATGTTGGGAGATCGATCGGTATACATGCATGTATGTGTTAGAAGCAAATGAGGCACGAGGATAAGGATAGAGAGAGAGAGAGGGTGCATGAAGGAGGTGGTACGAGAGGCATACTCTATTGAGGGGGAAGAGTGTGCGAGTACGAGAACGATGAAAAGAGTGTTGGGAGTGAGGCATGGACGGTGACAAGAGAAGAGGGGAAGCTTGTGTTTGTGCTAGGCACACCTGGCTAGAGAGGCATATCAATTGATGTGTGCCATGAAGAAGGAGCTGGGGGGCCTACACACACCGTTGGTGAATGAACTAAAGTGAAAAGACGAATTTGCGTGATGGAGCTAGAGAATGCTGAGGGAGGGTGAGAGGTATGCGGGCGTGTGCATGCACAAGAGAAAGTTAGTGCTAGCTACAAAGATAAGAGGGTTGTGTGGGTGTAAAAGACGAATAGAGATCATATATCCTTCATTATAAAAAGCGAATTCGGATATTTGAAGAATTTATCATAGTGTGTCAAAACGACGGATGTGTGAATATATATAACGGTGATACACATGGTGTGGTTATGAACATGGTATACTACATTTAATATATTTTATCTCTACTCTTATAAAAACGGAGTTGTTGATGATGGTGTGCCTGCCATCCTGCATTATAGGTCGTCTGATTTATATCTGGCGAATAGCAAGGAAACTATGATGGTTGAAGTTGGCAAGAATCATGATTGTAGATTCTTATTGAAATAGAGAAACGAATTCAAATTTAGTTCAAATTGCAGCGGTAGTATAGACATTTGGAATGCACTAAAATATTGGTATGAGTAGGTTACATGCATTATAAAGCAAGCGATAAAATTTAATCGGACATAACATGGATTCATACTCCCTCCTTCCATCTATATAGGGCGTAATGAGATGTTTAAGACCGCCTTTGACTATTGACAAGATTAATAGTACATGACATGCACAATGTGAAAATTATATCATTGAAAGAACCTTCCACAGACGAATTTAACGGTGTGCTTTGTGTAAGTTGCATGTCATATATCATTGCTCTAATATTTGGTCAAAGTTAGCATCGATAAATGCATTAGGCCCTATATAGATGGAAGGAGGGAGTAGCTTTGAATAGCATTTGTATAGTAAAACGGGGAAAGTCTCTCTCTTTGTGTGGTGTGAATAGTTATATTTTTTTCGTTTTCTTTTTTGTTGAGGGAAGTGCGAATTGATTTGGTACGTACAAGTACAATATTACTACACGTTAGGCTTGTCCCTAAAATTCAACCCGCATCTTGTTATATCCATAAAATTCAGATATCGTGCTCCCAAAACTGGCGCCTTCAAAACCCGCGCCTTGCTATCCCGAAATTACCACGCGCACGAAAACTCCCTCCAACTGCCAAATCCCGACACGTGAAATCCCCCTTCTGACCCTGAGCCGAAAGGACTGCTAGTTCAAATCGGTGGGGGGTACTTTTGTAACACACCCTACATTTTGGACAAGCGCGTTCCTAAGTCATGCTTCACCCCCGCCCCCTTTTCTCCATTCGAATTCCCAGGCCGCCATAACCTCTCCACTCCAGCCGCGAATCCCCACCCTCCTCCGTCTGCCACGTCATCGCTGCCCAGCCGGAGCCTCTTTCGCGAAGACGTCGTCCACCGCAACAGCTCGACATCCCTCGTCCACCTCCCCAGATGAGGATATGTCGTCCATCTCGCCGTCCCGCCGGTTCAGCCGCCCCGTCCTCCACCTCCAAGGAGCTGCTCCGACGATCGCCTCGTCTATCACGGCTGCTCCATCCCCACAGTGCCGCCTTAACCTGCTCCACCGGAACTGCAACAACCTCACCGACTCCTCAGACGAAGCCGAGGCCTACTCGGCGCCACCAAAGAGGTTGTACACTCATCACATCGCACCTTCTCCTTAACTTGACCTCCCGGCGCCGACGGTGCTACATCCCGCACCCCACAAAGCGGCTGCCTTGAAGCCAGCGCTGTGGGCGACATCTCCACGGCGGCTCTCCCCCAGTGCGAGGCCCCTTTGGCGGCGGCGTCCATACCAGCCGAATCTGCTGCTGCTACTCTGGCTCTCGCTCGATCGCTCGCTTGCCCAGCTACTGCTGCTGCTCTCCCCCTCGCTGGTGCTACTGATCTACTCCGATTAAGCCACACTTCAGTCGACTGAATCGACTTTGGGTTAGTCAATTTTCAGGGGTTGGGGGGCTCACCGGATTTACGGAAGAACCTCCCGCAGCGGGGACGGGGGGTAGCATTCAGATTACACAGTAAATTTCAGTTTCGACAGTTAAGTTCAGAGTCAACAATTTTTACCTCATCTGTTGTAGTCAGGTGGTTTTTGGTGATGTTAATTTTACATCCATTTTACATCATCTATTGGAGATGCTATTAGAATCCCACTTGGAATTGACGATGTCTGTCTTGTGCTGCTTCAGCCTTGACGTCTTACGGCTTACCAGAGCTGCTCCAACGACAGAACGATCCATCACAACAGTGTAGTGCCCTGGACGCCATCTACATATTCCTCAGATCTTCCTCCACACCTCCGACAGCCACCTCTGCCTCAACTGCTTCAGCGACCAACCCAATGATGCCGAGGTCGACACGACTACGGCAAAGAGGTTGTACACTTGTTGCATCACTTATTACTATACATTCACGTCGATCCATTAGGGCTATTTTGGTTCAATAGAAAAACATCGATCCACTGGTTGTTACCATCACTCTAAATTTCTGCATGCTCTCCTTACATAATCTCACCATATTTTTTTCGTATGCATGTCAGATATTGTACACAGTCATGCTGAACATGTAGAGAAAAAGAGAAGAGTTTTGCGCGGCAATACAATGTCATGCAGACATTGCTCCATGGTGGGTTCAATGGCAAACCCTCCCCACCCCTCTCCAGATTGTAATCCAGAAGAAGATATCTGTTCTGAGGCGGATTCGGACGCTGCTGACCACTCCTATTTACCCCCAAGGTGTTTGCTCTACCTTGGCATGATGATGTTAGTCCTATCATGCATATGTTGCCTTGCAGTGCCTCCTTTTGACATCATATATGTCATCTGCTCAGTTTAGACATGTTCTGTAATGCCACCTGTTTAGTTTCTATATCATATATGGGGATTATGCAGTCTCATGTCTTTTAGCCAGCCATAATATATGTGAAATGTGCAATGCCATCATGTTTAACCAGGCATCATATATTTGAATGTTATCTTGCCCATCCTTTTCCTCATTACATTTCTATTTGTCGACAATGTTTGTACATTAAACTACTCTTCCTGTGAATTAGCCATTTGGGTGGGAGATGGAAAAATCTGGAGTGAAAACAAGGCCTTTAGAGTAGATAGTGCTACCTGTCAAAGCAGATCTCTTGTTGGGTCCCGATAGCTCCTCAGAGATGGATTCAGAGACAGATGACCAGTCCTATTCCCCCACTGAGGTGTATGCTCTAACTTGGCATGGTTATACTGCTCATATCATGCATACGATGACTCACATTGCATAGTTTAGACATCATATACATAATATTCAACACCATGTTCTTAGTTCAGACATCATATCAAATGCCCTCTGTTTAGCATATAAATCACATATGTGAATTAAATCATGCGATCCTGATTACTTAGATAACATGTAGGTGAATTATGTCATGCGATCCTGTTTAGTTATTCATCATATCTTTGAATTATGTCATGCTATGCTATCCAGTTTAGATAGACATCATATATGTGAAATTATGTCATGCTATATGTTCTAGTTAAACAATATACATGTCAACTATTTCATGCCCTCTTTTTTCCACACTATCTATTGCATCTGTCTCTCATACAATGTCTGTACATTCAACTATATTTCCTGTTTATCAGCCATTTGAATTGGAGCGGGTGATGCCAGTATCTAGCGGACTAAAACCACGGTCTTCAAATAAAATAGTGCTACCTCTTGGTGGAGATAGCACCCCAGTTGTACATGCACAAGAACCAGCCCTACCACACATAACCCAAACTCTCGCAGATTGTACCCCTACTACAATGGACAGAGAACCAGCTTCACCCAATCTAACCCCAACCCCAGCCGATAGTAACCCAGTTCCTGTTGACACAGCACCATCTCCACCACAGAGCTCCCAAACAAGAGCAGTTAGTAAGGCAACTCCAGTGCCCAAAGGGCCAGTACTATGACGGCGAACCCCAACTCCACGAGTTAGTACGCCTATTTCTGTGGAGGAAGCACAACCAGCTAGTCGTAGTTTAGCATCTATCGCATTTTGATGTTGTTAAATCATATGTGCGTATCTTCCCATGTTGGAAATATTATACTGAAGATGAAGGAAAATGCCGGTTGCAGGTGTTTTTCCAGGAGTTATGTGTAAGTAATGTTATTCATGGCAATTACTTTGCTTCATCCCATACATCCTACCTCCATGATTGTTATAATACAACAAATTTTCCCATTTTTCTCTATAGAGAAGGACCGATTTGGAAACTCAGGATGAGGTAACCTGTGCTAATACCTCTGCTATCTTCAAGAATGCTTGGTGGCAGTATTGGAATTACCTTAAGAAAACATACTTCACCGGCAAAGAAACACATCAAATTCCCTTACGTTCTCTTGAGACACATTTATTGGACGATGACTGGGAACGCCTTGTTCAGTACTGGTCCCAAACCAAGAATGTGGTAAGGTCTATGAGCTCATTTTCTATTTTTAAGTATTATATTCTTGCATCTTACTGTACTCTATTCATGTAGAACAAGTACCTAAACCTGAAGAACAATTGTTCTAATTTAAGATTCCATTGCTAACATGGGACATAGATATATGTTTGTACTTGGCAATAGAATACTTGGTAGTTTAATCATGTCCACCTTACTAATGAATTGGTTCACCGAAATGAGTTTCATATACTAGTACATGCTAAACTTGTTATGTGTCTGCTTCTTTCTTCTTTTAGAATGCTGACAAAATATTGGGGAAGAATGCCTTATTAAGCAACGGTAAAGGAAGTAGTGTAGATAAGGTTCAGGATAGTGACACATCCTGTCTTGGTTTAGTGTTGGAGTTACAGGCCACTACCGCTTGCATAAGCTATTCAAACTCACTGTCTGAATTAGTTCGGTTTCTTGAGTCTCAATTACAAGCTGAAAGACATCGTTCAGCTGTGCAGCGACAAGAAGTGGAAGGACTGCGGAAGTCCCTGGAGCATTCAGATGCATACTTTCTGGTGCAACAGCAAGCGTTGGAGGATTTTAGCGCCAAACAGGACAAAGCTAATCAGCTTGCTAAGCTTATTGCCAGCATGGTGGATACCCAGGATAATGTTTCTTGAGCTCTTCTAAAGTTGTTTAATTTTATGCTCTTGTTTTGCTGCCGTGTTTATATGCACTGGTGGCCAATTTTGACGGCCACTGTATAAGATATGCTGCTTTGTTCCCTATATTTGCACTGGTGGCGAACTTTGATGCCCAGTGGATGTAATATGTCTAATAGCCGTGCGTTAGTTGCTTGCTAATTTTTTCCTTGTTGTCTTATTTATTTGTTTGCTTGTAGTCATTGCAATTCTTTTCCCGCGGTTAACTAGTGGCTGCAATAAACTATTTTTTAAAACTTGGCCACAATAACCATGGGCTAATATTTACTGTAGTGACGCTGGGCCTCCTATGGGCCGTAGAAACAGTGGGCCTTCTACGGGCCGTAGAAATAGTAGGCCTTCTATGGGCCATAGAAACAATGGGCCTTCTACGAATTGTATCATCAATGGGCCTTATACGGGCCGTATGATCGATTGGTCAAACATGGGCCAATAACAGGCCGCATTATGGTCGTAAACGGGCTAGAGTTGGAATCGTCCGTTCATGGGCCGACCGTAACGGTCCATCGTTAATAGGCCGTATTTGATGACGCTATGAAAACGGCCCAACGTATTAACGGACCACAAACGGGCCGACTATAACCACAGGCTGAATTTGGCCCACAAGCAGAAAATGACAGTAATGGGCCGTAAGTAAACGAATGTTGGAAATTAGCCCAGGAATAAATGGGCTCTGAGAAGGCCGAAAGATAACACGGGCTGGAAACGGCCCAACGGAATAACAGGTCGTTAATGCGTATAAAGTGATACACTGTTCATTACGGGCCAGTTTCACCACGGGCCGTTAATACGCCAAGAGTTACATAGGGCCTCATATGGGCCAAAAGACGTCATGGGCCATACATGGGCCAGAAGTGAAAACGGGCTGGAATCATATTGGATGGCCCAGATGACGCTACTGGGCCTATTTCGGATAGGGCGTAACGGTCCTTGGGTTAGCGGGCTGTAAATGGGCTATATGCGAACAGGCCGTTAACAGGCTTTCCATGGGCTGGCCCTCCACCTTTTGACCAAGTCAAATGGGCTGACCTTTTCACAGGAATGGGCCTCTGTTGGGCCATGCCATGTGCCGACGTATCATAGGCGCCTATCTGACCCATTGACGAGCTGACACGTGTTTCGTCCGGCCAATAAGAATTTTACACGTGGAAATTTCCCATTGGTCGGGGCTGTTAACGGGTTATCGGACCCAAAACCCGACCGGATAGCTTAACGGTGTTCCGTTACAGTGGATGCCACATGTCGGTCACCCTTGACGAAAGCACTTCTATGACGCGCGATTTATCGCCATGGAAGTGGACACTTCCATGATGATAATTTTGGTAATGTCATGGAACACTTCTACGACAGCACAGGCATGACTATCTTGATTTTGTCATAAATTTGTCATGGATGTACATGCATGACAAAAAAAGTGACCTACCATGACAAACACGTATCATCACGGAAGTGTATTTTTTTTGTAGTGGTACTAAGTTTCTGGTTAATACAATTCTAGCATGAATAATAAACATTTATCATGATATAAAGAAATACAAATAACCACTTTATTATTACCTCTAGGGCATATTTCCTCAGTCTCCCACTTGCACTAGAGTCAATAATCTATCATTGTAATGATTCTAACACCCATGGAGTCTTGGTGTTGATCATGTTTTGCTCGTGAGAGAGGCTTAGTCAACGGGTCTGCAACATTCAGATCCGTATGTATCTTGCAAATCTGTCTCCCTCTTGACTTGATCGCGGATGGAATTGAAGCGTCTCTTGATGTGCTTGGTTCTCTTGTGAAATCTGGATTCCTTTGCCAAGGTAATTGCACCAATATTGTCACAAAAGATTTTCATTGGACCCGATGCACTAGGTCTGACACCTAGATCGGATATGAACTCCTTCATCTAGACTCCTTCATTTGCTGCTTCTGAAGAAGCAATGTACTCCACTTCACACGTATATCCCGCCACGACGCTCTGCTTGGAATTGCACCAACTGACAGCTCCACCATTTAATAAAAACATGTATCTGGTTTGTGACTTAGAGTCATCCAAATCAGTGTCAAAGCTTGCATTGATGTAACTGTTTACGACGAGCTCTTTGTCACCTCCATGTACGAGAATCATATCCTTAGTCCTTTTGAGGTATTTCAGGATGTTCTTGACCGTTGTCCAGTGATCCACTCCTGGATTACTTGGTACCTCCCTGTGTGGCTCCCCGGCTCAGAGAAACCGGAACGCCCCGTATTCCAGCCCAGAGATCGAGGACAAATCTCTGGAATATGACACGGCTTGACATAGAACAAATCAGCTCTTATTACAAGGATAATAATACAAGGGTCTGATGTTACAAAGAAGCACATCAGCACGGAGACACTATGCCCGCAATACTACACTTGCTCTATGCTAGCAGCAGAACAACTCGTAGTAGCGGAATACTTATAGCAGCGGAACAACGACGAAGGTAGTGAACTCCACTCAGCAGGGACTCTGGCTGGGACATGATCTAGCTCGCATGCATGGCAACCTTGACAAGCCAGGTCAGTACATTGAATGTACTTGCAAGCTCACAACAACCATAAACATCATGGCATTTAACAGGTTAATTAAATTCACAACTATTCTTATGAAGCAACTACTAAGCATGGTATGAAACTAATACAATACTGATAAATCACCATAACCATATCACTCTTGGCTAACTGACCAAGCAATATACCATCTCGATCACCTCGTGATCCAAACCAAACGGTGATCATTTCGGAGATCACTACCACGACCAACACTTGGTATCAAACGTCACCATCAACATCCTGCCAATCTGTATGGCTCAAAATATCCACATATAAATCACCTATAAGTCATTCCGTCATGTGAGTGTTGATCGAACGGTGTAACCTAGTACGAACCCATGCCCATGACCGAGGACGCGACTATCGATAGATTTAAATACACTCTGCAGAGGTAGCACACTTTACCCACACCATGGAACCCATGGCCTCGCACTCCCATTCGGGTGGACCAACGGTGTTCCGACGAAAGCTATCTACTGCCATGACACTCTCCCGGCCACTCTGACTCACTCCCCACTGGACTAGTCCTGGGTGGCCCCATGTCTACCAAAGACACAACGGCCACCGTCGTGGCCAAAACAATAAATGGTCCCACATAGGGACAACCCGGGTACAACAACAACAACGGGCGCACAAGGTTATGTCTGCTTACCGGGCCAGGGTACTGCATGCCCATAACCTTCCCTAGTTGGAGGCACCGGCGAGAGGCACGACAATAGACCACATTAGGGACTTCCCATAAAGGCAAATGTTCCTGCACTTGAGAAAGCGCGGTTCAGCAACACCTGACCAACTTAATGATGGAATTTATCCCCAAAAGTATAAGTATGATAACTGTACTCTGGTATCAACTATCAAACTATAATCCAAGTCATACCAA
The DNA here is from genome assembly GCA_034509565.1 of Triticum monococcum. Classification (NCBI taxonomy): domain Eukaryota; kingdom Viridiplantae; phylum Streptophyta; class Magnoliopsida; order Poales; family Poaceae; genus Triticum; species Triticum monococcum. The sequence goes on from CM067842.1 coordinate 282,420,528, forward strand.
AATCCAACAAATAATCCAAGTCTAATATCGTCACCTCAAAATAATCCAAGGGTAGCACATCACTATTGTCATGATGAATCCGAAAACAATAATCCTACTACTCCATTAACAAGAATAAAGCTATTTGAGTAAGATCCACATGTAAACATCATTTCTGAAAATAATACTCCAAGCAACAGAACATCAACTAGCATCACGAAAATAATCATACTAACCGCTAATAATCCAAAGGCAGCATGATGTCCAAAGTAATACTCCAAAATATAATTAGCAGATACAATCATGAAAATAATACACCAAAGAATCCAAAGGAACATGTCATCGAAAGTAATACTCCAAAGTAATACCGGATACCATCATGGAAATAATCCTAATAGCCACTAGGAATCCAAAGGCACATATCATCCAAAGTAATACTCCCGAATAATACCAGATACCATCATGAAAATAGTCATAATAACCACTAAGAATCCAGAGGCACATGTCATCCACATAATCATCCAAAATATAAGTCTAAAACTCCAAGCAATATCATGCCAATATCAGATCAAATCAAAACTCCGGGAAATGCCATGAACAGATCACACATAGCTAAAGCAATATTTTAAACAAGTTTAAATGAATAAACCATGTCACTGCATTGCAATCATGCAAATGCAGGGTGTGACTTGCCTGGGGTGGAAGATATCACCGAGAAGATGCGCGAGAAGCTCGCGGAAAGAATCACCGGAAAAACGTTCTCTCTGGGAGGGGATGAAGAAGGGTAAGGGAAAAATGGTCATTTTTAGTATTTCAAAACATGGTGAAAACAATTCCATCGGAACGGGCTCGACAAAATGAAAAAGTGGGCTTTGGATTCACCTCATTTGGAGTTGTGGGTAAAATGATATGAGCTAATGAAGATCGGGGACCTTTTTGCAAAAATATCATCACAAACAAGTCCCTGAGTGGATAAGGCAGAAGCGGGTTTTGAGGAAGCACACTTTCCAGAGAGGAAGACGCATTTACACCCGAAGAAGAAGTGAATACACTTTCAGTCGGGGAAAACGTACTCTGTTGTTTCCGCCTCGACGTAAGTGATGTGGCGGTGGCGGGACCGGCGGTGAGCGACTGACGAGGGGGTCCCACTCCTTTCTCTCTCCTCCCGCTCCTTCTCGCTTGCGCCTGACAGAAGCAGAGAGGGGCGAGGCAGAGGCGCGGCTAGGCTTGGCTGGCGATGGGCTCGTCAGCTCCGGCCATCTCCGGCCAAGGGGAGGCAACTGACGAGCACGGCGAGGTCCACCGCATCCATCCAGAGGGGAGAAGAGCACCAGGGAGGAGAGGAGGGGCGACACCGCATGGGGAACAAAGAGCTTGGCAGCGGCGGTTGATCATGGGGCACGCGGCCAAGGTGGCTCCGCCGGTGGGGCGAGGACACGGGGAGGATCGCCGGGGCCTGGGTGACGCTATGGTGAGGTCAGGAGGGAGGGGGAGGCTCGGACTCGAGCAAATTTAGGCGGATGGCCGCGGCGGCCACGGCGGTCAATAGAGGCGAGGAGAGCCTCTCAAGCTCGCTTGACAGGCTGGGGAGGGGCTCGGGTGCCGCCGGGCACGTTCGGCCGAGGCTCTGGCGACGGCCAGCGAGCACGGGAGGGCACGAGAACACGACGAGCTATTGATTTAGAGCTCACGGAGGGGTAGACGACAGCGGGGAGCAGAGGAAGAAGCCGGGAACCATTAAAACATGTTGGGGCACTGTGCTCCCATGGGCGAGCGTCGGTGAGGAAGTTGTCGGAGGGGGAGAGGGGTCCAGGGGAATGGCGACGATGCGGGCTATCTGCCAGACACGCTCACGAGCGCGAAGACAACGAGAGGAGGAGGGGGTCCGGCGCAAATAGCCACTGGACGCGGCCACTGCACACAGAGCGCGTGCACAGGCACTCCGTTGTCGTGGTCACCGCGTGCACTGGCATGTAGCGGGGGAGAGGGGCTGGAACGGGTTGTCTAGTGTGTAGTCTATCCAGTGGAGGTCTCAACTATGGTGGTAGATCAGTGAAAAGTGATAAGGTTAAATGGTAATCACCATCTGAAGTTTACTGCAGTAAACTTGGGTGAGCACTGGTGATCAACAGGGATTTCACTGTCGCCAAAGAGTTTGTCTGGGGTGATTAACTAAGGAAGGACTATGATGTAACACCCCTGATGTAACTTACCATATTTGTACTCCAACTGTTGCCATTTTCGGCTTTAAGTTATGAGATTCGTGGTTGGGTTCTTGTATTTGTTTTGCATTTTGTTCATGTCATGCATTTCATATCTTGTCATCATGTGCATCTCATTTGCATACGTGTTCATCTCATGCATCCGAGCATTTTTCCCCGTTGTCCCTTTTGCATTCCGACACTCCTACGTCTTCCGGCGCCCCCTTTTGCCTTTTTTGTGAGCGGGTGTTAAACATTCTCGTAATTGACCGAGATTTTCCAAGCAGCCTTGGTACACCACCGGTAGACCGCCTGTCAAGTTTCGTGCCATTTGGAGTCTGTTTGATACTCCAACGGTTAACCGGGGAACCGTAAAGGCCTTGTGTGTGTTGCAGCACAACACCCCCCAAGTGGCCCAATAACCCATCCAAACCCCCCCATCTTCTCGTCCGTTTGATCACGATCGCGTGGCCGAAACCGCACCTCATTTGGACATTCCTACCTCCCTCTACCTATATATAAGTGCCCCCCTCCGAAAATTTCACGAATGAAACCCTAGATCCATCTTCCCCATACCGCCGGACATGTCCGCCCGGCGGCCGGACATGTCTGCCAGCTCCCGCGCCAACTCAGGGGCCGCCACGTGTCCCGCCAGAGCCTCCAGCCGCCACGGCCCACGGAGCCCGTCGTGGGCCCGCGCGCGCCTAGATCCCGCCGCCGCCTGGCCCGTGGAGCCGCCGGCTGCTCCGTCTCGCCGCCCGGTGCACCCCGCCGCCGTGTGCCACGCGCGCCACCGCCGCCCGCCGGACCTCGCCCCGCCGCCGATACGCCTCCCCACCAGCCGGATCCAGTCCGATCCGGTCCGGGCCCGCCTCTCCATTGACTCCCCTGCCTCCTTCGACCTCGCCGACGAGTCGACGCGCCGCCGCTGCCCCGGTCATCCTCGACCCCGCGGCGGGATCCCCTCATCACGGGACGACCGCGTTCCCCAATCCAAACGGCCGCTCCATCCCGCTCCGCGAGATCCAGTTTCTCTCCCCCCCCCCCCCGAGGTCGAATTTTTCCACTAAGTCCCAGATCTATGATGTTGTATTGCTCTGTTCTACATGCCATAACTCCTCATCCGTAGCTCCGTTTTGCATGCACGATATATCAAAATGTTCATCAAGTTGTGCTCTTCATTTTGTTCCATTGTGCCATGCTTGTTTGAGTCCATATTGATGCCCAAATCATCGATGCAAGAGTGCTATAAAATGTTAGTTCCTTATTCTTAGCAGAGTATGAGCATTTGTCATTTTTGCCACATTTATTGTGTGCTGCATATGGGCATGAGCTCTACATGTGTTTTGGGCTATGCCATGCCATATGTACAGGGGTGTATGCCATGTATTTTTGTGATCAATATGGTGACTAGCACAAGCACGCAAAGTAGCTCTCATGATATTGCTGATTTCAGAGACTTAGAATTTCACTAAGTCATTTCCCTGCTGTTATTTTTATGCCATGTATTCATGTTGCTACAGTGAGATCCATGCTTCTTTTGAGTATGTTTAGTAAGGATGATTAGGACATAGGGTTGTGCTCTATCCATCCATGTCCCTTTTTGCATTTATGGAGTGCCCTAGCATGACTCAATCTTGCTCTATTTTTGCTATAAAATGTTCCTGGCAGATTGTTTATGTGTTAATCAATTTTGCCAAGGTTGTTGTAATTGATCCATGCATGCTATGAGATTGTTCTTGCCATGGTTAGCTTCATGAACATGTCTTCTTGATATTTCTATGCTTATCTTGTCATGCAATTCCTTGTGGTGAGTGAATAGAGCTCACAAAGATTCCTTCATAATTCAGTATATGCCATGCCCAGTTTTTCTGCTAAGTCTGAATCTGTTAACGATATTTGCTATGTTTACAATGGGCGCCATCGTATCTTCTGTGCCCTTTTGGCTTATGGTCAGTAAGGGACTTTTGTTATATGCTTTGAGTGGATTCATTCCGTGCCTTGTATTGCTATGTTCTTATCCTGTAGCATGTTGTTATCTTGCTCTAAACATTGCTTCCTGATGTTAAGTCCTGGCATGTTAGTAGTTTCACTAGGTATGTGAAGCTGATATCTTTTCCTCTTTTGCCATGCTTGTTTGAACCTGCTCTTGTGTGATTTAGCCATAGCTCAGTGTTCATCTTTTGTCAAGAATCTTGCGAAGATCACTGCCATGTGCTTTGTTGCTATGTTGGAGTGTAGTAGCTTAGTTTCTTGTTGCATTATAATTGGCATCGTGGTGTTAATTGCAGAATTGTGCCATTATTGTTTTGCTTGCCTTTTGCAAACCGTGCAAACGACTCCGGTGATCTTTATATTGATTTTGACCGAAATCAACTTATCTTTCCAGCGACACACTTGGTTTGCCAAGTTGAGGCCTGGTTCCATCTTTTCCTTCTAGAGCAAGCATATGCATTGCATATAACATCCCGCTTATCATGCCATGTTTTGCATCATGTTGCTTGCACATTGCACCATGGTTGATTGTTGTTTCCTTTGCTTGTGTTCTTGCCTTGGGTAGAACCAGGAGACGAGTACGTGATCGAGGAACCCGTTGAGTACGCTTACGAGGATCAGGCTTTCGTCAACTCGGAGTACTTTGCAGGCAAGATGACAATACCCTCAAAATCACTTCTATCTTTTCTTGCTAGTTGCTCGCTCTTTTGCTATGTTGCGATACCTACCACTTGATATATCATGCCTCCAATTTTTCCATGTCAAGCCTCTAACCCACCTTTCCTAGCAAACCGTTGTTTGTCTATGTTACCGCTTTTGCTCAGCCCCTCTTATAGCGTTACTAGTTGCAGGTGAAGATGAACTTTGTTCCATGTTGGAACATGGATATGTTGGGATATCACAATATCTATTATTTTAATTAATGCATCTATATACTTGGTAAATGGTGGAAAGCTCGGCCTTATGCCTGGTGTGTTGTTCCACTCTTGCCGCCCAAGTTTTCGTCATACCGGTGTTATGTTCCTTGATTTTGCATTCCTTACGCGGTTGGGTTATAATGGGAACCCCTTGACAGTTCGCCTTGAATAAAACTACTACAGCAAGGCCCGACCTTGGTTTTACCATTTTCCACCTAAGCCTTTTTCCCTTGGGTTTCGCGGACTCAAGGGTCATCTTTATTTTAAACCCCCGGTCTAGTGCTCCTCTGAGTGTTGGTCCAAACTAGAGCACCGTGCGGGGCCATCCCTTGGCAAGTTGGGTTACGTTGGCTCATGTACGCTTAGCTTATCCGATGTGCCCTGAGAAAGAGATATGTGCAGCTCCTATCGGGATTTGTCGGCATAGCGGGTGGTCTTGATGGTCTTGTTTTACCATTGTCGAAATGTCTTGTAACCGGGATTCCGAGTCTGATCGGGTCTTCTTGGGAGAAGGAATATCCTTCACTGACCATGAGAGCTTGTGATGGGCTAAGTTGGGACACCCCTGCAGGGTTTTGAACTTTTGAAAGTCGTGCCCGCAGTTATGGGCAGATGGGAATTTGTTAATGTTCGGTTGTAGAGAACTTGAAACTAAACTTAAATTAAAATGCATCAACCGCGTGCGAAGCCGTGATGGTCTCTTTTCGGCGGAATTCGGGAAGAAAACACGGTCTCGTGTTATACTTGAATGTAAGTAGTTTCAGGATCACTTCTTAATCATTTTAGCTTCTCGACTGTGCTTTGCTTCTCTTCTCGCTCTCATTTGCATAAGTTAGCCACCATATATGCTAGTGCTTGTTGCAGCTCAACCTCACTACCTTTCCTACCCATAAGCTTAAATGGTCTTGATCTCGCGGGTGTGAGATTGCTGAGTCCTCGTGGCTCACAGATACTTCCAAACAGTTGCAGGTGCTGACGATGCCAGTACAAGTGACGCAACCCAGCTCAAGTGGGAGCTCGATGAAGATCGTGTTCGTTGTGTTGTTTCGTTTCCAGTTGATCAGTAGTGGAGCCCGATCGGGGCGATCGGGGATCTATGCATTTGGGGTTGTTTTTCTTTATTTGGTTCTGTAGACAGACCTTGATTGTATTCTGGATGATGTAATGCTATATTTACGTATTGTGTGAAGTGGCGATTGTATGCCAACTCTTTATCCCTTTCTTATTCAGTACATGGGATGTGTAAAGATTACCCCTCTTGCGACATACCTACTATGCCGTTATGCCTCTAACTCGTGCTCTGACCCGTGGGAGATATAGACGCATCGTGGGTGTTACAAGTTGGTAATCTAAGCATTCCCCGACTTAGGAGCCCCCTGCTTGATCGAATCGCTGGCGTTGTTGCGTCTAGAAAAAATGTTTTGAGTCTTAGGATTATATATATATATATATCGAAGAGTAGGATTATTTTTACTCCTCAGTCCCTTCGTCGCTCTAGTGAGGCCTCCTGACGTAAAGTTTTGACTCTTCTCTTCTCAAATTTAACGAATACAAATTTAGGATCACACGGGTATGTTGGAATCGTTCCGATGGTTTTGTGATGAGAACATTTTTCTTGGTGCCTCCTAACATTTAGGGGTTGTGGTAGTGTCCGGGGGAGTTGAGCTCTGTGTTGTTGTCGTCACAATTTTATAGTTGCAGTTCTGGAATACCTGAGTTCGCCGACATCGAAAATCTCTTTTATGCACTTGTTGGTGAGATAACCTTGACGCCACCCAGTACTGGGGCGGGAGTTCGGGAGTATTGCCATAACTCGTATAACGGATGCTTTTCGAAGGTTGAGGTAAATGATTTCCGAAGGTCTCTTGGTTATGTGTTGAAGGATGGATACAACTGGATGTAGGATTTGCTAGGTTTGGGTGAGATATTATGCTTCCCCTGTATCCCCAACACCTGATTGCATAAAAGTGGGAATTCAAGTAGATCCTAGGATATCTTTCCGACAGATGTATGATATGAAATTGGGGCTCAATGTCTAGTGGTCCGCCTATCCATGGTTGGTTTTACAGTGGTCTCGTTGTGTCATAAAGAGTCCTTGGCTATGCTGACTCGGGGACGCTTCTTATGTCATGTGCACTGCCTGGTACATGATGGTGTTATACGATCAAGCCCGTGTGGGCCCCACCACGAAAACTTTGGACGAAATCTCTATCATATGTTTGTTCCGGCTTATTCTACAAGCCAATCCTTTGTTTTTGTTTTGGTTTGTGGTATTCGAGTTGCTTCAATGTCAAGTGTTGATTCAAAACTTATCCTAAGCGGTGTTCTTATATTTCTATGTGAATACTAGTCCTTCATGATAATCGAGATCATCCCTCAGTTTTCAAATGGCGTGTCTCCCTTCAAGTGGATCCGATCATTTCAACATTCGCAAGATCATCGCTCAGTTTTCCCAATGTTGTTTGTTTCATCTGCCCCCAAGTTGCCTTTGTTTTTCTCGCCCTCCCACCATTTTTCTTCAAGGACTCAGATCTCTTAATCGAGTATCCTTTTATTGATGGGAAGTCTCTCCTTTCTTTTCTTTCAGTGTTCTTATCTGGTGATTCTCAGGAAGATGCTAAGGAAGCTACAAGTTCAATATTCTTCATTCTTTTTCTTCTCCGGTGGATTCAATTCAAGTTTTCGGTGTTGGAGCACGAATTAGAGGCATAACCGCATAGTAGGCATGTCGCAAGAGGGGTAATCTTTACACATCCCATGTATTGAATAAGAAAGGGATAAAGAGTTGGCTTACAATCGCCACTTCGCGCAATACGTAAATATAGCATTACATCATCCAGAATACAATAAAGGTCCGACTACGGAACCAAATAAAGAAAGACAACTCCAAATGCATAGATCCCCGATCGCCCCGACTGGGCTCCACTACGGATCAACTAGAAACGAAACAACACAACGAACATGATCTTCATCGAGCTCCCACTTGAGCTGGGTTGCGTTACCTGTACTGGCATCATCGGCACCTGCAACTGTTTGGAAGTATCTGTGAGCCAAGAGGACTCAGCAATCTCACACCTGCGAGATCAAGACTATTTAAGCTTATGCGTAGGAAAGGTAGTGAGGTGGAGCTGCAACTAGCACTAGCATGCATGGTGGCTAACTTACGCAAATGAGAGCAAGAAGAGAAGCAAAGCACGGTCGAGAAGCTAAAATGATCAAGAAGTGATCCTGAAAGTACTTACGTTCAAGCATAACACGAGATCGTGTTTTCTTCCTGGACTCCGCCGAAAAGAGATCATCACGGCTACACATGCGGTTGATGCATTTTAATTTAAGTTAAGTTTCATGTTCTCTACAACTGGACATTAACAAATTCCCATCTGCCCATAACCGCGGGCACGGCTTTCAAAATTTCAAATCCCTGCAGGGGTGTCCCAACTTAGCCCGTCACAAGCTCTCATGGTCAACGAAGGATATTCCTTCTCCCAGGAAGACCCAATCAGACTCGGAATCCTGGTTACAAGACATTTCGACAATGGTAAAACAAGACCATCAAGACCACCCGTTGTGCCGAAAAATCCCGATAGGAGCTGCACATATCTCATTCTCAGGGCACACCGGATAAGCTAAGTGTACATGAGCCAGCGTAACCCAAGTTGCCACGGGACGGCCCTGCACGGTGCTCTAGTTTGGACCAACACTCACAGGAGCACTGGCCCATGGGTTTAAAATAAAGATGATCCTTGAGTCCGCGAAACCCAAGGGAAAAAGGCTTAGGTGGCAAATGGTAAAACCAAGGTTGGGCCTTGCTGGAGGAGTTTTATTCAAGGGGAACTGTCAAGGGGTTCCCATTATAACCCAACCGCGTAAGGAACGCAAAATCAAGGAACATAACACCGGTATGACGGAAACTAGGGCGGCAAGAGTGGAACAACACACCAGGCATAAGGCCGACCCTTCCACCCTTTACCAAGTATATAGATGCATTAATGAAAATAATAGATATTGTGATATCCCAACATATCCATGTTCCAACATGGAACAAACTTCATGTTCACAAGAAACTAGTAACGCTATAAGAGGGGCTGAGCAAAAGTGGTAACATAGCCAAACAACAGTTTGCTAGGAAAGGTGGGTTAGAGGCTTGACATGGCAAAATGGGAGGCATGATATAGCAAGTGGTAGGTATCGCAGCATGGCAAAAGAGCGAGCAACTAGCAAGCAAAGATAGAAGTGATTTCGAGGGTATGGTCATCTTGCCTGCAAAGTACTCAGAGTTAACGAAAGCTTGATCCTCGTAAGCGTACTCAACGGGTTCCTCGATCACGTACTTGTCTCCCGGCTCTACCCAAGGCAAGAACACAAGAAAAGGAAACAACAATCAACCATGGTGCAATGCGCAAGCAACATGATGCAAAGCATGGCATGATAAGCGGGATGCTATATGCAATGCATATGCATGCTCCGGAAGGAAAAGATTGAGCCAGGCCTCAACTTGGCAAACCAAGTGTGCCGCTGGAAATATGAGTTGATTTCGGTCGAAATCGATCTAAAGATCACCGGAATCGGATGCACGGTTTGCAAATGGCAAGCAAAACAATAATGGCACAATTCTGTGAATAACAACACGATGCCAACTAGAATGCAACAAGAAACTAAGCTAGTGCACTCCAACATAGCAACGAAGCACATGGCAGTGATCTACTCAAGATGCTTGACAAAATATGAACACTGAGCTATGACTAAATCATACAAGAGCAGGTTCAAACAAGCATGGAAAGTGCAAAAGATATCAGCTTCACAGACTTAGTGAAACTACTAACATGCCAGGAATTAACATCAGGAAGCAAAGTTTAGAGCAAGATAACAACATGCTACAAGATCAGAACATAGCAATACAAGGCACGGAATGAATCTACTCAAAGCATATAACAAAGTCCCTTACTGACCATAAGCCAAAAGGGCACACACGATATGATGGCGCCCATGTAAACATAGCAAGTATCGTTAAGAGATTTAGACTTTGCAGAAAAACTGGGCATGGCATAAATAGAATTATGAAGGCATCTTTGCGAGCTTGATTCACTCACCACAAGGCATTGCATGAAAAGCTAAGCATGGCAATAGAAATAAGACATGTTCAAGAAGCTAACCATGGCAAGAACAATCTCATAGCATGCATGGATCAACTACAACAACCTTGGCACAATTGATTAACATGTAAACAATCTGCCAGGAACATTTTATAGCAAAAGTAGAGCAATATTGAGTTATGCTAGGGCGCTCCATAAATGAAAAAAGGGAAATGGATGGATAGAGCATAACCCTATGTCCAAATAATCCTTACTGAACATACTCAAAAGAAGCATGGATCTCCCTGTAGCAACATGAATACATGGCATAAAAATAATTCAGGGAAATGACTTAGTGAAATTCAAGTCTCTGAAATCAGCAATGTCACAAGAGCTACTTTGCATGCTTGTGCTAGTCACCACATTGATCACAAAAATACATGGCATACACCCCTGTAAAGATGGTATGGCATAGCCCAAAACACATGTAGAGCTCATGCCCATATGCAGCACACAATAAATGTGGCAAAAATGACAAATGCTCATACTCCGCTAAGAATCAGGAACTAACATTTTATAGCACTCTTGCATCGAAGATTTGGGCATCAATATGGACTCAAACAAGCATGGCACAATAGAACAAAATGAAGAGCACAACCTGATGAACATTTTGATATATCGTTCATGCAAAACGGAGCTACGGATGAGGAATTATGGCATGTAGAACAGAGCAATACAACATCACAGATCTGGGACTTAGTGGAAAATTTTGACCTTGGGGGGGGGGGGAACTGGATCTCGCAGAGCGGGATGGAGTGGCCGTTTGGATTAGGGAACACGGTCGTGCCATGACGAGGGGATCCCGCCGCGGGGTCGAGGATGACCGGGGCAGTGGCGGCGCGTCAACTCGTCGGCGAGGTCGAAGGAGGTAGGGGAGTTGATGGAGAGGCGGGCCCCAACCGGATCGGACTGGATCTGGCCGGTGGGGAGGCGTATCGGCGGCGGGGCGAGGTCCGGCGGGCGGTGGTGGCGCGCGTTGCACGCGGCGGCGGGGTGCACCGGGTGGCGAGGCGGAGCAGCGGGCGGCTCCACGGGCCAGGCGGCGGCGGGATCTGGGCCCGCGCGGGCCCACGACGCGCTCCGCGGGCCGTGGCGGCTGGAGGCTCCAGCGGGACACGTGGCGGCCCCTGAGTGGGCGCGGGAGCTGGCAGACGTGTCCGGCCGCCAGGCGGACATGTCCGGCGGCACGGGGAAGATGGATCTAGGGTTTCATCCGCGAAATTTTCGGAGGGGGACACATATATATAGGTAGAGGGAGGTAGGAATGTCCAAATGAGGTGCGGTTTTCGCCCACGCGATCATGATCGAACGGCCGAGAAGATGGAGGGGGTTTGGATGGGTTATTGGGCCACTTTGGGGGGGTGTTGGGCTGCAACACACACAAGGCCTTTACGGTTCCCCGGTTAACCATTGGAGTATCAAACAGACTCCAAATGGCACGAAACTTGACAGGCGGTCTACCGGTGGTGTACCAAGGCTGCTTGGAAAATCTCGGTCAATTATGAGAATGTTTAACACCCGCTCACAAAAAAAGGCAAAAGGGGGCGCCGGAAGACATAGGAGTGTCGGAATGCAAAATGGACAACGGGGAAAATGCTTGAAGGCATGAGATGAACACGTATGCAAATGAGATGCACATGATGACAAGATATGAAATGCATGACATGAACAAAATGCAAAACAAATACAAGAACCCAACCACGAATCTCATAACTTAAAGCCGGAAATGGCAAGAGTTGGAGTACAAATATGGTAAGTTACATCCGGGGTGTTACATATGATCCTGGAGGTTTTGAGGCCTAATGGAGCACAAACTAATATAATTGCTTTGTAACTCACATTATGGGTCCAGAATCAAGATTTGGTTGATGCACTCACATGGAGTAACCACTTGAGGTAAAACTTGACAAGGCTTAGTGATTTGGCCAGATAAAGGTGCTGTAAAAATTTCATACCAATTGGTTTTAGCAAAATGGTACTTCCTTCATAGCTATTCCCTCTGTCCAGAATCTTGCAAAAAATATAAAGAAATATTGGCTTTACTAATTGATGCCAAATTTGGTGGAGAGAAGTTATTTGGGTAGGAGAATGCTCTGGTAAATTTTTAGGAAAAATGAAGCAATATAAAATATACTTGCTTCACAACCTGAAAATATTGACAGAATCAAAGATTTGATGTTGTGCTCACATAGATGATTGGGTGGGGCTGAATTTTGGAGGAGAGGAATTATATGAGCACAAGAAGAAGTGTGAAAAATTGCAACTTATTTGGATAACCCTAGCTAGCACCTCCTTCACATATGCTTCCCTCAGACAGGAACTTTGAAAAATCACTGAGGAAGTTTGGCTAGGGAAATAATGTTGAATTTTGGCACAAGTCTATTATTTGGATGATATATCATGCCCAAAAAGTTTGGGGCAAATGGGCAAAGATAAATAGCACTTGCTTCACAATGTGCCATTTAGGACAGAATAGGAAATTAATTTATTGCGCATGATGGAAAATATGGCCAATGAAATATTTTGCCATATTTGATGAAGATATGACCCAAACAATTTATAAGAATTATTTGGGGATTTTTTGATGGAAAGAAATATAGGTTGCTTCACAACCTTGCGCAGATAGGGTTATTCCTTTAATAGGAAAAGGAATTTTCCCTAGAAAAGAAATTAGGGTTTGGTCAAGCAGTGGAGTGACATGATCTTGGCATGGTTTTTAGGATGTTGAGCCACTTGGGAGAGGAAATGAAGTTCATTTCCCAGGTAACAAGGCCACAGAACCACTCCAAAAAGGAAAACAAAGCAAAACCAATTAAATCAAAAGAAAAAGGAAAGGGCCAAAATCCAGGCTGTTACAACTCTTATCCCCTTAAAGAAATCTCATCCTCGAGATTTAGTTGCTCAGGGAACAAGTATGTCTTGTGGACACAATTTCCAACTCGGGATCCTTTTTCCTTTATTTATTGTTCGCGCAAGAATCTTAGATGATTTGATTATCTTTGCTCGGGGTGGTTTGCTTCACCTGTCCCCAAATCCTGACAGGTCTTTGCTCATATACCAATTTATTTTTACTGACGTTGATTCTCCATACCTATGGTGATATCCAATGGATCTGAGCATAAATTTCCTTTTGTCATGAAAACCTCAATACTTCTGTCATGGGGTTGCTTCAAATAAATGCATGCCTTCTGGTTTCAGTAAATGCTGAGAACTAAACATGGCCACCTTCTGACGGGATCTGACTGCTCAAAGGTGGTACTGAGTCATCCTGATTTATTTCCTTTGGCTCGAGCATGTGATATGTACCAAATATCTGACTGCCTTTTGTCAGGAGCAATATAACGGTGTATGGAGTTATAGCCGTGTCATTCCTCACATATTCACATGTTGAGACTGGCCTGACAGGGGCTGACGGACAATTGCTTTTTCCTGAAAGACTGACCGTGTACTTGATTCCGTTGGTGAGTCTACCGGGTCTGAGCCGATTGTTTGGCTTTTGACTTTCTCATTTTGTCGGTATATCTATTTGGATTTTCCATATTAAACATTCCCAGCGGGTCAGCGCGATATGAGATCCTTGGAAAACAGAGTAGGCCTCTAAGGGTATGCTCATGCAAAAATCATCTTACCCTTGTTGACAATCTCACCCTATAACAGTCATGATTTTCTTTGTCAGGAAATAACTTGGCCACACCTGTCCTTGATTCTTCGTATCACCTGGGACATGATTAGTGCAATATTGTTGAAATTATTCCTTTGCGCCTGTTTTCTGACCTGAGTCTGCACAAATATGACATATGTTTGGAGCTTGTAGCCGTACAGAGCTCATTGCGGAGTCCAATCATACAAGAAGGTGACAAGGCTTCATGATATCACCTTGTCTGGCGCGGGAATAATGAGCTTGATGACCATTGTCAAGACTGTGGATTCTGTGGTGTGATCCCGAGATATTGTCGATCCTTGTAATTCATGATATGTATCTTTGCCCATTTTCCTTTGCCTGACTCGTGAGGTTGTGGGATCTGTACCTTTCTTAGGTATATTTGCTTGATCATTGTCGTATCTCGTATGAGTGACGGATCTAACTGGGGATACATGCTCACCATTTGTGTAAGAAGAATATGCCACCGAACACTCGATCCTTGCGGTAGGCATATGTTTTGACTGCATTGTATCTCTGACAGAGTTATTGCAAATCTAATCCTTGCTCTTCAAAGAAAAGCCATTTATGTAGCTTGCCAATGAAGGCTCATTAGCTTCTGCTCAAATCTTTTGTCTGGGTATCATGTTGAAGAAGCCTCGATAGCTTACACGCGAAGCTTGACTGAGTAGTGTGCAGGAGAAGCCTGAGTTCCGTACTTGAGAAGCTTCTCCTCGGTTTTGCTTCTTGAGAAAAATTCATTTCTGTCTTGCCAGAAGCTTTTACCGAGGTATCTTGTTGAGAAAGACAGGGTATCTTGGAACGCACATTGTTCACATATTATGCTAAGGAAAATTGAGGAACCTTGCATCATAAATTTCTTCCAATAACGTGTGGAAGAAGACTGAGTACATCCAAAGCTGCATACTAATATGCAGATTGCAATCTACACACACGTCCATAATATTTTTTTGTCTGATTATTTGGATGCAAAAATTTGTTTGATTGTCTTCCTTGAGCATATCACATGCTGACTTTATTTCGGATGATCATATATTTCAAACATCATGCATTGCTGAGCCAAAATTTTGTATATGCTCCATACAAGAAAATATACCGTTGATCTTGTACCTGACTTGTCTTGCTGCCGACTTGACTATTACTGTTGTGAGTATTTTGTACTGATGTAGACTTGAGTTATCAGTACCATGGTGAAGAGTGCACAATAATGCAAAATTTATTATCAGCCTCAAAATCATATATTCCCTGTTTTACCGCAGTTGGACGAGAATTCCATTCTGTTTAGCTGAGTTTCCAAATATTTAAACTCCTTGCTGATTCTTCGGATCCGATGTCGGTTGATGAGCAACTCTTTACAGGGGAAAAATAATGTAACACCGGGACCCAAAAGAAAGAAGCAAAAGAAAACTCAACTAAAGAAAAGCACACAACATCAATCAATTCACACACAACCAATGTCACATATTACTGTTAGTCACACAATATGCATGCCTATTTAAGCACACAAATCTAGCGGGATCTCCGGTTCTACGATCTAGCATGCTGTGACGATGTGCATGAGGACGAATAAAGGTGTGGAAGAATTGGTGTAAACAATGCTACACCAAGGGCTATCTTAGCCAGGTAGCATCCTGGACTAGCTCGGAGCCGAGGACGTACTTGGTAACCATGTAGCAGGACAGGAATGTCGCGACCACATTATTATCAAGCAAACGGAAAATATATGTACTCGTCCAAGAAATAGGATAGCGCGGAAAACTGAGGCTACGGACAGTGCCCTTTCTTGATAACTCAGATCATTAAGGGTTACCAACACGACAAAATAAAAGAGCGATTCGGGTTAGAAGCATGTTCATCACCGAAACGATAGGCAGGGCTGGAAGGAGGATATCGGCGAGATACCTAAGCACCATTTCTGCAAACCATGTCAGGATCACTTGGCATCACTCTGCCGGGACAGAAATGATGCCAAACATCGAAGAACGAGTAAGAAAAGAAAACTGAAGAAATGCAAAGGCTGAGCTGTAGTGGATCCGAACCAATGCCATCTACACTCACCAAATAAATCGTCAGCAGCAATAAGGCAATATGCATGTTATGCACAAACAAATGCAGCAACCAAATGCAACAAACATGGTAGACTCAATACTACCGATCACTACCGGTTTCTACCACTCGCGCTGACTAGGGCGTCCTAAAGCCAGACCTGCTCTGATACCAAGCCTATGGCATGCTGGCTCAGAGAACTGGAACGCCCCGTATTCTAGCCCAGAGATCGAGGAGAAGTCTCTGGAATACGACACTGCTTGACATAGAACAAATCAGCTCTTATTACAAGGATAATAATACAAGGGTCTGATGTTACAAAGAAGCACATTAGCACAGCGACACTACGCCTGCAATACTACACTTGCTCTATGCTAGCAGCAGAACAACTTGTAGCAGCGGAACAACGACGAAGTTAGTGAAGTCCACTCCACAGGGACTCTGGCTGGGACACGATCCAGCTCGCATGCATGGCAACCTTGACAAGCAATCAAGCAATCATGGCATCACCTGCAATCTGGCATGACATGCCAGGACAGTACATTGAATGTAATTGCAAGCTCACAACAACCATAAACATCAAGGCAAGACAATAATATAGCATTTAAAAGGTTAATTAAATTAAAAACTATTATTATGACGCAACTACTAGCATGGTATGAAACTAATACAATACTGATAAATCACCATCTCAGATCTCCATAACCATATCACTCTTGGCTAACCGGCCAAGCAATATACCATCTCGATCACCTCGTGATCCAAAGCAAACCGTGATCATTCCGGTGATCACTACCACGACCAACACTTGGTCTCAAACGTCATCATCAACATCCTACCAATCTGTATGGCTCAAAATATCCACATATAAATCACCTATAAGTCATTCCATCATGTGAGTGTTGATCGAACAGTGTGATCTAGTACGAACCCATGCCCATGACCGAGGACGTGGCTATCGATAGATTTAAACACACTCTGCAGAGGTAGCGCACTGTACCCACACCACGGAACCCATGGCCTCGCACTCCCATTTGGGTGGACCAACGGCGTTCCGAGAAAACCGATCTATTGCCATGACACTCTCTCGGCAACTCCGACTCACTCTCCACTAGGCTAGTCTTAGGTGGCCCCGTGTCTACCAAAGACACAACAGCCACCATTATGGCCAAAACAATAAATGGTCCCACACAGGGACAACCCCGGTACAACAACAACAATGGGCACACAAGGTTATGTCTGCTTACCGGGGCATGGTTCCGCATGCCATAAGCTTCCCTAGTTGGAGGCACCAGCGAGAGGCACGGCAATAGACCGCACTAGGGCCTTCCCATCAATGCAAATGTGGTTACACTGGAGAAAAGCCGGTTCGGTGGCACCTGACCAACTTAATGACGGAATTTATCCCCAAAAGTATAACTGTGATAACTGATATTTCGATATCAACTATCAAACTATAATACAAGTCATAGCAAAATCCAACAAATAATCCAAGCCTAACATCCTCACGTCAAAATACTCCAAGGGTAGCACATCACTACTGTCATGATTAATCCGAAAACAATAATCCTACTACTCCAATAACAAGAATAAAGCTATTTGACTAAGATCCACATGTAAACATCATTTCCGAAAATAATACTCCAAGCAACAGAACATCAACTAGCGTCATGAAAATAATCATACTAACCACTAATAATCCAAACGCAGCATGATATTCAAAGTAATACTCCAAAATATAATTAACAGATACCATCATGAAAATAATCCTAATAGCCACTAAGAATCCAAAGGCACATGTCATCCAAAGTAATACGCCAAACTAATACCAGATACCATCATGGAAATAATCCTAATAGCCACTAGGAATTCAAAGGCACATGTCATCCAAAGTAATACTCCAAAATAATGCCACATACCATCATGAAAATAATACTAATAGCCACTAGGAATCCAAAGGCACATGTCATCCACATAATCATAAAAATAAAAGCCTAAATCTCCAAGCAATATCATGGCAATATCAAGATGAAATCAATACTCCAGGAAATGCCATGAATAGATCACACATAGCTAAAGCAATATTTTAAACAAGTTTAAATGAATAAATCATGTCACCGCATTGCAATCATGCAAATGGAGGGTGTGGCTTGCCTGGAGTATAAGAAATCACCGAGAAGAGGTGCGAGAAGCTCGCGGAAAGAGTTGTCGGAAAAACGTTCTCTCTCGGAGGGGTTGAATAAAGGCAAGGGCAAAATGGTCATTTTGAGAATGTCAAAACATGGTGAAAGTTACTCTATCGGAACGGGCTCGACGAAATGAAGAAGTGGGCTTTGGATTCACCTCATTTGGAGTTGTGGGTAAAAAGATATTAGTTGATGAAGATCAGGGACCTTTCTTCAAAAATATCATCACAAACAAGTCCCTGAGTGGATACGGCAGAAGCGGGTTTTGAGGAAATACGCTTTCTGGGGAGGAAGACGCATTTACACCCGAATAAGAAGTGAATACGCTTTCGGTCGGGGAAAACGTACTCTGTTGTTTCCGCCTCCACTTAAGTGACGTGGCGGTGGCGGGACTTGCGCTGAGCGGCTGACGAGGGGGTCCCACTCCTTTCTATGTCCTCTCGCTCCTTCTTCTCTCTTGCGCCCGATAGAAGCAGAGAGGGGCGAAGCAGAGGCGCGGCTGGGCTTGGCCGGCGATGGGCTCATCGGCTCCGGCTAGCTCCGGCCAAGGGGAGGCAATCGGCGAGCACGACGAGGTCCACCGCATCCATCCAGAGGGGAGAAGAGCATCGGGGAGGGGAGGTGGGGCGGCACTGCGCGGGGAACAGAGAGCTTGGCAGCAGTGGTTGATATTGGGGCACGCGGCCAAGGTGGCTCTAGCGGTGGTGCGAGGACACGGGGAGGATCGCCGGGGTCTGGGTGAGGCTATGGTCAGGTCAGGAGGGAGGGGGAGGCTCGGACTCGAGCTAATTTAGGAGGATGGCCGCGGCGGCCATGGCGGTCAACAGAGGCGAGCAGAGCCTCTCGAGCTCGCTTGACAGGCGGGGAAGGGGTATCGAAGTGAGGAGAGGCTACTGGTCTGCTCGAACAGCTCGGAGGAGGCCTATATATAGGCGGGTGAGAGGGATGGGCTCGGGTGCCGCCGGGCATGTCCGGCCGAGGCTCTGGCAATGGCCAGCGAGCATGGGAGGGTAGGGGAACATGACGAGCTATGGATTCAGAGCTCACGGAGGGGTAGAAAACGGTGGGGAGCACAGGAAGAAGCCGAGAACCATTAACACATGTTGGGGCACTATGCTCCCGTGGGCGAGCGTCAGCGAGCGTCGGTGACGAAGCTGCCGCAGGGGGAGAGGGGTCCAGCGGAACGGCAATGATGCGAGCTATCTGCCAGACACGCTCACACGCGCGAAGGCGACGAGAGGGGGAGGGGGTCTAGCGCAAACAGCCAGTGGACGCGGCCACTTCAAACATAGCGCGTGCACAGGCATGCCATTGTCGGGGTCACCGCGTGCACTGGCATGTAGCGGGGGAGAGGGGCTGGAACGGGTTGTCTAGTGTGTAGTCTATCCAGTGGATGTCTCAACTACGGTGGTAGATCAGTGAAAAGTGATAGGGTTAAATGGTAATCATCACCTGAGGTTTACTGTAGTAAACTTGGGTGAGCACTGGTGATCAACAGGGATTTCACTGGCGCCAAAGGGTTTGTCTGGGGTGATTAACTAAAGAAGGACTATGATCCTGGAGGTTTTCAGGCCTAATGGAGCACAAAGTAATATAGTTGCTTTGTAACTCACATTATGGGTCCAGAATCAAGATTTGGATGATGCACTCACATGGAGTAACCGCATGAGGTAAAACTTGGCAGGGCTTAGTGATTTGGCACGATAAAGGTGCTGTAAAAATTTCATACCAATTGGTTTTACCAAAATGCTACTTCTTTCACAGCTATTCCCTCTGTCCACAATATTACAAAAATTCTAAAGAAATATTGGCTTTAATAATTGATGCCAAATTTGGTGGAGAGAAGTTATTTGGGTAGGAGAATTCTCTGGTAAATTTTCACGAAAAATGAAGCAATATAAAATATACTTTGTTCACAACCTCAAAATATTGATAAAATCAAAGATTTGATGTTGGGCTCACATAGATGATTCCGTGGGGCTGAATTTTGGAGGAGAGCAATGATATGAGCACAAGAAGAAGTGTGCAAAATTGCAACTTATTTGGATAACCCTAGCAAGTACTTCCTTCACAACTGCTTCCCTCAGACAGGAACTTTGAGAAATCACTGAGGAAGTTTAGCTAGGAAAATTAAGTTGAATTTTGGCACGAGTCTATTATTTGGATGATATATCATGCCCAAAATGTTTGGGGGCAAATGGGCAAAGAAAAATAGCACTTGCTTCACAACGTGCCATTTAGAACAGAGTAGGAAATGAATTTATTGAGCATGATGGAAAATATGGCCAATGAAATATTTTGCCATATTTGATGAAGATATGACCCCAAAAAATTATCAGAATTATTTGGGGATTTTTGGATGGACAGAAATATAGGTTGCTTCACAACCTAGGGCAGATAGGGTTATTCCTTTAATAGGAAAATGGATTTTCCCTAGAAAAGAAATTAGGGTTTGGTCAAGCAGTGGAGTGACATGATCTTGGCAAGGTTTTTACGATGATGAGCCACTTGGGACAGGAAATGAATCTGATTTCCTAGGTGACAAGGCCACAGAACCACTCCAA
Organism: Triticum monococcum; assembly: GCA_034509565.1. Classification (NCBI taxonomy): domain Eukaryota; kingdom Viridiplantae; phylum Streptophyta; class Magnoliopsida; order Poales; family Poaceae; genus Triticum; species Triticum monococcum. The sequence continues at coordinate 282,441,209 of CM067842.1, forward strand.
AAAGAAAAACAGAGCAAAAACCAATTAAATCAAAAGAAAAAGACAAGGGCCAAAATCCAGGTTGTTACGCCCTGCTAGACAGATAGCAAGGCACACATCAGGTCTGGTACACAACATTGCATACATGATAGGGATTATGGCTGAAGCATAGGGAACACTTCTCAATTTCTCTCTATCTTCTGAAGTGGTCGGGCATTGAGTCTGACTCTACTTCACACCTTGTAGCATAGGCAAGAACCCTTTCTTTGCTTGATCCATTTTGAAATTCTTCAAAACTTTATCAAGGTATGTGCTTTGTGAAAGTCCAATTAAGCGGCTTGATCTATCTCTATAGATCTTGAGGCCACATATAATATCAAAAATGCTACAGAGCTCCCACTCACTTTCTTGTAAATACAGGCTTCTCCAAAAGTATGTATAAAACCATATGCTTTGATCACACTATCAAAGCGTATATTCCAACTCCGAGAGGCTTGCACGAGTCCATAAATGGATCGCTAGAGCTTGCACACTTTGTTAGCAACTTTTGGATCGACAAAACCTTCTGGTTGCATCATATACAACTCTTCTTTAAGATATCCATTAAGGAATGTAGTTTTGACTTCCATTTGCCAAATTTCATAATTATAAAATGCGGCAATTGCTAACATGATTCGGACGGACTTAAGCACCGCTACGAGTGAGAAGGTCTCATCGTAGTCAACTCCTTGAACTTGTCGACAACCTTTCGCAATAAGTTGAGCTTTGTAGACAGTAACATTACCATCAACGTCAGTCTTCTTCTTGAAGATCCATTTATTCTCTATGGCATGCCGATCATCGGGCAAGTTAACCAAAGTCGATACTTTGTTCTCATACAAGGATCCCATCTTAGATTTCATGGCCTCAAGCCATTTTGCGGAATCTGGACTGATCATCACTTCCTCATAGTTCGTAGGTTCATCATGGTCAAGTAACATGACTTCCAGAACAGGATTATCATACCACTCTGGTGCGGATCTTATTCTGGTTAACCTATGAGGTTCGGTAGTAACTTGATCAGAAGTTTCATGATCATCATCATTAGCTTCCTCACTTAATAGTATAGGAATTACTAGAACTGATTTCAGTGATGAACTACTTTCCACTAAGGGAGAAGGTACAATTACCTCGTCAAGTTCTAATTTCCTCCCACTCACTTCTTTTGAGAGAAACTCCTTCTCTAGAAAGGATCCATTCTTAGCAACGAATATCTTGCCTTTGGATCTGTGAGAGAAGGTGTACCCAACAGTCTCCTTTGGGTATCCTATGAAGATACATTTCGCTGATTTGGGTTCGAGCTTATCAGGTTGAAGATTTTTCACATAAGCATCGCAGCCCCAAACTTTAAGAAACGAGAACTTGGGTTTCTTGCCAAACCATAGTTCATAAGGTGTTGTCTCAACGGATTTAGATGGTGCCCTATTTAACGTGAATGCAGCCATCTCTAAAGCATAACCCCAAAATCATAGCGGTAAATCAGTGAGAGACATCATAGATCGCACCATATCTAATAAAGTGCGGTTACGACGTTCGGACACACCAGTATGTTCTGGTGTTCCAGGTGGTGTGTAACGCCCCAGATATTACTTTACCAATTTGTACTCCAACTCTTGCCGTTTCCGGCGTTAAGTTATATTTATTCCTCGGGTTCGGGTATTTGTCTCCGTGTGTTGTTTTCTTTTTCATGCATCTCATATCATGTCATCACGTGCATTGCATTCGCATACATGCTCATCTCATGCATTCGAGCATTTTCCCCGTTGTCCGTTTTGCATTCCGGCGCTTCGTTCTCCTCTGGTGGCCATTTCTAGCTTTCTTTCGTGTGTGGGGATTAAACATTTCCGGATTGGACCGAGACTTGCCATGCGGCCTTGGTTTACTACCGGTAGACCGCCTGTCAAGTTTCGGGTCATTTGGACTTTGTTTGATACTCCAACGGTTAATCGAGGGACCGAAAAGGCCTCGTGTGTGTTGCAGCCCAACACCCCTCCATTTTGGCCCAAAACCCACCAAACTCTGCTCCATCATCTCGGTCGTTCGATCACGGTCGCGTGGGCAAAAACCGCACCTCATTTGGACACTCCTAGCTCCCTCTATGCCTATAAATACCCCCCCCCCATTCCAAATCTCGGTTCTTCCCCTCCAACCCTAGTCCAAAAAAATTCCAGATCCGCTGCCGGACGTGTCCGCCCGGCGCCGGACATGTCCGCCCCGCCTCCCCGCGAATCGCGCGCCGCCACATGGCGGGCGGACCACTTCGCCGCCGCCGTTCCTACCGGCCCGCCGGGGCCCAGGAGGGGCCCTCCCGGCCCGTAGCCGCGCGCCCACCGACGCCCGTCCTCCGCGCCGCCTCCGCCTCATATTCTCCACGGCCGGTGGCCGAGTCCACCTCGCCGTGCCGCCCCTGCACCTACCGGCGAGGGCGCCGCCGCCCCGAAGCCCCTCGCCGCCCCGCGCCTCGCCCGGCGGCCACGCCACCCGAGCCGACCCCGCGCCACCGGCGACCGGCCTCCTCTTCTTCCTCTCCGACCGGCCGGATCTGGCGACCTCCCCATCTCTGGCTTCATCTCCGGCGAACTCCGACGATCCCGGCGAACCTCGACATCCGCGCATGAACAGTGGATCTGAGATCTAAATCTTCCCCTGGTTGACTTTTATCTCCTAACCCTAATTTTTCATGCTATGTTTGACTGCTCATATCTCCGCATCCGTAGCTCCGTTTTGGACATATGATATATCAAAATCTTCGACTCGACGAGTACATCATTTCATTCCATTGCATCATTTGCATTTCAGTTCATCTTGATGCCCAAAATGCTGTTAGAAGGAGGCATCGTGAGTTAAACTGCAGATCCGTTAGCTCATCATTGACTTTTGTCATTTTTGCCATGATTATTGTGTGCGTGATATGCCTGTGACCCTTTCGGATGAATTGTTAAGCTTTTTGTCTTCTTTCCAGAAGTGCCACCCATGCATTTTTAGGATGTGTGTGGTGTCTTGTGCAAGCTTGCAAAGAGGGGTACCTGAAATTACTGATTTCAGGGACTTAGTGATTTTCACTAAGTCTGGGATGTTTTAGTTCATGATGCCATATGTACAGCTTGTTTCCTAGTGATCCATGCCTCCTTTGAGGATGATCAGTAAGAGTGATTTGTTATTCTTGTTGTGATCTATCCATCCATGTCTTTACTTGTTATGTTGGAGCACCCTAGGTTAAGTCAATCGAGCTCAACTTTTGCATCGTTGTTAATTTGGGCAGATCGTGAACTCTTTTGCGATTTTGCCGGTGCTATTGCTAGTGATCCGTGCATGCTATGCCATTGTTCCTGCCATGTCTAGCTAGCATTTTGTGCCTTCTTTATGGATATATGCTTGCCTTGCCATGACTTGAACCGTAGTGAGTGCATCGAGCTCGTTTACTTGCCTCCGTGAGTTATAATTTCAGCATGTCTCAGTTTTCACTAAGTCTGAAAACTGATTGTGTTTCATCTATGTTCGTGTGCTCGTTAGAGTATTTTGTGAACCCTTTTGGCCCCAGGTCATTTTGGGTGTTTTGTTAAGCTTGTTGAGTAGCTCCATGCCATGCTCTTAATTGCCATGTTCAGGTTAGGTTTCATGTTGTTTTGCTGCTCCGAAGAGAGCATCATGGTCTGAAATTTCAGACTAGTGTTAATTTCACTAAGTCTGAAATCTGTTTTGCTTACTCAGTTTTGCCATGCTTGTTTGAACCCCTTAATGGATGAATTTGCCTATGGCTCAGTCCTAGTGATTTGTTAAGCATCTTGTATACATCCCTGCCATGCAATTTTTTTTCATGTTTGGTGGCTGTAGCATGTTCATTTCGTTGCATTTAGGAGCCTACTTGCTGTTAATCGCAGATCGGTTCGTTTCATAAAACGCTTGCCACTTCCAAACCGTAGCTCTGATTTCTATGATCTTTATATCGTTTTCAGGGGATTTCTTCCCCTCTATCCATTGGCACACTTGGTTATCCAAATTGAGGCCAGGTTCATGCATTTCCTGTCACGTCTTGCATTTTTGCATCCCGCATCGCATCCCGCATAGCATACCATCTTCGCATATTATTGGTTGCCCTTGCACGTGGTTGATTGTATCCTTGTTGCTTGTTTGTGTTGTTGGGTAGAGCCGGGAGACGAGTTCGCTAACGAGGAGCCCGTTGAGTTTGCTTTTGATGATCCAGTCAACTCTGACAATTGTGCAGGCAAGATGATCACACCCTCGAAATCACTACTATCTTTGCTATGCTAGTTTGCTCGCTCTTTTGCTTTGCCAATGCTACGATGCCTACCACTTCCTTGTCAGTCTCCCAATTGCCATGATTGAGCTTCTAACCCACCTTTGTCCTAGCAAACCGTTGATTGGCTATGTTACCGCTTTGCTCAGCCCTTCTTATAGCGTTGCTAGTTGCAGGTGAAGATTGGAGCCGTTCCTTGTTGGAACATTTATTTACTTGTTGGAATATCATTATATTGCTATGTTATCTTAATTCATCTATATAATTGGTAAAGGGTGGAATGCTCGGCATCTCGCCTAGTGTTTTGTTCCACTCTTACCGCCCTAGTTTCCGTCATATCGGTGTTATGTTCCCGGATTGTTGTGTCCCTTACGCGGTTGGGCTATAATGGGAACCCCTTGATAGTTCGCCTTGATTAAAGCTTTCCAGCAATGCCCAACATTGGTTTTACTATTTGCCACCTAGCCTCTTTTTCCCTTGGGTTTCCGGAGCCCGAGGGTCATCTTATTTTAGCCCCCCACGGGCCAGTGCTCCTCTGAGTGTTGGTCCCAAATGAGCTGCCTGCGGGGCCACCTCGAGGAAACTTGACGGTTGGTTTTACTCGTAGCTAGTCTCATCTGAGTGTGCCCTGAGAAAGAGATATGTGCAGCTCCTATTGGGATTTGTCGGCACATTCGGGTAGTGTTGTTGGACTTGTTTTAACCTGTCGAATCATCTTGTTGTACCGAGAAACCGAGTTTGATCGGTGTGTCTTGGGCGTGCTCGAGCTCAAGTGGGAGTACGACAAGGACTCTCAGCGTTACTATGTGTCTTTTCCTGATGATCAGTAGTGGTGCCTATTCGGGGTAGATTCAGGGCCTTGTCGCATGTTGGAGGTCTTTTCTGTTTTGGCGCCGTAGTCGGGCCATGAGTGAATTGTATGATGGATGTTATTTATGTACTTTGATGTGACGTGTCTAGTGTAAGCCAACTATGTTATTCCCGTTCATATTATTTATGTACATGGGATGTGTAATGATTTCCTAACTTGCGACATTGCTTTCAATGCGGCTATGCCTCTAAGTCGTGCCTTGACACGTGGGAGATATAGCCGCATCGAGGGCATTACAAGTTGGTATCAGAGCCTTCCCCGACCTTAGGAGCCCCCATTGCTTGATCGTTTTTTAGCAGCCGAGTTGTGTCTAGAAAAATGTTTTGAGTCCTTAGGAATTATATATCGATGAGTTTAGGAATTCTTTTTTACTTCCCAGTCTCCTCATCGCTCTGGTAAGGCATCCTGACGTAGAGTTTTGACTCTTCTCTTCCCAATTTTCACTAAAAAAATTTAGGATCACGCGAGTATCTTGGTTTTGTTCCAATGGCTTATGATGAGAACACTGTCTTGGTGCCTCCTGTCAGGGGTTTAGTGGAAGTGTCCCGGATAGTTGAGCTCTGAGGTGTTGTCATCATAATTTTATCGTTGCAATTCTGGTATACTTCAGATATGTGCGCGACATCGAAAATCTCCTTTATGCAGTTAGTTGGTGAGATAACCTCGACGCCACCCAGTACTGGGGCGGGAGTTCGGGAGTATCGCCATAACTCGTATAACGGATGCTTTTCGAAGGTTGAGGTAGATGGTTTCCGAAGGTTTCTTGGTTATGTGTTGAAGGATGGATACAGCTGGATGTAGGATTTGCTAGCTTGGGTTAGATATTATGCTTCCCCTGTATCCCCAACACCTGATTGCATAACCGGAAAGTTCCGGGAGTTTCATAGGTGGGAATTCAAGTAGCTCTTAGGATATCCTTCCGACAGATGTATGATATGAAATTGGGGTTCGACGTCTAGTGGTTCACCTATTCACGGTCGATTTTACAGTGGTCTCGTTGTGTCTTAAAGAGTCCTTGGCTTTGCTGACTCGGGGACGCTTCGTATGTCATGTGCACTGCCTTGTACATGATGGTGTTGTACGATCGAGCCCGTGTACGTCCCACCACGAAAACCTCGGACGAAATTTCTATCATATGTTTGTTCCGGCTTATTCCGCAAGCCAACCCTTGGTTTTTATTTTCAGTTGTGGTATTCAAGTTCCTTCATCATCATATGTTGATTCCATCCCTCGTTGATATACCTCTTCTACCTAATTCTTCGTGGCTTCGCAATTTAGGAATATGTGACCACTTCAAGAGAAGTCCATTCGTTCATTTTGTTCGGATGTGAAGACTTATGTTGCATTTTTCATTTCGTTGGATTCAGCTTCAATAATTGTCTATTTGTGTGCTAATGGTGGTCAACCTCTTCAGGATGGCTCCTCCAACGCGCACGACTCCGAACCCTGATCCGCCACCACCTCCACCGCCTCCGGAGGCTTGGCAAGCTGTGATGGCCGCAACTAATGCAAATACACAGTTGATCATGCAAATCCTCCAGGAGCGGAATCAAGGCAGTCAGGGGAATCAAGGCAACAACCAGAACCATTTTGCTACTCTGAACCAGTTCCTCACAAATGGTCCAAAGATGTTCAACAACTGTGTTGAGGCTACCGATGCTGACGATTGGCTAGTCGATCTGGGCAAGCATTTTGAATGCAGCAACGTCAGACCTTAAGATTTCGTCAAGTTTGCTTCTTTCCAGCTCAAAGATCAGGCTGCAGAGTGGTTCCAGCAGTACAAGGATTCCAGAGGTGGACGTTTGATCACTTGGGATGATTTCCGTCGTGATTTCCGAGCTCATCACATCCCTCAAAGTGTGACTGAAAGAAAACGTGAGGAATTCCGCAATCTGAAGCAAGGCTCTTTGTCTGTCTATGACTACAACAAGTTGTTCCAGAAGCTCGCCCGTTTTGCCAAGTAGGATGTTCCTGATGAGAAGAGCATGATCTATCAGTTCAGGGGTGGTCTCCGTGAAGAAATTCTGCTCGCTCTTGTCCTCTTTGAGCCGCTGAGATACGATGAGTTCTACAACATGGCACTGAAGCAAGAGGCTGCTCAGTTGAGGTGTGATGCTTCCAGGAAGCGAGTCAGAGACACTACGCCTTCTTCCTCTACTCAAGTGGCCAAGCAGTAGAAGTATTAGCTTCCTCCTCCTCCATTCCGTCAGTCGTATCAGGAGAAGAGCAAAGGTGGCAGTGGTTCGTCCCACCCACCCAACCCAGGCTTTCAGAACAAGACTTCGTCTCAAGCTCCAAGATCGAGTGCTCCGTACCACCGTCTGCTCTCAGAGGTCACGTGCAACAAGTGCCAACAGAAGGGTCACTACGCCAACAAGTGTTTCAACCAGAGGCGTCTTCCTTCTCCTCCTCCTGTCAGATCGGCAAGTACAGCAGTGGTCAAGCATAATCCCAATCACGCCAAGGTCAATATGGTGAATGCAGCCCAGGCAGAGGATTCGTCAGATGTGATCATGGGTAACCTTCCTGTTAATGATATTCCTGCAAAAGTTCTATTTGACTCTGGTGCTTCGCATTCCTTCATGTCATTCCCATTTGCATCGGAGAACAATTTTAGCACTAAGGCATTACCTAGAGCTATGCAAGTCGTCTCTCCAGCGAAGCGTCTGAGTTCTACTATGATGATTCCGAATATTTTTATCATGATGGGTGATTTCAAGTTTCTGGCTTCTCCAATGGTTCTTGGTAATTCTGATATCGATCTTATTCTTGGGATGGACTGGCTCTCTAAGCATAAAGCTCAGCTTGATTGTGCAGCCAGGCAGATTCAACTGACTCATTCGTCTGAGGATGTCATTGTCTTTGCTGCTCGGGATAATACAATCCGGTTGTTCTCCCTCAATGAGAATGGTGAATTGGATGCTATTTCGCAGATCCCAGTCGTTTGTGAGTATCCAGACGTCTTCCCAGAAGAAATCCCAGGCATGCCTCCGCACCGGCGGTTGAATTTGTTATTGAACTTGAGCCCGGTACGGAACCTGTGTGCAAACGTCCCTACAAGCTCGACCTCGAAGAGTTGAAGGAGTTGAACAAATAACTCGATGGGTCGAAATGATTCAAGAGTACAATCCGAGTATTGAGTATACTCCAGGCAAGGCTAATGAGATTGCTGACGCTTTGAGCAGAAAAGCATATTGCAACAGTCTGATTCTGAAGCCTTATCAACCCGAACTTTGTGAAGCTTTCCGCAAACTTAATCTGCAAATTGTTCCTCAAGGTTTCCTCGCCAACCTTCAAGTCTCTCCTACCTTGGAAGACCAGATTCGCCAAGCCTAGCTTCTGGATGCTATGGTGAAAAAGGTGATGATTGGTATTGCAAAGAGTCAGTCCAAGTACAAGTGCTACCGACTTGACGACAAGGACACTCTCTTCTTTGAGGATCGAATTGTTGTGTACAAAGGTGAACTTCGTAAAGTGATCATGAACGAGGCTCACAACTCTCTCCTCTCCATCCACCCTGGGAGCACGAAGATGTATCAAGACCTGAAGCAAACTTATTGGTGGACTCGAATGAAGCGCGAGATCGCTCAATTCGTGAATGAATGTGATGTCTACAGAAGAGTGAAGGCAGAACACCAAAGACCAGCAGGTCTCCTCCAGCCTCTTGCCATTCCAGAATGGAAGTTTGACCACATTGAAATGGACTTCATGACTGGGTTTCCAAAGTCCAAGCGTGGCAATGATGCTATATTCGTTGTCATCGACAAGCTCACCAAAGTGGCTCACTTTCTGCCTATCAAAGAGTCAATCACTGCAGCTCAATTGGCGGAACTCTATACCTCTCGAATTGTCTCTCTCCACGGTATTCCTCAAGTGATATCTTCAGACCATGGCAGCATCTTTACCTCCAAGTTTTGGGATTCTTTTCAGATGGCCATGGGCACCAACATCCGCTTCAGCACTGCTTTCCATCCTCAAACAAGTGGTCGAGTCGAGCGTGTCAACCAGATTCTTGAAGATATGCTCAAGGCTTGTGTTATCTCCTTCGGCATTAAGTGGGAGGATTGTCTTCCTTATGATGAATTCTCATACAACAACAGTTTTCAAGCAAGTTCGGGCAAGGCCCCATTTGAAGTTCTGTATGGTAGGAAGTGCCGTACACCTCTCAACTGGTCTGAAACCGGTGAACGTCAGCTGCTGGGTAATGACCTAATCATAGAGGCAGAAGAAATGTGCAAGTTCATTCGTGATAACCTCAAAGCAGCCCAATCTCGCCAGAAGAGCTACTATGATAGTAAGCACCGTGATCTGGCTTTCGAGATCGGAGATCATGTGTACCTCCGCGTCTCTCCTATGAAAGGGAGTCGTCGCTTCGATATCAAAGGGAAGCTTGCCCCTAGATATGTCAGACCTTTCAAGATTGTCAGCAAGAGAGGCGACCTCGCCTGTCAACTCGAGCTTCCTGCAAACTTTGCCAATGTTCATGATGTGTTCCATGTCTCCCAACTCCGAAAGTGCTTCAAGACGCCTGAACGCACCGTCAACTTCGAGGACATTGAGCTCCAAGAGGATCTCTCCTATCGTGAGCACCCAGTGGCAATCCTTGAAGAGACTGAACGCAGAACTCGCAACAAGTCAATCAAATTTCTCAAAGTCAAGTGGTCACACCATTCCGACCGTGAAGCTACCTGGGAACGCGAGGATCACCTCCGTTCTGAGTACCCGGAGTTCTTTCAGTCCTAGATCTCGGGACGAGATCTTTTCGTAGTGGTGGAGTGTTGTAACGCCCCAGATATTACTTTACCAATTTGTACTCCAACTCTTGCGGTTTCCGGCGTTAAGTTATATTTATTCCTCGGGTTCGGGTCTTTGTCTCCGTGTGTTGTTTTCTTTTTCCCGCATCTCATATCATGTCATCACGTGCATTGCATTCGCATACATGTTCATCTCATGCATTCGAGCATTTTCCCCGTTGTCCGTTTTGCATTCCGGCGCTTCGTTCACCTCCGGTGGCCATTTCTAGCTTTCTTTCGTGTGTGGGGATTAAACATTTCCGGATTGGACCGAGACTTGCCATGCGGCCTTGGTTTACTACCGGTAGACCGCCTGTCAAGTTTCAGGTCATTTGGACTTCGTTTGATACTCCAACGGTTAACCGAGGGACCGAAAAGGCCTCGTGTGTGTTGCAGCCCAACACCCCTCCATTTTGGCCCAAATCCCACCATGCTCTGCTCCATCATCTCGGTCGTTCGATCACGATCGCGTGCGCGAAAACCGCACCTCATTTCGACACTCCTAGCTCCCTCTATGCCTATAAATACCCCCCCATTCCAAATCTTGGTTCTTCCCCTCCAACCCTAGTCCAAAAAAATTCCAGATCCGCCGCCGGACGGGTCCGCCCCGCCTCCCCGTGAATCGCGCGCCGCCACGTGGCGGGCGGACCACTTCGCCGCTGCCATTCCTAGCGGCCCGCCGGGGCCCAGGAGGGGCCCTCCCGGCCCGTAGCCGCGCGCCCACCGACGCCCGTCCTCCGCGCCGCCTCCGCCTCGTCTTCTCCGCGGCCGGTGGCCGAGTCCACCTCGCCGTGCCGCCGCTGCACCTGCCGGCGAGGGCGCCGCCGCCCCGAAGCCCCTCGCTGCCCCGCGCCTCGCCCGGCGGCCACGCCACCAGAGCCAGCCCCGCGCCACCGGCGACCGGCCTCCACTTCTTCCTCTCCGACCTGCCGGATCCGGCGACCTCCCCATCTCCGGCTTCATCTCCGGCGAACTCCGATGATCCCGGCGAACCTCGACATCCGCGCATGAATAGTGGATCTGAGATCTAAATATTCCCCCGGTTGACTTTTATCTCTAAACCCTAATTTTTCATGCTATGTTTGACTGCTCATATCTCCGCATCCGTAGCTCCGTTTTGGACATATGATATATCAAAATCTTCGTCTCGACGAGTACATCATTTCATTCCATTGCATAATTTGCATTTGAGTTCATTTTGATGCCCAAAATGCTGTTAGAAGGAGGCATCATGAGTTAAACTGCAGATCCGTTAGCTCATCATTGACTTTTGTCATTTTTGCCATGATTATTGTGTGCGTGATATGCCTGTGACCCTTTGGGATGAATTGTTAAGCTTTTTGTCTTCTTTAGAGAGGTGCCACCCATGCATTTTTAGGATGTGTGTGGTGTCTTGTGCAAGCTTGCAAAGAGGGGTACCTGAGATTGCTGATTTCAGGGACTTAGTGATTTTCACGAAGTCCGTGCCTCTTTTGAGGATGATCAGTAAGCGTGATTTGTTATTCTTCTTGTGCTCTATCCATCCATGTATTTACTTGTTATGTTGGAGCACCCTAGGTTGAGTCAATCGAGCTCAACTTTTGCATCATTGTTAATTTGGGCAGATGGTGAACTCTTTTGCGATTTTGCCGGTGCTATCACTAGTGATCCGTGCATGCTATGCCATTGTTCTTGCCATATATAGCTAGCATTTTGTGACTTCTTTATGGATATATGCTTGCCTTGTCATGACTTGCACCGTAGTGACTGCATCGAGCTCGTTTACTTGCCTCTGTGAGTTATAATTTCAGCATGTCTCAGTTTTCACTAAGTCTGAAAACTGATGGTGTTTCATCTATGTTCGTGTGCTCGTTAGAGTATTTTGAGAACCCTTTTGGCCCCAGGTCACTTTGGGTGTTTTGTTAAGCTTATTGAGTAGCTCCATGCCATGCTCTTACTTGCCATGTTCAGGTTATGTTTCATGTTGTTTTGCTGCTCCAAAGAGAGCATCGTGGTCTGAAATTTCAGACTAGTGTTAATTTCACTAAGTCTGAAATCTGTTTTGCTTATTCAGTTTTGCCATGCATGTTTGAACCCCTTAATGGATGAATTTGCCTATGGCTCAGTGCAAGTGATTTGTCAAGCATCTTGTATACATCCCTGCCATGCAATTTGTTTTCATGTTTGGTGGCTGTAGCATATTCATTTTGTTGCATTTAGGAGCCTACTTGCTGTTAATCGCAGATCGGTTCGTTTCGTAAAACGGTTGCCATTTCCAAACCATAGATCCGATTCCTATGATCTTTATATCGTTTTCAGGGGATTTATTACCCTCTATCCAGTGGCACACTTGGTTATCCAAGTTGAGGCCAGGTTCATGCATTTCCTGTCACGTCTTGCATTTTTGCATCCCGCATCGCATCCCGCATAGCATACCATCTTCGCATATTATTGGTTGCCCTTGCACGTGGTTGATTGTATCCTTGTTGCTTGTTTGTGTTGTTGGGTAGAGCCGGGAGACGAGTTCGCTAACGAGGAGCCCGTTGAGTTTGCTTTTGAGGATCCACTCAACTCTGACAACTGTGCAGGCAAAATGATCATACACTCGAAATCACTACTATCTTTGCTATGCTAGTTTGCTCACTCTTTTGCTTTGCCAATGCTATGATGCCTACCACTTGCTTGTCAGCCTCCCAATTGCCATGATTGAGCCTCTAAACCACCTTTGTCCTAGCAAACCGTTGATTGGATCAGCCCTTCTTATAGCGTTCCTAGTTGCAGGTGAAGATTGGAGCCGTTCCTTGTTGGAACATTTATTTACTTGTTGGAATATCATTATATTGCTATGTTATCTTAATTTATCTATATACTTGGTAAAGGGTGGAAGGCTCGGCCTCTCGCCTAGTGTTTTGTTCCACTCTTGCCGCCCTAGTTTCCGTCATATCGGTGTTATGTTCCCGAATTGTTGCGTCCCTTACGCGGTTGGGCTATAATGGGAACCCCTTGATAGTTCGCCTTGATTAAAGCTTTCCAGGAATGCCCAACATTGGTTTTACTATTTGCCACCTAGCCTCTTTTTCCCTTGGGTTTCCGGAGCCCGAGGGTCATCTTATTTTAGCCCCCCACGGGCCAGTGCTCCTCTGAGTGTTGGTCCGAAATGAGCTGCCTGCGGGGCCACCTCGAGGAAACTTGAGGGTTGGTTTTACTCGTAGCTAGTCTCATCTGAGTGTGCACTGAGAAAGAGATATGTGCAGCTCCTATTGGGATTTGTCGGCACATTCGGGCGGTGTTGCTGGACTTGTTTTGACCTGTCGAATCATCTTGTTGTACCGAGATACCGAGTCTGATCGGTGTGTCTTGGGTGGAGGTCTATTCCTTCGTTGACCGTGAGAGCTTGTTATGGGCTAAGTTGGGACCCCCCTGCAGGGATTGATCTTTCGAAAGCCGTGCCCACGGTTATGGGCAGATGGGAATTTGTTAATGTCTGGTTGTAGATAACTTGAACCTTAATTAATTAAAATGAATCAACTGAGTGCGTTGTCGTGATGGCCTCTTCTCGGCGGAGTCCGGGAAGTGGACACGGCGTTGGAGTTATGTTTGCGCAGGTTGCTCTCTAGTTTCTCGCTCGTGCTTTGCCTCCTCTTCTCGCTCTCTTTTGCGAATAAGTTAGCCACCATATATGCTAGTCGCTTGCTGCAGCTCCACTTATACATTACCCCTTCCTACCTATTAAGCTTAAATAGTCTTGATCGCGAGGGTGCGAGATTGCTGAGTCCCTGTGGCTCACAGATTACTATTACACCAGGTGCAGGGACAGATGATACAGCTCCAGATGGCGCGCTCGAGCTCAAGTGGGAGTACGACGAGGACTCTCAGTGTTACTATGTGTCTTTTCCTGATGATCAGTAGTGGTGCCTATTCGGGGTAGATTCAGGGCCTTGTCGCATGTTGGGGGTCTTTTCTGTTTTGGCCCCGTAGTCGGGCCATGAGTGAATTGTATGATGGATGTTATTTATGTACTTTGATGTGACGTGGCGATTGTAAGCCAACTATGTTATTCCCGTTCATATTATTTATGTACATGGGATGTGTAATGATTTCCTAACTTGCGACATTGCTTTCAATGCGGCTATGCCTCTAAGTCGTGCCTCGACACGTGGGGGATATAGCCGCATCGAGGGCGTTACATGGTGTGAGTCGTGAAACTATTCCGCATTGTTTCAAATGATGTCCAAACTCATATCTCAAATATTCACCTCCACGATCAGATCGTAGAAACTTGATTTTCTTGTTACGATGATATTCCACATCAGTCTGAAATTCCTTGAACTTTTGAAATGTTTAAGACTTATGTTTCATTAAGTAGATATACCCATATCTCCTCAAATCATCTATGAAGGTGAGAAAATAATGATATCCGCCGTGAGCTTCAATGTTCATTGGACCACATACATCAGTATGTATGATTTCCAATAACTCTATTGCTCGCTCCATTGTTCCCGAGAACAGAGTTTTAGTCATCGTGCCCATGAGGCACGGTTCGCAAGTACCAAGTGATTCATAATCAAGTGATTCCAGAAGTCCATCAGAATGGAGTTTCTTCATGCACTTTACACTAATATGACCTAAACGGCAGTGCCACAAATAAGTTGCACTATCATTATCAACTCTGCATCTTTTGGCTTCAATACTATGAACATGTGTATCACTACTAACAAGATTTAGTAAAAATAGACCACTCATCAAGGGTGCATGACCATAAAAAATATTACTCATATAAATAGAACAACCATTATTCTTTGATTTAAATGAATGACCGTCTCGCATCAAACAAGATCTAGATATAATGTTCATGCTCAATGCTGGCACCAAATAACAATTATTTAGGTATAAAATAATCCCAAAGGTATATGTAGAGGTAGCGTGCCGACGGCGATCACATCGACTTTGGAACCATTTCCCACGTGCATCGTCAGCTCGTCCTTAGCCAATCTTCGCTTAATCCGTAGCCCCTGTTTCGAGTTGCAAATGTTAGCAATTGAACCAGTACCAAATACCCAGGCACTACTGCGAGCATTAGTAAGGTACACATCAATAACATGTATATCAAATATACCTTTCACTTTGCCATCCTTCTTCTCCGCTAAATACTTGGGGCAGTTCCGCTTCCAGTGACTAGTTCCTTTGCAGTAAAAGCACTCAGTCTTAGGCTTAGGTCCAGACTTGGGTTTCTTCACTTGAGTAGCAACTGGCTTGCTATTCTTCTTGAAGTTACCCTTCTTCCCTTTACCCTTTTTATTGAAACTGGTGGTCGTGTTGACCATCAACACTTGATGCTCCTGCTTGATTTCTACCTCCGCAGCCTTTAGCATTGCGAAGAGCTCAGGAATCGTCTTATCCATCCCTTGCATATTATAGTTCATCACGAAGCTCTTGTAGCTTGGTGGAAGTGATTGAAGAACTCTGTCAATGACACTATCATCAGGAATATTAACTCCCAGTTGAGTCAACTGGTTGTGGTACCCAGACATTCTGAGTATATGTTCACTGACAGAATATTCTCCTCCATCTTGCAGTTGTAGAACTTATTGGAGACTTCATATCTCTTAATCCGGGCATTTTCTTGAAATATTAGCTTCAACTCCTAGAACATCTCATATGCTCCATGACGTTCAAAACATCGTTGAAGTCCCGGTTCTAAGCCGTAAAGCATGGCACACTGAACTATCGAGTAGTCATCAGCTTTGCTCTGCCAGGTGTTCACAACATCTGGCATTGCTCCTGCAGCGGGTTTGTCACCTAGCATTGCTTCCAGGACGTAATTCTCCTGTGCAGCAATGAGGATAATCCTCAAGTTACGGACCCAGTCCGCGTAGTTGCTACCATCATCTTTCAACTTATATTTCTCTAGGAACTCATTAAAATTCAACGGAACAACAGCATTGGCCATCTATCTACAACAACGTAGACATGCAGAATATTATCAGGTACTAAGTTCATGATAAATTAAAGTTCAATTAATCAAATTACTTAAGAACTCCCACTTAGATAGACATCTCTCCAATCATGTAAGTGATCACGTGATCCGTATCAACTAAACCATGTCCGGTCATCACGTGAGATGGAGTAGTTTCCAATGGTGAACATCACTATGTTGATCATATCTACTATATGATTCACGCTCGACCTTTCAGTCTCAATGTTCCGATGCCATATCTACATATGCTAGGCTTGTGAAGTTTAACCCGAGTATTCCACATGTGGAAAACTGGCTTGCACTCGTTGTATATGAACGTAGAGCTTATCACACCCGATCATCGCGTGGTGTCCCGGCACGACGAACTGTAGCAACGGCGCATATTCAGGAAGAACACTTATACCTTGAAATTTAGTGAGAGATCATCTTATAATGCTACCGTCGAACTAAGCAAAATAAGATGCATAAAGGATAAACATCACATGCAATCAATATAAGTGATATGATATGGCCATCATCATCTTGTGCCTTTGATCTCCATCTCCAAAGCGCCATCATTATCACCATCGTCAACGGCTTGACACCTTGATCTCCATCGAAGCATTGTTGTCGTCTCGCCAACTGTTGCTTCTATGACTATCGCTACAGCCTAGTGATAAAGTAAAGCAATTACATGGCGATTGCATTTCATACAATAAAGCGACAACCATATGGCTCCTGCTAGTTGTTGATAACTCTGTTACAAAACATGATCATCTCATACAATAAAATTTAGCATCATGTCTTGACCATATCAAATCACAAAATGCCCTGCAAAAACAAGTTAGACGTCCTCTACTTTGTTGTTGCAAGTATTACATGGCTTCTATGGGCTGAGCAAGAACCGTTCTTACCTACGCATCAAAACCCACAACGTGGTATAGTGTTTGCTTTTTGATATTCAGAAAGAACCCTGTTCATTGAATCTGATTCAACAAAAGTGGGGGAAACTAACACGCACCAGCCACCTGTGTGCGAAGCACGTTGGTAGACCCAGTCTCGCGTAAGCGTACTCGTAATGTCGGTCTGGGCCGCTTCATCCAACAAATATCGCCGAATCAAGAATCAACTAGTGACGGCAAGCAATATGTATATACCCATGCCCAAAACTCCTTTGTGTTCTACTCATGCATAGAACATCTACGCATAAATCTGGCTCTGATGCCACTATTGGGGAATGCAGTAATTTCAAAAAAATTCCAACGCACACGCAAGATCATGGTGATGCATAGCAACGAGAGGGAAGAGTGTTCTCCACGTACTCTCGTAGACCGTAACCGAAAGTGTTATGACAACACGGTTGATGTAGCCGTACGTCTTCATGATCGACCGATCCTAGCACCGAAGGTACGGCAACTCCGCGATCTGCACATGTTCGGCTCGGTGACGTCCAACGAACTCACAATCCAGCAGAGTGTTGAGGGAGATCTTCGTCAGTACGACGGCGTGATGACGACGATGATGATGCTATCGTAACAAGGCTTCTCCTAAGCACCGCTACGATATGACCGAGGTGGATTGTGGTGGAGGGGGGCACCGCACACGGCTAAGAGATCAATGATCAACTTGTGTGTCTACGGGGTGCCCCCTTCCCCCGTATATAAAGGAGTGGAGGAGGGGGAGGGCCGGCCCTATACTATGGCGCACCCTAGGGAGTCCTACTCCCACCGGGAGTAGGATTCCCCCCTTTCCAAGTAGGAGTAGGAGAGAAGGAAGGGAAGGAGAGAAGAGAATGAAGGAGGGGGCGCTGGCCCTCCCCCCTAGCCCAATTTGGACTAGGCCTTGGGGGGCGCGCGGCCTGTCATAGGCAGCCCCTCTCTCTTTCTCCTAAAGCCCAATAAGGCCCATATACTCCCTAGAGGGTGCCGCCAACCTCCCGGTACTCCGGAAACTGCTAGAACTCACCCGGAACCATTTCGATGTCCAAACATAAGCTTCCAATATATCGATCTTTATGTCTCGACCATTTCGAGACTCCTCGTTATGTCCGTGATCAAATCCAGGACTTCGAACTACCGATCGTCAACGAACGTTAAGCGTGCGGAACCTACGCATTCGAGAACTATGTAGACATGACCGAGCACGTCTCCCGTCAATAACGAATAGGGGAACCTGGATGTTCATATTGGCTCCCACATATTCTACGAAGTTCTTTATCGGTCAAACCGCATAACGATATACGTTGTTCCCTTTGTCATCGGTATGTTACTTGCCCGAGATTCGATCGTCGGAATCTCAATACTTAGTTCAGTCTCGTTACCGGCAAGTCTCTTTACTCGTTCCGTAATTCTACATCCCATAACTAACTTATTAGCTACATTGCTTGCAAGGTCATATTGATGTGCATTACCGAGAGGGCCCAGAGATACCACTCCAACAATCGGAGTGACAAATCCTAATCTCGATCTATGCCAACTCAACAAACACCATCGGAGACACCTATAGAGCACCTTTATAATCACCCAGTTACATTGTGATGTTTGGTAGCACACAAAGTGTTCCTCCGGTATTCGGGAGTTGCATGATCTCATAGTCATCACTAGTGCAGAACCGGGCAACAGCACCGGTTTGTAAGGCCCTTTAGTGCCGGTTTAGGAACCGGCACTAAAGTTTCGGCACTAAAGGCCTCCCGCCCTTTAGTACCGGTTCAGCACGAACCAGTGCTAAAGGGGAACCACGTGGCACGAGCCAGCTCCAGGGGCCGGGAGCCCTTTAGTACCGGTTGGTAACACCAACCGGTACTAAATGGTTGTGGGTTTTTGTTTTATTTTGTATTTTTCAATTAAATTTGTGTTATCAATTTAATTTAGGATTGTTTTACGTTATAATGAGTTGTAGTCGTTGTCATCATCATCATCATCGCATATTAACAAATAAATAAACTCTAGCTAGCTAAAAATCATCATAGTCATTACCGCTAGCTATCTAATCATCATCAACGCTGGCTAGCTTAAAGAGGAAACATTCGCTTTGTAACAAAGCAAAGATATCATCAGGTTCAACATAATCATCACCAACATCGAAGTTCAGGACACGGATATGAGACAAGTACTAATTAAGAGCATGAACTAGTAGCTACTGATCCTGCTGCTCCCTCTTAGGTAGAATAGCATAGAACATGTATAGCTCTCCTGACTCATGATACTGGAGCATGCAGATGAATCTGTCTCCTAATCTTGGGTTGCGCTTCTCCTTACTGCCCCCTAGTACTTATCTTCGATCGTTAACAATTTTGCTCCAATCTTTCACTATTAAGCATTCTTCGCTTTCAGAAATCCTAAATGCACTCATGTGCAATGTAGGAAATCTTGGTCGTAAGCTAACCTTTGACATGCGACCTTTTGTCTCGATCCACTGAGGCACAACTGTCATTGGAAGTCCCTGTTGAACAACATCGTATAGTAATTAATATACTAGGCAATGAAAGTTTAGCTTCAAAAATAATGTAGGCAAAAGATGCACTAATTAAGGACAAATATTTAAAATCTTACCATCTTTTGATTATAGATGTGACTGTAGTTCAATACGATCACCATTGGTCGCACGTTTTGAGTACTAACATTTCTAAGTTTAGGAAAAAAATTGTCTTGACAGTATTAAGATCCTCAAGCCATGAAACATAATGACTTATCTCCTCGCAGTTTAGTTGAGCCACGGGGCAGTAGTAGGTCTTGTCTACCAAGCACCGGACATGTTTGCTTGAACCGAAATAAGCTGACAATACAAATTAGTTGTCAACTATTTTTGAATAAACTGTATGAAAGACATAAACATATGCATGCATGGTTGACAAAACTCACCAAATGGTAGAACTAGAGGCATTTGCACATCGACCCAGATGTCTATATTACCTTCAATATCATCTTCCGGACGAATATCAAAGGTGATAACCATATCAGGCTCAAATGCATAAGCCTTGCATAGTGCTTGCCAAGTTTTGCATTCAAAATGGGTGTATGTGTCTCCATTATATAATTTGATGTTGAAAGTATACCCATGCTCCGTCTTCAAGTAAACTCTCTTTACCTCCATATCATCTATAGCACTAAAACCTATCTTATCCAAGACAAAAATTCTTGCATGGCAGGGGATGCGCTAGTAGAATAGTGAAAATTTAAAATTATAAGTTGAAGCAAATGAAGCATAAGTTTTGCATTCAAATAATAGTTGACAAAGTGACTTACTGTATCAACTTCGAATGTCTCATCCAGCTTGATTCTGAAGCGCCTACCATGAACAAGGAAGTTTTGGTCGCACAGGCCGCGCTGGTCTTCACAGTGTTCGCAGATAATAAAATCTTTTTCGTCGTCAGATGACATTTCCTATGTTCATATAGGTGAAACATTAAACACCTATATCTAGCCAAATATAAATTCATCTAACATTTGACATTAATATATCTAACTATATATTCAATTGACATTACTATATATTTAACTTTTCTATCAAATTCATCTAACATTCGACATTAATCTAACATTTATATAAGCTCAAAATATATAAAAAATTAAATAAACAGAAAAACTCATTAACAAATAATATTTTAATTAGATCATCAAATCTCATATACCTAAATTTTCTTACTAAAAATAAACTAGTTATATTAATTATTCAACTAGTTCTAATCTCATATACCAAAATTTTCTTACTAAAAATAAACTAGTTATATTAATTATTCAACTAGTTCTAATCTCATATACCAAAATTTCTTACTAAAAATAAAAGAGTTATATTAATTATTCAACTAGTTCTAATCTCATATACCTAAATTTTCTTACTAAAAATAAACTAGTTATATTAATTATTCAACTAGTTCTAATCTTTAGTTCGACAATTTTTCTATCTAGCTAGCTAATTCATCTAACATTCGATCATCTAATTAACTTTTCTAAAAAACAGAAAATAAGTAAAAAAAATGTGTGTGTGTGTATGTGTGTGTATGAATGTGTGTGTATATATACGTATATGTGTGTATGTATGTGTGTATGTGTGTGTATGCGTGTGTGTGTGGTATGTGTGTGTGTGTGCGGCCCCGTACGCCGCCACCCCGTACGTACAAGCGGGGGCGCCAGCGTACGGGGCGGGGGCGCCGGTGTGTGTGTGTGTGTGTGTATGTATGTGTGTGTATGTGTGTGCGGGAGCAAGAGAGGGACGTACGGCCGCGGTGATGACGACGGACGGCGGCGGCGTTCGGGGCGGCAGCGCGAGACGACGACGACGACGGGCGGCGGCGGGGACAGCGCGAGACGACGGACGACGGTATGGGCGACGGGCGGTGACGACGGGATCGAGCGGCGCGCACGGCGGAGGTTGGAGACGAAGTGGGGAGATGAAAGTGAAATTTTCATAAGTGCTATATATATAGGATGGGCCTTTAGTACCGGTTCGTAGCTCCAACCGGCACTAAAGGCCTATTTTCGCCAGGCCAAGCGGCAGGAAACGAAGGCCTTTAGTACCGGTTGGAGCCACCAGCCGGTACTAAAGGGGGGGCCTTTAGTACCGGTTGGAGCCACCAACCGGTACTAAAGGCCTTGCGCTGCCAACCCAAAGTTTAGTCCCACCTCGCCCGGCGAAGGGCAGCCGCACTGGTTTATAAACCTAGCCGCGGCTACCTCTTCGAACTCCTTTATATAGCAGGCTTCTGGGCCTAATTAATTAGGGCGCGCTGCCTTGTGAGTCTGCTGGCCCTTCTGGGCCTGCATTTGCACACCCTAGGTCTGGTAGACCCACAGGGCAGTGCGCCAACAAATTTTTTATATAGTTTTTTCTTTTATTTATTTTTGAGTAGTTTTTTATATAGTTTTTTCTTTTCTGCATTATTTATTTTCTTCTATTTATTTTTGAGTAACTTTTTTGTATAGTTTTTTCTATTTTCTGCATTATTTATTTTTGTATAGTCCGAAACCCTGATACTCGGAAAGAGTTTGTCCAGTTTGTACACGAAGTGCGTCCAGTTTTTGCCGTGACCCTCTCTACTCTTTCGCGCATGCTATGCGGGTGATATGATGATACCATGGCAAGTTTCAACATTTTCAGGATTCATTTTGTAGTGATTTTCAATTGCACGGTTATTTAGCTCTCTAAACAATTAGGTAAATGACCGAAAAACAACAAATGATGTCAGAACATGTTGGAAATGCTGCATACTGAACACAAGATAGTTTGGTTAAATTACATTACTTGTAAGTCCAGTTAACATGGATGCTTATGATGCAAGAGCAACAGCAAAAGTGAAAATATGGCACAAATAGGTAGTTGTGTAACTAAAATAGGTAGGAGAAGAGATAGCTCTTATGTCACAAAAAAGAAGTTGTATCAAACCTTTTATGTCGGATCTAGAACAAACCAATCGGTATCGCCATCATACAGCCCTACCGTGGCTCGTGATGCATATATATGCATATCAAATGCACGGTTGGGCGTATGATGGCGAATCCGAATGATTTGTATTCAGTCGATGAACTGGTAGATGTATGTAGTCAATGTACTGGTAGATGTATATAGTCGATGAACTGAAAGACTTATGCAGGGAAGGCAAGAGGTGGGCTATATATAGGGTCGTCTGGCTCACAAAGTGATTGTGGTAGTTTCGATCCAACGACTCACATGAGCTAGGAAGAAACACACCTTTGATCCAACGACTCGCAAGAGCTAGAAAGAAACACACGATCCGTGTGATTCTTCCTGATTGGTGGGATGCACATTAGTATCCACTCTGGGTTCGGTGAAAGTTGTACATTAGTACCCACTCCGGGCTCCGAAACCCTGATACTCAGAAAGAGTTTGTCCAGTTTGTACACAAAGTGCGTCCAGTTTTTATATAGTTTTTTCTTTTCTGCATTACTTATTTTCTTCTACTTATTTTTGAGTAGTTTTTTATATAGTTTTTTTTCTTTTCTACATTATTTATTTTCTTCTATTTATTTTTGAGTAATTTTTTTGTATAGTTTTTTTTATTTTCTGCATTATTTATTTTCTTCTGGAAATTGAATGTTGCATACTAAACAATTAGGTAAATGACCGAAAAACAACAAATGATGTCAGAACATGTTGGAAATTGATGACGTCACTTTAAATGCTGCATACTGAACACAAAAGAAGTCCGGAGTTTAAATAAGTTATTAAAAATAAAAAAGAGGTGCAATGCTGGTTAATTTGCTTCAAGCCATTTGGAATAGTGTAGACTGCACTGCACATAGCCCAGTTCAATCTATGCTGCAGTGTAGTCTACACTATTCCGAATGGCTCGAAGCTAATCAACATGTAGGTGAGCATTGCAACTCTTCGTCATTGTCTGTGCACTGATGGCTTATAAACCGCTCATACTACCTCTCTCTTGGCGAAGATCACAAGATAGTTTGGTTAAATTGCATTACTTGTAAGTCCAGTTAACATGGATGCTTATGATGCAAGAGCAACAGCAAAAGTGAAAATTTGGCACAAATAGGTAGTTGTGTAACTAAAATAGGTAGGAGGAGAGATAGCTCTTATGTCACAAAAAAGAAGTTGTATCAAACCTTTTATGTCGGATCTAGAACAAACCAATCGGTATCGTCATCATACAGCCCTACCGTGGCTCGTGATGCATATATATGCATATCAAATGCACGGTTGGGCGTATGATGGCGAATCCGAATGATTTGTATTCAGTCGATGAACTGGTAGATGTATGCAATCGATGAACTGGTAGATGTGTGTAGTCGATGAACTGAAAGACTTATGCAGGGAAGGCGAGAGGTGGGCTATATATAGGGTCGTCTGGCTCACAAAGTGATTGTGGTAGTTTCGATCCAACGACTCACATGAGCTAGGAAGAAACACACCCTTGATCCAACGACTCGCAAGAGCTAGAAAGAAACACACGATCCGTGTGATTCTTCCTGATTGGTGGGATGCACATTAGTACCCACTCTGGGCTTCGGTGAAAGTTGTACATTAGTACCCACTCCGGACTCCGAAACCCTGATACTCTTTAGTATCGGTTCGTGGCTTGGGCAACGAACCGGTACTAATGGTAGCAGCCCGGCTAGCCGTTGGAATCGGCACTAATGGTCACATTCGTGCCGGCTCAAATTCAAACCGGCACTAATGTGCTTCACATTTGACCGTTTTTCTACTAGTGGGTTCGACTATATCTAACTACAAGGTCCTTTTGAATATGATATATCTCCAACCTTCATCTTTATATTTTGGTATTGTCACTAGATTTGTGAAAGATATGATGTACAAACTAGAAAATTGTTTTGCTAATAGACTTTCATTAGACTAACAATCTGCCTAGAATTGGGTTAGCTCCATTGGCAACTACTTTGTCAATGTAACTCTAAAAATTGTGGTTCCCATTCATCAAAACCTATGAAAAGTGTAATCCTCTAGTCTTTTTTTATTGGATACAAATTGTTTTTGAAGAAATTTCTTAGTCAGTAGAGTTTGCCAAACTTGAGTTTCCCAAGTCACTTACACAAAAAGAAGTCTGGAGTTTTAAATGCTGCATACTGAACACAAAAGAAGTCCGGAGTTTAAATAAGTTATTAAAAATAAAAAAGAGGTGCAATGCTGGTTAATTTGCTTCAAGCCATTCGGAATAGTGTAGACTGCACTGCACATAGCTCAGTGCAATCTATGCTGCAGTGCAATCTACACTATTCCGAATGGCTTGAAGCTAATCAACACATGTAGGTGAGCATTGCAACTCTTCGTCATTGTCTGTGCACTCACGGCTTATAAACCGCTCATACTGCCTCTCTCTTGGCGAGGTGGGACTAAAAACAGCTTGCCGTAACCTCATTAGTACCGGTTCGTGGTACGAACCGGCACTAAATGGTGATGGTGGGGCCATAGCCTGACCGCAGGCTGACACAGCCTCTTTAGTACCGGTTCGTGGCATGAACCGGTACTAAAGGTTCGCCATGAACTTGTACTATTGATCGCCGCCACGAAACGGCACTGATGTACACATTAGTGCCTGCTCTAATTCAAACCGGCACTAATGTGCTTCACGTTTGACCCTTTTTCGACTAGTGATAGGAACATGTATCAGCTATGGAGAATGCAACAACAACAAACTAAACGATCATCGTGCTAAGCTAATGGATGGGTCAAGTCAATCACATTGTTCTCTAATGATGTGATCCCATTAATCAAATGACAACTCATGTATATGGTTAGGAAACATAACCATCATTGATTCAACGAGCTAGTCAAGTAGAGGCAAAGTAGTGACACTCTGTTTGTCTATGTATTCAAACATGTACTAAGTTTCTGGTTAATACAATTCTAGCATGAATAATAAACATTGATCATGATATAAAGAAATATGAATAACATCTTTATTATTTCCTCTAGGGCATATTTCCTTCATGTTAGTAGACCATGATGAACCTACGTACTATGGAGAAGCAATGATGAGCCCGGATTCCGATAGATGGCTTGAGGCCCTGAAATTTGAGATAGGATCCATGTATGAGAACAAAGTTTGGACTTTGATGGACTTGCCCGATGATCAGCAAGCCATAGAGAATAAATGGATCTTCAAGAGGAAGACTGATGCTGATGGTAATGTTACTCTCTACAAAGCTCGACTTGTTGCAAAAGGTTTTCGACAAGTTTAATGGGTTGATTACGATGAGACTTTCTCACCCATAGTGATGCCTAAGTTCGTCCGAATCATGTTAGCAATTTCCGCATTTTATGATTATGAAATCTATCAAATGGACGTCAAAACAACATTCCTCAATGGATTTCTTAAAGAAGAGTTGTATATGATGCAACCAGAAGGTTTTGTCGATCCTAAAGGTGCTAACAAAGTATACAAGCTCCAGCGATCCATCTATGGACTGGTGCAAGCATCTCGGAGTTGGAATATATGCTTTGATGAGGTGATCAAAGCATATGGTTTTATACAGACTTTTGGTGAATCCTGTATTTACAAGAAATTGAGTGGGAGCTCTGTAGCATTTCTAATATTATATGTAGATGACATATTGTTGATTGGAAATGATGTAGAATTTCTAGATAGCATAAAAGGATATTTGAATAAGAGTTTTTCGATGAAAGACCTCGGTGAAGCTGCTTATATATTGGGCATCAAGATCTATGGAGATAGATCAGGGCGCTTAATAGGACTTCCACAAAGCACATACCTTGACAAAGTTTTAAAGAAGTTCAAAATGGATCAGACAAAGAAAGGGTTCTTGCATGTGTTGCAAGGTGTGAAGTTTAGTCAGACTCAAAGCCCAACCACTTCAGAAGATAGAGAGAAAATGAACGTCATTCCCTATGCCTCAGCCATAGGTTCTATCATGTATGATATGTTGTGTACCAGACCTGATGTGTGCCTTGCCATAAGTCTGTCGGGGAGGTACCAAAGTAATCCAGGAGTGGATCACTGGACAGCGGTGAAAAATTATCCTTAGTTACCTAATTAAGAGAACCAAGGAAATATTTCTCGGTTATGGAGGTGATAAAGAGTTCTTCATAAAGTGTTACATCGATGCAAGCCTTGACACTGATCTAGATGACTCTAAGTCTCAATCTGGATACATATTGAAAGTGGGAAAAATTAGCTAGAGTACCATTGTAGACATAGAAATTTGCAAAAATACATACGGATCTAAATATGGTAGACGGATTGACTATACTTCTCTCACAAGCAAAACATGATCACACTTTAGTACTCTTTGGGTGTTAATCACATGGTGATGCGAACTAGACTATTGACCCTGGTAAACTCTTTGGGTGTTAGTCACATGGCGATGTGAACTATGGGTGTTAATCACATGGCGATGTGAATCGGATTATTGACTCTAGTGCAAGTGCGAGACTGAAGGAAATATGCCCTAGAGGCAATAATAAAGTTGTTATTTTATATTTCCTTATTCATGATAAAGGTTTATTATTCATGCTAGAATTGTATTCATCAAAAACTTAAATTCATGTGGGGATACATAAACAAATACCGTGTCCCTAGTAAGCCTCTAGTAGACTAGCTCGTTGATCAAAGATGATTAATGTTTCCTAACCATGGACATGTGTCGTCATTTGATGTGATGTGATGGACAACACCCATCCATTAGGTTAGCATAATGACTGTTAAGTTTTATTGCTATTGCTTTCTTCATGTCAAATACACATTCCTTCGACTACGAGATTATGCAACTCCCGGATACCGGAGGAATAACTTGTGTGCTATCAAACGTCACAACCAAACTAGGTGATCATAAAGATGCTCTATAGGTATCTTCGAAGGTGTTTGTTGATTTGGCATAGATAAAGATTAGGATTTGTTACTCCGAGTTTCGGAGAGGTATCTCTGGGCCCTCTCGGTAATACACATGATAAGCTTGCAAGAAAACGACTAAGGAGTTAGTCATGAGGTGATGTATTATAGAACGAGTAAAGAGACCTGCTGGTAACGAGATTGAACTAGGTATGAAGATACCGACGATCGAATCTCAGGCAAGTAACATACCAATGGAGAAAGGGAATTAAGTATGTTGTCATAAAGGTTCAACCGATAAAGATCTTCGTAGAATATGTAGGAGCCAGTATGGGCATCTAGGTTCTACTATTGTTTATTGATCGGAGAGATGTCTCGGTCATGTCTACATAGTTCACGAACTCGTAGGGTCCGCACGCTTAACATTCGATGATGATATAGTATTATATGAGTTATGTGATTGGGTGACCGAATATTTTTTTGAGTCCCAGATGAGATCACGGACATGACGAGGAGTCTCTAAATGGTTGAGAGTTAAAGATTGGTATATAGGATGATGTATTCGGACACCGGAAGTGTTTCGAAGAAAACCGGATAGTCATCGGAGTACCGGCGGGGGTACCGGTCACCCCCGGGAGAATATTGGGCCTATTGGGCCAGAAGAGGGGAGCACACAAGTCCACAAAGCAATAACATGTCCCCATGGCAGCCGGCAGGTGGGGAAGGAAAGGGGGAGGATTTGGCATTCCCTTTCTTCTCTCTTCCCTCCTCCTTTCCTTTCTTCTTCGGCAACTAAGGAAAGGGGGCCACATGGTGAGGACCCCAAGTGGGATTCGACCTACTTGGGGCACCCTCCTGGCTGCTCCCTCCCCCCTTCTACTCATATATATGTGAGGGGTGCCCTATCACAGATGATACAATAGGTTTAGCCGTGTGCGGCGCCCCCTCCACCGTTTACACCCCCGGTCATATGTTTGTAGTGCTTAGGCAAAGCCTTGCGAGGATCACTTTACCATCACCATCACCACGCCATCGTGCTGACGGAACTCATCTACTACCTCAACGACTTGCTGGATCAGGAAGGCAAGGGACATCACCGAGCTAAACGTGTGCAGAACATGGAGGTGTCGTGCGTTCGGTACTTGATCGGTTGCAGCGCGAAGAAGTTCAACTACATCAACCGTGTTAAGAAACGTTTCCACTTACGGTCTACAAGGGTACATAGACACACTCTCTCCCTCATTGCTATGCATCTCCATGGATAGATCATTGCGTGTGCATATAATTTTTTTCTTTTCCATGCAATGATTCCCAACAATTAGTCCCTTCATGCATGCAATACTAATTACCCATAATAACTGTCCTAGAGAACCATGAGAGGGGCCATAGAAATAGGGACGAGGTTAGCTGGCTCACGGGACTTGTAAACGCAAACGGAAGTAGTAGTATGTCTAACTATTATATTAGTGGGCTATTAGGTTGGCTACAAGTGATATGGCAACTTCATGTAGCCAGTTATTGGCTATACTATTAACCATGCTCTTAGCAAGCCTATCAAACAGCCAATCAAGAGCGTTCTTATTTTTCTATCATGTGCACACGGCAGGCCACCATTAGGCATAAATATTTTTTTTGAAAAAACCCAGGGAAAAGAATCCCCTAGGGTCCTAGAGTCGGTGTATCAAGGTTAC
Organism: Triticum monococcum; assembly: GCA_034509565.1. Classification (NCBI taxonomy): domain Eukaryota; kingdom Viridiplantae; phylum Streptophyta; class Magnoliopsida; order Poales; family Poaceae; genus Triticum; species Triticum monococcum. The sequence goes on from CM067842.1 coordinate 282,470,053, forward strand.
CGGGATGAGAGGACATAAGGTGTGTTTTGTTATGCCCAAGGTTGCCCCACCAAAGCATTGGTTAGCCAGAAAATTGATTGGGGTTTTAGGGTATGTTTGATTTATGCCTAAGGTTGCCCCACCAATGCATTGGCTAGCAAAAATATTGGTTGGGGTTTTGGTTGCCCACAATTTTGCCAACATTGGCGAGAAAAATAAACTAGAATTGGCTAGAGTTCATTGGCATGCCAAAAAATTGGCAATCATCCAAACAAAGGCCAATCTTTGGGTCATGACCAAAATTTTGGTAGTGTACACTTTGGCCACAATCCAATCATACCATGTTGCCCATGATTTAGCCAACATTGGGAAGAAAAATAAACTTGAGATAGATAGAGTTCATTGGCATACCAAAAAATTGGCAACCATCCAAAAAAGACCAATCTTTGGGTCATGACCAAAATTTTTGTAGGGATGCCCCCCCCTCCCACCACCCCGGAGTTAGGAGACCGCTACTGCTGTTGCCCTTTGCGGCCTCTTTTGCCACGGTCGTTGGAGGGGGGCTCCTAGGACTGCTGCTGGAATAGTGCGACCAGCTGCTGTGGTGCAGGGGCGGCTGCGGTGGTCCACCATGAGAAGTCCCAGCGGTAACTCCAGTGTGGGTCACCCAAACCTTCACGTGCTTCATTGAACGCTCCTCCAAGCATAGGTACACCACAACCTTATGAAAGGTCGGCAAGGGCAGCAAGGTGAGGTTCAAGGAGGCGTTGTCGAAGTCCTCGTTGAGGCCGGCGGTGAGTGTACTGAGAAGAAGCTCATCGAAGACCACCTCGACGATGTCACGCAACTCATCGGATGGCATCTTCAACCGCATGCAATAAGCATCAATGGATGAGTCATTTTGATGACACCCAAAGAACTCCTGTTGAAGGAAAACGAGGCGCTAAATTCGGTTGTCGATGCTTAGGCCACACGGAGTAGGCACTGTCATCGTCACGCAGGACCATGCACTACTATGGGAATGCCTAGCAATGGCAGGTGCAAAGGGCCTAGTATTGGCGGGCTAGGCTCTCAGGGTTGTCCGCCACTAACCTCCTGCCGCTGCTATAAAGCCATCAGTGGCAGGCTTTCTCACCTACCCGCCACAGCTTGCCTCAGTTGCCTGCCACAGCTGCCACCATAGTTGTTGTTGTTAAGACATTCTGCCCGCAAAATGAATGAGTGCGTACGATTCTCAGTATAACTGAAGCAGAATGAATTCATTTTGAAAACAAACCCTCAAATAATTCAGTAACACTTGAAAGTTGTTCAAATTAAGAAACAAACAACAATGTATCACATTCATCTTAACATACTAATTAATTAACCAACAGTTCTCTAGCTGATATATTCATGAGTTAGTTCTAAACATGGTCAACAACAACCATCATCTGATAGTCGTTGTGGTTTCTCTTCCTTATAGTGATTACCACAAGGGTGTCCACCCTTAGTTCTCTCTTTCCCTTGATGAACTCCCACCAGACGGACTCATGGAATGATATGCGCGCGTCGGATTCCGTCTTGTATTTGACGTTCGTGACAGGCCCTCTTGGTCCATTGATTACTCTTGCGGTGTCAACTAGGGGAATGTCCACTCCGGAATACATCTTCAAAGGTAACTTCTGAACTCCCCATCATTAAGATAAAATAGAAAGCACGCAATGTTAGACATCTCACCATACTTGTTTATGACCAAAAAGAGATGAAAGAATATAAAACATCTCACCATAATTTTTTTGATCATGTTGGTTTTTGTTAGATGTTGCACAAAGGGTTTCCCCAAGAAGGCCAAAGAGGATGGTAATATTACTTTCACATTAGTTGTCTTGTCCCGAGTAAGCTTCTTGATCCTTTGAGAAAAAATCGAGAAAGGATAGGACCATCATCTTCATCTTCGGTGTCCTCATCTTCATCTTGTTTGTCCTCATCTTCATCTTGGATGTCCTCATCTTCATCTTCATCATCCTGGTCATCTTGGTCATCTTCATCATCCTGGTCATCTTGGTCATCTTCATCTTCATCATCCTCGTCATCTTGGTCATCGTCATCATCATCATTGTCAACATATAATGCCCTTAACCTATTCATTTCTCCTTTTAAGGAAACACCTATGAGTTCTCCGCCTTTAAAATTGTTCACTGCAATGTACTACTCCCATCCATCACCGTATATGATGGTTTTATTTTTCCTTTACGCAGATTCAATTCGGTTTCACGTTCCTCATCATCCTCAAAGTACAACACATTACTATATGAATTGTTGAAGTTCCCCCTTATGTTGCGTGGGACACACTATGCAGCAGTTAGTAATCGGTAAAACTGTTAAAAATAATCAGAATCCAACACAAATTCAAGTTAAAGACTATTACCACATATTTTTTAAATCCCTTTCTAAAAAATACCCGCACTGCACTGCAGATTCAAGACTGTACATACATGAATTTGGTAGACCTTGCAGACCTTATGCCTCATGGTCCCTAATAATCAATATAAAGTAGTGATTAATTGTAAATGGTTTGATGACCCGAATGCAACTGCATCCCTTCAAATAAAGAAGCTAACACCGAAGAACACGAAAATTCGGCAGGACCTTTGCTTAATATTGAATATATTGAGTACCGGAAATTTGATGAGATGGAAGTTAATCAATGTTTCACCAAAACGTTGGCACTCATTTTCAAGTCCCTAATAAGCCCAAGCAGTTGTCAAATTTGGCACTTGTCATATTCAGAGTCTAACCAATCCTAAAGCACCTTGATCATAGATTTCATCTTTACTGACATGCAAAAGGTATTACATTTTGGTCTACTATATAAAAAATATCGCATTTTTGTTCTATTATCCATCGGGTTCCTACTTTGATCCTAGATCTATAAATTTCCATTTCAAATCAAGAAGGTAATTAACATAGAAGAACACGAAAATATTACACCTGTAGCGACGGTCGAGGCGGATGATGGCGGTGGAGGTCGAGGTGGACGATGGCAACGGCAGTCGAGGCGGATGATGGTGGCGGTCAGTCAAGTCGGACGATGGTGGCGGCAGTTGAGGTGGATGATGGCGAGCAAATCTTGCGGCGTCACGGGTCGGAGGTGAACAACGAGCAGATCCAGTGATGCCCGCGGAGAAGGACAGGCCAGCTAGCAAATCCAACGGTGGTGCGGGTCAGAGACACGACGACAGTGGCGGGCGGGGCGCACTACGTCGCAGAAGTGGTAGAGGGAGAAGAGTAACTGACTGGGTGAGTGAATGAGGGGGAAACCAAAAATATATGCGGGCATGACGATTCGCCTGGCGCCAAGAAGAATAGTTGTGGTGGGCGTATAAGTGTGCCCGCCACCACTAATATTAACAAATTTTGGATGTGTTTGGCACGGTTTTCCAATCTAGAGTTGTGACGAGCGCTGCACACCACCAGCCACAGACTAGGGGGATGCCGCCCGCCACTGCACTGTCGAGCCAATGGGCTTATTTGGAAGAACCTACCTGTGAAGGGTAGAAAGTATAGCTTGCCACTGGAATGCACTACAAAACAAAAGACACATCCGTGACATTTTGGGTCGGACGAAAAAATTATCATGCTTATGACACTTCTATGATGATAATTATGACAAAACCCGATATCATCATAGATGTGGTGGGTGTTGGGGAACGCAGTAATTTCAAATTTTCCTACTCACATACAAGATCATGGTGATGCATACCAACGAGAGGGAAGAGTATCGTCCACATACCATCGTAGACCGTAAGCGGAAGCGTTATGAGAACACTGTTGATGTAGTTGTACGTCTTCACGATCCGACCAATCCAAGTACCAAACGCACGGCACCTCGAGTTCAGCGCATGTTCAACTCGATGACGTCCCACGAATTCCAATCCAGCAGAGCTTCATGGGAGAGTTCCGTCAGCACGAGGGCGTCATGACGGTGATGATGTTGCTACCGGTGCAGGGCTTCGCCTAAGAACCGCTACGATATGATCGAAGTGGATTATGGTGGAGGGGGGCACCACACACGACTAAGGGATCAATGATCAACTTCTGTGTCCTCGGGTGCCCCTCGGCCCCCGTATATAAAGGAGCAAGGGGGGAGGCCGGCCGGCCCTCCTAGGGCGCGCCAAGAGGAGGAGTCCTCCTCCTAGTAGGAGTAGGACTCCCCTTTCCTACTCCTACTAGAAGGAGGAAAGGAAGGGGGAAGGGGGAAGGGGAGAGGGAAGGAGAGGGGGAAAGGAGGAAAGGGGGGCCAGCCCCCTAGTCCAATTCGGTTTGGGCTGGGGGGGCGCCTTGCCTCCTCTCTTCCACCACTTGGCCCATGAGGCCCAATACTTCTTCCCCGTATTCCCGTAACTCCCTGGTACTTCGAAAAATACCTGAATCACTCAGAACCTTTCCGGTCCGAATATAGTCGTCCAATATATCGATCTTTACGTCTCGACCATTTTGAGACTCCTCGTCATGTCCCCAATCTCATCCAGGACTTCGAACTACTTTTGGTACATGAAATCACATAAACGCATAATACCGATCGTCACCAAACATTAAGCGTGCGGACCCTGCGGGTTCGAGAACTATGTAGACATGACCGAGACACGTCTCCATTCAATAACCAATAGCGGAACCTGGATGTTCATATTGGCTCCTACATATTCTACGAAGATCTTTATCGGTCAAACCGCATAACAACATACGTTGTTCCCTTTGGCATCAGTATGATACTTGACCGAGATTCGATCATCAGTATCTCAATACCTAGTTCAATCTCGTTAACGTAGAGTCTCTTTACTTGTTCTGTAATGCACTATCCCGCAACTAACTCATTAGTTGCTTTGCTTGCAAGGCTTATAGTGATGTGCAATACCGAGAGGGCCCAGAGACACCTCTCCGACAATCGGAGTGACAAATCATAATCTCGATCTATGCCAACTCAACAAGTACCATCGGAGACACCTGTAGAGAACCTTTATAATCACCTAGTTACGTTGTGACGTTTGGTAGCACACAAAGTGTTCCTCCGGTAATCATGAGTTGCATAATCTCATAGTCATAGGAACATGTATAAGAGTCATGAAGAAAGCAATACCAGTACACTAAAACGATCAATTGCTAAGCTAACGGAATGGGTCAAGTCAATCACATCATTATCCTAATGATGTTATCCCGTTTATCAAATGAAAACTCATGTCTGTGGTTTAGGAAACATAACCATCTTTGATCAACGAGCTAGTCAAGTAGAGGCATACTAGTGACACTTTGTTCATCTATGTATTCACACATGTATTATATTTCCGGTTAATACAATTCTAGGATGAATAATAAATATTTATCACGAAATAAGGAAATAAATAATAACTTTATTATTGCCTCAAGGGCATATTTCCTTCAGTGGGCTCCTACTTCTATGACAGAAAATGGGCTTTTCGTCCTGGGCGGGCCAGAGACGTAGCTGCATGACATTATTTGGGTCGTCCATGACGGAAAAAACAATGGCAGAAGCGAGGGCGAGGAAAATATCAGGGAGTTTCTGGTTACGGTGGGTGGTCGGGGCCAAGCAATGCATGGAGGTTTCCACATTTCTCTCGTGTATGCAATTCTAGCATGAATAATAAATATTTATCATGAAATATGGAAATAAATAATAACTTTATTATTGCCTCTAGGGCATATTTCCTTCAGTCTCCCACTTGCACTAGAGTCAATAATCTAGTTCACATCCCCATGTGATTTAACACCAATAGTTCACATCACCATGTGATTAACACCCATAGTTCACATCGCCATGTGACCAACACTCAAAGGGTTTACTAGAGTCAGTAATCTTAGTCAAATCGCCATGTGATTAACACCCAAAGAGTACTAAGGTGTGATCATGTTTTGTTTGTGAGAGAAGTTTAGTCAACGGGTCTGCCATATTAAAATCCGTATGTATTTTGCAAATTTCTATGTGAAAAATGCTCTGCACGCAGCTACTCTAGCTAATTGCTCCCACTTTCAATATGTATCCAGATTGGGACTTAGAGTCATCTGGATCAGTGTCAACACCTGCATCGACGTAACCCTTTACGACGAACCTTTTGTTACCTCCATAATCGAGAAACATATCCTTATTCCACTAAGGATAATTTTGACTGCTGTCTAGTGATCTACACCTAGATCACTATTGTACTCCCTTGCCAAACTCAGTGTAGGGTATACAATAGGTCTGGTACACATCATGGCATATTTTATAGAACCTATGGCTGAGGCATAGGGAATGACTTTCATTCTCTCTCTATCTTCTACTGTGGTCGGGCTTTGAGTCTTACTCAACTTTACACCTTGCAACACAGGCAAGAACTCCTTCTTTGGCTGTTCCATTTTGAACTACTTCAAAATCTTGTCAAGGTATGTACTCATTGAAAAAATTATCAAGCGTCTTGATCTATCTCTATAGATCTTGATGCTCAATGTGTAAGCAACTTCATCGAGGTCTTTCTTCGAAAAACTCCTTTCAAATACTCCTCTATGCCTTCCAAAAAATTCTACATTATTTCTGATTAACAATATGTCATTCACATATACTTATCAGAAATGTTGTAGTGCTCCCACTAACTTTCTTGTAAATACAGGCTTCATCGCAAGTCTGTATAAAACTATCGATGCGTTTGGTTGGAGCTCAGGTAATGTATTCACTGTTGTAATGTGAATACACTGTATTAGATTAGGGGTGAGTGAATACGTGAAGTGTTTGGTTCACGCAAGGGAATAGGAAGCCGTGGAGGTGGAGTACCATTGCCAGCCTTGTAGAAGATGTCGCAGGACTGGACGACGGCCGGCTGCTAGGAATGGCTCGTGAAGGAAAATTAGATCACCGGCGGATCAAAAGAACGCTACTGCTCACGGCGGCGAAGCAAGATCGGTGGCGCTGCGCCGCTGCCCACGGCTGCGGCGGCGGCGGCGACGACGACGAGAGATCCGTGACGCTGCCCATGGCGGCGGAGGCAAGCGGAGACCGGCAGCGCTCGGCGGCGGAGTCAAACGGAGACCGGCGGCGCTCAGCGGCGGAGGCGAATGGAAATCGGCGGCGATAGTACTGCTCACGACGAGGGAGACACCGGCGCTGCTGCTTGGTTCTCCTCTAATGGTGAAGAAAACGGTTGGGACGAGTGGTGTTTTTCGATACCAAGATGTCTCTGGTGTTTTCAGTTTTGTGAAGGATGGTTTGCGATTACATGGGAGCTGAAACCGACGCGGCCAAAACAAACGCAGGTAATGTAATCGTGAGCCACTGTATTCGGGAGACAGCGAAAATGTAACGAACCAAACGCGTCATATGTTCTTTGATCTACTCATCAAAGCATATATTCCAACTCCGAGATGCTTGCACTAGTCCATAGATGGACCGCTGGAGCTTGCACATTATGTTAGCACCTTTAGGATCAAAAAAAACTTCTGGTTGCACCATATACAACTCTTCTTTAATAAATTCATTAAGGAATGTAGTTTTGACATCCATTTGCCAGATTTCGTAAAATGTGGCAATTTGCTAACATGATTCGGACAGACTTAAGCATCCCTACGAGTGAGAAAATCTCATCGTAGTCAACAACTTGAACTTTGTCAAAAACTTTTTTCGAAAAGTCTAGCTTTGTAGATAGTAACACTACTATCAGTGTCCGTCTTCCTCTTTAAGCATCGCAAGTCAACCAAAGTCCACACTTTGTTCTCATACATGGATCCCATCTTAGATTTCACGCCCTCAAGCCATTTCACGGAATTTGGGATCATCATCGCTTCCTCATAGTTCGTAGGTTCGTCATGGTCAAGTAACATGAATCTGGAACAGGATTACTGTACCACTCTGGTGCGCATCTCACTCTGGTTGACCTACGAGGTTCCGTAGTAACTTGATCTGAAGCTACATGATCATCATCAATAGCTTCCTCACTAATTGGTGTAGGAGTCACAGGAACAGATTTCTGTGATGAACTACTTTCCATAAGGGAGTAGGTACAGTTACCTCATCAAGTTCTACTTTCCTCCGACTCACTTCTTTCGAGAGAAACTCCTTCTCTAGAAAGGATCCATTCTTAGCAACAAAGATCTTGCCTTCGGATCTATGATAGAAGGTGTACCCAACATTTTCTTTTGGGTATCATATGAAGACGCACTTCTCCGATTTGGCTTTGAGCTTATCAGGTTGAAACTTTTTCACATAAGCATTGCAACCTCAAACTTTAAGAAACGATAGCTTAGGTTTCTGGGCAAACCATAGTTCATATGGTGTCGTCTCAACGGATTTAGATGGTGCCCTATTTAACGTGAATGTAGTTGTCTCTAATGCATAACCCCAAAACGATAGTGGTAATTGGTAAGAGACATCATAGATTGCACCATATCTAATAAAGTACGGTTATGACGTTCGGACACACCATTACGCTGTGGTGTTCCAGGTGGCGTGAGTTGCCAAACTATTCCGGATTGTTTCAAATGAAGACCAAACTCGTAACTCAAATATTCTCCTCTACGATCAGATTGTAGAAACTTTATTTTCTTGTTACGATGATTTTCCACTTCACTCTGAAATTCTTTGAACTTTTCAAATGTTTCAGACTTATGTTTCATCAAGTAGATATACCCATATCTACTCAAATCATCTATGAAGATAAGAAAATAACGATACCCGCCGCGAGCCTCAACACTCATCGGACTGCATACATCAGTATGTATTATTTCCAACAAGTCTATTGCTTGCTCCATTGTTCCAGAGAACGGAGTCTTAGTCATCTTGCCCATGAGGCATGGTCCGCAAGCATCAACTGATTCATAATCAAGTGATTCAAAAAGCCCATCAGCATGGATTTTCTTCATGCAATTTACAATAATATGACCCAAATGGCGGTGCCACAAATAAGTTGCACTATCATTATTAACTTTGCATCTTTTGGATTCAACATTATGAACATGTCTGTCACTATGATCGAGATTCAATAAACCATTCACCTTGGGTGTATGATCTTTGATCGTTTCATTCATGTAAAGAAAACAACAATTATTCTCTGACTTTAAATGATTAACCGTTTGCAATAAACATGATCAAATCATATTCATGCTTAACGCAAACACCAAATAACATTTATTTAGGTTCTACACTAATGCTGAACGTATAGGGAGTGTGCGATGATGATCATATCAATCTTGGAACCACTTCCAACAAACATCGTCACTTCACCCTTGACTAGTCTCTGTTCATTTTGCAACTCCCGTTTTGAGTTACTAATCTCCGAAACTGAACTAGTATCAAATACTGAGGGGTTTCTCTAAACACTAGTAAAGTACACATCAATAACATGCATGTCAAATATACCTTTGTTCACTTTGCCATCCTTCTTATCCGCCAATACTTGGGGCAGTTCTGCTTCCAGTGACCAGTCCCTTTGCAGTAGAAGCACATAGTCTCACACTTAAGTCTAGACTTGGGCTTCTTCACTTGAGCAGAAACTTGCTTGTCGTTCTTCTTGAAGTTACCCTTCTTCCCTTTGCCCTTTTCTTGAAACTAGTGGTCTTGTCAACCATCAACACTTGATGCATTTCTTGATTTCTACCTTCGTCGATTTCAGCATCACAAAGAGCTTGGAAATCGTTTCCGCTGTCCCTTGCATATTATAGTTCATCACAAAGTTCTAGTAACTTGGTGATAGTGACTAGAGAACTCTGTCAATCACTATCTTATCTGGAAGATTAACTCCCACTTGATTCAAGTGATAGTAGTACTCAGACATTCTGAGCACATGCTCACTAGCTGAGCTATTCTCCTCCATCTTGTAGGCAAAGTGCTTGTCAGAGGTCTCATACCTCTCGACACGGGCATGAGTATGAAATACCAATTTTAACTCTTAGACCATCTTATATGTTCCGTGGCGTTCAAAACGTCTTTGAAGCCCCGATTCTAAGGCGTAAAGCATGGTGCACTAAACTATCAAGCAGTCATCATATTGAGCTCACCAAATGTTCATAACGTCTGCATCTGCTCCTGCAATCCGTCTGTCACCTAGAGGTGCATCAAGGACATAATTCTTCTATGCAACAATGAGGATAATCCTCAGATCACGGATCTAATCTGCATCATTGCTACTAACATCTTTCAACTTAGTTTTTCTCTAGGAACATATCAAAATAAACGGGGAGCTACATTCATCATAAATTAAAGTTCAATTAATCTTATTACTTAAGAAGTCCCACTTAGATAGACATCCCTCTAGTCATCTAAATGATCACATGATCCAAATCAACTAAAGCATGTCCGACCATCACGTGAGATGGAGTAGTTTTCAATGGCGAACATCACTATGTTGATCATATCTACTATATGATTCACGCTCGAACTTTCGGTCTCCAGTGTTCCGAGGCCATATCTGCATATGCTAGGCTCGTCAAGTTTAACCCGATTATTCTGCGTGTGTAAAACGGTCTTACACCTATTGTAGATGAACGTTGAGCTTATCACACCCGATCATCACGTGGTGTCTCAGCACGACGAACTTTGGCAATGGTGCGTACTCAGGGAGAACACTTTTATCTTATAATGCTACCATCAAACAAAGTAGAATAAGATGCATAAAGGATAACATCACATGCAATCAAAATATGTGACATGATATGGCAATGATCATCTTGCGCCTTTGATCTCCATCTCCAAAGTAATGTCATGATCTCTACCATCACCGGCATGACACCATGATCTCCATCATCTTGATCTCTATCAATGTGTCGTCACATGATCGTCTTGCCAACTATTGCTTTTGCAACTATTGTTATCGCATAGCGATAAAGTAAAGCAATTTACATGGCACTCGCATCTTATGCAATAAAGAGACAAGCATTAGGCTTCTGCCAGTTGCCGATAACTTTAACAAAACATGATCATCTGATACAAAAACTTATATCTCATCACGTCTTGACCATATCACATCACAACATGCCCTGCAAAAACAAGTTAGACGTCCTCTACTTCGTTGTTGCATGTTTTACGTGGCTGCTACGGGCTGAGCAAGAACCGTTCTTACCTACGGATCAAAACCACAACACGGTATAGTGATTGCTTTTTTATCTTCAGAAAGAACCATGTTCATTGAATCCGATTCAACTAAATATGGAGAAACAGACACCCACTAGCCACTTGTGTGCGAAGCATGTCGGTAGAACCAATCTAGTGTAAGCGTACGCATAATGTCGGTCTGGGCCTCTTCATCCAACAATGCCGCTGAATTCAGATTCAACTAGTGACGGCAAGCAATACGTATATACCCATAGCCACAACTCCTTTGTGTTCTACTCGTGCATATAACATCTACGCATAAACCTGGCTCGGATGCCACTGTTGGGGAACGTAGTAATTTCAAATTTTGCTACGCACACGCAAGATCATGGTGATGCATAGCAATGAGCGGGAAGAGTATCATCCACATACCCTCGTAGACCGTAAGTGGAAGCGTTATGAGAACACGGTTGATGTAGTTGTACGTCTTCACAATCCGACCAATCCAAGTACCGAAAGCACGGCACCTCCGAGTTCAGCACACGTTCAACTCGATGACGTCCCACGAACTCCGATCCAGCAGAGCTTCACGGGAGAGTTCCGTCAGCACGATGGCGTCATGATGGTGATGATGTTGCTAAGGATGTAGGGCTTCGCCTAAGAACCGCTATGATATGATCGAGGTGGATTATGGTGGAGGGGGGCACCACAGACGACTAAGGGATCAATGATCAACTTATGTGTCCTCGGGTGCCCCTCTGCCCCCGTATATAAAGGAGCAAGGGGGGAGGCCGGCCAGCCCTCCTAGGGCGCGTCAGGAGGAGGAGTCCTCCTCCTAGTAGGAGTAGGACTCCTCTTTCCTACTCCTACTAGAAGGAGGAAAGGAAGGGGGAAGGGGAGAGGGAAGGAGAGGGGGAAAGGAGGAAAGGGGGGCCGGCCCCCTAGTCCAATTCGGTTTGGGCTAGGGGGGCGCGCGCCTAGCCTCCTCTCTTCCGCCACTTGGCCCATGAGGCCCAATACTTCTTCCCCGTATTCCCGTAACTCCCTGGTACTTCGAAAAATACCTGAATCACTCAGAACCTTTCCGGTCCGAATATAGTCATCCAATATATCGATCTTTATGTCTCGACCATTTTGAGACTCCTCGTCATGTCCCCAATCTCATCCAGGACTCCGAACTACTTTTGGTACATCAAATCACATAAACTCATAATACCGATCGTCACCAAACGTTAAGCGTGCGGACCCTACGGGTTTGAGAACTATGTAGACATGACCGAGACACGTCTCCGTTCAATAACCAATAGCGGAACCTGGATGTTCATATTGGCTCCTACATATTCTACGAAGATCTTTATCGGTCAAACCGCATAACAACATACGTTGTTCCCTTTGTCATCAGTATGTTACTTGACCGAGATTCGATCATCAGTATCTCAATACCTAGTTCAATCTTGTTAATGTATAGTTTCTTTACTTGTACTTTAATGCACTATCCCGCAACTAACTCATTTGTTGCTTTGCTTGCAAGGCTTATAGTGATGTGCAATACCGAGAGGGCCCAGAGATACCTCTCCGACAATCAGAGTGACAAATCATAATCTCGATCTATGCCAACTCAACAAGTACCATCGGAGACACCTGTAGAGAACCTTTATAATCACCTAGTTACGTTGTGATGTTTGGTAGCACACAAAGTGTTCCTCCGGTAATCATGAGTTGCATAATCTCATAGTCATCGGAACATGTATAAGAGTCATGAAGAAAGCAATACCAGTAAACTAAAACGATCAAGTGCTAAGCTAACGGAATGGGTCAAGTCAATCACATCATTATCCTAATGATGTTATCCCGTTTATCAAATGACAACTCATGTCTATGGTTTAGGAAACATAACCATCTTTGATCAACGAGCTAGTCAAGTAGAGGCATACTAGTGACACTTTGTTCGTCTATGTATTCACACATGTATTATGTTTCCGGTTAATACAATTCTAGGATGAATAATAAATATTTATCATGAAATAAGGAAATAAATAATAACTTTATTATTGCCTCAAGGGCATATTTCCTTCAATGGGCTCCTACTTCTATGACAGAAAATGGGCTTTTCGTCCTGGGCGGACCAAAGACGTAGCTGCATGACATTATTTGGGTCGTCCATGATGGAAAAAACCATGGCAGAAGCGAGGGCGAGGAAAATATCAGGGAGTTTCTGGTTACGGTGGGTGGTCGGGGCCAAGCAATGCATGGAGGTTTCCACATTTCTCTCGTGTATGCACGTATGTGTGAGGCGTTGGCTAACTGAACCTGAGCGATCGCATGCTACTGAACCCGAGCGATCGATCGCTTTGCTGTTAACTAAACTTGAGCGATTCATTCGCTGTTGACTGAACCCGAGCGATTCCTTGGCTGTTGCTACTAACTGAACCCAAGTGATCGATCACTATTGCTGCTTACTGAAGCCGATCCATCCCCCGTGCGAGACTTAGCCAGCCAATGTTGGGTTACCTCTCGATGAACAACGACAGTTGCTACCGTGCACGCGGTATGTATAATGAGTCGAGAAGAGGTGAGTCGAGCCGGTTGGTTGGCTCTGGATGAACAGTTCTGTCATGTGCAATATGCGATCCTATCCAAGAGGAACTCGAAGGTCCCACCAAGGGTAGAGCTACATATTGAAACGCTTTTGCAAGGTGCATATCATTACATCGCACCATTAGATAATAGTTGGGGATACATACAAGGCATACAAATGCCACAAAAATACATCAAACATCATACATGAGAACAACATCCGACTACGGATGAAACACAAACAGAAACCCAAACGAAATCCACCCTGCTTGCCCAGGCTGCCGACCAGGAACCTATCCCTCGATCCAAGAAGAAGCAGAACAAGAACTCCAAAACAAATAAACATCGCTCTCGCATCATGATCATCGCGTTACCTGTACCTGCAACTGTTGCTGTAGTAATCTGTGAGCCACGAGGATTCAGCAATCCCATTACCATGGGTATCATGATTAGCAAAGCTTAATGGGTATGGAATGGATAAGTGGTGAGGTTGCAGCAAGCGACTAAGCATTATATGGTTGCTAACTTATGAGTACAAGAGTAAGATGAGAAACTACGCAAACGGTCGCAACTAGAAATGATCAATAATTGATCTTGAACTACTTACATTCAAATATAACTCCACCGTGTTCTCTTCTCGACGCACTCAAAAAGAGACCGACATGGTTACGCATGCGGTTGGTGTATTTTAATTGAGTTTAGTTCAAGTCCACTACAACCAGATATTAAAAATTTCCATCTGCCACATAACCATGTGCATAGCTCTGAATATCACATAACAATTCCAGATAGAGAGGATGCATACAAAAACAACACATCAAAGCAAGTTTAAATGAGGCCGGAAACAACACATAACAATTCTGCAAAGTCCTTGTATGCAAATTTCGAAATTGGTTCAGATCTGAATATCACATTATGTTGAATTTGTTAAAAAGCAAGTTAATATGCACCATGATGGTCTACATGCTATTCTAATCAAGTTACATATAAATTTCACTTAATTCGGAGCTACGGCCTAGAAGATATGCGCAAAACAAGTCAACATGACATTGATGCAAATGCAAGCAAAAGATAATCACAAACACTCCAAAACATGGATGCAACATGGCATGATGAAACTACATGCAAAACCATGTAAGTTTGATATAGACCATGCTCAAATCGGAGCCACAGTTCAACACATACACACGAAACAAGGTTAGAGGACAAGCTGTCCAAAACAGCAACTAGGCATTTTACAAGCATCATAACAACATGCTACAATAACAAGATAGGCACAAACATGATATGGACTTAAGGTACAGATTACATACTTCAAATATCATTAGGGTTCAGGTTCATAGGCATCAAGATTAATCCAACATGAGCAAAGCAAAAGGAAACTTTATAACACAGATTATGACTTAGTGAAAAACAGGGCATACATGTGAGTGGGAATAACATGTTGACATGTTGGAGACATGAAACAATGAAGCTATAGTCCAAGAACATAACAAGCATGTAAGTGCATCTAGTGCCACCCCTAGTTGGTTTGGAGTATTGATGACAAACCTGGTACAGGGACTAATGTGTTTGTGAGAATTTGCAGGATAACACAGGTAGAAGTCCCTCATTGATTCAGTTTTCCTACTAGAGATGACCCCTAAAAATGTATGAAGACATTGAAGTCAAAGGTGGTATGTGAAGACAGTCACATTGAAGACTATGACAAGAGAAGACATCGAGTGAAGACTATGGAGCGCGAAGACTTAGTTGTTTCATTGTTCCTTTTCTTCTTTCTTGAGTCATAGGAACCACCGTACTGTTAAGTGGGGTCCAAGTGAACCAGTCAGAATGACTGAAGTGATGCTTAACCAAAATCCTATGTCTTCGAGCGAAGACAATGAGAGCTAATCTTATCTAGAGCTGGGTAAGTCAGCTTTGCTTGTAGATCAAGCAAAGTTGCCGTGTGTGTTTGAAATCTGACCGTTAGAACACGTGTCAGTCCCTTAGTGACCCAGGTCATTTCGGACAAATCAGGTCGGGTTGCCAAGTGGCTATAAATAGCCCACCCCCTACAACCATAAACGGTTGGCTGCTCAGAGTTAGTGTATGGCTTTTGTCGTTTGAGAGCAACCCACCTCGAAGCCTTTGAGAGAGAATTCCTTGGGAGGATAAAGCCCTAAACACCCAGAGCCAAAGTGTGTTAGGCATCACTTAAGTCTTCCGATCTGTGTGATCTGAAGACTTACTACACTTGAGGACTGTGAATCCTCCAGCCGTTTGGCGTCGCGTTCTGAGCATCCAAGATTCATTGTGGATCACCAGTGAACGAAGTCTGTGAAGGTTTGGAAGTCTACCTTGAAGACTTACCAGAGTGATTGGGCAAGGACTGGGTGTCCTTATCTCAAGGGGAATAAGGTGAAGACACGGTCTTCTGAGTTGAATCTCAGCCTCCCTAACCAGACGTATAGCTGTCACAGCAACTGGAACTGGTCCAACAAATCATTGTATTCAATGAGTCACTGGTTTCATCCTTCCCGTTCCTTTACTTACTGTTGGCTCTAGTGAAGTCATTGTATGATTGCATTATCTTTTGTCTTCACTGAGTGACCGCGTGTTCTGATTGGATCCACACTAGCTTCCAACCTGATCTATACTGCCTAGCTACTATTAGTCATTGTGCTTTCACTTCATTAAATACTTGACTATGGCTTGTTTAGGGTAGTCTACCTTCCGCTGCATGATAATAGGTTTATTTCTATCGTTTGTCTTCGAAACTTCCATGTTTTGAAGACTTTAATAAAAATTTCCTATTCAGCCCCCCTCTAGTCGATCACTAGCACTTTCAATTGGTATCATAGCAAGGTATTGTAATGGAACGTAGTAATTTCAAAATTTTCCTACGCACACGCAAGACCATGGTGATGCATAGCAACGAGAGGGGAGAGTGTTGTCTACGTACCCTCGTAGACCGAAGCGGAAGCGTTGCCGCAACATAGAGGAAGTAGTCGTATGTCTTCGCGATCCGACCGATCCAAGCACCGTTACTCCAGCACCTCCGAGTTCTTAGCACACGTACAGCTCGATGACGCTCCCCGGGCTCCGCTCCAGCAAAGCTTCGGGGATGAGTTCCGTCAGCACAACGGCGTGGTGACGATGATGATGTTCTACCGACGCAGGGCTTTGCCTAAGCACTACAACGATATGACCGAGGTGGAATATGGTGGAAGCGGGCACCGCACACGGCTAAGGAACGATCACGTTGATCAATTGTGTGTCTTAGGGTGCCCCCTTGCCTCCGTATATAGAGGATCCAAGGGGGGGGTGCGGCCGGCCCTATGGAGGCACGCAGGAGGAGTCCTACTCCTACCGGGAGTAGGACTCCCCCCCTATTACTAGTCCAACTAGGAGAGAGGGAAGAAGAGAAGGAAAGAGGGGGGAGCCGCCCCTCCCTCCTTGTCCAATTCGGACTAGGGGGAGAGGGTGTGCGCGGCCTGCCCTGGCAGCCCCTTCCTCTTCTCCACTTTAGGCCCATCTGGCCCATTAACCCCCCGGGGGGTTCCGATAACCCCCCGGTGCTCTGGTTTTATCCGAAACTCCTCCGGAACGCTTCCGGTGTCCGAATATAGTCATCCAATATATCAATCTTTATGTATCGACCATTTCAAGACTCCTCGTCATGTCCGTGATCACATCCGGGACTCCGAACTAACTTCGGTACATCAAAATGTATAAACTCATAATAACTGTCATCGTAACGTTAAGCGTGCGGACCCTACGGTTCGAGAACAATGTAGACATGACCGAGACACGTCTCTGGTCAATAACCAATAGCGGGACCTGGATGCCGATATTGGCTCCTACATATTCTACGAAGATCTTTATCGGTCAGACCGCATAACAACATACGTTGTTCCCTTTGTCATCGGTATGTTACTTGCCCGAGATTCGATCGTCGGTATCCAATACCTAGTTCAATCTCGTTACCGGCAAGTCACTTTACTTGTTCCGTAAAACATCATCTCGCAACTAACTCATTAGTTGTAATGCTTGCAAGGCTTATGTGATGTGCATTACCGAGAGGGCCCAGAGATACCTCTCCGACAATCGGAGTGACAAATCCTAATCTCGAAATACGCCAACCCAACATCTACCTTTGGAGATACCTGTAGAGCACCTTTATAATCACCCATTTACATTGTGACATTTGGTAGCACACAAAATGTTCCTCCGGCAAACGGGAGTTGCATAATCTCATAGTCATAGGAACATGTATAAGTCATGAAGAAAGCAATAGCAACATAATAAACAATCGGGTGCTAAGCTAATGGAATGGGTCATGTAAATTAGATCATTCAACTAATGATGTGACCTCGTTAATCAAATAACAACTCTTTGTTCATGGTTAGGAAACATAACCATCTTTGATTAACGAGCTAGTCAATTAGAGGCATACTAGTGACACTCTGTTTGTCTATGTATTCACACATGTATTATGTTTCCGGTTAATACAATTCTAGCATGAATAATAAACATTTATCATGATGTAAGGAAATAAATAATAACTTTATTATTGCCTCTAGGGCATATTTCCATCAGTCTCCCACTTGCACTAGAGTCAATAATCTAGATTACACAATAATGATTCTAACACCCATGGAGCCTTGGTGCTGATCATGTTTTGCCCGTGGAAGAGGCTTAGTCAATGGGTCTACAACATTCAGATCCGTATGTATCTTGCAAATCTCTATGTCTCCCATCTGGACTAGATCTCGGATGGAATTGAAGCATCTCTTGATGTGCTTGGTTCTCTTGTGAAATCTGGATTCTTTGCCAAGGCAATTGCACCAGTATTGTCACAAAAGATTTTCATTGGACCCGATGCACTAGGTATGACACCTAGATCGGATATGAACTCCTTCATCCAGACTCCTTCGTTTGCTGCTTCCGAAGCAGCTATGTACTCCGCTTCACATGTAGATCCCGCCACAACGCTTTGTTTAGAACTGCACCAACTGACAGCTCCACCGTTTAATGTAAACACGTATCCGGTTTGCGATTTAGAATCGTCTGGATCAGTGTCAAAGCATGCATCAACGTAACCGTTTACGATGAGCTCTTTGTCACCTCCATATACGAGAAACATATCCTTAGTCCTTTTCAGGTATTTCAGGATGTTCTTGACCGCTGTCCAGTGATCCACTCCTGGATTACTTTGGTACCTCCCTTCCAAACTTATAGCAAGGCACACATCAGGTCTGGTACACAGCATAGCATACATGATAGAGCCTATGGCTGAAGCATAGGGAACATCTTTCATTTTCTCTCTATCTTGTGCAGTGGTTGGGCATTGAGTCTGACACAACTTCACACCTTGTAACACAGGCAACACCCTTTCTTTTCTTGATCCATTTTGAACTTCTTCAAAATCTTGTCAAGGTATGTGCTTTGTGAAAGTCCAATTAAGCGCCTTGATCTATCTCTATAGATCTTTATGCCTAATATGTAAGCGGCTTCACCGAGGTCTTTCATTGAAAAACTCTTATTCAAGTATCCCTTTATGCTATCCAGAAATTCTATATCATTTCCAATCAGTAATATGTCATCCACATATAATATCAGAAATGCTACAGAGCTCCCACTCACATTCTTGTAAATACGGGCTTCTCCGAAAGTCTGTATAAAACCAAATGTTTTGATCACACTATCAAAGCGTTTATTCCAACTCCGAGAGGCTTGCACCAGTCCATAAATGGATCGCTGGAGCTTGCACACTTTGTTAGCTCCTTTTGGATCGACAAAACCTTCCGGTTGCATCATATACAACTCTTCTTCCAGAAATCCATTCAGGAATGCAGTTTTGACATCCATCTGCCAAATTTCATAATCATAAAATGCGGCAATTGCTAACATGATTCGGACAGACTTAAGCATCGCTACGGGTGAGAAGGTATCATCATAGTCAACCCCTTGAACTTGTCGAAAACCTTTTGCAACAAGTCGAGCTTTGTAGACAGTAACATTACTGTCAGCGTCAGTCTTCTTCTTGAAGATCCATTTATTCTAAATTGCTTGCCGACCATCGGGCAAGTCAACCAAAGTCCATACTTTGTTCTCATACATGGATCCCATCTCAGATTTCATGGCTTCAAGCCATTTTGCGGAATCTGGGCTCACCATCGCTTCTTCATAGTTCGTAGGTTTATCATGATCTAGCAGCATGATTTCTAGAACAGGATTACCGTACCACTCTGGCGCAGATCTCACTCTAGTTGATCTACGAGGTTCAGTAGTATCTTGTCCTAAAGTTTCATGATCATTATCATTAGCTTCCACACTTATTGGTGTAGGTGTCGCAGAAACAGTTTTCTGTGATGTACTACTTTCCAATAAGGGAGCAGGTACAGTTACCTCATCAAGTTCTACTTTCCTCCCACTCACTTCATTCGAGAGAAACTCCTTCTCTAGAAAGGATCCATTCTTAGCAACGAATGTCTTGCCTTAGGATCTGTGATAGAAGGTGTACCCAACATTCTCCTTTGGGTAACCTATGAAGACACATTTCTCCGATTTGGATTCGAGCTTATTAGGTTGAAGCTTTTTCACATAAGCATCGCAGCCCCAAACTTTAAGAAACGACAACTTTGGTTTCTTGCCAAACCATAGTTCATAAGGCGTCGTCTCAACGGATTTTGATGGTGCCCTATTTAACGTGAATGCGGCCGTCCCTAAAGCATAACCCCAAAATGATAGCGGTAAATCACTAAGAGACATCATAGATTGCAGCATATCTAGTAATGTACGATTACGACGTTCGGACACACCATTACGCTGTGGTGTTCCGGGTGGCGTGAGTTGCGAAACTATTCCGCATTGTTTCAAATGTACACCACACTCATAACTCAAATATTCTCCTCCACGATCAGATCGTAGAAACTTTATTTTCTTGTTACGATGATTTTCAACTTCACTCTGAAATTCTTTGAACTTTTCAAATGTTTCAGACTTGTGTTTCATTAAGTAGATATACCCATATCTGCTTAAGTCATCCGTGAAGGTGACAAAATAACGATATCCGCCACGAGCCTCAACATTCATTGGACCACATACATTGGTATGTATGATTTCCAACAAATCTGTTGCTCTCTCCATAGTACCGGAGAATGGTGTTTTAGTCATCTTGCCCATGAGGCATGGTTCGCAAGTACCATGTGATTCATAATCAAGTGGTTCCAAAAGTCCATCAGTATGGAGTTTCTTCATGCGCTTTACACCGATATGACCTAAACGGCAGTGCCACAAATAAGTTGCACTATCATTATCAACTCTGCATATTTTGGTTTCAACATTATGAATATGAGTATCACTACTATCGAGATTCATCAGAAATAGACCACTCTTCAAGGGTGCATGACCATAAAAGATATTACTCATATAAATAGAACAACCATTATTCTCTGATTTAAATGAATAATCGTCTCGCATCAAACAAGATCCAGATATATTGTTCATGCTTAACGCTGGCACCAAATAACAATTATTTAGGTCTAATACTAATCCCGAAGGTAGATGTAGAGGTAGCGTGCCGACCGCGATCACATCGACTTTGGAACCGTTTCCCACGCCCATCGTCACCTCATCCTTTGCCAGTGTTCGCTTAATCCGTAGTCCCTGTTTCGAGTTGCAAATATTAGCAACAGAACCAGTATCAAATACCCAGGTGCTACTACGAGCTCTAGTAAGGTACACATCAATAACATGTATAACACCTTTGTTCACCTTGCCATCCTTCTTATCCGCCAAATACTTGGGGCAGTTCCGCTTCCAGTGACCAGTCTGCTTGCAGTAGAAGCACTCAGTTTCAGGCTTAGGTCCAGACTTGGGTTTCTTCTCCTGAGCAGCAACTTGCTTGCCATTCTTCTTGAAGTTCCCCTTCTTCTTCCCTTTGCCCTTTTTCTTGAAACTAGTGGTCTTGTTGACCATCAACACTTGATGCTCCTTCTTGATTTCTACCTCCGCAGCTTTCAGCATTGCGAAGAGCTCGGGAATAGTCTTATTCATCCCTTGCATATTATAGTTCATCACGAAGCTCTTGTAGCTTGGTGGCAGTGATTGGAGAATTCTATCAATGACGCAATCATCTGGAAGATTAACTCCCATCTGAATCAAGTGATTATTACACCCAGACATTTTGAGTATATGCTCACTGACAGAACTATTCTCCTCCATCTTGCAGCTATAGAACTTATCAGAGACTTCATATCTCTCAATCCGGGCATTTTCTTGAAATATTAACTTCAACTCCTGGAACATCTCATATGCTCCATGACGTTCAAAACGTCGTTGAAGTCCCGATTCTAAGCCATAAAGCATGGCACACTGAAGTATCGAGTAGTAATCAGCTTTGCTCTGCCAGACATTCATAACATCTGGTGTTGCTCCAGCAGCAGGCCTGGCACCCAGCGGTGCTTCCAGGACGTAATTCTTCTATGTAGCAATGAGGATAATCCTCAAGTTACGGACCCGGTCCGTGTAATTGCTACCATCATCTTTCAACTTTGCTTTCTCAAGGAACGCATTAAAATTCAATGGAACAACAGCATGGGCCATCTATCTACAATCAAACATACATAAGCAAGATACTATCAGGTACTAAGTTCATGATAAGTTTAAGTTCAATTAATCAAATTACTTAAAGAACTCCCACTTAGATAGACATCCCTCTAATCTTCTAAGTGATCACGTGATCCAAATCAACTAAACCATAACCGATCATCACGTGAGATGGAGTAGTTTTCAATGGTGAACATCATTATGTTGATCATATCAACTATATGATTCACGCTCGACCTTTCGGTCTCCGTGTTCTGAGGCCATATCTACATATACTAGGCTCGTCAAGTTTAACCTGAGTATTCTGCGTGTGCAAAACTGGCTTGCACCCGTTGTAGATGGACGTAGAGATTATCACACCCGATCATCACGTGGTGTCTGGGCACGACGAACTTTGGCAACGGTGCATACTCAGGGAGAACACTTCTTGATAATTTAGTGAGAGATCATCTTATAATGCTACCGTCAATCAAAGCAAGATAAGATGCATAAAAGATAAACATCACATGCAATCAATATAAGTGATATGATATGGCCATCATCATCTTGTGCTTGTGATCTCCATCTCCGAAGAACCGTCATGATCACCATCGTCACCGGCGTGACACCTTGATCTCCATCGACTCGCCAATCTTATGCTTCCACGACTTTCGCTACCGCTTAGTGATAAAGTAAAGCATTACAGCGCGATTGCATTGCATACAATAAAACGACAACCATATGGCTCCTGCCAGTTGCCGATAACTTGGTTACAAAACATGATCATCTCATACAATAAAATTTAGCATCATGTCTTGACCATATCACATCACAACTGCAAAAACAAGTTAGACGTCCTCTACTTTGTTGTTGCATGTTTTACGTGGCTGCTACGGGCTTAAGCAAGAACCAATCTTACCTACGCATCAAAACCACAACGATAGTTTGTCAAGTTGATGCCGTTTTAACCTTCGCAAGGACCGGGTGTAGCCACACTCGGTTGAACTATAGTTGAAGAAACAGTCACCCGCAAGCCACCTTTGTGCAAAGCACGTCGGGAGAACCGGTCTCGCGTAAGCGTACGCGTAATGTTAGTCCGGGCCGCTTCATCCAACAATACCGCCGAACCAAAGTATGACATGCTGGTAGGCAGTATGACTTATATCGCCCACAACTCACTTGTGTTCTACTCGTGCATATAACATCAAACCATAAAACCTAGGCTCGGATGCCACTGTTAGGGAACGTAGTAATTTCAAAATTTTCCTACGCACACGCAAGACCATGGTGATGCATAGCAATGGGAGGGGAGAGTGTTGTCTACGTACCCTCGTAGACCGAAGCGGAAGCATTGACGCAACATAGAGGAAGTAGTCGTACGTCTTCCCGATCCAAGCACCTTTACTCCGGCACCTCCGAGTTCTTAGCACACGTACCGCTCGATGACGCTCCCCGGGCTCCGATCCAGCAAAGCATCGGGGATGAGTTCCGTCAGCACAACGGCGTGGTGACGATGATGATGTTCTACCGATGCAGGGCTTCGCCTAAGCACTACAACGATATGACCGAGGTGGAATATGGTGGAAGGGGGCACCGCACACGGCTAAGGAACGATCACGTTGATCAATTGTGTGTCTTAGGGTGCCCCCTTGCCTCCGTATATAAAGGATCCAAGGGGGGGTGCGGCCGGCCCTATGGAGGCGCACAGGAGGAGTCCTACTCCTACCGGGATTAGGACTCCCCCCTATTCCTAGTCCAACTAGGAGAGAGGGAAGAAGAGAAGGAAAGAGGGGGGAGCCGCCCCTCCCTCCTTGTCCAATTCGGACTAGGGGGAGAGGGGGCGTGCGGCCTGCCCTGGCAGCCCCTTCCTCTTCTCCACTTTAGGCCCATGTGGCCCATTAACCCCCCGGGGGGTTCCGGTAACCCCCCGGTGCTCCGATTTTATCCGAAACTCCTCCGGAACGCTTCCGGTGTCCGAATATAGTCATCAAATATATCAATCTTTATGTCTCGACCATTTCGAGACTCCTCGTCATGTCCGTGATCACATCCGGGACTCCGAACTAACTTCGGTACATCAAAATGTATAAACTCATAATAACTGTCATCGTAACATTAAGCGTGCGGACCCTACGGTTCGAGAACAATGTAGACATGACCGAGACACGTCTCCGGTCAATAACCAATAGCGGGACCTGGATGCCCATATTAGCTCCTACATATTCTACGAAGATCTTTATCGGTCAGACCGCATAACAACATACGTTGTTCCCTTTGTCATCGGTATGTTACTTGCCCGAGATTCGATCGTCGGTTTCCAATACCTATTTCAATCTCGTTACTGGCAAGTCTCTTTACTCGTTCCGTAATACATCATCTCGCAACTAACTCATTAGTTGTAATGCTTGCAAGGCTTATGTGATGTGCATTACCGAGAGGGCCCAGAGATACCTCTCCGACAATCGGAGTGAAAAATCCTAATGTCGAAATACGCCAACCCAACATCTACCTTTGGAGACACCTGTAGAGCACGTTTATAATCACCCATTTACATTGTGACGTTTGGTAGCACACAAAGTGTTCCTTCGGCAAACGGGAGTTGCATAATCTCATAGTCATAGGAACATGTATAAGTCATGAAGAAAGCAATAGCAACATACTAAATGATCGGGTGCTAAGCTAATGGAATGGGTCATGTCAATCAGATCATTCAACTAATGATGTGACCTCGTTAATCAAATAACAACTCTTTGTTCATGGTTAGGAAACATAACCATCTTTGATTAACGAGCTAGTCAAGTAGAGGCATACTAGTGACACTCTGTTTGTCTATGTATTCACACATGTATTATGTTTCTGGTTAATACAATTCTAGCATGAATAATAAACATTTATCATGATGTAAGGAAATAAATAATAACTTTATTATTGCCTCTAGGGCATATTTCCTTCAGGTACTCCCTTGTTCTGTGTGATTCGGTTTAACCACCTGCAGTATTAGCTATGTCGACTTCAGGGATAATCAAAGTCTCCGCTGCGTGCCCAGTCTTCGTTGGAACTGAATATCCCTACTGGAAGAATAAGATGCGCATGCATCTTGAAGGCATTGACATCGACCTATGGTATGTTATTAAGAATAGCGTTCCCAAGGCTGGTGAAGGTGTTACCACTGCTGATGTCAAGAAGTTAATTCAACTGGACTCCACTGCCAAGAACATCATCTGTGGTCATCTGACCAAAGGACAGTATGGCCGTGTGAGTGCTTTGGAAACATCTAAGCTAGTCTGGGACTGGCTCTCCAAGGTCAACGAAGGCTTCCTAACCCAGAGAGATCAGAGAATCAGTGTCCTTCTCAACCTCTTCAACCTCTTCAAGAGAAATGACAATGAGAATGTACAGCTCACGTTTGATCGACTCACTGACATCACAAATGAGATTCAAGCCCTCGGCGCTACTGAGATCACCAAGCATGAAGTCGTCAAGACACTCCTGAGATCACTTGACAACTCGTTTGACACCCTAGCCCTAATGATTCAAGAACGTCCTGACTTCAAGACACTCGATCTATCTGACATACTTGAGAGGCTCAACACACATGAGTTTCAGCTTTCTCAGAAAAGAGACATCTACGGTCCCAACTATGGGCAAACTCCTGCCTTGAAGGCAAAAGTTGTCTCGTCATATGAAGAAGAATCCGACAGCAGTTCCGATGATCCTGAAGACATTGGAAAGGAGCTTGCTATGCTTGTGAAGAAGTTCCAAAAATTCACCAAGAAGAAAGGCTTCAGAAAGTCTTCACGATCAAGCTCAAGGAATGATGAAGCTTCTGCTCATGACTACAAGAAGAGAACATGCCACAAGTGCAAGAAACCTGGCCACTACATCTCTGAGTGTCCGCAGTGGGACAATGAGAACAAGAAGAAGAAGAAGAGCAAGGAGGATGATTCTAATGACAAGAAGAAGAATAAATACGCAAAGTCTTCTTCCAAGTCTTCCTCAAACTCTTCATCACACAAGAAGAGCTCATATGGCAAGGCTCGTGCGTTTGTTGGCAAGGAAATGGATTCAGAGGAGGAGTCCGCTTCTGAGGAGGCGGGGGTGAAATCTGAGGAGGTGTCCGATTCTGGCGTTGCGAGTCTGGCTACAGCATACGTTGCCAAGTCCATCTTCAACACTCAAGACAATGACTTCATCACCGACACTGATGTAAAATGACAAGGACTACTCCGCTCCCACCTACTGCTTCATGGCACGCGGTGCCAAGGTAAACACATGCACTACTCACTATGAAACATCCAGTGAAGATGACTCTGATTGTGTTTCCAAACACAGCTACAAAACACTTGCTAAAATTTCAACTGAACAACAGAAAGCTATGGAACATATTCAAAAACTATTAGACTAAAGCGATGACCTGTTAGACCCTGAAATGACTCGATCTCAGTCCTTAATTGAAGACATAAAAAATCTTCATCTTAAGTATCAGGAACTTGGAAGTCGTCATGAATTGCTCTCAACAACTCATTAAAAGCTTTCCTATGATTATCTTCAAAGGAAGCAAGATCTTGAGAAATTGAGAGCGGCTCATGAAGATCTTCAAAAGGAAAACAAGTCACTTTGTGCCAAACAGATCAGTCCTGCTCAGGAAGGATTTGAACCACCATGTCTTAAATGTATTGAGCGTGACAACGCTACTTCTGTTCCTGGATGTTCTACTGCTGCTACTATTGCAATATCTTCAACTGTTGATGTGGTAACTAACCCCTCTGCTGAGGATACCACTGCAATTGCTGATGAAAATGCTAGGTTGAAGACATTGCTTGAAATAGGGATGTACAAAAGTCTCAAAGGGCATCAGACACTATGTGATGTCCTCAAAAGGCAGATCCTGAACCGAAACCCTAGAAAGGAGGGTCTTGGGTTCAAAAGTAAAATGAATGCTGATGGCTATTACTGGAAACCTGAGCAGTACCCTAAAACCACATGGGTTGCTGCAAAGGAACCCTCAGTGGATCCATCCACTCTGTCAGGCTTCAATTGTGCTAATCCCATTGTTATTGATGAATCATTTGATGCAAACTATGAACTGTTTAAGAATCAGAATGGTGAAGTGTTTGCCAGGTATATTGGTACTAACTGCAGGAATGGGCCACCTATGATAAAAGTCTGGGTGCCGAAAAGGTTGTTGGAGAATCTTCTTGTGAATGTCGTCATGACACCACAATTGAAGAAGACAAACCCCAGACCACAGGCTTCATATGGTCCAAAGGCTTCATACAGACAAAGGACTCACCTAAGTCGCACTAATGCAAATATTTTGCAGGGAAGCCATACTCAGGCCTATGAATATGAGCGCGTTTGATCAAACCGCCATGCTCATAAGACCAAGAACTACTCTGCTTATTCTTATGAGTACTATTGTCCACCTGCAAGACTTTTTGCTAGGGCTCCAAAACCAAAATTGTCAGATGCTGCACTTAGACTCATTGCTTCGAGGCCACCCTGGAAGATGTGGGTGGCTAAGAAAGCTTAACTCTCTTTTGCAGGGAAAGGTCTCCAGCCGACAATCAAATTTGTCTGAAGCTATTGCTGGGGACCTTAAACATCTTGTAGGGCACAAGATCAAATGCCCAAATGGTTTATTATGTATTTTGTTCCTGAGTCGCTTACTACTTGCCATATCAGTCCTAACCTCGATCTAAGCTTTCATCATCCACTTGCTCGTCAAATGTTTATGCTTCACAATTCTCTTCATGAAGTCTATCCCCCTAACTGCACTGTAGGGTACGACACCAGCTGCTCCAGAATGGATTATTGATAGTGGGTGTACTAATCATATGACTGGCAAGCGAAGTCTTCTCATGGACTCAACATTACGTCCATTAGTCAAAAGTCACATCACATTTGCTGACACTCGTAAAAGCAAGGTATTGGGTCTAGGTAGAGTTGCAATCTCAAGGGATCAACACATGGATAAAGTCATGCTTGTTGAATCCCTTGGTTTCAACTTAATGTCTGTCTCAATGCTTTGCGATTTGAACATGATTGTGATGTTTGGAAAATATCGTTGCCTTGTTCTAATGGAATCTGAAAAGTCTCTAGTCTTTGAAGGGTATCGGAAAGATGACTTGTACGTGGTAGATTTCTCGGCAGGACCTCAACTTGCCGTATGTCTTCTAGCAAAAGCTTCTGAATGCTGACTCTGGCATCGGAGGCTGGGGCATGCTGGCATGAGGAACCTGCACACCCTTGCAAAGAAGAAGCATGTCATAGTCATCGAGGGCATCAAGTTGAAGAAGGATCACTTATGCGGTGCATGTGAAGCAGGAAAGATGACGAGGGCCAAGCATCCCTCGAAGACAATCATGACAACGACTCAACCCTTCGAACTGCTCCACATGGACCTTTTTGGTCCCACTCATTACTCAACTCTTACTACTACTGCTTGTCTCTATGGCTTTGTCATTGTTGATGATTATTCAAGATATACTTGGATGCATATAATCCTCTACAAGACTGAAGTGCAGGATGTCTTCAGACGCTTCGCCAATCGAGCCATGAACAACTATGGCGTCAGGATCAAGCACATCAGAAGTGACAATGGCACTAAATTCAAGAACACTGGCCTAGATACTTATCTTGATACTTTGGGCATCACACATGAATTCTCAGGTCCGTACACGCCGCAGTAGAATGGCGTCGTGGAACACAAGAACATAACACTTATTGAGATGGCCCGGACGATGCTTGATGAATACAAGACTCCAAGAAAGTTCTGGCCTGAAGCCATTGATACTGCATGCCATATCATCAATCGTGTTTATCTTCACAAGCTTCTGAACAAGACATCCTATGAGCTCCTTACTGGCAAGAAGCCAAATGTCAGTTACTTGAGAGTATTTGGCGCCAGGTACTGGATCAAGGATCCACATTACACTTCAAAATTTGCACCGAAAGCACATGAAGGTTTTATTCTTGGATATAGAAAGGATTCACACTCCTACAGAGTCTTCAACCTCTTTCACTATAAAGTGGTTGAAACTATGGATGTGCGGTTCGATGAGATTAACGGCTCACAAAGAGAGCACCTACCAAATGTGCTAGATGAAGTTCCATCCAATGACACAATCAAACTTATGGGAACTGGAGAAATCATACCATCTGAAGCTCAGCCTAAAGAGGAACTTATCATCTCTGCACCTGATCAACCTGAAGACAATGGTCAACCTGAAGACAATCCTTCTAACGATGACAATGATCAGCAAGAGCAAAATCTTCGTCCTGTCCATCCTCGTGTTGCAAATGAAGTACAGATTGAAAGGATAATTGAAAGCATCAATGCACCAGGTCCACTCACTTGTTCAAGGGCAACACAGCTAGCTAACTTTTGTGGGCACTTCGCATTCGTCTCAATATATGAACCCAAGGAAGTTGATGAAGCCTTCATGGAACCTGAATGGATTCAAGCTATGCAAGAAAAGCTTCAACAGTTTGAGCTGAATAATGTATGGGAACTGGTTAAGTGTCCTGATCCTCGCAAGCACAATATAATAGGCACTAACTGGATATATCGCAACAAGCAAGATGAGGATGGTCAAGTTGTTAGAAACAAAGCTCGTCTCGTTGCTCAAGGATACACTCAAGTTGAAGGGATTGACTTCGATGAAACATTTGCTCCTGTGGCTAGGCTTGAATCTATACGCATACTGCTGGCCTATGCAAATCATCATAACATTCTTCTGTATCAAATGGATGTGAAGAGCGCTTTTCTCAATGGCAAGATTGAAGAAGAAGTGTATGTTGCACAACCACCTGGCTTTCAAGATCCAAAACATCCTGACATGATGTACAAGCTCAACAAGGCACTATATGGCCTCAAACAAGCCCCTCGGGCTTGGTATGACACACTCAAAGACTTCCTGAAGAGCAAAGGCTTCAAACCCAGCTCTCTCGATCCCACTCTCTTCACGAAGACATATGATGGTGAACAGTTTGTGTGCCAAATATATGTGGATGACATTATCTTCGGCTGCACTAATCAGAAATATAGTGATGAGTTTGGATACATGATGCAAGAGCAATATCAGATGTCCATGATGGGTGAGCTAAAGTTCTTCCTTGGTCTTCAAATACGTCAGCAACGCAACGGCATCTTCATATCCCAAGAGAAATACCTCAAAGATTGCCTAAAGAAATTTGGAATGCAAGAATGCAAAGGCTACACGACGCCAATGCCGGCCAAACACCATCTTGGTCCTGACGACAATGGTAAAGAGTTCGATCAAAAGGTATACCGCTCCATGATTGGTTCCTTGCTTTATTTATGTGCATCTAGGCCAGATATCATGCTTAGTGTTTGCATGTGTGCCCGGTTCCAAGCGGCACCAAAGGAATCACATCACTTAGCTGTGAAGCGAATTCTCAGATATTTGGCTCACACCCCAACACTAGGATTATGGAATCCAAAGGGCTCAGAGTTTGATCTAGTTGGATTCTCGGGTGCTGATTATGCTGGTGACAAGGTGGATCACAAGTCTACATGAGGCACATGTCATTTTCTGGGACGATCACTTGTATGTTGGTCTTGAAAGAAGCAGAACTGTGTATCTCTCTCCACTTCTGAATCTGAGTACATTGCTGCTGGATCTTGCTGCGCTTAGCTTCTATGGATGAAGCAAACACTCAAAGACTATCCCATTCAACTGAAGCAAGTGCCACTCTACTGCGACAACGAAGGCGCCATCAAGATTGCCAACAACCCTTTTCAGCACTCGAAGACAAAGCACATTGAAATTTGTCATCACTTTCTCAGAGATCATGTTATGAAGGAAGATATTGATATCATACACGTCAACACTGAAGAGCAATTGGCAGATATCTTCACCAAGCCCTTGGATGAGAAGAGGTTTTGCAAGTTACGGTGTGAGCTAAATATCTTGGAATCCTCAAATTTCCTGTGATTAGGCACACATCCTAACACTTAAGCATGTTGACGACCTAGATGTGCAACACACGAAGTAAAGTATATCATCAAACAACGAAGACTTACATTCTGAGTGTGAATATATTAATGTGGAATTTGACTTCGGAGCACCATGATAATTGTGCGCCGTGTCTGGGTCTAATATTTCCTATACGGTGGGTAACGCCACCAGCAACATTTTCCCTTTGAAGTGTCTATCTCATGGCGTTACATTTGCAAAGTCTTCGCATTTTGTTTGTCTTCAATGATTAAAAGTTCTCATGTTAATCTTCAATTTTGTTTATGTCCTCTACAGCATTCACTTATAGCTATGTCTTCACATTGAATCTTTTGACCTAAGTGAATGTGATCGGACCCTAAGCCCTCTATGCTTCTATCTCAAGTCTATCTATCCAAATCATATGCATTCAATTGACACTGGCAAAATGTCTTCTCTGCATCCTTGTCAGTAGAAGACACAGAGACAAACATTAATCCGTTTTCAAGCCTAAATCCTTTCACCCGAAACCCGGAGAAGTGGGAACGACCACCCGACAATCCAGGCATGTGTGGGAACATGGAACAACCTCCGATGTGTTGCATGATAGCCACATGTCCTTCAGATGTGAATCGCAAGGGGCACCTATGTAATAACACGGTGCCGTCCCTATCCCTATAAATACATGCCTCACCACAATCATTATCCTTTCTTCCACTCTCGCACAAACCCTAGCGCCACCGCTAGCCCTCGACGCCACCGGCGATGAAGCGCTTCGCTGCCGCGACCTCACCGATGCCGTCTTCACGCCGACCGCCGACATCGTCTTCTCTGCCGTCACCATAGGTGTCCTCCGTTGCCAAGTTAGGGCACGGAAGATTCGAACTGCTCAGCCTCCCCTTCCACTCTGTCTAGCAGTTCTTCGTGTGGTAAATAAAACCTCCTTTGACGGCCCCTTTGATCCTATAGATTCATCATTTTGTACCACAAGCAGTTTCTATTCACACAAGTTGAATCTATTTCATACTGCATCTCATAAATATGACTAGAATGTTCACTTATGCTTCACAAAGTAGTAGATTCCTCACTTGTACTTATTCGTGGATTCGTACAAATCTGGAACCAAATCTCTATCTATGAGTGAATGTCTTCGCACTATGAGGTCAATGTCTTCTAAACAGTTTTATCTTCAAAATCTTCTGAGAATGCATATTAGCGCCTTAATGCTTTCACAGGTACATGTCCGTGGGAGAATCCCTTGGTTCTCATAGTCTGCATTCATTTGCAGAATTCTTACAGCATCATATAAATTCTCCTGAAGCCAGTTCTTGTCTGACCAGTAAACGGAAGACTTTGTCAGCTTTGAAGCCTTTCTGTTTAAACTTCATGGCACTAGAGAAATCTGCAAGGAAGGGTGGCAGACAGCGTCGTGGCAACACCTCAAGAGATTTGCCTCCTGACCTCTATGAGCTGTACAAGACAGATCCAGAGGAGGACTACAATCAGTGAAAAACTCGAATCCAATGGATTTGAAGATATTGGGCAGAATAGTGGTTCAAGTACATGTTCGTGACCGAGGAGTATGCTGAGAAGAATGCCATCAAATGACCATGGGAAGACATTCTATACAGAAATCTTCAACCCAAGTCCAGAGCTGAAGCCATTGAACGAGGCTTCTATCCTTGCATGGTCCGTGGACCACAGCCTGCAGATGCAGACCCATCTTCATTACTGTGGTGCCACAACGATAATTTGTTCAAGCGCAACCTTTAGTTTGCCAGGAACTCGGCCAAAGAGAACAAGAAGTCACGAGGCTTAGACTTCAACCCAGGCCCCTCTGCTCCTCGTGCCGATGGCACACGCGAAGCTAAACCCAATCTTGTTGGGCCCTTCTACAACCTAGAAGGTCGCATCACTCATATCATGGTTCAAGGGACAGCCGTGGATGAGCCTGCAGACGATGCTGAACCTGATGAAGCGCCTGCACCACCGAAGCCAAAGAAACTGAAAAAGCCTAAAGCTTCAAAGCCTGCTCCTGCACCAAAGGTCTTACAGGCGAAGCCTCTGGCCACTGCACCTCCTGAACACAGTGTGCAGTTCGAAGATTTGTCACGCATCTCCAAGCCCTCCAGAGTGAAGATGCCCTTGCAACCCACTAGCCAAGAACTGACTGCTGCTGCTATTCTGCGCAATGACGCCATTGATCTGTCCAGCAACGACAATCTTGGCGATGATGCTCTTGAGCAGTTGATCAAGAGCATGCAAGAGGCAGAAATCTTCAATGACCTTCCTCTCTTTGATGTTGAAATCATCAACACCTTCATTGATGAGTAGTTTGACAGCCCAAATGTCAGCTTTGATGATCTTTAGCTTCCGATTGGCCTGAGCGTCGCCTTCCATGGAGCCATTGCTGCTGAGCTGGCTCTAGCATAGAAGATTGTTGAACTGAACCATAAGATCGATTATGAAAAGGCTCAGTTCAAGAAGCACACGACCAAGCTCAACGTTGAAGACATTCAGAACTTCCAGACCATGATGCATGAGCTTAAGGAAGCTTTTCGAACCAAACACGAAGATGCCAAGGGTTCTCATGAGCGCATGAAGGATCCTGCCGCTAAATGTGTCCAAGGGTACAATGAGGCTGAAAAGCGCAAGGCCTTGGGGCGACCAGGGATCGACCCCCGAATGGCGGCCAAGAAGAAGAAGCTAGCTATGGCAGAACCTGAAGAACCAAGGCAGGAAGTACATCCAATTGTCTTCCTAACCAGTATGACAGGCTCGAAGCCTAAGGTCCCCACAGTGGCTTCAGAACTGAAGAAAACAAGGGCTGCTGCGCAAAACCAAGGGCACTACTGATGATGCTCCTCCAACCAAGAAACACAAAACCAAGAAGCGAGATCGGGATGCTCCCACAGAGCCCCTTAATGTCGAGCCAATCTCAGTGGCTCGTCCTGCGTCTGAAAATCCAGAACGCTAAGTGGTAATTCATGAGCCTGCTTCTCTAGAGGCTCCTGAAGCTGAAGACAATCTAGCTGTTGACCCCACCGCAGCTGAAGACATTGGTCCTCACGACAATGTTGAAGATGATGAAGTCCTTCCTCAGATCGAGCACCAATTGGTATCATCACCTATGCTCACGCACAGCGAACTCATCAGCATTGGTCGTCCTCTGATGCCAATTGCTCAGGATGCATCGTGGGCTGATCACCCACAATGACAAGACACTCCAATCTCTCCCCAACCGCAAGCTACCCCACCAGTGCAAGAAGACGATGACTTTGAGGCCAAGCATTACGCAGGCTTCGCAAAAGGACCAAGGCCCCAAGTCAATCCCACCATGCACGTGTCTGAGTCCAAAGCCAAAATGGCTAAAGATATTCCGGCTGCATCAGCCGATGAAGAAGAAGCACCAAGAGTAGAAAGAGTTGCTACACCCCTATCCCACAAAGATGTTGTTCTCGAGGAGAACGTGTCCAACCCTCCACCTCCTGAAGTGGAGGTTAAGAACCCTGAGGCGACCACCAACATCACCGCTGAAGCCAATGACGTCGTCATGGCTGAAGCTAATACGGTGCATGAAGCTACTGCAGTGCCAGAAGTCCAAGCATCTGAAGCATCTACATCACCCGAAGTCAATGCTGAAGCACCTGAGGTACAAGCACCTGAACCCAATGTGGCCCTGAAGCCCATGAAGACAACGCCAATGCTCCTGTTCCCCCTCCATGACCTCATATAATTGAGCTGGCATTTGATCGTGGTCAGCCTGTTATGGTCTGCTGGCCCGTTCTGGTTCTTGCACCTACTGCGGGTCCACAATTTGAGTATCATGTCGAGCACAGACCTCAAGTCCAAATGTCCAAGCCAAGACTTCCACGATTCCCAGGGACTGCCACTTCACCTGGGGTCTTCAATGTGAATGGCTTCATGGCACATAACACCTTCTTCAACAGCTCCAAGAACCCTTATACCAGACCTCGCATTTCATCAGATCGGTTCTGGAGCTATCAGCAGTGCAGCTACTATTCCTGCGTCCTATACAATCTAGAGTGCATATTTCCACATATGCGCCTCGACTCTGAAGCTATAGCTGGCTTGCCCTGCCTTGGAGAAGCGTTAGATTGCTTCAGAGATGCTGGTCTGTTGCAGTTTGTCAAAGATAAAGAGCACTAGAATGAAGAGCTTCTTCTACAGTTCTATGCGACTCTCCACATTCGAGGCTAAAATAGGGATCCAAAGACTTGGGTCCTTGAGTGGATGACAGGCAATGTCCATCATGAAGCTAAAGCTCTTGATATCATTGAGCTCACAGGCCTGCCCACTCCTGGTGAATACAATGAACCAGGTTGTCAACAACACCAAAATGCCTTGGAAAGCATCTTTCAGAAGCCAGAACCCAACATGAGTGAAATATTGAGCATGATGAAACCTCTGCCTCACGATGCTGAATACCCATCTGAGTTCTTTGTTGAAGACCTAGAGTACCTGCCTCGCACCATTTACCATATCATCAGGAAGACTCTATGGCCTGTCAAAGGACATTCATCTGCAGCGAAGCTTGAAGGAGCAATGAAGACTTTGGTTTTCTATATCTTCAATGGCATCACCTTCAATGCTCAAGACTTCTTCATCAGGTAGTTGGCTGCATCAGGCTCTGACATCTTTGGGTTGAAATTCTATGCTCCATGGGTCATGCGTCTTATCAAGCGTCACTCCGCCTTCAACTATCAGCCGTCTGCGCAATCATCTCATATTCTTGCGAGAGGTTGATCTGTCAGTCAATGCTATTTACCCAGAGCCAGCTAAGGAACCCCTTTATCTTCACAATGTTGATTACCAAAGCTTCACCCAGCCTATTGAAGGAGTTCCAGCAATTTCTCGTATTTATCCTCTTGGTGGTAACACACGTGCCCCTCGCGCTCAAACTAATGCCACTGGTAGCACCATTGCGCAAAGGCCTCGAAGTCGGTCTTGTGTCCTAAATAACCGAGAGCTTCTCGTGGCGCTGCATCAGAAACAGGACAAACATCACGACTGGCTTAAGCGTCAGACGCAAAGCCTCTTGGTGGATGTCAACCGCATTCACAATCTTTCCACCAAGAATGCCTTTGTCACTCATGAAACCTGTCGAAGGTCATGGAAGAGTTTGACCTTACTTAGTGCTGAAGCTGATCTGCAAGACGATGGCTTCACTGAGCGGTTCAAGTTTGACTCAACTCCTCCCAAAAATGCTCACTTGCGTCGGACTCCCTCACTTGAAGACTCTAACTACTCGTCCTCAGCTATGTTAGTGAATGCCAGAGTGATCGATGACCACGATGATGCAACTTCACCTCCTCCAACTTCAGCGCGTGTCGACACTGCACCAAGTTCTTCTGCACTACCAAACCTCAACGACGACCCTGCTGCCTCACCTGCACCTCATGGGAACGAGTAGGCGCTCTATGTCTTCAAACCTTTTTGGTCCTCGCTGACAAAAGGGGGAGAAGCATATAAGTTGATACTCTTCAAGCGGGTCAATATGGGTGGATGCTTTACTTTTTGCCACTTTTGCCAAGTGCTTACAACTCTCGTTTTCGATACATTTGGTTCTTTGAGTTGTAACACTTAAACTCGATGGTCGTCTGCTACTTATTTGCTATTCTGTGATGCGATGATAAATTCCGCATGTGCGACGATATATTCCGCACTTAGATCATTTTGCAGACGCTCATTTTTCATTATGCATGTCATTATCTTCGTTACATCATGTCATGCATGATGAATTGTTATCATAGGTTGAAGAGGGTCTCCACAAGTACAACCTGCCATGTGCATTTCCATTCCAAAAGCAAATTACTTATATGCACATCTTCAGGGGGAGCCCTTGCAACTTATGAAGACAATACCCTATCCTTTACAATTTCACATATTTTATTCCCCGTTGAAAACTTCAACTAGTTTGTCATCAATCACCAAAAAGGGGGAGATTGCAAGTGCATCTAGTGCCACCCCTAGTTGGTTTTGGAGTATTGACGACAAACCTGGTAGAGGGACTAATGTGTTTGTGAGAATTGCAGGATAACACAGGTAGAAGTCCCTCATTGATTCGGTTTTCCTACCAGAGATGACCCCTAAAAATGTATGAAGACATTGAAGTCAAACGTAGTATGTGAAGACAGTCACATTCAAGACTATGACAAGAGAAGACATCGAGTGAAGACTATGGAGCACAAAGACTTAGTTGTTTCATCGTTCCTTTTCTTCTTTGTTGAGTCATAGGAACCACCGTACTGTTAAGTGAGGTCCAAGTGAACCAGTCAGAATGACTGAAGTGATGCTTAACCAAAATCCTATGTCTTCGAGCGAAGACAACGAGAGAAAATCTTATCCAGAGCTGGGTAAGTCAGCTTTGCTTGTAGCTCAAGCAAAGTTGCCGTGTGTGTTTGAAATATGACCGTTGGAACACGTGTCAGTTCCTTAGTGACCCAGGGTCATTTCGGACAAATCAGGTCGGGTTGCCAAGTGGCTATAAAGAGCCCACCCCCTACAACCATAATCGGTTGCCTGCTCAGAGTTAGTGTACGGCATCTGTCGTTTGAGAGCAACCCACCTTGAAGTTTTTGAGAGAGAATTCCTTGCGAGGATAAAGCCCTAAACACCCAGAGCCAAAGAGTGTTAGGAATCTCTTAAGTCTTCCTGTCTGTGTGATCTGAAGACTTATTACACTTGAGGACTGTGAATCCTCCAGCCGGTTAGGCGTCGCGTTCTGAGCATCCAAGAGTCATTGTGGATCGCCGGTGAACGAAGTTTGTGAAGGTTTGGAAGTCTACCTTGAAGACTTACCAGAGTGATTAGGCGAGGACTGGGTGTCCTTAGCTCAAGGGGAATAAGGTGAAGACATGGTCTTCTGAGTTGAATCTCAGCCTCCCTAACCACACATACAGTTGTCACAGCAACTGGAACTGGTCCAACAAACCATTGTCTTCAAAGAGTCACTGGTTTCATCCGTCCCATTCCTTTACTTATTGTTGGCTCTAGTGAAGTCATTGTATGATTGCATTATCTTTTGTCTTCACTAAGTGACCGCTTGTTCTGACTGGCTTCACACTATCTTCC
Source organism: Triticum monococcum (assembly GCA_034509565.1). Taxonomy (NCBI): domain Eukaryota; kingdom Viridiplantae; phylum Streptophyta; class Magnoliopsida; order Poales; family Poaceae; genus Triticum; species Triticum monococcum. The sequence goes on from CM067842.1 coordinate 282,508,288, forward strand.
AACCTGATCTATACTGCCAAGCTGCCATTAGTCGTTGTGCTTTCACTTCATTGAATACTTGACTATGGCTTGCTTAGGGTAGTCTACCTTCCGCTTCATGATAATATGTTTATTTCTATCGTTTGTCTTCGAAACTTCCATGTTTTGAAGACTTTCATAAAAATCGCCTATTCACCCCCCTCTAGTTGATCACTAGCACTTTCAAAGAAAAAGCATGGCATCAAAGTACAGGTAAACATGGCAAAACATTATTACTAAGCATCTACATATAACGCCTAGATCAATGGCATTCATCAAGACAAGATCTGCAAGTTATAATAGATTCTCAGACTACGCGAAAAACAAAGTAAGGCTAAAAACATATTCATGATGTATACTTTGAGACAACAAAAGTATATGCTATAGGAACTTTTCATGGCAACAAATAGCATGGCAAGCATGTACTAAACACCCTTAACAAAACATCCTCACTGAACATCTTCCATAAGCCCTTAGATATGATGGTAGCATCAATGCAAAATGTGAAGTCATATAAGCAGTTTCAGACTTCGCAAAAATAAACAGGACATGGCAAAACATATTCAAGTAGACATGTTTGCAAGCTTGTAGCGCTCATTACAATGCATTCATGGTATGAAACAAAATCTAGCAGTAAGATGGCATGTTTGTTCTCCAATTCATGTCATGATATAGCTCATATGAAAATCACACAAAAACATGTAAAAATTCTAAAATGGCATATGCTGTAAAAATAACATGTTTACAATTTGCCCAAATGATGAAATGGATACAACTAATGGATTGGTGGGATTTTTCTACCCCAAAATGATATATAATATGTATATGTTGCTATACGAAAATGCGCACAAATGCTATAAGTCATTTACTGCCTTAAATGTTAACAGACGGAAAAGGAAAATGCCAGATATGGAATGTCTAGATTTGAACCTGCCCGATTTGGAAAGATGTCACTTTCTAGAAATGGAATTTCGGCAAATATGAAGAAAAAAGTAGAGGTAATATCATCGGGAGTCATATAACTTGCTCTGTATGTTCACTTTGGTGCTAAAACTTCAAAAATACGGATTTGTGGCCATTCAACTTGCGTTCTGGTGCAAATACGGTCACAAAGCGTGTACGCAGGCGTTTTCGCCGCTTGCGTGGCGTGCCACATATGCGTGGCCCCACTGTCAATGACTGTTGGTGGCGGAGCCATTAGGTGTGACATGTGTGGCGTCCTTTTTGCAGAAACAACCCCAACTTTTTTATAATGCGGCTGTATAATTCATACCCACGTAATAATTATGGCTGTATAATTCATTCGCACATAGGTCTTACTTGACAGTCAGCCTACTCTTTCTACCTTTATGTGGGACCCACCTGCTAGTGGATGTGAGAAAGATTTGTAGATTTAAAAATTAATCAGGCCATGTGGATTTGAACCAGCAACTCATCACTCCAGTCTCATGTGCTAACTAGCACACTGGACATGCTTTGCTGTCTTGTACCAAGGTACATATGCTGTTATATTGTTCAAACCGACAAATAAATTCTTTTTTGGCCGGGACAACCATATATTTAAGCATATAAAAAGACAAATGATATTAGCAATAAGCTTGCTCTAATATCAAGTTATCTAAACGGATTTAGAGGGTGCGCAATTTTTGTTTTCATTCCCCTCAATATTTTTATGGTTAATTTGAACTCGTATGTCAAAATGGACTTGGATCACTTAAAATTAAAATTCCAGTTTTGTACCATGGCAGGTTAGTTTTCTTCACACCTCTAGGTCTAGAATTCAAATCATGAGACACAAACATTTTGATTATTTTTGTACCGAATATGTTTTTTTGGCAAAAATATAACCTACAGAAGATTCGAACCTTGGCCAATTGCTAGCTAATTAATGGACTAACATCGGGATAAAAATGATATATTCATCATGTGTTATATTTTATTTTATCTAGGCTTTTTAATTTTAAATCATTTGAATTCAAACAAAAAATTGTTGATTTGTCTCAAAGATTTTGTGGCCATATCGAGGATGAGCGAAATTTTTGCCATTTTGAAATTCGTACTAGTTCATGTGCCTAAGGAGAAACATATAATTTTATATATTGGCAACGACAACTACTCGAGGATCAGCGGATTTTTTTTGCCAGAATTTATTCAAATGGATTTTGAGTTCAAAAGTTTTTGGCATTAATATATATAAATTGAAACTAGAAAAAAAACAAAGCTTGGGAGTTACAGTAATTAGTAGTGCACATCCAGTAGGTGGCCCCAGCTTGCAAGTTTGTGAAAATATGAGCTAAACCCTGCTTTTCACTATAAAGTGAAGTAAGGTATATTTGTTTAAACACGTGCTTGGTGCAGTGGTTGGCACAGGCATTTGCATGCATGGCGTAGCGAATTCGAGTCCTGCGCGGCCTTTTTGTTTCTCATATCTCTGTCAAGTGTTACGTGCGCATGAACTTTTTATTTATCATTTCTCTCTCAAGTGGGAACACGCATGCTGATGAGGAGGTTTCTGTGCAATTAAATACAAAACAGAGGCGTTTCTGCAAAAAAAATGATTCCTGTCACTGACAGTGGGCCATAGCCATGTTGGCATGTCATGTAAGCACGGGATAACGTCTGATACGGATAAAGTGACCGTATTTGCACGAAAACGCAAGTTGGGTGACCACAAATCTGTATTTTCTAAGTTCTAGCACCAAACTGAACATCCAGCGCAAGTTCTATGACCTCTGTTGATATTACCTCAAAAAAATAAAGAAAATGGGGTTGTGCGCCTGTGTGTATGACAGTGGGGCCAAGATGTCATAGCCATAGTGATAAAATATAAGGCCACGACAAAAACAAGTGGAGACTGGGACTCGAACCAAGGGCTCCTATGTAGAACAGAGGGGCGCTGACCACTACGCTAGAGGGAGGAGTTCGGAAAGAGAATGGCGCCTAGCCCCTTTTGAACCAGTGCCAGAAGGTTGTGCCCTGCTCTACACCGCGCACAGGAAGATGGCGACGGTCCCGGCAAGCAACGATGGCAACCAGCGGAGCAATGGAGCACCAGCGGGGGTGCGGGATTGGGAGGCAGTGCGGCTACGGGACGTGCGCGTGCATGTGTGAATGCGCAGGTGTTTGGGCACGAGCTGCAGCTCGCCCCGAACATGGAGAAGAAGACGACCGGAGCCGCGCGGATGGTGCTCTGCGGCTACTGCGCGTGCCGCGCGAGCGTGCATGCGGGATTGTGCAGGAGGATGCAAAAGAAACGACGAGGCGAGGTGTGCTCATGCAGCAAGGCGTGCGGGTGTGCAGCAAACAAGGCATGGACTTGGCTCAAAATGGCCATGGCGATAGCACGGCAACAACGGCTCAGACACGATGGGATCGGTGACTACATGCATGCAAAGAAGCGGTAAAAGAGGGGATTCGATGCGGCTCACCGAGGAGATGCGGAAGGTGAGCTCGGACGGGCGCGAGGAGGCCGATCCGAGGCGTGGCGAGGATCTCGTCGGGTGATGTTGCTCGTAAAGCAGAGGAAGCAGGGGAGGCTACCTGGTGCTGGACTTGGCGATCCGGCTTGGGGAGGCCATGCGAGGGGTCGCTCTAGAGGAAGAAGAAGGGCGCCCGCGACGTGGACGACGCTGGGCTAGAGCTCAGCTTGGCTCGACCGGACATGGTGGCGGCGACAGCAGGGAGGCACGTTAGGGAGGCTCTCGCCCAACTAACTCCAATGATCGGTCAGGGAGGGTGACGGGGTGTAGGACGACTTGCCGAAGAGGGTCCTGGCGCAGGCCGGACGTGAGGACGACGACGGACGCCGACGGTTTTATTCTCTCGGGTGCTCTCTGTTCTTTGTTCTTGAAGAAGAAAGGAAAATAGAGGGGAGGAAGAGAGATGGCAGCACGAGGAGGGAGGAGCAAACCCTAGGGGTCACTACGGGGCTTTATAGGGGTGCGGGACATGCTGGCCTTGACGTCTGTGAACCTCCTCCTCACGGCGCTGCTACTGTTTGCCTGGAAGAAGGAGACGACGTCAGGAGGGAGTAGTTGGCCGCTAGGTTTGGCTGGGCTGGAGGGAAAGAGAGGCCCGGGTGGGCTTCTCCAGGGGGTTTCAGGGCCTATTCTTTTTTAAAACTTCCTGTGATTTATATACACCGCATAGAAAGAGGAAAAGGCAGGGGCTTTAGGAAGGAAAAGGAATAGACTTATATATATATATAGGAACAACCCATATTAGGATGCCATATATCAAAATCGTTGACCGATCTCGACCCACCAACCACCCGACCGACCACTTGTAGCTACAGGTAGTAGACGGCGCCCGCGAGCGAGCGTCGGCGGCAGCCAGAGCGAGGGAGCGGGCGACGGAGGTGCCGGCTTCACCCCGATTAACCTGTAGCTTCTCCTTGCTTCGCGCAAGCGAGCCGCGGCGGCACCGGAGCGAGCGGGTGCGTGGTGGCAGCGGCGCGAGGGGGTGCGCGACAGTAGCGGCGGCCAGTTTCGCCCTGGCTAACCTCTAGCTTCTCCCCTCCTCGCGCGAGCGACCGACGGCGCACCCGGATCGAGGGACTGCCTGGCTGCAGCGGCGCACAAGTTTCGCCCCCGGATGGAATCAATTGAGAAGACTGTTGGCCCCTCATCGATGATGAAGCTGACCAACTCAACAGATCGATTTGGTACGATTCCGCTAGAAACCCAACTCTCTCGCTTCGAAAACCTCTCAGTCATCCGTTGTGAAGCTCCCGGGAACAAGTGGAAGCTGCCTCTGGCGCAGATGAACATGCTCGACGCTTTTCACATGCAATGTGGAGCTGCTGGACGACGACGACCTCCTCTATCTAATTCATCTCAGGTACTTTTTGCTTGAACTATGAACATAACTACTACACTCCCTTTACGTAACTGCTATCTTCTCTGTGCGTAACTGCTAAATGACTCGACCAATTGGATCATCTATGAACATAACTGTTATACTCCCTTTACATAACTGCTATATTCTCCGTGCTTAACTATGCAATGATTCCCACTATGATTTGCTTTGTAACTGCCGAAAATGATCTTCTACATACTAGCATTGATTAATGCAGTTAACTGTTTCCCCCCTGTTTGCCCGTGCTATCAAACAAAAATTGAAGACTGGGATAAATCTTTCTTGCACATCATTCAGTTAGGATTGTAGTGTGCCAACAGTTAACTGTTCCCCTCATTGTGTGGTATCTAAACAAAAAAGTTGGATGTTAATGTACTGTTTGTCCATGATAAGTTAGCATTCGGTTTGCCCACAGTTAATTATATGTTTTTATGTTATGCGCTTACAGATAAACAAATCAACTATGGAAGAAAGCCTAGAACTAGGAAATGCTGGTAACATAGAAGGTGATGAGATTACCTGCTGGACTGTTCAGATCGACACCCAACATTACCCGGAAAAGAATGAGCAAGTGTACATCTTGAAGCCAGAGGTACGACAAACTACAAGATACCCACCACCATCAACAATTGGTGATGAGAGCAGTGTACCGCAACATGGACCTATGCATCAAGGACGACACCACACAAGCGTGCTGGAACCAATCATTGACACGAGTGAGGTAAAAAGACAAAAACGATTAAAGTTTACCTCTCCCCTTGTTAACAAGTTAGTTTACCTCTCCCCATGCCATTAAAGTTTAAACATATTTTTAGTTTCACATTTTGCTCGCTACTTGTATACAGATAACTGACTTGTTAATTAACTAGTATTTTAATGAGAAGAAGAAAAAGTGTTTGTTAACACAGGTAGAAAATGGAGCTAATAATGGCACGGACACTGGCTACATTGAAAGCTGGACTAAAGTTGTTGATCAACAAACCTTAGATCAAGACTGGGAGCCTGTCTGTGTTCTCAAACCAAAAACACGAGATCATGTGCAAGCTGCAGCACGTGTGCAAGCAGAACACTCGTTGTCGCATGGTGTTCCGCCAATAAAAGATGAAGACATTGCCAACACCAAAACTGGGCATCCGCAATTTTCTTTCGGCAAATCAACTTCAGCAACAAAAGTTCTTCTCAAAACGGTTTCCTAATAGAAGCCATTATGGAGCCAAGAATTGATCATTGATCATTATTATGCTCACAACAATTGATCATTGATCTCTTAGCCGTTCGTGTGACCCCCTCTGCGAGGAGTTAAATGATTTGGAGTTAAGGGACAGTTGGCCCCGAGATTGGTAGGACCATACAGAGTTTTGGAGCGTATGGGAGAAGTGGCCAACAAGTTGGAGTCACCCGTAGGACTGTCAGGAGTTCAAGATGTGTTTCACGTTTCCCAGTTGAAGGAGTGCCATGCAGAGATGGCCAATATTCCCCTGTAAGGACGCTTGACCCTGGAAAGGATAATCATGTTCCACGAAGTGGAATATGGACTCCATAAGTATAAGTTTTTATCTCGGTATGTGGGATATCCCACGAGGATGAAGAGATAAATTACTATTGGATATAAAGGAGGTATGATGTCGGAAATATGGATCAATGGAAACTCCATGATGAGTCTAAGTAATCATGTCCTAGTTTGGTGATGGATTTAAGAATACTAGGAAGTTGGAAGTTAGAATAATGATCAGTTGCCCGATGATAAGTTCAAGGATTACAAGTGATGAGATGGGCCATAACCCACAGGCCCCAGGACCTGCCAAGGAACAAGCACACTTTTGTTGAAGGAAAAACCCTGGAAGAAGTTACATTTATTGACAGACGATTTTTTAGGAGTAACACAAAACCTGAGAGTTGTGAAGGAACGATAGATGTTTGTTTGGCTTGCAGAATCAATGGATTATTCCGAATGTAGTTCGTGCACAAGAGAAATTCCGCAATGCTTGTGAGGATGACCGAGTGTTAGAATGCGAGATTTGCTAAACCGTATACAAGGTAATGATTTGGGTGTAGGATGGATTGATCACCATACCGACTTACTCTTATTGTTCACCTTGCTATGTGGGATGGTAAATCTAAGTGACTTACCTATAGTAAAGAGACGACGATCAAAACCATGTTTAAACCTTATAATGGTATAAGAAAAAATTTCCCTTGTACAAGGCAGCTTTTGCCAACCATAGGTTGTACGCTGAGGATCAACCCAGACCCATTTCCTGCAGGAGAAACCATAAATGGTTGACCACCATGAGATATCAATAGTTGTTTAGTTTTGGCGCCAGACCCGTCAGCTAAGAAGACCCAGTCTCGGAATAACCTTACGAAGATAAAAGGACAGAATAATTGAGGAAAAGGTTATGCCACTACCGGAAGAGCTCAGAGAAGGAATTTTCTCAAGGATCTGAGAAGACCGACACTGTCAAGAAGAAGGATGGAGTTTATGAGTTTTGATGGAACAGTAACCATGCTTCTAAGGGTGGTAGCACCCCAGACACTGTGTGATGATCGATGGATTTGGAGGAGACCCCCAAACCCTAACCTTTTCTTTCTAGCCTCTCTGAATCTCGAGGACGAGTTTCATTTTAAGGGTGGTAGGTTTGTAGCATCCCAAAATTCTAAATTTTGGAATGTTATAATAAATAGATAGATTTGATTGATTGTTTGATTGATTGTCTGAAAGTGAGTGAATTCGAAACATTTTTTAAAGTTAAATGGGAGGGAATAAAAGGACTTTCTAAAACTTTCATTTTTGCATTTATGATCTTCGTGAATTCAAATTCTTTTCAAATACAAAACCCTAGAGAGAAGATGACATTATTTCTTCCATTTAAATTAAATGAAAGGGGTATTTGAAAATATTTGAATTTCATTTGGAAATATTTCAATTCATAAACTTCATGCAACTCAATGATTTTCATGAGAGAAGATAAAATGACTTCTTCAAATTATATGAAATATGAGTTGGGAGTTTCAAAGAATTAAATTCAAAGTTCTTTTGAATTTATTTTCAATTTGGGGTTATTTGGGTTTTAATCAAATTATTTTTCTCCAAAAATAGAATATGTAGAAATTAGGGTAAAATGATTCCCTACAATAGAAAATTGGAGAAAAATTAATTTGAAATCATTTTGGTATTTTTTAAAATGATTTTTGTTGGATTTTAATAGACCAGTAGCACTCTTTGATTTATCTGATTTTTTGAGGATTTTATTTGGCATATTAGAAATGTCCATGTTGTGGAAAATCTTTTTCTGAAAATTTTGATATATTATATGCCTATATAATATTCTTTTGTTACTTTGTTTTTATTATTGTTGTTCTCTGAAAAAAAGTTTATTTAAAAAAAAGGTATCCCCTCGCTGACTGGGCCAGCCCAGCATCTCGCCAGGCCGCGGCCCAGCTCCCCGCCGCCGTCCCTGCCGTCTCCGACGGGGACTCCATCCCCGGAGTCCGCCGCATCGCCGCCACCTCTACCCCTTCCCCATGCCACCCATTGCCTCCTCCAGTGGCCTTTAAAAGGCGGGCCCCTGACGCCGCGCCCTCGACCTCTCCTCCTCGCCTCTCGCCGCCCGTTGCCGCTGTCCTCGTAGATCGCCGCCGCCGCCGCTTGACCTAGCCGCCGCCGCCACACCACACCCCGCCGCCTCTCGCCTCGCCCGCATCTCGCATCGCCGCCACCGCGGCCAGATCCGCCGCTGCCGCCGAATGCCGCCGCCGCTTGCGCACGCCGTCGCTTCACCACCGCCACCGCGCCGGAGCCGCCGCCTCGCCGCACCGCCCGCCGGAGTTAACTGCCGCCGCCGCCGGACTTTTTCCCCGAACCGGTATAACCCGAGTAAAACCGCCCGGTTCACCGGTTTTTCTTCTAGTTTAGTTTTCGTTTAAAACCGGTTTTGTTTAGGTTTAATTATATAGAGATCGTCCGCTGTTTAGATCTTATAAACAAACATTCGCCTTTTAGTTTTTTTCTTTTTCTGTAATTTCGGCCAGGGACCTAGATGTGAATACTTTATTTATAGAATAGTCCCTAATCTTCAAACAAGCACAACTTTTCACTCGTAGTCCAAATTCAACGAAACCAACGCTCACGTCTTCGTTATGATCTCCTCTACCTAGTAAAACAACTCAAACATGTTTTTGAAAAGTTTAAAATTTGAATTAGATCAGATTTGAATTCCAACTTCGTTTGATCATAACTTGAGTTTCGTAGCTCCGTTTGAGTTGATTCTTTTTGAAAATCGAAGCTCTTCACCTAAACATTCTAATAAGGCCAAATTCACATAATTTTGGTACTGTTAGAAATTGTTTTATGTTGCAAGAGTTATTTGCTTGGTTTTGAAGTTTTCCGAATCATCTTTTTCGTTCTTTTTGATCTTTTGAGTGATTGCTTATGTGTGGTTACTATTGCCTGCTTACGATAGATTGACCGGAGTGTGACGAGTAGAACTATCAAGATTTTTGAGTGCGAATCATCTTCATCAACATTGCAGGCAAGTTCACACTTTGATCATACCGTTTATCACCCAGTTTTTATGCATTAGTTCCAGTCCTCAAACATTGCATGGTTAATATGTCATTAACTTGTGGGTTGGGAAGCAGTTGATGAGGTAGGAACCTATTGCCCTATTACTATCAAACCCTTGGGAGTTACTTCTACGCGTTTCTTATATTGCTATGCTATGCTCGTAGACTTGGTTTGGGTTTGAGTGAAATCCATGTCAGATGTGAGATTGTTAATTAATGGTTCAACTTAAGGTGGCAACTTTAATACACATCTGGGTGGATTGCTAGGGGCACCCTGGGGATATACCAGTGGACTTGCCCAGACACCTGGGGAAATACCAGTGTTGTCCTAGGAGATCCCGGGGATATACCGTGTGATCATCCTATGGTCCGCCACCCAGGCTCAAAGGGATCATGAGACTATTCAAACTAGAAACTTCCGTGTGCAGCCACAAGCTATCACTACAAGAAATCCGTTAATCCATGACGGATTTTTGGTGACGTTCTTGAAAACCATCACAAATACAGCGCTGGTCCCTGCGGGTCGTCACAGAAATCGTCACGAATCAATAAGATGCGAATGGCCACTGAAATGATGCCCCATTATGACGGACAATGAAAGACTATCATGGAAACTGTCATGGATAGGCCATATGAACCTAAGCTTGATCATGCTGATGTGGCATGTATCCGGTGTGATGCGTATGCTGAATCCTGATTGGTCAATCCTCCCTTCTCGCGGATCGCGCATCACAACCGTCCACTCCCTCAGATCGCACGGTAGGCACATGGCCCAACCATCGTTGACCACCTCCGCCACTGCTGCTCCCCATCTTCTTCTCCATCCTCCATCCCCCAATTCAATCTTATCCATCTTCCTCTCCCTCGTCCACCGCCACCACCGGCAACCTTGGTGCCCCTCTCCCTAACCGCTACCGCCCCCACCCACTCCCCATCCCCCGCTCTCACCTTCTGTCCTTAAACTAGGCGGCCCCCAGAACGAGAAGGTTGAGGCGCTTCTCGATTTGCGGTGGCTGCTTCCGGATCCACCGAGCAGCGCCAGAGGTCGGCTCCTTCTCCGCATTGTTCTACGCCAAGGTTGGCCTCGCCTTCCTTTTCCGTGTGGTCCATGGCGCTAACCCCAGACGAGACCGCCTCTCGATTCCCAATCCCACCCCTAAATCGATGGATGGATCTCCATGCCTGATGTATTTTCCTACTGCTTTGGTTGGTCGTAGCTGAGGCACTCAATACCGTGGCCGGATGGAGGTTGGGCGATTTCCTTCCTTGACCTCGCCGCCTAACCACTCCACCGCGAGCTTCTCGCCCCCAGGTTGTTCTTCCCCTGCTCACTCCCTCCCTCTTCGTCTCCATGGATTGGTTGCTGCTGCATGGTTCTGCTCAAGTACCAGTCATCTCTTGCGTTGGTGCTTCTGCTGTGTGGATCTGTTGATATTGTTGATATTGCTTAGCTAGTGTGGATGACTAGATGTGGGTATGTGATTGTGCTAACATATTAGAATATTTTCAAATAAAAATAACAATTAGTGCTTAAGTAATAATTTATGGGTTGAGTTCTGCGCATAGTTAAATGTAGCAGCAGCATACAGTTTTCACAGTGCGGTGCACACTGCCGAGCATGCATTTTTGTATGTAGAAATCTCAAATCTTTGTAACACAACACTTGCTGGCATTGGGTAAATGACTTGCCTTCCATTAACTATTGTCTTTCATTTTTATAAAAAGAAAAAAGATTATCTATTGTGTGCAAATGTACTCTGTGAGTTAATAATACATCCACGTGTATGTGTAGTTCATTGGGCCTGTAGCTCACTAGTTTGTGTTTCCCCTGTAATGTTTCCCCTGTAATGTTTATCTCTTGTGTGCAAAAAGATTATTGCAGATGCTCTGTAGCTACATAGCTACATAATATCAAATCTGACTTGAACTTTATATGTTTATATTACATGGCAAGTTGATTGTGTAGCCTATGTACAGAGAAGCTAAGGTGTAGATAAGTTCAGAAAGATGTCTCGTTTGGCTAGAGTGTGATGAAGTAGTGTGGAATTGCTCTGTACCTTTTATACATTTGTGCGTGGAATCTGTTATTAATCTGTACAACATCAGGACTAATAATTTAATGGTATCGATTCGGTATCTTAACTACTGGGCCACCAGTCAGCCATGAATCTTTGTCTGTACAACATCAATAGTGAAACTTTTATATTATTGATTCAGTATGTCTACAACATCAGTACTGCCGTGCATGTATATTTTTCTATAGAAACAACTTCTTCCATTAACTACAGTCCTGCATTTTTCTAGAAAAATAGTCTGATCTCTTGCATGCAAATGTTCTCTGCGATACTAATACATCCATGTGTATGGGTACTACTGGGGCATGTAGCTCACTAGTTTGTGGTTCCCTGCAATTATTTACCTCTGCTATCATGTTGGTTTCGGCTTTGTAGTAAGGTCCTCGACATACTTCTCGTTCAAAGAGTTAGCACATTAAAATTTTAGTTTGCCTACATAACATCAGTACCTTGGAATATAGTTCCTGTTGGAACGATTAACATTTTGTATTCTGCACATTTGTTATTGCAGCTGCTCTTTAGCTATATAACATCAAATCTGGACTTGAACTATAAATATTTAGATTATATGACAAGTTAATTGTGCTACTTTTTATTCGCCGGTGTTAGTTACTATGAAGTAGCTGACTGGAGCCAATGATGGATGCTTAGCCTCTAGTTATAAGGATTACCTGCTGCTGCTTTTGCTACCTCTTCTGTTCCTTGAATGAATGGTCCTGCTGCTTTCTCACATGCGGTTTCTATTTCTATTTTTCTTGGATAGTGTTCTTCTCTCTTAGAATCATAGTCTGGTCAGGCTGCTTGTGCTGTCAAATTTGAACTATTTATTAGGGTTGATTTCTATGCCACTAATGCCTACTGCCTTCTCCACGCATCCAGCGGCGTAAAAGACGTCCTCCTCCTTGATGCAGCCATTCCCAACGAGCTCTCTTTGCCGGAAGAGGTGCAGAAGCAAGTCCAGCACCCCCTTGGCCCCTGCATCCTGTGCTATATCGCCTGGACGAGCTCACTGATGGTTGCGTCCTTACCTCCTAGCATGGTGAGCCTCTCCCCACTTTACCCCAAATCTAGATGATACGTGCAATCTGAATACATATCATGTTTATGTTCAGTTTAGATGCAGATTCAGTTGTTGGGGTGAATATGTGAGCTTGATTAGTTGCTGACGGTTTAGGGCAAGCTAATGCAGATCCACACAATATGATATAGCTATTTTTTCTAACATGCACCATTCTTCATGTTGCTTTCCTATTGATCTTTTGGGAGTTAATTTGGAAGTTCCAGCATGTTAGATATAAATATAGCTGCAATAGTGTATCTTGCTAGAATGGACTTGTCTTACAGATGCGTGTATGTAATACGTACTTGAGAGAAAACCTAAAAAACTGTACTTTTATCATCAGCATCTTAGAACTTTAAGTGTATATTTTGTTTATATTGCTGTATGCTATTATTGTTACTTGGATTTTTATTTCCTGTCAAGTAACTATATTTTTGATTGAACAGATGTGGACTTTAATCATGCTCCTATCATTTTCTAGTCAAATAAGCACAATGGAGTTTACTACCAACTCTTGATCTATGTATGCTCATCATTCCTTTTTGTTGCCATCCGTTGTTTTTTTTCACATGAATGATTTTGTTTCACTACTTTGCATCATGGTAGAGAAAAATATAGAACTTGATAACTTGTAGTAAGCTACTTCTAGTTTGTACTTCTATTTTATCCTACTGACTATAATATTTTATAGTGTGACATATTTTTCATCATGTGGCAGATATTGGTTTATGGGAGCATTTTCAACAACAAAGAGATGACGAGCGGATCCACGGCCAGGAATGCGGGGTCCCTTGGTTGTATGACAAGCATTGTGCGTTGCTTGATGGGTGTGGTGCTGGCTGTAGAGTAGCATAGTGTTCTCCGACGCATGCATGTGGAATTAATCCTTTTTGGGTTCTTTTTTTGCTCTTGTACAGGTGTATCTTGGGTGTGTTTATGTAATTTTTTGTTTTCAAGGACCTGAACATATATTTTCTGATAAATTATTATTGGCTTAAAATTTCCATGGACAAAGAGAAATCTGTGATGGGCTAATGTCATGGACTGTGAACTGAGTGGGCCTTTCTTGAAATTAATAGACCTAAATTCAAATTGGCTTGATTACCATATGGGCCACCACTCTCGGAGAGTTGAAATTTAGTGGGCCAAAATTTTATATGGGCTGATTACAACATGGGCTGCCACGTCAGATCCATGTCAGATGATGACGTGGTAGACAAGCTAACGCCGTTATGAGCATGAAAGTTAACAGCCATCGATGACGGTTAAAAACCGTCATGGTCCGTGACGGTTTTCGATGATCCGTCATGGAGCATGCTGTGGTTAAATTATGACGCGATATACATGACAGAATTCAAATCCATCACACATGCCCCTTGATGACAGACTTGCGCAAGTCCATGACAGACTGAAACTGTCATGTATTAACATATTTCTTGTAGTGTATTATAGGCTCTAGCATAGTTGACTAATTCGTGCGAACACTTACAGTGGTAGACTAGCAGGTGTAGGGGATGTAGGTGGTACGGTCTATCCGATCGTAAGGTGCTAGCGCTTCTGAAAGACTATTGTCTCGGTCATCCATCTTCTCAAACACCTTGTAGTGCGAGAAACCAAATGGAGGCGATCGAGTCTTCTGGGGAAAAGTGCACAAGCCTCTGCACAGTGTATAAACTAATCATGATTGGCCATGTCCCCGGTTATGGACATCTTGAGTATCTAGTTCTTGGATTACCCGGTTGATCTCATCATGTTACTTTAAATGAATATTGTTGGGTTTAATAATGTTACTTAATTGGGATTGAGAATGCTGTCAACCATTCTCAATGTTTAACAACTACCATGATAGTAAAAAAATAAAATTTATTCCTTTGCAGTAGGGAAAAATTGGCTTTTCGCGAAAACCTTATAACCGTAGAGCTTTTCCACCAGCCAAATATGCATGTAGTGACAGCCATTGTTCATCATTCTCTATGGTGTGAATTTGCCAGTACATTCAATGTACTGACCCTTTGTGGCTGCAACATCTCATGTTGCAGGTTTATCTTATGACGAGTAAGTGATACTTTAGGGTTATGATTTCTACACTCAACTTTGCCGTTGGTGTTGATGGGAATCCACAACCTTGTAACTTCTGCTATTTGGACTGAGGTAATAGTATTTACGTTACTTTTACATGTGATTTACCTCTGTTATAAATCCTCGAGTACTATGTGTGTCAGCATACCGATCCAGGGATGACACTTAAGCACAGAGACTTGATCCATTCAGGTCGGGTCGCTACACCTGACATTTAGGGGTTGTGGCAGTGTCCCGGGGAGTTCAGCTCCGAGGTGTTGTCGTCACAATTTTACCGTTGCAGTTCTGGAATACCTGAGATTAGTTTCACCGACATCGAAAATCTCTTTTATGCAGTTGTTGGTGAGATAACCTCGACGCCACCCAGTACTGGGGCAGGAGTTCGGGAGTATTGCCATAACTCGTATAACGGATGCATTTCGAAGGTTGAGGTAGACGATTTCCGAAGGTTTCTTGGTTATGTGTTGAAGGATGGATACAGCTGGATGTAGGATTTGCTAGTTTTGGGTGAGATATTATGCTTCCCCTGTATCCCCAACACCTGATTGCATTACCGGAAAGTTTCGGGAGTTTATAAGTGGGAATTCAAGTAGCTCTTAGGATATACTTCCGACAGATGTGTGATATGAGATTGGGGTTCGACGTCTAGTGGTCCACCTATTCACGGTTGGTTTTACAGTGGTCTCGTTGTGTCTTAAAGAGTCCTTGGCTATGCCGACTCGGGGACGCTTTGTATGTCATGTGCACCGCCTTGTACATGATGGTGTTGTACGATCGAGCCCGTGTAGGCCCCACCGCGAAAACTTTGGACGAAATCTCTATTATATGTTTGTTCCGGCGTATTCTGCAAGCCAATCCTTTGTTTTTGTTTGGAGTTGTGGTATTCGAGTTGCTTCAATGTCAAGTGTTGATTCCATACCTTCCCCAAATGGTGTTCTCATACTCCGATGTGAATACTAATCCTTCTCGATAATCGAGATTGTTATGCCAATCTTGTTCGACCGGTGTGTCTCTCTTCAAGTGGATCCGATCACTTCAACATTCACAAGATCAATTATCAGTTCTTCTCAATGTTGTTTGTCTCATCCGTCTCCAAGTTGCCTTTGTTTTTTTCCCACCCACCCACCCTTTTTTCTTCAAGGACTCGGATTTCTTAGTTCGTTATCCATTTTATGGATATAAAGTATCTCCATTATTTTCCGTTAATGTTATTATCCGGTGATTCTCATGAAGATTGAAATGGAGCGTCAAGCTCATCATTCTTCATTCTTTTCTTCTCCGGTGGATTCAAGTCAAGTTTTGTTGATCATACCTTTTTTTCCTCGTTTCAATGCCTTCTCGTACTGGTGCACCTCATAATAATTCACTTCTTGCTATTCGTTTGTTCCGCCGTGCTCAAGCTATCTCAAGATTCATGATTCTAGCTTGCGTATCCTCTCGTAATTGTTTTGATCGTGAGAATTTGAAGACCGAAGAAGAATTTCTCTTTAATCTTGCTCCATTCTCTTCAAGATTCATGATTCTAGCTTGTTGCCATCCTCTCGTAATTGTTTTGATCGTGAGAATTCTTTTCACCTATCTGGAGCAATTCAAGGGTCTACTCAATTTGTTATCCGGAGTCCATCATTTCAGGTTTTTCATTCTCAGCTTCCAGTTATCATTCTCCAATCTTACCGGTGCATCATTCAATATTATTAAATCAGTTTGTGATCTCTTCGTTCTCATGTTTCTAATTCTCTCAAGCATCTTCGTTAATTTGCAATTTCTTCCCGGGGTTTCGTTATCTTTTATTCGTTCATTTCCAATTGTATGGGGGTTCGTTCAAGATTCTCTTCCATGGTTATCATATTAATTCATTCGTTGTTTCCAAATCCTACCGGTGGTTCGTTGAAGACCTTCTCTAGTTTGCGCTATATCTATCTTAATCCTTTCTACGAGAATAAGTAGTATGCCAAATCCAATATGGGTCATCGTTTAATTGGTGAAGGATAAGCATAATGTAATTCTTATTCTTGTTTCATCAAATTAAATCATTTTTTGCTTTCCGGAGTGATTCATCATATCACATTCTCGGTTCAAGATGCTTTATCTTTCCTTCCGAAGCCCCAAGTTTCCACTTTATATCATCGCCACGTTTCTTCCAATCATTGCAAGGATTCACCTTGTGCTTGCAACTTCTCTTTCTTTTCGTTTGATCATTCTTTTGTTTAACGGAGTTCTTCATGGAGGTTCTACATGATAGTTCATCAAGGACTTAATCCGTTCTCGAAGTGTTCATCCAGATTCTTTTCAGATGAGCTCAAGCATTCTTCATCTTGCAATCCGGAGTGCAATTCTTCCTTCCGTATCAATAGAGGTGGTATTATATCATTCTTGATAATTTGAGTTCACGTTTCATGATTCACATGTTGTCAAGAATGAGGTATTTAAACCCATCACTTTCTTCATTGGAATTATCTTGGGTTATATTTCACCTAAAGCTTTCCTTTAAGGATTGTTGATCTTATGGTGTTTATCAATGATAAAAGTTCTTCTTTTATCCTCACGGTGAAATAGTCTCTCGTCTCCTTGTTCCTATCAATCCAATCTATTGTTTCCATTAGTGGCAGAATTTCACCTCATAATTTCGAGATGTTTTAAATAAGCCCACAACAAGCTTATTCTTTTCGTTGTTGGTTTTTCCAATAACTCCGTTCAACCCTTGTCGTAAAGGTGCCTTTTCAAGCTCTTTTGTAGCAGAAGTTGGCATTGTCTTCTACATTCTTTTGTCTCAATTATCTTTATTCTATTCTTTCTCCTAGAGGTCTATTGATGTTGCTCTTTTCACTCCTCATCTCGGTTTGTGAAGATCATGTTCATTTTCTTCCATTTACAGGCGGAGTGCTGTCCAAATTATATCATTCTTATTCCTTCCCTATCTTGTTTTAACTGGAGTATTGTGCCCCTTTGTTCAAGTTCTTTTGGCCTTATCAAGCCTTGCATCTCTTTCCAACCGGAATGCTGTCCGACTTTGTTCTTCCACGTTCCTCTTTCCTAACGGAGTGCTTTCAATTCCGTTCATCTCCGTTGTATTCTTTTCTTGAAATGGCTTAACCTTTTCAAGGTTCTTTGGTTTCACTCGTTTCTCAAAGAAGCAACTTAGTTTTACCTCTTCTCTTTCCCTTCCGTTTTTCCCTCCGGTGCCATCCTAGATCTCGGGACGAGATCCTCTCATAGTGGTGGAGTGTTGTGACGCCCCGAGACTGATGTGCGAGGTGTCTCCCAGTTATTCGCTGTCGTTGCCATATCTTTGCTTGCCTGTTGAATCTTGCCATGTCATCATCCGGTTTGCATCATCATGTTTTCAAAACTTGCATCCGTCCCGGTCTCCTCGTTCCGTCCGTTGTCCATTCTGAGCCCAGTCACACTTGCACGCGCCCACGGCATGTCCGGATTATTATTTTATAAGTGGCCAGAAAATGTTCTCGGAATGGGATGAAAGTTGACGTGTGGTCTTATTATAGTGTAGATAGACCGCCTGTCAAGTTTAATCGCATTCAGAGTTCGTTTGATAGCCCAACCGTTAAACTATAGCGGCATATAGCCGGTCTAACGTCGGACGTTTCCGGTCTCCAGAAACAGTCGCCGGGCCTCCCTCTCTTCTCCTCTCTCAGCCCGAGACCGTCTACACACCTCACTACCTACCGCCAGGTCCAACCTAACATCTCTTGTCAGCCCGCAGCCCCCCTCGCGCGCGTCCGAAAGTTGTCCCGAACCCGACCCGGGGAGTCGTCACCGTTGGATCCGGAACATTCCCAAACATCTACAAAACATCTCCATTTTGTTAATTAGGCTTCCTAACCTATATTTTCTCGACCGTCCGATTACGATCGGAGGGATTCAAACGACCCTACCCAAATCCATTCGGTATATATATCCGGATCAAACCCTAGTCCAATCCATCCATCCCGTCCCCGCCGCCAGCCGACCAACTCCCTCCTTCCTCGGGATCCTCCCAGATCCATCGAACTAGCCACCAGCCAACCATCGCTCTCCACTGTTCCTCCTCGATACAAGACCGGTCTCCTCGAGCAGCCTCGCACGCAAACCTCCCGAGCCCAAGCGAGTTGCTGTGCCGCGCGCCCATGGCCAGTCACCCGAGGCACTACCTCCTTCAACCTCGCTGCTTCGCCGCCGCCCATCTCCGGCGACCAGATCCCGCCGGAGCACCGCCGACCAGGCCGACCTCGCCTCCCTTTCTCTCTCTACCGTTGCTCTCTCGCTCTCTAGCACCTCACCTCGCGTCCTCTCGTTCCTTAGGACGAACAGGGACCTCACCATGGCCACTGGATGGAGCGCCACCGCTGTGGATCCTCACCGGCATCACCCTCGCCCACCGTCCCGCGACCCAGATCCGACTGGCACTCCGCCGCCTTGCCCGTTGATTTCTGCCGCGCTGCGCTGCTTCGCTCGCGTCGTCCTGGCCCCCTTCCGCTCCGTCCACGCGAGGTGAACGAGCGCACCAGCGGCATCCGTTGACCGCGTCGTTGCTCCCGCGTCACCAGGCCCAGCATCGCCCTCCCCGCCGTCAAGTTCACCGCTTGTTCCTCTGCTTTGAGGGACAGGTCGAGGCCAGCGCGACACCACCCCAAGCTGCTCCGCCTCCGCGCCATGGACAGCCTCGACAACCGCTTGGAGCTCGCCTGCGCTGCGCCCCTCGTTGCACGTCCCCTATTTCGCATCCCGCACCAAGCTCCTCAAGTTTCGCGTCTGCTGTGGTCGTGGAGCACATCGGCGTCGTCCTCGCCAGCAGTGCAAAGTCCCTCTGCTTCCCTGCTCCAAATCGACCGTCAAGTGTTGCTGCCACCCCATGTGCCATCCCGGAGTTCCGCGCCAAGCCGCCGGCTTCCTTCGCGCCGTTCTTGCCGCCCGAGTCGCCAGCGAGCTCCTCCCGCTCCGTCTCCTCTTCTGCTTCAAGCCACTCGGTCCACATCGATGGTGGAGGTCAGCGCGCTCGAGTCTTCATTGACCTCGCCCGCTCGATTCCCTACCTCGCCTTGTTCTGGAGCCGGCCCATCTTCCCCCGCGGCCTGCTGCCTCCATCGACCTGGGCCAAGGCCCGATGTGAGCAGCTCCCCTACCCAAGCTCAGTTCAGTTTCAGCCCATAGTGTTTTTTTGCTGCTACTGCAAATTTGACTAATAACCAGAGAATTACTGTTTTACAGTTTAGACCCTAAACTTGATGCATATAATAACTCTCAAACCGTGCATCGGTTCAAAATAATTTATATATGAAACTTGCTTAAAATTATGTGTAGATTAATAATATGCCAATTTCTTGCCATGTTAAAATGTTTAAAATGATGTTTGCTTTATTTTGCTCCTATGCCATGTTAAAATGTTTTAATTCATAACTATTTAATCGTAGCTTGGTTTTAATAAATCTGTATATGTAAATGGGGTAGAATTTTGCCTAATTTAACATGGTGACATTTCTTTGCATGTTTAACAACTATAAAATATGTTTTAGGGCAGAACAGCACCGAATCTAAAATATGCTTATGGGGATTTACCAGAATTTCTTGTTCGTTGTTTGCGGCCTCATTTAACCTTGACTAGATAGGTAGTTTTCATTTGCTTCACCCTTCCATGTTTAACAACATTTAATATTGTTGGGTACATAAACGAGATCGAACTAAATAACTTGAACATGGTGTTTCGTCAATATGCAACGGAGTTGCATATTGAGCTCCACTTAATTTGTAGAATTGCCTGTGCATTTTGCCATGCCATGCTTCGTTAAACCGGACATGCATCATACTTGATTGTGCATCATGCCATCCGTATGTGATGGTTGTTTACAATGTTGTTTGCTTTCTTTTTGGTGTACTTCTTCTCGGTAATCCGCTAACATTGCGTTTGTGAGGATCCGTTGGCTACGTCCGTTTGTCTTCTTCTTGGACTCGATCTTCTTCCTTGCGGGATTTCAGGCAAGATGACCATACCCTCGAAATCACTTCTATCTTTGCTTGCTAGTTGCTCGCTCTTTTGCTATGCCTATGCTGCGATACCTACCACTTGCGTTTCATGCCTCCCATATTGTTGAGCCAAGCCTCTAACCCACCTTGTCCTAGCAAACCGTTGTTTGGCTATGTTACCGCTTTGCTCAGCCCCTCTTATAGCGTTGTTAGTTGAAGGTGAAGATTGGAGTTTGTTCCTTGTTGGAACATGAATATTATTATTGGGATATCACAGTATCTCTTATTTAATTAATGCATCTATATACTTGGTAAAGGGTGGAAGGCTCGACCTTTTGCCTAGTGTTTTGTTCCACTCTTGCCGCCCTAGTTTCTGTCATATCGGTGTTATGTTCCCGGATTTTGCATTCCTTACACAGTTGGGTTATAATGGGAACCCCTTGACAGTTCGCCTTGAGTAAAACTCCTCCAGCAAGGCCCAACCTTGGTTTTACCATTCACCACCTAGCCTTTTTCCCTTGGGAGTCACACATCCCACGGGTCATCTTTATTTTAACCCCCCTAGGCCAGTGCTCGCCTAAGTGTTGGTCCGAACTAGAGTCCTTTGCAGCGCCACCTCGAGGAAACTTGATGGCTGGTTTTAGTTGTACGGAGAGCTCATCCGGTGTTGCCCTGAGAACGAGATATGTGCAGCTCCTATCAGGATGTCGGCACATCGGGCGGTCTTGCTGGTTTTGTTTTACCTGTTGAAATGTCTTTTAACCAGGATTCGAGCCTGATCGGGTCTTCCCGCTAGAAGGAATATCCTTCGTTGACCGTGAGAGCTTGTGATGGGCTAAGTTGGGACACCCCTACAGGGATATGAACTTTCGAAAGCCGTTCCCGCGGTTATGGGAAAGTGGGAATTTTTTAACATCCGGTTGTAGAAAACCTGAAGTTGATCTTAATTAAAATACATCAACTGCATGTGTAACCGTGATGGTCTCTTTTCGGCGGAGTCCGGGAAGTGAACACGGTGTTGGAGTTATGCTTGACGTAGGTTGTTCTAGGATCACTTCTTGATCATACTTTTATCGACTATTCTTTGCCTTCTCTTCTCGCTCTCATTTGCATATGTTAGCCACCATATATGCTAGTCGCTTGCTGCAGCTCCAGCTCATACCTTTTACCTTACCCATAAGCTTAAATAGTCTTGATCGCGAGGGTGTGAGATTGTTGAGTCCCCGTGACTCACAGATACTTCCAAAACCAGCTTGCAGGTGCCGTTGAACCGCGCAGATGACGCAACCAAGCTCAAGGAGGAGCTTGATGAAGATCTTGCCCTTTGTGTTGTTTCGTTCTAGTAGATCAGTAGTGGAGCCCAGTTGGGGTCGATCGGGGATCTGTGTAGCATTTGGGGTAGTCTTCTTTTATTTTGGCTCCGTAGTCGGGCCCTGATTGTACTTCGATGACGTAATGCTTTATTCATGTATTTGTGTGAAGTGGCGATTGTAAGCCAACTATGTATCTTTTCCCTTATTGTATTACATGGGTTGTTTGCGAAGATTACCTCACTTGCGACATTGCATTCAATGCGGTTATGCCTCTAAGTCGTGCTTCGACACGTGGGAGATATAGCCGCATCGAGGGCGTTACAGATACTGTCATCAAAAAGTGGTATTATCCTTGAGAAGTGCTTCATCTGTGCTGTTTTAAATATTTCCTTTCCTTTTTTCGAGCAAACAGGGATGCTAGCATTTAGTTATCCTCTTGTCTTTGCACAACAGGATCATCCTCCTCTGAAGAAGAATATGGAGTACGTGAAGTGGCTAGTTCTAGTTATGCCAGGATGAAGAAGCCATGTCTATCTTCTCATCAGAAGGAGCAATTGAAGGATGGTTACATTACCCCCACAAGACCAAACTAACTTCAGCTCAGAAGGACTGAGAAAACTCCATTTTCTTGCTGTGATGTGTGAGTACAATGTTGTAATAGGATTCTTTTCGGTGAGTTCCATTTTTCTAAAAGTGTGCTCTACATGGACCATGTATGTGCCTGTTCAAACTGTCAATTCATAGTATAGTTTTCTTTATACTAATCACTTTTTTGTATTTGTGCAAATAGGGCTGCTCAGCTTGATTTCAACGAGAACTGCACAAAATGTTCATGAATACATCAAATCATTCATTTCCACCACAAGAAAGGAGGTGCCGATAATTTCAAGGTGTTGCAACATATAAGGGAGAAATCATACAAGCTATGCGCGAATTTGGTTGATTTTGGTGGAACTGCACAAAAAGAACACCTGGTTTACTTAGCACGAGGTGCCATGTCAATGTCCAAACTGATGGCAAACCCTTCCCATTCCACAATCGTAGGCATTTGATATTTTGGAATGGCAAAACCTTGTAAAATTTTGCTCATTGATTTTAGCAAGAAGTCATGTGTTTGATATTTTTGAATGGGACGCCCTTTGCTGTCAGGAGCGTCGATCCATTTTTTCTTTATTCTTTAGTTGTGAAGTAAATATTGGCTCTGACATGTGAATCGCTGATATGCATAATCATCGATTGTTTTGAATGTTCTCTATGAATTACCAGGCCTGTGTGTTTGATTGCAGTGTACAGGAAAGCAAAAAAGCTGCTCAAACTCTTTGTACTCCTTCTATTCCTTCCTAGGCCTCGCCGTCGTCCACCGCCCTGGTGTTCATGGCATGGCGCGATCAACGTGGTCAAGGAATGACTTCCATCGGAAGAGTACTGTACGTGGAGAGGCTAACAACTGGGTCCACGGCGGCCGCAAGGAAGTGCCTCCTTATTACACGCAAAATAATTTTTCGTCCACCTAACAACAAGGACCCACCGGACGGGCAACTGTATTTCGCGAAAAAAATGTTTCCCCCTGACTGCTGGGACCTACCAGCTACATCTTCGCACGCAAGGAAGAGCGTCTTGGCAAAAAAACAATTCTCCCCCTGACTGCTGGGATGCACCAGCTACATCTTCGCATGCAAGGAAGTGCCTGACAGTCGGGACCCACCTGGTCGAAGCGTATGTGGCGTTGTCATTCTGGTCGTGAACGTGTACGTACATACTGGTCGATGTACAGGAACGCACGTGTCATAGTAGAGGTGCGCACATAGCATGTGCACGTACGTACAACGGCCAGTGTGGAAGAAAGAAAATACGGCCACGTACATAAAGACGGGCAGGGTCACGAACGCCTACTCGCACATACATACGGCCAGCGCTCGTGTACATGGCTGGGTCGGAACAGAGAAACTGCATCGACGTCGTGTTCATGGGGAGCCAACCGGCTTGGTCGGAACGGAATGCAACGTGGTGTTCATCGGGAGAGCTTGGACGGAACAGCCGATGGAAAGAGGCCTGGCGTACCGCAGAACGGAGGAAACGGCCTTGTGTTCGACCTGCCACGGTCGAAACGGGATCCTATTTATCGGGAGGGGTTTGGTGTACCATAAAACAGAGGAAACAGCCCTCCTACGGTCGAAACAGGGGTCCTGTTGATCGGGAGGGGTGTGGCGTACCGCAAACTAGAGGAAACAGACTTGTGTTGGAGCGCTATGGTCGAAACGGGGGTCCTGTTCATTGGGAGTGGTGTGGCGTACCGCAAAACGGGACTCCACGGGATACTGTTCATATCCACCGTCGACCCCCTCCAGCCTCCACGGGCTACTGTTCATCCACCGTCGACCTCCTCCAGCCTCCACCTGCGACTGTTCATCCACGGCCTCCTGTTCATCCAGCCTCCACCGCGCGCTACTCCACCGGCTACTGTTCAACCAGCCCTCTCCACGGGCTCCTATGAAACAACCCCTCCATGGGCTACTGTTCATCCAGCCCTGCACTGTCTACTGTTCATCCAGCCCTCCACAGGGTGGTCCTGTTCATCCTGCCCTCCACGGGGTCCTGTTCATCCAGCCCCAACCGTCTCGATCGATCGGGGTCCTGTTCATCGAGAGGCAACACCATGGGATCCTGTTCATCCACCCCCACCGGGAACTGTTGATCCAAAACCCCCAGCAACGCTCACTGTTCCTCCAGAGGCAACATCGATCAGCTTTAGTTAGCAGCAGTAGCGAAGGAATCGCTTGATCGGGTTCAGTTAACAACCATCGATCGATCGCTCGGGTTCAGTAACGCGTGGCCTGCAGTGAAATCGCTCGGGTTCAGTTAGAGCCCAACGCCTCGCACCCATGCGCGTGCGTGTACGAGATAAACACGCAACGCTCGGCCCCGACCACCCACCGTAACCGGGAACACCCCGATATTTTCCTCGCCCTCACTTCTACCACGGTTTTTTCCGTCATGGACGGCCCAAAGAATGTCATGCAGCTGCATCTCCGACCCGCCTAGGGCGAAAAGCCCATTTTCTGTCATGATTTTTTGTCATAGAAGTTGGACCCCACCACATCTATGATGATACCGGGGTGTTCCCCAATTATCGTCATAGAAGTGTCATAAGTATGACAGAAAAAGTTTTAGTTCGGCCCAAAATGTCACGGATGTGTCATTTTTTGTAGTGATACCCGATGGTTTCTGGGTCGTGTGGGACGGACCCCCCTATCGCACACACTCACTAGGTGACGGTTTAAAACTCCGTTGCGGAAAGGGGGTAAAAACCGTTTGCGTAGCTTGTCTCTACACTAGTGAACTATTGAATACTATATTGACTAATGATAATGATAGGACTCTTCCCGAACCACCTCCTAAGCCAACTCCAAAGAAGAGAGGTGTTCTACTTCTCTGTCCTGAAGATATGCAAGAGGCAAAGAGATCTATGAAAGAAAATGGTATTAAAGCTGACAACCTTAAGAATTTACCACTTATTGAAGAAATACATGGTCTTTATACCCCGACACAAGTAGTGGAGGTAAATTCTCTTGCTAGATTTGATGAAGGTGATATTCCTTATACTAAATATGCTAGTCAATGCTTCGATGAATTGGATAACTTTATTGTTAAACAAGAAAAGAATTGATGCATATGTTAGTAGATAATTGAAACGAAATGCTTATTTGATTGAACACTTGAGTGACTTTATGTATAGAACTGTTAATGATGTCAAGGGTGTAAGTAAACATGCATTCATGATAAAACCTCAAGTAGAGCAAGTTCTCAAAGCACAAAATGATTTACTTAATGAGATGAACAGTAAGATGAATGATAATGTTGTTAGGTTTATGACTAGGGTGATAAAATGACTCAGGAACCCTTGTATGCTGAAGGCCATCCCAAGAGAATCGAACAAGACTCTCAAAGAATTAGTACCGACGCACCTAGTCCATCTCAAAATAAAAAGAAAGATGATAGAACTTTGCATGCTTCTAGTGAACCTATTGTAGACAGACCTGAGTATCCACTTGTTATTTCTATTTCTGATGTGGAAACACAATCTGGTGATGAACATGAACAGAGTAACAATGATAATGATGATGTTCATGTTCATACTCAATCTAGTAATGATAATGATGTGGAGATAGAACCTTACATTGATCTTGATAACCCACAACCTAAGAATAAAAGATATGATAAAAGAGACTTTATTGCTAGGAAACATGGTAAAGAAAGAGAACCTTGGGTTCAAAAACCCATGCCTTTTCCTCCTAAGACTTCTAAGAATAAGGATGATGAAGAATTTGAGCGCTTTGTTGAAATTCTTAGACCTTTCCTTTTGTGTTTGCCTTAGACTGATATTTTGAAAATGTCTCCCTACGCTAATTAAATGAAAGATATTGTTACAAATAGAAGAAAGATATCGGAAGCTGAAATTTCCACCATGCTTGCTAATTACACATTTAAGGGTGGAATACCAAAGAAACTAGGAGATCCAGGAATACCAACTATACCATGCTCCATTAAAAGAAACTTTGTTAAACTTCTTTATGCGATTCAGGAGCCGGTGTTACTGTTATCCTCTCTCTTTATATAGGAGACTTGATTTGAATAAGTTTTCACCAACCTAAAATCTCTTTGCAATGGCTGATAAATCAACAGGTATACCCACCGGTATTTGTGAGGATGTGCGTGTCGTAGTTGCAAATGGTACTATCTTAACAGACTTTATTATTCTTGATATACCATAGGACGACAGTATGTCGATCATCCTTGGTAGACCCTTTTTGAACACTGCAGCGGCTGGTTTTGATTGCAACAATGGAAATGTCACTTTTCATGTTAATGGTAGTAAGCATGCGGTTGATACCTCCATTTTGCATCATGCTTTTATATCGATATTTATTGCATTATGGGTTGTTATTACACATTATGTCACAATATTTATGCCTATTCTCTCTTATTTTACAAGGTTTACATAAAGAGGGAGAATGCCGACAACTGGGATTCTGGGCTGGAAAAGGAGCAAATATTAGAGACCTATTCTGCACAGCTCCAAAAGTCCTGAAACTTTACAGAAGTTATTTTCGGAATATATAAAAAATACTGAGCACAAGAAGTACCAGAGGGGGGCCACTCACCAGCCACGAGGGTGGGGGGCGCGTCCTACCCCCTGGGCGTGAACCTACCTCATGGGCCCCCTGGTGGACCTCCGATGCCCATCTTCTGCTATATGGAGTCTTTCATTGAGGAAAAAATCATAAGAAAGCTTTCGGGATGAGACTTTGTCACCACGAGGCGGAACCTTGGCAGAACCAATCTAGGGCTCCGACGGAGCTGTTCTGTCGGGGAAACTTCCCTCCGGGAGGGGGAAATCATCACCAACGCTCCTCTCATCGGGAGGGGCCAATCTCCATCAACATCTTCACCAACACCATCTCCTCTCAAACCCTAGTTCGTCTCTTGTATCCAATTCTTGTCTCTAAGTCTGGGATTGGTACCTGTAGGTTGCTAGTAGTGTTGATTACTCCTTGTAGTTGATGCTAGTTGGTTTATTTGGTGGAATATCATATGTTCAGATCCTATATGCATATTAATACCCCTCTGATTATGAACATGAATATGCTTTGTGAGTAGTTACGTTTGTTCCTGAGGACATGGGAGAAGTCTTGCTATTAGTAGTCATGTGAATTTGGTATTCGTTCGATATTTTGATGAGATGTATGTTTTCTCGTCTAGTGGTGTTATGTGAACGTCGCCTACATGACACTTCACCATTATTTGGGCCTAGAGGAAGGCTTTGGGAAGTAATAAGTAGATGACGGGTTGCTAGAGTGACAAAAGCTTAAAGCCTAGTTTATGCGTTGCTTCGTAAGGGGCTGATTTGGATCCATAGGTTTCATGCTATGGTTAGGTTTACCTTAATACGTTTGTTGTAGTTGCAGACGCTTGCAATAGAGGTTAATCATAAGTGGGGTGCTTGTCCAAGTAAGGACAGTACCCAAGCACCGGTCCACCCACATACCAAATTCTCAACGTACCGAACGTGAATCAAATGAACGTGAGGAAAACTAGGTTGACGATAATTCCCACGTGTCCTCGGGAGCGCTTTTCTCTATATAAGAGTTTTTCCAGGCTTGTCCTTTGCTACAAAAAGGATTGGGCCACCTTGCTGCACTTTACTTACTTTTGTTACTTGTTGCTCGTTACAAATTATCTTATCACAAAACTATCTATTACCTATAATTTCAGTGCTTATAGAAAATACCTTGCTGAAAACCGCTTATCATTTCCTTCTGCTCCTCGTTGGGTTCGACACACTTACTTATCGAAAGGACTACGATAGATCCGCTATACTTGTGGGTCATCAAGAATCTTTTCTGGCGCTGTTGCCTGGGAGTGAAGCGACTTTGGTACGTGGAATTTGGTAAGGAAAAATTTATATGGTGTGCTGAAATTTACTATCACTTGTTACTATGGAAATTAATCCTCTGAGGGGCTTGTTCGGGGTATGTTCACCCCGGCCAGTAGAGCAAAGAGTTGCTCCTCAACCTACTCAACCTACTGAACCTACTGAAAATGAAAATGTCTTCTTTAAAATTCCTTCGGGTATGATAGAAAAACTGCTAGCTATTCCTTTTGCAGGAGATGGAACATTTCATCCTGATGAACACCTAATATATGTAGATGAAGTTTGTGGATTGTTTAAGCTTGCAGGTATGCCCGATGATGTTATCAAGAAGAAGGTCTTCCCTTTATCTTTGGAGGGAGATGCATTGACATGGTATATGCTACGTGATGATATGGGATCATGGAACTACAAACGATTGAAATAGGAATTTCATCAGAAGTTTTATCCTATGCATCTTGTTCATCGTGATCACAATTATATATATAATTTTTGGCCTCACGAAGGAGAAAGCATCGCTCAAGCTTGGGGGAGGCTTAAATCAATGTTATATTCATGCCCCAATCATGACCTCTCAAGATAAATGATTATCCAAAAAAATTATGCTTGGCTTTCTGATAACAATCACACCATGCTCGATACTTCTTGTGCTGGCTCTTTTATGATGAAGAGTATTGAATACAAATTGGATTTATTGGAAAGAATTAAACGCAACTCTGAAGATTGGGATTTCGACGAAGGTAAGGAGTCAGGTATGACACCTAAGTTTGATTGTGTTAAATCTTTTATGGATACCGATGTTTTCCATAAATTTAGCACTAAATATGGACTTGACTCTAAGATAGTAGCTTCTTTTTGTGAATCTTTTGCTACTCATGTTGATCTCCCAAAGGAGAAGTGGTTTAAATATCATCCTCCCATAGAAGTAAAAGTAGTTGCACCTATTAAAGTTGAAGAAAAGACTATCACTTATAATGATCCTATTGTTCCTACTCCTTATGTTCAGAAACCACATTTTCCTATTAGGATAAAAGAACATGCTAAAGCTTCAACTGTAGTTCATAAAAGCAATATTAGAACCTATACACCTCCTGAGCAAGTTAAAGTTGAACATAATATTGCTATTGTTAAGGATCTCTTGGCTGATAATATTGATGGGCATGCTATTTATTTCTGTGATGAAACTGCTAAATTGCTAAACCTTGTGCTAAAGATAAACATAGACCTGTGGTAGGCATGCTTGTTATTTCTGTTAAAATAGGAGATCATTGTTATCATGGCTTGTGTGATATGGGTGCTAGTGCTAGTGCAATACCTATTGACTTATACAAAGAAATTATGCACGATATTGCACCTACTAAGTTAGAAGATATTGATGTCACAATTAAACTTGCCAACAAAGATACTATTTCACCAATTGGGATTGTTAGAGATGTTGAAGTCTTGTGTGGGAAAACTAAATATCCTGCTAATTTTCTTGTTCTTGGTTCCCCACAAGATAGCTTTTGTCCCATTATATTTGGTAGACCCTTCTTAAACACTGTTAAAGCTAGGATAGACTGCAAAAAGGATGTTGTTACTATTGGTTTAGGTGATATGTCTCATGAGATCAACTTTTCTAAATTTCATAGACAACACTGTGAAGAGGAATTGCCTAGTAAAGATGAAATTATTAGTCTTGCTTCTATTGTCGTACCTCCTAGTGATCCTTTAGAACAATATTCGCTAGACCATGAAAATGATATGTTTATGAATGAAAGAAGGGAAATAGATGAGGTGTTCTTTAAACAGGGACCTATTCTGAAACACAAATTGTGTGTTGAATCTTAGGGGATCCTGCTCCACCCAAGGGCGATCCCGTATTTGATCTTAAACCATTGCCTGATACTCTTAAATATGCTTATCTTGATGAAAAGAAGATATATCCTGTTATTATTAGAGTTAACCTTTCAGAGAAGGAGGAAGAAAAATTATTGAAAACTCTGAAGAAGCACCGTGCTGCTATTGGATATACTCTTGATGATCTTAAGGGCATTAGTCCCACTCTATGTCAAAACAAAATAAATTTGGAAAAAGAGTTATTGATCACCAACGACGACTGAATCATAAGATGAAAGAAGTGGTAAGAAAAGAAATACTAAAGCTCCTTGAGGTGCGTATAAGTTATCCCGTTGCTGCTAGTTAGTGGGTAAGTCATGTCCATTGTGTTCCTAAGAAGGGAGGTATTACTGTCATTCCTAATGATAAAGATGAATTGATTCCGCAAATAATTGTTACAGGTTTAGGATGGTAATTGATTTCTGCAAATTAAATAAGGCTACTAAAAAGATCATTACCCCTTACCTTTCATTGATCAAATGCTAGAAAGATTATCCAAACATACACATTTTTGCTTTCTAGATGGTTATTCTGGTTTCTCTCAAATACCTGTATCAGCTGATGATCAATCTAAGACCACTTTTACTTGCCCTTTCGGTACTTTTGCTTATAGACGTATGCCTTTTGGTTTATGTAATGCACTTGCTACCTTTCAAAGATGCATGATGGCTATATTTTCTGATTTTTGTGAAAACATATGTGAGGTATTCATGGATGATTTCTCTGTTTATGGATCCTCTTTTGATCGAGTTTTGCAGAGATGTGAAGAAACTAAACTTGTCTTGAATTGGGAGAAATGCCACTTTATGGTTAATGAAGGTATTGTCTTGGGGCACAAAATTTCTGAAAGGGGCATTGAAGTTGATAAAGCTAAAGTTGATGCTATTGAAAAGATGCCGTGTCCCAAGGACATCAAAGGTATAAGAAGTTTCCTTGGTCATGCCGGCTTTTATAGGAGGTTCATTAAGGACTTCTCAAAAATTTCTCGGCCTCTGACTAATTTATTACAAAAAGATATACCATTCGTCTTTGATGATGACTGTGTAGAAGCATTTGAAACACTTAAGAAAGCATTAACCTCTGCACCTATCATTCAGCCACCTGATTGGAATTTACCTTTTGAAATTATGTGTGATGCTAGTGATTATGTTGTAGGTGTTATTCTAGGGAGAAGAGTTGATAAGAAACTAAATGTTATTCAATATGCTAGTAAAACTCTAGACAATGCCGAGAGAAATTATGCTACTACTGAAAAAGAATTCTTAGTAGTTATATTTGCTTGTGATAAGTTCAGACCATATATTGTTGATTGTAATAACTATTCACACGGATTATGCTGCTATTAAATATCTTATGGAAAAGAAAGATGCTAAACCTAGACTTGTTAGATGGGTTCTCTTGCTACAAGAATTTGATTTGCATATTATTGACAGAAAGGGAGCTGAGAACCCCGTTGCAGACAACTTGTCTAGGTTAGAGAATGTTCTTGATGACCAACTACCTATTGATGATAGTTTTCCTGACGAACAATTAAATGTCATAAATGCTTCTCGAACTGCTCCATGGTATGCTGATTATGCTAATTATATTGTTGCTAAATTTATACCACCTAGTTTCACATACCAGCAAAACAAAAGGTTCTTCTATGATTTAAGACATTACTTTTGCGATGACCCACATCTTTATAAAGAAGGAGTAGATGGTGTTATTAGACGTTGTGTACCTTAGAATGAACAGGAACAGATCCTACGCAAGTGTCACTCGGAAGCTTATGGAGGACACCACGCTGGAGATAGAACTGCACATAAGGTATTCCAATCCGGTTTTTATTGGGCTACTCTCTTCAAGGATGCCTGTAAGTTTGTCTTATCTTGTGATGAATGTCAAATAATTGGTAATATTAGTAGACATCAAGAAATGCCTCTGAATTGTTCACTTCTTATTGAACCATTTGATGTTTGGGGCTTTGATTATATAGGACCGTTTCCTGCCTCTAATGGATATACACATATTTTAGTTGTTGTTGATTACGTTACTAAGTGGGTAGAAGCTATTCCAACTAGTAGTGCTGAACATAACACCTCTATTAAGATGCTTAAAGAAGTTATTTTTCCGAGGTTTGGAGTCCCTAGATATTTAATGACTGATGGTAGTTCACATTTTATTCATGGTGCTTTCCGTAAAATGCTTGCTAAGTATGACGTTAATCATAGAATTGCATCTCCTTATCACCCACAGTCTAGTGGTCAACTAGAATTGAGCAACAGAGGGATTAAATTAATTTTGCAAAATACTGTTATAGATCTAGAACAAATTGGTCCAAGAAACTTGATGATGCATTATGGGCCTATAGAAATAGATATAAAAATCCTATGGGTATGTCTCCGTATAAAATAGTTTATGGAAAAGCATGTCACTTACCTCTCGAACTAGAACATAAGGCTTATTGGGCTATTAAAGAGCTCAACTATGATTTCAAACTTACCGGTGAGAACAGGTTATTTGACATTAGCTCACTTGATGAATGGAGAACCAAAGCCTATGAGAATGCCAAATTGTTTAAAGAAAAAGTTAAAAGATGCCATGACAAAAGGATACAAAAGCGTGAGTTTAATGTAGGTGATTATGTATTGCTATACAACTCTTGTTTAAGATTTTTTGCAGGAAAGCTTCTCTCTAAATGGGAAGGTCCTTACGTTATCGAGGAGGTCTATCGTTCCGGTGCCATAAAAATCAACAACTTTGAAGGCACAAATCCGAATGTGGTGAATGGTCAAAGAATCAAACATTATATCTCAGGTAAGCCTATAAATGTTGAAACCAATGTTATTGAAACCATAACCCCGGAGGAATACATAAAGGACACTTTCCGGAACGTTTTAGAGTCCGAAAAGGAATAGATACATGGTACGGTAAGTAAACCGACTCCAAAACAGTTCTAATGGCAATTTTTCTCCGTTTTGGAATATTTAGAAAAATAGAAAAATAAGAAGCAGTCCGGGAAGGACACAAGGGCTCCACGAGGGTGGAGGGCGTGCCCTACCCCCTGGGCGCGCCCCCTACCTCGTGGGCACCTCGTGCACTCTACGGACTCCGTTTTCTTGCATGTTACGTATTTTGGTCGGTAAAAATTCATTATATAATCTCCTGGAGGCTTTGACTCCTGTATCACGCAAATATCTCTCGTCTTTGTTTCGAGCTGTTTTTCTGACAGATATAGGTCGTCATGTCGTCTTCAAGTGCCCCCAAGGACAAGTTCTTCGAGAAGGTCATCAACCCCTACCTCGCGGAGGTGCTGCAACACCCTCAAACCATTGAGATGCGTGAGGGGTTGTTGCACATCCGCGATGTTGAGGGACCAAGGAAGACCGGAAGCACGGAGGCACGGAGGCAAGGCTCGAGGCATTGGAGTAACAAGTTTTCAAGTGACAAGAGACGGTGGAGCATGGACTCAACTCCAATCACATTATGATCACGGAGTTCGGCAACAACCACAAGCTAGACGTCAAGGTCATTGGGGAGGCCATCTTCAAGCTGCATGAGAAAATCGAGCACCTCCAAGTCCAGCTCTATGACATGCAAAATCAAAACTGTGAGTATGAATATAGATTCAAAAGGATGAGTTTGGCTGCAGATTTGAGGACTCAGGAGACTCGATCATCCTTCTATAATGGCGAGCCTATGCCTTGGAAGAGGGACGACAAGCCTACATCATCAACAACTCCAACTCCTTCACCGGTTAAAAAGATATGATCACATGGGTATGGGCACTCCCCTTGGCAACTGCCAATCTTGGGGGAGGTGCCCCGGTATCGTATCACCATCACCTTCATCTTTACCATTTTCTTAGTTCGATACTTTTGATAATATTTTGATCTAGTAGAATAAAAGTTTTTAGTATGATCTAGTTTTGAGTTTTGTTTTATGATCCCTCTATGTAATCGAGTCCGTGAGCTATGTAATAAAGATTAGTGTTGAGTCAAGGGCTTGTTGATTTTGTTATGATCTTGAGGGAATAAAATAAAAGAGAAGAAATAAAGAGAATAAAAGAGATCATATGGATCTTATGGAGAGTAATGAGCTCACATATAAAGAGTATGATGAATAAAATTTGTTAAGAGTTGACAAACCTGGTTTCGGTCATCGTTGCAATTAATAGGAAGTAATAAAGAAAGAGAGGTCTTCACATATAAATATACTATCTTGGACATCTTTTATGATTGTGAGCTCTCATTAAAATACGATATGATAAAGAGTTGACGTTGGACAAGGAAGACAACGTAATGGGTTATGTTTACTTACATCTAAGAAAAATTATATTGCCATGGATCATCCAACATGGTTGAGCTTGCCTTTCCCCCTCATGCTAGCTAAACTCTTTGCACCAAGTAGACATACTGCTTGTGCTTTCAAATACCCTTAAACCTAGTTTTGCCATGAGAATCCACCATATCTACCTATGGATTGAGTAAGATCCTTCAAGTAAGTTATCATTTGTGCAAGAAATAAAAATTTCTCTCTAAATATGTATGACTTATTAGTGCCGGAGAAAATAAGCTTTATACGATCTTGTGATGTGGAAGAAATAAAAGCGACGGACTGCATAATAAAGGTCCATATCACAAGTGGCAATATAAAGTGACGTTCTTTTGCATTAAGATTTTGTGCATCCAACCATAAAAGCGCATGACAACCTTTGCTTCCCTCTGCGAAGGGCCTATCTTTTACTTTTATCTCCCACCTTACATAAGAGTCATGGTGATCTTCACCTTTCCTTTTTACATTTTATCTTTTGGAAAGCACAATATGTTGGAAAGATCCTTGTATATATGGCTAATTGGATGTGAGTTTTCATGAACTATTACTGTTGACATTACCCTCAAGGTAAAACGTTGGGAGGCAAAACTATAAGCCCCTATCTTTCTCTGTGTCCGATTAAGACTTCATACCCATAAATATTGCGTGAGTGTTAGCAATTGTGAAAGACTAAAAGATGGTTGAGTATGTGGACTTGCTGAAAAGCTCTTATATTGACTCTTTCCTGTGTTATGATAAATTGCAATTGCTTCAATGACTGAGATTATAGTTTGTTAGTTTTCAATGAAGTTCATGATTCATACTTGGAATTGTGATTGAATTGTTACTCTAGCATAAGAGATCATATGACAATAATTATATAAGCTGTTTTTCTAAGAATGATCATGATGCCCTCATGTCCGTATTCTATTTTTATCGACACCTCTATCTCTAAACATGTGGACGTATTTCTCGATTTCGGCTTTTGCTTGAGGACAAGCGAGGTGTAAGCTTGGGGGAGTTGATACGTCCGTTTTTCATCATGCTTTTATATCGATATTTATTGCATTATGGGCTGTTATTACACATTATGTCACAATATTTATGCCTATTCTCTCTTATTTTACAAGGTTTACATAAAGAGGGAGAATACCAGCAGCTACGATTCTGGGCTGGAAAAGGAGCAAATATTAGAGACCTATTCTACACAGCTCCAAAAGTCCTAAAACTTCACAGAAGTTATTTTCATAGTGCAAGAAGTACCAGAGGGGGGCCACTCGCCAGCCACGAGGGTGGGGGGCGCGCCCCCTACCTTGTGGAACCCCTGGTGGCCCTCCGATGCTCATCTTCTGCTATATGGAGTCTTTCGTTAAGGAAAAAAACATAAGCAAGCTTTCCGGACAAGACTCCGCTGCCACGAGGCGGAACCAATCTAGGGCTCCGGCGGAGCTGTTCTGCTAGGGAAACTTCCCTCTGGGAGGGGGATATCATCACCATCGTCATCACCAACGCTCCTCTCATCGG
Source organism: Triticum monococcum (assembly GCA_034509565.1). Taxonomy (NCBI): domain Eukaryota; kingdom Viridiplantae; phylum Streptophyta; class Magnoliopsida; order Poales; family Poaceae; genus Triticum; species Triticum monococcum. Next base: position 282,544,342 of record CM067842.1, read on the forward strand.
GAGGGGGCCAATATCCATCAACATCTTCACCAGTACCATCTCCTCTCAAACCCTAGTTCATCTCTTGTATCCAATTCTTGTCTCAATGTCTGGGATTGGTACCTCTAGGTTGCTAGTAGTGTTGATTACTCCTTGTAGTTGATGCTAGTTGGTTTATTTGGTGGAAGATCATATGTTCAGATCCTATATGCATATTAATACCCCTTTGATTATGAACATGAATATGCTTTGTGAGTAGTTACATTTGTTCCTGAGGACATGGGAGAAGTCTTGCTATTAGTAGTCATGTGAATTTGGTATTCGCTCGATATTTTGATGAGATGTATGTTGTCTCTCCTCTAGTGGTGTTATGTGAACGTCGACTACATGACACCTGACCATTATTTGGGCCTACAGGAAGGCATTAGGAAGTAATAAGTAGATGATGGGTTGCTAGAGTGACAGATGCTTAAACTCTAGTTTATGCATTGCTTCGTAAGGGGCTGATTTGGATCCATATGTTTCATGATATGGTTAGGTTTACCTTAATACTTTTGTTGTAGTTGCCGATGCTTGCAATAGAGGCTAATAATAAGTGGGATGCTTGTCCAAGTAAGTAAACTACCCAAGCACCGGTCCACGCACATACCAAATTATCAAAGTACCGAATGTGAATCATATCAAAGTGATGAAAACTAGCTTGACGATAATTCCCATGTGTCCTCGGGATCACTTTTCTCTATATAAGAGTTTGTCCCGGCTTGTACTTTGCTAAAAAAAATGATTGGGCCACCTAGATGCACTTTATTTACTTTTGTTACTTGTTGCTCTTTACAAATTATCTTATCACAAAACTATCTATTACCTATAATTTCAGTGCCTGCAGAGAATACCTTGCTGAAAACCGCTTATCATTTCCTTCTGCTCCTCTTTGGGTTCGACACTCTTACTTATCGAAAGGACTACGATAGATCCCAAATACTTGTGGGTCATCAATGGTACACTTTCCTAAGAAACAACCTCAAGCAAATAATATCAATTCTATTGGAAAATTTTCAACAATTACTATTTGAGGTTTTGAATTCCCTATTCCTACTGAATTATCTATGCAATAAAAAATGACCACAAAAGAAAAGTTCTCCAAATGCCCTGAAAATTTAATATGATTTTTCTGCATTATTTGAAAATATTGGCACTTAACACACCCCAGGGGGTGCACCTGTGAGCCACAAGCTCGCAGGGCTCGCCCAACAAGCTCATGGGGCCCAAGTAGGCCCCCTCAATATTGTTGCCACCCATGCACTTGTTGTTTGATACGTCCATTTTGCATCATGTTTTCATACTGTTATTTATAATGTTTTTATTCATAATAACGATATCTGGAGTAATTCCAATGCATGTTCTCTCATAATATGCAAGGTTTACACAAAGAGGGAGAATGTCGGCAGCTGGAATTCTGGACCTGAAAAAGCTACGTCAGAGTTACCTATTTTTCACATCTCCAAATGAGCTGAAAATTTACGAAGAATTGTTTTGGAAAATATAAAAAGTATCGGAGTAAACTACTGGAGGGGGCCCAGCTGGTGCGTAGAAGACACCAGGGCGCGCCTGGGCCCCCAGGCGCACCCTGGTGGGCTGTGCTCAACGCGGCAAACCTCCGGTGCCCATCTTGTGGTATATAGGCCATTTTGTCCTAGGAAAAATAAAGAGAGGACTTTCAGGAAGGAGCACCGCCGTCTCGAGGCGGAACTTGGGCTGGAACACTTCTTCCCTCCGGCGGAGCGATTCTATTAGGGGAACTCCCCCTGCCCTCGGAGGGGGAAACCGAAGCCATCGTCATCACCAACAACCCTCTAATCTTTGGGAGGGAAATCTCCATCAACATCTTCAACAACACCATCTCCTCTCAAACCCTAGTTCATCTCTTGTGTTCAATCTTTGTAGCAGAACCTCAGATTGGTACCTGTGGGTGACTAGTAGTATTGATTACATCTTGTAGTTGATTACTATTTGGTTTATTTGGTGGAAGATTATATGTTCAGATCCATTATGCTATTTAATACCCCTGTGTTCTTGAGCATGATTATCATTTGTGAGTAGTTACTTTTGTTCTTGAGGTCATGGGAGAAGTCATGTTGTAAGTAATGATGTGAATTTGATATGTGTTCGATATTTTGATGATATGTATGTTGTGATTCCCTTAGTGGTGTCATGTGAACGTTGACTACATGGCACTTCACCATATTTGGGCCTAAGGGAACACATTTTGGAGTAGTTATTAGATGATGGGTTGCTAGAGTGATAGAAGCTTAAACCCTAGTTTATGCGCTACTTCGTAAGGGACCAATTTGGATCCAAATGTTTAATGCTATGGTTAGATTTTATCTTAATACTTTTCTCGTAGTTGCGGATGCTTGCGAGGGGGTTAATCATAAGTAGGAGGTTTATTCAAGTAAGAACCACACCTAAGCACCAATCCACCCGCATATCAAATTATCAAAGTAGCGAACACGAAGCAAACAAACATGATGAGAGTGTCTCGATGAAATTCTTGTGTACCCTCAAGAACGCTTTGATTATGATAGGAGACCGTTTTGGCCTATCCTTTGCCACAAAAGGGTTGAGCTACCTTGCTGCACTTTATTTACCATTGCCGTTACTTCCTCGTTACAAATTGTCTTGCTATCAAACTACCTGTTACCGACAATTTTAGTGCTTGCAGGAAATACCTTGCTGAAAACCACTTGTCATTTCCTTCTACTCCTCGTTGGGTTTGACACTCTTACTTATCGAAAGGACTACGATTGATGCCCTACACTTTTGGGTCATCAAGACTCTTTTCTGGCACCACTGCCGGGAGTGAAGCGCTCTTGGTAAGTGCAAATTAGTAAGGAAAATTTATTACTACATGCTGAAATTTATTGTCACTTTCTATGATGGAAAACCATGCTTTGAGGGGTTTGTTCGGGGTATCTTCACCTCAATGGGAACCACAATTAGTTGCCCCTGAACCTACTGCGCCTACTCAAAATATTGTTTATGAAATTCCTTTGGTTATGATAGAACAACTGCTAGCTAATCCTTATACAGGAGATGGAACTGAACATCCTAATATGCACTTGATATATGTGGATGAAATTTGTGGATTATTTAAGCTTGCAGGTTTACCATGAGATGAAGCTAAGTATAAGGTTTTCCCTTTATATTTTAAGGAAAAAGCATTCACATGGTATAGGCTATGTGTTGATAGTGGATCTTGGAATTGGATTCAACTGAAATTGGAATTTCACCAATTTTTTTATCCTATGCATCTATTTCATTGCAATCGGAATTATATATATATAATTTTTGGCCTGGGTTAAGTTAATGTTATATTCATGCCCCAATCATGAGCTCTGAAGAGAAATTATTATTAAGAATTTTTATGCTCGGCTTTCTCATGATGATCGATCCATGCTCGATACTTCTTGTGTTGGTTCTTTTATAAAGAAGACTATTGAACTCAGGTAGGATCCTTTAGAAAGAATAAAACGCAACTCTGAAGATTGGGAACTTGATGAAGGTAAAGAGTCAAGTATTAAGCTTAAGTTTGATTGTGTTGATTTTTTTATGAATAGCGATCGCTTTCACAAGTTTAGCACTAAATATGGACTTGACTTTTAGATAGTAGGCTCCTTTTGTGAATCATTTTCTACTCATGTTGATCTCCCTAAGGAGAAGTGGTTTAAATATCATCCACCTATTAAAGAATAAATTAAAGAACTGACAATAGCTAAAGATGAAACTATCATTTACAATGTTGATCCAGTTGTGCCTACTGCTTATATTGGAAAAACACCTTTCCCTGTGAGGATAAAGGAACATGCTAAGCTTTCAACTGTGGTTCGCAAAAGTAATATCAAAGCATCTAGACCTACAGAACAAATCAAAGTAGAATCTAGTGTTGCTATGGTTAAAGATCTCCTGGTAGAAAATATTGATGGGCATGTTATTTACTTCTATGATGAAGCTACTAGAATTGCTAAACCCGATGAAAAAGATAAACATAGACATGTTGCTGGCATGCCTATTGTCTCAGTTAAAATAAGAGATCATTGTTATCATGGTTTATGTTACTTGGGTGCTAGCGTGAGTGCTATTCCTTTTACTTTATATCAAGAAATCATGAATTGACATATCACCCGCTGAAATAGAAGACATAGTTTTTACTATTAAAGTTGCTAATAGAGACACTATCACACCGCTTGGGATGGTTAGAGATGTTGAAGTCTTGTGTGGGAAAGTAAAATATCATACTGATTTTCTAGTTCTTGGTTCCCCACAAGATGATTTCTGTCCCATTATTTTTGGTAGACCTTTCTTGAACACCGCTAATGCTAAAATAGATTGTGAGAAAGAAACTATCGGTGTTAGTTCCGTTGATGAGTCCCATGAGTTTAATTTCTCCAATTTTAGTAGACAACCTCATAAGAAAGAATTACCTAATAAGGATGAAATAATTGGTCTTGCTACTATTGTCATGCCTCCTACTGATCCACTAGAACAATATTTGTTGGACCATGAAAATGATATGCATGTGCATGAAATAAATGAAATAGATAAAAATTTCTTTGAACAACGACCTTTGCTTAAACACAATTTCCCTATTAAAACTCTAGGAGGTCCTCCTCCACCTAAGGTTGATCCTGTGTTTGAATTAAAACAATTGCCAGAAACTTTGAAATAAGCTTATCTTGATGAGAAAAGGATATATCATGTTATTATTAGAGCTAACCTTTCATAACATGAAGAAGAAAGATTATTGAAAATTCTGAAGAAGCACCGAGAGCTGCTATTGGGTATACTCTTGATGATCTTAAGGAAATTAGTCCCACTCTCTGTCAGCACAAGATTAATATGGAACCTGATGCTAAACCCGTTGTTGATCACCAATGATGTTTCAATCCTAAGATGAAAGAAGTGGTAAGAACTGAAATATTAAAGCTTGTTGAAGTAGGTATAATCTATCCCATAGTTGATAGTAGATGGGTTAGTCCCGTTCATTGTGTCCCTAAGAAGGGAGGTATTATTGTTGTTCCCAATGATAAAAATGAACTTATTCCACAAAGAATTGCCACTGGTAATAGAATGGTAATTGATTTTAGAAAATTGAATAAAGCAACTAGAAAAGATCATTACCCTTTGCCTTTTATTGATCAAATGTTGGAAATATTATCTAAGCACACACAATTTTGTTTCCTTGATTCATGTTTTTCTCAAATAGATATTTCACAACCTGATGAAGAGAAAAACACCTTTACTTGACCTTTTCGAGCTTATGCTTATAGACGTATGCCTTTTGGCTTATGCAATGCACCTGCTACATTGCAAAGATGTATGACTCCTATATTCTCTAATTTTTGTGAAAAGATTGTTGAGGTTTTCATGGATGACTTTTTTGCTTACGGAACTTATTTTGATTATTGCTTAAGCAACCTTGATCGAGTTTTGGAGAGATGTGAGCAAACTAATCTTGTCTTGAATTCGGAGAAGTGCCACTTTATGGTTAATGAAGGTATTGTCTTGGGACATAAAAATCTCTGAACGAAGTATTGAGGTGTGTCGGTGCAACAAACCCCGGGTCTGTTTCCCAGACCCCGCACATGCCTAAGATCAAGATTACAACGTCCAAGACCAGACCAAGTACAATAGATCAACTCTTTGAAGAAGCAGAGTGCGGATCAAGAAGACCAAGTCAAGCCAAAGAAGCAAGATACCACTACGGGAAAACCTCCCTTGCCGGGAGGCGAGCCTGGTGAGGTCGGGTTCACACAGGAAGCAAGCCTCAAGACTATCCCAGCAGGCCTGTCGGGGCTTACAGAGGCAAACTACCCAATAAGGCTCCACCGCACCACCTCATAGCAACACAAATCATCGATCAGTGCGGTGTCAAGCCCCCGAGTGACTAAGTGGCTGTTTCTTACCACATGGCAGCCACTTTTGATGGAAATCACCTCCAAATGACACCCGTCCAGTGATGTGTCATGCAGAAAGGAGAGAAGGTGGCCGAACAGCCCGGTAAGGCTTGTCGGGAAGGCTTTGATGTGACTCCAAGCGGCGCATTTAATGCGCACTGCCCTGTCTACTGAGTTAGGTATGATAGCACTGTTTGCTATCCAATCAGTACACAATGACTAATTTGCCACCGTGGTGACCCCTTGGTCTATAAAAGGAGGCCCATGGCAACCATGGAAAGGATTCAGACCCTTTTACACTCATACGCGCGTAGCTGCCCTCGCCCCGAGGCAACCCTACCGGGCTAGAGCGCTGCATTTCCACCACAATCCACCAAAGCAGGAGTAGGGTTTATGCCTCGCAGCGGCCCGAACATAGGTAAAATCGCCCGTGTGATCTCTGTCGTTTTGTGCGATGCTCTCCGCTCTTTGTGCAATGTCCCCATCCCCCTGTCAAACCACAAGTGGCTCATGGCCCCATAGGTGGCTGTGGTTTCCCACGACATCTTTGGCGCGCCAGGTAGGTGGGTAGTGCTTGTGCGAACCCGAGAAGCATATGTAGTGCGTCATCTTCATCATCGTTCCCTTCTTCAATGGCTCCATCATCCATGGCACCCTAGAAGAAACTCGGTGCCGCCTCCAAGCCATCATCCTCGAAGGCCCCGCCGCGCGTGACCACCAACCCCGCGGGTGCTACGGGGACACTTGGGGATGTGGACGCTGCTGCGGATGCGGTCGATGCAGGCGGCAGCGTCACTGATACGTCTCCAACGTATCTATAATTTTTGATTGCTCCATGCTATATTATCTTCTGTTTTGGATGTTTATGGGCTTTATTATACACTTTTATATTATTTTTGGGACTAACCTATTAACCCAGAGCCCAGTTCCAGTTTTTGTTTTTTTTCCTATTTTAGGGTTTCAAAGAAAAGGAAAATCAAACGGAGTCCAATTGACCTGAAACTTCACGGAACTCATTTTTGGAAGGAAAGCAACCCGGGAGACTTGGAGTCTACGTCAAGGAAGCTTCAAGGAGGCCACGAGGTAGGGGCACGCCCACCCCCCCTAGGGCGCGCCCTCCACCGTCGTGGGCCCCTTGTGGACCCCCTGACGTACTTCTTCCGCCTATATATCTCCATATACCCTAAAACTACCAAAGAACACAATAGATCGGGAGTTCTACCGCCAGAAGCCTCCGTAGCCACCGAAAGCCAATCTAGACCCGTTCCGGCACCCTGCCGGAGGGGGCAATCCCTCTCCGGTGGCCATCTTCATCATCCCGGTACTCTCCATGACAAGGAGGCAGTAGTTCTCTCTCGGAGCTGAGGGTATGTACCAGGAGCTATGTGTTTGATCTCTGTCTCTCTCGTGTTCTTGAGGTGGTACGATCTTGATTTATCGCGAGCTTTTCTGTTATAGTTGGATCTTATGTTTCTTCTCCCCCTCTACTCTCTTGTAATGGATTGAGTTTCCCTTTGAAGTTATCTTATCGGATTGAGTCTTTAAAGATTTGAGAACACTTGATGTATGTCTTGCCGTGTGTATCTGTGGTGACAATGGGATACCACGTGACTCATTTGATTTATGTTTTGGTGATCAACTTGCGGGTTCCGCCCATGAACCTATGCATAGGGGTTGGCACACGTTTTCGTCGCGATTCTCCGGTAGAAACTTCGGGGTGCTCTTTGAGGTTCTATGTGTTGGTTGAATAGATGAATCTGAGATTGTGTGATGCATATCGTATAATCATACCCACGGATACTTGAGGTGACATTGGAGTATCTAGGTGACATTAGGGTTTTGGTTGATTTGTGTCCTAAGGTGTTATTCTAGTACGAACTCTAGGGCTGTTTGTGACACTTATAGGAATAGCCCAACGGATTGATTGGAAAGAATAACTTTGAGGTGGTTTCGTGCCATACCATAATCTCTTTGTTCGTTCTCCGCTATTAGTGACTTTGGAGTGACTCTTTGTTGCATGTTGAGCGATAGTTATGTGATCCAATTATGCTATTATTGTTGAGGGAACTTGCACTTGCGAAAGTATGAACCCTAGGCCTTGTTTCAATGCATTGCAATACCGTTTACGCTCACTTTTATCATTAGTTACCTTGCTGTTTTTATAATTTCAGATTACAAATACCTTTATCTACTATCCATATACCACTTGCATCACCATCTCTTCGCCGAACTGGTGCACCTACATAATTTACCATTGTATTGGGTGTGTTGGGGACACAAGAGACTCTTTGTTATTTGGTTGCAGGGTTTCTTGAGAGATACCATCTTCATCCTACGCCTCCTACGGATTGATAAACCTTAGGTCATCCACTTGAGGGAAATTTGCTACTGTCCTACAAACCTCTGCAATTGGAGGCCCACCAACCTCTACAAGAAGAAGGTTGTGTAGTAGACATCAGTCACCACCTCCCTTGTGGCCGAAATAGGAGTAGGAGGCACCGGAGACGAACAACACCAACAGCATCCCAGCAGCCACGCTCAACAAGGTACGGGTGGAGAGATCATTCTGTCCGCGACTCTCCGCCTGGCCGAAGGCCATAGCCACAGCGGTGACACTCGCTCTGGGGCGAATCACAATCCTCCAGCCGCCCCCACTGTGGGCGCGACCGCATGGCATGTGCCACCCCCAGAGCAAGCTAACCCAATCAATGCACCGAACGGAGCCACTGGTCCACAAGCGCCTCCAGCTTGCCCCCACGCCATCTTGGCGACTGGCTCCCAACGATGAGAGCACGGTGCGACCACTACTGTCACCATCAGGAGCCGGGCGATGTTACGATCCTCATGGATATCCATGCCAAGCACCGCTTCAAAGGCCATGGCACGGGCCCAACTGTTGTTGATATTTTTGCCAGCAGCCCATCAGCTGCATGAGTGGTGAGCCACCATTTAGAGCCTGATTGGTTTCGCTGAGGCGGGAGGATCACAGCGAGCTAGCCTGCCACGGCCTCCCCACGCAACGACAACAACTCACACTGCTGGCCGCGCGGAAGGGGACAACCCTATGGTGCAGTCACCTCCACTACAGCCAGTGCGGGAGCCGCATGACCAAGAACCCGATGACGTCTCAATGTCTTTGTACGACCCTTGAACACGTCCAAGCCAACAGCGAGTTCTGAAGGGAAGAGGCGCGTGTCACCATCGAGCGACGCCGCGACACCCATCGCTAGTCTAACGGGCATGATGGCCCCAATGTCGACAAGCCCGCACTCGTCGAACGCGGGTACCTGCCTTTCGTGACTGGGTTCCCTGCCTTCACCCATGAATTGCGCCAAGTCCATTGGCCATCTGCCGCACGTTGAAGCCAGAGATACCAAAGAAGGGTGATGGGAGACTGAACCCGGCAGAGTTCTTGAGCATCTACATCATCGCTATTCAAGCTGCTGGGGGAAGAGATGAGAAGGTGTTCGCCAACTACTTCCATTTAGCACTCAAGCCAAATGTGAGGTCTTGGCTAATGCACCTGTGGGAGAACTCCATTTAGACCTGGGCTGACCTATGCCATGAGTTCGTTGGCGCCTTCATGGCGGCCACCAAGAGCCAAGGCGGCACAGTGACTTGCAACTCCTCCCGGAGAAGGAAGGAGAGACTCTGCGGAAGTAAATGCAGAAGTTCAGCCGAGTGCACAAGAATATTCTAGATATCCACCTGGCAGTTGTGATCTGCGTTCCAGTCCAACGTGCGCAATCGACGGATCCATTCCAAGATGAACGTTCCATTCCCAAGACTGTGAAGGAGCTTTATACTCTAGTGGATAAGTGTGCTCGAGTAGAGGAGGGGAGGAGGCTCCCCGAAGAAGAGGATGGCATCGACATCGACTCAGAGTATGATGACGAGGCCACCATTCAGAAGAAGAAGAACAAGAAGCACAATAAAACACTCAAGGATAAGGTAGTGATGACCGTTGAGGGATCGGGCATGCCTAGTACCGGTAAGAAGGCCAAGACTAACGTACTCGGCAAGGAAGTTGCCGCGTGCACTGATTGCTGGGAAGCCGAAGCTACCGAGAAGGTTGGGAAAGATGATGGGTCATATTGCAAGATCCATCGGCCCAAGGGCCACGATCTCCAGGAGTGTCATTAGGTTGAGCAGCTCGTCAAGAAGCAGAGGGATGAATATGAGAAGCGTGATAAGGAAAAAGGTCAGCATAGCGCCGGTGAGAAGGGACGAGGTGGTGGAGCAAGCCGCCCCGACAAGACTCCTCAGAATCAAGGAAAACCCACCAAAGGCCGTGAGAAGGATAATTGCAATGATGAGAGTGATGGAGGGAATGAAGAGGAAACCAGCGAGTAGGAATTCTAGAAAGCCACTAACGCCGTGTGCATTAACGGGGCTGCATCTCTACACTCCTCTCACCGCCAACTTAAACAGTGGGCGCGTGAAGTCAATGCCATGGAGCCAACAACGGACACTTGGAGGCCGCTCAAGTGGTCCCGCACGCCCATCATCTTCAACGAAGAGGACCACCCTGAACACATCACTGCGGTAGGGTGCTTGCCTTTGTTAGTCTCACCAACAATCCGCAACCTGAAAGTCACAAAGATGTTGGTTGTCGCCGGGGCTGGGTTGAATCTGATTTCTGCAAAGGTCATCAACAAACTTTAGATAGCAGAGAAGAGCTCAAGGTCACTGGCACGTTCCAAGGAATAAACCCCGGCAGGAGTCGTCCTAAGGGGATGATCACGCTGTCGGTGACATTCGAGGGAGAGTTGAATTACCAAACTGAGAAGGTCGTGTTTGATGTGGTCGACCTCCCCCTGCCGTACAATGGAATCCTTGGTTTCCCAGCTCTGGACAAATTCCTGGTGGCATCCCACAATGCCTACAACACCTTGAAGATGCCAGGGCCAATAGGCTTCATTTCCTTTCCATCAGACGAGAAACATGCAATCATTTGCGTGGACAAGATTTACATGGAAGCAGTCGTGGTAGAGGCCGCTGAAGCTACTGTTCCCGCCAAGGAAAGTAATGGAAAGAAGAAAGCTAACAAGGACGCCAGCAAGGAATCCAGGAAGCATACCTCTTCGGAGTGTGCTGCGCATGTTGATGACTTGCCGAATAGTTCCGATAGCAAGAGATCCAAGGCCGCTGCGCCTGCTGTGAAAAGGTCCCGATAGGGTTGGCTGGTGCTGATGGTACTTTCACTATTAGTGCCACTCTAGATGACAAATAGGAAAGCATGCTCGTTGCCTTCCAGCGGGTGAATATCGATGTGTTTGCCTGGCAACCATCTGATATCCCCATATTTCCCAAGGAGGTAATCGAGCACCACCTTGATGTCTGACCACATGCCCGACCCATCAAGCAAATGGTCCGAAAGCAAGCCTTGAAGCAGCAATAGTTCATTGCCGAGGAGATCAAGAAACTTGAGGCAGCTGGTCTGGTCAGAGAAGTACTGCATCCAACATGGTTAGCAAATCCTGTGGTGGTGCGCAAGGCTAATGGGAAATGGAGGTTGTGCATATATTTTATGGATTTGAACAAGCCATGCCCGAAGGACCCATTTCCCTTGCCGCGCATCGATCATACTGTGGATTCAACCTCCAGGTTTGACTTGCTCTCTTTTCTGTATGCATACTCTGGATATCATCGCATGCTTATGTCCAAGGAAGACGAAGAGAATAATGCGTTCATCACCCCGTGTGGCACATACTGCTTTGTGCGGATGCATTTCGGGTTGAAGAGCGATGGATCCAGTTTTGCAAGGGCAGTCCAGATTGGTTTTGAGTCACAGTTGCACAAAAACATTGAAGCTTACATAGATGATATTGTGGTCAAGACTAAGGACAGATCGACCCGCATTCAAGATTTGGAAGAGATGTTTGCTAATCTGCGCAAGATCAACTTGAAGTTGAACCCAGAGAAGTGTGTGTTTCGCATTCCTTCTGGCAAGCTACTTTGCTTCTTTGTGTCCCACTAGGGGACAGAGGCAAAGCACGACAAGATCAAGTCTATCGAGCAGATTCAAGCACCCAAGACAAATAAGGACGTAAGGCGTTCGATTGGATGTGTTGCCACGCTCAGTAGGTTAATTTCCATGTCTACCAAGCATTCCTTGTCATTCTTCAAAATCTTGAAGAAGGTAGGACCCGTGGAATGGACTCTAGGGGCTGACACTGCGATGCAAGATTTGAAGGCCAACTTGTCCTCTGTACCCACTTTGGTTTCTCCCAAACCACAGCAGCCATTGCTGCTATACATGGCGGCAACTAATCAAGTTGTTAGTGCAGCACTAGTGGCGCAGCGGGAAGTGGAAGGAGTGGTAGCCACAGACAGTGTCTCCTCTGGAGATGGACGTGAGCACACCACAACAAGGTCAGATGCAGATCAAGATAGAATAGAGCAAGGCAGTAGAGACAACCCCAAGGTTGCGGCAAAGAAGAAGGTGGTGCAACACCCAGTGTACTTTGTCAGCTCCCTGTTCCAAGGGGCTAGATCAAGATACTCAGGCATGCGAAAGTTGATTTTTGGCCTTGTCATGGCCTCAAGGAAACTGCGCCACTACTTCCAAGCCCACGAGATCACGATCATCACCCGTTTTCCTTTGCAACTTATACTCCGAAACACTAAGGCTACCAGTAGGATAGTGAAGTGGTCCTTGGAGTTATCCAGCTTTTGTTTGAAGTTTGAGTGCACATAAACTATTTAGAGAAGAGGATTGGCAGAATTTCTTGCAGAATGGACGCCAACCCCTGATGAAGAAGTGTTCGAGACAGTTATTCCCTGCAAGGAAGTGCCCCAAAAATGGATCATGTATTTTGATGGTGCCTTCTCCCTACAAGTTCCAGGGGCTAGCGTGCTTCTCGTTGCTCCCACCGTGGAACACCTGAAGTACGTCATCCAGATGCATTTCCATGGTAAGAGGCTACCAACAATACTGCAGAGTACAAAGGGCTCCTTGCCGGGCTCAGGATTGCAATAGAATTGGGGATCAAGAAGCTGATCATCCGCAGAGACTCACAACTTGTGGTGAGACGAGTCAACAAGGATTACCAAAGTCCATTAATGGAAGCAATTATTGAGGAAGTGAGAAAGCTAGAGGAGTGCTTCAACGGATTGCAAACAGAGCAGGTACCCCATGCGGAAAATAGCATTGCTGATCATCTGTCGAAGTGCGATGAGCAAAAGCTCCCTGTGGAACCAGGAACTTTTTTTCTCCATTTGACTTAGCCCCACGTATCCCCGGCAACAATGGCCAGAAAGAGGTTGACAGCCTTGAGAGAAGACTAACTGCAAGTTCTTCCATGCTGAATCAAGGCTCTCGCCTGCAACTTCTTACTTCGGTCCTCACATCTTTGCCAATATATTTTCTCTGTAGCTTGCAGATTCCACCAGGGATCATCAAACAGCTTGACAGAATATTTAGGCAATGTCTTTGGAGGGGTAGTATTGATGCTCCCAAACAGTATCTGGCAGCATGGGATCTTGTTTGCAGGCCAAAAGATAAAGGGGGTCTCGGGGTTATCAATCTGAATATCCAGAACAAAGGACTCCTTATCAAGCATCTCCACAAATTCTACAACAAGGTCGACATTCCTTGGGTGACCCTGATATGGAACAGTTACTATGATCACGGTGTTCCACAGGCAACAGCTGAAGTTGGATCTTTCTGGTGGAGGGATGTTCTGAAGCTGCATGAGGCTTATACTGCTATTGCATCGGTTAATGTCAACATGGGAGATTCAGTTTTGTTCTGGACAGATTCTTGGCACATAGGGGGTTCGGCCAGGCCATTATGTTGGAGATTGCCTAGGTTGTTTTCATTTGCCAATAATGATAAGATCTCTGTGCAGGAATTTCTTCAATCACAGGATCTCTTCTCCATGTTTTATCTGCCTATTTCTCATGAGGCTGCTACTGAATTACATATACTGGAAGATTGGATCATGCAGTTAGAAAGAAATCCAACGATACCTGATGTTTGGATTTGGCCTGGCAAATCAGGGGATTACACTGCCAAGAGCTTCTACACGATGATGCACTCTCATCTACCTACCATACAACCTTGCAAGTGGTTGTGGCAGAGTAGGTGTACCATGAAGATAAAGGTGTTTGGGTGGCTCCTCTTTTTTGACAGGCTGAACACCAAGGACATGTTGGTTAGAAGACACTGGCGCTCTAGCCAAGAGGACAATTTCTGTCTCATTTGCAGTGCACTGGTGTATGGGGATATGATACATCTATTCTTTAACTGCACCTTCAGCTCAAGGGTCTGGAACTATCTGGGCATTGATTGGATTGGGGGCTCTGATGTCTTGCAATGTATCAAGCATGCTAGGTCCAGCTTTAGGCACCCTTTCTTCTTTGAAGTCATGCTGACAGCAGCTTGGAACATTTGGATTTTAAGAAATGGCAGAACCTTCAGGGCTGAGAGAGCTACCTTCAGTGCTTGGAAGTGTAAATTCATCCATGACATCTCACTGCTTGCCCACAGGATGAAGGATTGTATCAAACCGAAACTCTTGGCTTGGGTTAATTCTCTGTTGTAAATAGGTAGGGATGTTTAGCCTTAGATTTTTCTTACCTTTCTTTCTTAGTACAGCTTATATTTTGTTTGTACAGTTTTTCTTGATTCAATAAAGGGTTGTGGGGCTTTGCCTCACATTAAATATTCAAAAAAAGAGGAGGAAACTAGACTCCTGCAGGCCTCTCCTGGTAGAAACTCTTGAGGCTCCCGACAGGGGGCTTGTCGGGAAAAACCCCCCTTCGGTTGCTGAGCTACACCCTCCCACCGGACCACTGGTCCGCGCAGTCGAGGAATGCCCTCCTACGAATGAGGAGGTGCCGCTAGTCCTCATTGCCGAGCCTCGGGCTCACTTGGGCGCGACACATAGTCCATTTCCTCCAAACTGGGAACTTCCCGAAGAGCAAGAAGAAGCTGAAAGAGTAGCCCAAAGGGCCAGTATGTATCAGTTCATTGACGACACGCTGTACAGAAGGAGGGCTGAACGGTGTGAAATTGAAGTGCATTTGCCAGGAAGAAGGAAAGGAACTGCTGGCAGAGATACACAAGGGTATGTGCAGATCACACATTGGATCAAGGGATCTAGTTGCAAAAGCCTTCAGACAAGGATTTTGCTAGCCCACAACTGTCCAAGATGCAGTTGAGTTGTTCACCAAGTGTGAAGCCTGCCAGTTCCATTCCAAGCATATCCACCTGCCTGCCCAAGCTCTTCAAGCAATCCCCTTTTCATGGCCATTTTCGGTCTGGGGGCTTGATATCTTGGGCCCTTTCCCCCATGCTACCCGGGGCTTTGAATTCTTGTTCATTGCAATCGACAAGTTTACAAAGTGGCCGAAAGTAGAGCCCATGAGAAAGGTGACTGCTCACTCAGCCATCAAGTTCTTGAAAGGATTGGTGTGCTGCTTCGGAGTCCCTACTCGAATCATCACCGACAATGGCACCCAATTCACGAGTCACGCCTTCATGCAATACGTTCATGCCCTCGGAAGCAAGATCTCATTCGCCTTTGTTGCTCATCTAATGAGCAACGGGCAAGCTGAGAGGGAGAACACTGAAGTGCTGCGAGGACTCAAGACGAGAACATTTGATAAGCTGCAGAAGTGTGGTAGGCGGTGGATCGACGAGCCGTCGGTGGTTCTTAGGCCCCTCAGAACGACACCAAATTGATCTACCGGGCACAATCCCTTCTCCCTAGTCTATGGGGCAGAAGCAGTTGTCCCCACGGAACTCATTTACTGGTCACCTCGAATGCTTGCCTACGATGAAGTAGCACCGGAACAACACCGGTGTAATGACACTGTGATAATCGAGGAGAACTGTCTCCGGGCTGCTACGCGTGCTGCACGCTACCAGCAAGCCCTACGTCCCTATCACAGCCGCAGGGTTCATGCCCGGAGTTTTAGGAAGGCGACCTTGTCCTTAGGCGTGTTCAACACACCAATGGTACAAACAAGTTGACACCAAAGTGGGAAGGCTACTGGGTAGTATGAATCATCAGACTTGGCGCAGTTTGTCTGGAGACCGGAGATAGCATTCAGTTTTAAAACTCATGGAACATTGAGCATCTCCGCAATTTCTACCCGTAAGGTGCGGCTTTCGGGCCCTGCCTCTGTTGCATGTAATCTCTTGTACAATGCTAGGCACATACCCTGAGCAACAGAGAAATAAATAAAGTCTTGCCCCCCTTCAAATTGCATGCATTCATAAAACTATCATGAGCATAGCATGTTCATATAGATAAGATCGCATGAGGCATCATTTTCATCTGCACCAAACTGCAGGCTCCTACCGTGCATCCGTTCCCGAAAAGGAGAAGAGACAACAAGCCTACATCGTGATACCTGGCAGGCCCAAACAGATAAGTTCTCACTCTTATCCGTACGTGTTATGTAAGCAAAAACTTGTGCATAAGGAAACCTCGCCACTTTCAAAACTTAGGTGCTCCCTCCCCTTTTTGACTCGAACACTGCTTCGGTCGTGGTGGTTGTAGTGGCATTTGGCGAGAAATTCTTGCGAGAGGTTGGTCCCTCTTTACAATATGTGCTCGGCAGGCCTAGAGCCACAACAGCAAACTTAGGGTACCGGCAGGATGGCCTACCGGGGAAAACCCGTTTACTTGAGTGTTAAGAGGCATTCTACTTCTGCATGTACATGTTACATGTACAAGTGCCCGGCAAGGTTTATCTTTTTCATTATTATGTTGATCAAATAAGTACAAACCTTACAAAACACAAACATGGATAATAGAGATTACAAAATTTGAACTAAAGGTTGGCAAGTGTCTACACGTTTTAGACTGAAAAAAGATAAGTGCCTCGTGATGCCCTTTATTACACCTCTCCTCCTAGGCACTACGACAGGAGGGGAAGATGCCAAAAGGGGCGCCTAAGCAGAAACTCAGCCTGACCCTATCGGGCTCCAGGAAAGATAGCCAGACAAGACCAGGAAGGCGTGGGCGAAGGCGATGGTGAAGAGATCGGCGGAGGCGACCCGTCAACCGCCACCACCAGGGACAGCAGGACATGGCAGGGTGAACGAAGCTGCAGCTCACGAGGAAGCCTGCCGGAACCCAGCTGGAAGGCCTCTGGAGGAGCCAGGGGCACTATCTCACCCTTGCACCCAACTCCCCGGCAAATCACCTTGCCAGAGAGGAGATATAGGTGCAGATGGTGGTGCTGCCGCCTGACGGTGACGGTGCGGCTGGTGCTCAGCTAGAGTCAGAGTCATCGCCCTCCCAATCAGTGTTGTCGTCATCACCGTCACTATCCTCCTCGTTGCTATCGCTCGAGGAGGAGCTTTCGTTGTTGGTCGAGCTCTCTGTGAAGCACCCTAAGCAAGAACCCGAGCTCCCAAAAACCATGACGGAAAGGAAACCGGCCTCCATTAACTTAAATGGAGGACGTGCGCTTCTGACAAGCTATGGGAGCGGACAAAAGTGTTCCAGCCACGGCGAAAGTACATGAAATGAGGGGTGGGGAAATCCACATCAACTCGCATGTTGCCATTCCCACAGCCCCTCATGTGTAGTTTCAACGCGCGCAGCTGTTCGAGCTCCATCGCCCTTGTGAATGGGGTGGGGAGACAGAGGCGGCCGCACGGTGGCTTATACAGCCTAATGACGAACTCCAGAGGCCGGTCTCTGATGTGGCCTTCCGTCGGGCGAGGAGCAGCCAATGGGGCATGATTAGAGCACCACCTCGTCCTCCTCGGCCCATTGCACCACGACGACATCGACCTCGCCCCCTCCTGACTCCTCTCATAGTGGGCTTGGCCCCCGCATCTTCGGAAGGAGGAGGGAGATGTTGTCGAGCAGAAGTTCTCGTCACCACTGGAGTAGGGCTGGACCCTCAACCTCTCACCATGATAGGCGGGGACTAATGTAGGAATAGAGAGGGAAGAAGATGTGGGAGAACATTTCACACCACGCCCCCTTTTATAGGCGGGAAGGGCAGGGGGTTGGTTTTTCTTCATGGAGGTGCCCACCTGATGTCTACTACACAATCTTGTTCTTGTAGACGTTGTTGGGCCTCCAAGTGCAGAGGTTTGTAGGACAGTAGCAAATTTCCCTCAAGTGGATGACCTAAGGTTTATCAATCCGTAGGAGGCGTAGGATGAAGATGGTCTCTCTCGAGCAACCCTGCAACCAAATAACAAAGAGTCTCTTGTGTCCCCAACACACCCAATACAATGGTAAATTGTATAGGTGCACTAGTTCGGCGAAGAGATGGTGATACAAGTGGTATATGGATGGTAGATAAAGGAATTTGTAATCTGAAATTATAAAAACAGCAAGGTAACTAATGATAAAATTGAGCGTAAACGGTATTGCAATGCGTTAAAACAAGGCCTAGGGTCCATACATTCACTAGTGCAAGTTCCCTCAACAATAACATAATTGGATCACATAACTATCCCTCAACATGCAACAAAGAGTCACTCCAAAGTCACTAATAGCGGAGAACAAACGAATAGATTATGGTAGGGTACGAAACCACCTCATAAGTATTCTTTCCAATCAATCCATTGGGCTATTCCTATAAGTGTCAGAAACAGCCCTGGAGTTCGTACTATAATAACACCTTAATACACAAATCAACCAAAACCCTAATGTCACCTAGATACTCAAATGTCACCTCAAGTATCCGTGGGTATGATTATATGATATGCGTCACACAAACTCAGATTCATCTATTCAACCAACAGATAGAACCTCAGAGAGTGCCCCAAAGTTTCTATCAGAGAATCACGACGAAAACGTGTGCCAACCCCTATGTATAGGTTCATGGGCGGAACCCGCAAGTTGATCACCAAAACATTCATCAAGTGAATCACGTGTTATCCCATTGTCACCACAGATACGTACGGCAAGACATACATAAAGTGTTCTCCAATCTTTAAAGACTCAATCCGATAAGATAACTTCAAAGGGGACACCAAATCCATTACAAGAGAGTAGAGGGGGAGAAGAAACATCATAGGATCAAAATATAATAGCAAAGCTTGCGATACATCATGATTGTATCACCTCAAGAACATGAGAGAGAGAGAGAGATCAAACACATAGCTAGTGGTACATACCATCAGCCCCGAGGGAGAACTACTCCCTCCTTGTCATGGAGAGCACCGGGATGATGAAGATGGGCACCGGAGAGGGATTCCCTTTCAGGGTGCCGGAACCGGTCTAGATTGGCTTTCGGTGGCTACGGAGGCGTCTGGCATCGGAACTCTCGATCTATTCTGCTCTCCAATCATTTTAGGGTAGTGGCGGGAAGGGCGGCTTTGGCGGAGCGAATGGAGTGGAGGGGGACGGGGGGAGGGGGTTTGGGGAATATTATTGTCTAGTTGGCTGAAGGGCAGTTGAATCTAGGATTTGGGGGAATTTTTGGGTTGGGGGGGAGGGTTTTCGCGTGGTGGGCGGGGGGAGTTTGGCGCGTGGTCGGTTTCTCCAAGTGCAGTCCCACGTGTCAGTGAAGAGGCAAGCCGAAGCGCGTTCCCTTTGCGGGGGCCGTGTGCAGGACCGAACGTGTGTGGGGTGCAATGCAACCGCGACAGGGGTACAGTGAGTGTACCGCCTTTTTTCCTTTTAAACTAGGTGCTTCGCTCCCCCAAAAAAACTTGTTGCTTCGCGCGATCCATCGATACTACTACTAGTAATCCGGTAATCCCGACTAAAACGACACGGCCGGGTCTTTTCCCGCGCGATATGCTGGGAGGTTGGCTTAGTTGGGGTTTTAGGATGAGTAATGCTACACCTACGTAGTCCCAGTTATGTAATTAACATAATGTGAAACGTGTGAGCTGTTGATTGTAGATTGGGGGGGGGGAGGGGCCCACCACCATGAAAATCAGGGGAGGGGAGAGAGAGGCAATTTATGTTAACCCTTTTGTAGGTTCCCGTAGATGTAGAAAGATGTGAAATGCGTGAATGTGCATTTTCAGATAAGGCCTTCCCTCATTCATCCTTTTCTCCCACAAGATCTTGATCTTCCGTGCAACGCACGGGCATCTTGCTAGTACTCCTACAATATACTATATTATTGTGAATGTTCATATACATCGGCCGAGATTAATGCAAACACGACATATTTTCATTACATTTCGAACTTTTATAGGACAGAAAAATAAAAGAAACCCGACCCTAAACCTATTCTACGGCGGCGACCGTCGTGCTCCATCTGCGATCTCCATGTATGGCGGTGGGGTTCAAGACCCATGAAGTGAAGGTGCGGTCTCCGGCAAGGAAAAGTAGAACACGAGAGACAGACCGGCCAGTTGGCACACCATGCCCTGCCGCCTCCCATGCCCTACTAATCCTCGGAGGAGTCCCCGACCTCAGTGGTGCCGGACGTTGGACGGCAGCAAGTAGGACGCGTGGCTGAAGGTGCTCCCATCATCGGCCGCCAGCGTGGCCACCGCTTGTGCGGCGACTTGAGTGAGGGCGGCGACCTCGAGTTCCATCCCCAAAGACAAGCTCTCCCGCATAGCATTCGCGCTTGCTGTCATGGCAGATGTGGTGCCAGGTAGGAGGACGATGCGCTATGGCGTGGAGGTTAGCTGGGTGTTGCCACTTTAAGTACCATATTCTGGTGAGGCCAAGCATCCTGGTGCATCATTAAGTCGCCGGAGTTGGTTCCTCGACACTGACCCTCTTAACGACGGCATACGGATAGACGGCATGAATGCGAGCAGCTGGCGCCGGCTGGGAATGCACCGCGCGACAGCGCGAGGGATGAGGGTTTTCGGTGTGCCAGGGTAGTCAGCTATGGTCGTGAAAATGTTGGAGATGCCCTTTGCTCACATGCGATCGACGCATGTCATTGAAAAAGCAAGATGACCCGGCATGGTCTCAGGTCCTGAGGATGTAGTTGGCCATGCTACACCACTCCGCGGACGCGTCCCGGCGCCCCATGCATCCTCGATGGGCCGGGTGTTGGGGTGTGTTTGGATTGTGGCCAAACTGGACCTTATCAAAACTTTGGTCATGACCCAAAGATTGGTCTTTGTTTGGATGGTTGCCATTTTTTGGCATGCCAATGAACTCTAACCAACTCTAGTTCATTTTTCTTGCCGATGTCGACCAAATCATGGGCAACCAAAACCTCAACCAAAATTTTGGCTACCCAATGCTTTGATGGGGAAACCTTGGGCACAAACCAATCATACTATTGGTCATGCCACAGCACTAACGCCACCCTCCGCACACTGAAACCGACTGTGTCTAGCAACGATGAGCGTGTCGCACACCGCGGTCGCCGTGTCCAGAGGCGGTGATAGAGCTGCGCCACGTTGTTGTCCCCCACGACCCACATGAACGGTTTCCGGTGGCGAGGAGGTTGTGGGCCAGCTCCTCCATTGGACTAGTTTGCGCTACGTCGTCCCGACAGGTGTGCCCCACATGTCGGTTTCCCTATTTTCCCGGCCATATTCGAGTGTCAGTGCTCCGCGTTGCACATTAGGCCTTTCACTATGTAGGCCAAGCGAGACAACTTATTGTTTATTTGAGCCATTCAAGTATAATCATGTGGCGTTTGCTTATTTCCCATTCCTCTCCAACCCTCTTCTCCATCTATCATGTCGCCCTCCGGTCGAGTCCATCCGCCCGCATGCCTCATTTGAACATTCCACCGAGTATCATTCGCATGTGGGCCTAGACCATGCTTGTATTTCCAATGTTTATTTGTAATTTGTCCGACATGCATACAAACAAACGGTTCGTTTGAAGTTTCACTTTGCATCCACTACATGTCGCTTCGTGTCTTAGTTTTGACATCCCATTCGGTTCATGCCCCGACACATGTTGACGAGATTGATTGATGTTCAGAGATCAATTGCGTGTCGTGCAAGGAGATAAAGGTTTGGTCTGTTTCTATGATAGAAATGACCTGCAGGGGGGGGTCTGTGGGGATCAGAGGGAGTATATTGTACGTTCATAAGAGAAACGAACGTACTGTACCCACCCTAGTCTTCTTTCAATCGATCTCCGTACCCCGAGATGAAATCGAGAGAGAACGAATGGGGGCATGTGTGATACCTAAGGTGGATTCAAAATTTTGAAACGGTGATCATAGCATCCGCAAGTCATATATAAAGGGTATTCAATGTTGGTTTCATTTTCGAACGTACAATATACTCCCTCCTATCCTTTCTAGTTTACATATAAGTTCTATGTGTACTCAAAGTATCTCTACTTTGATAAAAAAGTATCAACATTCAACAACGCCCAATCAATATTGTTAGATTCATACGTACTCCTAGATTTGTACTCGAGATGGTTTCCAATGTGTTTTCAACCTCATGAATGTGCTTGTTCTCACGCATGCTCTTCCTACTAGGATTTCGCCACGTATAGCAAGTCCAATAGTAATTTTTTTAAGCTCCCTGTTCAATAGTACTAGTGGAGTATTGACAACATCTGTACTAGAGTATGAAGTGCTCATAGTTGTACTCCCTCCTTCCATTTATATAGGGCCTATGTGGAGGAGAGAGATGTGAAAAAGTAAGGGGAGTGAGCTCTCATGCAAGAGCCTAGCTATATACGCATTCCTAGTTAAATATGTACAATAAATATGAAGAAAGAGATGGATAGTAGATGGAAAAAAGTACTAATACAATAGCCATCCTTATAATTGTTTTTGCGGGAAATAGCCAACCTTATAGCCCACACTACTGTATGAGTGCATATAATAGATGATGGCTATAGATCACATGGCAGTTCCTTATAGCCATCGACTGGCTATATTATTAACCATGCTCTAATGCGTTTTTCAAAACCGCATTTGACTATTAACAAGATTAATAGTACATGAGATGTGTAATGTGAAAGTTATATCATTGGAAGCTCCTTTCACATACGATCCCTGCCTTACACTCCCTTTCGGTCCCTTACTGGCGGACCCCATGCTTTCTAGGCCCCGCATGTCAGTTACTCAATGGGTTCGGCCACGTCAGGGGATCCTCATCCGTAGTATACTCCCTCTGTTTTTATTTACTCCGCATAAAATGATGCGGGAGGGGGAGGGGAGGGACGTTGGTTTGCTCTCAACTGCGGTCCCACAAGCGAGCGAAAACGCAAGACGAAGCGTGTTCCATTCGGTGAGCGACGTGGAGGGTCCAGTGTGCCGGGCTGCAACAAGAACGTGACAATGTACAGTCAAAATTGATTGACCGGTCGTCACCGGAACCACTATTCACACCAGAACCTTTGATTCTCGGCCTACACCAGCCATTGCCCTTAAACCACACCTAATCTGCAGCCCCTTCCCCCACCATTCGATCCCCTAGCCCGCATCAAGCATCCCCTAGTTCGCCAGAAAGCCATGGTGCGCCGCAAGATCATGTACTACAAGATGCTGACACCAGAGCGCCACGCAGAAATCGGGGCAGCGGTCGACGCCAGAGACCTCCGTGCCCAAGCTCGCTTTGCAGTGGGCCAACCCCCAAGTTCTCTGGAGCCAAGCTACGATGAGGAGGAAGCCGATCCAATGTTCATGGCAGAGGTCGCGGCGCAGAAGGCCCCTGATGTGTATGAGACGATGGATGTCGACTTCGTGCTGGCGTCCGTGTCCCCCATGGTGCAAGCGGACTAGCGGTTCAACCTGGCGATACTAAAGGAGGACCGGTAGGCAGAGGCGCAACTCGACGCGAAGCGCGCGCATGCCATTGTCATCGAGGCTGTCCTGCAGGTGAAACCGGATGTCATGGATGTGAACCAGGCGGCGGAGGCTCAACTTGAGGTGGAGCGCGCGGATGCCGCTGCCATCGAGGCCCTCCTGCAGGTGGAACCAGATGTCCTGGACTTGAACCGGGTGGCAGAGGCTCAATTCGGCGTGGAGCGCGCGGATGGCGCTCTCATAGAGGACCTCCTGCAGGCGGAACCAGACGTCCTAGACTTGAACCGGGTGGCGGAGGCTCGACTCGACGCGGAGCGCGCATATGCCGCTGCCATCGAGGCCCTCCTACAGGCGGAGCCGGACGTCCTCGACTTGAACCGTGCAGAGCTCTCGTCCATGCAGAGCGCCCGCACACTCCGCGTGAACGAGTAGCTGGAGGCCGAGGAAAACCACGTTGCGGAGATACACGTCGGCAGCTACGGCTGGTTCGCGCCGGCAGCCAAAGACGATGAGGTCA
This sequence comes from Triticum monococcum, assembly GCA_034509565.1. Taxonomy (NCBI): domain Eukaryota; kingdom Viridiplantae; phylum Streptophyta; class Magnoliopsida; order Poales; family Poaceae; genus Triticum; species Triticum monococcum. The sequence continues at coordinate 282,568,426 of CM067842.1, forward strand.
TCTCGTTCCGTGAGCAGTGATAGTTTTTCTTTATGTTGTCGTTTTTATGGATCTTTTGCTGTGTAAAAACATATATTGTGATGCAAGTCGCCTGACTTGGGTGAGTCTACCATTTTAGGCGTTCGGAGGAATATCCTACGTCTCCTAACCCTTCTTCCTCACCTCTTCTTCTTCCCCAGCAGACCACGGCACGGGTCGTACGGATACTCCCCAACATGTGGTTGGATAAACATACTCTATGAATGAAAATTATGTGTCAGTGGTAGGATGGCTGACTTTGGTTTGTTCACATGCAATAGCACATGTCAGTGATGGTGCGTTCCCTTGGTTGGGTTTGCGGCGTGCAGGAGCAACTGTGCATGTGAGGGTGCGGTGCGACCGCGGCATGCAGGAGCGACCGTGTGAGGGTGCGGTGCGACCACGACAGCCGTGCCCAAGTGTACCTCCTTTTCATTTTGAAAACTTTAGGCAAGATTGGCAAAAATGTGTGGCGAAGTATGGCAATGCAAGGCCTATACCCAAACAGGATAAGTACGTAGTACTACGTACTTGGAGTACTAGTGTTAAAAAAGAAAGGCGGGGTTTTCCTTTGCGGTATTAATCGATACAAATCCTTGTTTCACGTGTCAATTAATGCATATTTTTCTTCAAAGCCCAAAGATCTAACCATCTCACTCCTCATCGCTTAATTAATGTCACGCCATGCAAATCAACCTTCTCACTTCCGCATGCATGCAAGGGATATTAATGTCATGTGACACCCCAAAAATTTAAACATGATTTGTCTATTAAAATTTTGTCAGCAAATTAAAATTTTCATTTTTTGGTTTTTCTTTGATTTCAGAACCATCCTCTCTTTGATTTTTTCTGGAGTTTTTACCCCAAGTGAAAACTTTACAAATATATTTTGGACTTATTTATCCCCTCAAGAAAAACATTTCTATTAGCAGTGGATTTATTTGCATAATTATTTCTCTCTGAGCTTTATTCCTTAAAAGTGATTTTTCTTAAATTTTGGAGCTCTAATTGCACTACAGCCCTTTGATAAATTTGTTTAAAATTCCAACCAAAATTTGGAGATGTCATGTGATGTTTTTAAATCACTTCTGTGCAAAAATATATCTCATTCATTTGAAATTTAGCTCTACACCAATTTTTCAAATATGGCCCAGTTGGCAATTTTGCACTACAACCTATTTAAATATTTCTTTAAAGCTTCCAGTAAAATTATGGGATGATCGTAGTAATATATTATTCAACTTTATGCAATAAACCATTGATGTTCTTTGAAAAATTTGAGTGAGTCAACCTCATTTTCATTCTGGTCCAGTTTGGCTTTTTCTACTGCAACCCTAATTTATTTTGCTCTAGTGCCCTTGGGTTTTCTTCTGCTTATAAACCATCCCACAAAACCCTTAAGTCCATGAGGTTGGACTCCTTGGAGCATTTTTGGTTCATGAAATAATGCCATTTATCTTCTGTCCAGAACTGAAGTTTTGCAAAACCTGCACTAGCAAGTTTCTGGTTTTTCCCAAATGACCTTGCCACTTTCTTTACCATCTAACGAGACTATGATCTGGAGATTTTGGCCACCCCAAGAGTTACCTATATGCCATTGGCATTCTGTCAAACACCTTGAGTGCATGGACAGTTTTGACATGGTTTTCGTCTCTGCACTATGACCTTGCACCTCTGGACAAACTAGCATGTCCACTAACCTCATTACTAACTCTAACCTGGTACTGTTAAATGCCAGCCTCGCTCAAGCACTCTAGGCTGCCCTGGCATTCTGTCGAGTAGGTCGCGTGCGTGCGCTGGGCGCACCCAGAGCGTGTGCCTGAGCCGCTGCATCGTGCCCCTGGCCCTTGCTCGCTTGCAGAGCCATGCTCGCCCTCGTCCACACGTCGGAACCCTCCAAGCCAGCCCCTGGAGCCCTACAGCGCTGCCGTCAGGTCGGCCACGGCAGCTAGCGGCCGGCCATGGCAGCTAGCGGCCGGCCACAGCAGCCTCTGCCGCGGACGGCGCCGCCCGAGCCACCCTCGCTCGCCAGCTACCCCCTGGAGAAGCTCAAGCTTATCCGCAAGCTCGTCCCCTAGCGCACATCGCCGCCACGTCGCCTTGCGACTACAGAACGGCGGTTCGCCGTTCTTATCCACGGCCACCGCCAGAACCGACCCCGATCGCCTATTTAAGGACCCCCAAGCTCGCCAGACCCTCAGGCAACCTTCAAGCCAACCCCCTGGAGCTCCCTTGGCCGGCAATCGACGGTGGGAAGCTCTCTTCCCCATCTCCGGCAGGTTCGGCCACCGCCACCCTTCGGCTCTGCTCGTCGCAAAGCCTTCCCCATCATTCTGGCGCCACCATTCGACTCCCCATGACCGTGCGGAGCCGCCCGAACCTGCAGCTACGTCGAGGAACCATCGTAGCCCAAAGCCCCAAACCTCCCAAAGCCATCGGCCACCGCGAAGCTCACTGCCGGCGACTCCCTCCACCCCCACCGATCTAGCGACCACTTGGAGGACCGCCCTGGGCTGGCGGATCCATCCCTGCCCTCCGGAGCCCGCGAGGAGCCGCCAATCACCAGCGTTGATCGCCGGAGCCCGGCCTCTGTTTGGCCAGAGGAGGAAGGAGGGGGGGGCGACTGGCCAAACCTGGCCAGTGGGCCCAAGGGACCCAGTGTCAGCGACCACCAGCCGGTCCACGCTGGCGTAAGTGGAGGCTTGAAACTCATAGTACGTCTCCTCTACCTCGAAAGTGTATTCCCTTTCGAACCATTTTCTTTTTCTGTTTTTATTTTAAAAACAGAAATTTGACTAAACTTTGACTAGACATATCTTTTAAAATAAAACTCCAAATGAGTTGATTCTTTTTCCTACCTCTCTCAAATTTCACCTAGTTTATTTTAAGATTTATTTCAAAAATAATTGTGACAACTTTTTGTACTATTTTTAAAGTATGCGTTATTTGAATATTTCTTTTAAATAGGAATTTGGAGGGGAGATTATAACTTTCAAAAATTATTGGAGTGCACCTCACCTCTCCACACCTTGAAGGCAAGCATCTTGAACACCAGATATGATATTTTGATGAGTGCTTGCTAGGAGTAGTAAGCTATGTTTATGTTATGTTAAATAATGAGTTTTGCATATGATGACAAGTCATGCATGAATGCATCCGATGAGAAGTAGAATTGTTGTGATCATGTGATATACATGTGAAGTGGTTACTGCCTCATGCCACGTATGCCTGAGCTGGTCCGGGCAAACTTCGAGGAGAAGCTTTGTCATGGATAAAGTATGACCGTGAAAATGGTACCTCACGGTGACGCAAGAGATCAGGGAAGGCATGATGAGGCATGATGGGTAGTGAACCTGTTGGTGTGGAATATATTTGTTATCTTAATCGTACAGGTGATCCCTAAACCTCCTGAGTCATAGATCGAGTCTTGTTCCGGTAACCCGACGCCCGACTGTGGCATGTTTGTTATTTAAATTCCTTATAAGCCCTTTATGTGGTGTCGCTCAGACGCCCTACTGTGGCCTGCTTGTTACTTCAATTACTTATAAGCCCTTTTGTGGTGTCGCCCAAACGCTCGACTGTGGCATGCTTGTTACATCTTTCATATATAAGCCCTTTATGAGGTGTCGCTCCGACGCCCGACTGAGGCATGCTTTACATTATTATCCTTTCAAGGCGTCGCTTCAGACACCCAATCGGTGCATTCTATTTCTATTCTCTGATTGCATAGTCATATTTGACATGAATAACTGCTTGCATGCATCATGGTTTATTTTTATGACTGGTGTTGTGATCATAGAAAGTTTTAGAGCATGTTTATTCATCCGTTATATCATACCTGTGTTCGTAATGTTTATGAGTACATTCAAAGTACTCACTAGCTTGTCCCTGGCTATTGTCTTGGCCAGATTCCTTGCGTGAAAAGGAGCGTTGCGATGACAGCCCCGGAACCTACGCAAATGGAGATAGCAGCCTCGCGAAGATAGGAATTATCCTGGTCAGCTGTTCCTGTGGGAAATGGAGTCCCATAGACGCTGGTGATCCACAAACCGCTTCCGCCATCAATCGTTAGAAACCATTTTGTTGTACTCATAGGCCAGAATGGTCTTGTACTACATATGATGTACTTTGCTTGGAGTTTCTGTATCAAGTTGGTGCCTCATCAGCTAACAGTAATCCTGGGGCTGGTGAGCACAAGGGCCATTTTCTGGGAAATTAATGTCCCAAAAATCCGGTCCTGACAAACTTGGTATCAGAGCCAGGCTGACCATTGGCTAGTCCTATCTTAGCCAGGTCGATAAGCCTAGGTTAACCAACCCACCAGACCTTAACCAAACCTCGGCCAAGCTTCTCATGTAAGATAGCCACACAGTGACCCGACACCTTTTGGCAGTCGGTGCCCAACCTATCAGCCTAGCTTGTCGATCACGCGCAAGTGACCGGCCCCTATATAGTCTTTTTCGCAAGCGTGCGAAGGAAGACTCCGTCGCCTTTTTCTATAAAAATGGCACGCTAGCCTCAACCCAGCATAGCACCACCTCTACCCCAAACCGAGCTATAATGCCTCGACCCATTGTTCACAATGACACCACAGCAACAAACCTTGGAGGTTTTGTGACCGTGCTAGCAAACCTCACCCGCCGTGACTTCGTGTTAGAAGAACCCCTAGAATATGTTGTGTACCAGGGGTCCATGAGCGGTGAGAGCCGTCAATTTTGGGCCATTGTGCATGTCTATGGTAGGGGTCTATCGCCAGAACGCCCCTACAGGTTTACCGGAAGGACAACTTCCTTTGAGCCACAAGCCATCCAACTAGCTGCTTGAGAAGCTATAGTTCAACTCCGGCACTTGTCGCCCAGAGTTAACTACCGCTCGTTCTACTACTACCCCAGTCGTGACGGGTATGGTAGACCACCCCAAGTTGCCAACGGAGATCATGAGACGGATCCTGCATTATTGCATCTGGTGCGCTATGTAAGTGCACTAGAGTTACTATTCGATCAAATCACCCTTGATCTGATCGCAGCTCATGGAGAACTGGTTCGCCGGACCCCGACAAGAAGGGAAGGTGAGCCCGACACCGACAACCCAGTCGTGCTATTTGGACAACCAATCGAAACCTTGAGGTCAACCCCAGCCATCGACCAAGGTGCTTTGATGACCCCAGAAGTGCTTCGTCGCCCTTTGGGAACACGCTCCAATGGGATTGTGGCCAACAACCCCAGCGATGGTCATCATCACTACCCCGACCCTGCAGTTCCTCAACCACCCGCAGCAAGCTCTGACAGTGAAACCCGTGGAGAAGTCTCGACAACCACAAGGCACGCTTGCTTAGACATAAACGAGGTGGACTAAGTCACTCGAGTAGTAACGAGTCTTAGTATGTCCACACCCTGTAAATTGTGTGATCTTGTATCGCCACAATGTTGTCTGCATATGCGCCCCTATTTTAAATAGTAGTTGTGCATGAGTATGTTGAGGTACATTTGCATTTTATTCCGGACGTAGCTACCAAAAAAACCACCCCGACGACTCCCACAGTAATGCATCACTTTTGTGAGATATGTGTATCTGTGGCACTGACCTCGACCCCCCATGGAGCAGAACCGACTAACCAGTTGCCCCTCACCGCGGTAAATAACCTAGCCCAGTTGCTATATAAAGGCCACCTCATGACCTGCCAAGTACCTCTCATCTTGTGGGCAACCCTCACAACCATTTCTTGCCATGCTGAGTCCTAGCATTTATCTGAGAACCCCAGATGCAACCCTGGGTAGTTTTTTTAAAATATTGTGGGACTTTACCTGCAGTACCATGGGTTCTACCCAGCCACCCCAGTACGAGCTGCTCAAATCGATAATCACCTCATCCACCTCGAAATATTGGGTAGTAGTGCACATCCCTCCCGTAAACTCAAACCAAGACCCAACGGAAGTCTCCTTCCTGGGGAAATCAATGCCGACTCCGCAGATGGGCATAGAAGCTGCTGCAAATGAAGCACTTGTTCGCCTTTGATTCGCGGTACCTTATGGCAGCGAACGAGGGTATTATTACTTTCCGAGACGTGTTGTACCCGGAGAAGTAGCATCTTTTCCCGGTGGACGAATTGAAAGGGACCCAGTACTAGCCAACCTTGTCCAGTATGTCATCGCTCAAGAGCGTTTGACCCAGTGAGTAATGGGTTATCTCCAGAGCCTCGCTGATTTAAATCCTCAGATCGCCATTGGCAGACCACTGAGGCCCGACCAGGAGAGACGCGCTCATCGACTGGTCAACCCGCTTCCCCCGATAGAAGAAGAGTGCGCCCGAGTACCAGAGACGTTTTCTCGGGACCCCGTTTAGTTGCCATTTTCATTGTAGACGTCACTGGTATGTTCTTTTATTCCCGCATTTAGTTAAGTGTTGTAACTTATGTGTGTTATTCTAAATTTTGTGCAATGAGATAAATATTTGTTTTCAGTTATTGTGAGTAGTTTTTACAACCATTTATTTTTTATTAACTAATTTTCACTTGCGAAAAATCTTGGAGTGAGATTTCTTTTCCCTGAGCTGCTACAACATATATCTCCTCATGACAAAGATTTTATACACGCAGCACCACGGCAGCAGACTCACAACCATAATCGCTCGAACACTTGCACTAATTGCAAACGACGTAACCGTGTTGCATCTAACTGATCACCTCCCTAACACACCACAGTCTCTGAAGGAGAGATTAGTGGATAATCATCCAGGTACAAGTTACCTCCAGCGCACCGACAACAGTTAGCACCCGACACCACCCTAATCCTCGTGATCACCGCCACTATGGGGAACCAACACTCGAGTGGCAACATCGCGACGATCATCGGGGATCATCGTGCACAGGAGCACGGAGAGCCCCAGCAATGCCACCAGCCCTCCGCACACCAGGATCACATACCAGTCCAGCACCGCTCCCGCCATTAGAGCCTCACCTCGAGCTTCTGTAAACGGAGATGGAGGAGAAAGAAGGAGAAGGATAAGCATGGCCAGGTGTGAGGAAGAAGAGAGGAGCACCTCAACCATTTTATAGCTCGAGATCGGTGTATGGTGGGCAAAGTACACCAGCGCCGCTCGCCGCTCACCTTACATCAAACTAATGTTCTTGCGTATCCCTCATCAATCACTCATGACGAGACAGTTAGGCAAGTGGATTACTCCTCATTTAAAGAATGCAGCGTCAGCCTCCCAAAATGATTGTCAAGAAACAACAATGCTAGATGAAGATAGTGAACGTAGCTCTGTAGTTGATTACCGCATTTCCCCTACACTAGCATCGCAGGTGCATGCTCTAACTTGGCAGCATGATATGTGGTTGCATGTTGCATATGTTGTCTAGATTGTAATTCTTCCAGTCTGGTTAAACTGCATGTGCTATTCTACTTAGCTTATACATTATACCTGTTAATGTGACATGCCTTCATGTATTTAGTACATAGTACATATGTATATTAAGCATGTCCTCACATAAAACTATTGTTTTTTTGTATCCCGCATAAATCAATATGACGAGACACCTTCAGTATATGCACTGTGATATTAGTTGCATCTTTGATATGATTTATAGCATGCACTGCTTCTAATTTGTTGAAATGTCATTTACTATGGGACACTTTTAACTTGGCAGAGTCATATTGGTTGCATCTTTCACTTGGTGTCTAGCTTGCATTGTTTGTTATTTGGTGAAATAGTTTCTGCTTAGTTTACACAAACAGTTGTGAATATGCCATGTCGTCCTGTTTTTCGTATTATTCCATCCTGGAATCATGTGTTTGCCTTACATCAAAGTAGTGATTGTCAATATCATGCATGAATGAGTTCTGAAGAGTGAATTTTATTGCTTTTTCTTGTCGGTTTTACTTGACAATTCAAAATCAATAAAGCGGAAGGAAGTTAGCAAGGCAGCGGATGAAGGTGCTCCTTCCAAATGGAGGGCCTCTACAGATTCTACCCCTCCATCCCCCCATGATGATTTCCAAGAAAAAACATGCATAGACACTCAACGTAGCTGTGTTGGTGATGAGCACGTCTCCCCTAGTGCACCATCACAGGTGCTCCCTCTAACTTGGCACTATTATATGTGGTTGCATGTTATGTATGATGTCTATCTTGTATTGCTTCTAATTTTGTTGAATTTCATCCACTTACTTTACACATTATACTTGTGACTAATACATGTGTTCCTATTTCTAGAACATACAATATCTGTCTATCACAGCATGTTCTTACATCAAAGTACATTTGTTTCGAAGAACTAAATTGTTATTCGTTTTTCTTGTCGGCTTGACTTAACATGGCATAAAGAAAGAGGAAGCAAGACAGAACGACAAGGAAAGGGAAGCAGAACAATCATCCAGATTCTGCTGGAGCTGATGGTGCAATAGAAGGTCAAAGTCCAGCAGAAAATACGACAAGGAAAGGGAAGCAGAACAAGCCAAATAGAAACAAATAGCTGCCACCAAACAAGCAGAGACAACCCTAGTTGTTGCAACACCTTCCACAGTACCACCAGCTGCACGATTTACTCATTGGTCAACTCAGCTAGCAGCACGTTCCCAATCTCCCTTGCCACCTGACACTACTTCCGAAGCACTCTTGACACAAGATGAGTTGGCAAGATCAGATGAACTTTGTGAGCTTCAACAACAAGAAGGTAGTTGCTGGAGTCAAATTACAGTTGCATGCTTCTTTATATGTAGTCTCATAGTTTGATGTACACTAACAATTCCTATGTTTGTTGTCGGACTAGCACCTAGGCGCAAGAGGAAACAAACATCAGGGATAATGCTTGATAGGTTAACTAAATCTAGAGGAGCAAGAATGGAGATCAGTTTTGAGGCAGGTTTAAAAAGGCCATGTGATGCTAGAGAGTCAGCCAAGTTAGTATCAGAAGCAGCGGTTGCTGTTAGGTGTCATGTACGTATCCTCCAAACTTGGATTCAGTACAGGAATGACAAAGATGAAACCCAGTTCAACACCTTCCTCAACCATTTATCTGTAAGTATGGTTATGTATGGAAACTAGTAATATCGTCTTGCTCTGTCCAATACTTTCTAGGTTGCTCATAATGAGACTCCCATAATTTTCAACAGATGAGGTTCAAGTTGGATAGCCAAGATGATGCAACCAGACAAGCTTGCACCCATGTTTTCAAGTCTGCTCTGCGACAGTATCGGTATAACTTGAGGAAAACTCAATTTGAAGGCAAGGCTAACAGTGAACTTGCCCAAACATCTCCAGTGTAAAGTATATCTGATGAAGACAGGAGAGGCCTCATTAAACACTGGTCCGACCCGAAGTATCAGGTACATTATATATATGTGATCAGATCACATGTTGAAGTCCTATTTATGCATGTGCCACTCAAATCTATCTTCTTGTAGGTGAACTATTCAAAGAACAAGGCCAACCGTACGAAAGTTAAATTCCAACAGACGACAGGATCTCGTAGCTATATTGCACACTATGAGGCTCTTGTAATTAGCTGTTGTTTCACTCTTTTCGCTGTACCATATTATCCGATCTATATTGACTTGTTCCAAATGCAGAGGAAAGCCCACAAGGACCAAAAATTACCTAAACCAAATGATGTGGAAATATTCAAGGACTATCACACCAGCAAGAAGAAGGGCATGACTACATGAGTCAAAGCCGCTGTTGTAAGTCCTTAATCCTCATGCCTTTTAACTACTACTTACTCTGACTCGTGCCTGGAGCTGCATGGTTTGCAGCCAATGTCTATTACTCTTTTCAGTTTTATACACAATTGTCTTAGCGTATCATTGCACCTTACAAGGTTTAAAAGAGAGGAGTGATGTTCCTTTGATCTTGACCTGTAATCTAGTTATGTGCTGGACTTGCCCATACAACATTACAATGGCCTGTTTGTCTGTTCTCAGTTGTTTTGTGATATGAATGATGTCATACTATGCTTACCGTATTATAAACTTTGTCTCTTTATCCTTAGCCCCCAATACAATGTGAAGAAATAGACAATACATTAGCGATGTTACATGGTCATATGTTTGGAACCTGGTTTTATTATGTACTTTGCAATAAAATACAACTATTATTTTACATGGGTTCACCAGAATAAGTTCTGTATATGGACCAAAGCTATTTTTTTGGTTTCGCTTCCTCCTTAATATCTTCTGTTCTGGTACTACTAATGTAAAACCACAACTTTTCAGCGAGCTATGGAAAAAATGGTGGAACCACCTCCTTCTGAAAGTGGCGACGCAACTATAACCGCAATGTCAGCTCTTGCTGCAGTGGGTTAGTACCTGTCCACTAACAGTGCCAAAAGCACGTTCCTGCATAATACTGGCTTGGTTGTTAAGGCAATCTCATCCAAATTCCCTCATGATCAAGATATGCAAGCTCAAAACATTGTAGTATCTGCGCTCCAGACACAAGTCCATTCCCTAACAGAGACCCTTTGTGAAAAAAGGAGAGACATTGTTCGATGTTGTCAAGATATGCATGGTTTTGAAACCAGACTATCAGACATATGCTATGTTTTTTAGGAGCCTAGGAGAACTAAAGGCAAAGGTTATGGTGCTCCATCGGACAATACATCATGAAAACGTAATAGTCAGGTCAAATGAACTGAGCTTCCGAACTTCTGGTGGTGCATTTATCTGCTAGACTGTTAACTTTTATGCCAACCTTCCTTTTGTTTTATAGTTGTAATTTCTTTTGGTGCGATACAAAATTTGTTCTTAACGTGCAGCCACCAGCTGAAGAAAACAATAAGCCATTTTTGTGTAGTGTAGGGTGTTCCCTATATTTGCACTGGTGGCGAACTTTGATGCCCATCGGCTGTAGTAAACATGGGCCTCCTACGGGCCGTAGAAACAATGGGCCTTCTAAGGGCAGTAGAAACAATAGGCCTTCTACGTCGCATAGAAACAATGGGCCTTATACGGGCCGTAGACACAATGGGCCTTCGATGGGCCGTATCATCTATGGGCCTTCTACGGGTCGTATGATCGGTTGGCCAAACATGGGCCAATAACAGACCACATTATGGCCGTAAATGGGCTAGAGTTCAAATCGTTCATGGGCCGACCATAACGGGCCGTCGTTAATCACCCGTATTTTTATGATGCTATGAAAATGGCCCAACATATTAACGGGCCACAAACGGGCCGTCTGTAACCATGGGCTAAATTTGGCCCACAAGCAGAAAATGACAGTAACGAGTAGTAAGTAAACGAATGTGGAAATGAGCCCAAGAATAAATGGGCCTCGACAAGGCTGAAAGATAATATGGGCTGGAAATGGCCCAACGGAATAATGGGCCGTTAATGGACATAAAGTGATACACTGTTCATTACGGGCCACTTTCACCATGTGCCGTTAATGGGTATAAAGTGATACACTGTTCATTATGGGCCAGTTTTACCACGGCCCATTAATTGGCCGAGAGTAATAAGGGCCTTATATGGGCCGAAGACGTCATGGGCCGGAAGTTAAAATGGGATGGAATTATATTGGACGGCCCAGATGACGCTACTAGGCCTAATTCAGATAGGCCATAAACGGGCACTGGGTTAGCGGGCTCTAAATGGGCTATATGGGAACAGGCCGTTAACAGGCTTGCCATGGGCTGGCCCGCCACCTTTTGACCAAGTCAAACGGTTCGGCTTTTTCACTGGAATGGGCCTCTGTTGGGCCGTGCCATGTGTCGACGTATCATAGGCTCTTTGCATCCAATGAGTGGATGACAACTGTCCCAATGGTGAACCGACACGTGTTTCCTCCAGCCAATGATGATTTTACACGTGGAAAATCCCCATTGGCCGGGGCTGTTAACGGGTTATCGGATCCAAAACCGGATCCGATAGCTTAACGGCATTCCGTTACGGTGGATGCCACGTGTCGGTCACCCTTGACGAAAGCACTTCTGTGACACGCGATTTATCGTCATGGAAGTGGACACTTCTGTGATGATAATTTTGGTAATGTCATGGAACACTTCTACGACATCACAGGTATGACTATCTTGATTCTGTCATAAATATGTCATGGATGTACATGCATGACAGAAAACGTGACCTACTATGACAAACATGTATCATCACGAAAGTTTATTTTTTTTGTAGTGTAATGATCTTAAAGTAACTCTTGGGAGGATGTAAAGCAAGTCCAGATAGATGCAAGAGAGATACATGCCGCAAGGACAGACCCTATGCGGCATGGGGATGATGCAACCCGAGGGGCGCCAACAACAAGGTAAACCAAAGATGCAAAAGGATACGCGCCGCAGGGACACGCCCAAGCGACTTGTGGATAATACAGCCCGAGGGGCGCCCCCAACTGAATAAACTGGAAAATATCACCTAGTGCCATTGTTGGAGATATGTTGAAGTAGCTAAAGATGTTCCCTGAAGAGGTTGCTCATCACGAGCCGCCTTGGTCTTGAACCTTGGGAGGCTTTGGAGGCTCGGGAGGTTCGTGAAGGACCGTTGCCACCTTCGCCGAGACTGTGTGGTACCTGGCCTCCTGAGCAGCTACAACGCTTAGAAGGCGATGCTGGAAGGCGGCAGCCCTGTTCGGCAAGCCAAAAGGGATGCGAATGTAGCTGTGAGGTGGGCCCTCACACGAACCAGCGTGTGAAGGCCAGAAGTGCTCCTGAGGTTCGGCTCTGTTGAGCCCGGGGATGTTGATGCAGACCCATAGCTCGTTGTCCTCGCCAGGACAAGCGGCCACGCCAGGTCATAGGCAATGGTCGCCACGCATGGCTCTCGCCTCTTGAAGCTCCTCAATCATCTTGGTGATCAACTCCTCAGCACCTGGCCCCCTGTGCCTTGTTCCCTCTTGAGGGAAACATGCGATGAAGCATGCCTCACCATGGTGCGCGAGCGTTGTGATGCCCCGAGACCGACGCACTAGGTGTCTTCCAGTTATTCACTGTTGTTGCCTTGTCATCCGCTTGTGTGTTGCATCTTTTCATGTCATCATGTGCATTGCATCATCATGTTTTCAAAACTTGCATCCGTTCGGTTCCCCCAGTTCCGTCCCTTGTCCGTTCTGAGCCCAACCACACTCGCACGCGCCCGCGGCACCTCCGAAATAGTATTTTATAAGTGGCCGGAAAATGTTCTCGGAATGGGAAGAAAGTTGGCATGTGGTGTTTTTGTGTTGTTAGTAGGTCGCCTGCCAAGTTTCATCGCATTTGGAGTTCGTTTGATGCCCCAACGGATAATTATAGCGGCAATATAGCCGGTCTATCGTCGGACGTTTTCGGTCTCTAGAAACGGTTGTCGGGTTGCATTCCTCCTCTCTCTTATCATCCCAACAACACACTTGACCTCGTTCGCCTAACCCCTCTTTGCTTAGTGCATCGACCCCCTCGAGTCCGCGTCTGAAACTGTCCCGAACCCGACCCGAGCAGTCGTGTCCATTGGATCCGGATCATCCCCGAGCGTCCCTAAAACAGCTCCATTTTCTTTGTTGGACTCTCCTAACCTTTTTTATCTCGACCGTCGGACTTCGATCGGAAGATCCAAACTTCCCTCCTTTCCATATATATAGTCCACCCCTAGTCTAATTTTAGGCCAAACCCAAAAATCTAGGAAGTTGGCCCTGCCGCCGCCGCTGCACCCATCGTCCACACCTCAGGACCCCCATCGCTCGAACCAAATCAAATCCATATCCTCCTCGTTTTCACCACCGACCCGACCACCGAGCCCCTCCTCCTCTCGATACATCCCCACGCCCCTCCGCGGTTGTGCCCGAATAGGATCACCCAGAGCCGCAGCTCATCCGTGAGTAGCCCTACCGCTATCAGGCTAGGACCTCCCCATTGCTCCTCCTCGCTCCTGTTTCTTGTTGCCTCCCACCTCTCCCCATAAGTCTCTCTCCCCCTCGCCTTGGAAAGGGGAACCAAAGGAAGCCGCCACCGCCTGGAGCTCCAAGTCCGCCGGCCTGCCTCCGCTTTGATCCGACAGGGAATGAGAGCCCGACGACCTCCATGTCCGGATCCAGCCACGTTAATGGATCCTGCGCCATGCCCCGCCTCCAGCCCTCGTCCATGCCCAGGACCCGGCCAGATCCCTCCGTTCTCGGTCACCCTCCGTGTGCCCAGTCCGTACAGCCGCCGCTGCAAGTCTAGTCGCTGTCGCGCCTTTGTCGTCTAGCATCGAGCATCGTCATTCCCAGCCTGCTGCCACGACGCCCACTCGCTCCTTGGCTTCATGCGACAGGATGAGCGCCGCCCCTCGTTGACTCGATCTGGTGCCAGCATGGACAAGCACCACGACCCACCTCTCATTGGCCTCGTCCTGCCCCGCCTCTGCAGTGCCCTGGCCCAAATCCGCCCGAGTGAGCCGGCCTACCTCCTCCTCCTCAAACGGGCTGAAGCCCATGGCTGAGGCCACCCCCAGCGCCTCCTTTTCTGTATTTTTGCGCCAGGTAGTCTAGGCCCGATAGGTTTTTTTCCTGGTCTAGACGATTTTGTCTATTAATCCTCAAACAACAGTTTTGCAGAAAAGTCCCTCCAGATCATGCATATAATAACTGCACAGCCATGCATCATATGTTTAATTTATATATGTAGAATGCTTAGAACTTTGTGCAGATTAGTAATTGCCAACTTTCATGCATGTTTAAAATGTTTAAACTTGTCGTTTGTATTAATTTTCATAAATTCCATGTTAAAATGCTTTATTTCATAACTTAATAATCGTAGCTTCAAATTCAATAATCTTTATAGGTAAATGGGGTAGAAAAATGCCTAGCTTAAGATGGTGGCTTTACTTTGCATGTTTAATAAATCTAAAATTGTGTATAAGGCAGAACAGTACAAACTCTGAAATTTGCATATGAGGATTTTCCGGATTTGTTGCTTGTTGTTACGACCTCATTTAAACTTGCCTAGATAGGTAGTTTTCTTATGCTTCACGTCTTGCCATGTTTAACAACATTTAATATTGTTGGGTACATAACCAAGAGAGAACTAAAGAAGTCATGCGGTGTTTCGTCAATATGCAACTCGTTGCATATTGAGCTCCACTTAATTTGTAGTATTGTTTGCGCACTTTGCCATGCCATGCCTCATTGAACTAGACATGCATCATTCTTGGTTGTGCATCATGCCATGTTCATGTGATGGTTGTTTGCTATGTTGCTTGCTTCCTTCTGGGTTGCTTCTCTCGTTAGCTTCAGTTTTGTCCAAATTTGTGAGGATTCGCTCGACTACATTGGGTCGTCTACTTCTTTGACTGGTTCTTCTTCCTTGTGGGATCTAAGGAAAGATGCCCATAGCCTCAACATCACTTCTATCTTTGCTTGCTAGTTGTTCGTTCTATCTCTATGTCGCGCTACCTACCACTTGTTATATCATGCCTCCCATAGTGCCATGTCAAGCCTCTAACCCACCTTCCTAGCAAACCCTAGTTTCGCTATGTTACCGCTTTTGCTCAGCCCCTCTCATAGCATTGCTAGTTGCAGGTGAAGTTGAAGTTTGTTCCATGTTGGAACATGGATATGTTGGGATATCACAATACATCTTATTTAATTAATGCATCTATATACTTGGTAAAGGGTGGAAGGCTCGGCCTTATGCCTGGTGTTTTGTTCCACTCTTGCCGCCCTAGTTTTCGTCATACCGGTGTTGTGTTCCTTTATTTTGCATTCCATACACGGTTGGGTGTTATGGGAACCCCTTGACAGTTCGCTTTGAATAAAACTCCTCCAACAAGGCCCAACCTTGGTTTTACATTTGGCTAACAACCTATTACCCTTCCCTTGGGTCAGCCAACCCAAGGGTCATCTTTATTTTAACCCCCCCCCCCCCGGGCCAGTGCTTCTCTAAGTGTTGGTCTGAACCGAGCCGCCTGCGGGGCCACCTCGGGGAACCTCGAGGGCTGGTTTTACTCGTAGCCTATCTCATCTGGTGTTGCCCTGAGAACGAGATACGTGCGACTCCTATCGGGATTGTCGCACATCGGGTGGCTTTGATGGTCTTGTTTTACCATTGTCGAAATGCCTTGTAACCGGGATTCCGAGACTAGTCGGGCCTTTCTGGGAGAAGGAATATCCTTCGTTGACCGTGAGAGTTTGTGATGGGCTAAGTTGGGACACCCCTGTAGATGGGAATTTGTTAATGTCCAGTTGTAGAGAAGTTGACACTTGACTTAATTAAAATGCATCAACTACGTGTGTAGCCGTGATGGTCTCTTCTCGGCGGAGTCCAAGAAGTGAACATGGTCTTGTGTTATGCTTGAATGTAAGTTGTTTGAGGATCACTTCTTGATCACTTCTAGCTTCATGAACATTGCGTTGCTTCTCTTCTCGCTCTTATTTGTGTATGTTAGCCACCATAGTTTCTTAGTGCTTGCTGCAGCTCCACCTCATTACCTTACCCTACGTAGAAGCTTAAATAGTCTTGATCTCGCGGGTGTGAGATGGTTGAGTCCTCGTGACTCATAGATACTCCCAAATAGTTGCAGGTGCCGATGATACCAGTGCAGGCGACGCAACCGAACTCAAGTGGGAGCTCGATGAAGATCTTGATCGTTGTTTTGTTTCGTTTCCTGTTGATCAGTTGTGGTGCCCAGCTCGGACGATCGGGGATCTAGCATTTGGGGTTGTCTTGTTTATTTTGGTTCCATAGTCGGGCCTTTGATTGTACTTTGGATGATGTATGGATTATTTATGTATTGTGTGAAGTGGCGATTGTAAGCCAACCCTTTATCCCTTTCTTATTCAGTACATGGGATTGTGTGAAGATTACCCCTCTTGCAACAAAACCACAATGCGGTCATGCCTCTAAGTCGTGCCTCGACACGTGGGAGATATAGCCGCATCATGGGTGTTTCAAGTTGGTAATTAGAGCCATCCCCAACTTAGGAGCCCCCTGCTTGATCGAATCGCTGACGTTGTTGAGTCTAGAACAGAATGTTTTGAGTCTTAGGATTATATATATCGAAGAGTAGGATTCTTTTTAATCCTCAGCCCCTTCTTCTCTGGTGAGGCATCCTAACATAGAAGTTTTGACTCTTCTCTCCTCAAATTTCACGAAAAAAACTTAGGATCACGCGGGTATCTTGGAATCGTTCCGATATTCTTGTGACGAGAACATTGTTCTTGGTGCCTCCTGACATTTAGGGGTTGTGGTAGTGTCCCGGGGAGTTGAGCTCCGAGGTGTTGTCATCACAATTTTATCGTTGCAGTTCTGGAATACCTGAGTTGGCTGACATCGAAAATCTCTTTCATGCTGTTGTTGGTGAGATAACCTCGAAGCCACCCAGTACTGGGGCGGGCATTCGGGAGTATTGACATAACTCGTATAACGGATGCTTTTCGAAGGTTGAGGTACACGATTTCCGAAGGTTTCTTGTTTATGTGTTGACGGATGGATACGGCTGGATGTAGGAATTGTTAGTTTGGGTGAGATATTATGCTTCCCATGTATCCCCAACACCTGATTGCATAACCAGAATTTTTTGGGAGTTTATAAGTGGGAATTCAAGTAGCTCATAGGATATCTTTCCAACAGACACATGATATGATATGGGGTCTATCATATGTTTGTTTCAATCTATTTTGCAAGCCAATCCTTTGATTCTTTTATTTGTGGTATTTGAGTTGCTTAGAAGTCAAGTGTTGGTTCCATACCTTTCCTAAGCGGTGTTCTCATATTTCTATGAGAGTATTAGTCCTTCTTGACAATCAAGGTTGTCTTTTCAATTCTTTCCAACCGGTGCGATTCTCTTCAAGGTGATCCTATCATATTCCCATTGGCAAGATCCAATCTTAGTTTTCGTCAACGGTGTTTATTTCATCTGTCCCAAGTTGTCTTTGTTTTTCCCAACCTCCCACCCTTTTCCCTTCAAGGACTCGGACTTCTTAACCAAGTATCCATCTTATTGATGTGAAGTCTCTTCATTCTTTTGTTTTATGTTCTTATCCGGTGATACTTAGGATGATACTAACGGAGCTTCAATTTAATCATTCTTTGGTCTTTTTCTTATCCGGCGGATTCAATTCAAGTTTTCGGTGTTGATCATGTCCCTTTTTCTTCTTTTCAAATATTTTGTTATGCCGGTGTATCTCTTAATCATTCACTTCTCGCTATTCAATTGTTCCGGAGTGTTGAAGATATCTCAGGAGATTCGTGTTTTCATTCCAAATATGTTCAAGATATTTTGTGGTTGTTATCTCATTCAAGCCATTTAATTCAACTGGCGCAATCTCTCTTTTAAATCGTTGAACGGTGTTTTCTTTTGACTGGGCCCTAACCCACAGGTCTTTTCCCAGGATCTTACCCGACCCTTCTAACTTTCCCGGAGCCATTCCCAAATTCTTTTCGAGGTTTGAAGTAAGAATAAATTCGCATCAATCATATTCCTTCTCCAAGATCGCTTTCAAAACATTTTCATCGTTGGTTCATCATTTCTATTCTTCATTGTTCCGGAGTGGCTCGTCAATTCATGGTGGTGTTTCTCGTCGTCATTCTTGGATTTTGAAGACCGAAGAAGAGTTCCTCTTAAATTCTATCCATTCTCTTAGAGATGTGAAGTTCAAGCTTCCTGCCATCCTCTCATAATTGTTTTCGATTGTGAGAATTCTTTGCACCCATCCGGAGCAATTCAGGAGTCTTTTCATTTGATTGTCCGAAGGCCATCATTTCGGGCTTATTCATTCCAGCTTCCAGCTTTTGTTCTCCAAATCTTACCAGTGCATCATTCAAGTATTCTCTAATCAGCTCGGGATCTCATCGTTCACTTGCATCTAGATTCTCTCAAGTATCTTCGTTCATTTTCTAATTCTTCCAGGTGTTTCATTATATTTTCTTTGTTCTTTTATTTTAAAAATCCTACCCGTGGTTTGTTGAAGAGCTTCTCAAGTTTGCGCTATATCTATCTTAATCCTTTCTACGAGAATAAGTAGTATGCCAAATTCGTTGGTTGTTATCAATTTAAATTGGTGAAGGATAAGCATAATGTAATTCTTATTCTTGTCTCATCGAGTGAATTCAATTCCTTATTCCAGAGGTTCACCAAATTCTCAGTTTCAATTGTTTCATCTTTTCTTTTCCAGAGTTCCATGTTTTTCCACATTATCTCGTCGCGAAGCTCCATCTAAATCATCCCAAGGCTTCACCTTATGCTCTCAACTTCTCTTTCTTTTTATCATCCTTCTCTTACCGGAGTTCTTCATGGAGGCTCTACATGGTTATCCGTCAAGGATTATTTTCATTCGTCAATTGTTCTTCAAGTTTTCTCCCAAATTTAAGACCCGCCAAGATATACTCTCAAATAAACATGGTGTTCAACACATGTCTTGTTTTGAGGAGTTCAAGCATTCTTCTTCTTGCATTCCAAAGTTTAATTCTTTCTGTCTTATCTTTTGAGGTGGTGTTATGTCGTTTTGATAGCTTCGTTCATGTTTCATGATTCACAAGTTGGCCGAAATGACATATTTTAAACCCATCATTTTGAATTCGTTCATGAGAGCCTTTGCAACCCATTAATCTCTACATGGGAATTATCTTGGGTTATATTTCACCTAAAGCCTTCCCTAGGGATTGTTGCTATCTATGGTGCTCATAAATGACCCAAGCTCTTCATTTATCCTCCCGGTGAAATAAGTTTCTCGTATCCTTGTTGATGTCAATCCAATCTTTTGTTTCCGTAGTGGCAGAATTTCGCCTCAATTTTGAGCAGTTCTCCATAAGCCCACTACAAGTTTATTCATTTTGTTGTTGGTCTTTTCCAACAACTCCGTTATAACCTTCTTGGAAGGGTGCTCTTCAAGCTCTTTTGTGGCAGAAGTTGGCATTTTCTTCTCCATTCTTTCATTCCAATGATCTATATTCTATTCTTTCTTCTGGAGGCATTGTGATGTTTCTCTCTTCACTGATCATCTCGAATTGTGAGGACTGTGTTCTTATCCATTTCCAACCGGAATGTCGTGCCCTCTTTTCAGGTTCTTCCCATTCTATCAAGTTTTGCCACCCTTCTCAACCGAGGCACTGCCTGAAATCTATCTTACCCATGGTGCCATTCTTTCAATAGTTACGGAGGCACTGTGTTGTTGATTTCATCTAGTATACTCTCATCTTGTCAAATCATGTTCAAATCCTTCCATTTACAGTCGGAGTGCTTTCCAAATTATATCATTATTATTCCTTCTCTATCTTGTTTTAACTGGAGTGTTGTCGTAATTGATCCTTATCATTCCTTGTACATCTCGTTTCAACCGGAGTGCTTGCATGTACTTCTTGTCCATTGTAACAATTTTCTTATGTCTTTCCACCTACATGGTTCTAGTAATGTTCCTTGTACCTCTTTTCTAACGGAGTGTTTTTAACTTTGTTCATCTTTGTTGTTTTTCTTCTTTAAATTTGTTCAACCTTGCAAGGTTCTTTGGTTTCACGCATTTGTCAAAGAAGCAACTTAGTTTACATCTCCTCTTTGTTTTCTGCTTCTCTCTGGTGCCATCCTAGATCTCGGGTCAAGATCCTCTTGTAGTGG
Organism: Triticum monococcum; assembly: GCA_034509565.1. Taxonomy (NCBI): domain Eukaryota; kingdom Viridiplantae; phylum Streptophyta; class Magnoliopsida; order Poales; family Poaceae; genus Triticum; species Triticum monococcum. The sequence goes on from CM067842.1 coordinate 282,588,951, forward strand.
TGGAGTGTTGTGACGCCCCGAGACTGATGCGCCAGGTGTCTTCCAGTTATTCGCTGTTGTTGCCTTGTCATCCGCTTGTGTGTTGCATCTTGTCATGTCATCATGTGCATTGCATCATCATGTTTTCAAAACATGCATCCGTCCCGGTTCCCCCAGTTCCATCCCTTGTCCATTCTGACCCCAACCACACTCGCACGCGCTCGCGGCACCTTCGAAATAGTATTTTATAAGTGGCCGGAAAATGTTCTCGGAATGGGATGAAAGTTGGCATGCGGTGTTGTTGTCTTGTTAGTAGGTCGCCTGCTAAGTTTCATCGCATTCGGAGTTCGTTTGATGCCCCAACAGATATCTATAGCGGCAATATAGTCGGTCTATCATCGGACGTTTTCGGTCTCCGGAAACAGTTGTCGGGGATATAGCATTTGGGGTTGTCTTTTTTATTTTGCTTCCGTAGTGGGACCTTTGATTGTTCTTTTGATGATGTGTGGATTATTTATGTATTTTGTGAAGTGGCGATTGTAAGCCAACCCTTTATCTCTTTCTTATTCAGTACATGGGATTGTGTGAAGATTACCCCTCTTGCAACAAAACCACAATGCGGTTAAGCCTCTAAGTCGTGCATCGACACGTGGGAGATATAGCTGCATCGTGGGTGTTACAAGCGCATCCCTCGTGACATTCGCTAAGTCAGAGGCCCGCCAAAAGAGAGCCCACGAGCCCAGCCTAAGGAGGGCGCCGGGCGCGCCTTCCTATACATGAGAGGGAGGCGCCCCATTTGTGGGTCCTGATCCTGGGGTGGTGCCGCAGGAGACACCGCTCTCCTGAGGCTCTTGGCGGAGTAGCTGCTTCTTCTTCTTGGGGACAACCTCAGGAGGGTAGATGGCACCGTCATTGTCTCGGTCTTCAACTGCCGCGGCCTGATAGGCGCGTTCAAGGGAGCACACCGTGTCCTTCTCCTCGCAAGAGATCGTGATGATGTCGCAGTCTTGTGGCATCTTGAGGACGTTGTAGCCATGGTGGGTCACTACCCTGAACTCGGCTAGGGTCGGATACCCAAGGATGGCATTGTACGGGAGGCGGATGTGCGCGACGTTGAAGTCGATGACCTCGGCGCGGTAGTTGTCGCACTGGCCAAAGGTGACATGGAGGTGGATCTTCCCTATCGGGGTGGTGGAGCCATCAGTCACTCCTGAGAAGGGCTTGGTGGGCTGTAGCTAATCATACAGTTGATCGATGATGGTCTTGGTGACAAGGACATTGTTTATGATGGGCAAGCAAAGCATTGGGAGGGCACCGGCAGTTGCCGCACACTTTACCTGATTGGATGAGCTGAAGGTGATGGTGCACTTGGACCACCTGAGTGGACGTGTGGCCTCGAGCCTCGGGAGCAACGTGTTCACCTCACGAGCGAACTACTTGACAATGCGGTGGGAGCATGTGGCCTAAGCGCCACCCAAGATGCAGGTGATTGCGCGAGGCTCCTGGAAGCTCCCAGCCCCCTCGTCCTGGTGGTGGTCATAGTTCGTTCTTGGTGATGGTGGCAGCGGAGGGAGGCCGACATTGCCCTGAGGACGGTCCTCACGAGGTTGGTCTCACCAGGCGCCCTCGCCAGGCTAGCCTTGCCAGTGATCCTCACAAGGCTGGTCGCGCCACTCCTAGTGGGGGTCGCGGTCGTCAACGTCCTCCACTTCCGCCTCCTCCGCGGTCGTAGCCTCGGTCGTTGTGCTCGGGGCATCGGTCAAGGCACCCATCATGGACGGCCCTGAGCTCTAGACAGTCGTTGGTGTTGTGGGTGTGTATGTTGTGGAAGACATAGAATGGACGGCTGCCCTTGGACGACTCTGGGTGGTCGCAGCCGTGCTTCATCTCTGGTTCGGCCGAGAGCACGTTAGCCCCCTTGCGCTTCACGTCCATGGCCTTGGCCTTCTTGTCTTCTACGTCGGCAGCTGGGAGCTCGAGGAGGGAGGGGCGCCCCTCCTCAGCTCTTGCGCACATGGTAGCCATGTTGAATATCTCCAGAGCCTTGCGTAGGTCCTTGTGGATGGCGAGCTCCTCCTTCATCTTGACATCGCAGACCCCATCGGAGAACGCTGAGATGATGGCTTCCTAAGAAACCTTCGGGATCTTGAGGCGAACGCTATTGAAGCATGGGATGTACTTCTGCAGGGTCTCCCCAGGCTACTGCTTGATGTGCCACAGGTCACCCGTGGCAGGCGGGCGATCACGAGTGCCCCGCAAGTGGGCGACGAAACGCTCGCACATCTCGCCCCAGGAGGAGATCAATCCCACGGGCAGGTTCAAGAGCCATGAGTGCTTTCCATCCTTGAGGGCCATGGGGAACCAGTTTGCCATGACCTTTTCGTCACTGCTGGCTGCCTCGATGCTCAGCTCATAGAGCTGCAGGAACTCTGCAGGGTCGGGGGTGTCGTCATAGTGTGGAGGCAGGTCAGGCTTGAACTTGCCTAGCTAGACGATGCTACGTAGCTCAGGGGTGAAGGCGCGGCAGCCCGCTGTGGTCACCAGAGCCCGTCGTGGAGGTGGAGCCTGATCTTGGTGCTCGCGCACCACCGCTGCAGGCGGCGTGCAATCTTGAGGTGGCGCTGGAGGGAGCGCTGGAGCACTATCTTGCGGCCTTTGGACCTCCCGACAGCTTTCTTCTTTGTGCGCGGGCGCCCGGCGTGGAGGGTCACGCCGCGGGGCCGCGCATCTTGGACCGAGGGCGACGTCCTGGCGAGGAGGTGGCAGAGGTGCTCCATGGGCTACGTCGCTCGCAGTAGGCGGCAGACAAGGCAGCAAGAGGGATGATGTAGGAGAGCCCCCTGTCGTGCTGACTAGCTTGGCGATGCAGTCCAGCCAGTCTTCATAGAGGTCGTCAATGGGGCCGTAGCGCAGGAGCTCACGCGCCATGAGCAATGCAGCCTGCGCATTTGCTGGGCCATGACGAGCATGGGATGACGAGCTGGCTAGAGTCAGCGACGGGTTGGCCGTGCGTTCGTCCCACCGCACGGAGTGATGTTGCGATGAAGCTTGCTGCTCATGCCCCGCCAAGACGGTGACGGCGTTAGTGGCTAGTGATGGAGAACAGCGGGGAGGCCCACCGACAGGCGCCGTCTGGGCAATGCGCTCGGTGAGAGCGGCCTGACGCTCAGCACGGGCTCGATGAGCATCTGCCATGGAGGCGGTGGAGCGGCGGCGAGTCGAGACGAAAGAGAAGATTCGACGCACCCCTACCTGGCGCGCCAAATGTCGGATTCAGGGCTCCGTAGACCCTTGAGATGTTCGAATACTGGGGTGCATACGCAGAACTCCTTCTTCCCAACCTGTCGGCCCAATGATTCCACAGCCTAGCTCGATGAACTCAAGGGACAAGAGACACTGAAGTTTATCCTGGTTCGGGCCACCTTGCGGTGTAATACCCTCCTCCAGCTTTGTGGTGGATGGCCTCGAGGGGCTGAGGATGAACTAGTATAGTGGTTGAACAGCCTAAGGAGGCGAGGTGTTCTTGAGCTCGATGAGCTTGTGAGTTGGTCAGGGTGGAGTGGATCTGTCCCCCCTCTGGATGGCTAAGTCCTATTTATATTGGCCTTGGTCCTCTTCCCAAATGTAGGCGGGAAGGGATCCCACAACGACCAATTTTGAAGGGAGACAACTAGTACTAGTTATCCTGACAAAAGTAGTCTTCGCCTGCAAAAGGCTCTGGTGGTGATGCTGTAGTGGGCTCTACGATGACCTCCGTCCTGTCGTCCTCGCGGTCTGGGTCTTGTTGCACCAATATGGGAACCTTTGCCTGATTCCTTGGGACTCTATGCCCGTGCTTGCCCCCTTGGCAACAAAGGGGAAACTGGTACGCTGCGCCCGCTGGTGCCCCCTGGCCTTGGTCGTCATGGCTCACGTCATGTGAGCCTCGCGAAGTGCACCTTACCTTGATATCTCCGCTCCTCGAGAGCCAGCCTGATGAGGCCGCCCCCTGGGGAGGTCTTGGTGTCATCTGCCTCATGAGGCTTGGTCCCTCGCGAGGGTCTTGAGTCGTGCTACCAAAACTGGGTCGTACCAGGCCGCTGATGGAGCCATGTCGTGGGCCGCAGGCAGGCAAGTCTGGGTACCCCCATTTCCAGGACGCCAACAGTTGTCAACACCAATGCTCCCACCCTCTATACAGCGGTTTAACACCTCTTCTCCCCGTTGTAATGTCCACTTAAACATGGTGCTCAACGCTATATATTATTTCCCAATGATCTATGGCTATCTTATGATGTTTGAGTAGACCCGTTTTATCCTATGGGTTGATAGATGATCATGATTATGAAGGAAATATGCCCGAGAGGCAATAATAAAGTTGTTATTTTATATTTCCTTATATCATGATAAATGTTTATTATTCATGCTAGTGTTGTATTAACCGGAAACTTGATACATGTGTGGATACGACAAAACATTGTGTCCCTAGTAAGCCTCTACTAGACTAGCTCGTTAATCAAAGATGGTTAAGTTTCCTAACAATAGACATGTGTTGTCATTTGATGAATGGGATCACATCATTAGGAGAATGATGTGATGGACAAGACCCATCCGTTAGCTTAGCATAATGATCGTTAAGTTTTATTGCTATTGCTTTCTTCATGACTTATACATATTCCTTTGACTATGAGATTATGCAACTCCCGGATGTCGGAGGAATAGCTTGTGTGCTATCAAACGTCACAACATAACTCGGTGATTATAAATATGCTCTACAGGTATCTCCGAAGGTGTTTGTTGGGTTGGCATAGATCGAGGCTAGGATTTGTTACTCCGAGTATCGGAGAGGTATCTCTAGGCCCTCTCGGTAATGCATATCATAATAAGCCTTGCAAGCAATGTGACTAATGAGTTAGTTCCGGGATGATTCATTACGGAACGAGTAAAGAGACATGCCGGTAATGATAATGAACTAGGTATGAAGATACCGATGATCAAATCTTGGGCAAGTAACATACCGATGATAAAGGGAATGACGTATGTTGTCATTACGGTTTGACCGATAAACATCTTCGTAGAATATGTAGGAACCAATATGAGCATCCAGGTTCCGCTGTTGGTTGTTGACCGGAGAAGTGTCTCGGTCATGTCTACATAGTTATCGTACCCGTAGTGTCCGCACGCTTAGTGTTCGATGATGATTTGCATTATATGAGTGGCCCATGTTTGGCCAATCGATCATAGTGCCCGTATAAGGCCCATTGATGATATGGCCTGTAGAACGCCCATTGTTTCCACGACCCGTAGAAGGCCCATTGTTTCTACGGCCCATAGAAGGCCCACTGTTTCTACGGCCCGTAGAAGGCCCACTGTTTCTACGGCCCGTAGGAGGCCTAGTGTCACTACAGTAAATATTAGCCCATGGTTATTGTGGCCTAGTTTTTAAAAAATAGGTTATTGCAGCCACTAGCAAACCGCGGAAAAAGAAATGCAATGACTACAAGCAAACAAATAAACAAGACAACAAGAAAATAAATAAGCAAGCACCTTACGCTAGGCTATCACGGCTATCACACATATTACACCCACTGGGCATCAAAGTTCGCCACCAGTGCAAATAAACGCGCCGACAAAAGAATATACAAAACTGAGAGCACTTCAGAAGGCACTAGGCCTGGCCAGGTCGGCCCCCCCAAACAGCTGAAGAAGCTGAGTAGACCTCAGTTGTGTCAACGATAGATGCATCAACACTAGATTTAAGGCATGATGGTGCGCACGACAGTCCTCTGACATCTTCATTGCATCTTTGACTTCAAGTCGGAGCTGAGCTGAAGCAAACCTTTCCGCTTTAAGTTTAGACTGAAGAAGTCGAACTGATTGAGGCAGCGACTACACAGAGGTTGTCTCACACCTGCTAGTGAGTAGCTTCAGCTCACTGTCTTCATCAAGACAGGACCTTGGGGTCATCTCGCTGTCCTCAAGATGGGTTGGCTCACTATCTTCCCTAAAGTTCTACCTGGCGTAAGAGATACGAGTCTGAAAGAGAAACAAGGAGACACGTAACGGGTTTCACAATTATATAAGCAAATAAATGGATCTATTCTGCATAAGGAACATGTTCTTACAACTACAATATTAAACTGGTAGTTGTTGCAAACATCCAATCAGATGTAAACAGAAAAGCAAATAGCAATGGAGGAAATGATGCCTATCCAAATCTATACTAGAACAAATTTGAAGGCTTGAGAAGGATGAACTTACATTACATGTTAACACGGGCTGGACAAAGCCCTTCTCCATGTTGATGGAAGGATAATTCAATAAATTCCCCAAAGAAAATTCTTTATAATCGTTGCCATTATTCTACATTTTGCAAAGAGTAAATATAGATCAAATAATATTGGAAGAAACAGAGGATAATGAAGCTCAGGTGCAGACTGATGATACATAATCAAATAGCAATTAATTAAGTATAGCGTTACAAGGCAAAAGGGAGAGAGGTACCGACAAGAGCAATGCAGAGCCCATTATTGTTTTGAGATCGTATGATCCTTTGAGCAAGTAGATTCATCTGAAATTAGTTTTCATACAAGAGAGAAGGTAAGGCATAAGCAGAAATTTAGGAGTTCAAATTTTGAATTGATATCATAGACACTACCTGACGCTGGGCTCCCAGCAGTTCTAATAGGGGTTTGGCCACTAGAGTAGGGCTAAAGTGTGGTACAGCTGGGCTTGTGTTTTCTGTGGCTGCTGATCTATCTGATTTAACATGTATCACTACCTTTTCCAAATACCTTGTTTGTACTCCTTGAGGATCTGCACTCACCCTCTTCCTTTCGGACATCTATTACGAAAGAACAACATTTGATTGGAAAAACATAGTGTGACTACACATAGAATAGGTACAGAAAATGGATAGGTATGGCATATACTCATATATGATGCTTAAACAAAGCATATTGTGTAACAAAGTAGAAGTAATGCAAGAGGTCAGATGCAAAATATGTGCGACCAATACAACTTTGCAAAGTTAGAGCAAGCACCTTGATGGGTGAATAAGATAGGCCATCCTCCACCATGCCAAGTTTGTTAGACAGTGGATCGTTCCGCAATATTCCTCTCGTGCGCCCATTCTCATATTCATTTTGATAATGTTCAATATCCGACATGCATGAAAACATAAAAACAAGTGAGATTTTCTTTGTAATGCAGAAGTGATTCTAATCCAATACTTCGTCCATGTAAACCCCTTTGTGATATCTCTGCAATTCTTTTAAAAGATGCCATGCATGCTGTAATTTGTTGTGTGCATTAATATAATGTGGCCTACTACTCAAAATATGAGAGCTCCAGAAGTGATGACACTTCACAGATGATAGCTTCAACATATAGTAAAGAAGAACAAGTCGACCTGGCCTGACAGATTCAAAATATATTAAGGGAGAACAACTCGACCTGACCAGTCGACCGCAAGAGAAAAGTATCATCTTAAAGAAGAGCAGAAGAGCAAGCAGATTGAAGATATTACAAGTCTTTCAATGCAATGTCGGTAGGCCACCCATGAGGAACCAGAGCGCATAGAGAAATACTATTCTTTCCGGTCTCTCCATATGTGGCTCAGATGCATTTCGAAACTAAAGTAGGAAAATTTAGCTAACCAATTAAACATCTCTCAGTTTTACTAATATCAGCAATAATATCAGATATGAATTTGTACAACTGAGCTTGTTTAGCTCGATGGGTGGAGCAGTGCTATTACGACACGAACCACGTAGGCTAATTGTGGTCATCATAAAATGGGGAAAACATAAGCATGATGAGTACAATGTTGACCGTGGCAGTGGGATGGCAGATCTGAAGCTGCAAACCGCGCAAAGGGTAGTTAGCAACCGATGTTTGCTTTGAAATAACAACTAAGATTTGGTATGGACAAGAAAGTACGGTCGCGACATGCATTTGGAAACTCAAGTGGGACCTTTAGCTAACCAATTAAATGGGTCAGTTAACTAATATCAGTATCATATCACAATCATATTTGAACAACTAAGCTTTTGAATTCTGAGTGTTGTGTTGTTTAGCTTGAAGGGTGGAGTAATGCTAGTACGACAGAAAGCACCTACGCAGATCATAGTAGAGTAGATAAAAGGGGAAAACCCTAAGCATCAACAGAAATATCAGGAAAGTGGAACTAGCTAGACCAGTGGGTGGCGCACATGCTTTTCGAAATGAATATAGGAACATTAGGTGACCAATTAAACGTTCTCTGTTTTAGTGATATGAGCATCATATCAGATTCGTATTTCAACACGTAAGCTTTGGGTTGAGGTCTTGAGGAGCAGTGCTAGCACAACACGAAGCACCTACGATGATGGTAGTGAATATAAAGGGGGGAAACCATAAGCTTTACAAGTATAGTGCTCGTGCCATGGCGGATCTGAAGGTGCAAACTGGACAAAGCTACTTCGTAACCAATGTTTGCTTTCAACTAGCCACTATGATTTGGTACGGACAAGAAAAGTACAATAAACAAATTATGATCTATTTTCCGGGTGAGATCAATAACTTAAGCACATATGGAAAAGTACCACCTCTCTTGCGGCGCCATGTAGGCCTATGCTGATACGTTGAGGGTGCTGCGCGTGCGATGGATGTCGGCGGCGGGGAAGAAGACTTTAGACGGCAGACGGCTGGGTCGGGGGATATATCCTATTGTCGTGGACAAGGCGGTCGTAGGAGCGGCAACGGCAAGGTGGACGATGGCACCGATGAAGCGAGAGGAGGCAATGAAAGGATCCTGGTCCAGCGCCGTGGATGAGAGACGTCCATCTCTTGTAGTGGACGACGGGGTAGGGGTAGCGGCTCCGGCAAGCTGGAGGATGGGGTGGCGGACAGAGGAGGTTGGCCGCAGTGCGGAGGTTATCGTGTCGCCGATGGTGTATGAATGGGGAAATGGAGGGGAGGGGGGATCTCAAACTTTGGGACGCGCTTCTCTAAAATGGGGAAAGTTACGAAGTTATCCCCCATTTAAAATTTTGGACATCGCATCGGTTGGGGATAGGACGGTAATCTTGCATCTCCCAAATATTTGCCGGTAACTATTTCGGGTGAGGAGAGGGTGTTTTGCCGCCCACGGTTGGCACCCACGGTGTATGAACGGGGATGACAGGTAGGGCGGTTGTGTCACGTCTGATGGAAGTTACACATCTGGCCCTATTTAAAATATTATCCTACATCGATTTCGGACGAGGAGAGTTTGTTTTGCCGCCCACCATGTATGAATGGGGAAATGGAGGAAGAGACACATGTCTTTCGGACGAGCTTGAATCAAATGTGTTTTGCCGCCCACGTGTGGCACCCATCGTGTCTGAATGGGCTTAGAGGCTGTCGTGTCACGTCTAATTGAAGTTACTAGTCTACCCCTATCGACAGCAGTGTAAATCCGGTCGATAAGGATATCAAGTGTCAGGGGTAGACAATAATTTCCATCTCGCAAACACTTGCTTCAGGCAGCCCACAAATTATAGTGGGTGTTTAGCCGCTTTGTTCAAAACTTGGGAGAATTAGCATTCACGTTTGCCCTGGGACCTGGCAAACTAATTACAAATCCAATTTGTATTCGATTACGAATATCCACAGATAATTATACGTTTTGTTATTTATTTCTTCAAAACCACAAAAAAGATTTATTCCACCTTTATATATGGTTATGATTTAGAAATGTCGTTATCTTCGAATTCAGTAGGATGGATACACTCTGAGTCAAACAGTTATTTCATCCAATACAATATGCTCACACGAAAACATTTCACCTTATGTCAATCATACAAGTACTGAGGATTACCTCGCCTAAAAAATTCGGATCATTACAACACATGGACAACATAGGGAGTCTTGCAACATAATCCATTCAGAGACATGACACAACATGCAAGTACAATAATCTAATGACAATTTCAACTGGTATCTAAAGAAGAATCGGGATTACCTTGGGCTTCAGATAACAGAAACAGCAGGACCTCCTCCATCTTCGAATGCAACATTCTTACTTCCTCCGATTCTTGGCTTGCTTGCATAATGTGTGCCGCTAATTCCGTAATTTCCAGCCTCAAGATAAAGATTACATCATTCATGGCAGCCACACCATCTCTTTCTACCTCCAGTAGAGCCTCAAGCACTATAATATCTGCGCTCAGACTGCTCTCCGCCGGTGTTGCATCTGAGCTGCTACCATCTCGTAACATGGATGGTGCACTGCTTCCACAAATAGATTCTGGGGTTATACATTGTGTCCTAGTGTGAACAGCATCCTGAAAGGTTTCCGCTGGACATCAGTAAGAGATAGTTATAGTATGATCCAGGCAGTAAGCTTACATGGTAAACGACGGACGAATTATTGCCGAGCATGGCAAACTATATTTAAATGGTTCGAAGCAGCATCAGCCGAAAAGAAATTAAAATGGTAAGATGAAACTAGGGATGTAAGTGGCAAATAAACGACATCCGCCAGTCCCATCTAGTTAGTTTTTGCTACCTCCCTAGTTGATTTTCCTCAAAAACAAAAAACTCTTTGGAACTATCATACCAGTAGTGGACTTTAATCGGGATTAAACGGGACCCAGTTGACATCCCTAGTTGAAAGGGAGTGTACAACCGCTATATTTAAGTTGCCAAGGCATCTAAGCAGTTAAAATAATCTGAGAAAGCACTTAACAGTCTGGCCTCATATAAACTACGAAGACAGTCTTGTGATGAATTTGAGAGGAAAAGTTAAGGACTCAAATGAAATAGGCATGCATTTCTTTACGATAGTACAGCAGGCACTGCTGACATATTGGCTAACTCAGGTATAGCGTAACAACAAATAAGCATTCGAATCAAGCAATATAGCAAAGCAGACAACTGAACTATTTGTAATTCGGTAGGATTACACGTTGAGGGCACAAGCCAAGAAAGAAGCCCACTCGCATTACATTTCACATGCACTAAAACACACTGGCTTACCATATGTTGCTGTGAAGCCTAGCTGCTGTTGCAATGTTCTTTGAAGATATCGTCAGCATCCCATGGTTGCAAATCTAGTTGTTGTAGTTTATTCTGCACCATCTATTTAGGTAAAATTAATTTTAATCGCATGCACTAGTCCGAATTGATCATCAATGGTTCATCTAAACTAATGAATGAAGGGTGTGTGCATACACGACAATATATCTGCTTCCCTCTATTTTTATGCTTGTTCGAGGTGCCAGCCCCAAAAGAACAAATATTTTGCTTGATGGGGTTGGCAGCTCCATAATTAATAGAAGCATCAAATTAGTCATGCAACTTGGGAAGATCAAGAACACACAAACAAGTAATGAACAGAGGCTCGGAGCAGTGATGTCATAGCTAGCATCAGAAAATGTAGGGTAAAACAAACAAAAAGCAGCGGAACCACATGCTAGTTTGCTGATGTGTAATTAAGCATAGAGAACATTAAGCAGTCTGATGGAACCAACAGGTGGCATCATAACAAAACTAAAGCATATTAACTATATGTGCACCGGTATGTAATTTAGCACATGTAACATGTTCACTTGCCGGAAGTATGGCCCTACAGGTGCATGCAGAATAACGCGTCTCATGAAAAACTGAATGATGCCCTGAAGAAATTTAAAGGTGAAGTGCTTATGCTAGGAAAGTGAATGTAGGAGCCGGCCATTGGATAATAGTACCTGATTCTCGGCAGCGTATGGGTATCGTTGTCATACTTGATAGCTAAGGATCGTCGATGGTGCTCGTTTTGCGGTTGAGTTTGGGCCGGCTGTCACCGTCGCTGAAGAGGCTCCGGTGCTACGGTTGCGGCGCCTGTCGACATACAAGAAAGCTCATCTGTGGTAAGTGAACAGTTGCACGATAAAGAGAAAACCCGAAGGAGTAAAAATCGAAATAACCTGACGAGGCTGCGGCGTCGGTAAAGCAGGGCCGGTGGAGTTGAATATGGCATCCGTGGAGCGGGTCTGGTGCGGTGGACGAAGGCTTCGGCGGGCGCGTTGTACAGTGCTTTCGGTGAGGCGAATCTGTTGCGACGGACGAGGGCTTGTATGAAGGGCCAGCGAAGGGGCGGACGAGGGAGTCAGTGAAGAGCCTATGTTGTGGTGGACGAGGGCGCCGGTTAAGCAGATCCGGTGCGGTGGACCATGATGGCGATCAAGGAGATCTGGAGCGGTGGACAAGCCAGTCGCTGAAGCGGCTCCGGTGAAGTGGTGAGTTGGTAGTTGGGGGTTCCAAGGTGCGGACGGTAGATCTGGCGGGGTGTGAGGTCCACCGCTGCGGCGGAGGACTACATTCGACGGCTTGCTGTGGTTGGGGGGGTCGGGGAGGGGAAGGGGAGGGGCTCTGGGGAAGAATGTTGGGGGCAAAGAGGGGAAAACAATGGAGTTACCAAAGCAGCCCTTTTCCATTCATGTGGCAGGGGTAAAACAGGAATATGGTGTGACCCCCCCTGCAATATTATCGAGGCCTATGGTGGAGGGGGGCACCACACACGGCTAAGAGATCAATGATCAATTGTTGTGTTCGTGGGGTGCCCCCTGCCCCCGTTTATAAAGGAGCAAGTGGGGAGGCGGCCGCCTAGATGGAGGGCGCACCAAGGGGGGAGTCCTACTCCCACCAGGAGTAGGACTCCTCCTTTAATTGTTGGAGTAGGAGAGAAGGAAAGAGGAGGAGAGGAAGAAGGAAAAGGGGCTGCACCCCTTGTCCAATTCGGACCAGAGGGGGCCGCGCGCCTCCTTCCTTTTGGCCTCTCTCTCCTGTTCCCGTATGGCCCAATAAGGTCCATATACTCCCCGGCGAATTCCCGCAACTCCCCGGTACTCCAATAAATACCCGAATCACTCGGAACCTTTCCGATGTCCGAATATAGTCATCCAATATATCGATCTTTACGTCTCGGCCATTTTGAGACTCCTCATCATGTCCCGGTTCTCATCCGGGACTCCGAACTCCTTCGGTACATCAAAACTCATAAACTCATAATATAACTGTCATCGAAACTTTAAGCGTGTGGACCCTACGGGTTCGAGAACAATGTAGACATGACCGAGACACGTCTCCGGTCAATAACCAATAGCGGAACCTGGATGCTCATATTGGCTCCCACATATTCTACGAAGATCTTTATCGGCTAAACCGCACAACAACATACGTTGTTCCCTTTGTCATCGGTATGTTACTTGCCCGAGATTCGATCGTCGGTATCTTAATATCTAGTTCAATCTCGTTACCGGCAAGTCACTTTACTTATTCCATAATACATCATCTCACAACTAACTCATTAGTTGCATTGCTTGCAAGGCTTAAGTGATGTGCATTATAGAGAGGGCCCAGAGATACCACCCCCACAATCGGAGTGACAAATCCTAATCTCGAAATATGCCAACCCAACATGTACCTTTGGAAACACCTGTAGAGCACCTTTATAATCACCCAGTTATGTTGTGACGTTTGGTAGCACACAAAGTGTTCCTTCGGTAAACGGGAGTTGCATAATATCATAGTCATAGGAACATGTATAAGTCATGAAGAAAGCAATAGCAACATACTAAACGATCGACTACTAAGCTAACGGAATGGGTCAAGTCAATCACATCATTCTCCTAATGATGTGATCCTATTAATCAAATGACAACTCATGTCTATAGCTAGGAAACATAACCATCTTTGATCAACGAGCTAGTAAAGTAGAGGCATACTAGTGACACTCTGTTTGTCTATGTATTCACACATGTATCATGTTTCCGGTTAATACAATTCTAGCATGAATAATAAACATTTATCATGAAATAAGGAAATAAATAATAACTTTATTATTGCCTCTAGGGCATATTTCCTTCAATGCATCCACGTCCCGGCGGCGAAGTTCCTCCCTCTACTGTGAGGAGAGGGGTTCGGGGCGGTACTCCTCGTGAACGAGCGACAGATCGCCGTTCCCGTCGCCTCTGTCTTCACGGTTGAAGCCAGGAGGGCTGCGTGGTCCACTGACCATCAGGACTTCAGCCGCTGGTCGCTGATGTCGCACTCAGGTGCGGTCTCTACGGAACCAGTCGACAGATCGAACAGGCCGTAGAGAGTTTCGTCGGGCTCGATCGCCGCGACTTGAGGGGTGGCCGACTGGCGGGCCACCGCATGCCTCACCCACCGCTGAAAAATCGACCGACCGGAGCGTTTGCTCCAGCGAGCCGCAGGGAGGGGGAAAGCTCATGGGGTCATCTGATACTGGGTCGACGGTTGCCGCAGGAGGACGCCGCGGACACACGTGCGAAAGTGCGTCGCCCCGCGAGCAGGAAGCGCGTCGACATCGAGTGGAGCCTCCTGAAGCCAAGTGGAGTCGTCGGCGACAAACACGAGTGCGCCGAGACGGATCTCGTGGCCCTCAGCCAAACCTCTGCCTGAAACCATGATGAAGGGGATCGGAAAAATTGCAACTTCTCCAACAAGTCGCTAAGACACCGGCCCCATGGTGGGCGCCAACTGTTGTGGTTCTAAGACTGACAGTAGAGTAGGGGGGTAGGAATGTAGAGGCAAGATCCTAGCTATGGAGGAGTTGTACACACGAGTTTACGAGTTCAGGCCCTTCTCGGAGGAAGTAACAGCCCTACATCTCGGAGCCCAGAGGCGGTCGACTGAATATATGTGTGTGAATTACAGAATGTGCGAACCCTTGTCCCAGAGGAGGGGGTGGCTTATATAGAGTACCCCAGGACCCCAGCTCCCCTCCGTTACACAAGGTCCAATGCTCATAAAGGAGGAGCGTTACTGGTAACATCTGCAATAAAGTGGTGTAAATGCCCATAAAGCTATGGTTTATGTCCTGACCGTTACAGAGTGGAGGGCTTCTCATCTTCTGGTGGTCGAGTGTCTTCAAGGTGGTCGAGTGTCTTCAAAGTGGTCGAGTGAGCACATCTTCATGGTCGAGTGGATGATGGTTTCTCTTCGACTGCTTTTGATTCTTTGTAGAGATATCCTTAGGGAGGGTATGTAAGACAGATCCATGACCCTATCCTAGGTACATAGCCTCATTAGTAGGAGCAGGAGGGGTAGACACGGCGGGTGCGATCGGCGGCGATCGAGGGCGTCGGGGGCAATCGGCGGCGATAGGGGGCGCCGGAGGCGATCGAGGGGGCCCGATGTTAGGGCTCGAGAGGAGGAGAGAGGACGAACCGCTCGAACCGAAATTCAAAAGTTTACGCATGATGATGGGACCTCTATAATGAAGTGCTTTATTAATGCAAATAATTTAATCAAAAAATTTAGGACGAGAATACCCCTGGACCAAATTGGGCCGATTAAAGGTAAAAAAATTAGGTCGAAAATACCCTTGGGCTTAAAAAGGCCTAATTATTCTCATATGTTAGATCGGCCATATAATGCATGTGCTCTCGTGTATTATAATGCACCGTAAAATTTCCCGTAAATAGAGGATGGCACCCAATGTGCTCTGCATTCTCCCTTCTTATGTTCACAGCGAGGGCGGCCGCAGGTAGGTCGGCGGTGGCATGCGGTGCCGGGGTGGGCGACCAGTTTGCGCTCGCGGACGTGTTCCAGGACTGGCAGCAGCCTGTGCCGAGGCGAACGGAGGCGCCCCCGCCGTCGGTAACCGTCCGAGAAGGTGGAGACGATGTTTGGGCCGCAGACGTTTTGGAGTTGGCCGACAACAGGGAGAAGGCGTTCAAGGTGCCGTCGTCTGTGATCGTGTCGTCCAAGTGGTGCACCACCGGAGTCGTTTGGCCTCGACGGTTTCTAGCAAGAATGTCTGGGCGACTCGTTTGCATGCATGGTGTACTCCGGCTCCCTTTGCTTGCACGACCATCTCCTAAACCCTCCATTTTCTTTGTTAACTTTTTTTTAGCTTATTTTCATTGTTAACGACTTCATAATGTAGCGCATGGGCAAGTAAAAGGAAGGATCTTTTTTTTGAAAAACAAGAAAAGGAAGGATCTAGCCGCAGCTGGACGGGCGCCGGGCCAGCACCTTGACATGTAACACTGGCTTTTCTTCTGCAACAAATTAAAGAACCCATACAAGCGTCTATGATTTGCTAGCGCGACCGGTGTCGGATGGGGTGCGCAGCTCAGAACCTTTTAGTAATTGGCCTCCACCGGCCACTGTAACTTTTTGCTTGAAAAGCTCCTCTCCTGCACAAAGAAAGAGTGCATGAAGCAACAACGAGCAAGATGCTAGATACTCCAAGGAAGCGGCGTAATTAGAAGGCATGACATGCTGGACAGTGTTGTCAGTATAATTAGAAGCCCATATGGTTAGTAGTTGCGAAACAAAGAGCTGAACGAGCGTCATTTACTCTGATGTCCTGTTGTGGATGCATGCCAAGGTCTCTTTCCTCTGCAAAATATAGTTAATCATTCGGCACGTCATTACTACAGGACGGTGTGTATTGAATTCACCTAGGCTAAATATGGCATGTCTTACACCCCGTTCCAGCGCGGCACAGGCCCATCTTTCTACTCTCAAACGGTGCCAACAGTGCACAGCGTGGTAGACGAAAATGGCAGCTTCAACACTACCAGCCAAGCAAACCGCGCCGTGGAACTTTTAATCAATAGCCAGAATCAGCGGATGCATTTGCTAGCCCAAAAGAGCTGTTGGCGGAACCTGCTGCTTGAAAAAGGGCCATCGTCACTTTCCCCTGAGTACAACTGCAAAGCCAGACAGTAGGCTTCCTTTCCCCACATCAAAAAGATTCGGCCCAGCCTTCCTCCCTCGCCGTGCTGAAATTCAACAATGATTAAATCAGAACTTTATCCACTCAAAGGTCCGGATATCAAAGCGGACAAAGGGTTCTAATAATAGCCATCCGAGCTAGTGTGGATAGCAAATCCATCTTCTATATATATATATATATATATATCTATATATATATATATATATATATATATATATATATATATATGTTTCCCCCCTCCCCTCTTCGACGTGTAATATATACTCCTACGTATGTACCATAACAGAGCCCGAAAATAATCCTCCTTGTTCGTCAAATTACCTTTTTCGTTCTGTCGTATATTAGATGGACGACGACCTCATGGGCACATGGATGGAAGAGTCGCAGGCGAATGAGTGAGAACCATCGGATGCACGTGGCCCAGTGTGCTGGTGATGTTTTTAATACCCACTATGCACAACTTCTTTGTGGCACCTGCCTCGAAAACCGAAAAGTCCCTACATAGAGCGAGATCGATTCATGATGTGTGTGTAGTATATATGTGCTACCCCGGCCCCCTCCTCCCCTCTTCGACGCGTACTATATACTCCTACCACAACACAACCCAAAAAGAAACCCCCTTGCTGGGTCAAAGTGATGGAGGACAACCTCGCGGGCCCAGGGATGGAAGCATCACACACGAGTGAGTGTCCTATATGACGCATAGTATTGCCCCTGGCAACCCTCCTCAATGCGTACTATATATATACTCCTACCGTAGGTACAACAAAACCAAAAAAATGACCATCCTTGTTGGCCAAATTAACCTCTCTCATCACATGTCATAGTGCTGGCCGGCAACCTCGCGGGCCCACGCGAGTGAGTGTCCTAGGACCACTTCGTGCATGTGGCCCAAAGATGCATGTCAAAGTTTTTCTGCAGTGAACATGCGACCAAAGGAGTTTAGTGTTTAAAATTGAAAAAAATAGAGAACATCTATTTGTTTTTTATACATTGATTGATTTCCCACGGATTTAAATGTGCAAAATCAAATTTGATCTGCATGAGACCCGTGATAGTGCATGAAAATGGTTTGCAAAATCATATGTGTACATGTCCCTGAATGCATGTTTAGTCCCCATGCAAGAAATTTCTAACATCTAGAATCTTGAATAAAATCCAATAAATCCAAAATTGAGTTGAAATTCATGAAAATTATTGTGGTGTCATATGGACACCAATAGACTATGGTATTATTATTTTTTTCAAATTTGAGACACGTTTTGATATAAACTTCTTACATACAGGAAATTATAAATAATTATCAACCAATATCGCAAATGAACTCTTTATTCGAACAATGGGCGTTAGACATACAATGTAAGTGCCGTGCTTCGGTTAAGAAATAAAGCGGCATAATTAATCATCAACAAGGCCGCGCACACGTCCCATGTGACGTACGAGAGAAGTACAAGGTGGTCGGCAACGACCTCCAGTACACCAGCGGTCGTCCCAATATAGATCGGAAGGTTGCCATCGCCCAGTTGTGTGTGCGCCATCATGTCCTCATCTACCATTACTGCATGCATGACAATAGAGCCTTGCAACCCTTTCATGAGGTTTGTCAACAACACTGACTACAAGTTCGCTATGGTGGAAACCACCAATGATGTAGAAGCGCTCAGGGTTACAGGCTTGGCCTACAAGAACCTTGTGGAAATCCATGAGCACTATAGTGTCTGTGGCAGCATGAAGAAGGACTCCCTGGTTGAACTCGCCTCGGCCATCATCGACACATACTACAAAAAGATGAAGAAGGATGCCAACAGAACACATCCTGTATCCTAGCACGGGGCCTGGATGTGGCAACTGGATGAACCTCACCTCAGGTTTGTGGCCAAGAGTGTGTACACATGCTGCAAGATGCACAGGCGGATCGTTGACATGAGGAAGTTCCTCGTTACCAAGATCGACGAGGCCGGATCGAGCCACAAGCAGAGCAGTAGCAGCAAGCATCCCAAGAAGTAGATGATGATCAGATGACCGTTTATCCTAGTTAATCGTGCATGTAATATATAGTTGACTCTGGTGTGCGGAAATGTCATGAGTGTAGTAGCCACCTATGTAATTTTGCATGTAATAGTTTACTTTGGTGTGTGCAAATGCCTTGTGTGTAGTAGCCACCTCTGTAATTGGATGTTTTATTTGGTTATGCAACCATGTCCTTGTAAGTGTGTATATATATGTTGTTGTTCTATATGCAATCCTGGCGCACAACACACACGTCTTATTAGCAGCAATCGTCTGCGTTATTATTGGTCTTCGCACACATGTCTGATTAGAAACCTGTTCGCCGCGTATAACACACATCTTGTTAAACTAAACCGTTTCTGTTCTCTTGGCTCAACGCAAACGGTTCATCCGAGTGAACTATATGTTGTATATCGCACACACCTTGATATGCTGAGCGTCTCTTTTGTTCTTCCTAGTCAAAAACCGTTCATCCAACTAAACCATATGCCGTATATTGCACACAAGTTCATCTGGCTAACCGTTTTTGTTCTTCTGCCTCATCGTAAATAGTTCATTGAACTGAACTGTATGCCCTGCGTCGCACGTGCAACTAAAATATGAACCGTGTTTGATGCATCCGCCATCGCAAACATTTTGCATCTTTTTTGATGGTTTTTTACATCACCGTTTGCGATTATTGCATCGCACAGAGTTTCGTCGAAGGGTCTCTGATCGTAGTGTCGCATTAGCAGCATCCTACAGTAGTGACCTCCCGGTATGGCTAAAATACATGTCAATGCAGGGTTGCCACATCCGACGAGGGGACGCGTGGCTATGACGGTGTGCATGGATGACCGGGGCGTCTTCCTGGGGGGTTCTCCATTGGTGGTCCAAGGTGTCAATGATCTAGCCACACTAGAGGCGGTCGCATGTTGGGAGGTGCTTGCATTAGCTAAAGATCTGAATATCCACAGTATGGTTATAGAATCCAACTCCAAGCAGGTGGTGGGAGACATACAAGCAAGTAATCATGGAAAATATGGTAGAGTGATCAAAGAAATCCAACAGAGATCTCATCATTTTATGTGTAGTTTTACTTTTGAAGGCCGTGACTACAATAGAGAGGCACATAGCTTAGAAAAATTTGCTTATTCTTTAGGCCCAGGACGCCATGTATGGCGTGTCCATTCTCATGATCTGAGATGTACCCTATAGACTTTGGTCTTTGAACGTGAATAAAGCTCGGTTTTACCCCTCAAAAAATGCATAGACATGTATTGGCCTTTTTTTCTTGGTAGCAGGCAAAGCCCCCTTAGGGCAAGTACAATAAGGTGATAAGGCAGGCTATAAGAGATGGCACATCAGATTTATGTCTAAATGGAGGAGAGAGGAGAGGAGAGAGAAGAGAAGCGTGCTACAAGCTTACAACCGGCTATAGCACGAGCTCCACCACCCTTTGTGAGAGAAAGAAGTGGACCATGTATTAAATGTATAGTATATTACTACCTCTGTCCAGGTTTACAGGTCCTCGGAGCCAAAACACAAAGACCGAGGAAAAAAATAAAGGCTAATTCTTGAATGCAGCAATAGCCAGTCATAATCCAAAAGTTATTGCACATGAGTAGTAATGGTCCTCTAAAGGTGGGCACTATCCTTCTCTCTCTCCAGGATAAACATGCATGCAGCCGCATGCTCCATCTCCCATTAGTTTATCCTTTGCTCATTACTAAAGGAAATATGCCCATAGGAAATAATAAAGTTGTTATTTTATATTTCCTTATTCATGATAAAGGTTTATTATTCATGCTAGAATTGTATTGATCGGAAACTTAAATACATGTGTGGATACATAAACAAATATCGTGTCCCTAGTAAGCCTATACTAGACTAGATTGTTGATCAAAGATGGTTAAGGTTTCCTAGCCATAGACATGTCTCGTCATTTCATAACAGGATCACATCATTAGGAGAATGATTTGATGGACAAGACCCATCCATTAGCTTATAATAATGATCGTTAAGTTTTATGCTATTGCTTTCTTCATGTCAAATACCCATTCCTTCGACTATGAGATTATGCAACTCCTGGATACCGGAGGAATGCCTTGTGTGCTATCAAATGTCACAACGTAACTGGGTGATTATAAAGTTGCTCTACAGGTATCTTCGAAGATGTTTGTTGAGTTGTCATAGATCGAGATTAGGATTTCCCACTCTAAGTATCGAAGGGGTATCTCTGGGCCCTCTCAGTAATGCACACCAATATAAGCCTTGCAAGCAATGTATCTAATGAGTTAGTTATGAGATGTAGCATTACAGAACGAGTAAAGAGACTTGCCGGTAACGAGATTGAACTAAGTATTGAGATACCGACGATCGAATCTCGGGCAAGTAACATACCGATGACAAAGGGAACAACGTATATCGTCATGCGGTTTGAGGAGTTCATGTATACACTGAGTGTTAAAGGTTTGGTCCGGTACCTATTAAAAGGATTCCTTAATATCCCTTAGTTTCCAATAGGACCTCGCTACCAAGGGAGGGTAGGACAAAAGATGTCATGCAAGTTCTTTTCCATAAGCACGTATGACTATATTTGGAATGCATGCCTACATTACATTGATGAACTGGAGCTAGTTCTCCATCACCCTATGTTATAACTGTTGCATGAGGAATCGCATCCGACATAATTATCCATCACTGATCCATTGCCTCCGAGCTTTTCACATATTTCTCTTTGTTAGTAACTTTTCCGTTACCACTGTTACAATCACTACAAAACCAATACTGTTACTTTTGCCACCGTTACAATTACTTCCATATTACTTTGCTACTAAATACTTTGCTGCAGATATAAAATCTTTCAGGTGCGGTTGAATTGACAACTCAACTACTAATGCTTGAGAATATTCTTTGGCTCCTCTTGTGTCGAATCAATAATTTTGGGTTGAATACTCTACCCTCCAAAACTATTGTGATCCCCTATACTAGTGGGTTATCAAGACTATTTTCTGGCGCCGTTATCGGGGAGCATAGCTCTATTCTTTGAGTCACTTGGGATTTATATCTGTTGATCACTATGAGGAACTTGAAAGATGAAAGAACAAAGATTTTTCCCTCAACTATGAGGGGAGGTAAGGAACTACTATCTAGCTCTGCACTTGATTCACCTTCTGTTTTGAGTAAACTTGCGACACCTACTCCTTCTATTTATTCTGATATGTCGCATGTTATTGATGATGCCACTTTTGCTATGCATGCTGCTTATGATGAAACTACTTCTATGCTTAATAATGTTGTGCCATTAGGTGAATTTCTTGATGAACAACTTGCCAGGGTTAGAGAGAATGAAAATATTGAAACTGATAATATTGATGAAAGTGATGATGAAGATTCTCCCCCTAGATATTAATTGCCTGATGTACATGAGGGTTATGTTATGGATGAAGAAACTGCTAGAGACTTTTTAGGTTGCAAAGATATATATGATCTTAAGAAACTGTTAACTAAGCTGAAAGAAAAATCTTTGAATGCTAGACTGAAATATGACCTTGCTTTTTCTACTTCACCTATCTGTATTTCCACTAAGGATTATGATTTCTCTGTCGTTCCTGAGTCAATTACTTTGGCTCAATCTGATCCGTTTTATGGCTATGCATCTAAAACTGTTGTGGCACATCTTACTAAATTGAATGATATAGCCACCCTGTTCACTAATGAGGAAAAAATTCATTACTACTATATCCTTAAGTTATTTCCATTCTCATTAATGGGTGACGCTAAAACATGGTTTAATTCTCTTGATCCTGGTTGTGTGCGTAATCCCCAGGATATGATTTATTACTTCTCTGCTAAATATTTCCCCGCTCATAAGAAACAAGCTGCCTTAAGGGAAATATATAATTTTGTGCAAATCGAAGAAGAGAGTCTCCCACAAGCTTGGGGGAGGCTTCTCTGATTACTTAATGCTTTGCCTGATCATCCTCTCAAGAAAAATGAAATACTTGATATTTCTTTTATAATGGACTAACCGATGCTTCCAGAGACCACCTGGATAGTTGTGCTGGTTGTGTTTTCAGGGAAATAACTGTTGATCATGCCGAATTGCTATTGAATAATATGCTGAGTAATGATAATGGTCGGACACTTCCTGAACCAACTCCTAAGCCAACTCCAAAGAAAAGGGGTATTCTAATTCTCAGTCCTAAAGATATGCAAGAGGCAAAGAAATATATGAAAGAAAAAGCTATTAAAGCTGAAGATGTTAAAAATTTACCACCTATTGAAGAAATACATGGTCTTGATAACCCGACACAGGTAATAAAGGTAAATTATCTCTATAGATTTGATGAAGGTGATATTCCTTGGTATAAATCTGCTAGCTAATGCTTAGATGAGTTTGATAATTTTATTGTTAAACAAGAAAACTTCAATGCTTATGTTGGTAGACAACTGAAACATAGTGCTTATATGATTGAACACTTGAGTGATTATATGTATAGAGTTAAAGGTGAGCTTAAACTTATTAGTAAACATGCTTCTATGGTTACCACTCAAGTAGAACAAGTGCTTAAAGCTCAGAATGATTTGCTCAATGAATTAAATAATAAGGAAAATGATAACGCTGTTAGAGTTGTGAGTAGAGGGGGTAAAATGACTCAGGAACATTTGTATCCTGAGGGCCATCCTAAGAGAGTTGAGCAAGATTCTCAAAGTATGCACCTAGTTCCTCTAAGAAGAAGAAAAAGAAAAATGGTGGGACTTTGCATGCTTCTAGTGAACCTGTTGTTGACACACCTGAGAATCCCAATGATATTTTTATTTCTGATGCTGAAACACAATCTGGTAATGAACATGAACCTAGTGATAATGTTAATGATGATGTTAATGTTGATGCTCAACCTAGCAATAACAATGATGTAGAGATTGAACCTCCTGTTGATCTTGATAACCCACAATCAAAGAATCAACGTAATGATAAGAGGGACTTTGTTACTAGGAAGCATGATAAAGAAAGAGAACCATGGATTTAGAAACCTATGCCTTTTTGTCCTAAACCATCCAGGAAAAAGGATGATGAGGATTTTGAGCGCTTTGCTACAATGATTATACCTATCTTTTGGCGTATGCATTTGACTGATATGCTTAAAATGAATCCTTATGCTAAGTATATGAAAGATATTGTTACAAATAAAAGAAAGATACCGGAAGCTGAAATTTCCACCATGCTTGCTAACTATACTTTTAAGGGTGGAATACCAAAGAAATTAGGAGATCCACGAGTACCAACTATACCATGCTCCATTAAAAGAAACTATGTTAAAACTGCTTTATGTGATCTTGGAGCCGCTGTTAGTGTTATGCCTCTCTCTTTATATCGTAGACTTGATTTGAATAAGTTGACACCTACTGAAATATCTTTGCAAATGGCTGATAAATCAACTACTATACATGTCAGTATTTGTGAGGATGTGCCTGTTGTGGTTGCAAATGTTACTATTTTAACAGACTTTGTTATTCTTGATATTCTTGAAGACGATAGTATGTCGATTATCCTTGGTAGACCCTTTTTGAATACTGCAGGGGCTGTTATTGATTGCAACAAAGGAAATGTTAGTTTTCATGTTAATGGTAATGAGCATACGGTGCACTTTTCGATGAAACAACCTCAAGTCCACAGTATCAATTCTATTGGAAAAATTCCAGCGATTACTATTGGAGGTTTTGAATTCCCTCTTCCTACTGTCAGGAAGAAATATGATATTCTCATTGTTGGGAATGTGCATATCCCCGTTGAGGTAACTTAGTGTGATTCGAAAATTCTCCGGTTTCATGCGATTCGGAATGACTTTATTAAAAAGACTTGATCAACCTTGTTAGTGGATTCCTTTTGATGAGCATGAGATGGATGAAGTTAGAAAGCACAACTCACTGTGCCCTCCTTTTACTTTCTGTTACTTAGATTAAATAAAGAAAAAAAAAGTATTTTATGTCTGTTTTCTGAATTATCCTTGCAATAAAAAAATACCCCGAAAATAAAAGTTCTCCAAATGCCTTGAAAATATTAGACGATTTTTTGTAGAATATTTAAGAATTATTGGCACTAAGAACACACCTGGGGGCCACACCACCTGGCCACGAGGGTCTAGTGCGCGCCTCCCTACCTCGTGGAGCCCACGTGGCCCCCCTCCACTTATTCCTGCACCCACACACTTCATCTTCCTCTAGAAAAAATCCTCCCACATCTCAAACCCGACTTCTAGCTCATCTTGCTGCCATTTTCGATCTCCTTACTCAAAGTTTCATTCACAAAACTATTTTGGGGGATTGTTCTACGGTATGTGACTTGTCCATTGGTCCAATTAGGTTTTGTTCTAGTGCTTTATTTATTGCAAATTTTTGCTGCTTACGTGACCCTGTTCTAGTGTTTGCATGTCAAATTTATGTGGTCAAAAGTAGTTTTAATGCATGATATGGACTCTAGGGACTTGTAGGAGTAGTTTCTATCAACCTTGTTGAGTTTGATTCACTTTTATTTTGAGTTACTAAAAATTTCAGAAATTTTTCAGAGGAAGAAAAATGTTTAGGAAAATGTACCAAGGTGGTTCCTCAAGGAAGAAAGGACCGAGGCTCGCGATACGTGAGCCGGACGATGAACCACCGAGGGAAGCTCAAGTGTGGCCTTGTGAATGGCCGTCAGAAGAGTTCATGGTCCAGGCAGGCATCAAGGATGAATTTGACGTGTATGTGCGTAACGCTGATCTTGAGAGCTTCATGTCAGATAAGTGTCGGCAATACCACTAGCTAACTAATTCCTTTGTGAGAAGGTTTAAATTTACATCCTCGCGCAATTCTCACAATGTTTTATTTGATCTTTATGATAAATCGTATACCATGGACCTAGAAGCTTTTAATATTGCTTGTAAACTCCCGCACTGGGGTAATGTTAGTGAACCTCGCAAATCTGAATATAAAGACTTTCTTGCAAGTATTACTGTGGGGGAATCTAGGGAAATCACACAAGCTACCATAGGGAGCATTCATTTCCCTTCCATACACTATTTTTCTCTCTTCATTGGTAGATGCATTAACGGTAAAGATGAGGCTTGTCATATATGTGCATTCCAGATCTTAATGTCCTCAAGAGTGCTGTATTAGGTGATAAACAATATAATTTGGGGGTCATTGTTGCACGAAGGTTGCATCACAACAGTATAAGTGGAGATTTGTTTGGTGGAATTTATGCAACTCGTGTAGCTAATTATCTTAATATACCCATACATGGAAATGATATAGAGTTACCTCCTGCTTACCTAGATTATAATGCCATGGTTCTCCATCAGTTTGTTGAGAGGAATGAACAATTCCTCCAGTACCGACTAATCTTTGACAGACGGCACATCGTCCATGTTGCCCTCCCTGCTCCTACTTTCTTTGACTTTGAGGCAAAAAGGAGATATGTTATAACCAGGGAGGAGGTGAGCGAGTAACAGAGGAGGACGGAGGAAGCTCGTCTCCAAGCTGCAGCTCGTCAGGCAGTAGCTGTTGCATCTCGGTACGACCCCAGCTACAACTTTGGATATCCACCAAGCCATCCGTGGCCATAGACCAACTTAGGCCAAAAGCCTAGGCTTGGGGGAGTATGTATTTCTCACCGACATTACATTCATGTTCACTAACTCATTCAAGTTGTCGGTGCTCATACTTTTTCATTGTACTATTCATGCTAGTTTATTTTCTTCTTAAGCCTTCTTCCTTTGTGTTTGAAAAACCTTAATAAAAACCAAAAAATTAGTTGTAGCTTTTAGCTAGTTTACTTTCCATGCTTGTAGTAGTAATAATTAAAAGAAAACCCAAAAAGATTTCTCGTTCTTCTTTTGCTTGTTGGGAGCTTTCCCATGTAAATAGTTTTGTTTCTTTTCTTTTCTTTGGGGTCGAGAGGAGAAGACCATGATGAAAATGTTGAGTGGCTATCATATGAATTATTGTTGACCTAACAAAGAGCCCATATTACCTTGTCTTCTCCCTTGTATTGAATTCTTGCAGATTCCAGCTTAGTCCAATGAACGTGCACTATTATTATTATCCACACTGTTTGGTCGTGCAAGTGAAAGGCAATAATGACGATATATGATGGACTGATTGAGATGAGAAAAGGTGGTATGAACTCGACCTATCTTGTTTTTGTAAACATGATTAGTTCATCGTTCCTGATTCAGCCTATTATGAATGAAACATGTTTTCAATGACAATTAGATATTATAGTTTCTCATGCAATGCTTAATTAGCTAGGAGTTTATAATGGTTTACCTTGCGTGCCAACGTGCTATTAAAATGGTTGTGAGGTGGTATGATAGGGTGGTATCCTCCTTTGAATGATTTGAGTGGCTTGACTTGGAACATGTTCACGCATGTAGTTGAAACAAAATCAACATAGCCTCCATGATATTTATGTTCATGGTGAATTATATCCTACTCATGCTTGCATTCAGTGTTGATTTATTTTAATGCATGTTCATGATTGTTGTCACTCTCTAGCTGGTCGCTTCCGAGTCTCTTTCTAGCCTTCACTTGTACTAAGCGAGAATACTTATTGTGCATCCACATCCATAAACCCCACAAGTTATTCCATATGAGTCAACCATACCTTCCTATATGCGGTATCTACCTGCCGGTCCAAGTAAATTTGTATGTGCCAAACTCTAAACCTTCAAATGAAATTATGTTTTGTATGCTCGAATAGATCATGTATCAACTAGGGTTGTCTATATCTTCCATGCTAGGTGGGTTATTCTCACGAGGAGTGGACTCCGCTCCTCATTCACGAGAAAATGGCTGGTAACCGGGATGCCCAGTCCCATGCTTAAATTAAAATAATTGCAAACTAAACTCCCCAGGATTGTTGTTAGTTGGAGGCACCCGTTGTTTTGGACAAGCCATGGATTGATGTTTGTTGGTGGTGGGGGAGTATAAACGTTACCATTCTGTTTTGGAACCACCTATAATGTGTGTAGCATGGAGGATATCGAGATCTCTTGGTTGTTATGTTGACAATGAAAGTATACCACTCAAAATATTATTCATCTATGTTTCAAAAATCGAGCTCTGGCACCTCTACAAATCCCTGCTTCCCTCAGCGAAGTGACTATCTATTTACTTTTGTGTTGAGTCATCATCCTCTTATTAAAAAGCACCAGTTGGAGAGCACCGCTGTCATGTGCATGCATTACTATTAGTTTACATTGAATATGACTGAGACTGGATCTCTTTTACCATGAATTACAATGTATAGTCAGTCCTTGAACTTGAGAGGTGCCCTGCATTTATGTTTTGCGGTCTCAGAAAGGGCTAGCGAGATACCATCTTGTTAGATCATATTATGATTGTTTTGAGAAAGTGTTGTCATCCGAGATCTACTATTATTGCTCGCTAGTTCATTATGCCATTGATATGAGTAAACATGAGACCTAAATGTTATTGTGAATATGGTAAGATCACAATCTATGCTGAAAACTTGAATGTTGGCTTTACATATTTACAACAACAAGAACAAATAGAGTTTGTAGAAGTTTGTCAACTGAATTTCTTGAGGACAAGCAAAGGTTTAAGCTTGGGGGAGTTGATATGTCTCCATCGTATCTACTTTTCCAAAACTTTTGACCTTGTTTTGGACTCTAACTTGCATGATTTGGATGGAACTAACCCGGACTGATGTTGTTTTCAACAGAATTGCCATGGTGTTATTTTTGTGCAGAAATAAAAGTTCTTGGAATAACCTGAAACTTCACGGATAGTATTTTTGGAATTTATTAAAAATATTGGCGAAAGAATCAACATGAGGGGGCCCACACCCTGTCCACGAGGGTGGGGGCGCGCCCCCCTGTCTCGTCGGCCCCCTGAGGCTCCACCGACCTCAACTCCAATTCTATATATTCACTTTTCGGGAGGAAAAAAATCAGAGAGAAGGATTCATTGCGTTTTACGATACGGAGCCACCGCCAAACCCTAACCTCTCTCGGGAGGGCTGATATGGAGTCCGTTCGGGGCTCTAGAGAGGGGAATTTGTTGCCATTGTCATCATCAACCTTCGTCCATCACCAATTTCATGATGCTCACCGCCGTGCGTGAGTAATTCCATCATAGGCTTGCTTGACGGTGATGGGTTGGATGAGATTTATCATGTAATCGAGTTAGTTTTGTTATGGTTTGATCCCTAATATCCATTATGTTCTGAGATTGATGTTGCTATGACTTTTCTATGCATAATGATTGTCACTAGGGCCCGAGTGCCATGTTTTAAGATCTGAACCTATTATGTTTTCATGAATATATGTGAGTTCTTGATCCTATCTTGCAAGTGAATAGTAACCTACTATGTGTTATGATCCACTAACCCCGAAGTGACAATAATCGGGACCAGTCCCGGTGATGACCGTAGATTGAGGAGTTCATGTATTCACTAAGTGTTAATGCTTTGGTCCGGTACTCTATTAAAAGGAGGCCTTAATATCCTTAGTTTCCAATAGGAAGCCGCTGCCATGGGAGGGTAGGACAAAAGATGTCATGCAAGTTCTTTTCCATAAGCACGTATGACTATATTTGGAATACATGCCTACATTACGTTGATGAACTGGACCTAGTTCTGTGTCACCCTATGTTATAACTTGTAACGCCCTCGATGCGGCTATATCTCCTACGTGTCAAAGCATGACTTAGGGGAATAACCGCATTGAAAGCAATGTCGCAAGTGAGGTAATCTTCGCAAACAACCCATGTAATATAAATAAAGGGGAAAAGATACATAGTTGGCTTACACTCGCCACGTCACACAAATACACAAATAGCATTACATTCATCCAATAAAATCATGGTCCGCCTACGGTACCAAAATAAAGATCAACCCAAAATGCGACAAAGTCCCCGATCGCCCCAACTGGGCACCACTACTGATCATCTGGGAAAGACACATAGTAATGACGAGAGTCTCCATCAAACTCCCACTTGAGCTCAAGCACATCGTCTGGAACGGTATCGTCGGTCCCTACATCTGGTTTGGAAATAATCTGTGAGTCACGGGACTCAGCAATCTCGCACCCTCCCGATCAAGACTATTTAAGCTTATAGGTAAGGTAAGGTATAATGTGGAGCTACAGCAAGCGACTAGCATATATGGTGGCTAACCTATTCTCAAAAGAGAGCGAGAAGAGAAGGCAAAAGCACGGTCGAACAACTATGATCAAGAAGTGATCCTAGAACAACCTACGTCAAGCATTACTCCAACACCGTGTTCACTTCCCGGACTCCGCCGAGAAGAGACCATCACGGTTACACACGTGGTTGGTGCATTTTAGTAAAGTTATGTTCAGGTTTTCTACAACCGTACATTAACAAATTCCCATCTGCCCATAACCACGGGCACGGCTTTCGAAAGTTCAAATCCCTCCAGGGGAATCCCAACTTAGCCCATCACAAGCTCTCTCGGTCAACGAAGGATATTCCTTCTCCCAAGACATTCCGATCAGACTCAATATCCCGATTGCAAGACATCCTCGACAATGGTAAAACAAGTCCAGCAACACCGCCCGAATGTGCCGTCATCCCGATAGGAGCTGCACATATCTCGTTCTCAGGGCACACTCAGATGAGCGCTCCATACAACTAAAACCAAACCTCGAGTTTCCTCGAGGGGGCGCTACACAGGGCTCTAGTTTGGACCAACACTCAGAGGAGCACTGGCCCGGGGGGGGGGGGGTTAAATAAAGATGACCCTTGGGCTCCGGAAACCCAAGGGAAAAAGAGGCTAGGTGGCAAACGGTAAAACCAAGGTTGGGCATTGCTGGAGGAGTTTTATTCAAGGCGAACTGTCAAGGGGTTCCCATTATAACCCAACCGTGTAAGGAACGCAAAATCCAAGAACATAACATCGATTAGACGGAAAACCAGGGCGGCAAGAGTGGAACAAAACACCAGGCAATGGCCGAGCCTTCCACCCTTAACCAAGTATATAGGTGCATTAAGATAAACAAGATAATATTATGATATCCCAACAATAAACATGTTCCAACAAGGAACGATCTCCAAACTTCACCTACAACTAGCAACACTATAAGAGGGGCTGAGCAAAGCGGTAACATAGCCAAACAACGGTTTGCTAGGACAAGGTGGTTTAGAGGTTTGACATGGCAATTGGGAGGCATGATAAGCCAGTGGTAGGTATCGTAGCATAGGCATAGCAAAAGAGCGAGCATCTAGGAAGCAAAGATAGAAGTGATTTCGAGGGTATGGTCATCTTGCCTGCAAAGTTTCCAGAGTTGCTTTGATCCTCGTAAGCGAACTCAACGGGCTCCTCATTCACTAACTCGTCTCCCGGCTCTACCCAAACAAGAACAACAAGCAAAATGAGCATAATCAACCACGTGCAATGCTCAAGCAATATGATGCAAACATGGTATGATATGCGGGATGCGACATGTGATGCATATGCAAGATTTGGAAAGGAATGATTGAACCTGGCCTCAACTAGAAATCCAATAGTGCCACTGGAAAGGTGAGGTGATTTCAGTTGCAATCGATATAAAGATCACCGGAATCGGATGCCCGGTTTGGAAATGGCAAGCAAAACAAATATGGCACCGGTCTGCGATAATCAGCAAGTAGCCATTTAAATGCATCAAGATATATATTCTATAGCACTCAAACATGACAACAGAATACATGGGAGGGATCCACTCATGATGCTTGACAAAAGATGAACACTGAGCTACGGCTAATTCATCCATTAATAGGTTGAAACAAGCATGGCAAAAGTGCAAATGGTAACAGGTTTCAGACTTAGTGAAATTAACACAAGTCTGGAATTTATCATCAGGAAGCAAACTTTAGAGCATTAAAACAACATGCTACAGAACTTAACATGGAAAAGAAAGGCATGGCATGAAGCTACTCAAATCACTTAACAAAAGTCCCTTTGTGACCTGGAGCCAAAACGGATCAGAAAATAGAATTGCAAGCATGTGAACATCGCAAAAACATAAACAGATTCAGACTTAGTGAAAAACTGGAGCATGCAAAACAGTTAATGAGTAGGCAGGTTTACGAGCTCGATGCACTCACTACAGAGCATGGCATGACAAAATAAGCATACACCCATCAAGAAGACATAGCATAGAAGCTATAAATGGCAAGAACAACAACGTAGCATGCATGGATCAATAGCAACATCCTTGGCAAAATCGCTAAACATGTCAACAATCTGCCAGTATCAATTTATAGCAATAGTAGAGCTCGATTGACTCAAGGTAGGATGCTCCATAAATGCAAACAAAGACATTGATGGATGGAGCACCACAATATTAACAAAACATCCTTACTGATCATCCTCAAAAGAGGCACGAATCACTAGGAAACAACATGAACATATGATTAACTAAACATCCTTACTGATCATCCTCAAAAGAGGCACGAATCACTAGGAAACAACATGAACATATGGCATAACAACAAAATCAGGACAAGGACTTGGTGAAATTCTGAGTCCCTGAAATCAGCATCAACAATTACGCTACTTTGCATGCTTGTGCTAGTCACCACAAATATCACAAAAATACATGGCATACACCCCTGTAAAGATGTCATGGCATTCACCAAAACACATCTAGAGATCAGGATCATAGCTTGCACACATTAATCATGGCAAAAATGACAAAATGCCATTTGCTGAAACAGATCTGACAAATTCATCACATAGCCCTCTTCTAACAGCATTTCAGGAATCAAGATGAGATCAAATGAAAATGATGCAATGAGATGAAATGATGTACTCGTTGAGACGAACATTTTGATATGCTACACGCATGAATCAGAGCTATTGTTGCAGAGTTATGGCATGCGAAAAATGCTAAAACTTAGGGTTTCGGGGGATAAAAGTCAACCGTCTCAAGATCCAGATCTGGCCGGGAACACTATTCACACGCGCATCATGAGGTTCGCCAGAGAGTCGCTAGACTTGCCGAGTGGAGGAGGAGGCCGCCGGATCCGGTGGAGGAGCTCGCCTGGGCGTCGTGGAGGAGCTCTGGGCGGCGAGGTGGAGGCCCGGCGCGGCAGACGGCGGGGCGCCAGCGAGGACAAGCCGCGGTGGCGCGGCGACCTGCGGTGGCAGCGGGCTAAAGCGCCGGCAAGGCGTAAGAAGGGCGGCGTGGTGCGGTCCGGGCGACGGGGCAAGTGGCAGGCGGCGGCGGAGTCGATCTGGGCCGGGAGGGCTCGCTGCGGGCCTCCGAGGCCGGCGGCGCGCGAAGGGCGGTGAGAGGGCCCATGGCGCAATCTGATTGGCCAGGGGGGCGGCGGCGGACGTTGTCCGGTCCGGTCGGACACGTCCGACGGCTGGAGGAGGAAGGAGACTAGGGTTAGGTAGGAAGATATCCGAAATTTCGGAGGAGGGGCTAGTTTTGAAGGTAGAAAGAGCTAGGAAGCTCCAAATGGAGTGCGGTTTTCGGCCACGCGATCGTGATCGAACGCTCTAGATGATGGAGAGGGTTTAGGTGGGTTTTGGGCAAGTTTGGAGAGGTGTTGGGATGCAACACACACGAGGCCTTTTCGGTCCCTCAGTTAACCGTTGGAGTATCAAACGAAGTCCAAATGGCACGAAACTTGGCAGGCGGTCTACCGGTAGTAAACCAAGGCCGCATGGCCAGTCTTGGTCCAATCCGGATATGTTTAACCCCCACACATGAAAAGAGGTAGAAAGGGCCACCGAAGGACATAGGAGCGCCGGAATGCAAAACGGACAACAAGGAAAATGCTCGGATACATGAGACGAACACGTATGCAAATGCAATGCACATGATGACATGATATGAGATGCATGACAAAGACAACAACACACGGAGACAAAAACCCGACAACGATGAAATAAAATAACTTAGTGCCGGAAACGGCAAGAGTTGGAGTACAGATAAGGTGAATTTCATCTGGGGTGTTACAACACTCCACCAGTACGAAAGGATCTCGTCCCGAGATCTAGGACTGGAAAAACTCCGGGTACTCAGAACGGAGGTGGTCCTCACGTTCCCAGGTGGCTTCACGGCCAGAATGGTGTGACCACATGACTTTGAGGAATTTGATTGACTTGTTGCGAGTCTTGCGTTCAGTTTCTTCAAGAATAGCAAGTGGGTGCTCACGATAAGAAAGGTCTTCTTGGAGATCAATGTCTTCGAAGTTGACGGTGCGGTCAGGGGTCTTGAAGCACTTGCGGAGTTGAGAGACATGAAACACGTCGTGCACGTTTGCAAAGTTGGAGGGAAGCTCGAGTTGATAGGCGAGATCGCCTCTCTTGCTGACGATCTTGAAAGGACCCACGTATCTAGGGGCAAGCTTCCATTTGATACAGAAGCGAGGAGTACCTTTCATTGGAGAGACGCGGAGGTAAACATGGTCTCCGATCTCGAAAGGCAAATCACGATGCTTACTATCATAGTAGCTCTTCCGGCGCGATTGCGCTGCTTTGAGGTTATCGCGAATGACTTTGCACATCTTTTCTGCCTCTATGATCAAGTCATTTCCAAGAAGTTGACGTTCGCCAGTTTCTTAACAGTTGAGAGGAGTACGACACTTCCTGCCATAGAGAATTTCAAATGGGGCCTTGCCCGAACTCGCTTGGAAGCTGTTGTTGTAGGGAAACTCGGCATATGGAAGAAAATC
The DNA here is from genome assembly GCA_034509565.1 of Triticum monococcum. Classification (NCBI taxonomy): domain Eukaryota; kingdom Viridiplantae; phylum Streptophyta; class Magnoliopsida; order Poales; family Poaceae; genus Triticum; species Triticum monococcum. The sequence goes on from CM067842.1 coordinate 282,623,314, forward strand.
TTCCCACTTCATACCGAAAGAGATAACGCAAGCCCTGAGCATATCTTCAAGAATATGATTGACACGCTCGACTTGACCGCTAGTTTGAGGATGAAAATCTGTGCTGAAACGGATGTTGGTGCCCATGGCCTTCTGAAAAGAATCTCAAAACATGGAGGTGAAGATGCTGCCACGATCTGAAGAAATCAACTATGGAGTGCCGTGCAGAGAGACAATCCGAGAAGTATATAGCTCTGCCAATTGAGCTGTTGTGATGGATTCTTTGATGGGAAGGAAATGAGCCAGTTTAGTGAGTTTCTCGATGACAACAAATATAGCATCATTGCCACACTTAGACTTTGGAAATCCCGTCACGAATTCCATCTCAATGTGGCCAAACTTCCATTCTGGAATGGCAAGAGGTTGGAGGAGACCAGCTGGTCGTTGGTGTTCTGCCTTCACTCTTGTGCAAACATCACATTCATTCACGAACTAAGCAATCTTGTGCTTCATTCGAGTCCACCAATACGACTGCTTGAGGTCATGGTACATCTTTGTACTTCCAGGGTGGATACAGAGTGGTGAATTGTGAGCCTCGTTCATAATGACTTTACGAAGGTCACCTTTAGGCACAACAATGCGATCCTCGAAGAATAGAGTATCCTTGTCATCAAGGCGATAACACTTGTACTTGGGTTGACTCTTGGCAATCCTAATCTTCACCTTTTTGACCATAGCATCAAGAAGTTGAGCCTCGCGAATCTGATCTTCCAAAGTAGGAGAGACTTGGAGGTTTGCAAGAAAACCTTGAGGAACAACTTGCAGGTTGAGTTTGCGGAAAGCTTCACAAAGCTCGGGTTTTAAGGCTTGAGAATCAAACTGTTGCAGTAAGCCTTCCTGCTCAATGTGTCAGCAATTACAATGACCTTGCCAGGAGTATATTCGATGCTCGGATTATACTCTTGAATCATTTCGACCCAACGAGTCTGCCTGAGGTTGAGATTAGGCTGAGTGAAGATGTACTTGAGACTCTTGTGGTCAGTGAAGATGTCCACTTTTCTTCCCAATAAGAGATGTCTCCAAGTTAAAAGAGGATGCACAACTACCACCAACTCAAGGTCATGAGTGGGGTAGTTCTTCTCATTGGGCTTCAACTGGCGAGATATATAAGCCACAACTTTCTTCTCTTGCATCAACACTGCACCAAGACCATGAAGAGAGGCATCACAGAAGACCTTGAACGGTTTGGATTCATCAGGAGGAGTCAGAACTGGAGCAGTGACTAATTTCTCTTTCAGGGTGTTGAAAGCGATGTCACATTCAGGAGACCAGATGTACTTCACGTGCTTCTGGAGAAGGTTGGAAAGAGGCTTCGCGATCTTTGAAAAGTTCTGAACGAACCTTCGACAATAGCTTGCGAGACCAAGGAAGCTGCGGAGTTGCTTCATGTTCTGAGGTGGTTCCCAATTCACAATAGCAGACACCTTCTCAGGATTCACCACTATGCCCTTGGCAGAGATGATATGTCCAAGGTAGAGAACCTCATCGAGCAAAAACTCGCACTTTGAAAACTTGCGTAGAACTAATGTTCTCTGAGCTTATCCAGCACCAAATGCAAGTGCTTGGCATGATCTTCCTTGTTCTTGGAAAAGTCCAAAATATCATCGAGGTAGACCAAGACGAAGTCATTTGTGTAGGGGTTGAAGATGAAACTCATCATGCAAGAGAAAGTTGGCGGACCGTTGACGAGGCCGAAAGACATGACAGTGTATTCATATGAACCATAGCTTGTTCTGAAAGCTGTCTTAGGGATATCTTGCTCACGAATTCGAATCTGGTGATCGCCCATACGGAGATCAAGCTTGGAGAATAATTGAGCACCTTTGAGTTGTTCAAACAGCTCATTGATGTTGGGAAGTGGGTACTTGTTCTTTATAGTCTTCTTGTTCAATGGACGGTAGTCAACACAAAGTCGGTCCATTCCATCCTTCTTCTTCACAAAAAGAACTCCACATCCCCACGGAGAAGAACTAGCTCGGATGAGACCCATTCGCTCTTGAATATCGAATTGCTTCTTCAGATCCTTCAACTCTTCAGGTCCAAGCTTGTAAGGACGTTTGCAAACAGGTTCCGTGCCAGGCTCAAGATCGATGACGAATTCAACTGGCCGGTGCGGAGGCATTCCTGGAAGCTCTTTTGGAAAGACGTCTTTATATTCGCAAACGAATGGAATTTGAGAGATGGCATCCAGTTCACCCTTCTCATTGAGAGAAAATAGACGGATGGTATCATCCCTTGTGGCAAAGACAATTACATCCTCAGACGAATGATTCAATTGAATCTGCCTGGCAGCACAATCAAGGTGAGCCTTGTTCTTAGAAAGCCAATCCATTCCGAGAATAAGATTGATATCTGAGTCACCCAGAACAATAGGAGAAGCTAGAAATTTGTAGTCACCCAACGTGATAGTAACATCCGGGACGCAGATATTAGCTGTCATTTGCTTGCCCGGGGACACGATTTGCAAAGGTCTTTGCAAATGCTGATAATCGCACTCATACTTTGATGCAAAAGGTTTATAAATGAAGCAATGCGATGCACAAGTGTCAAAAAGAACTTTTGCAGGAACATCGTTAACAGGAAGATTAACCATGATGACACCGGACAAGTCCTCTACCTGAGCTACATTCATCAAGTTGAGCTCGGCGTGCTTGGGGTTATGCTTTACCATAGCTGTACTTGCCGATCTCATAGGAGGAGGAGGAGGAGGACCCCTCTGATTGAAGAATTTGTTGGCATAGTGACCCTTCTGTTGGCCTCCGAGAGCGGACCGTGAGACGGAGCGCTTTATCTTGGAGCTTGAGACGAAGTCTTGTTCAGAAAGCCTGGGTTGGGAGGGTGGGAAGATCCATTGCCACCATTGCTCTTCTGCTGATAAGGCTGACGGAACGGAGGAGGAGGTAGCCAATAATTTTGCTGCTTAGCCACTTGAGTTGAGGAAGGAGTTTCATCTCTGACTCGCTTCTTGGAAGCTTCGCACTTCAGTTGGGCAGCCTCTTTCTTCATTGCCATATTGTAGAACTCATCGTACTTCTTCAGCTCAACGAGGACGAGAGCTAGCTGAAGTTCTTCTCTAAGACCACCCCTGAACTGGTATATCATGCTCTTCTCGTCAGGGATGTCTTGCTTAGCGAAACGGGCGAGCTTCTGAAACATGATGTAGTACTGGTAAACAGACATAGTGCCTTGCTACAAGTTTCGGAATTCCTCACGATTGCTCTCAACCACACTCTGAGGAATATGATGAGCTTTGAAGTCTTGACGGAATTCATCCCAGGTAATCACACGGACTCCTCTGGAATCTTTGTAGTGATGAAACCATTATGCAGCTTGGCCTTTGAGTTGGAAGGAGGCAAACTTGACAAAGTCCTCAGGCCTAACATTACCGCACTTGAAATGCTTGCATATGTCCACGAGCCAATCATCAGCGTCTGTTGCCTCAACACAATCGCTGAAGGTCTTTGGCTGGTTAGCAAGGAACTGGTTGAGTGTAGCAAACTGATTCTGATTGTTGCCATGGCCCTGGTTTGCTTGGTTGCGCTCTTGAAGAAGTTGCGTGATCAGCTTCGTGTTTGCATTGGTAGCGGCCATCACAGCTTGCCATGCCTCCGAAGGTGGAGGTGGTGGTGGCGGATCAGGATTCGGAGTCGTGCGCGTTGGAGGAGCCATCCTGAAGAGGTTGACATCCATTAGCATATTGACAGACAAGTATTCAAGCTGAATCGAACGGATTGAAATTGCAACATAATGTCTTCACATCCGAACCAAATGAACGAATGCATTCCAATTGAAATGGTCACATTTCCATGAATTGTGAAGCCACTTAGAATTGAGGTAGAAGGATAAAACAAACAAGGTACGGACAAGAACGAATACTTGGTGAGGATTACCCAATCCCAGTCCAAATATCCGCAGAAGAAGACATAGAGCTACAAGAATTCCCACCTATGAAACTCCCGAACCTTTCCGGTTATGCAATCAGGTGTTGGGGATACAGGGGAAGCATAATATCTGACCCAAAACTAGCAAATCCTACATCCAGCTATATCCATCCTTCAACACATAACCGAGAAACCTTCAGAAATCATTTACCTCAACCTTCGAAAAGCATCCGCTGTACAAGTTATGGCAATACTCCCGAACTCCCGCCCTAGTACTGGGTGGCGTCGAGGTTATCTCACCAACAACTTCATAAAAGAGATTTTCGATGTCGGAAAAACTCAGGTATTCCAGAATCTCAATGATAAAATTGTGACGACAACACCTTGGAGCTCAACTCCCCGGGACACTTCCACAACCCCTAAATGACAGGAGGCACCAAGAACAATTTTCCCGTCACAAAACCATCGGAACGATTCCAAGATACCCGCGTGATCCCAAAAAAAGTTTAGTGAAATTTGAGAAGAGAAGATTCAAAACTCTACGTCAGGATGCCTCACCAGAGCGACGAAGGGACTGAGGAGTAAAAAGAATTCGTAACTCCCTGATATATATAATTCCTAAATGACTCAAAACATTTTTCTAGACACAACAATGCCAACGATTCGATCAAGCAGGGGGCTCCTATGGTCGGGGAAGGCTCTGATTACCAACTTGTAACGCCCTCGATGCGGATTTATCTCCTACGTGTCGAAGCACGACTTAGAGGCATAACCGCATTGAAAGCAATGTCGCAAGTGAGGTAATCTTCGCAAACAACCCATGTAATATAAATAAAGGGGAAAAGATACATAGTTGGCTTACACTCGCCCCGTCACACAAATACATAAATTGCATTACATGCATCAAATACAATCATGGTCCGACTACGGTACCAAAATAAAGATCAACCCCAAATGCGACAAAGTCCCTGATCGCCCCAACTGGGCACCACTACTGATCATCTGGGAAAGACACATAGTAACAACGAGAGTCTTCATCGAACTCCCACTTGAGCTCAAGCGCATCGTCTGGAACGGTATCATCGGTCCCTGCATCTGGTTTGGAAATAATTTGTGAGTCATAGGGACTCAGCAATCTCGCACCCTCGCGATCAAGACTATTTAAGCTTATAGGTAAGGTAAGGTATGATGTGGAGCTGCAGCAAGCGACTAGCATATATGGTGGCTAACCTATTCGCAAAAGAGAGCGAGAAGAGAGGGCAAAAGCACGGTTGAACAACTATGACCAAGAGTGATCCTAGAACAACCTACGTCATGCGTTACTCCAACACCGTGTTCACTTCCCGGACTCCCCCGAGAAGAGACCATCACGGTTACACACGCGGTTGGTGCATTTTAGTAAAGATAAGTTCATGTTTTCTACAACCGGACATTAACAAATTCCCATCTTCCCATAACCGCGGGCACGGCTTTCGAAAGTTCAAATCCCTGCAGGGGAGTCCCAACATAGCCCATCACAAGCTCTCACGGTCAACGAAGGATATTCCTTCTCCCGAGACATTCCGATCAGACTCGCTATCCCAGTTACAAGACATCCTCGACAATGGTAAAACAAGTCCAGCAACACCGCCTGAATGTGCCGACAAATCCCAATAGGAGATGCAGATATCTCGTTCTCAGGGCACACTCAGATGAGCAATCATACAACTAACACCAAACCTCGAGTTTCCTCGAGGGGCGCTGCACAGGGCTCTAGTTTGGACCAACACTCAGAGGAGCACTGGCCCGGGGGGGTTTAAATAAATATGGCCCTTGGGCTCTGGAAACCCAAGGGAAAAAGAGGCTAGGTAGAAAATGGTAAAACCAAGGTTGGGCATTGCTGGAGGAGTTTTATTCAAGGCGAACTATTCAAGGGGTTCCAAATATAACCCAACCGTGTAAGGAACGCAAAATCCGGGAACATAACACCGATATGACGGAAAACTAGGGCGGCAAGAGTGGAACAAAACACCAGGCAAAAGGCCGAGCCTTCCATCCTTAACCAAGTATATAGGTGCATTAAGATAAATAAGATAATATTATGATATACCAACAATAAACATGTTCCAACAAGGAACGATCTCCAAACTTCACCTGTAACTAGCAACACTATAAGAGGGGCTGAGCAAAGCGGTAACATAGCCAAACAACAATTTGCTATGACGAGGTGGGTTCGAGGTTTGACATGGCAATTGGGAGGCATGATAAGCAAGTTGTAGGTATCGTAGCATAGGCATAGCAAAAGAGCGAGCATCTAGCAAGCAAAGATAGAAGTGATTTCGAGGGTATGGTCGTCTTGCCTGCAAAGTTTTCAGAGTTGCCTTGATCCTCGTAAGCGAACTCAACGGGCTCCTCGTTCACGAACTTGTCTCCCAGCTCTACCCAAACAAGAACAACAAGCAAAAGGAGCACAATCAACCACGTGCAATGCTCAAGCAATATGATGCAAACATGGTATGATATGCGGGATGCGATATGTGATGCATATGCAAGATTTGGAAAGGAATGATTGAACGTGGCCTCAACATGGAAATCCAAGAGTGCAACTGGAAAGGTGAGGTGATTTCGGTTGAAATCGATATAAAGATCACCGGAATCAGATGCACAGTTTGGAAATGGCAAGCAAAACAAATATGGCACCGGTCTGCGATAATCAGCAAGTAGCCATCTAAATGCATCAAGATAAATATGCTACAGCACTCAAACATGACAACAAAATACATGGCAGGGATCCACTCATGATGCTTGACAAAATATGAACACTGAGCTACGGCAAATTCATCCATTAACAGGTTGAAACAAGGATGGCAAAAGTGCAAATGATAACAGGTTTCAGACTTGGTGAAATTAACACAAGTCTGGAATTTATTATCAGGAAGCAAACTTTAGAGCATGATAACTACATGCTAAAGGAACTAACATGGCAAAGCAAGGCATGGCATGAAGCTACTCAAAGCAATTAACAAAAGTCTCTTACTGACCTTGAGCCAAAAGGGATCAGAAAATACAATTGCAAGCATGTTTACGAGCTCGATGCAGTCACTAAAGAGCATGGAATGACAAACTAAGCATACACCCATCAAGAAGACATAGCATAGAAGCTAGAAATGGCAAGAACAACAACATAGCATGCACGGATCAATAGAAACATCCTCGGCAAAATCACTAAACATGTCAACAATCTGCCATGATCAATTTATAGCAAAAGTAGAGCTCGATTGACTCAAGCTAGGTTGCTCCATAAATGCAAACAAAGACATGGATGGATAGAGCACCACAATATTAACAAAACATCCTTACTAATCATCCTCAAAAGAGGTACGGATCACTAGAAAACAACATGAACATATGGCATAACAACAAAATCAGGACAAGGACTTGGTGAAATTCTGAGTCCCTGAAATCAGCATCAACGATTACGCTACTTTGCATCCTTTTGCTAGTCACAAAAAATATCACAAAAAATACATGGCATACACCCCTGTAAAGATGGCATGGCATTCATCAAAACACATGTAGAGCTCAGGATCATAACATGCACACATTAATCATGGGAAAAATGACAAAATGTCATTTGCTGAAACAGATCTGACAAATTCATCACATAGCCCTCTTCCAACAGCATTTAGGGCATCAAGATGAGCTCAAATGAAAATGACGCAATGAGATGAAATGATGCACTCGTCAAGACGAACATTTTTATATGCTACAGACACGAATCGGAGCTACGGATGCAGAGTTATGGCATCCGGAAAAATGCTAAACGTTAGGGTTTCGGGGGATAAAAGTCAACCGTCTCAAGATCCAGATCTGGCCAGGAACACTTTTCACGCGCGCATCACTAGGTTCGCCGGAGAGTCGCCGGACTTGCCGAGTGGCGGAGGAGGCGGCCGGATCCGGTGGTGGAGCTCGCCGGGGCGTCATGGAGGAGCTCCGGGCGGTCAGGTGGAGGCCTGGCGCGGCGGAGGCAGCGGACGGCGGGGCGCCGGCGAGGAAAAACCGTGGCGGCATGGCGACATGTGGTGGTGGCAGGCTAAAGAGCCGGCGAGGGGGGAAGAAGGGAGGTGCGGTGCGGTCCGGGCGGCGGGGCAAGAGGCAGGCGGCGGCGGAGTCGATCTGGGCCGGGAGGGCTCGCTGCGGGCCTCTCGGGCCGGCAGGGCGGTGAGAGGGCGCATGGCGCGATCTGATTGGCCGCGGAGGGGGGGGGGCAGCGGCGGACGTTGTCCAGTCCGGTCGGACACATCCGGCGGCTGGAGGAGGAAGGAGACTAGGGTTAGGTTGGAGGAGATCCGAAATTTCAGAGGAGGGGCTAGTTTTATAGGTAGAAAGAGTTAGGAAGCTCCAAATGGAGTGCGGTTTTCGGCCACGCGATCGTGATCGAACGCTCTAGATGATGGAGAGGGTTTAGGTTGGCTTTGGGCTAGTTTGGAGAGGTGTTGGGCTGCAACATGCACGAGGCCTTTTCGGTCCCTCGGTTAACCGTTGGAGTATGAAACGAAGTCCTAATGGCACGAAACTTGACAGGAGGTCTACCGGTAGTAAACCAAGGCTGCATGGCAAGTCTCTGTCCAGTCCGGAAATGTTTAACCCCCACACACGAAAAGAGGTAGAAAGGGCCACCGAAGGACATAGGAGCGCCGGAATGCAAAACGGACAACGGGGAAAATGCTCGGATACATGAGACAAACACGTATGCAAATGCAATGCACATGATGACATGATATGAGATGCACGAAAAAGACAACAACACACGGAGACAAAAACCCGACAACGATGAAATTTAATAACTTAGTGCTGGAAACGGCATGAGTTGGACTACAGATAAGGTGAATTACATCCGGGGTGTTACATAACTATTGCATGAGAAATCGCATCCGACATAATTATCCATCACTAATCCATTGCCTACGAGCTTTTCACATAGTGCTATTTGCTTAGTTACTTTTCCGTTGCCACTATTACAATCACTACAAAACCAATATTGTTACTTTTGCCACTGTTACCATTTCTTCCATATTACTTTGCTACTAAATACTTTGCTACAGATATTAAGTCTTCAGGTGCGGTCGAATTGACAACTCAACTGCTAATACTTGAGAATATTCTTTGGCTCCCCTTCTGTCAAATCAATAAATTTGGGTTGAATACTCTACCCTCGAAAACTGTTGCGATCCCCTATACTTGTGGGTTATCAGTACTGGTCACCCCCGGGAGTATATTGGGCCTATTGGCCCACAAGAGGGAGCACACCAGCCCACAAGGGGCTGGCGTGCCCCCTATGGCAGCCGCCCAAGTGGGGAAGGAAAGGGGAAGGATTCGGCGTCCCCTTCCTTCTCCCCCCGCCTTTCCTTTCTTCTCTGGCAGTTAAGGAAAGGGGGACCCACGTGGGGAGGACCCCAAGTAGGATTTGGCCTACATGGGGCGTCCTCCTGGCTGCTCCCTCGCCCCTCCCACCTATATATATGTGGGGGGCCCTAGAACATATGAGTCAATAGTTTTAGCCATGTGCGGCGCCCCCTGCACCATTTACACCTCGATCATATCTTTGTAGTGCTTAGGCGAAGCCCTACGAGGATAACTTCACCATCACCGTCATCATGCCATTGTGCTGACGGAACTCATCTACTACCTCGACGACTTGCTAGATCAAGAAGGCGAGGAACGTCACCGAGCTGAACGTGTGCAGAACACGGAGGTGTCGTGCGTTCGGTACTTGATCGGTTGAAGCACAAAGAAGTTCGACTACATCAATTGCATTAAGAAACACTTCCGCTTACAGTCGACGAGGGTACATAGACACACTATTCCCCCGGTTGCTAAGCATCTCCATGGATAGATCATTGCGTGTGCATACAAAAAAATTCCATGTAACGATTCCCAGAAGTGGTATCAGAGCCAGGTCTATGAGTAGATGATATGCACGAGTTGAACACAAAAAGTTGTGGGCGATGATAGTCATACTGCTTACCACCAATGTATTATTTTGATTCGGTGGTATTGAGGGATGAAGCGGCCCGGACCAACCTTACATGTCCATGCACATGAGACCGGTTCCACCGACAGACATGCAAATAGTTTTGCATAAAGGTTGTTGGCGGGTGTCTGTTTCTCCTACTTTAGTTGAATCAAATTTGAATGAGGCCGGTCCTTGAAGAAGGCTAAAAAAGAAAACTTGACAAAACACTATTGTGGTTTTATGCGTACGTAAGAATGGTTCTTGCTAGAAGCCCGTAGGAGCCACGTAAAACTTGCAACAACAAAGTAGAGGACATCTAACTTGTTTTTGCAGGGCATGTTGTGATGTGATATGGTAAATGCATCATGTGATAAACGTTATTGTATGAGATAATCATATTTTGTAAAGTTATCGCCAACCGGCAGGAGCATTATGGTTGTCTCTTTATTGTATGAAATGCAAACGCCATGTAATTGCTTTACTTTATCACTATGCGTTAGCGATAGTTGTAGAAGAAATAGGTGGCCAGACGACCACGATGCAATGATGAAGATCGAGGTGTCGAGCTGGTGACGGTGGAGATCATGATGATGCTTTGGAGATGGAGATCAAAAGCACGAGATGATGGTGGCCATATCATGTCACATATTTTGATTCATGTGATGTTTATCATTTTATGCATCTTATTTTGCTTAGTACGGTGGTAGAATAAAATGATCCCTTCACTAATAAAATGATCCCTTCACTAAATTTCAAGGTAAAAGTGTTCTCCCTAAATATGCGTCGTTGCTACAGTTCGTCATGTTGAGTCACCACGTGATGATCGGGTGTGATAGACTCTACATTCACATATAACGGGTGCAAGACAGTTTTGCACATGCGGAATACTTGAGTTAAACTTGACGAGCCTACCATGTACAAACATGGCCTCGGAACACTGGAGAGCGAAAGGTCAAACGTGAATCATATAGTAGATATGTCCAACATAGAGATGTTCACCATTGATGACTATCCAATCTCACGTGATGATCGGACATAGCTTAGTTGATTTGGATCACGTATCACTTAGATAACTTGAGGGATGTCTATTTAAGTGGGAGTTCTTAGGTAATATGATTAATTGAACTTAATTTATCATGAACTTAGTCCTGATAGTATTTTCATATCTATGTTGTAGATCAATGGCCTGTGCTACTATTCCCCTGAATTTTAACGCGTTCCTAGAGAAAGTTGGGTTTAAATATGATGGTAGCAACTACACGGATTGGGTCCGTAACTTGAGGATTATCCTCATTGGTGCACAGAAGAATTATGTCCTTGATGCACGGCTAGGTGAAAGGCATGCTGCAGGATCAGATGGTGATGTTTTGAACGTCTCGCAAGCTCGATCTGATGACTACTCGATAGTTCGGTGTGCCATGCTTTACGGCCTAGAATCGGTTCTTCAAAGACGTTTTGAACATCATGGAGGATATGAGATGTTCCAGTACTTGAAGTTAATATTTCAAGCAAAAGCCTGAGTTGAGATATATGAAGTCTCCAACAAGTTCTATAGTTGCAAGATGGAGGAGAACAGTTCTAACAATGAACACATACTCAAAATGTCTATGTGTCATAATCATTTCACTCAGCTGGGAGTTAATCTTTCAGATGATAGTGTTATTGACAGAGTTCTTCAATCATTGCCACCAAGCTATAAAGGCACCGTGATGAACTATAATATGCAAGAGATGGAGAAGACAATTCCCAAGCTCTTCGCAATGCTCAAAGCTATGGAGGAAGAAATCAAGAAGGATCATCAAGTGTTGATGGTCAACAAGACCACTAGTTTCAAGAAAAATGGCAAGGGAAAGAAAGGGAACTTCAAGAAGAATGGCAAGCAAGTTGCCACTCCCGAGAAGAAGCCCAAAGCTGGAGCCAAGCTTGGAATTGGCTGCTTCTACTCCAAATGGGCTGGTCACTAGAAGCGGAACTGCCCCAAGTATTTGGCGAATAAGAAGGATGGCAAAGTGAACAAAGGTATATTTGATGTACATGTTATTTATGTGTACCTTACTAATGCTCGTAGTAGCGCCTAGGTACTTGATACTAGTTCGATTGCTCATATTTGTAACTCGAAATAGGAGCTACGGATTAAACGAAGATTGGTTAAGGATGAGGTGATGATGCACGTCGGGAATGGTTCCAAGCTCGATGTGATCACCGTCAGCACGCTACCGCTACATCTACCTTTAGGATTAGTTTTAGACATGAATAATTGTTATTTGGTGCCAGCGTTGAGCATGAACATTATATCTGGATCTTGTTTAGTGCGAGACGGTTACTCATTTAAATCAGAGAATAATGGTTGTTCTATTTATATGAGTAATATCTTTTATGGTTATGCACCCTTGAAGAGTGGTCTATTTTTGTTGAATCTCGATTGTAGTGATACACATATTCATAATATTGATGCCAAAATATGCAAAGTTGATAATGACAGTGCAACATATTTGTGGCATTGTCGTTTAGGTCATATTGGTGTAATGCGCATGAAGAAACTCCATGCAAATGGGATTTTGGAATCACTTGACTATGAATCATTTGATACTTGCGAACCATGCATCATAGGCAACATGACTAAAACTCCGTTCTCCGGAACAATGGAGCGAGCCAATGACTTATTGGAAATAATACATACCGATGTATGTGGTCCAATGAGTGTTGAGGCACGCAGCGGGTATCGTTATTTTCTGACCTTCACAGATGATCTGAGTAGATATGGGTATGTCTACTTTACGAAACACAAGTCTGAAACATTTGAAAAGTACAAAGAATTTCAGAGTGAAGGGGAGAATCATTGTAATAAGAAAATAAAGTTTCTACGATATGATCGTGGAGGCGAATATTTGAGTTACGAGTTTAGCCTTCATTTAAAACAATGTGGAATAGTTTCACAACTCATGCCACCTTGAACACCACAGCGTAATGGTGTGTCCGAATGTCGTAACCATAGTTTATTAGATATGGTGCGATCTATGATGTCTCTTACCAATTGACCACTATCATTTGGGGGTTATGTATTAGAGATAGCTGCATTCAGTTAAATAGGGCTGCCATTTCTTAAAGTTTGGGGTTGTGACACTTATGTTAAAAGGCTTCAGCCTGATAAGCTCAAACCCAAATTGCAGAAGCATGCCTTCATAGGATACCCTTAGGAAACAATTGGGTACACCTTCTACCACAGATCGAAGGCAAGATCTTTGTTACCAAGAATGGAACATTTCTAGAGAAGGAGTTTCTATCGAAAGAAATGAGTGGGAGGAAAGGAGAACTTGATGATGTAATTGTACCTTCTCTCAATTTGGAAAGTAGCACCTTAGAGAAATCCATTCCCATGATGCCTACACCAACTAGAGAGGAAGATAATAATGATGATCATGAAACTTCAGATCAAGTTGACGTCGTAGGTCGAACAGAGCATGTTCCGCACCAGAGTGGTACGATAATCCTGTCCTGGAAGTCATGTTATGTTGGGGAACGCAGCCATTTCAAAAAAAATTCTACGCACATGCAAGATCATGGTGATGGATAGCAATGAGAGGGTAGAGTGTTGTCCACGTACCCTCGTAGACCGTAAGCGGAAGCGTTATGCCAATGCGGTTGATGTAGTCGTACATCTTCACGATCGTCCAATCCTAGCACCGAAGGTACGACACCTCCGCGATCTGCACACGTTCAGCTCGGTGACGTCCCATGAAATCACGATCTAGCAGAGTGTCAAGGGAGAGCTTTGTTCGCATGACGGCATGATGTTGGTGATGATGATGCTATCGGAACAAGGCTTCGCCTAAGCACCGCTATGATATGACTGAGGTGGATTATGGTGGAGGGGGGCACCGCACACGGCTAAGAGCTCAATGATCAACTTGCGTGTCTATGGGGTGCCCCCTCCCCCGTATATAAAGGAGCGGAGGAGGGGGAGGGCCGCCCTCTACTATGGCACGCCCTAGGGAGTCCTACTCCCACCGGGAGTAGGATTCCCCCCCTTCCAAGTAGGAGTAGGAGAGAAGGAAGGGAAGGAGAGAAGAGAAGGAAGGAGGGGGCGCCGCCCCTCTCCCGTAGTCCAATTTGGACTAGGCCTTGGGGGGCGCGTGGCCTGCCCTAGGTAGCTCCTCTCTCTTTCCCCTAAATCCCAATAAGACCCATATACTCCTCGAGGGGTTCCGGTAACCTCCCAGTACTCCGAAAAATGCTCGAACTCCAAACATAGGCTTCTAATCTATCGATCTTTACGTCTCGACAATTTCGAGACTCCTGGTCATGTCCGTGTTCAAATCCGGGACCCCAAACTACCTTCGGGTTATCAAAACGCATAAACTCGTAATACCGATCGTCATAAACGTTAAGCGTGCGGACCCTATGGGTTCAAGAACTATGTAGACATGACCGAGACATGTCTCCGGTCAATAACCAATAGCAGAACATGGATGTTCATATTGGCTCCCACATATTCTACGAAGTTCTTTATCGGTCAAACCGCATAACGATATACGTTGTTCCCTTTGTCATCGGTATGTTACTTGCCCGAGATTCGATCATCGGTATCTCAACACTTAGTTCAATCTCGTTACCGGCAAGTCTCTTTACTCGTTTCGTAATGCTATATCCCGTAACTAACTCATTAGCTACATTGCTTGCAAGGCTTATATTGATGTGCATTACCGAGAGGGCCCAGAGATACCGCTCCGACAATCGGAGTGACAAATCCTAAGCTCGATCTATGCCAACTCAACAAACACCATCGGAGACACCTGTAGAGCACCTTTATAATCACCCAATTACGTTGTGACATTTGGTAGCACACAAAGTGTTCCTCCGGTATTCGGGAGTTGCATGATCTCATAGTCATAGGAACATGTATAAGTCATGGAGAAAGCAACAACAACAAACTAAACGATCATCATGCTAAGAAAACGGATGGGTCAAGTCAATCACATCATTCTCTAATGATGTGATCCCGTTAATCAAATGAGAACTCATGTCTATGGTTAGGAAACATAACCATCATTGATTCAATGAGCTAGTCAAGTAGAGGCAAACTAGTGACACTCTGTTTGTCTATGTATTCACACATGTACACTACAAAAAAAGACACATCCGTGACATTTTGGGCCAAACAAATTTTTTTTCTGTCATACATATGACACTTCTATGACGATAATTGTGACAAAACCCGGTATCATCATAGATGTGGTGGGCTCCTGTTTCGAACAGGATCCCGTTTCGAACGTGGCCGGTCGAACACAAGGCCGTTTCCTCCGTTCTGCGGTACGCCAGGCCTCGTTTCCATCTCCCGTTCCGTCCAAGCCCTCCCGATGAACACGACGCATTCTGTTGCCTCCCCATGAACATGACGCATTCCGTTGCCTCCCGATGAACACGACGACGACGCTGTTTCTCCGTTCCGACACAGCCATGTACACGAGCCCTGGCCGTACGTATGCGCGAGTAGGCGTTCGCGACCCCACACGTATGTACACATACGTGGCCGTATTTTCTTTCTTGCACCCTGACCGTTGTACTTACCTTTACATGCTACATGTGCGCCTCTACTACAGCACGTGCGCGCCTCTACATCGACCAGTATATATGTACGTACACATTCACGACCAGAATGACAACGCTACGTATGCTTCGACCAGGTGGGTCCCGACTGTCAGGCACTTCCTTGCATGCGAAGATGTAGCTGGAGGGTCCCAGCAGTCAGGGGGGCGAATCGTTTTTTTTTTTGCCCGGACGCACTTCCTTGCGTGCGAAGGTGTAGCTGGTGGGTCCCAGCAGTCAGGGGGGAAATGTTTTTTTCGCGAAATACAGTGGCCCGTCCGGTGGGTCCCCGCTGTCAGGTAGAGGAATAATTATTTTGCACGTAATAAGGAGGCACTTCCTTGCTGCGGCCGTGGACCCAGCTATCAGCCTCTCCATGTATAGTCCACGTCCGATGGAAGTCGTTCCTTGACCACGTTGACCACGCCGCGCAGAGAGCACCAGGGCGGTGGATGACGGAGAGGCCTAGGAAGGGGACGACGGGGAGCCGGGGAAGACACGGCAGTGGAAGCCCGCGCGGAGAGGAGTACGAGGGTTCACTGGTTCGGCTGCAGTGTAAGGCTGTCGTCGCTGTAGGGCCTGGCCAGCGATGGGAATAGTAGGGGGCGGTGAGGCCTCCGCAACAGCACAGCCAGCCACGGGAGGCAGGAGCATGCGGCATGACCGGCGCTGCTTTGGGCGGCTGGAGCAAGAAGACCAGAGGTTGAAGAAGCACTACGTCCGTTCGGTGGACATCGTACGGTCACCGGAGCTAGAATCGTTCATATTGACTAAAGTTGACAAAGGCCCCCATCCCAGTCAACTTATTAGGCCCACAAGTCAGCCTCCCACCATGGTGGGTCCTAGCTAGCAGGGGGAGTATTCTTTTTTTTTGCATAATAAAGAGGCACTCCCGGTGGGTCCGAGCTGACAGCGGGGGGAATGTTTTTTTCGCGAAATATGCTGGCCTGTCCGGTGGGTCTGAGAAGTCAGGGGGGAAACGTTTTTTTCGTGAAATATGGTGGCCCGTCCGGTGGGTCCCTGCTGTAAGGTGGAGGAATAATTATTTTGCGCGTAATAAGGAGGCACTTCCTTGCGGCCGCCTGGACCCAGCTGTCAGCCTCTCCACGTACATTACTCTTCCGATGGAAGTCGGTCGTTTACCATGTTGACTACGCCGCGCCGAGAGCACCAGGGCGGTGGTCTGGACGACGACGAGGCCTAGGAAGGGGACGTGCGGAGCCGGGGAAGACGCAGCAGTGGAAGCCCGCGCGGAGAGGAGTACGAGGGTTCACTGGTTCGGCTGCGGTGTGAGGTTGCCGTCGCCGCAGAATAACAGGGGGTGTGGGTGAGTGGAGGGATGGCCTGGCCAGCGGTGGGAGTAGTATGGGGGAGGTGAGGCCTCTGCGGCAGCACAGCCGGCCACGGGAGGCAGGAGCAGGCGGCACGACCGGCGCTGCTTTGGGCAGCTAGAGCAAGAAGACCAGAGGTTGAAGAAGCACTACGGCCATTGGATGGACATCGTACGGTCACTGGAGTTAGAATCGTTCATATCGACTAAAGTTGACAAAGGCCCCCGTCCCAGTCAACTTTGTAGGCCCACAAGTCAGCCTCCCACCATGGTGGGTCCAAGCTAGCAGGGGGAGTATTCATTTTTTTGTGCGTAATAAGGAGGCACTTCTGGTGGGTCTGAGCTGACAGCGGGGGGGGGGGGGGGATGTTTTTTTTCGCGAAATACGCTGGCCCGTCCGGTGGGTCCGAGCAGTCAGGGGGGGAAACGTTTTTTTCGCGAACTAAGGTGGCCTGTCCGGTGGATCCCTACTGTAAGGTGGAGGAATAATTATTTTGCGCGTAATAAGGAGGCACTTCCTTGCGGCCGCCTGGACCCAGCTGTCAGCCTCTCCACATACAGTACTCTTCCGATGGAAGTCGGTCATTGACCATGTTGACCACGCCGCACCAAGAGCACCAGGGCGGTGGTATGGACGACGGCGAGGCCTAGGAAGGGGACGACGCGGAGCTGGGGAAGACACATCAGTGGAAGCCCGTGCGGAGAGGAGTACAAGGGTTCACTAGTTCGGCTGCGGTGTGAGGCTGCCATCACCGTAGAATAACTGGGGGGTGTGGGTGAGTGGAGGGATGGCTTGGCCAGTGGTGGGAGTAGTATGGGGGCGATGAGGCCTCCGCGGCAGCACAGCCGACCACGGGAGGCAGGAGCAGGCGGCACGACCGGTGCTGCTTTGGGCGGCTAGACCAAGAAGACCAGAGGTTGAAGAAGCACTACCGCCATTGGATGGACATCGTACTGTCACTGAAGCTACAAACGTTTATTATTGACTAATTTGACAAAGCCCTTGGTGCACTCCAACTTAGTAGGCTCACAGGTCAGCCTCCGATACGTTACGCCCCGGATGTCAGGGGGAGGAATCATTTTTTGGGCGGCCGAAGGTAAGAATATTTGAGATTGAAGAAGAAGCAGGACATCCGTTGGATAGACATCCAACGGCCACTACTGCTAGAACCGTGTGTTGACTATAACAAGTTGGCAAAGCCTTACATACGCATCAACTTATTTTTTTAGGGGACGCGTCACTTAGTAGGCCTACAAATGTGTGGCAAAGAATTTATAGCCCATTTGCATTTTGCAAGAATGTACAGCCCATTTTGGAATTCTAATGGAATTTACAAGAGCCCATTTACAGTTTGTTAAAAGTACAGCCCATTTTCTAGCTAGGACAATGATTAATAATTTCAACCAACCGTTGAAGACAGAACTCAATAAAATTTCCCACATTTTGATGGGCTCTGAAATATTTTTATCCCGAAATATCTAGTAAGATTAAATATAAATTTGTATGACGTAAAAATCCAACGAAACATTGCATATGCAACAATGAAAATTGAAGATTTTCAAAATCCATAAATAATATTTTATAAACTAATTTCGTGTTTGGTGCATTTTTTTATAGTTACTGCCCAGTTTTTATAATTACATTCCATTTATTATTTTTAAAGACCATTTTCCTATTAAGCCTAATGCATCCCTCCTGGGAAAGATTTGCAGCCCAGCGGGGCGGAGAATAACAAGTTGACCTTGCCTGGGTATTCCTCAAAAAGACGTATAGCTGGGCTAGCCATTTTCATCTTGAAAAAATTAGTATCAGGGGTGGATATCTGGCCTGGGCTAGACGGGCCTCAGCCCGCCCAGTTAATACCCTGCTCTCCTCTGAACAACAACGAAATCATCGCCAAGAAAAACCCTGTAGTGCTCACGCCTCAAAAACACAAATACTGCTCGAGCTGCTTGGTCCCAGCTGTCGGGCGCACCTTGTGCAGTTCTCTCGTTTATATTGACTACATAGGTTGACAATGGTGTGGGACCGTGATGTCAGGAAACCAGGAGAAAACAAATAAAATATAGTTGTACATAATAAGGAGGCACTTGCGTATGTACGGTTATGGCCCTAGTGGGTCCCTGGTGTCATCCGGTCAAAATAAAGTCATCTCCTGAATCCTCAAGTTCGTTGATGATGTTAACAATGCTCGGCGCCACGACGAGTGTAACAACTCGAAGGACAATCGAGAGGGCCTCACGGGCCCTACGGATGGTCTGATACAACGCCCGCCACTCATTCAGGAAGCCAGGATCATCGGACACCTATGAGCACCTTCGAGAAACTGAGACGACATCAAACGGTAAGGCCGCGCTTGGGAGCTCTAGTTTATTTCAAACTTGTATTAACATACAAGTGTAATTTACTCGTCATTGAAAACTGTGCGGACCTCGACTCATAAGTCGTGATCACCGAATGCACATGTATAGTGATCCCAGAGATCAATGCTCATTGAACACACAGAAGCTGAATAATAAGAGTCTTACATCCATACATACCGTCCTACATAAATTATGACCATTATGGTCCAGTCTTGAGTATAACTTTGCAGCGGAAATCTTCGTCGATAACTTGGACCCATGCCATCTGCCTTAACCTTACAGGCATTCTGACTGGGAAGCGTCCTAGCTCGCATGTTTGTCACCGAAGTATTCTTCTTCAAATCATGTTCTTTCATGCCTGGCCAATAAAATAACCAGTGGCAAGCCAATGAGTACTTTGAATGTACTCGCAAGCAACCCATGTTTTGGTTCAAGATACAACAATGCATGATATAGGTAAATTTTTGCGGAAAGCTAGTTTTGAGTGCAATGACATGTTCAACAACTCGTAAGACATGCATGAGGATAATTCAAGTAACCAAGAGGATAGGTTACAGATATCAACACAAAGGGAGTGGGCTCCAACCCAACTCATCCATGTCAAGTCCTTTGACTTGACCCAAGTAGTTCTTCCTAAACACAGGTTTGTAAACAAGTGGACGTAGCCCAGGAGCGGTTACCCAACTGTCCTTAACCGTGGACACGGCTATTCGAATAGTTTTACACTCTGCAGAGGTTACACACTTTACCCACAAGATCCGGGGAACTTCCGTGTCATCCACGACCCGCGATACCTCAAGTACCCGGGGTAAGCACCCGATCACTATCTTTCCCTAGACAACACTAACATAGAGTCAACTCGATTGGTAGTAACCCCCGTGCCCAACATTTCATATCTTAAACATGTGGAGCCTCGCTCCCATTTTCATCACATACCACAAGCACGGGGTACCAACGGTGTGTCCGGTGCCCTATGAAGATAGTCATGGCCGCCCTACCTGGCATGACCCCGTCCCGAGAGAGTGCACCAACAACTCTCCCATCACTAGTAATGCGGGCTCCAAGATAGTATCGGCCCAGGTAACAATAATGCCCTTTCCCATACAAGGGTAGAGTGGTTGCGCATGTAAGGTTGGAATAACGGCCGCAACTTAAACCAATCCGTTTTTGAAAGCAACACACACACTTGCCTCGGTACACCACTTCGTCATCAAGTGGTTACCCAACTCATGATCTCCCCCGGGCATAGGTGGCACCCGACGGGGTTTTCGAAAAGTCCTTTGAAAATACTTTGTCTCCATCACCATGCATATTCCCATCCCTTTTTGCGTAGCAACTACTTTAGCATCCTATCTACTCCCGCCGGCATAACTCTCATAAGGAGGTAGGGTCATGCACAATGCAAGTATCAACGAGGAAGTAACGGAGGCAAACCATCAAAGTGGTTCCACCTCATCATGATTCCGTTGCAACAACAATATGGTGCTATATGTCATGCATAAAAAGAGTTTCATAGACATGGTCAAAGGGCTGCTTGCCTGTTTTAACAAAGTCTTCGAGGTCTTCAAATATCTCTGGTCCAACTCCAAGCATTTCGTCTACTTCGTCAACTATCGTCGAAAGCAACCATAATAAGCAACACAACAAGGCAGGAAATGAAAGTGCTTTAAATATATTGATTTGACTTTTCTAGGACATCTCTAGTTATATGAAAATTAACCAGAGTGGTTTCATTGGAATTGGGTCAGTGGATATTTCTAAACATTTGGATATGATGGAATCAAGGGGTTTATGGATTTGCAAGAGGTGTACAGAAATATTATTTTGAAAAATGAGCAAAGATACCCATTTAACAAGGCATGATTTTAGAAGCATCTAGGAGTTGGTTTCACTGGATTTGGAGTTCAAATGATTTTCCTATGAATTTGCAAAGTTGACAAATATGAAGAAATGGCTCATTATTTTGTGAGACACACAAAGTATTAATAAAAATGTTCATAAACTAAGTTAGGAACCTAGAAGCATCTAGGAATTTGAATCATGGAATTTGGATCAAAAATGGGCTCTCTGTGATTTTCTGAAGTTTATCAAAGAAATGGAAAAATAGGATTTGCTAAATATTCATGAAAGAAATATTTCTGTAAAAATGTGCAAGTAGCACCATGTGGTAGGGAATGAATTTAGAAACTACTAGAAAATTGAATCATCAAATTTGGAGTTAATTTGAATTTTTGGGAGGTTTTACAAGTTATCTGGGAAAAGAAAAATAAGAAAAAGGCTATACCGTTATTCTCCGCACTGGGCGAGACATAGGCATTGGGCCGGCCCAGCGCACTGGTGCACGCACGCACGCCAGGTTTAAACCTGATGGGCGGGGCCCAGGCGTCAGCGAGAGAGAGCGGGCGATGTAGGGGAGAGGCTGACAGGCGGGCCCGCCTGTCATCCCTAACCCTGAGTCCAGGCGGTTGGTGAGCTCACCGGCGACGATGTAGGCCATGGCGAGGTCGGGCGAGGGTACGGCTGGACCCAGCGTCGAGTCGCCGTTCGGGTAGAGGTGGTGGACGTCACCAGAGTTGCCTGGCTCGCGGGCGACAAGGTCTCGCGGCGGAGAGGCTTCGGGCGTCGACGGCTCCGGCCGTTTCCGGCTGCAAAAGAGGCGGGGGAAGAAGGGGGAAATGGTCAGGGGTTCCAGATCAAGCCAGAGGAGGAGCAGGGGTGGCCTGTACCGTGGGATCGACGGCGACACGAGGCGGCGGAGCTCGGGCTCGTCTGGAGAGGGGTGAGTGGTGTAGGGGGTGTTTAGGGGAGTGAGAGAGCGAGTGGTGAGGAGAGGGGGGCTCGGGGAGGCCATTAAGTAGGCGAGCCACGGCTCA
The DNA here is from genome assembly GCA_034509565.1 of Triticum monococcum. Classification (NCBI taxonomy): domain Eukaryota; kingdom Viridiplantae; phylum Streptophyta; class Magnoliopsida; order Poales; family Poaceae; genus Triticum; species Triticum monococcum. The sequence continues at coordinate 282,645,382 of CM067842.1, forward strand.
CCATGGACCCGTGTGCCGGCGAGGTAGTTGCCGTTGCTGTGGGTCACGGGGACGCGCGTGGACATGTCTGTGGTGTTCCTGGACGTCGACTACGTCGGGAGAGATAGAGAGAGGGAGTGGGGAGAGGTCAGAGGTGCGCGCGTGTGAGCCGCGCCATTGGCGCGCTCGGGCGGCCGGTGTTTGCTAGCGCAAAGGCGCGGGGAGGAGGAGAGAGGAGGGGGCCGACCGCGTAGCATGTTGCGGACGCCGAGGCTCATCGGCAGGCGCGTGGGGGACGCCCGAGGTGGCCGAAGGCGTCGGGCAGAGGGCGGCTACAGTACGGGAGCGCCCTGTAGCGCGCTCCAGAGCGCCCAAATGGCCGGCATGGCATTTTCTATGCCTTGTGGGCGCGGCCAACTATGTCCAGTAGCTCAAGGGTGGAGTAAAGAAGTAGGGAGAAGCATTGGATGCTCTGGATGGCTAGTAGGAGAGGAGAAAGGGTGAGGGAGAGAGAGAAAGTGGCTGTCTAGTGAGGGAGAGAGAGGTTTTTATCCCCCCCCCCCCAATAATTGAGTTTGGGCTAGGAAAACTTACTGGAGGTAGAATATGACTAGGAGGGTCTGTGGTAAAAAGTTGAGCTCAAGGAGATTAGTGGAAGGGGTCAAAATGGTGTTTTTGGAAAAATGGCAGAAGGTGTTTGTTGTTGGTTTGGGAAAGAAAATTAACTCCAATTGCCATGATACTTAACAGGATGGAATGACACTTAGAAATAGGGTGTGCCACCAAATTTGAGCTCATTTGGGAAAAGTTGCCAGTGTAACTTTGGTAAACCCTAGAAATCAACAGAAATGGTTTTATCAAGATTTAGTCATGCAAATCTATTCTCCTTGATGCACCACTTGGTGTAGTGTCATCATTTGAGGTTATGAACATGTCGACAAAAGTTGAGATCAAAAGGAGAAAGTTGCCAATGTAGAGTTGTTCAAATTTGGTTCTGAACAGGAAGGGTTTTGGGGTACTTTGAGCAAGATAACATTCTCTCCAACTTGTGCCATTTGGTCTAGATGAATAATTAGACCATTTGAGCATGTTCACAAGGTTTGAGAACATTTGGACATGTTTGGCAATGTAAAGTTGCTCAAACTTCAAAATGGACAGAAATGGTTTTGAGGAGATTTCATGGGGTTATACTATGCTCCATGACATGATACTTGGCAATATCATCAAACATGTCATATGTGACATGCTAGAATTTTCTTGGATTTTTATGAAAATATTTCCTGTAGAAATATTTCAAATCCTTGAAATTAGCAGAAATTGTTTTGGGAGGTTTTGTCCAATATTTTGATCATGACCATGTGTTGAAACTCATATATATGGAAAACATATGTCCATTGAGTCTCCCTAATTTTTCTCAAATTTTTTTAAAGCTTTAAAATAATTTTAACCTATTAAGGACCATTTCTGGCCTTAAGAAAAATCCTTTAAATAAAATAGGAAAATAACTTTTAAAATTATATTTTTGTGGTTTCTGGGTATCCTATATCTAATAGGAGTCAAACATATTTTTGGAAAGATTTTTACTTCCCTGAATTAAGTACTTGCAGTACAAGTCTTAATTCAGGGGTTTTTGGAAAAGTAATTTTTGAAAATACTTTTTGGCCAAATTATTTTTGTAAGAAAATACTATATTGCTCTATACACATGGCATGATCATTGGTTCAAGAGTTTGGAGCAAGGAGATGAAGTATAGGAGTTGGAGGATTTATTTGATTTTTAGAGCACTTGCAAACAATAGACAAAATCCAAACAAGGCAAGGTCCAAAACACTCAAAAGTTTTTGTCAAACCACATTTTATCATGATTTATTAGCTTAAGTGTTGTGGCATGAAAATCAGGGTGTGACAGACCTACGCCCCTTACAAGAATCTCGTCCCCGAGATTCCCAGACTAGGCGCAGAAAGGAATATGGAAACTTGGATTTGGGGTAGTCTTCACGGCCTCATACTGCTTCTGCTTCCGTTTGGTGCTCCATTGAACCTTGAAGTACTCGATAGCGTGGCTTCGTGTTTGTCGTCCTGCTTGATCCAGATTGCAATTGGGGTCTCTCGCATAGGTCATATTGGGCTGGAGGTCGATGGCTCGTGGTCGATGTCCTTGTAGAGACCGGGCTAGTTAGGAAGTTGGAAACGTTTCCGGAGTGGTGTCGTGTGGAAAAACATTGTGCACAATGGGCGACTCAGGTGATAACTCTAGCTGGTAGCCGTCTATTCTTCGTCTTGAAGTGATCTTGGAGAGGGCCGATAAATCTTGGTGTTGGCTCCCTTGGCATGGAAATGCTTGGTCCCATTGAGTGAAGTGGCTTGCAGATACACCTGGTCTTCAACACGGACGTTTATTTCTTGGCGATGGTGGTTGGTATAGTTCTTCCTCCTTGGCATGGCAGTCTTCAAATGTTTCTTCACCAGCTCAGTGATTCTTCTTCCATCTTCGGGTAGACAAGTATGTTACCAAAATAAAGATGACAACTATCTTGTCTAAGCACTCCATGAAAACTTTGTTCACGGGGTACATAAAGTAGGCTGGGGGTATTGGTGGTGGTCACGGTTGAGTACTGGCCAAGGTATTATTGATCTAGAGCCATAGCCCAAGGTCAGGATCCGACCATGTTGGGGCTTGGTAGGGCTTAAGGGTTTCAAGGATTCTAGTGTGCGAGCGAATGTTTGTCACCTTATTCTTAAGCACGGTTCCTGAGATGCCAATTGTTCTATGTAGTCCCTTAAACAAATAACCTTATACCACCGAAAGCATCAACTCTTGTGCTATATTAGGATGACAATGTGCTCGTTCAGTATGTCCACTAGTTCCATAATGAACCGGGTGTTGTGCAAGGTTTACAGAGGCTTAACTGGTTCTCTTGCAATTCTATGGGTTAAGCACATGGTTAAGGACTCGAGCTGGGGTATCTCATGAAGTCTCGAAGGGTCTAAGAATGGGTTTCTAGTCTGGGGGTTAAACATAACTCTACGGGGTTTTACTTGGTCGAGGAGGCTGTAGAAAAGTTCTTCAGTGCTAGTTGGTCACCGAAGTAGACTCCTTGGTGCATCTTGTCTTGCTGGTCTTCAGTTGAGGAGAGAGATGAGAGGGATAAGTAGCATAAAGGGGGATGCCTAAAGGGGGTTCTATAGTGCAGGTGCAAACAAACAAGTGTCAAAAAGGGCCAAACAAAAGAAACAAGGTAAGGAAGGTGATATAGTCGCATACTTGTTTCCTATGGCAAAAGTGCGACCTATATCAAAACACAAACAAATAAAAACAAGCAACACACAATCATGGTTCTATTCGAACCATCATACGGACTCGATTGCGCATAGGGGGTACACGACTCATCCTACCCTAGGGGTTCTCGGACTCAGTAATCGTTCCTTAAGCCTCGTGCAGTCTTCTGAGTTTTCCTCAGGTGTTGCTACGTCTCTTGTAGTTGTTTGATGAAACGATCCAGGTTAAGCCTGAAGATTCTTCAACAACTTCTTGCCTGTTGAAGTGATGGGGTGAAGGTGGCTCCTCGTAGCAGGCATTGACTCGGTCTTCTGTTGTCTTCTTATTCATGACGATCCCGTTTTGTCTTCTAAGGCGTCGATGGTACCAGGTAGGTAATCCTTTATGCAATGACATTAACAAGGCATAGTAGAGGTCAAACATGTCGATTACGTTGATGACAACATCGACACCAAGAGAGGGGGATGAAGAGAACTGTTTTCCTACTCACTATAGTGAGGCGGACCAAATGACGAGGTTCTCATCCACCGGTGGTTGCCGATACAACAACGGTAGTGACAGGGTTACTCTATTAGCGATGTATATCATGATCTTGCATATCCTATGCCATGATCATCATAGGCTAACGTTGCATCATCCTGGGCAAATTCAAAAGTGTCACCATCCTCTCGGTCTTCATGTCCTCATTCTTCAAAGGCGTATCTTCTGTTGGCACTATCTTGTCATGGTGTCACCAATCTTGGGTTCAGAAGAGGTGGGTGAGTGTTTGGCAAGGTGTACTCCTTCTAGGCTATCCATGAAGATTACAAGGAATCCCGTGGTCAAGGGCTTGAGGGTGCTAGCGACCGTTTGCAATTGTTTTGAAGGGAAGAGATCGATAGGGAAAGTATACCTTAGTTTTCAAAAAAAACTGAGAAGGGAAGAGAAGTATAGATAGTTTTGAAAACTAGTAATAGTTTTGGAAAGAGTTTTACCCTAACTAACGACCATGCTAACTAAGTCTTCCTACAGTCAGGATGGCTTTGATACCAGCTGTGTGGGGACCCCGACTCATAAGTCGTGATCACCGAATGCACGTGTACAGTGATCCCAGAGATCAATGCTCACTCAACACACAGAAGCTGAATAACAAGAGTCTTACATCCATACATACCGTCTTACATAAATTATGACCATTATGGTCCAGTCTTGAGTATAACTTTACAGCGGAAATCTTCGTCGATAACTTGGACCCATGCCATCTGCCTTAACCCTACAGGCATTCTGACTAGGAAGTGTCCTAGCTCGCATGTTCGTCACTGAAGTATTCTTCTTCATATCATGTTCTTTCATGCCTCGCCAATAAAATAACCAGTGGCATGCCAATGGGTACTTTGAATGTACTCGCAAGAAACCCATGTTTTGGTTCAAGATACAACAATGCATGATATAGGTAAATTTTTGCGGAAAGCTAGTTTTGAGTGCAATGACATGTTCAACAACTCGTAAGACATGCATCAGGAGAATTCAAGTAACCAAGAGGACAGGTTACAGATATCAACACAAAGGGAGTGGGCTCCAGCCCAACTCATCAATGTCAAGTCCTTTGACTTGACCCAAGTAGTTCTTCCCACACACACTGGTTTGTAAACAAGTGGACGTAGCCCAAGAGCGGTTACCCAACTGTCCTTGACCGTGGACACGGCTATTCGAATAGTTTTACACTCTGCAGAGGTTGCACACTTTACCCACAAGATCCGGGGAACTTCCGTGTCATCCACGACCCGCCATACCTCAAGTACCCGGGGTAAGCACCCGATCACTATCTTTCCCTAGACGACACTAACATAGAGTCCACTCGATTGGCAGTAACCCCCGTGCCCAACATTTCACATCTTAAACTTGTGGAGCCTCGCTCCCATTTTCATCACATACCACAAGCACAGGGTACCAACGGTGTGTCCGGTGCCCTGTGAAGACAGTCATGGCCGCCCTACCTGGCATGACCCCGTCCCGAGAGAGCGCACCAACAACTCTCCCATCACTAGTAATGCGGGCTCCAAGCTAGTATCGGCCTAGGTAATCAATAATGCCCTTTCCCATACAAGGGTAGAGTGGTTGCGCATGTAAGGTTGGAATAACGGTCGCAACTTAAACCAATCCTTTTTTGAAAGCAACACACACACTTGCCTCGGTACACCACTTCGTCATCAAGTGGTCACCCAACTCATCATCTCCCCCGGGCATAAGTGGCACCCGACGGGGTTTTTGAAAAGTCCTTTGAAAATACTTTGTCTCCATCACCATGCATATTCCCATCCCTTTTTGCGTAGAAACTACTTTAGCATCCTATCTACTCCCGCCGGCATAACCCTCATAAGGAGGTAGGGTCATGCACAATGCAAGTATCAACGATGAAGTAACGGAGGCAAACCATCAAAGTGGTTCCACCTCATCATGATTCCGTTGCAACAACAATATGGTGCTATATGTCTTGCATAAAAAGAGTTTCATAGACATGGTCAAAGGGCTGCTTGCCTGTTTTAACAAAGTCTTCGAGGTCTTCAAATATCTCTGGTCCAACTCCAAGCATTTCGTCTACTTCGTCAACTATCGTCGAAAAGCAACCATAATAAGCAACACAACAAGGCAGGAATAAAAGTGCTCAAAAAATATTGATTTGACTTTTCTAGGACATCTCTGGTTATATGAAAATTAACCAAAGTGGTATCATTGGAATTGGGTCAGTGGATATTTCTAAACATTTGGATATGATGGAATCAAGGGGTTTATGGATTTGCAAGAGGTGTACAGAAATATTATTTTGGAAAATGAGCAAAGATACCCATTTAACAAGGCATGATTTTAGAAGCATCTAGGAGTTGGTTTCACTGGATTTGGAGTTCAAATGATTTTCCTATGAATTTGCAAAGTTGACAAATATGAAGAAATGGCTCATTATTTTGTGAGGCAGAGAAAGTATTAATAAAAATGTTCATAAACTAAGTTAGGACCTAGAAGCATCTAGGAATTTGAATCATGGAATTTGGATTAAAAATGGGCTCTCTGTGATTTTCTAAAGTTTATCAAAGAAATGGAAAAATAGGATTTGCTAAATATTTGTGAAAGAAATATTTCTGTAAAAATGTGCAAGTAGCACCATGTGGTAGGGAATGAATTTAGAAACTAATAGAAATTTGAATCATCAAATTTGGAGTTAATTTGAATTTTTGGGAGGTTTTACAAGTTATTTGGGAAAAGAAAAATAAGAAAAAGGCTATACCCTTATTCTTCGCACTGGGCGAGAGATAGGCACTGGGCCGGCCCAACGCACTGGTGCACGCGCGCGCGCCAGGTTTAAACCTGACAGGCGGGGCCCAGGCGTCAGCGAGAGAGAGGGGGGCGATGGAGGGGAGAGGCTGACAGGCGGGCCCGCCTTTCATCCCTAACCCTCAGTCCAGGCGGCTGGCGAGCTCACCGGCGACGATGTAGGCCACGACGAGGTCGAGCGAGGGTACGGCTGGACTCAGCGTCGAGCCGCCATTCGGGTGGAGGTGGTGGACGTCACCGGAGTTGCCTGGCTCACCGACGACGAGGTCTCGCGGAGGAGAGGCTTCCGGCATCGACGGCTCCGGCCATTTCCGGCTGCAAAAGAGGCGGGGAAGAAGGGGGAAATGGTCAGGGGTGCTCGGGGGTTCTAGATCAAGGCAGAGGAGGAGCAGGGGAGGCCTGTACCGTGGGATCGACGGCGAACCGAGGCGGCGGAGCTCGAGCTCGATCTCGAGCTCGGGCTCGTCTGGAGAGGGGTGAGTGGTGTAGGGGGGTGTTTAGGGGAGTGAGAGAGCGAGTGGTGAGGAGAGGGGGGCTCGGGGAGGCCTTTAAGTAGGCGAGCCACCGCTCACCATAGACCCGTGCACCGGCGAGGTTGTCGCCGTTGCTGTGGGTCACGGGGACGTGCGTGGACATGTCTGGGGTGTTCCTGGACGTCGACTACGTCGGGAGAGATAGAGAGAGGGAGTGGGGAGAGGTGAGAGGTGCGCGCGTGTGAGCCGTGCCATTGGCGTGCTCGGGCGGCCGGTGTTTGCTAGCGCGAAGGTACGGGGAGGAGGAGAGAGGAGGGGTCGAGCGCGTAGCGTGTTGCGGACGCCGAGGAACATCGGCAGGCGCGCGGGGGAGGCCCGAGGTGGACGGAGGCGTCAGGCAGAGGGCGGCTACAGTACGGGAGCGCACTGTAGCGCACTCCAGAGCGCCCAAATGGCCGGCATGGCATTTTATATGCCTTGTGGGCGCGGCCAACCGTGTCCAGTAGCTCAAGGGTGGAGTAAAGAAGAAGGGAGAGGCATTGGATGCTCTGGATGGCCAGTAGGAGAGGAGAGAGGGTGAGGGAGAGAGAGAAAGTGGCTGTCCAGAGAGGGAGAGAGAGGTTTTTATCCCCCCCCCCCCAAAAAAAATTGTGTTTGGGCTAAGAAAACTTACTGGAGGTAGAATATGACTAGGAGTGGCTGTGGTAAAAAGTTGAGCTCAAGGAGATTAGTGGAAGGGGTCAAAATGGTGTTTTTGGAAAAATGGCAGAAGGTGTTTGTTGTTGGTTTGGGAAATAAAATTAACTCCAATTGCCCTGATACTTAACAAGATGGAATGACACTTAGAAATCGGGTGTGCCACCAAATTTGAGCTCATTTGGGAAAAGTTGCCAGTGTAACTTTGGTAAACCCTAGAAATCAACAGAAATGGCTTTACCAAGATTTAGTCATGCAAATCTATTCTCCTTGATGCACCACTTGGCGTAGTGTCATCATTTGAGGTTATGAACATGTCCACAAAAGTTGAGATCAAAAGGAGAAAGTTGCCAATGTAGAGTTGTTCAAATTTGGTTCTGAACAAGAAGGGTTTTGGGGTACTTTGAGCAAGATAACATTCTCTCCAACTTTTGCCATTTGGTCTAGATGAATAATTAGACCAATTGAGCATGTTAACAAGGTTTGAGAACATTTGGACATGTTTGGCAATGTAAAGTTGCTCAAACTTCAAAATGGACAGAAATGGTTTTCAGGAGATTTCATGGGGTTATACTATTCTCCATGACATGATACTTGGCAAGATCATCAAACATGTCATATGTGACATGCTAGAATTTTCTTGGATTTTTTTTGAAAATATTTCGTGTAGAAATATTTCAAATCCTTGAAATGAGCAGAAATGGTTTGCGGAGGTTTTGTCCAATATTTTGATCATGACCATGTGTTGAAACTCATATATATGGAAAACATATGTCCATTGAGTCTCCCTAATTTTTCTCAAATTTTTTTAAAGCTTTAAAATAATTTTAACCTATTAAAGACCATTTCTGGCCTTAACAAAAAGCCTTTAAATAAAATAGGAAAATAACTTTTAAAATTATATTTTTGTGGTTTCTGGGTATCCTATATCTAATAGGAGTCAAACATATTTTTGGAAAGATTTTTACTGCCTGAATTAAGTACTTGCAGTACAAATCTTAATTCAGGGGTTTTTGGAAAACTAATTTTTGAAAATACTTTTTGGCCAAATTATTTTTGTAAGAAAATACTATATTGCTCTATACACATGGCATGATCATTAGTTCAAGAGTTTGGAGCAAGGAGATGAAGTATAGGAGTTGGAGGATTTATTTGATTTTTAGAGCACTTGCAAACAATAGACAAAATCCAAACAAGGCAAGGTCCAAAACACTCAAAAGTTTTTGTCAAACCACATTTTATCATGATTTATTAGCTTAAGTGTTGTGGCATGAAAATCAGGGTGTGACAAAAACAACGCGTGAAATACAGGCGTAATGAAACCGAGGGCCCGAGGTCTGTAAGTAAAACCGGCGGGTTACGCGTGTAATTTGTGAGACCAGTGTATATTTTACGAGCAGTGCTATATGTACGACATTACCAGACGATACATGCACGACGTGCATATCATACCATCCATGGGCAAGGCTGAAACAGCAGCTAATGGCTGGATTAGCAATCGTCCGAGTGTCGTTCAGCGTTTTTATCGTGTGTCAAGTACTTCCGATATTTTACTAGTCGAAATCGAGCAAACAAGCGCCTTCGCCCGAGACCATCAGCTTTAATTTACAAGCGTCAGTTTTACAAGCGGTTTTGGTAGGAAAACGACGATCCAATCACGGCCTAATATCATGAGTTGGTCGGAAGATCATATGGTTTCAAGTCTAACCTACCCGACTTGTCGTATAGACTATGAATGAAACATCAGACGATGAACTTCTTAAGCACGGAAACAACAGAAGAGTATGATCTTCTTAACAAGCAAATCACTGGCATTAGATTGACATGCAAAACAATATGAAGCATTATTCTCAGGAGGCATGGCGAACAGCTCGTGATGCCGCATGCCACAACATTCCAAGCTCAAGTTTGCAATCAAACACATGGCCTGGCATTACATAGACAATATTCAGAACAAACTCTTAACACGGGAATATCTCAGTAGAGTAACTATTTACTTCTAAATTGAACACAGGAATAGGAAAAAACACTCGACGCTACTCACAGCAAGGGCGTCCCACTCAAAAATATCAAATGCATGTCTTCTGGCTAACATCAATGAGCAAATTTTGACAAGTTTTTCCAATTCCAATATATTAAACTAACGTCTTCTTGCTAACATCAATGATTAAACTTTGACAAGCTTTTCCCATTCAAAATATGTAATGCCTATGATCGTGGAGTCCTGTCGTAGCTTTTGTACTTGTTTGGGCACTTTTTGCCCAGGGCACTCCACGTGTTGTTAAATTGCCAATGGTTTCTGCAGACTAGTCATGTCACCGGTGTCTAATAATACTCTATAAAGCTTCTCGGTCATTCCTTCTGTAATGTAGCACAAATAGTGACTACTTCTTTCTGCAAAGTGGAACGACCAACTAGACCTAGTAATGCAGCAGTATGCCTTACACATTGGCTCCTTTTGTGTAGTTCAACTAAAATCGAAGTCGGAATAAAACCGAGCTTTAATTTTGATATCCCTATAAGCAACAATAGGTATAAGGGAAACAATTACTCAGAAATAACAGTTGATGACTTGTACTCCCAGAAGAAAAGCATCTACTGATCTACTTTATCTTAATGGGAAACAAAGAAGGAGAGTAGCAATTCTCCATCAGTGTGATTCATTCATATTGACTGAGACATTATCTTAAAAATGCCTTGTTTCAACATGTATAAAGAACGACAAAGCTTATAAAGGGGGTGATGCTGAATTTGGTGTAACGAAGCAACAAGCATCATGTCTGGGTTGGTCCCATTTTTGTTCACTACTTAATGGGAAAAGACAGCAATACAATAACTTCAATTCATCATTTATTTAAAAGAGTACCAATACAAGTAGCACAACATCTCAAAACACACTGCACAATCATGTGGATGAAGGCAAGTACCAACCTGTCATGACGCACACAAGATCACGTATGAATCTGCCAACACGAATAGGAAATCCAATCTCGTTTTGTGCAGTTGCACTGAAATCAAGCAAATTGTTTCGCGTAGCGAAGCAAAATTTCACAAATAGCAACAAGTTGAATAGATATCCCTATATAAACAGAGGCAAAAAAGGAATCAATTACTGTCTAATAAAGGAGGATGAAACACGCGGCCACAAAAATGGTAATCCCGCCAATCCCTAACAAGTGTTGTAGTTTGGAAATAAGATTCAGTAGTTAATTCTGAGAGTGGCATCAATTACTGGCTTATAAAGGGGGTGATGCTGAATTTGTTGTAACAAAGAAACAAGCATCATGTCTGGGTTGGTACCATTTTGGTTCACTACTTAATGGGAAAAGACAGCAATACAATAGCTTCAATTCATCATTTATTTAAAAGAGTACCAATACAAGTAGCACATCATCTCAAAGCACACTGCACAATCATGTGGATGAAGGCCTGTACTGACCTTTCATGAGACAACCAACATAAAATACTTATCTACCAACACGAATAGGAAATCCAATCAAGTTTTGTGCAGTTGCACTGAAATCAAGCAAACTTGCCGGTGTGACATTTAAGTTTTCTATAGCAAAAGGTTGAAGAGCTATCCCTGTTTTAAGAGGCAAAAAAGAAAACAATTGCTGGCCAATAAAGGAGGATGAAACATGCGGCGACAAAAAGAAGCATCTACCTTATCTTCATGGAAAACAAAGTATAGGATAGTAGCATTTCTAAAACAGTTGCATTGATTAATATTAACAGAGAAATTCTTTTAAAACAGATCAGTAGTTAATTCTAAGATTAACAACAGCAAAATAGCTGCATGTGACATGCCAGCACCATGTGCGTCCACACGTATAAATGGGTGATGCAGAGTATGTAGCCAAGCAGCATATATGCGCTGGTCCCATATTTGTTCTGTTTGAACCTTCTTCCTATGTGAGGGCAGCAAATCTAGTCGTGCACAAACTACCCGACCCCCTAGTTTCTTTCCCTTTTCAACAAAGATATCGGTTCCTTACAGATGTGTGTACTGGGTTACCCCCTTTTTCCCTTTTCGACCTACAAAGCGGCTGGATAGCCAGTCTATACTACTTTCCGCCCCTCATTTCCTCATTGAACCACGTCCTAGATTCTTGCTCCAGCCCACCGCACCCTTCTTTCCTCTGTGAACCAAGACCTAGATTCGACTACAGATCGAAAAAGATCCACATGCAGCTAGAGCAACGACGGTTTCAAAGAAACTTATACCTTAGGGTCGTCGGGATGTGGCAAGTCGTGCGGTGGGAGGCCGGATCTGCCCACACTACGTACGGCAGCGAGGAAGAAGGGGTCGGTGGCCCTCCCGCACATGCGCTGGTTGAAAGAGAACAACGCAGCCAGCAGTGGATTGCCTCCCTTGCCGAAGCCGATAGAGTGAATGCTGCACCTCCTCCCCTTCCCGGTGCGATGGGATACAGACGCCTCCTTCACCAGCTGTGAGAGGGGAGAGGGAGACAAGAGGCCAACGCAGTCTTGTTTAGATCTGGTGAAGAGAGGGTGAGAGACTGAATATAGCGAACCCTAGCAAATGAAAGCTGAGCATCCAGGGTGTAACATATATGTAGTGCGGCGAGCGTGTGGAGAGTGCAAACCCTAGCGAACAAGCGCTGAGGATCCCGCTTATATATATACCACTATAGTACGAACTGAGCTCCGGTGCCTTCATTGCACCTGCTTTTGGTTGTATGACAGGTGAGCCAGCCACATTTTGGGCCCACCTGTCGTAAAACTCTAGCGAAAATTGCACTAACGTGAAAGACGACTGCGTCTCCAACGCAACCAAGGTGAACTGACGAAGGATATCATCTTTGTGCGTAACAAGCGAAGAGCACTGATGGAAGACAGCTTGTTTTTCATCGAAAATCGATCAGTTTCACCAGCCGACGCAACCATGAGGCGCAACCATGAGCATCGATAGGTCATCGTGGTGATGCATCATCCATTTGGCATCAAGTTTGGGTGAGGCACCTAAGAAGTTCGACAAATCATCACTGTTGTCTATTTCTTCTCAGTAATCAAGCTCGGGGAAGGAAGAACCACGTGGCAGAGGATAGTGAGGCGGAACAACAATGGCCATCCAATTTTGTGAAGTTCCACTAAAATTGAGGAAGACATGCCCGAGTATGGAGACACGCATCGTTGTTTCCAAAAATATAAAAAAGGGTTAGCAACAACATCTCAATTGTCAATAAGAATTAATGAAAAGTACACCAACAAATAGAAGCATCATAATTATCTTGATGGGAACTAAACCAGGATACCCGAGAAAAAATATTTCTTCATTTAACCAGTGATAGTACTACCACCATATGGACAATGACCGCCCAACCACCATGTACTTTTTTTGTCGAAACAACATGTATACCTCCACCTAGGCATAAATCAGGACAACTTTTTGAGTGGCATTTCCTCTATAATAGTACTAGTAGGTGATGTTGGACAAGCCGACGAACCCTAGCTACTATGCATGGGGAGCTGGGGAGTAGTTGCCTAGAAGAAAACCCGCACGCAGCAACCTAGGGAGTTGGACCAGTACAAGAAGTTATACCTCAGGTGGGCGAGATGTCGTTTAGGTGGGCGGGCGGGATCTGCCCACACGATGGCAGTGAACAAGGGCACGAAGGATCTTCGTCTGCGCCAGCGCCGGCTCCGAGAGGACGTTGCGCATCGGCTTCCTCCGTCGGCGACGGCGACAATGTCAACGCTGTACCTCCTCACCTCCTGCAGCGGACGGGATTCAGCTGGATCTGTGACCACCGGTGAGGAGAGAGATAGAGTGGACAGTGTCATCTTGTTTTTCTATGGAGAGGGTGAGAGAGTGAGACGCGAGAAACTCTATCAAACAAGAGGCTATAATGGAGTAAAATAATCTCTCCATAGCAGTGGTTTTAAATAGAATACGCGTGTTGCCGGAAAAAAGAAACGAAAACTGGCGGACAATTTTTTAAGGGTCTGTCTAGGACACATCTAGATGTGACATAGTTATGTCACATATAAGTTGATGTCCACTCTGTTTGTGGTCTTTTCCTAGTTTTTTTGTTTCTTCTTGCTACATTATATACTTGTGGGAGCTTAGATGTGATATCCTTAAATAACATCTAGATGTAAATTAGACAAACTGATTTTCTAACGTACCAAGATAGAAAACTCGATCAAAAACACGCCCCCGCTTCCAGATCGCGAGAGTCGTCGCGCACACACACATAGACACAGACATGCATATCCGTGTTTACGTAAAATTCCATTTCCATCTCCAATCATATTTGTCCAACTGGCACATTATTTACGTTGTTAATTATATATGCAGCAATATTAACGTACAACATCTCTTGTTTGCGCACGACCGGACCACTGCCACGGCCAGTCCTAACCAACCCGAACCCTCTTCATCACCCGCGCGTGCCTCCCGCCCAAAACAGTCAGTGCCGCATTCATGCCCGGCCAGAGCGGACGTGACCCCTCACTGGCACCAGCATTTATTGCGGCGCGCTGGCCGAGAGAGCATCACCCGCGCCGCTTCCGGGTCCACGCGGGTGCTCCACGTTCAAAGGTCGCAATAGCCGGTTACAACATGCGCGATCTCTTCCAGTAGTAAGTTCTTGGGAGTCCGTGCTACAGCTAGCTGTCCTCCCCCAACTCGTCAATCTCTTCCAGTAGTGCTAGTACTCCATGGGGCGATCCATCAAGAAGCAGGCGGGAAAGTTATGGTATACTACTCGGTTTGCGGTGAGTGGCATGCCGAGCGACTGTGTGGGGTCGAGCCGTGGAGGAGGGTGAGACACGAACACGGTAGACGTGATTTAAACGTTGGTTTTGCTCGATGGCGCGATCCAACGAAATGAAACGTTGGTTTCTCTCCGTTTCCATTTTTTCTCCAGAAAAACGGAAACTTTTCCACTCCATTTTCATTCCTATTCCAATGTTGCCCCGTTACAACATTCCATCAAATACAAAGGAAAACTAACACGCATGCTGATGCATCTCAATGATTCACAGATCATAGCCAATATTTACTTCACAACTAAAGAAAAAAGTTGTGAGAGTGTGTACGATAGAAAAACTACTGATGGGGTCACTACGACTTAAACCCTAAACCCTAAACATGATTTAATTTCCTGGCCAGGTAGAACCTATCAAAGGAATGTGCTAGAGGGAGATTCTTTAGTGAGAATGTCAGCAACAATAGAAGCAGCACTCTTTGGTTCTCCACCTTCTGGTGCCTCTTGTTCCATAGCACTTTCCATGTCGGGAAGGAAAGACGGCTGGACCCTCGGATCATACGATGCTTTTGTGCAGTTCCACTAAAATCGACCTAAGCATCCCTGATGGCAAAGGTATTGAAGCAGTGTGATTAGAATAATAGTACTGGCACTAGTTCATGAGACATAAACTCATCACAAATAGAAGCTGGTAGAAGTAGAGAAAGATCGACATGGAGATGGAGCTACGGTAGTGGAGCAAGCCGGCTCCAAAAGGAAGATTGACTACCAAGGACGTCCGGCTGTAGCTAGAAGGGCGGTTGGGACGTGGCATTGGCCCATACTGCGGTGACCCCCGATTGGGACGCACCGACAGTGGGTTTTCTCCCTCGCCGATGTCGACCGCGTCTACGCAGAACATTGTTCCCTTCCCCCAGCTGCGGGATCAGGCCCGTCATTTTATGCTTGTGAAGAGAGCGACCTAAGAAAGCATGCTTGTAGCTTAGGCTCCTTCTAGTGTACATATAGTGGTTTTCTTTTTCTCTCCATATCAACCATTTTATATTGCGTACGTGTCATTCAAGAGTGAAATGATGGTTGCTTCTTCCGACTAACTTACTGCGTGATTTGACTGCTCCTTAGTGGCCCCTACACGTACTCCCCCTACATGTATGCAATAGTCACATGTACACATGGACGCAAAAACGCGCGCGACGCCCTAATGCATGCATGTCCGAGCACACGACGGAACACACATGGTCACGCTAAAGTGCTGAACCTACACGTGCATGCACACACATACTCAGTCAGGGTGAGCTAGTGACCATATGAACACCGGAAAATATATATATTGAGCGCATTGAGCGTATTATGAAGTCCACTGACCGTATTTTTACAAATATACAGTGACAGACAGTGTATTTATCTCATTTGAATTTAAGCCATTTAATCGGAGAGGAGGCAACATGTACTAGCATTACTTTGATATGTCCCGTCAACTTGCCGAACGAGGAGAAGGTTGCAGGACGGGAGAAGCTTGCGCGCGGTGGCTCGCAGGAGAAGGAGAAACATTTGACTAATGCAAGCCCTCCCTCGCTCAGGCGGTGGACGTGCAACAGTTAATTCGGTGTCACATTGCCAGAAGCATACACTATACTACTAGTGCTATTATTGTTTGACTTCTCGAACAACGAAGCGCAAAGTTTACTAGTACTACTACTATTGCCCATAAAGGTACGTACTATACTAGTACTAGGAATTGGATGGAGGAGCGTCAGCACTCATATTATAATTTTAAAATGTGATAAAGCAATCTTCAACACATTTGGTTCTCTTTGAGGGTTCTCGCATGTGATAATGGAAGTTGATTGCATGGAACACTCGCCATAATTCTCGCTTAATTCTGGCTCATATCCTGTTACAAAAAGTAGCGCTCAGTAATATTTCCTCTTTTTTTATTCAGCATGTAAACAGGTCAGCAAACCTTGCGGCGCATCTTCGTGCGAACCGTGCTTGCTACACTTTGAATGTGGCCGAGAGCTGGCTTGATGAAACAGCTCGCTTCCTACTTCTTTTTGTGCGGGGTACCTCGCTTCCTAGTGACCAGTGTCTTGGCTGATCGTCCTAAGAATGCTTATATATGAATAAAGCTCTGTCATTTACCCGCAAAAAAGATTAAGCCATATTAACCAGAAAGGAGGGAGTATGTACTAGCACTACTTTTTGGTGTGTCCCGTCAACTCGCAGAACGAGGAGAAGCTTGCAGGACAAGGTGAAGCTCGCTTACGCCTTCTGACTAATGCAACCTACCCTCGGTGGACATGCATCAGTCCATTCGGTGTCAGATTGTCAGAGGCAAAGTCCTACACTGTAGTACCAAATATGCGGAGTACCAACATTGTTCGACTTCACGAAGGGGCGAAGAGCCAAGCGCAGTAGTACACGTACTTGGTTTTGCACCTTCATACTAGTCCACCATCTGTCACAGTTTACAGGGCGCGCTTCATTATGATGCATTTCTCTCAATGCATTTCCTCCACCAGAGAGACTTTAGATGTGTTTGGTTTAATGCTCAATTAATTAGGGCGTGGTAACTGCAATCAAGTCCACAATTTTCTCTCCATGTACTGTACTACTACGGAGTGCATGCATGTGTGTACCCGGGGTGGAAGCACTACATGCATGTGTGTACGCATTATTCCCTCTAGTAATAGACGTCGTGCTATAACTACCAATGCTATTTTTCGGGCCAATCGCTAGTCGCCTTGGTCCCATAGATTTTATTCTTTTTTCTAAAGCGCGCTGTATAAACAGTGACCGATGGAGTAGTATGAACGGATTCAAAGAAGAGCATATTGATGGTTGCTTCTTCAGAGCAACTTACAGTGGGAAAGGTGGGGCTTATGATTTGACTGCTCATTACTCACTATTAATGCGGCGCAACGACCGGGCTGAGTCTCCCATGCGGTTGTGCACTACCCCCTCGGTTCTTAAATATACTCCGGAGTATTTGTCTTTCTAGAGATTTCAACGAGTGACTACTCAAATATTTGTCTTTTTAGAGATTTCAAATGGATTGGCACATATGGATGTATATAGACATATTTTAGAGTGCACATACGGAGGGAGTACACATATGAAGCAAAATGAGTGAATCCACACTCTAAAATATGCCCGTTTGAAATTTGTAAAAATACAAATATTTAGGAACAAAGGAGTATAATTTTGTGCATGGCACATGGACCCGGATGATGAAGAGGCTTCTGGCAATGTTATCAAGCTTCCATCATTTGTTTACATAATAGACGTACTATACAAATAATTTTCCAACGACAAGAAATTGTACAATGGTGTGAGCTTTCAGCTTTTGTTTCGCGTGTCTTGCCATCGATGCTCTTTCGGAAACAATAAAAAACTAACTTCCTTGCTAATGCATGTCAATTATTAGCAGATCAGAGCTAATAATTACATCACAACTGAAGACAAATTTTTGAGAAGGTGTTAAATTAAAATTGGTGCATGCTTTCACTGGTAGCAATGTCCCCCCCAGCTCTATCTAAATCAACAAGGCATGTTGGTAAAAAAGTAGTTGTCTGGAGCATGCAACATTCCGATCATTTTGTGCAGTTCAACTAAAACAGAGTTGAGCATCCTTGTTCCAAAGATATCAAGTGTGATTACGATAATAGAGGACTGCTGATGAAACAATAAACACACAAATAGAAGCCGGTCACCTTTGCAGTCTCTCTTAAGACTAACTAGTTGGAGAAGATTAGGCTCGGAGTTGGATGAGGAGGATAGAGCAAAACCAATCTCCCTTTGTGTAGTCGCACTGAAATGTAGAGATGTTGCCCGTGTGACATTTTAGTACAACTGCACAAAACACTCTTAAGAAAAAAGTGATTTGTGCAGTTCACCAAAAGAGGTAGAAAGGAAACAATTACTGGCCAATAACAGTTGATGGCACATGCGACGACAAAAAAGAAGCATATTCCTTGTCCTAAGGGAATATAACAACACGGTTGTGTTTGTCTAAAACGGTTTGAGGACGAGAATGCAATATGGAAAGCACGCCGGACGAGCTACGTTTTGGGCAAAGAACTATGGAAGATCCACATGCAACGACGTGGGAAAACGGGCAGTGGAGCATGGCCGGAGGGGATACCTCGAGGTCGTCGGGATGTAACTAGGTGAGCGGTGACAGGCAGAATCTGTGAGCAGGTGGCGTACGCCCTGCCGCGCCGGAGCTTGGTCAGAGAGAACGGCGTGTACCACAGATTGGGACATGCTGCCTCGGCGTCATCGAACGGAGAAATGATGCACTTCCTCCCTTTCCCCCGGCGTACGGGATGCGGCTGGATGTCACATCCCTAGCTTCTGGTAATGCTCTAGGCTAGCTTCATGTGTGCATCATGTCTATATTCCGAAAGTTGAAATGAGGAAGTTGAAAGCCTCGAAAATCATTTTAATAAAAGGGCAAGAAACCCTAAAATTGCAATCAGTAAATCCAAAATGCCCTAGAAATAGCTCTGACAATTTTGGCAAGAGTTATAAATCAAACCAAAATTTTGGAACATTTCTAAGGAATTATTTGGGCTCTGATTTTAAATCAATATTCTATTTGAATTTGGAGTTATATTCATAATATATAATGAATATATTTTCAAATGCCCTGTTATATTTTATGTATATGAGGAGTACACCCTAAGTGACATAAAATTATCCAGGGGAGTTTTAGCACTGTTTTCAAATTTGTTTGAATTTGAATTCAGTGGCAATTAAATAAAACAAAACAGAAGAAAAATTAAAAAAAGGAGCAGAAGACCTACCAGGCGCTTACCTGTCCAGCCTGGCCGGCCTGCTACTATGCGGCCCAGCCCACAGTGCCGTGCCAGTCACCCTCAACCTCCTGCCAGGAGGATGAGAGGAGCGTGGCCACCGCGCGCGAGCATGCGACCCGCCACCTCCTGCTCCCCACCACTGCCCCGACGCGCCCAGACGACGCCACGACACCCCTGGCTCCCTCCCTCTCTTCTCCCTCACTCGTCGCCCTCTCTCCCCTCCTCTCCTCTCTCTTCCCGAGCACCTCCGAGCGGAGGTCGTCGCCACCGACGTCGTTCGCCGCGACCACCGTACCCCCCTCGCCCATCCAACATGCTCGAGAGCCCCACCTCGTCCCCCTCTTCCTCCTCACCAAGACGGAAGGCGCCGGAAGCCCTGGATGCGACCAGCTCCGCCGTTCCCCTCCTCGGCCACCGAGGATCGTCTTCGTCGATTCCCCGTCAACTGTCCGTCCCCGAGCTCGTCGACGACCCCATCCGATGCGCTGTGAGCCCCCGGTTCTTCCCCCTCCGTTCCCGTGGTCGTTCCCGCACCCTAGCACCTAGGCCGTGCTAGCCGAGCTCCGGTCGCCGCCCGTCTTGTCACCGCCGTGGCCTGAGCTCGAACGGGTCACGCCCATACACCGCACCGAGCTCCTGGTGACCCCAGGAGGCTGCCGAGCGCTTCACTTTGCTCACCCGCACTCCACAACGCCATTCCGCCGAGCTCCGAACTCCGGCCACCGCCGCGAGCTCCATTCCAGCGAGCTCCGACCACCTCAGCCCCAGCCGCTGCCATGAGTGGATGCGGGAGAGCTCCAGCTCCCCGCGGGTACCCTCCGCCGATCGTTTGGGCACCGGGAGAGCGAACCCGACGCCTCCGCTGTCTCTGGCTCCACCGGCGACGAGCCGTGGGTCAACTCCGGCGAGTTGGCCCGGGTTTGACCCCTGGTTGACTCTCCCCTGGGTCATTGACAATTGGGGCCAGCCCCTGCTAATTACCAAGGGTTAGGATTAGTTTAGTGTTAACAAACTCTGTTAATTAGACTATACACTGACACGCGGGACCCACTGTCAGGTTTGACCTGGATCGACTAGTTGACATGCTGACGTGGTGCTGATGTCACCCTGACGTCATAAACCTTTTTCTGGAATTAAAATAAATCAGAAATGATTTATAAATTTCAGAAAATACCCCAAACTTCAAAAATTCATAGTAATTCAACCGTAACTCCAAATCAAACAAATTATATATGAAAAATTATCAGAAAAATTCAAGGAATCCATCTGTACCATTTTCATGCATGTTTGAGCAAGTTAACCTCACTGTTTAGTCCAAAACATGATAATGCACTATTTGAATTCATAGATTGAATTTGAATTTGAACCCTGAGTTCAAATCAACCCAAACCTTTCTACCACTAGTTGAATTAGCTCAACTCACACCATATTGCCATGTCATGATCATGCATCATATTGTTGCATTACATTGATTGTATTCTTTCTCTGTTTGCCGATAACCGTCCCCTCTCAGTCGACGATGTTTCCGACGATGTGATAGATGACACCGATGAAGAGCTATATTATCTTCAGAAGTGTCAGGCAAGCAAAACCCCCTTGTTCATTCCGATACAAGCCCACTCTCTCGCTCCTGCTCTCTTTTACTGCATTAGGACAACAACGATACATCTGTTACTTGTTGCGGTAGTTGAACCCCTTATCCTCTGCATGACCTGTCATTGCCACAGTAAATAGATGAAACCCACTAGCATGAGTAGGAATTGTTTGAGCCCTGATGTGCCTACTCATTCATGCTTTTTTGTCATGCCTGCTACTGCTTAGAGTTGAGTCAGGTCTGATTCATCGGGGATGGATCGGAGGTGTGTAAACATGTCCTACTGTGTGTGAGCTAAGTGTGTGAACACGATTTGGTAAAGGTAGCGGTGAGAGGCCATGTAGGAGTACATGGTGGGTTGTCTCATTGCAGCCGTCCTCAGGAACTGAGTTCTTTGTCTGTGATCCATGAACAGTTACTACCGCGAATTGGGCCCGAAACCAATGGACCCTCTCGGCTTCTTAATCACCCTAGTACTCTGTCCAGGAGTTGCAACTAGTTTCTGGTGTTTGTAGGATATGTGTTGGCGGCCGTGCGTAGCGCTGACCCTAGGGGTGGGCTATGTTGCGGTAGATACACTGTGGCACGGTGTACCGGGCGCCCGTTTGGTGTCTTGGGAACCCTGCACACATCGTTTGGGGCTGTGAGCGAAACTCCGGCCGGATCTCCTCGCGGATGGAACCCGAATAGGCGATAAACCTGGACTAGAGACTTAAGTGTTTAGGTAGGCCGTGGCCGACACCCTCGCCCAGTTTCCGCTTGAAGGTTGCCGAGGTACATGACGTGTACAGGGCTATAAGTGGTGAGAGCGTGTGTGAAGAAGTACACCCCTGCAGGGTTATCATTATCTATTCGAATAGCCGGATTCCTCGGATATGGAAACTTGGACCCCTTGCATAGTTCTTAGACAAGTGAAAGTGGACACTATAAAATGCGCAAGATAAGCGTGAGTGCTATGGCTGGTGTTCTCGTAGGGAGACGGGAGCAGATCCATAGTGGTGTATTGGTATGGTGAATTTGTGGACTCGTGTGCGCCACCTCAAAAGAGTTACTTGCAGTCGTAGTTTAGGTTAGCCACTGAGTCAAAGCTGGCTTGCTGCTGTTAAACTCCACCACCCCCTTTGTTGATACCCATGCATATGTAGCTAGTTCTGATGTAAGTCTTGCTGAGTACCTTTGTACTCACGTCTGCTTAATTTATGTTTTGCAGAGAGACTTCAGTCCCGCTAGTAGTTCCCCTTGGACTTCGACGTTTAGCTCGATACCTCAGCTACGATCTTGTGCCCTCGACAGGATTTGGTAGATAGTCAGGCTTCTTAGCCTTTTTCATTTATAGATGTCTGTACTCAGACATGTTAAGCTTCCGCATGTGTTGATTTGTATGCTATGATTGTTGGGTCATGAGACCCATGCTTGTAATATCTGGCTCTTCGGAGCCTAATGAATTAATACTTGAGTTGTAGAGTTATGTTGTGATGCCATGTTGTATTCACACATATCGAGCATATTGTGTGTATGATTGAAATGCTTGGTATGTGTGGGATCTGACTATCTAGTTGTTTATCCTTGGCAGCCTATCATATGGGGAAATGTAGTCTAGTGCTTCTGAGCGATAGTAGTCCGCTACAGCCCGGATCACCGGAGTCCTGCTAGCCCAGCACTACTGTTCAGGACACTTGACTGGCCGGCATGTGATTCACTTCGTTCCTATGTCTGTCCCTTCGGGGAAATGTCACGCGGTGACATCCGGAGTCCTGCCTAGCCTGCTACAGCCCAGGTTACCAGAGTCCTGTTAGCCCAGTGCTACAGCCCGGATTCACACGCTGTTGACCGACATGCTCGAGGTTGATTCATGTATGCCTGTCCCCATGGGGTAGTGCCGCTTTGGGTTCACGACTAGCCATGTCGGCCCGGGTTCTTTGTCATATGGATGCTAGCGACACTATCATATACGTGAGCCAAAAGGCGCAAACGGTCCCGGGCCAGGTAAGGTGGCACCCGTGGAAATACCGTGCGTGAGGCCACGAAGTGATATGATGTGTTACATGCTAGATCGGTGTGACCTAGGATCGGGGTCCCGACAGCGTTGGTATCAGAGCCTGACTGCCTGTAGGATTACCAAGCCAAACTGGTCGAAGTCGTGTCTAGAAATGCTCTAGTTATATAAGGGAATTGATTGTGGATGGGAACGTAAGGCTCTTTTAGTTCTTATACCTCATGGCCTTCTGATCTGAGTCAACCTTTTCTCTTCTACGGGGGTTAACAACTAGGCTTCTCTTCTATCTCTCAGGATCACGTGTTACTAAACCGTAGTTGCCTAGGATTGTTCAGTTCAAGCCTCAGTTCAGTTCCTACTACTTCCATATATTCATAACTGGCCTTAGAACCTTGATATTATGATTCTGAGTGGTTATGCCACCATTTTTGCAGGTTGTCTCAAATCTTTTTGAGCAATTACAGCCGTTATGCTGTTCGAGTCATCCCAGGTTTCTAAATAGTCTGATGCATTTGCAAATCCCTTCATCCCGTTCCCGATGTTCCTTTGGGCCAGGTTAATCACACTAATCGGTGAGTTGAGGTACTCCGTTGCCTCGGCATTTATGTTGGAACTGTTATTATGACCCTAGGTGTCTTAGAGAGTCACCTAGTGATCTAGCCATGTTTTGTATTCCCAGTGTGTGATTTTGGCCATTATTCTCAAAAGCATCCCGTGATGCCATGTGGTGGTAGGTATTCTATTCCTGGGTTTTGAACCCGAGATTCACCCTACTTCATGTCGTTAGTATTTGCTAGTTCCCTTAAGATATTAGTAACCTTTGCGATAGCCCTCTAGGTCCGTGGTATTTCCTTCTTCCAAATACTATGAACCACTTATGGCAGAAGTTCTTGAACCAAAGGATCACAACTAGAGTGCTCTTGATGAGTTCTCCATTCTATATTGTGGCTCTGCCAGTTCTACCTTTCTGCATGGGTTATCCGGAAGAAATATGTTGAACCCGTTCGACATACTAATCTATGCATCCACAACTCGGAAAGTTATATGTACCTTTGAGTTGTTCCCCTTCCGTTATATTCCGATCTTCGTCTATCAATTGATAGTGAGGAGTATGTATGCATTCGTGTTCATCGATGCCTAGTACCCTTGTGGTTCGTCAAGCCGTTCTATTTCAGAATGACTAGGAGAAACAAACTCCAGTACCTCATCCATTTCTCGGATCGGGTCAAAGTGGTTGTATTCCGCAGATCAAAATGCCAATCCATCTTTTGTTCTGTTCTACCTCGGAGTATTGCCCCCTTTATGTCAGGATTGTCATAGGAAATGCAACATCTCTCATGAATTCTTGACGTAGTGATACTCCCTCCCTCCATCATTATTCATTTCTCGGTTTTCGTGTTGTTGCAACCGGAATGCCGGCAAGTGAGTCGTGATGTGTGAAGTCAATACTCCTAGCAACCCTGTTACTTGGTAGTAAATGGACGAAACTCTCATTCTTAGCGTGTTGGTTATCAAATTATCATTCTAAGACTGATCGTGCTACCTAGTCCATATTTCTGGTGCACACTTTGATCAATGGGTTAGGATTGTGCCAATCCCTTGCTCTATTGATCATATCATCTTGCCCTGAAAAGCAAGGTTGTTCTCGAGCTTAGTAACATACCGGTGGTTCGTGATTTTCCGAATATCTTCTCGGAAGTGTTACCAGGTTGTCATCTGACCGTTATGTTGAGTTCGTGTTCAAGTTGGTTTTCCGATAAACCACTTTTCCCCAAGAACCTGTGTTGGATACCCCTGAGCTAGTTGGTTAAGCTTAACAACAACTTGCAGAGTTGGAAGATGAAAACTTGTCCGACTTAGTTCATCCCTAAGGGATATCCTTGTGTGAGCGTGTCTTGAAGAAAGATGATATCTTCACCAATTGGTCCTCGTGATCAGCTGTTGAATCTATTATCTTGTCCAAACCTTGATTTGAGTGTGGGCTATCGTCAAATCAAATCGGAACCAACGATGTTCGTAATGTTGTCTTACTTACGGTTGTCCCTAGAGCATACACCATTATATCTTTGGTCTGACCAATACTATCACATCGTTCACATGATGGTGGAAGTCCAGTGATATGGAAATACCGATGAGTTGTTGTTGAGCCCATCAGCAGCATTTTATCTCCCCCATGATTCATGTCGAACGCTACACTAGCATTGGAAACTTTATAAGCATTATCTTCGTGTTTCGTTCATGAAGCATATGTTTGGATGAAAGTAGTGACTTTCCCTGATTCATGTGCATATGTTGCAAGTTGCCGCCATGAATTTGGGAAAGTTTGTCTTGCTTTCTTTGGAATCATCCCAAATCGGTCACGCATACGTGCGAAGTATACTGTGGTTTGGAGACTTGCAACCTTCATCCTATATGTATCCCTAGCACACCAAGCCACTGATTGATTTGTTCAAGGAGAGGAAGTTTCTTCTTAGGGGCTAGAATTACGCAAGGACTTCGTTATCCGCAATGATGGTTCCCCACTTGAAATCGGTAGTGTTTTATTATAAGACTACTACGTGGTCATGCTTGTCTGGGACAGTGTGTTCACATGTTCGTAGCAGAACCAGCTCATGTTTTGGATCTTACTATCGTAGTTCATTCCCCGAGAATCTCGCAACGTCGTCTCGTCGATTTGTGTTGCAAACCTTCATTTTCCTTTCTAGACTCGATGAGTCTGGAATATCCTGTCACCAACCAGATCTGAATCTCAGGCAGATATGATGGTTGGAGCACTTTCTAAGAACTATAATATTGGTCTCTCGATAAACGGTAAAGTGGATGTCATGGCCAACACATCCAGCCGGAAGACCTATTATTGTAGTATGTCGATTGAAGAAAGTTGGCCACCTTCCCATGAGGATTTCGTAGGATTTACTCCAGAAGTTGTTCCTTATGGATCTATTGTATTCCGAAGTCCGACCACTACTTGGTGGCCATGCCGATGCTTAAAGCATGACCGTGGTAACCAATACATCAAGAGAACATTAGAAGCGGAGTGCTAAATGTCTCTCGGTCGATCATCCAGATTTTGTTTCCTTGGCTTCGCTAAGGTGAAATCTGAGAAAGTGTTATCTTCCTTTGCATCTGCATCTTCCACCATTATTCATCATGGTAGCATGTTGTGTTGCCAAGATCCTTGACATGGATGTTGGTAAAACCTTGATGAGTATGGAAATGCTCAAGTTCTTGAGAGCACGCTCAGGCACTAGGTTCTGGCGTTGTCATTAACTGGAATGTGCCTTCGTCCTCGCAGTTGTTCGATAGCCATCCGATTGGTGGAATCACCTTTGCCAGTGAACCTTCTCCCCAGTTACTAGAATCATTCCCAACATTTGCATTTTGTTCCCAGCTTGCACCTCAGTAGTTGTTGTTCATGATCATCTTCAAAAGTGGACTTACCGTGGGTCCCATCCATTTCCGATGATAAGCAAAAATCATCCATTGCGTTGTCTTCAACAAGGTAGTCCACATCATCCATCCTAGTCCGAGTATGTCATTCTTTCGAACTCCTTCCACTGATCGTTTGTGATTGCCTTAGGCTGGTATAAAGAGTTTCTATGATCTCCGAATCAAAAGTAATTCTTTTTGCCACTTAAGGGAATAATTCTACGAGTCACCTTCCTTAAGATGTCTCGTTATGGTATCATGGCAATTATCCCTCGCTACTTTGAAACCATGCATCATCCTACTCCAGCGTGGGTTTGTTGCGTACCAAATTGAACCTTATCATCCGCTTCTTCCCATCACCCCTGTTGTGTGTTTCGTGTCTCAGCTCAAGAGATGTTTTATATCTCACTCCATGAGTTGATCTTGAGTGCTCGATCTCCGAGGAGATCGATTTCTGTAGAATTTCCTTCTGCCATCATCATGCTGGATGAAGATCCCGAAAGCAAAGACCTCAAGATCAAGATGACGAAATGAATCAACATCCTCGGGAAGGGCAGTTGGATCGAGAAGACTGCGATAGTCTTGTGAACCCCCCCTTCCTTCTTACCTCACGTCTTAAATCTCGGGACGAGATTCTTGTTTAGTAGGGGTGAGCTGTCACATCCCTAGCTTCTGGTAATGCTCTAGGCTAGCTTCATGTGTGCATCATGTCTATATTCCGAAAGTTGAAATGACGAAGTTGAAAGCCTCGAAAATCATTTTAATAAAAGGGCAAGAAACCCTAAAATTGCAATCAGTAAATCCAAAATGCCCTAGAAATAGCTCTAACAATTTTGGCAAGAGTTATAAATCAAACCAAAGTTTTGGAACATTTCTAAGGAATTATTTGGGCTCTGATTTTAAATCAATATTCTATTTGAATTTGGAGTTATATTCATAATATATAATGAATATATTTTCAAATGCCCTGTGATATTTTATGTATATGAGGAGTAGACCCTAAGTGACATAAAATTATCCAGGGGAGTTTTGGCACTGTTTTCAAATTTGTTTGAATATGAATTCAGTGGCAATTCAATAAAACAAAACAGAAGAAAAATTAAAAAAAGGAGCAGAAGACCTACCAGGCGCTTACCTGTCCAGCTTGGCCGGCCTGCTACTGTGCGGCCCAGCCCACAGTGCCGTGCCAGTCACCCTCAACCTCCTGCCAGGAGGACGAGAGGAGCGTGGCCACCGCTGCCCCGACGCGCCCAGACGACGCCACGACACCCCTGGCTCCCTCCCTCTCTTCTCCCTCACTCGTCGCCCTCTCTCCCCTCCTCTGCTCTCTCTTCCCGAGCACCACCGAGCGGAGGTCGTCGCCACCGACGTCGTTCGCCGCGACCACCGTACCCCCCTCGCCCATCCAACATGCTCGAGAGCCCCACCTCGTCCCCCTCTTCCTCCTCACCCGGACGGAAGGCGCCGGAAGCCCTGGATGCCACCAGCTCCGCCGTTCCCCTCCTCGGCCACCGAGGATCATCTTCGTCGATTTGCCGTCAACTGTCCGTCCCCGAGCTCGTCGACGACCCCATCCGATGCGCTGTGAGCCCCCGGTTCTTCCCCCTCCTTTCCCGTGGTCGTTCCCGCACCCTAGCACCTAGGCCGTGCTAGCCGAGCTCCGGTCGCCGCCCGTCTTGTCGCCGCCGTGGCCTGAGCTCGAACGGGTCGTGCCAGTACACCGCACCGAGCTCCTGGTGACCCCAGGAGGCTGCCCAGCGCTTCACTTTGCTCACCCGCACTCCACAACGCCATTCCGCCGAGGTCCGAACTCCGGCCACCGCCGCGAGCTCCATTCCGGCGAGCTCCGACCACCTCAGCCCCAGCCGCTGCCATGAGTGGATGCAGGAGAGCTCTAGCTCCCCGCGGGTGCCCTCCGCCGATCATTTGGGCACCGGGAGAGCGAACCCGACGCCTCCGCTGTCTCTGGCTCCACCGGCGACGAGCCGTGGGTCAACTCCGGCGAGTTGGCCCGGGTTTGACCCCTGGTTGACTCTCCCCTGGGTCATTGACAAGTGGGGCTAGCCCCTGCTAATTACCAAGGGTTAGGATTAGTTTAGTGTTAACAAACTCTGTTAATTAGACTATACACTGACACGCGGGACCCACTGTCAGGTTTGACCTGGATCGACTAGTTGACATGCTGACGTGGTGCTGATGTCACCCTGACGTCATAAACCTTTTTCTGGAATTAAAATAAATCAGAAATGATTTATAAATTTCAGAAAATACCCCAAACTACAAAAAATCATAGTAATTCAACCGTAACTCCAAATCAAACAAATTATATATGAAAAATTATCAGAAAAATTCAAGGAATCCATCTGTACCATTTTCATGCATGTTTGAGCAAGTTAACCTCACTGTTTAGTCCAAAACATGATAATGCACTATTTGAATTCATAGATTGAATTTGAATTTGAACCCTGAGTTCAAATCAACCCAAACCTTTCTGCCACTAGTTGAATTAGCTCAACTCACACCATATTGCCATGTCATGATCATGCATCATATTGTTGCATTACATTGATTGTATTCTTTCTCTGTTTGCCGGTAACCATCCCCTCTTAGTCGACGATGTTTCCGACGATGTGATCGATGACACCGATGAAGAGCTATATTATCTTCAGAAGTGTCACGCAAGCAAAACCCCCTTGTTCATTCCGATACAAGCCCACTCTCTCGCTCCTGCTCTCTTTTACTGCATTAGGACAACAACGATTCATCTGTTACTTGTTGCGGTAGTTGAACCCCTTATCCTCTGCATGACCAGTCATTGCCACAGTAAATAGATGAAACCCACTAGCATGAGTAGGAATTGTTTGAGCCCTGATGTGCCTACTCATTCATGCTTGTTTGTCATGCCTGCTACTGCTTAGAGTTGAGTCAGGTCTGATTCATCGGGGATGGATCGGAGGTGTGTAAACATGTCCTGCTGTGTGTGAGCTAAGTGTGTGAACACGATTTGGTAAAGGTAGCGGTGAGAGGCCATGTAGGAGTACATGGTGGGTTGTCTCATTGCAGCCGTCCTCAGGAACTGAGTTCTTTGTCTGTGATCCATGAACAGTTACTACCGCGCATTGGGCCCGAAACCAATGGACCCTCTCGGCTTCTTAATCACCCTGGTACTCTGTCCAGGAGTTGCAACTAGTTTCTGGTGTTTGTAGGATATGTGTTGGCGGCCGTGCGTAGCGCTGACCCTAGGGGTGGGCTATGTTGCGGTAGATAGACTGTGGCACGGTGTACCGGGTGCCGGTTTGGTGTCTTGGCAACCCTGCACACATCGTTTGGGGCTGTGAGAGAAACTCCGGCCGGATCTCCTCGCGGATGGAACCTGAATAGGCGATAAACCTGGACTAGAGACTTAAGTGTTTAGGTAGGCCGTGGCCGACACCCTCGCCCGGTTTCCGCTTGAAGGGTGCCGAGGTACATGACGTGTACAGGGCTATAAGTGGTGAGAGCGTGTGTGAAGAAGTACACCCCTGCAGGGTTATCATTATCTATTCGAATAGCCGGATTCCTCGGATATGGAAACTTGGACCCCTTGCATAGTTCTTAGACAAGTGAAAGTGGATACTCTAAAATGCGCAAGATAAGCGTGAGTGCTATGGCTGGTGTTCTCGTAGGGAGACGGGAGCAGATCCATAGTGGTGTATTGGTATGGTGAATTTGTGGATTCGTGTGCGCCACATCAAAAGAGTTACTTGCAGTCGTAGTTTAGGTTAGCCACTGAGTCAAAGCTGGCTTGCTGCTGTTAAACTCCACCACCCCCTTTGTTGATACCGATGCATATGTAGCTAGTTCTGATGTAAGTCTTGCTGAGTACCTTTGTACTAATGTTTGCTTAATTTATGTTTTGCAGAGAGACTTCAGTCCCGCTAGTAGTTCCCCTTGGACTTCGATGTTTAGCTCGATACCTCAGCTACGATCTTGTGCCCTCGACAGGATTTGGTAGATAGTCAGGCTTCTTAGCCTTTTTCATTTATAGATGTCTGTACTCAGACATGTTAAGCTTCCGCATGTGTTGATTTGTATGCTATGATTGTTGGGTCATGAGACCCATGCTTGTAATATCTGGCTCTTCGGAGCCTAATGAATTAATACTTGAGTTGTAGAGTTATGTTGTGATGCCATGTTGTATTCACACATATCGAGCATATTGTGTGTATGATTGAAATGCTTGGTATGTGTGGGATCCGACTATCTAGTTGTTTATCCTTGGCAGCCTATCATATGGGGAAATGTAGTCTAGTGCTTCTGAGCGATAGTAGTCCGCTACAGCCTGGATCACCGGAGTCCTGCTAGCCCAGCACTACTGTTCAGGACACTTGACTGGCCGGCATGTGATTCACTTCGTTCCTATGTCTGTCCCTTCGGGGAAATGTCACGCGGTGACATCCGGAGTCCTGCCTAGCCTGCTACAGCCCGGGTTACCGGAGTCCTGTTAGCCCAGTGCTACAGCCCGGATTCACACGCTGTTGACCGACATGCTCGAGGTTGATTCATGTATGCCTGTCCCCATGGGGTAGTGCCTCTTTGGGTTCACGACTAGCCATGTCGGCCCGGGTTCTTTGTCATATGGATGCTAGCGACACTATCATATATGTGAGCCAAAAGGCGCAAACGGTCCCGGGCCAGGTAAGGTGGCACCCGTGGAAATACCGTGCGTGAGGCCACAAAGTGATATGATGTGTTACATGCTAGATCGGTGTGACCTAGGATCGGGGTCCCGACACCGGATCAGTGACCAATGGTGAGAGAGAGAGAGGCCACTGCACTCCCTTTCCCCCGGCGGACGAGATGCGGCCGGATTAGTGACCAATGGTGAGAGAGAGAGAGAGAGAGGCCACCGCACTCCCTTTACCTCGGCGGATAGGATGCGGCCGGATCAGTGACCAACGGTGAGAGAGAGAGAGGCCACTGGAGCCTTGTGTGAGATACTCTGAAGAGCAGACTACCTTTTCCTCCATAAAAATCATTTTATATTCTGTGTACGTGCCATTGAGCACTATAACTTTATTTAAAAATAACGCGGCAATGCGTCAAGTCGAACTTTGTTTCGTGCACGTGTGGTACACGACCTCCCTAGGTAAGCAACCGCTACAAGCGTTCAAATTAGCACGTGGGCTGCCATTTCGTAAAGAAATGTGCTCCACCATGTACCCGCGCGGGTGTGGCTGGGCATGAAGCGTGAGTACGTGCACGGAGCACCTATTCTCTTCTTGTATACGTACACCACCTACGAGGGGTTGTGTGAGAGAGATACAAACCTAGAGAGATATAGTGTGTGGGTTCTTGAGAGTTTTTTTGGGGGGGGGGTCAATCAATTTTTTTTTACATATGCAATGTGTGTCAAATAGAGTCCTGGATATAACATATATATAGAGGGGGCGATCCACGAGAAGAGAGTTGAGGTATCATCGGCTTGAGGTGTCCATAGAATCGAAGAGAGGGATGATGTGTGTGTGGGAGTGCCATCGAATTTGTGTGTGCCCACGTCAAAGATATAGAGTGGTTGGCCTACTGGAACGTGAGATGGGACATGTGCAGTTTGTCTCTGTGGCATGGATACCTACCTGCAGCGTTGGACTATCAATGTGTGGTGGGGGAAGAGGGAGGCCCAATTAACTATAGAGGTACAATGGCTTGTATATGTGTGGAGGAGGAGAGAGGCCTACCTCATGTATTAAGGAGATCGATCTGCCTCATGTATTAAGGGAGATCGATCGGCATCCATGCATATGTGCAGGAGATGAATAAGGTTGGGAGAGAGACACAGCTAGAGTGTTGGAGGGGTGGTAGTGGAGTTGCTTCTAACAAATGGTGGGATAGGCTTGCTAGACAAACAGAGGGCACGCCCGCAATATCAATAAGAGAGGAGATGGCTGCTTTTTGTCTGTGCACGTGCGTGTGAGAGACGGGTCAGGAGGCATGCATGAATGATGAGGGGGGACGATGTGGCTATGGTAAGCAGACGTAACTACATAGGAAGATCAATCACCCTTTGTTAGAGAAAGGGGAGACATAACTTGTGAGGTACGCCGATCGATGGGGGGGGGGTAGTTAAAGTCGATCTAGGTATATGTTGGGAGATCGATCGGTATACATGCATGTGTGTGTTAGAAGCAAATGAGGCACGAGGATAAGGATAGAGAGAGAGAGGGATGCATGTAGGAGGTGGTACGAGAGGCATACTCTGTTGAGGGGGAGGAGTGTGCGAGTACGAGAACGATGAAAAGAGTGGTGGGAGTCAAGCATGGACGGTGACAAGAGAAGAGGGGAAGCTTGTGTTTGTGCTAGGAACACCTGGCTAGAGAGGCATATCAATTGATGTGTGCTATAAAGAAGGAGCTGGGGGGCCTACACACACCGTGGGTGAACGACCTAAAGTGAAAAGATGAATTTGTGCGATGGATCTAGATAATGCTGAGGGAGGGTGAGAGGGATGCGGGCGTGTGCATGCACAAGAGAAAGTTAGCGCTAGCTACAAAGATAAGAGGGTTGTGTGGGTGTAAAAGATGAATAGAGATCATATATCCTTCATTATAAAAAGCGAATTCGGATATTTGAAGAATTTATCATAGTGTTTCAAACCGACGGATGTGTGAATATATATAACGGTGATACACATGGTGTGGTTATGAACATGGTATACTACATTTAATATATTTTATCTCTACTCTTATAAAAAAAGAAGTTGTTGATGATGGTGTGCCTGCCATCCTGCATTATAGGCCATCTGATTTATATCTGGCGAATAGCAAGGAAACTATGATTGTTGAAGTTGGCAAGAATCATGATTGTAGATTCTTATTGAAATAGAGAAACGAATTCAAATTTAGTTCAAATTGCAGCAGTAGTATAGACATTTGGAATGCACTAAAATATTGGTATGAGTAGGTTACATGCATTATAAAGTAAGCGAAAAAATTTAATCGGACATAACATGGATTCATACTCCCTCCTTCCATCTATATAGGGCGTAATGAGATGTTCATGACTGCCTTTGACTATTGACAAGATTAATAGTACATGACAAGCACAATGTGAAAATTATATCATTGAAAGAACCTTTCACAGACGATTTTAACGGTGTGCTTTGTGTAAGTTGCATGTCATATATCATTGCTCTAATATCTTGTCAAAGTTAGCATCGAAAAACGCATTAGGCCCTATATAGATGGAAGGAGGGAGTAGCTTTGAATAGCATTTGTATAGTAAAACGGGGCAAGACTCTCTCTTTGTGTGGTGTGAATAGTTTTATTTTTTTCGTTTTCTTTTTTGTTGAGGGAAGTGCGAATTCTTTTGGTACGTACAAGTACAATATTACTACATGTTAGGCTTGTCCCTAAAATTCAACCCGCATCTTGTTATATCCGGAAAATTCAGATATCGTGCTCCCAAAACTGCGGCCTTCACAACCCGCGCCTTGCTATCCCGAAATTACGACGCGCACGAGAACTCCCTCCACCTGCCAAATCCCGACACGTGAAATCCCCCTTCTAACCCTGAGCCGAAAGGACCACTAGTTCAAATCGGTGGGGTGTACTTTTGTAACACACCCTACATTTTGGACAAGCGCGTTCCTAAGTCATGCTTCACCCCCTCCCATCGCCCCCTTTTCTCCATTCAAATTCCCAGGCCACCATAACCTCTCCACTCCATCCGCGAATCCCCGCCCTCCTCCGTCTGCCACGTCATCGCTGCCCAGCCGGAGCCTCTTCCGTGACGACATCGTCCACCGCAACAGCTCGACGTCCCTCGTCCACCTCCCCGGATGAGGATCTGTCGTCCATCTCGCCGTCCCGCCGGTTCAGCCGCCCCGTCCTCCACCTCCACAGAGCTGCTCCGACAATCGCCTCATCTATCACGGTTGCTCCATCCCCGCAGCGCCGCCTTAACCTGCTCCACCGGAACCGCAACAACCTCACCGACTCCTCAGACGAAGCCGAGGCCTACTCGGCGCCACCAAAGAGGTTGTACACTCATCACATCGCACCTTCTCCTTAACTCGACCTCCCGGCGCCGACAATGGTCCATCCCGCACCCCCACGGAGCGGCCACCTTGAAGCCGGCGCCATGGGCGACATCTCCACGGCGGCTCTCCCCTAGTGCGAGGCCTGTTCGGCGGCGGCATCCATACCAGCCGGATCTGCTGCTGCTGCTCTGGCTCTTGCTTGATCGCTCGCTTGCCCAGCTACTGCTGCTACTGTCCCCCTCACTCGTGCTGCTGCTCTGCTCCGATTAAGCCACACTTCAGTTGACTGACTCGACTTTTCGGTCACTCAATTTTCAGGGGTTGGGGGCTCACCGTATTTAAGGAAGAACCACCTGCAGCGGGGACGGGGGGTAGCATTCAGATTCCACAGTAAATTTCAGTTTCGACAGTTAAGTTTAGAGTCAACAATTTTTACCTCATCTGTTGTAGTCAGGTGGTTTTTGGTGATGTTAATTTTACATCCATTTTACATCATCTATTGGAGATTCTATTAGAATCCCACTTGAGATTGACGATGTCTGTCTTGTGCTGCTTCAGCCTTGACGTCTTATGGCTCACTAGAGCTGCTCCAATGATAGAACGATCCATCACAACAGAGCAGTGCCCTGGACGCCGTCTACAGATTCCTTAGATCTCCCTCCACACCTCCGACAGCCACCTCTGCCTGAACTGCTTCAGCGACCAACCCAATGATGCCAAGGTCGACACGGCTACGGCAAAGAGGTTGTACACTTGTTGCATCACTTATTACTATACATTGACATCGATCCATTAGGGCTATTCTGGTTCAACAGAAAAACATCGATCCACTAGTTATTACCATCACTCTAAATTTCTGCAGGCTCTCCTTACATAGTCTCACCATATTTTTTTCGTATGCATGTCATATATTGTACACAGTCATGCTGAACATGTAGAGAAAAAGAGAAGAGTTTTGCGCAGCAATACAATGTCATGCAGACATCGCTCCATGGTGGGTCCAATGGCAAACCCTCCCCACCCCTCTCCAGATTGTAATCCAGAAGAAGATATCTGTTCTGAGGCGGATTCGGACGCCGCTGACCACTCCTATTTACCCCCAAGGTGTTTGCTCTACCTTGGCATGATGATGTTAGTCGTATCATGCATATGTTGCCTTGCAGTGCCTACTTTTGACATCATATATGTCATCTGCTTAGTTTAGACATGTTCTGTAATGCCACCTGTTTAGTTTCTATATCATATATGGGAATTATGCAGTCTCATGTCTTTCAGCCAGCCATAATATATGTGAAATGTGCAATGCCATCATGTTTAACCAGGCATCATATATTTGAATGATATCTTGCCCATCCTTTTCTTCATTACATTTCCATTTGTCGACAATGTTTGTACATTAAACTACTCTTCCCGTGAATTAGCCATTTGGGTGGGAGATAGAAAAATCTGGAGTGAAAACAAGACCTTTAGAGCAGACAGTGCTACCTGTCAAAGCAGATCTTTTGTTGGGTCCCGATAGCTCCTCAGAGATGGATTCAGAGACAGATGACCAGTCCTATTCCCCCACTGAGGTGTATGCCCTAACTTGGCACGGTTATACTGCTCATATCATGCATACGGTGACTTGCATTGCTTAGTTTAGACATCATATACATAATATTCAACACCATGTTCTTAGTTCAAACATCATATCAAATGCCCTCTGTTTAGCATATAAATCACATATGTGAATTAAATGATGCGATCCTGATTACTTAGATAACATGTAGGTGAATTATGTCATGCGATCCTGTTTAGTTATTAATCATATCTTTGAATTATGTTATGCTATGCTATCTAGTTTAGATAGACATCATATATGAGAAATTATGTCATGCTATCTGTTTTAGTTAAACAATATACATGTCAACTATTTCATGCCCTCTTTTTTCCACACTATCTATTGCACCTGTCTCTCATACAATGTCTGTACATTCAACTATATTTCCTGTTTATCAGCCATTTGAATTGGAGCGGGTGATGTCAGTATCTAGCGGAATAAAAACACGGTCTTCAAATAAAATAGTGCTACCTCTTGGTGGAGATAGCACCTCGGTTGTACATGCACAAGAACCAGCCCTACCACACATAACCCAAACTCTCGCAGATTGTACCCCTAGTATGATGGACAGAGAACCAGCTTCACCCAATCTAACCCCAACCCCAGCCGATAGTAACCCAGTTCCTATTGACACAGCACCATCTCCACCACAGAGCTCCCAAACAAGAGCAGTTAGTAAGGCAGCTCCAATGCCCAAAGGGCCAGTACTATGACAGCGAACCCCATCTCCACGAGTTAGTATGCGTATTTCTGTGGAGGAAGCACAACCAGCTAGTCGTAGTTTAGCATCTATCGCATTTGATGTTGTTAAATCATATGTGCGTATCTTCCCATCTTGGAAATATTATACTGAAGATGAAGGAAAATGCCAGTTGCAGGTGTTTGTCTAGGAGTTATGTGTAAGTAATGTTATTCATGGCAATTACTTTGCTTCATCCCATACATCCTAGCTCCATGATTGTTATAATACAACAAATTTTCCCATTTTTCTCTATGGAGAAGGACCGATTTGGAAACTGAGGATGAGGTAACCTGTGCTAATACCTCTGCTATCTTCAAGAATGCTTGGTGGCAGTATCGGAATTACCTGAAGAAAACGTACTTCACCGGCAAAGAAACACATCAAATTCCCTTACGTTCTCTTGAGACACATTTATTGGACGATGACTGGGAACGCCTTGTTCTGTACTGGTCCTGAAGCAAGAATGTCGTAAGGTCTATGAGCTCATTTTCTATTTTTAAGTATTATATTCTTGCGTCTTACTATACTCTGTTCATGTAGAACAAGTGCCTAAACCTGAAGAACAATTGTTCTAATTTAAGATTCCATTGCTACCATAGGACATAGATATATGTTTGTTTGATGCTTTTATTATGTACTAGTACTTGGCAATAGAATACTTGGTAGTTTAATCATGTCCACCTTACTAATGAATTGGTTCATCGAAATGAGTTTCATACACTAGTACATGCTAAACTTGTTATGTGTCTGCTTGTTTCTTCTTTTAGAATGCTGACAGAATATTGGGGAAGTGTGCCTTATTAAGCAACGGTAAAGGAAGTAATGTAGATAAGGTTCAGGATAGTGACACATCATGTCTTGGTTTAGTGTTGGAGTTACAGCCCACTACCACTTGCACAAGCTATTCAAACTCACTGTCTGAATCAGTTCGGTTTCTTGAGTCTCAACTACAAGCTGAAAGACATCGTTCAGGTGTGCTGCGACAAGAAGCGGAAGGACTGCGGAAGTCCCTGGAGCATTCAGATGCATACTTTCTGGTGCAACAGCAAGCATTGGACGATTTTAGTGCCAAACAGGATAACGTTTATTGCCAGCAAGGTGGATACCCAGGATACCGTTTCTTGAGCTCTTCTGAAGTTGTTTCAATTATGCTCTTGTTTTGCTGCCGCGTTTATATGCACTGGTGGCCAATTTTGACGGCCAGTGTATAAGATATGCTGCTTTGTTCCCTATATTTGCACTGGTGGCGAACTTTGATGCCCAGTGGATGTAATATGTGTAATAGCCGTGCGTTAGTTGCTTGCTTATTTGTTTCCTTGTTGTCTTCTTTATTTGTTTTCTTGTAGTCATTGCAGTTCTTTTCCTGCGGTTAACTAGTGGCTGCAATAACCTATTTTTTAAAACTAGGCCACACTAACCATGGGCTAATATTTACTGTAGTGACGCTGGGCCTCCTACGGGCCGTAGAAACAGTGGGCCTTCTACGGGCCGTAGAAACAGTAGGCCTTCTACGGGCGATAGAAACAATGGGCCTTCTATGGGTCGTATCATCAATGGGCTATATATGGGCCGTATGATCGATTGGCCAAACATGGGCCAATAACAGGCCGCATTATGGCCGTAAATGGGCTAGAGTTGGAATCATCCGTTCATGGGCCGACCGTAACGGTCCATCATTAATAGGCCGTATTTGATGACGCTATGAAAACGGCCCAACGTATTAACGAACCACAAACGGGCCGACTGTAACCACGGGCTGAATTTGGCCCACAAGCAGAAAATGACAGTAATGGGCCGTAAGTAAACGAATGCTGGAAATTAGCCCAGGAATAAATGGGCTCTGAGAAGGCCGAAAGATAACATGGGCTGGAAACGGCCCAACGGAATAATGGGTCGTTAATGAGTATAAAGTGATACACTTTTCATTACGGGCCAGTTTCCCCACCGGCCGTTAATAGGCCAAGAGTTACATATGGCCTCATATGGGCCGAAAGACGTCATGGGCCATACATGGGCCAGAAGTGAAAACGGGCTGGAATCATATTGGATGGCCCAGATGACGCTACTGGGCCTAATTCGGATAGGGCGTAATGGGCCTTGGGTTAGCGGGCTATAAATGGGCTATATGCGAACATGCCGTTAATAGGCTTTCCATGGGCTGGCCCTCCACCTTTTGACCAAGTCAAATGGGCCGGCCTTTTCACAGGAATGGGCCTCTGTTGGGCCATGGCACGTGTCGACGTATCACAGGCGCCTATCTGACCCACTGACGAGCTGACACGTGTTTTGTCCGGCCAATAAGAATTTTACAAGTTGAAATTTCCCATTAGTCGGGGCTGTTAACGGGTTATCGGACCCAAAACCCGATCCGATAGCTTAACGGTGTTCCATTACGGTGGATGCCACGTGTCGGTCACCCTTGATGAAAGCACTTCTGTGACGCACGATTTATCGTGATGGAAGTGTACACTTCCATGATGATAACTTTAGTAATGTCATGGAACACTTCTACGACAACACAGGAATGACTATCTTGATTTTGTCATGAATTTGTCATGGATGTACATGCATGACAAAAAAAGCGACCTACTATGACAAACACGTATCATCACGGAAGTGTATTTTTTTGTAGTGGTACTAAGTTTCTGGTTAATACAATTCTAGCATGAATAATAAACATTTATCATGATATAAATAAATATAAATAACCACTTTATTATTGCCTCTAGGGCATATTTCCTCAGTCTCCCACTTGCACTACAGTCAATAATCTATCATTGTAATGATTCTAACACCCATGGAGTCTTGGTGTTGATCATGTTTTGCTCGTGAGAGAGGCTTAGTCAACGGGTCTGCAACATTCAGATCCGTATGTATCTTGCAAATCTGTCTCCCTCCTTGACTTGATCGCGGATGGAAGTGAAGCGTCTCATGATGTGCTTGGTTCTCTTGTGAAATCTGGATTCCTTTGCCAAGGCAATTGCACCAGTATTATCACAAAAGATTTTCGTTGGACCCGATGCACTAGGTCTGACACCTAGATCATATATGAACTCCTTCATCTAGACTCCTTCATTTGCTGCTTCCGAAGAAGCTATGTACTCCACTTCACACGTATATCCCGCCACGACGCTCTGCTTGGAACTGCACCAACTGACAGCTCCACCATTTGTAACGCCCTCGATGCGGCTATATCTCCCACGTGTCGAGGCACGACTTAGAGGCATAACCGCATTGAAAGCAATGTCGCAAGTTAGGAAATCATCACGCATCCCATGTACATAAATAATATAAAGGGGAGGTACATAGTTGGCTTACACTCGCCACGTCACATCAAAGTACATAAATAACATACATCATCCAAACACTCATGGCCCGACTACGGCGCCAAAATAAAAGACAACCCAACAAGCGACATAGGTCCCGATCACCACAACAGGGCACCACTACTGATCATCAGGAAAAGACACATAGTAACGCTGAGAATCCTCGTCGTACTCCCACTTGAGCTCAAGCGTGCCATCTGGAGCTATATCATCTGTCCCTGCATCTGGTGTAATAGTAATCTGTGAGCCACAGGGACTCAGCAATCTCGCACCCTCGCGATCAAGACTATTTAAGCTTAATAGGTAGGAAGGGGGTAAATGTAAGTGGAGCTGCAGCAAGCGACTAGCATATATGGTGGCTAACTTATTCGCAAAAGAGAGCGAGAAGAGGAGGCAAAGCACGAGCGGGAAACTAGAGAGCAACCGGCGCAAACATAACTCCAACACCGTGTCCACTTCCCGGACTCCGCCGAGAAGAGGCCATCACGGCAACACACTCAGTTGATTCATTTTAGTTAATTAAAGTTCAAGTTATCTACAACCGGACATTAACAAATTCTCATCTGCCCATAACTGCGGGCACGACTTTCAGAAGATCAATCCCTGCAGGGGTGTCCCAACTTAGCCCATAACAAGCTCTCACGGTCAACAAAGGAATAGACCTCCACCCAAGACACACCGATCAGACTCGGTATCTCAGTACAACAAGACGATTCGACAGGTTAAAACAAGTCCAGCAACACCGCCCGAATGTGCCGACAAATCCCGATAGGAGCTGCACATATCTTGTTCTCAGGGCACACTCAGATGAGACTAGCTACGACTAAAACCAACCCTCAAGTTTCCCCGAGGTGGCCCCGCAGGCAGCTCATTTCGGACCAACACTCAGAGGAGCACTGGCCCGCGGGGGGGGGGGGGGGGGGGTTTAAAATAAGATGACCCAAGGGAAAAAGAGGCTAGGTGGCAAATGGTAAAACCAATGTTGGGCATTGCTGGAAAAGCTTTAATCAAGGTGAACTATCAAGGGGTTCCCATTATAGCCCAACCGCGTAAGGGACGCAACAATCCGGGAACATAACACCGATATGACGGAAACTAGGGCGGCAAGAGTGGAACAAAACACTAGGCGAGAGGCCGAGCCTTCCACCCTTTACCAAGTATATAGATGCATTAAGATAACATGGAAATATAATGATATCCCAACAAGTAAATAAATGTTCCAATAAGGAACGGCTCCAAACTTCACCTGCAACTAACAACGCTATAAGAGGGGCTCAGCAAAGCGGTAACATAGCCAATCAACGGTTTCCTAGGACAAAGGTGGGTTAGAGGTTCAACATGGCAATTGGGACGCTGACAAGCAAGTGGTAGGCATCGTAGCAATGGCATAGCAAAATAGCGAGCAAACTAGCATAGCAAAGATAGCAGTGATTTCGAGGGTATGATCATCTTGCCTGCACAGTTGTCAGAGTTGACTGGATCCTCAAAAGAAAACTCAACGGGCTCCTCGTTAGCGAACTCGTCTCCCGGCTCTACCCAAACAACACAAACAAGCAACAAGGATACAATCAACCACGTGCAAACTCAAGCAATAAGATGCAATGCTGGTATGCTATGCGGGATGCGATGCGGGATGCAAAATGCAAGACGTGATAGGAAATGCATGAACCTGGCCTCAACATGGAAAAACAAGTGTGCCACTGGATAGAGGGGATGAAATCACTTGAAAACAATATAAAGATCATAGGAATCGGAGTTACGGTTTGGAAATGGCAAGCGTTTTAAGAAATGAACCGGTCTACGATTTACAGCAAGTAGGCATCTAAATGCAACGAAATGAACATGCTACAGCCACCAAACATGACAAAAAAATTACATGGCAGGGATGCCCACATGATGCTTAACAAAACACCAGCACTGAGCCATGGCCAAATTCATCCATTATGAGGTTCAAACAAGCATGGCAAAAACGCAAATGCAAAACAGATTTCAGACTTTGTGAAATTAACACTAGTCTGAAATTTCAGACCACGATGCTCTTTTTGGAGCAGCAAAACAACATGATACACAACCTGATTATGACAAGTAAGAACATGGCATGGAGCTACTCAACAAGCTTATCAAAAGTCCCAAAGTGACCTGGGGCCAAAAGGGATCACAAAATATACTAACAAGCACACGAACATAGCTCACGCACAATCAGTTTTCAGACTTAGTGAAAACTGAGACATGCTGAAATTTAACTCACGAAGGCATGTAAACGAGCTCGGTGCAGTCACCATGGTGCAAGTCATAGCAAGGCAAGCATACATACATAAAGAAGGCACAAAATTCTAGCTAGAAATGGCAAGAACAATGGCATAGCATGCATGGATCAATAACAATAGCATCGGCAAAATCGCAAACAAGTTGACGATCTGCCCAGATTTACCACGAAGCAAAAGTAGAACTTGATTGACTCAAGCTAGAGTACTCCACATATGCAAACAAAGACATGGATGGATAGAGCATAACATGATTAACAAAACTCCCTTACTGATCATCCTCAAAAGAGGCACGGATCACTAGGAAACAAGCTGAACATATGGCATCATAAACTAAAATATCCCAGACTTAGTGAAAATCACTAAGTCCCTGAAAACAGATCTACCAAGTGCCTCACTTTGCAAGCTTGCACAAGTCACCACACACACCCTAAATATGCATGGGTGGAACCTCTGGAAAGAAGACAAAATTCTTAACAATTCATCCCAAAGACTCACAGGCATATCATGCACACAATAATCATGGCACAATTGACAAAAGTCTAAGATGAACTAGCAGATCTGACAATTATCTCATGAAGCCTCCTTCTAGAAGCATTTCGGGCATCAAGATGAACTCAAATGAAAATGATGAAATGGAATGAAATGCTGTACATGTCGAGGCGAACATTTTGATATACTATATGTCCAAAACGGAGCTACGGATGCGGAGATATCATCGGTCAAAGATAGCACAAAAATCAGGAGGGAGAGGGAAGAAAGTCAACCGGATCTAGGGTTTGTCCGGGTTACTGTTCACGGCACTGTAGCAACTCGAAGCTCGCCAGACTTGGCGCTCCGGTGACCGTCCGGGAAGAGGAGGGCGGCGAGGAGAGGACCGGAAGACGGGGGCGGCGGTGCCGGCTCGTGGAGACGGTGGCGTGGTGGCTCCGGCCACCGGGGTCGCGGCAAGATAGGGCGGCCACGGCGGAGCTTGGCGACGCCGGTGATGGCAGCATGGCGGACGCCGGGAGGAGATGCGCCGGCCGTGGGGACGACGAGAGGCGGCGCGGCGGAAGGGCGTCGGTGGGCGCGCGGGCCGGGGAGGGCCGGCTCCGGGCTGTGCGGGCCCGCGTGGCGGCGATGTGGGCACCGGGTGGCAGCGAGTTAGATGGCGACACGTGGCGGCGGCGGGTGCAGCGGACACGTCCGGCGGCGGCGGAGATGGTTGGATCTAGGGTTAGGGGGGAGAGACTCCGCGAATTTGGAATGGGGGGTGTATATATAGGCATAGGGGGAGCTAGGAGAGTCCAAATGAGGTGCGGTTTTCGGCCACGCGATCATGATCCAATGCTCTAGGACATGGAGCAGAGTTTGGTGGGTTTTGGGCCAAATTGGAGGGGTGTTTGGCTGAAACACACACGAGGCCTTTTCGGTCCCTTGGTTAACCGTTGGAGTATCAAACGAAGTCCAAATGGTACGAAACTTGACAGGCGGTCTACCGGTAGTAAACCAAGGCCGCATGGCAAGTCTCGGTCCAATCCGGAAATGTTTAATCCCCACACACGAAAGAAAGCTAGAAATGGCCACCGGAGGAGAACGAAGCGCCGGAATGCAAAACGAACAACGGGGAAAATGCTCGAATGCATGAGATGAACATGTATGCAAATGCGATGCACGTGATGACATGATATGAGATGCATGAAAACGAAAACAACACACGGAGACAAAGACCCGAACCCGAGAAATAAATATACCTTAACGCCGGAAACGGCAAGTGTTGGAGTACAAATTGGGAAAGTTATATCTGGGGCGTTACAACACTCCACCACTACGAAAAGATCTCGTCCCGAGATCTAGGACTGAAAGACCTCCGGGTACTCAGAACGGAGGTGATCCTCGCGT
The DNA here is from genome assembly GCA_034509565.1 of Triticum monococcum. Lineage (NCBI taxonomy): Eukaryota > Viridiplantae > Streptophyta > Magnoliopsida > Poales > Poaceae > Triticum > Triticum monococcum. Next base: position 282,689,524 of record CM067842.1, read on the forward strand.
TCCCAGGTAGCTTCACGGTCGGAATGGTGTGACCACTTGACTTTGAGAAATAGGATTGACTTTTTGCGAGTCCCGCGTTCAGTCTCTTCAAAGATTGCAACTGGGTGCTCACGATAGGAGAGATCTTCTTGGAGCTCAATGTCCTCGAAGTTGACGGTGCGTTCAGCCGTCTTGAGCACTTTCGGAGTTGGGAGACATGGAACACATCATGAACATTTGCAAAGTTTGACGGAAGCTCGAGTTGATAGGCGAGGTCGCCTCTCTTACTGACAATCTTGAAAGGTCCGATGTATCTAGGTGCAAGCTTCCCTTTGATACCAAAGCGACGAGTCCCTTTCATAGGAGAGACGCGGAGGTAAACATGATCTCCGGTCTCGAAAGCCAAATCACGGTGCTTACTATCATAGTAGCTCTTCTGGCGGGATTGGGCTGCTTTGAGGTTATCACGAATGACCTTGCACATTTCTTCTGCCTCTGTGATTAAGTCATTACCCAGCAGCTGACGTTCACCGGTTTTAGACCAGTTGAGAGGGGTACGACACTTCCTACCATACAGAATTTCAAATGGGGCCTTGCCCGAACTTGCTTGAAAACTGTTGTTGTATGAGAATTCAGCATAAGGAAGACAATCCTCCCACTTCATGCCGAAGGATATAACACAAGCCCTGAGCATATCTTCAAGAATCTGGTTGACACGCTCGACTTGACCGCTTGTTTGAGGATGGAAAGCAGTGCTGAAGAGGATGTTGGTGGCCATGGCCTTCTGAAAAGAATCCCAAAACTTGGAGGTAAAGATGCTGCCACGGTCTGAAGATATCACTTGAGGAATACCGTGCAGAGAGACAATTCGAGAGGTATAGAGTTCCGCCAATTGAGCTGCAGTGATTGACTCTTTGATAGGCATAAAGTGAGCCACTTTGGTGAGCTTGTCGATGACAACGAATATAGCATCATTGCCACGCTTGGACTTTCGAAACCCAGTCACGAAGTCCATTTCAATGTGGTCAAACTTGCATTCTGGAATGGCAAGAGGTTGGTGGAGACCTGCTGGCCTTTGGTGTTCTGCCTTCACTCTTCTGCAGACATCACATTCATTCACGAATTGAGCGATCTCGCGCTTCATTCGAGTCCACCAATAAATTTGCTTGAGATCCTCATACATCTTCGTGCTCCCAGGGTGGATGGAGAGGAGAGAGTTGTGAGCCTCATTCATGATCACTTTACGAAGGTCACCTTTGGGTACAACAATTCGATCCTCGAAGAAGAGAGTGTCCTTGTCATCAAGGCGGTAGCACTTGTACTTGGACCGACTCTTTGCGATACCAATCTTCACCTTTTTCACCATAGCATCAAGAAGCCGGGCTTGGCGAATCTGGTCTTCCAAGGTAGGAGAAACTTGAAGGTTTGTGAGGAAACCTTGAGGAACAACTTGCAGATTAAGTTTGCGGAAAGCTTCACAAAGCTCGGGTTGATAAGGCTTCAGAATCAGACTGTTGCAATATGCTTTCCTGCTCAAAGCGTCAGCAATCACATTGCCCTTGCCTAGAGTATAGTCGATACTCGGATTGTACTCTTCAATCATTTCGACCCATCGAGTTTTCCTGAGGTTGAGATTAGGCTGGGTGAAGATGTACTTGAGACTCTTGTGATGAGTGAAAATGTCCACTTTTCTTCCCAATAGAAGATGTCTCCAAGTCAACAAAGCATGCACAACTGCCGCCAACTCGAGATCATGAGTGGGGTAGTTCTTCTCATTAGGCTTCAACTGGCGAGAGGTATAAGCAACAACTTTCTTCTATTGCATCAGTACAGCACCGAGACCTTGGAGAGAGGCATCACAAAAGACCTCGTACGGCTTGGTTTCATCAGGCAGAGTCAGAACTGGAGCAGTGATCAATTTCTCTTTCAAAGTGTTGAAAGCAATATCACACTCCAGAGACCAAATGTATTTGACGTGCTTCTGAAGAAGATTTGTGAGAGGCTTCGTGATCTTAGAAAAGTTTTCAACGAATCTTTGGTAGTAACTTGCGAGACCAAGGAAGCTACGGAGTTGCTTCATGTTCTAAGGAGGTTCCCAATTAACAACTGCAGACACCTTCTCAGGATTCACGGCAATGCCCTTGGCAGAGATGATATGACCAAGATAAAGCACCTCATCGAGCCAAAATTCACACTTGGAGAACTTGGCGTAGAACTGATGTTCCCTGAGCTTGTCAAGAACCAAACGCAAGTGCTTGGCATGATCTTCCTTGTTCTTGGAGAAAACCAGAATGTCGTCGAGATAGACCAAAACGAAGTCATTGGTGTAGGGGTTGAAGATGAAGTTCATCATGCGAGAGAACGTCGGAGGAGCGTTGGCCAGGCCAAAAGACATGACAACGTATTCATATGACCCATAGCTTGTCCTGAAGGCCGTCTTGGGAATATCTTGCTCACGGATTCGAATCTGATGATAACCCATACGGAAATCAAGCTTGGAGAATACTTTGGCACCATTGAGTTGTTCGAACAGCTCATTGATGTTGGGAAGTGGGTATTTGTTCTTGATGGTCTTCTTGCTCAATGGACGATAATCAAGACAAAGTCGGTCCGTTCCATCCTTCTTCTTCACAAAAAGAACACCACAACCCCACGGAGAAGAACTAGGCCGAATGAGACCCATTCTTTCTTGAACATCGAGTTGTTTCTTCAACTCCTTCAACTCTTCAGGGCCGAGCTTGTAGAGACGTTTGCACACAGGTTCTGTACCGGGCTCAAGTTCAATAACAAATTCAACGGGCCAGTGCGGAGGCATTCCTGGGAGTTCTTCTGGGAAGACATCTTGATACTCACAAACGACTGGAATCTGCGAAATAGCATCCAATTCACCCTTCTCATTGAGAGAAAACAACCGGATGGTATTATCCCGAGCAGCAAAGACAATTACATCCTCAGACGAATGAGTTAGTTGAATCTGCCTGGCTGCACAATCAAGCTAAGCTTTATGCTTAGAGAGCCAGTCCATCCCGAGAATAAGATTGATATCCGAATTACCAAGAACCATTGGAGAAGCCAGAAACTTGAAATCACCCATCATGATAGAAATATCCGGAATCATCATACTAGAACTCAGACGCTTAGCCGGAGAGACGACTTGCATAGCTCTAGGTAACGCCTTAGTGCTAAAATTGTTCTCCGATGCAAATGGGAATGACATGAAGGAATGCGATGCACCAGAGTCAAAAAGAACTTTTGCAGGAATATCATTAACAGGAAGGTTACCCAAGATGACATCTGACGAATCCTCTACCTGAGCTGCGTTCATCAAGTTGACCTTGGCGGACTTGGGGTTATGCTTGACCACTGCTGTACTTGCCGATCTCACAGGAGGAGGAGGAAGACGCCTCTGGTTGAAACACTTGTTGGCGTAGTGACCCTTCTGTTGGCACTTGTTGCACGTGACCTCTGAAAGCGGACGGTGGTACGGAGCACTCGAAATTGGAGCTTGAGACGAAGTCTTGTTCTGAAAGCCTGGGTTGGGTGGGTGGGAAGAACCACTGCCACCTTTGCTCTTCTGCTAATACGGCTGACGGAACGGAGGAGGAGGAAGCCAATACTTCTGCTGCTTGGCCACTTGAGTAGAAGAAGAAGGCGTAGTGTCTCTGACTCGCTTCCTGGAAGCATCACACCTCAACTGAGCAGCCTCTTGCTTCAGTGCCATGTTGTGGAACTCATTGTACCTCAACGGCTCAAAGAGGACAAGAGCGAGCTGAATTTCTTCACGGAGACCACCCGTGAACTGATATATCATGCTCTTCTCATCAGGAACATCCTGCTTGGCAAAACGGGCGAGCTTCTGGAACAACTTGTTGTAGTCATAGACAGACAAAGAGCCTTGCTTCAGATTGCGGAATTCCTCACGTTTTCTTTCGGTCACACTCTGAGGTATGTGATGAGCTCGGAAATCTCGACGAAAATCATCCCAAGTGATCAAACGTCCACCTCTGGAATCCTTGTACTGCTGGAACCACTCTGCAGCCTGATCTTTGAGTTGGAAGGAAGCGAACTTGACGAAATCTTCAGGCCTGACGTTGCTGCATTCAAAATGCTTGCCCACATCCACTAGCCAATCGTCAGCATCGGTAGCCTCAACACAATTGCTGAACGTCTTTCGACAATTAGCGACGAACTGGTTCAGAGTAGCAAAATGGTTCTGATTGTTGCCTTGATTCCCTTGACTGCCTTGATTGCGCTCTTGGAGGATTTGCATGATCAACTGTGTATTTGCATTGGTTGCGGCCATCACAGCTTGCCAAGCCTCCGGAGGAGGTGGAGGTGGTGGCGGATCAGGATTCGGACTCGTGCGCGTTGGAGGAGCCATCTTGAAGAGGTTGACCACCATTAGCACATAGATAGACAAATATTGAAGCTGAATCCAACGAAATGAAAATTGCAACATAAAGTATTCACATCCGAACAAAACAAACGAATGCACTTCTCTTGAAGTGGTCACATATTCCTAAATTGCGAAGCCACGTAGAATTAGGTAGAAGAGGTAAATCAACAAGGGATGGAATCAACATATCACTTCGAAGCAACTCGAATACCACAACTCAAAATAAAACCATGGATTGGCTTGCGAAATGAGCCGGAACAAACATATGATAGAGATTTCGTCCGAAGTTTTCGTGGTGGGACCTACACGGGCTCGATCGTACATCACCATCATGTACAAGGCAGTGCACATGGCATACGAAGCGTCCCCGAGTCAGCATAGCCAAGGACTCTGTAAGACACAACGAGACCACTGTAAAGTCGACCGTGAATAGGCGAACCACTAGATGTCGAACCCCAATTTCATATCATACATCTGTCGGAAGGATATCCTAAGAGCTACTAGAATTCCCACCTCTGAAACTCCCGAAACTTTCCGGTTTTGCAATCAGGTGTTGGGGATACAGGGGAAGCATAATATCTCACCCAAACTAGCAAATCCTACATCCAGTTGTATCCATCCTTCAACACATAACAAAGAAACCTTCGGAAACCATCTACCTCAACCTTCGGAAAGCATCCATTATACAAGTTATGGCGATACTCCCGAACTCCCGCCCCAGTACTGGGTGGTGTCGAGGCTATCTCACCAACGAACTGCATAAAGGAGATTTTCGATGTCGGCGAACATATCTCAAGTATTCCAGAATTGCAACGATAAAATTATGATGACAACACCTCAGAGCTCAACTCCCCGGGACACATCCACTAAACCCCTGACAGGAGGCACCAAGACAGTATTCTCATCATAAGCCATCGGAAGAAATCCAAGATACTCGCGTGATCCTAAAAAATTTTTTAGTGAAATTTGAGAAGAGAAGAGTCAAAACTCTACGTCAGGATGCCTTACCAGAGCGATGAGGAGACTGGCAAGTAAAAAGAATTCCTAAGCTCTCCAATATATAATTCCTAATGACTCAAAACATTTTTCTAGACACAACTCGGCTGCTAAAAACGATCAAGCAATGGGCTCCTAAGGTCTGGGAAGGCTCTAATTACCAACTTGTAACGCCCTCGATGCGGCTATATCTCCCACGTGTCGAGGCACGACTTAGAGGCATAACCGCATTGAAAGCAATGTCGGAAGTTAGGAAATCATCACACATCCCATGTACATAAATAATATAAAGGGGAGGTACATAGTTGGCTTAGACTCGCCACGTCACATCAAAGTACATAAATAACGTACATCATCCAAACACTCATGGCCCAACTACAGCGCCAAAATAAAAGACAACCCAACAAGCGACATAGGTCCCGATCACCCCAACAGGGCACCACTACTGATCATCAGGAAAAGACACATAGTAACGCTGAGAATCCTCGTCGTACTCCCACTTGAGCTCAAGCGCGCCATCTGGAGCTGTATCATCTGTCCCTGCATCTGGTGTAATAGTAATCTGTGAGCCAAAGGGACTCAGCAATCTCGCACCCTCACGATCAAGACTATTTAAGCTTAATAGGTAGGAAGGGGGTAAATGTAAGTGGAGCTGCAGCAAGCGACTAGCATATATGGTGGCTAACTTATTCGCAAAAGAGAGCGAGAAGAGGAGGCAAAGCACGAGCGGGAAACTAGAGAGCAACCGGCGCAAACATAACTCCAACACCGTGTCCACTTCCCGGACTGCGCCGAGAAGAGGCCATCACGGCAACACACTCAGTTGATTCATTTTAATTAATTAAGGTTCAAGTTATCTACAACCAGACATTAACAAATTTCCATCTGCCCATAACTGCGGGCACGGCTTTCAAAAGATCAATCCCTGCAGGGGGGTCCCAACTTAGCTCATAACAAGCTCTCACGGTCAACGAAGGAATAGACCTCCGCCCAACACACACCGATCAGACTCAGTATCTCGGTACAACAAGATGATTCGACAGGTTAAAACAAGTCCAGCAACACCGGCCGAATGTGCCGACAAATCCCGATAGGAGCTGCACATATCTCATTCTCAGGGCACACTCAGATGAGACTAGCTACGATTAAAACCAACCCTCATGTTTCCCTGAGGTGGTCCCGCAGGCAGCTCATTTCCGACCAACACTCAGAGGAGCACTGGCCCGGGGGGGTTTAAAATAGGATGACCCTTAGGCTCTGGAAACCCAAGGGAAAAAGAGGCTAGGTGGCAAATGGTAAAACCAATGTTGGGTATTGCTGGAAAAGCTTTAATAAAGGTGAACTATCAAGGGGTTCCCATTATAGGCCAACCGCGTAAGGGACGCAACAATCCGGGAACATAACACCAATATGACGGAAACTAGGGCGGCAAGAGTGGAACAAAACACTAGGCGAGAGGCCGAGCCTTCCACCCTTTACCAAGTATATAGATGCATTAAGATAACATGGAAATATAATGATATCCCAACAAGTAAATAAATGTTCCAATAAGGAACGGCTCCAAACTTCACCTGCAACTAACAATGCTATAAGAGGGGCTGAGCAAAGCGGTAACATAGCCAATCAACGGTTTGCTAGGACAAAGGTGGGTTAGAGGCTCAACATGGCAATTGGGAGGCTGACAAGCAAGTGGTAGGCATCGTAGCAATGGCATAGCAAAAGAGCGAGCAAACTAGCATAGCAAAGATAGTAGTGATTTCGAGGGTATGATCATCTTGCCTGCACAGTTGTCAGAGTTGACTGGATCCTTAAAAGCAAACTCAACGGGCTCCTTGTTACCGAACTCGTCTCCCGGCTCTACCCAAACAACACAAACAAGCAACAAGGATACAATCAACCACGTGCAAACTCAAGCAATAAGATGCAATGCTGGTATGCTATGCGGGATGCGATGCGGGATGCAAAATGCAAGACGTGACAGGAAATGCATGAACCTCGCCTCAACTTGGAAAACCAAGTGTGCCACTGGATAGAGGGGATGAAATCACTTGAAAAGAATATAAAGATCACAGGAATCGGAGTTACGGTTTGGAAATGGCAAGCGTTTTAAGTAATGAACCGGTCTAGGATTTACAGCAAGTAGGCATCTAAATGCAACGAAATGAACATGCTACAGCCACCAAACATGACAACCAAAATACATGGCAGGGATGCCCACATGATCCTTAACAAAACACTAGCACTGAGCCACGGCCAAATTCATCCATTATGAGGTTCAAACAAGCATGGCAAAAACGCAAATGCAAAACAGATTTCAGACTTAGTGAAATTAACACTAGTCTGAAATTTCAGACCACGATGCTCTCTTCGGAGCAGCAAAACAGCATGATACACAACCTGATTATGACAAGTAAGAACATGGCATGGAGCTACTCAACAGCTTAGCAAAAGTCCCAAAGTGACCTGGGGCCAATAGGGATCACAAAATATACTAACAAGCACACGAACATAGCTCACGCACAATCAGTTTTCAGACTTAGTGAAAACTGAGACATGCTGAAATTTAACTCACGAAGGCACGTAAATTAGCTTGGTGCAGTCACCATGGTGCAAGTCATAGCAAGGCAAGCATACATCCATAAAGAAGGCACAAAATTCTAGCTAGACATGGCAAGAACAATGGCATAGCATGCATGGATCAATAACAATATCATCGGCAAAATCGCAAACAAGTTGACGATCTGCCCAGATTTACCACGAAGCAAAAGTAGAGCTCGATTGACTCAAGCTAGAGTACTCCACATATGCAAACAAAGACATGGATGGATAGATCATAACATGATTAACAAAACTCCCTTACTGCTCATCCTCAAAAGAGGCATGGATCACTAGGAAACAAGCTGAACATATAGCATCATGAACTAAAATATCCCAGACTTAGTGAAAATCACTAAGTCCCTGAAAACAGATCTACCAAGTGCCTCACTTTGCAAGCTTGCACAAGTCACCACACACACCCTAAAAATGCATGGGTTGAACCTCTGAAAAGAAGACAAAATGCTTAACAATTCATCCCAAAGACTCACAGGCATATCATGCACACAATAATCATGGCAAAAATGACAAAAGTCCAAGATGAACTACCAGATCTGACAATTATCTCACGAAGCCTCCTTCTAGAAGCATTTCGGGCATCAAGATAAACTCAAATGAAAATGATGCAATGGAATGAAATGATGTACATGTCGAGACGAACATTTTTATAAACTATATGTCCAAAACGGATCTACGGATGCGGAGATATCATCGGTCAAATTTAGCACAAAAATCAGGGGGGAGAGGGAAGAAAGTCAACCGGATCTAGGGTTTGTCCGGGTTACTGTTCACGGCACTGTAGCAACTCGAAGCTCGCCGGACTTGGCGCTCCGGTGACCGTCCGGGAAGAGGAGGGCGGCGAGGAGAGGACAGGAAGACGGGGGCGGCGGCGCCGGCTCGTGGAGACGGCGGCGGCGGTGGCTCCGGCCACCGGGGTCGCGGCAAGGTAGGGCGGCCATGGCGGAACTTGGCGACGCCGGTGATGGCAGCACGGTGGACGCCGGGAGGAGATGCGCCGGCCGTGGGGACGACGGGAGGCGGCGCGGCGGACGGGCGTCGGTGGGCGCGCGGGCCGGGGAGGGCCGGCTCCGGGCTGTGCGGGCCCGCGTGGCGGCGATGTGGGCACCAGGCGGCGGCGAGTTAGATGGCGACACGTGGCAGCGGCGGGTGCAGCAGGCACGTCCAGCGCCGACGGACGTGTCCGGCGGCGGCGGAGATGGTTGGATCTAGGGTTAGGGGGGAGAGACTCCGCGAATTTGGAATGGGGGTGTATATATAGGCATAGGGGGAGCTAGGAGAGTCCAAATGAGGTGCGGTTTTCGGCCACGCGTTGATGATCGAACGCTCTAGGACATGGAGCAGAGTTTGGTGGGTTTTGGGCCAAATTGGAGGGGTGTTGGGCTGCAACACACACGAGGCCTTTTCGGTCCCTCGGTTAACCGTTGGAGTATCAATCGAAGTCCAAATGGTACGAAACTTGACAGGCGGTCTACCGGTAGTAAACCAAGGCCGCATGGCAAGTCTCGGTCCAATCCAGAAATGTTTAATCCCCACATATGAAAGAAAGCTAGAAATGGCCACCGGAGGAGAACGAAGCGCCGGAATGCAAAACGAACAACGGGGAAAATGCTCGAATGCATGAGATGAACATATATGCAAATGCGATGCACGTGATGACATGATATGAGACGCATGAAAACGAAAACAACACACAGAGACAAAGACCCGAACCCGAGAAATAAATATACCTTAACGCCGGAAACGGAAAGTGTTGGAGTACAAATTGGGAAAGTTATATTTGGGGTGTTACAACACTCCACCACTACGAAAAGATCTCATCCCGAGATCTAGGACTGAAAGAACTCCGGGTAGTCAGAACGAAGGTGATCCTCGCGTTCCCAGGTAGCTTCACGGTTGGAATGGTGTGACCTCTTGACTTTGAGAAATTTGATTCACTTGTTGCGAGTCCTGCGTTCAGTCTCTTCAAGGATTGCAACTGGGTGCTCACGAGGAGAGATCTTCTTGGAGCTGAATGTCCTCAAAGTTGACGGTGCGTTCAGGCATCTTGAAGCACTTTCGGAGTTGGGAGACATGGAACACATCATGAACATTTGCAAAGTTTGAAGGAAGCTCGAGTTGATAGGCGAGGTCGCCTCTCTTGCTGACAATCTTGAAAGGTCCGACGTATCTAGGGGCAAGCTTCCTGTTGATACCGAAGCGACGAGTCCCTTTCATAGGAGAGACGTGGAGGTAAACATGATCTCCGATCTCGAAAGCCAAATCACGGTGCTTACTATCATAGTAGCTCTTCTGGCGGGATTGGGCTGCTTTGAGGTTATCATGAATGACCTTGCACATTTCTTCTGCCTCTGTGATTAAGTCATTACCCAGCAGCTGACGTTCACCGGTTTCAGACCAGTTGAGAGGGGTATGGCACTTCCTACCAGACAGAATTTCAAATGGGGCCTTGCCCGAACTTGCTTGAAAACTGTTGTTGTATGAGAATTCAGCATAAGGAAGACAATCCTCCCACTTCATGCCGAAGGAGATAACACAAGCCCTGAGCATATCTTCAAGAATCTGGTTGACACGCTCGACTTGACCGCTTGTTTGAGGATGGAAAGAAGTGCTGAAGCGGATGTTGGTGGCCATGGCCTTCTGAAAAGAATCCCAAAACATGGAGGTAAAGATGCTGCTATGGTCTGAAGATATCACTTGAGGAATACCGTGCAGAGAGACAATTCGAGAGGTATAGAGTTCCGCCAATTGAGCTGCAGTGATTGACTCTTTGATAGGCAGAAAGTGAGCCACTTTGGTGAGCTTGTCGATGACAACGAATATAGCATCATTGCCACGCTTGGACTTTGGAAACCCAGTCACGAAGTCCATTTCAATGTGGTCAAACTTCCATTCTGGAATGGCAACAGGTTGGAGGAGACCTGCTGGCCTTTGGTGTTCTGCCTTCACTCTTCTGCAGACATCACATTCATTCACGAATTGAGCGATCTCGCGCTTCATTCGAGTCCACCAATAAGTTTGCTTGAGATCCTGATACATCGTCGTGCTCCCAGGGTAGATGGAGAGGAGAGAGTTGTGATCCTCGTTCATGATCACATTACGAAGGTCACCTTTGGGTACAACAATTCGATCCTCGAAGAAGAGAGTGTCCTTGTCATCAAGGCGGTAGCACTTGTACTTGGACTGACTCTTTGCGATACCAATCCTCACCTTTTTCACCATAGCATCAAGAAGCTGGAGTTGGCGAATCTGGTCTTCCAAGGTAGGAGAAACTTGAAGGTTGGCGAGGAAACCTTGAGGAACAACTTGCAGATTAAGTTTGTGGAAAGCTTCACAAAGCTCGGGTTGATAGGGCTTCAGAATCAGACTGTTGCAATATGCTTTCCTGCTCAAAGCGTCAGCAATCACATTGGCCTTGCCTGGAGTATACTCGATACTTGGATTGTACTCTTCAATCATTTCGACCCATCGAGTTTGCCTGAGGTTGAGATTAGGGTGTGTGAAGATGTACTTGAGACTCTTGTGATGAGTGAAAATGTCCACTTTTCTTCCCAATAGAAGATGTCTCCAAGTCAACAAAGCATGCACAACTGCCGCCAACTCGAGATCATGAGTGGGGTAGTTCTTCTCATTAGTCTTCAACTGGTGAGAGGTATAAGCAACAACTTTCTTCTCTTGCATCAGTACAGCACCGAGACCTTGGAGAGAGGCATCACAAAAGACCTCGTATGGCTTGGTTTCATTAGGCGGAGTCAGAACTGGAGCAGTGATCAATTTCTCTTTCAAAGTGTTGAAAGCAATATCACACTCCAGAGACCAAATGTATTTGACGTGCTTCTGAAGAAGATTTGTGAGAGGCTTCGTGATCTTAGAAAAGTTTTCAACGAATCTTTGGTAGTAACTTGCGAGACCAAGGAAGCTACGGAGTTGCTTCATGTTCTAAGGAGGTTCCCAATTAACAACTGCAGACACCTTCTCAGGATTCACGGCAATGCCCTTGGCAGAGATGATATGACCAAGATAAAGCACCTCATCGAGCCAAAATTCACACTTGGAGAACTTGGCGTAGAACTGATGTTCCCTGAGCTTGTCAAGAACCAAACGCAAGTGCTTGGCATGATCTTCCTTGTTCTTGGAGAAAACCAGAATGTCGTCGAGATAGACCAAAACGAAGTCATTGGTGTAGGGGTTGAAGATGAAGTTCATCATGCGAGAGAACGTCGGAGGAGCGTTGGCGAGGCCAAAAGACATGATAGTGTATTCATATGACCCATAGCTTGTCCTGAAGGCCGTCTTGGGAATATCTTGCTCACGGATTCGAATATGATGATAACCCATACGGAGATCAAGCTTGGAGAATACTTTGGCACCCTTGAGTTGTTCGAACAGCTCATTGATGTTGGGAAGTGGGTATTTGTTCTTGATGGTCTTCTTGTTCAATGGACGATAATCAACACAAAGTCGGTCCGTTCCATCCTTCTTCTTCACAAAAAGAACACCACAACCCCACGGAGAAGAACTAGGCCGAATGAGACCCATTCTTTCTTGAACATCGAGTTGTTTCTTCAACTCCTTCAACTCTTCAGGGCCGAGCTTGTAGAGACGTTTGCACACAGGTTCTGTACCGGGCTCAAGTTCAATAACAAATTCAACGGGCCAGTGTGGAGGCATTCCTGGGAGTTCTTCTGGGAAGACGTCTTGATACTCACAAACGACTGGAATCTGCGAAATAGCATCCAATTCACCTTTCTCATTGAGAGAAAACAACCGGATGGTATTATCCCGAGCAGCAAAGACAATTACATCCTCAGACGAATGAGTCAGTTGAATCTGCCTGGCTGCACAATCAAGCTAAGCTTTATGCTTAGAGAGCCAGTCCATCCCGAGAATAAGATCGATATCCGAATTACCAAGAACCATTGGAGAAGCCAGAAACTTGAAATCACCCATCATGATAGAAATATCCGGAATCATCATACTAGAACTCAGACGCTTAGCTGGAGAGACGACTTGCATAGCTCTAGGTAACGCCTTAGTGCTATAATTGTTCTCCGATGCAAATGGGAATGACATGAAGGAATGCGATGCACCAGAGTCAAAAAGAACTTTTGCAGGAATATCATTAACAGGAAGGTTACCCAAGATGACATCTGACGAATCCTCTGCCTCAGCTGCATTCATTAAGTTGACCTTGGCGGACATGGGGTTATGCTTGACCACTACTGTACTTGCCGATCTCACAGGAGAAGGAGGAAGACGCCTCTGGTTGAAACACTTGTTGGCGTAGTGACCCTTCTGTTGGCACTTGTTGCACGTGACCTCTGAAAGCGGACGGTGGTACGGAGCACTCGAAATTGGAGCTTGAGACGAAGTCTTGTTCTGAAAGCCTGGGTTGGGTGGGTGGGAAGAACCACTGCCAACTTTGCTCTTTTGCTAATACGGCTGACGGAACGGAGGAGGAGGAAGCCAATACTTCTTCTGCTTGGCCACTTGAGTAGAGGAAGAAGGCGTAGTGTCTCTGACTCGCTTCCTGGAAGCATCACACCTCAACTGAGCAGCCTCTTGCTTCAGTGCCATGTTGTAGAACTCATCGTACCTCAACGGCTCAAAGAGGACAAGAGCGAGCTGAATTTCTTCATGGAGACCGCCCCTGAACAGATATATCATGCTCTTCTCATAAGGAACATCCTGCTTGGCAAAACGGGCGAGCTTCTAGAACAACTTGTTGTAGTCATAGACAGACAAAGAGCCTTGCTTCAAATTGCGGAATTCCTCACATTTGCTTTCGGTCACACTCTGAGGGATGTGATGAGCTCGGAAATCTCCATGAAAATCATCCCAAGTGATCAAACGTCCACCTCTGGAATCCTTGTACTACTGGAACCACTCTGCAGCCTGATCATTGAGTTGGAAGGAAGCGAACTTGATGAAATCTTTAGGCCTGACGTTGCTGCATTCAAAATGCTTGCCCAGATCCACTAGCCAATCGTCAGCATCGGTAGCCTCAACACAATTGCTGAACGTCTTTGGACAATTAGCGAGGAACTGGTGCAGAGTAGCAAAATGGTTCTGATTGTTGCCTTGATTCCCTTGACTGCCTTGATTGCGCTCTTGGAGGATTTGCATGATCAACTGTGTATTTGCATTGGTTGCGGCCATCACAGCTTGCCAAGCCTCCAGAGGAGGTGGAGGTGGTGGCGGATCAGGATTCGGAGTCGTGCGCGTTGGAGGAGCCATCCTGAAGAGGTTGACCACCATTAGCACATAGATAGACAAATATTGAAGCTGAATCCAGCGGAACGAAAATTGCAACATAAAGTCTTCACATCCAAACAAAATGAACGAATGCACTTCTCTTGAAGTGGTCACAAATTCCTAAATTGCGAAGCCACGTAGAATTAGGTAGAAGAGGTAAATCAACAAGGGATGGAATCAACATATCACTTCGAAGCAACTCGAATACCACAACTCAAAATATAACCAAGGATTGGCTTGCGAAATGAGCCGGAACAAACATATGATAGAGATTTCGTCCGAAGTTTCCATGGTGGGACCTACACGGGCTCGATCGTACATCACCATCATGTACAAGGCTGTGCACATGACATACGAAGCGTCCCCGAGTCAGCATAGCCAAGGACTCTGTAAGACACAACGAGACCACTGTAAAATGGACCGTGAATAGGCGAACCACTAGACGTCGAACCCCAATTTCATATCATACATCTGTCGGAAGGATATCCTAAGAGCTACTAGAATTGCCACCTATGAAACTCCCGAAACTTTCCGGTTATGCAATCAGGTGTTGGGGATACAGGGGAAGCATAATATCTCACCCAAACTAGCAAATCCTACATCACGCTGTATCCATCCTTCAACACATAACCAAGAAACCTTCGGAAACCATCTACCTCAACCTTCGAAAAGCATCCGTTATACAAGTTATGGCGATACTCCCGAACTCCCGCCCCAGTACTGGGTGGCGTCGAGGTTATCTCACCAACGAACTGCATAAAGGAGATTTTTGATGTTGGCGAACATATCTCAAGTATTCCAGAATTGCAACGATAAAATTATGATGAGAACACCTCAGAGTTCAACTCCCCGGGACACTTCCACTAAACCCCTGACAGGAGGCACCAAGACAGTATTCTCATCATAAGCCATCGGAAGAAATCCAAGATACTCGCGTGATCCTAAATTTTTTTTTAGTGAAATTTGAGAAGAGAAGAGTCAAAACTCTACGTCAGGATGCCTTACCAGAGCAATGAGGAGACTGGGAAGTAAAAAGAATTCCTAAGCTCTTCGATATATAATTCCTAATGACTCAAAACATTTTTCTAGACACAACTCGGCTGCTAAAAACGATCAAGCAATGGGGGCTCCTAAGGTCGGGGAAGGCTCTGATTACCAACTTGTAACGCCCTCGATGCGGCTATTTCTCCCATGTGTCGAGGCATGACTTAGAGGCATAACCGCATTGAAAGCAATGTCGCAAGTTAGGAAATCATCAAACATCCCATGTACATAAATAATATAAAGGGGAGGTACATAGTTGGCTTACACTCGCCACGTCACATCAAAGTACATAAATAACGTACATCATCCAAACACTCATGGCCCGACTACAGCGCCAAAATAAAATACAACCCAACAAGTGACATAGGTCCCGATCACCCCAACAGGGCACCACTACTGATCATTAGGAAAAGACACATAGTAACGCTGAGAATCCTCGTCGTACTCCCACTTGAGCTCAAGCGCGCCATCTGGAGCTGTATCATCTGTCCCTGCATCTGGTGTAATAGTAATCTGTGAGCCACAGGGACTCAGCAATCTCGCACCCTCACGATCAAGACTATTTAAGCTTAATAGGTAGGAAGGGCGTAAATGTAAGTGGAGTTGCAGCAAGCGACTAGCATATATGGTGGCTAACTTATTCGCAAAACAGAGCGAGAAGAGGAGGCAAAGCACGAGCGGGAAACTAGAGAGCAACTGGCGCAAACATAACTCCAACACCGTGTCCACTTCCCGGACTCCGCCGAGAAGAGGCCATCACAGCAACACACTCAGTTGATTCATTTTAATTAATTAAGGTTCAAGTTATCTACAACCGGACATTAACAAATTCCCATCTGCCCATAACTGCGGGCATGGCTTTCGAAAGATCAATCCCTGCGGGGGGGTCCCAACTTAGCCCATAACAAGCTCTCACGATCAACGAAGTAATAGACCTGCACCCAAGACACACCGATCAGACTCGGTATCTCGGTACAACAAGACGATTCGACAGGTTAAAACAAGTCCAGCAACACCGCCCGAATGTGCCGACAAATCCCGATAGGAGCTGCACATATCTTGTTCTCAGGGCACACTCATATGAGACTAGCTACGAGTAAAACCAACCCTCAAGTTTCCCCGAGGTGGCCCGCAGGCAGCTCATTTTGGACCAACACTCAGAGGAGCACTGGCCCCGGGGGGGGGGGGGGGGTTTAAAATAAGATGACCCTCAGCCTCCGGAAACCCAAGGGAAAAAGAGGCTAGGTGGAAAATGGTAAAACCAATGTTGGGCATTGCTGGAAAAGCTTTAATCAAGGTGAACTATCAAGGGGTTCCCATTATAGCCCAACCGTGTAAGGGACGCAACAATCCGAGAACATAACACCGATATGAAGGAAACTAGGGCGGCAAGAGTGGAACAAAACACTAGGCGAGAGGCCGAGCCTTCCACCCTTTACCAAGTATATAGATGCATTAAGATAACATGGCAATATAATGATATCCCAACAAGTAAATAAATGTTCCAATAAGGAACGGCTCCAAACTTCACCTGCAACTAACAACGCTATAAGAGGGGCTGAGCAAAGCGGTAACATAGCCAATCAACGGTTTGCTAGGACAAAGGTGGGTTAGAGGCTCAACATGGCAATTGGGAGGCTGACAAGCAAGTGGTAGGCATCATAGCAATGGCATAGCAAAAGAGCGTGCAAACTAGCATAGCAAAGATAGTAGTGATTTCGAGGGTATGATCATCTTGCCTGCACAGTTGTCAGAGTTGACTGGATCCTCAAAAGAAAACTCAACGGGCTCCTCGTTAGCGAACTCGTCTCTCGGATCTACCCAAACAACACAAACAAGCAACAAGGATACAATCAACCATGTGCAAAATCAAGCAATAAGATGCAATGCTGGTATGCTATGCGGGATGCGATGCGGGATGCAAAATGCAAGACATGACAGGAAATGCATGAACCTGGCCTCAACATGGAAAACCAAGTGTGCCACTGGATAGAGGGGATGAAATCACTTGAAAACTATATAATGATCATAGGAATCGGAGTTACGGTTTGGAAATGGCAAGCGTTTTAAGAAATGAACCGGTCTGCGATTTACAGCAAGTAGGCATCTAAATGCAACGAAATGAACATGCTACAACCACCAAACATGACAACCAAAATACATGGCAGGGATGCCCACATGATGCTTAACAAAACACTAGCACTGAGCCACGGCCAAATTCATCCATTATGAGGTTCAAACAAGCATGGCAAAAACACAAATGCAAAACAGATTTCAGACTTAGTGAAATTAACACTAGTCTAAAATTTCAGACCACGATGCTCTCTTCGGAGCAGCAAAACAACATGATACACAACCTGATTATGACAAGTAAGAACATGGCATGGAGCTACTCAACGAGCTTATCAAAAGTCCCAAAGTGACCTGGGGCCAAAAGGGATCACAAAATATACTAACAAGCACACGAACATAGCTCACGCACAATCAGTTTTCAGACTTAGTGAAAACTGAGACATGCTGAAATTTAACTCACGAAGGCATCTAAACGAGCTCGGTGCAGTCACCATGGTGCAAGTCATAGAAAGGCAAGCATACATCCATAAATAAGGCACAAAATTCTAGCTAGACATGGCAAGAACAATGGAATAGCATGCATGGATCAATAACAATAGCATCGGCAAAATCGCAAACAAGTTGACGATCTGCCCAGATTTACCACGAAGAAAAAGTAGAGCTCGATTGACTCAAGCTAGAGTACTCCACATATGCAAACAAAGACATGGATGGATATAGCATAACATGATTAACAAAACTCCCTTACTGATCATCCTCAAAAGAGGCACGGATCACTAGGAAACAAGCTGAACATATGGCATCACCACACACACCCTAAAAATGCATGGGTTGAACCTCTGGAAAGAAGACAAAATGCTTAACAATTCATCCCAAAGACTCACAGGCATATCGTGCACACAATAATCATGGCAAAAATGACAAAAGTCTAAGATGAACTAGCAGATCTGACAATTATCTCACGAAGCCACCTTCTAGCAGCATTTCGGGCATCAAGATGAACTCAAATGAAAATTATGCAATGGAATTAAATGATGTACATGTCGAGACGAACATTTTGATATACTATATGTCCAAAACGGAGCTACGGATGCGGAGATATCATCGGTCAAAGTTAGCACAAAAATCAGGGGGGGAGAGGGAAGAAAGTCAACCGGATCTAGGGTTTGTCCGGGTTACTGTTCACGGCACTGTAGCAACTCGAAGCTTGCCGGACATGGCGCTCCGGTGACCGTCCGGGAAGAGGAGGGCGGCGAGGAGAGGACGGGAAGACGGGGGGCGGCGGTGCCGGCTCGTGGAGACGGCGGCGGTGGTGGCTCCGGCAAGGTAGGGCGGCCACGGTGGAGCTTGGCGACGCCGGTGATGGCGGTACGGCGGACGCCGGGAGGAGATGCGCCGGCCGTGGGGACGACGGGAGGCGGCGCGGCGGACGGGCGTCGGTGGGCGCGCGGGCCGGGGAGGGCCGGCTCCGGGTTGTGCGGGCCCGCGTGGCGGTGATGTGGGCACCGGGCGGCGGCGAGTTAGATGGCGACACGTGGCGGCGGCGGGTGCAGCGGGCACGTCCGGCGCCGGCGGACGTGTCCGGCAGCGGCGGAGATGGTTGGATCTAGGGTTAGGGGGGAGAGACTCCACGAATTTGGAATGGGGGGTGTATATATAGGCATAGGGGGAGCTAGGAGAGTCCAAATGAGGTGCGGTTTTCGGCCACGCGATCGTGAACGAACGCTCTAGGACATGGAGCGGAGTTTGGTGGGTTTTGGACCAAATTGGAGGGGTGTTGGGCTGCAACACACACGAGGCCTTTTCGGTCCCTCGGTTAACCGTTGGAGTATCAAACGAAGTCCAAATGGTACGAAACTTGACAGGCGGTCTACCGGTAGTAAACCAAGGCCGCATGGCAAGTCTTGGTCCAATCCGAAATGTTCAATCCCCACACATGAAAGAAAGCTAGAAATGGCCTCCGGAGGAGAACGAAGCGCTGGAATGCAAAACGAACAACGGGGAAAATGCTCGAATGCATGAGATGAACATGTATGCAAATGCGATGCACGTGATGACATGATATGAGATGCATGAAAACGAAAACAACACACGGAGACAAAGACCCGAACCTGAGAAATAAATATAACTTAACACCGGAAACGAGAAGAGTTGGAGTACAAATTGGGAAAGTTATATCTCGGGCGTTACAACCATTTAATAAAAACATGTATCCGGTTTGTGACTTAGAGTCATCCAAATCACTATCAAAGCTTGCATCGATGTAACTGTTTACGACGAGCTCTTTTTCACCTCCATGTACGAGAATCATATCCTTAGTCCTTTTCAGGTATTTCAGGATGTTCTTGACTGTTGTCCAGTGATCCACTCCTGGATTACTTTGGTACCTCCCTGTGTGGCTCCCCGGCTCAGAGAAACCGGAACGCCCCGTATTCCAGCCCAGAGATCGAGGAGAAATCTCTAGAATACGACACTGCTTGACATAGAACAACTCAGCTCTTATTACAAGGATAATAATACAAGCGTCTGATGTTACAAAGAAGCACATCAGCACGAAGACACTACGCCCGCAATACTACACTTGCTCTATGCTAGCAGTAGAACAACTCGTAGAAGCGGAATACTTATAGCAGCAGAACAACGATGAAGGTAGTGAACTCCACTCAACAGGGACTCTATCTAGGACACGATCTAGCTCGCATGCATGGCAACCTTGACAAGAAATCAAGCAATCATGGCATCACCTGCAATCTGGCATGACATGCCAGGTCAGTACATTGAATGTACTTGCAAGCTCACAACAACCATAAACATCATGCCATTTAACAGGTTAATTAAATTCACAACTATTCTTATGAAGCAACTACTAAGCATGGTATGAAACTAATACAATACTGATAAATCACCATCCCAGATCTCCACAACCATATCACTCTTGGCTAACCGGCCAAGCAATATACCATCTCGATCACCTCGTGATCCCAACCAAACGGTGATCATTTCGGAGATCACTACCACGACCAACACTTGGTATCAAACGTCGCCATCAACATCTTGCGAATCTGTATGGCTCAAAATATCCACATATAAATCACCTATATGTCATTTCGTCATGTGAGTGTTGATCGAACGGTGTAACCTAGTATGAACCCATGCCCATGACCGAGGACGCGGCTATCAATAGATTCAAATACACTCTACAAAGGTAGCGCACTATACCCACACCATGGAACCCATGGCCTCGCACTCCCATTCGGGTGGACCAACGGCGTTCCGACAAAAGCTATCTACTGCCATGACACTCTCCTGGCCACTCTGACTCAATCCCCACTGGGCTAGTCGTGGGTGGCCCCATGTCTACCAAGGACACAACGGCCACCGTCGTGGCCAAAACAATAAACGATCCCACATAGGGACAACCCGGGTACAACAACAACAACGGGCGCACAAGGTTATGTCTGCTTACCGGGCCAGGGTACCGCATGCCCATAACCTTCCCTAGTTGGAGGCACCGGTGAGAGGCACGGCAATAGACCACATTAGGGACTTCCCATAAAGGCAAATGTGCATGGACTTGAGAAAGCCCGGTTCGGCGACACCTGACCAACTTAATGATGGAATTTATCCCCAAAAGTATAAGTGTGATAACTGTACTCTCGTATCAACTATCAAACTATAATCCAAGTCATAGCAACATCCAACAAATAATCCAAGCCTAATATCGTCACCTCAAAATACTCCAAGGGTAGCACATCACTATTGTCATGAGGAATCCGAAAACAATAATCCTACTACTCCAATAACAAGAATAAAGCTATTTGACTAAGATCCACATGTAAACATCATTTCTGTAAATAATACTCCAAGGAACAGAACATCAACTAGCATCACGAAAATAATCATACTAACCGCTTATAATCCAAAGGCAGCATGATATCCAAAGTAATACTCCAAAATATAATTAACAGATACCATCATGGAAATAATCCTAATATCCACTAAGAATCCCAAGGAACATGTAATCGAAAGTAATACTCCAAAGTAATACCAGATACCATCATGGAAGTAATCCTAATAGCCACTAGGAATCCGAAGGCACATATCATCCAAAGTAATACTCCAGAATAATACCAGATACCATCATGACAATAACCATAATAACCACTAAGAATCCAAAGGCACATGTCATCCACATAATCATCAAAAATACAAGTCTAAAACTCCAAGCAATATCATGCCAATATCAAGATCAAATCAAAACTCCAGGAAATGCCATGAAAAGACCACACATAGCTAAAGCAATATTTTAAACAAGTTTAAATGAATAAACAATGCCACTGCATTGCAATCATGCAAATGGAGGGTGTGACTTGCCTGGGGTGGATGAAATCACCGAGAAGATGCGCGAGAAGATCGCGGAAAGAATCACCGGAAAAACGTTCTCTCTCCGAGGGGATGAATAAGGGTAAGGGAAAAATGGTCATTTTTAGTATTTCAAAAAATGGTGAAAACAATTCCATCGGAGCGGGCTCGACAAAATGAAAAAGTGGGCTTTGGATTCACCTCATTTGGAGTTGTGGGTAAAAAGATATGAGCTGATGAAGATCGGGGACCTTTTTGCAAAAATATCATCACAAACAAGTCCCTAAGTGGATAAGGGAGAAGCGGGTTTTGAGGAAGCACGCTTTCCAGAGAGGAAAACGCATTTACACCCGTAGAAGACATGAATACGCTTTCGGTCGGGGAAAACGTTCTTTGTTGTTTCCGCCTCGACTTAAGTGACGTGGCGGTGGCGGGACCGTCGCTGAGCGACTGACGAGGGGGTCCCACTCCTTTCTCTCTCCTCCCGCTCCTTCTTGCTTGCGCCTGACCGAAGCAAAGAGGGGCGAGGCAGAGGCGCGGCTAGGCTTGGCTGGCGATGGGCTCGTCGGCTCCGGCCATCACCGGCCAAGGGGAGGCAACCGACGAGCACGGCGAGGTCCACCGCATCCATCCAGTGGGAGAAGAGCACCAGGGAGGAGAGGAGGGGCGACACCGCATGGGGAACAAAGAGCTTGGTGGCGGCAGTTGATCTTGGGGCATGCGGCCAAGGTGGCTCCACCGGTGGGGCGAGGACGCGTGGAGGATCGCCGGGGCCTGGGTGAGGTCAGGAGGGAGGGGGAGGCTCGGACTCGAGCAAATTTAGGCGGATGGCCACGGCGGCCATGGTGGTCAACAGAGGCAAGGAGAGCCTCTCGTGCTCGCTTGACAGGCTGGGGAGGGGTAGTGAAGTGAGGAGAGTCTGCTGGTGTGCTCGAACAGCTCGGGGGAGGCCTATATATAGGCGGGCGAGAGGGATGGGCTCGGGTGTCGCCGGGCACGTCCGGCCGAGTCTCTGGAGGGCACGAGAACATGGCGATCTATTGATTCAGAGCTCACGGAGGGGTAGACGACGGCGGGGAGCAGAGGAAGAAGCCGAGCACCATTAAAACATGTCGGGGCACTGTGCTCCCGTGGGCGAGCGTCGGCGAGCGTCGGTGAGGAAATTGTCGGAGGGGGAGAGGGGTCCAGGGGAATGGCGATGACGCGGGCTATCTGCCAGACATGCTCACGAGCGCGAAGAGGACGAGAGGAGGAGGGGTCCAGCGCAAACAGCCACTGGACGTGGCCACTGCACACAGAGCGTGTGCACAGGCACGCCATTGTCGTGGTCACCGCGTGCACTGGCATGTAGCGGGGGAGAGGGGCTGGAACGGGTTGTCTAGTGTGTAGTCTATCCAGTGGAGGTCTCAACTACGGTGGTAGATCAGTGAAAAGTGATAAGGTTAAATGGTAATCACCATCTGAAGTTTACTGCAGTAAACTTGGGTGAGCACTTGTGATCAACTGGGATTTCACTGTCGCCAAAGAGTTTGTCTGGGGTGATTAACTAAGGAAGGACTATGATGTAACACCCCGGATGTAACTTACCATATTTGTATTCCAACTCTTGCAATTTCCGGCTTTAAGTTATGAGATTCGTGGTTGGGTTCTTGTATTTGTTTTGCATTTTGTTCATGTCATGCATTTCATATCTTGTCATCATGTGCATCTCATTTGCATACGTGTTCATCTCATGCATCCGAGCATTTTCCCCGTTGACCGTTTTGCATTCCGACACTCCTACGTCTTCCGGTGCCCCCTTTTGCCTTTTTTTGTGAGCGGGTGTTAAACATTCTTGTAATTGACTGAGATTTTCCAACCAGCCTACACCACCGGGAGACCACCAGTCAAGTTTCGTGCCATTTGGAGTCTGTTTGATACTCCAACGGTTAACCAGGGAACCGTAAAGGCCTTTTGTGTGTTGCAGCCCAAAACCCCCCCAAACTGGCCCAATAACCCATCCAAACCCCCTCCATCTTCTCGGCCATTCGATCATGATCGCGTGGCCGAAAACCGCACCTCATTTGGACATTCCTACCTCCCTCTACCTATATATATGTCTCCCCCTCCGAAAATTTCACGGATGAAACCCTAGATCCATCTTCCCCGTGCCGCCTGACATGTCCGCCCGGCGGCCGAACATGTCTACCAGCTCCCGCGCCCACTCAGGGGCCTCCAGCCGCCACGGCCCGCGGAGCCCGTCGTGGGCCTGCGCGGGCCCAGATCCCGCCGCCGCCTAGCCCGTGGAGCCGCCCGCTGCTCCGCCTCGCCGCCCGATGTACCCCGCCGCCTTTTGCCACGAGCGCCACCGCCGCCCGCCGGACCTTGCCCCGCCGCCGATACGCCTCCCTACCGGCCGGATCCAGTCCGATCTGGTCCGGACCCGCCTTTCCATCGACTCCCCTGCCTCCTTCGACCTCGCCAACGAGTCGACGCGCCGCCCCTGCCCCGGTCATCTTTCGACCCCGCGGCGGGATCCCCTCGTCACGGGACGACCACGTTGCCCAATCCAAACGGCCGCTCCATCCCGCTCCGCGAGATCCAGTTTCTCCCCCCCTGAGGTCGAAATTTTCATCTAAGTCCCAGATCTATGATGTTGTATTGCTCTGTTCTACATGCCATAACTCCTCATCCATAGCTCCGTTTTGCATGCACGATATATCAAAATGTTCATCAGGTTGTGCTCTTCATTTTGTTCCATTGTGCCATGCTTGTTTGAGTCCATATTGATGCCCAAATCATGGATGCAAGAGTGCTATAAAATGTTAGTTCCTGATGCTTAGCAGAGTATGAGCATTTGTCATTTTTGCCACATTTATTGTGTGCTGCATATGGGCATGAGCTCTACATGTGTTTTGGGCTATGCCATGCCATCTGTATAGGGTGTATGCCATGTATTTTTGTGATCAATGTGGTGACTAGCACAAGCATGCAAAGTAGCTTTCGTGATATTGCTGATTTCAGAGACTTAGAATTTCACTAAGTCATTTCCCTGCTGTTATTTTTATGCCATGTATTCATGTTGCTACAGTGGGATCCATGCTTCTTTTGAGTATGTTTAGTAAGGATGATTAGGACATAGGGTTGTGCTCTATCCATCCATGCCCCTTTTTGCATTTGTGGAGTGCCCTAGCATGACTCAATCTTGCTCTACTTTTGCGATAAAATATTCCTGGCAGATTGTTTATGTGTTAATCAATTTTGCCAAGGTTGTTGTAGTTGATCCATGCATGCTATGAGATTGTTCTTGCCATGGTTAGCTTCGTGAACATGTCTTCTTGCTATTTCTATGCTTATCTTGTCATGCAATGCCTTGTGGTGAGTGAATACAGCTCGCAAAGATTCCTTCATAATTCTGTTTATGCCATGCCCAGTTTTTCTGCTAAGTCTGAATCTGTTAACGATACTTGCTATGTTTACAATGGGCGCCATCGTATCTTCTGTGCCCTTTTGGCTTATGGTCAGTAAGGGACTTTTGTTATATGCTTTGAGTGGATTCATTCCGTGCCTTGTATTGCTATGTCCTTATCCTGTAGCATGTTGTTATCTTGCTCTAAACATTGCTTCCTGATGTTAAGTCCTGGCATGTTAGTAGTTTCACTAAGTATGTGAAGCTGATATCTTTTGCACTTTTGCCATGCTTGTTTGAACCTGCTCTTGTGTGATTTAGCCGTAGCTCAGTGTTCATCTTTTGTCAAGAATCTTGAGAAGATCACCGCCATGTGCTTTGTTGCTATGTTGGAGTATAGTAGCTTAGTTTCTTGTTGCATTCTAATTGGCATCGTGCTGTTAATCGCAGAATTGTGCCATTATTGTTTTGCATGCCATTTGCAAACCGTGCATCCGACTCCGGTGATCTTTATATTGATTTCGACCGAAATCAGCTTATCTTTCCAGCGACACACTTGGTTTGCCAAGTTGAGGCCTCATTCAATCTTTTCCTTCTAGAGCAAGCATATGCATTGCATATAACATCCCGCTTATCATGCCATGTTTTGCATCATGCTGCTTGTGCATTGTACCCTGGTTGATTGTTGTTTCCTTTGCTTGTGTTCTTGCCTTGGGTAGAACCAGGAGACGAGTACGTGATCGAGGAACCCATTGAGTACGCTTACGAGGATCAAGCTTTCGTCAACTCGGAGTACTTTGCAGGCAAGATGACAATACCCTCGAAATCACTTCTATCTTTGCTTGCTAGTTGCTCGCTCTTTTGCTATGTTGCGATACCTACCACTTGATACATCATGCCTCCAATTTTTCCATGTCAAGCCTCTAACCCACCTTTCCTAGCAAACCGCTGTTTGGCTATGTTACCGCTTTTGCTCAGCCCCTCTTATAGCGTTACTAGTTGAAGGTGAACATGAAGTTTGTTCCATGTTGGAACATGGATATGTTGGGATATCACAATATCTATTATTTTAATTAATGCATCTATATACTTGGTAAAGGGTGGAAAACTCGGCCTTATGCCTGGTGTGTTCTTCCACTCTTGCTGCCCTAGTTTTCGTCATACCGGTGTTATGTTCCTTGATTTTGCGTTCCTTACGCGGTTGGGTTATAATGGGAACCCCTTGACAGTTCGCCTTGAATAAAACTCCTACAGCATGGCCCAACCTTGGTTTTACCATTTTCCACCTAAGACTTTTTCCCTTGGGTTTTGCGGACTCAAGGGTCATCTTTATTTTAAACCCCCGGTCTAGTGCTCCTCTGAGTGTTGGTCCAAACTAGAGCATCGTGCGGGGCCATCCCTTGGCAACTTGGGTTACGTACGCTTAGCTTATCCGATGTGCCCTGAGAACGAGATATGTGCAGCTCCTATCGGGATTTGTCGGCACGGCGGGTGGTCTTGATGGTCTTCTTTTACCATTATCGAAATGTCTTGTAACCGGGATTTTGAGTCTGATCGGGTCTTCTTGGGAGAAGGAATATCCTTCGTTGACCATGAGAGCTTGTGATGGGCTAAGTTGGGACACCCCTGCAGGGTTTTGAACTTTTGAAAGTCATGCCCGCAGTTATGGGTAGATGGGAATTTGTTAATGTCCGGTTGTAGAGAACTTGAAACTAAACTTAAATTAAAATGCATCAACCGCGTGTGAAGCCGTGATGGTCTCTTTTCGGCGGAATACGGGAAGAAAACACGGTCTCGTGTTATGCTTGAACGTAAGTAGTTTCAGGATCACTTCTTGATCATTTTAGCTTCTCGACCGTGCTTTGCTTCTCTTCTCTCTCTCATTTGTGTAAGTTAGCCACCATACATGCTACTGGTTGTTGCAGCTCAACCTCACTACCTTTCCTACCCATAAGCTTAAATAGTCTTGATCTCGCGGGTGTGAGATTGCTGAGTCCTCGTGGCTCATAGATACTTCCAAATAGTTGCAGGTGCTGATGATGCCAGTACAGGTGACGCAACCCAGCTCAAGTGGGAGCTCGATGAAGATCGTGTTCATTGTGTTGTTTCGTTTCCAGTTTATCAGTAGTGGAGCCCGGTCGGGGCGATCGGGGATCTATGCATTTGGGGTTGTCTTTCCTTATTTGGTTCCGTAGACAGACCTTGATTGTATTCTGGATGATGTAATGCTATATTTACGTATTGTGTGAAGTGGCGATTGTAAGCCAACTCTTTATCCCTTTCTTATTCAGTACATGGGATGTGTAAAGAATACCCCTCTTGCGACATGCCTACTATGCGGTTATGCCTCTAAGTCATGCTCTGACCCGTGGGAGATATAGCCGCATCGTGGGTGTTACAAGTTGGTAATCAGAGCCTTCCCCGACTTAGGAGCCCCCTACTTGATCCAATCGCTGGCGTTGTTGAGTCTAGAAAAAATGCTTTGAGTCTTAGGATTATATATATATATCGAAGAGTAGGATTATTTTTAGTCCTCAGTCCCTTCGTTGCTCTAGTTAGGCCTCCTGACGTAGAGTTTTGACTCTTCTCTTCTCAAATTTAACGAATAAAAATTTAGGATCACGCGGGTATCTTGGAATCGTTCCGATGGTTTTGTGATGAGAACATTTTTCTTGGTGCCTCTGACATTTAGGGGTTGTGGCAGTGTCCCGGGGAGTTGAGCTCTGAGTTGTTGTCGTCACAATTTTATCGTTGCAGTTCTGGAATACCTGAGTTCGCCGACATCAAAAATCTCTTTTATGCAGTTGTTGGTGAGATAACATTGACGCCACCCAGTACTGGGGCGGGAGTTCGGGAGTATTGCCATAACTCGTATAACGGATCCTTTTCGAAGGTTGAGGTAAATTATTCCGAAGGTTTCTTGGTTATGTGTTGAAGGATGGATACAATTGGATGTAGGATTTGGTAGTTTTGGGTGACATTTTATGCTTCCCCTGTATCCCCAACACCTGATAGCATAACCAGAAGGTTTCGGGAGTTTATAAGTGGGAATTCAAGTAGCTCCAAGGATATCTTTCCGACAGATGTATGATATGAAATTGGGGTTCGATGTCTAGTGGTCCGCCTATCCACGGTTGGTTTTTACAGTGGTCTCGTTGTGTCTGAAAGAGTCCTTGGCTATGATGACTCGGGGACGCTTCGTATGTCATGTGCACTGCCTGGTACATGATGGTGTTATACGATCAAGCCTGTGTGGGCCCCTGTCAAACCCTGCATTTTGTAACATTTCATTTGCATCAATAAAGCATGAAATTTTGGACCAACAAAAACTTTTGCATTATTTGGCTTTCATTTGGAGTTGGTTTTCTCTCTATGCTTTTCAAGTGCTCTTTGTAGTCAACACAACTCCACCTTCTATACTTCATCTCCTTGCCCCAAACTTCTGCCCAATGATCATGCCATGTGTATAGTACAATATAGTATTTTCTTACAAAAAATAATTTGGCCAAAAAGTATTTTCAAAAATTAGTTTTCCAAAACCCATTAAATTGAGATTTGCACTGCAAGTACTTGATTTGAGGTGTGAAAAATCTTTCCAAAAATTTATTTGAAACCTATTAGATATAGGACTCCCATAAACCACAAAAATATAATTTTAAAAGTTATTTTCCTATTTTATTTAAAAGCTTTTTCTTAAGGCCAGAAATGGTCTTTAATAGGGAAAAATTATTTCAATGTTTCAAAATATTTGAGAAAATTTAGGGAAACTCAGTGGACATATATTTTCCATATATAAGAGTTTCAACACATGGTCATGTTCAAAATATTGGACAAAACATCCCAAAACCATTTCTGCCAATTTCAAGGATTTGAAATATTTCTAAAGGAAATATTCCCCAAAAATTCCAAGAAAATTATAGCATGTCACCTATGACATGTTTGATGATCTTGCCAAGTATCATGTCATGGAGAATAGTGTAACCCCATGAAATCCCCCCAAAACCCTTCCTGTTCAGAACCCAATTTGAACAACTCTACACTACCAACTTTCTCTCCTTGACTCCATCTTTTGTGAGCATGTGCAAATCCCCAAATGAGGCCACTACACCAAGTGGTGCATCATGGAGAAGTGATTTGCTCAACTAGATCTTCATAAGTCCATTTCTGCTAATTTTTAGGGTTTGCCAAAGTTGCATTGGCCACTTTGCCCAAATGAGCTCAAATTTGGTGGAGCACCCTAATTATATGTGTCACTCCATCCTGTAAATTCCCATGGCAATTGGAGCTCATTTGCTTGCCCAAAACATAATCAAACACCTTCTAACATTTTGCAAAATCCACTGTTTTGACCCCTTCCACTATTCTTGGAGAGCTCAAATCTTTACCACAGCCCCTTATAGTCATAATATAACTCCAGCAAGCTTTGCTAGCCCAAACTCAATTAGAGGGGGCATGGAAACCTCTCTTTCTCTCTCTGGACAGCCCCTGTACCACTCTTCCTCACCTCCCTCCTCACCCCAGTGGCCATCCATGGCATCCAATGCCCCCTCCCCTTTCTTTACTCCCCCCTAGACGTGCTAGACACCAATGGGCGCGCTCACCTTGCATAAGAAATGGCATGCCGGCCATATGGGCGCTCTGGAGCGTGCTACAGTACGCCCCCGCACTGTAGCCTCCCCCAGCCAGGCACATCCGGCCACCTCGGCTCTACCCCTCGTGTCCCCCGAGGTCGCCTCGACGTCCGCAGCACGCCACCCTGTCGCCCCCCTCCTCTCTCCTCCTCCCCGCGCCTCCGCGCTAGCGAACAGGGGCCGCCCGAGCGCGCCAATGGCGCGGCACGCACGCGCGCTGCCCTGACGCTTCCCCCACTCCTTCTCTCTCTCCCTCTGGGCGTAGACCACCCCCACCAACACCCCAGACACCCTGCCAGCTCCTCCCGAGCCCTACAGCGATGAGCACGAGCTCGCCGGCGCACGGGTCCATGGTGAGCCGTGGCTCGCCTACTTAAGGGCCTCCCCGAGCCCCTCTTTCCTCACCACTCCCTCTCTCACTCCCCTAATCACCCCCCTGCGCCACTCACCCCTCTCCAGGAGAACCCGAGCTCGAGATGGAGCTCGAGCTCCGCCGCCTCGGGTAGCCGTCGATCCCACGGTATAGGCCTCCCCCACTCCTCCCTTGCCTCGATCTGGAGCCCTTGCACCCCACTGACTGTTTCCCCTCTCCACCCCCACCTCATTTGCAGCCGGAAACGGCCGGACCCGACGACGCCCGAAGCTCCTCCGCCGCAAGACCTCGTCGCCGGCGAACCAGGCAGCTCCAGTGACGCCCGCCACCTCCACCAGAACGGCGACACGACGAGGAGCCCAGCCGTGCCCTCGCCTGACCTCGTCGTGCCCGGGAACGTCGCCGGTGAGCTCGCCGCCCCTCTGGCCTAGGGTTGACGACGACGGCCATGGGGCCCGTTAGTCAGCCTCACATACTGACGATTGGGCCCCACCCGTCAGGTTCAAATGCACACGCGCGCGCACCGGTTCGCTGCGTCGGCTGAAGGCGTACTTTGCCTTTACGCCTTCGACGTGGCAGCCTGCACAGACTGTTCAAATTTAAATTCAAATTTGAGCAGTTTAATCCCTGTTTGAAAATCCATATCCCCTCTTGTATAACTCCAAATCTAAAACTAGGAATTTTCCCCTTCCTAGATCTCCACCTAGTATTTTATAAAAATAAGTTGACATTTTTTGAGCACTTTGATTTTTCTGTTTTATTATTGCCTTATTTTCTCGTTATTATTTTGCGACGATAGATTGCGTTGCTGACGAAGGACTTGGACCAGAAGACTTTGAAGACCCAGAAGACCTCGTTGAGCCAGGCAAGCAGCCCTTTGACCATGTCTATGAAACCCTTTTTTTGCATGTCATATAGCACTTTATTAGTGTTGTTTCGAAATCATGATGAGAGGGTGACCACTTTGGTGGATTGCCCTTGTTACTTCCCCGTTGATACCTGCATTGTGCATGACCCTACCTTCTTATGAGGGTTATGCCCGTGGTGTAGATAGGATGCTAAGTAGTTGCTACGCAAAAATGGGCGGGAATCTGCATAATGATGAGGCAAAGTGTTTTCAAAGGACTTTTCGAAAACCTCATCGGGTGCCACTGATGCCCGAGGGAGATGATGAAATGGGTAACCACTTGATGACAAAGTGGTGTACCGAGGCAAGTGTGTGTTGTTTTCGAAAACGGATTGGTTTAAGTTGCGACCGTTATTCCAACCTCACATGCGCAACCACTCTACCCTTATATGGGAAAGGGCATTATTGATTACCTAGGCCGATACTAGCTTGGAGCCCGCATTACTAGTGACGGGAGAGTTGTTGGTGCGCTCTTTCGGGACAGGGTCGTGCCAGGTAGGGCGGCCATGACTGTTTTCACAGGGCACCGGATACACCGTGTGTCCCCTCTCGGATGTTACGATCTCGAGTGAGTGTCGTATGATGTACATCGTGAGGATACGGAACAACGAGTGGACTCCTTGTTAGTATCGTCTAGGGAAATATAGTGATCGGGTGCTTACCCCGGGTACTTGAGGTACCGCGGGTCGTGAATGACACGGAAGTTCCCCGGATCTAGTGGGTAAAGTGTGCAACCTCTGCAGAGCGTAAAACTATTCGAATAGCCGTGTCCACGGTCAAGGACAGTTGGGTAACCGCTCTTGGGCTACGTCCACTTGTTTCAACCAGTGTGTGTGCGTGGGAAGAACTACTCGGGTCAAGTCAGAGGACTTGACATGATAGAGTTGGGTCGGTGCCCACTCCTTTTATGATGATACCACTACTTGGGTCAAGTCAAAGGACTTGACATGATTGAGTTGGGTTGGTGCCCACTCTATCTATGTTGATATCTGTAACCTGTTCTTATGGTTACTTGAATTCTCCTGATGCATGTTTTACAAGCTATTGAACATGTCATTGCACTCAAAAACTAGCTTTCCGCAAAAATTTACCTATATCATGCATTGTTGTACCTTGAACCAAAACATGGGTTGCTAGCGAGTACATTCAAAGTACTCATTGGCTTGCCACTAGTTATTTAATTGGCCAGGCACGGAAGAGCATGAGTTCGAAGAAGAATTCTTTGAAGACGAACATGCGAACTAGGACGTTTCCCAGTCAGAATGCCTGTAGGGTTAAGGCAGATGGCATGGGTTCTACTTATCGATGAAGATTTCCGCTGCTTGTGTTTCATTTGATGTTCAGCCCTTAGGGCTTTATCTATGTAAGACTTGACCATAATGGTCGTAATTTGTGTAAGACGGTATGTATGGATGTAACACTCTTGCTATTCAGCTTCTGTGTGTTCAGTGAGCATTGATCTCTGGGATCACTGTACACGTGCATTATGTGATCACGACTTATGAGTCGAGGTCCCCACAGAGCTGGTATCAGAGCCATCCTGACTGTAGGAAGCCTTAGTTAGCATGGACGTTAGTTAGCTTGAGACCATCTAAACTCCTCTTCTTTTCTAAGCTCACCCAACCCAAGATATATCCCCTTACTAACCTCTCCCATTCAACCTTTGTAGATGGCTATCGTACCTGAAGACTTCCTGACCACAGGATTCCCCGTGCTTCTCGAGGATAGCCTCAAGAAGTGCCAGTACCACTGAGCCCCCATTTACACCTACCACGAGCATTGGATCAATGACACCAAGACGGAGTATCATGTGGAAGTGGTCGTGAAGGCCAATGACTCCCCAACAAGCTGGTTCTTTGAGGGACCCCAGATGGCAACACTAGTCCTTGTCATCGAGACGGCAACCCTCAAGGCACTCACCCGCCTCCGAGACCTTCTTCTAGAGATGGCAGACGAGCTGGCAACCCGTTTCTTGCCTTATCGGAGGGAAGGTGAGGATGAGAGCAGTGCCCCAGCTCCACCATTAGAAGAAGGACTTCCACTTCGATTCCAGACCTACTTCAGCCTTTGTGCCGATAGTTTGGCACAACGCTTGGCCTCAGAATCGATGGAACTCCGAAAGGAACTTCATGAGACCAAGGCACTTCTTCTTCAAGCACAAGGGAAGAAGGATAGGATCAAGAAGGAACGTGCTCCCCCTGGACAACCCGCAATCGCATACAGAGGTGGAAGACCCCCGAAGGATGGAGAACCACCACAGCAACACCGCATGAGTGCAAAGGAATACCGCAAGCTCTTCACACCTCCGGCAAAGCAACGCCGTGTTGAGCTCCTCCAGTCCCCCACCCCTCCAAGTGAAGAAGAAAGTCAGGACGCCGATGACGAGGAGGAAGACCCAGAAGAGCCAGGCTACGCGACCGAGCATTCCACAACTTAGGCATCATTTGCAGCCCGGATATGCCCGTTAGTAACCCCTGCGGTAGGATAGGTCATGTACCCCCCCTATGCGAAGTCGAGTCCTTGTAATGGTTCATATGAAACCATGTAGTATTGTGTTGTTTTCGATGTGTTTGATGGACGTCGTACTTTCCCTCGGGAACTTGTAAGCGACTACATCACCCATTTGGATTTTAATGAATGTGTTTTGGCCCTTTTGGCCCTTGCATGAAAATAGCTAGTGTCATACCAACCCCCTTACTAGGCATCCCATCTATATTGCTTCCCCATCTTTCCCAATCATGAGACCTTGACCGCTCCGACAGGATGCCTGTTGTAACTCGTACTGGTACCTCTACCCACCAGCCAGAAGCCGGAGAAGGAGCCAGTCAGGACCAAACCCAAGGACAAGCTCCACCACCGGCACCACCTCCAAGCATGGACATGGCTCGGCTTCTCCAAGCCTTCCGAGAGGAACGCCAAGCCAACACTGCAGCCCTCCAGATGAACGCTCAAGCTTTCAACCGCCAGCCGGCGGGAAACGGCAATGCATGTTCCACACTGGTGGAGTTCAAGAAGCATGCACCACCCACCTTCATCGAGACTGCTGAACCCCTGGATGCAGATGACTGGGTCCGCACCATTGAGGATTTGCTGGAATTAGTCGGATGCACTGAGGACCGTGAGAAGGTGGCTTATGCTGCTCACTGCCTCGGGGGAACAGCTAGAGCTTCGTGGGATGGATTCAAGGCCATGCATGCTGAGCAAAACATCACTTGGAGCAACTTCAAGGCAGAATTCCGCAAGGCCCACATTCCTTCCGGAATCATGGCCATCAAGAAGCGTGAGTTCCGAGCCCTGAAGCAAGGTAGCAACACTGTCAAGGAGTACCTGCAGAAGTTCAGTGTTCTCTCAAGGTATGCCCCTGAAGATGTCAGCACTAATGCTGCCAAAAGGGAACGCTTCATGGAAGGCCTTAACCAGACACTTCAGTACTCGCTTGTTGTGTGCGACTGCCCGACCTTTCCTGATTTGGTGAACATGGCACTCATGCTTGAGGACAAGCGACGCGCTTTAGATGACACCTGTAAGCGCAAGATGATCAGCAAGGGTAGCTCCAGCAACCAGAAGCCTCGCCCATGGCAGCCAGCCCCGGTCAAGCCAGCCTATCAGCAGCCAAGAGCTCCTGCACCCAGCACCAGCTATCCACCTCAGCAGTATGCCAACCCCAGGCCAGCTTACAACAACCCCAATAAAAATGCCGGCAAGAGCAGCAACCCCAATCAGGTCACTTGCTTCGGATGTGGTCAGGCAGGACACTACTCTAAGTATTGCCCCAACAAGAAGCCCGACGCACCGTGCCCCAATGTGCATAACCCAGGACAAGGCCGTGGAATGCCACCAAGGAACAAAGCTCCCCGCAACCTGCCCAACAACGGCAAGGGTCGCGTGAATCATGTCACTGCAGAAGAAGCCCAGGAAGACCCGGACGTCGTGCTGGGTACGTTCCTTGTCAATTCAACACCTGCAACTGTCTTTTTTGATTCTGGAGCCACGCATTCATTTGTCACCCAAAAGTTTGCATTAAAAAGTGGCATGACCCCTACACCCCTGAATAACCCCATGGTGGTACAAACCCCCGGAGCAGAGATGAGAGCCAAGATAGGATGTAAAGGAGTCGAGATTGTCATTAATGGGGTAGACTTCCAAGCAGACCTTATCATCTTAATATCGCAAGGCTTGGATGTGATCTTAGGAATGGATTGGCTCATCAAGCACCAAGGCTTGTTAGATTGTGCCAACCGGACTGTCACTGTGACCAATGGCCAAGGAGTCGAAGTTAGATATGCCTCCAACCCCTCCTCTGCTCAGGCCACCCAACTCAACTCTCTGTCAGAAGTTGGACTGGAGCAAGTGCCGGTAGTATGCGAGTACCTCGATGTCTTTCCTGATGAGCTACCGGGAATGCCTCCTGACCGAGACATTGAGTTCATCATCGAGCTCATACCCGGAACAGGACCCATCTATAAGAAGCCTTATAGAATGGGATCGGAAGAGTTAGCAGAATTGAAGAAGCAACTGGAAGAGTAGTTGAGGAAGGGATTTATCTGCCCTAGTGCCTCTCCTTGGGGATCACCTGTCCTGTTTGTGACAAAGAAGTACAGTACCATCTGCTTATGCATTGACTACCGCTCTCTCAATGAGGTTACAATCAAAAACAAGTATCCACTCCCCAAGATTGAAGATCTATTTGATCAACTCAATGGAGCCAGGGTGTTCTCCAAGATTGATCTCAGATCTGGGTACTACCAGCTGAAAATCAGACCCCAAGATATTCTGAAGACGGCATCTGTAACCAGATATGGCCTGTATGAGTGCACGGTCATGTCCTTTGGATTAACCAATGCCCCAGCTTACTTCATGTATCTCATGAATAAGGTCTTCATGGAATATTTGGACAAGTTTGTCGTTGTCTTCATTGATGACATTCTTGTCTTCTCAAAGACGAAAGAAGAGCACAAGCAACACTTGAGGATGGTCCTAGACAAGCTTCGAGAGCACCAACTGTATGCCAAGTTCAGCAAGTGCGAATTTTGGCTGCGCGAAGTTGGATTCTTGGGTCATGTTTTGACTGAAGAAGGATTGTCAGTTGATCCCACTAAGATTGAAGCCGTAACTGAATGGCAATCTCCAAGCAATGTGAAGGAAGTCAGAAGCTTCCTCAGACTCGCGGGGTATTACCGCAAGTTCGTTGAAGGATTCTCAAGCATTGCCCGACCCTTGAATCAGCTCTTGAAGAAGGACAAGAAGTTTGAATGGACGCCGAAGTGTGAAGAAAGCTTCCAGGAGCTGAAGAAGAGACTGACCACCGCCCCAGTTCTGGCCACACCAGATATACACAAGGAGTTTGTGATATATTGTGATGCGTCAAGAACCGGACTGGGAGGTGTTCTGATGCAAGAAGGCAGAGTCGTAGCTTACCTTTCAAGGCAGCTACGGCCTCATGAAGAGAACTATGCTACTCATGACCTTGAGTTGGCAGCTGTAGGTCATGCCCTGAAAACGTGGCGACATTACCTCCTAGGGAAGCTGTGTGAGATATACACGGATCACAAAAGTCTGAAGTATATTTTCACTCAAAAGGAATTGACCTTGAGGCAAAGAAGATGGCTAGAGTTGATCAAGGATTATGACCTCAGTGTTCAATACCACCCCGGGAAGGCCAATGTGGTAGCAGACGCATTAAGCAGGAAGGCTTGTTCCTTGAATGCTATGCTTAAAGAAAGGCTACCCGCCTTGTACGAAGAATTTGAAAGCTTCCGGTTGGGACTGGTTGCACCAGGATTCTTAGCCAACCTTGAAGTCAAGCATACCCTAATGGATGATATTAAGGAGGCTCAGAAGGGACACGAAAGTATTGAAGGCATCAGGAGGAAGATCAAGGCACGCAAGGCCCCAGGATTCTCAGAGGATGAGCAAGGAATTGTGTGGTTTGGGAATCGCATTTGCGTGCCCAAGAAGATTGAGCTCAAGAATTTGATCTTGCAAGAAGCTCATGACACCCCGTACTCCATCCACCCCGGAGGAACCAAGATGTACCAAGACCTAAAGGAAAGATTCTAGTGGCATGGCATGAAGAGGGAGATAGCCACTTTTGTCGCTAAATGTGACATATGCCAAAGGGTCAAAGCTGAGCATCAGCGACCCGCTGGATTGTTACAGCCTCTCAAGGTGCCTGAATGGAAATGGGATAAGATCGGAATGGACTTTATCACCCGTTTACCCAGGTCAAATAGGGGACATGACTCCATCTGGGTCATAGTCGACCATTTGACCAAAGTAGCCCATTTCATTCCTGTCAAAACAACTTACAAGGGAAATCAATTAGCCAGCCTCTACATCAACAGAATCATAAGCCTTCATGGCGTTCCCAAGGAGATTGTGTCAGACCGAGGAACCCAGTTTACCTCAAGATTCTAGAAGAAGTTCCAAGAGGCCATGGGGACCAAGTTATCTTTCAGCACTGATTTCCACCCGCAGACCGGAGGCCAGACAGGACGAGTGAATCAGATACTCGAAGACATGCTCCGAGCCTGTGTCTTAGCATATGGAGCTAAGTGGGAAGATTGCCTCCCTTTCACCGAGTTCTCCTACAACAACAGTTATCAGTCGAGCCTTCAGATGGCACCATTTGAGGTGTTGTATGGGCGCAAGTGCCGCACACCCCTCAATTGGTCAGAAACCGGAGAAGGACTAGTCTTTGGGCCCGATATCCTCCGTGAAGCAGAAGAGCAAGTCCAGTTTGTCAAAGAGCGTTTGAAGACTGCCAAGTCAAGGCAGAAGAGCTACGCTGACTCTCGTAGGAGGGACATGACCTTCCGAGTTGGAGACCATGTTTATCTCCGGGTCACACCTCTCAAGGGGACCCAGCGCTCCCATGTCAAAGGAAAGCTCGCCCCAAGATTCATCGGCCCCTTCAAGATCACTGACCGACGAGGAGAAGTGGCTTACCAATTGGAACTGCCACCTGAACTATCCGATGTGCACAATGTTTTCCACGTGTCACAACTCCGGAAGTGCCTGCAAGTTCCAGGCAAGCCTGATCTCTACAAGGACGTCAATCACCAAGCCATTGACCTTCAGCCCGATTTGACTTACCGCGAGAGGCCCATTTGCATTTTCGATGAGGCTGAGCGACGCACTCGAAGCCACATGATCAAGTACTTCAAGGTCCAGTGGAGCAACCACATTGAAGCAGAAGCAACCTGGGAACGCGAAGACTACCTTAGATCCAAGTTTCCATATCTCCTTAAAGCCTAGTTTAGGAATCTCGGGGACGAGATTCTTGTAAGGGGGGTAGGTCTGTCACACCCTGCATTTTGTAACATTTCATTTGCATCAATAAAGCATGAAATTTTGGACCAACAAAAACTTTTGCATTATTTGGCTTTTATTTGGAGTTGGTTTTCTCTTTGTGCTTTTCAAGTGCTCTTTGTAGTCAACACAACTCCAGCTTCTATACTTCATCTCCTTGCCCCAAACTTCTGCCCAATGATCATGCCATGTGTATAGTACAATATAGTATTTTCTTACAAAAAATAATTTGGCCAAAAAGTATTTTCAAAAATTAGTTTTCCAAAACCCCTTAAATTGAGATTTGCACTGCAAGTACTTGATTTGAGGTGTGAAAAATCTTTCCAAAAATTTATTTGAAACCTATTAGATATAGGACTCCCATAAACCACAAAAATATAATTTTAAAAGTTATTTTCCTATTTTATTTAAAAGCTTTTTCTTAAGGCCAGAAATGGTCTTTAATAGGGAAAAATTATTTCAATGTTTCAAAATATTTGAGAAAATTTAGGGAAACTCAGTGGACATATATTTTCCATAAATAAGAGTTTCAACACATGGTCATGTTCAAAATATTGGACAAAACCTCCCAAAACCATTTCTGCCCATTTCAAGGATTTGAAATATTTCTAAAGGAAATATTCCCCAAAAATTCCAAGAAAATTCTAGCATGTCACCTATGACATGTTTGATGATCTTGCCAAGTATCATGTCATGGAGAATAGTGTAACCCCATGAAATCCCCCCCAAAACCCTTCCTGTTCAGAACCCAATTTGAACAACTCTACACTACCAACTTTCTCTCCTTGACTCCATCTTTTGTGAGCATGTGCAAATCCCCAAATGAGGCCACTACACCAAGTGGTGCATCATGGAGAAGTGATTTGCTCAACTAGATCTTCATAAGTCCATTTCTGCTAATTTCTAGGGTTTGCCAAAGTTGCATTGGCCACTTTGCCCAAATGAGCTCAAATTTGGTGGAGCACCCTAATTATATGTGTCATTCCATCCTGTAAATTCTCATGGAAATTGGAGCTCATTTGCTTGCCCAAAACATAATCAAACACCTTCTGACATTTTGCAAAATCCACTGTTTTGACCCCTTCCACTATTCTTGGAGA
Organism: Triticum monococcum; assembly: GCA_034509565.1. Taxonomy (NCBI): domain Eukaryota; kingdom Viridiplantae; phylum Streptophyta; class Magnoliopsida; order Poales; family Poaceae; genus Triticum; species Triticum monococcum. The sequence goes on from CM067842.1 coordinate 282,728,952, forward strand.
GCTCAAATCTTTACCAGAGCCCCTTATAGTCATAATCTAACTCCAGCAAGCTTTGCTAGCCCAAACTCAATTACAGGGGGGCTGGAAACCTCTCTTTCTCTCTCTGGACAGCCCCTGTACCACTCTTCCTCACCTCCCTCCTCACCCCAGTGGCCATCCATGGCATCCAATGCCCCTCCCCTTTCTTTACTCCCCCCTAGACCTGCTAGACACCAATGGGCGCGCTCACCTTCCATAAGAAATGGCATGCCGGCCATATGGGCGCTTTGGAGCGCGCTACAGTACGCCCCCGCACTGTAGCCGCCCCCAGCCAGGCACATCCGACCACCTCGGCTCTCCCCCTCGTGTCCCCCGAGGTCGCCTCGACGTCCGCAGCACGCCACCCTGCCGCCCCCCTCCTCTCTCCTCCTCCCCGCGCCTCCGCGCTAGCGAACAGGGGCCGCCCGAGCGCGCCAACGGCGCGACACGCGCGCGCGCTGCCCTGACGCTTCCCCCGCTCCTTCTCTCTCTCCCTCTGGGCGTAGACAACCCCCACCAACACCCCAGATACCCTGCCAGCTCCTCCCGAGCCCTACAGCGACGAGCACGAGCTCGCCGGCGCACGGGTCCACGGTGAGCCGTGGCTCGCCTACTTAAGGGCCTCCCTGAGCCCCTCTTTCCTCATCACTCCCTCTCTCACTCCCCTAATCACCCCCCTGCGCCACTCACCCCTCTCCAGGAGCACCCGAGCTCGAGATCGAGCTCGAGCTCCGCCGCCTCGGGTCGCCGTCGATCCCACGGTACAGGCGTCCCCCGCTCCTCCCTTGCCTCGATCTGGAGCCCTTGCACCCCAAAGACTGTTTCCCCTCTCCCCCCGCCTCGTTTGCAGCCGGAAACGGCGGGAGACGACGACGCCCGAAGCTCCTCCGCCGCAAGACCTCGTCGCCGGCGAACCAGGCAGCTCCGGTGACGCCCGCCACCTCCACCCGAACGGCGACACGACGAGGAGCCCAGCCGTGCCCTCGCCTGACCTCACCGTGCCCGGGAACGTCGCCGGTGAGCTCGCCGCCCCTCTGGCCTAGGGTTGACGACGACGGCCGTGGGGCCCGTTAGTCAGCCTCACATACTGACGAGTGGGCCCCACCCGTCAGGTTCGAATGCACACGCGCGCGCACCGGTTTGCTGCATCGGCTGAAGGCGTACTTTGCCTTTACGCCTTCGACGTGGCAGCCTGCGCGGGCTGGATTCCCTCTGGGCCTGCTGCACTGTGGCCTTTCTGGCCCAGTGGCACAGTGCCACTTTTCTTTTTCCTTTTTCTTCTCTCTTGTAAAAATTCCACAGGATAAAATATTTGTCCAAATGGAATAATTCCAACTCCTAAAATCTTAGAAAAAATCCCACCTATTTAATGGTGCCTCTTTCATTCAAATCCAACCAACTTTTATGTACTGTTCAAATTTAAATTCAAATTTGAGCAGTTTAATCCCTGTTTGAAAATCCATATCCCCTCTTATATAACTCCAAATCTAAAACTAGGAATTTTCCCCTTCCCAGATCTCCACCAGGTATTTTATAAAAATAAGTTGACATTTTTTGAGCACTTTGATTTTTCTGTTTTATTATTGCCTTATTTTCTCGTTATTATTTTGCGACGATAGATTGCGTTGCTGACGAAGGAGTTGGACCAGAAGACTTCGAAGACCCAGAAGACCTCGTTGAGCCAGCCAAGCAGCCCTTTGACCATGTCTATGAAACCCTTTTTTTGCATGTCATATAGCACTTTATTAGTGTTGTTTCGGAATCATGATGAGAGGGTGACCACTTTGGTGGATTGCCCTTGTTACTTCCCCGTTGATACCTGCATTGTGCATGACCCTACCTTCTTATAAGGGTTATGCCGCTGGTGTAGATAGGATGCTAAGTAGTTGCTACGCAAAAATGGGCGGGAATCTGCATAATGATGAGGCAAAGTGTTTTCAAAGGACTTTTCGAAAACCCCGTCGGGTGCCACTTATGCCCGAGGGAGATGATGAAATGGGTAACCACTTGATGACGAAGTGGTGTACCGAGGCAAGTGTGTGTTGTTTTCGAAAACGGATTGGTTTAAGTTGCGACCGTTATTCCAACCTCACATGCGCAACCACTCTACCCTTATATGGGAAAGGGCATTATTGATTACCTAGGCCGATACTAGCTTGGAGCCCGCATTACTAGTGACGGGAGAGTTGTTGGTGCGCTCTCTCGGGACGGGGTCGTGCCAGGTAGGGCGGCCATGACTGTTTTCACAGGGCACCGGATACACCTTTGTGTCCCCTCTCGAATGTTACGATCTCGAGTGAGTCTCGTATGATGTACATCGTGAGGATACGGAACAACGAGTGGACTCCTTGATAGTGTCGTCTAGGGAAAGATAGTGATCGGGTGCTTACCCTGGGTACTTGAGGTACCGCGGGTCGTGAATGACACGGAAGTTTCCCGGATCTAGTGGGTAAAGTGTGCAACCTCTGCAGAGCGTAAAACTATTCGAATAGCCGTGTCCACGGTCAAGGACAGTTGGCTAACCGCTCTTGGGCTACGTCCACTTGTTTCAACTAGTGTGTGTGCGTGGGAAGAACTACTCGGGTCAAGTCAGAGGACTTGACATGATAGAGTTGGGTCGGTGCCCACTCCTTTTATGATGATACCACTACTTGGGTCAAGTCAAAGGACTTGACATGATTGAGTTGGGTTGGTGCCCACTCTATCTATGTTGATATCTGTAACCTGTTCTTATGGTTACTTGAATTCTCCTGATGCATGTTTTACAAGCTGTTGAACATGTCATTGCACTCAAAAACTAGCTTTCCGCAAAAAATTACCTATATCATGCATTGTTGTACCTTGAACCGAAACATGGGTTGCTTGCGAGTACATTCAAAGTACTCATTGGCTTTCCACTGGTTATTTAATTGGCCAGGCACGGAAGAGCAGGAGTTCGAAGAAGAATTCTTTGAAGACGAACATGCGAACTAGGACGTTTCCCAGTCAGAATGCCTGTAGGGTTAAGGCAGATGGCATGGGTTCTACTTATCGATGAAGATTTCCGCTGCTTGTGTTTCATTTGATGTTCAGCCCTTAGGGCTTTATCTATGTAAGACTTGACCATAATGGTCGTAATTTGTGTAAGGGGTTCCCATTATAACCCAACCGCGTAAGGAACGCAAAATCAGGGAACATAACACCGGTATGACGGAAACTAGGGCGGCAAGAGTGGGACAACACGGCAGGCATAAGGCCAACCCTTCCACCCTTTACCAAGTATATAGATGCATTAATTAAAATAATAGATATTGTCATATCCCAACATATCCATGTTCCAACATGGAACAAACTTCATGTTCACCTGCAACTAGTAACGCTATAAGAGGGGCTGAGCAAAAGCGGTAACATAGCCAAACAACAGTTTGCTAGGAAAGGTGGGTTAGAGGCTTGACCTGGCAAAATGGGATGCATGATATAGCAAGTGGTAGGTATCGCAGCATAGCAAATGAGCGAGCAACCAGCAAGCAAAGATAGAAGTGATTTCGAGGGTATGGTCATCTTGCCTGCAAAGTACTCCGAGTTAATGAAAGCTTGATCCTCGTAAGCATACTCAATGGGTTCCTCGATCACGTACTCGTCTCCCAGCTCTACCCAAGGCAAGAACACAAGCAAAGGAAACAACAATCAACCACGGTGCAATGCGCAAGCAACATGATGCAAAACATGGCATGATAAGCGGGATGTTATATGCAATGCATATGCATGACCCGGAGGGAAAAGATTGAACTAGGCCTCAACTTGGCAAACCAAGTGTTCCGCTGGAAATATGAGTTGATTTCGGTCGAAATCGATATAAAGATCACCGGAATCGGATGCACGGTTTGCAAATGGCAAGCAAAACAATAATGGCACAATTCTGTGATTAACAGCACGATGCCAACTAGAATGCAACAAGAAACTAAGCTAGTGCACTCCAACATAGCAACAAAGCACATGGCAGTGATCTACTCAAGATGCTTGACAAAAGATGAACACTGAGCTACAGCTAAATCATACAAGAGCGGGTTCAAACAAGCATGGAAAAGTGCAAAATATATCAGCTTCGTAGACTTAGTGAAACTACTAACATGCCAGGAAGTAACATTAGGAAGCAAAGTTTAGAGCAAGATAACAACATGCTACAAGATCAGAACATAGCAATACAAGGCACGGAATGAATCTACTCAAAGCATATAACAAAAGTCCCTTGCTGACCATAAGCCAAAAGGGCACACAAGATATGATGGCGCCCATGTAAACGTAGCAAGTATCGTTAACAGATTCAGACTTTGCAGAAAAACTAGGCATGGCATAAATAGAATTATGAAGGCATCTTTGCGAGCTTGATTCACTCACCACAAGGCATTGCATGAAAAGCTAAGCATGGCAATAGAAATAAGGTATGTTCATGAAGCTAACCATGGCAAGAACAATCTCATAGCATGGATGGATCAACTACAACAACCTTGGCACAATTGATTAACACGTAAACAATCTGCCAGGAACATTTTATAGCAAAAGTAGAGCAAGATTGAGTTATGCTAGGGCACTCCATAAATGAAAAAAGGGAAATGGATGGATAGAGCATAACCCTATGTCCAAATAATCCTTACCGAACATACTCAAAAGAAGCATGGATCTCACTGTAGCAACATGAATACATGGCATAAAAATAATAGCAGGGAAATGACTTGGTGAAATTCAAGTCTCTGAAATCAGCAATATCACGAGAGCTACTTTGCATGCTTGTGCTAGTCACCACATTGATCACAAAAATACATGGCATACACCCCTGTAAAGATGGTATGGCATAGCCCAAAACACATGTAGAGCTCATGCCCATATGCAGCACATAGTAAATGTGGCAAAAATGACAAATTCTCATACTCTGCTAAGAATTAGGAACTAACATTTTATAGCACTCTTGCATCCATGATTTGGGCATCAATATGGACTCAAACAAGCATGGCACAATGGAACAAAATGAAGAGCACAACCTGATGAACATTTTGATATACCGTGCATGCAAAACGGAGCTACGGATGAGGAGTTATCGCATGTATAACAGAGCAATACAACATCATAGATCTGGGACTTAGTGGAAAAATTCGACCTCGGGGGGGGGGGGGAGAAACTGGATCTCGCGGAGCGGGATGGAGCGGCCGTTTGGATTGGGGAACGCGGTCGTCCCGTGATGAGGGGATCCTTCCGCAGGGTCGAGGATGACCGGGGCAGCGGCGGTGCGTCGACTCGTCGGCGAGGTCGAAGGAGGCAGGGTAGTCGATGGAGAGGCGGGCCCGGACCAGATCGGATTGGATCCCTCCGGTGGGGAGGCATATCGGCGGCGGGGCGAGGTCCGGCGGGCGGCAGTGGCGCGCGTGGCATGCGGCGGTGGGGTGGGCCGGGCGGCGAGGCAGAGCAGCGGGCGGCTCCACGGGCGAGGTGGCGGCGGGATCTGGGCCCGCGCGGGCCGACGACGGGCTCCGTGGGCCATGGCGGCTGGAGGCTCCGGCGGGACACGTGGCGGCCCCTGAGTGGGCGCGGGAGGTGGCAGACGTGTCCGGCCGCCGGGCGGACATGTCCGGCGGCACGGGGAAGATGGATCTAGGGTTTCATCCGCGAAATTTTCGGAGGGGGACACATATATATAGGTAGAGGGAGGTAGGAATGTCCAAATGAGGTGTGGTTTTCGGCCACGCGATCGTGATCGAATGACTGAGGAGATGAAGGGGGTTTGGATGGGTTATTCGTCCACTTTGGTGGGTGTTGGGGTCCAACACACACGAGGCCTTTATGGTTCCCCGGTTAACCGTTGGAGTATCAAACGGACTCCAAATGGCACGAAACTTGACAGGCGGTTTACCGGTGGTGTTCCAAGGCCGCTTGGCAAATCTCGGTCCATTCCGAGATTGTTTAACAGCCGCTCACGGAAAAAGTCAAAAGGGGGCGCCGGAAGACGTAGGAGTTTCGGAATGCAAAACGGACAACGGGGAAAATGCTCGGATGAATGAGACGAACACGTATGCAAATGAGATGCACATGATGACAAGATATGAAATGCATGACATGAACAAAATTCAAAACAAAGACAAGAACCCAACCACGAATCTCATAACTTGAAGCCGGAAATGGCAAGAGTTGGAGTACAAATATGGTAAGTTACATCCGGGGTGTTACATATGATCCTAGAGGTTTTGAGGCCTAATGGAGCACAAACTAATATAGTTGCTTTGTAACTCACTTTATGGGTCCAGAATCAAGATTTGGATGATGCACTCACATGGAGTAACCACTTGAGGTAAAACTTCCATACCAATTGGTTTTACCAAAATGGTACTTCCTTCACAACTATTCCCTCTGTCCAGAATCTTGCAAAAAATATAAAGAAATATTGGCTTTACTAATTGATGCCAAATTTGGTGGAGAGAAGTTATTTGGGTAGGAGAATGCTCTGGTAAATTTTTAGGCAAAATGAAGCAACATAAAATATACTTGCTTTGCAACCTGAAAATATTAACAGAATCAAAGATTTGATGTTGTGCTCACATAGATGATTGGGTGGGGCTGAATTTTGGAGGAGAGGAATGATATGAGCACAAGAAGAAGTGTGAAAAATTGCAACTTATTTGGATAAACCTAGCTAGCACTTCCTTCACATATGCTTCCCTCAGACAGGAACTTTGAAAAATCACTGAGGAAGTTTGGCTAGGGAAATAATGTTAAATTTTGGCAGAAGTCTATTATATGGATGATATATCATGCCCAAAAAGTTTGGGGAAAATGGGCAAAGATAAATAGCACTTGCTTCACAATGTGCCATTTAGGACAGAATAGGAAATTAATTTATTGAGCATGATGGAAAATATGGCCAATGAAATATTTTCCCATATTTGATGAACATATTTCCCAAACAATTTATAAGAATTATTTGGGGATTTTTGGATGGAAAGAAATATAGGTTGCTTCACAACCTAGCGCAGATAGGGTTATTGTTTTAATAGGAAAAGGAATTTTCCCTTGAAAATAAATTAGGGTTTGGTCAAGCAGTGGAGTGACATGATCTTGGCATGGTTTTTAGGATGATGAGCCACTTGGGAGAGGAAATGAAGTTGATTTCCCAGGTGACAAGGCCATAGAACCACTCCAAAAAGGAAAACAAAGGAAAACCAATTAAATCAAAAGAAAAAGGAAAGGGCCAAAATCCAGGCTGTTACAACTCTTATCCCCTTAAAGAAATCTCATCCTCGAGATTTAGTTGCTCAGGGAACAAGTATGTCTTGAGGACACAATTTCCAACTCGGGTATCCTTTTTCCTTTATTTATTGTTCCCACAATAATCTTAGATGATTTGATTATCTTTGCTCGGGGTGGTTTGCTTCACCTTTCCCCAAATCCTGATAGGTCTTTGCTCATATATCAATTTATTTTTACTGATGTTGATTCTCCATACCTGTGGTGATATCCAATGGATCTGAGCATAAATTTCCTTTTGTCATGAAAACCTCAATACTTTTGTCATGGGGTTGCTTCAAATAAATGCATGCCTTCTGGTTTCAGTAAATGCTGAGAATTAAACATGGCCACCTTCTGACGGGATCTGACTGCTCAAAGGTGGTACTGAGTCATCCTGATTTATTTCCTTTGGCTCGAGCATGTCATATGTACCAAATATCTGACTGCCTTTTGTCAGGAGCAATATAACGGTGTATGGAGTTATAGCCGTGTCATTCCTCACATATTTACATGTTGAGACTGGCCTGACAGGGGCTAACGGACAATTGATTTTTCCTGATAGACTGACCGTGTACTTGATTCCGTTGGTGAGTCTACCGGGTCTAAGCCGATTGTTCTGCTTTTGAATTTCTCGTTTTGTCGGTATATCCATTTGGATTTTCCATATTAAACATTCCAAGCGGGTCAGCGCGATATGAGATCCTTGTAAAACAGAGTAGGCCTCTGAGGGTATGCTTTTGTGGATCCATAGGGAATTATGGGCTCTAACTGATTTGGGTATTCGGACCCTGATGGTCATGCAAAAATCATCTTACCCTTGTTGTCAATCTCACCCTATAACAGTCATGATTTTCTTTGTGAGGATACCTTACTAGAATAACTTGGCCACACCTGTCCTTGATTCTTCGTATGACCTGGGACATAATTAGTGCAATATTGGTGAAATTATTCCTTTGCGCCTGTTTTCTGACCTGAGTCTGCACAAATATGACATATGTTTGGAGCTTGTAGGTGTACAGAGCTCATTGCGGAGTCCAATCATACAAGAAGGTGACAAGGCTTCATGATATCACCTTGTATGGCGCGGGAATAATGAGCTTGATGACCATTGTCAAGACTGTGGATTCTGTGGTGTCATCCCCAGATATTGTCGATCCTTGTAATTCATGATATGTATCTTTGCCCATTTACCTTTGCCTGACTCGTGAGGTTGTGGGATCTGTACCTTTCTTAGGTATATCTGCTTGATCAATGTTGTATCTCGTATGAGTGACGGATCTGACTGGGGATACATGCTCACCATGTGTGTACGAAGAATATGCCACCGAACACTCGATCCTTGCGGTAGGCATATGTTTTGACTGCATTGTATCTCTGACAGAGTTATTGCAAATCTAATCCTTGCGCTTCAAAGAAAAGCCATTTATGTAGCTTGCCGATGAAGGCTCATTAGCTTCTGCTCAAACCTTTTGTCTGGGTATCATGTCGAAGAAGCCTCGATAGCCTACACGCGAAGTTTGACATGAGTAGTGTGCAGGAGAAGCCTGAGTTCCGTACTTGAGAAGCTTCTCCTCAGTTTTGCTTGTTGAGAAAAATTCATTTCCGTCCTGTCAGAAGCTTTTACCTAGGTATCTTGTTGAGAAAGACCGGGTATCTTGGACTGGACATTGTTCACATATTATGCTAAGGAAAATTGAGGAACCTTGCATCATAAATTTCTTCGATAACGTGTGGAACAAGACTGAGTACATCCAAAGCTGCATACTAATATGCAGACTGCAATCTACACACACGTCCATAATATTTTGTGTCTGATTATTTGGATGCAAAAATTTGTTTGATTGTCTTCCTTGAGCATATCACATGCTGACTTTATTTCGGATGATCATATATTTCAAACATCATGCATTGCTGAGCCAAAATTTTGTATATGCTCCATATAAGATAATATACCATTGATCTTGTACCTGGCTTGTCTTGCTGCCGACTTGACTATTACTATTGTGTGTATTTTCTACTGATGTAGACTTGAGTTATCAGTACTGTGGTGAAGAGTGCACAATAATGCAAAATTTATTATCAGCCTCAAAATCATATATTCCCTGTTTTACCCAGTTGGATGAGAATTCCATTCTGTTTAGCTGAGTTTCCAAATATTTAAACTCCTTGCTTAAGAAAACTCAACTAAAGAAAAGGACACAACATCAATCAATTCACACACAACCAATGTCACATATTACTGTTAGTCACACAATATGCATGCCTACTTAAGCACACAAATCTAGCGGGATCTCCGGTTCTACGATCTAGCATGCTGTGACGATGTGCACGAGGACGAATAAAGGTGTGGAAGAATTGGTGTAAACAGCGCTACACCAAGGGCTAGCTTAGCCAGGTAGCATCCTGGACTAGCTCGGACGCGAGGACGTACTTGGTAACCATGTAGCAGAACAGGAATATCGCGACCATATTATTGTCAAGCGGACGGATAGGATAGCAGGGAAAACTGAGGCTGCTGACAGTGCCCTTTCTTGATAAGTCAGATCATTAAGGGTTGCCAACATGACAAAATAAAAGAGCGATTCGGGATAGAAGCATGTTCATCACCGAAACGATAGGCAGGGCTGAAAGGAGGATATCGGCGAGATACCTAAGCACCATTTTTGCAAACCATGTTAGGATCACTTGGCATCACTCTACTGGGACAGAAATGATGCCAAACACTGAAGAACGAGTAAGAAAAGAAAACTGAAGAAATGCAAAGGCTGAGCTATAGTGGATCCGAACCAATGCCATCTACACTCACCAAATAAATCGTCAGCGGCAAATAAGGCTATATGCATGTTATGCACAAACAAATGCAGCAACCAAATGCAACAAACATGGTAGACTCAATACTACCGATTACTACCGGTTTCTACCACTCACGCTGACTAGGGCATCCTACAGCCAGACCTGCTCTGATACCAAGCCTATGGCATGCTGGCTCAGAGAACTGGAACGCCCCGTATTCCAGCCCAGAGATCGAGGAGAAGTCTCTGGAATACGGCACTGCTTGACATAGAACAAATCAGCTCTTATTACAAGGATAATAATACAAGGGTCTGATGTTTCAAAGAAGCACATTAGCAGGGCGACACTACGCCTGCAATACTACACTTGCTCTATTCTAGCAGCAGAACAACTTGTAGCAGCGGAACAACGACGAAGGTAGTGAACTCCACTCCACAGGGACTCTGGCTGGGACACGATCTAGCTCGCACGCACGGCAAGCTTGACAAGCAATCAAGCAATCATGGCATCACCTACAATCTGGCATGACACGCCAGGTCAGTACATTGAATGTAATTGCAAGCCCACAACAACCATAAACATCAAGGCAAGACAATAATATAGCATTTAAAAGGTTAATTAAATTAACAACTATTATTATGAAGCAACTACTAGCATGGTATGAAACTAATACAATACTGATAAATCACCATCTCAGATCTCCATAACCATATCACTCTTGGCTAACCGGCCAAGCAATATACCATCTCGATCACCTCGTGATCCAAACCAAACGGTGATCACTACCACGACCAACACTTGGTCTCAAACGTTATCATCAAAATCCTGCCAATCTGTATGGCTCAAAATATCCACATATAAATCACCTATAAGTCATTCCGTCATGTGAGTGTTGATCGAATGGCGTGACCTAGTATGAACCCATGCCCATGACCAAGGATGCGGCTATTGTTAGATTTAAATACACTATGCAGAGGTAGCACACTGTACCCACACCACGGAACCCATGGCCTCGCACTCCCATTCGGGTGGACCAATGGCGTTCCGACAAAACCAATCTATTGCCATGACACTCTCCCGGCAACTCCGACTCACTCTCCACTGGGCTAGTCTTGGGTGGCCCCGTGTCTACCAAAGACACAACAGCCACCATCGTGGCCAAAACAATAAACGGTCCCACACAGGGACAACCCGGGTACAACAACAACAACGGGCACACAAGGTTATGTCTGCTTACCGGGGCATGGTACCGCATGCCATAAGCTTCCCTAATTGGAGGCACCAGCGAGAGGCACGGCAATAGACCGCACTAGGGCCTTCCCATAAATGCAAATGTGGTTACACTAGAGAAAAGCCAATTCGGTGGTGCCTGACCAACTTAATGACGGAATTTATCCCCAAAAGTATAATTGTGATAACTGATATTTCGATATCAACTATCAAACTATAATCCATGTCATAGCAAAATCCAACAAATAATCCAAGCCTAACATCATCACGTCAAAATACTCCAAGGGTAGCACATCACTACTGTCATGATGAATCCGAAAACAATAATCCTACTACTCCAATAACAAGAACAAAGCTATACGACTAAGATCCACATGTAAACATCATTTCCGAAAATAATACTCCAAGCAACAGAACATCAACTAGCATCATGAAAATAATCATACTAACCACTAATAATCCAAAAGGCAGCATGATATTCAAAGTAATACTCTAAAATATAATTAACAGATACCATCATGAAAATAATCCTAATAGCCACTAAGAATCCAAAGGCACATGTCATCCAAAGTAATACTCCAAACTAATATCAGATACGATCATGGAAATAATCCTAATAGCCAATAGGAATTCAAAGGCACATGTCATCCAAAGTAATACTCCAAAATAATGCCACATACCATCATGAAAATTATACTAATAGGCACTAGGAATCCAAAGGCACATGTCATCCACATAATCATAAAAATAAAAGCCTAAATCTCCAAGCAATATCATGGCAATATCAAGATGAAATCAATACTCCAGGAAATGCCATGAATAGATCACACATAGCTAAAGCAATATTTTAAACAAGTTTAAATGAATAAATCATGTCACTACATTACAATCATGCAAATGGAGGGTGTGGCTTGCCTGGGGTGGAAGAAATCTCCGAGAAGAGGTGCGAGAAGCTCGCGGAAAGAGTCGCCGGAAAAACGTTCTCTCTCGCAAGGGTTGAATAACAGCAAGGGAAAAATGGTCATTTTCAGAATGTCAAAACATGGTGAAAATTACTCTATCGGAACGGGCTCGACGAAATGAAGAAGTGGGCTTTGGATTCACCTCATTTGAAGTTGTGGGTAAAAAGATATGAGTTGATATAGATCAGGGACCTTTCTGCAAAAATATCATCACAAACAAGTCCCTGAGTGGATACGGCAGAAGCGGGTTTTGAGGAAATACGGTTTCCGGAGAGGAAGACGCATTTACAACCGAATAAGAAGTGAATAAGCTTTCGGTCGGGGAAAACGTACTTTGTTGTTTCCTCCTCCACTTAAGTGATGTGGCGGTGGCGGGACTTGCGCTGGGCGGCTGACGAGGGGGTCCCACTCCTTTCTATCTCCTCTCGCTCCTTCTTCTCGCTTGCGCCCGACGGAAGCAGAGAGGGGTGAAGCAGAGGCGCGTCTGGGCTTGGACGGCGATGGGCTCATCGGCTCCGGCTAGCTTCGCCCAAGGGGAGGCAATCGGCGAACATGGCGAGGTCCACCGCATCCATCCAGAGGGGAGAAGAGCACCGGGGAGGAGAGGAGGGGCGGCACTGCACGGGGAACAGAGAGCTTGGTAGCGGCGGTTGATCTTGGGGCACGCACCCAAGGTGGCTCTGGCGGTGGGGCGAGGACACGGGGAGGATCACCGGGGTTTGGGTGAGCCTATGGTCAGGTCAGGAGGGAGGGGGAGGCTCGGACTGAAGCTAATTTAGGAGGATGGCCGCGGCAGCCATGGCGGTCAGTAGAGGCGAGGAGAGCCTCTCGAGCTCGCTTGACAGGCTGGGGAAGGGTAGCGAAGTGAGGAGAGGTTGTTGGTCTGCTCGAACAGCTCGGAGAAGGCCTATATATAGGCGGGCGAGAGGGATGGGCTCGGGTGCCGCCGGGCATGTTCGGCCGAGGCTTTGGCAATGGCCAGCGAGCACGGGAGGGCAGGGGAACATGACGAGCTATTGATTCAGAGCTCATGGAGGGGTAGACAACGCCGAGGAGCACAGGAAGTAGCCGAGCACCATTAAAACATGTCGGGGCACTATGCTCCCGTTGGCGAGCATCAGCGAGCGTCGGTGAGAAAGCTGTCGGAGGGGGAGAGGGGTCCAGCGGATCGGCGATGACACGAGCTATCTGCCATACACGCTCACGCGCGCGAAGACGACGAGAGGGGGAGGGGGTCTAGCGCAAACAGCCAGTGGACGCGGCCAGTGCAAACATAGCGCGTGCACAGGCACGCCATTGTCGTGGTCACCGCGTGCACTGGCATGTAGCGGGGGAGAGGGGCTGGAACGGGTTGTCTAGTGTGTATTCTATCCAGTGGATGTCTCAACTACGGTGGTAGATCAGTGAAAAGTGATAGGGTTAAATGGTAATCACCATCTGAAGTTTACTGTAGTAAACCTTTGTGAGCACTGGTGATCAACAGGGATTTCACTGGCGCCAAAGAGTTTGTCTGGGGTGATTAACTAAAGAAGAACTATGATCCTGGAGGTTTCGAGGCCTAATGGAGCACAAACTAATATAGTTGCTTTGTAACTCACATTATGTGTCCAGAATCAAGATTTGGATGATGCACTCACATGGAGTAACCACATGAGGTAAAACTTGGCAGGGCTTAGTGATTTGGCTAGATAAAGGTGCTGTAAAAATTTCATACCAATTGGTTTTACCAAAATGGTACTTCCTTCACAGCTATTCCCTCTGTCCACAATATTACAAAAATTCTAAAGAAATATTGGCTTTAATAATTGATGCCAAATTTGGTGGAGATAAGTTATTTGGGTTGGATAATTCTCTGGTAAATTTTCAGGCAAAATGAAGCAATATAAAATATACTTTCTTCACAACCTTAAAATATTGATAAAATCAAAGATTTGATGTTGTGCTCACATAGACGATTGGGTGGGGCTGAATTTTGGAGGTGAGCAATGATATGAGCACAAGAAGTGTGCAAAATTGCAACTTATTTGGATAAACCTAGCAAGCACTTCCTTCACAAATGCTTCCCCTCAGACAGGAACTTTGAAAAATCACTGAGGAAGTTTGGCTAGGAAAATTAAGTTGAATTTTGGCACAAGTCTATTATTTGGATGATGTATCATGCCCAAAATGTTTGGGGGCAAATGAGCAAAGATAAATAGCACTTGCTTCACAACGTGCCATTTACGACAGATTTGGAAATGAATATATTGAGCATGATGGGAAAATATGGCCAATGAAATATTTTGCCATATTTGATGAAGATATGACCCAAAAAAATTATAAGAATTATTTGGGGATTTTTGGATGGACAGAAATATAGGTTGCTTCACAACCTAGGGCAGATAGGGTTATTCCTTTAATAGGAAAAGGAATTTTCCCTAGAAAAGAAATTAGGGTTTGGTCAAGCAGTGGAGTGACATGATCTTGGAAAGGTTTTTACGATGATGAGCCACTCGGGGCAGGAAATGATTCTGATTTCCTTGGTGACATGGCCACAGAACCACTCCAAAAAGAAAACCAGAGCAAAAACCAATTAAATCAAAAGAAAAAGACAAGGGCCAAAATCCAGGTTGTTACACCCTGCTAGACAGATAGCAAGGCACACATTAGGTCTGGTACACAACATTGCATACATGATAGGGACTATGGCTGAAGCATAGGGAACATTTCTCAATTTTTCTCTATCTTCTACAGTGGCCGGGCATTGAGTCTGACTCTACTTCACACCTGGTAGCATAGGCAAGAACCCTTTCTTTGCTTGATCCATTTTGAAATTCTTAAAAACTTTATCAAGGTATGTGCTTTGTGAAAGTCCAATTAAGCATCTTGATCTATCTCTATAGATCTTGAGGCCACATATAATATCAAAAATGCTACAGAGCTCCCACTCACTTTCTTGTAAATACAGGCTTCTCCAGAAGTATGTATAAAACCATATGCTTTGATCACACTATCAAAGCGTATATTCCAACTCCGAGAGGCTTCCACCAGTCCATAAATGGATCGCTGGAGCTTGCACACTTTGTTAGCAACTTTTGGATCGACAAAACCTTTTGGTTGCATCATATACAACTCTTCTTTAAGATATCCATTAAGGAAAGCAGTTTTGACTTCCATTTGCCAAATTTCATAATCATAAAATGCAGCAACTGCTAACATGATTCGGACGGACTTAAGCATCACTACGGGTGAGAAGGTCTCATCGTAGTCAACTCCTTGAACTTGTCGACAACCTTTCGCAACAAGTCGAGCTTTGTAGACAGTAACATTACCATCAGCGCCAGTCTTCTTCTTGAAGATCCATTTATTCTCTATGGCTTGCCGATCATCGGGCAAGTCAACCAAAGTCCATACTTTGTTCTCATACATGGATCCCATCTCAGATTTCATGGCCTCAAGCCATTTTGCGGAATCTGGACTGATCATCGCTTCCTCATAGTTCGTAGGTTCATCATGGTCAAGTAACATGACTTCCAGAACAGGATTATCATACCACTCTGGTGCGGATCTTATTCTGGTTAACCTACGAGGTTCGGTAGTAACTTGATCAGAAGTTTCATGATCATCATCATTAGCTTCCTCACTTACTGGTATAGGAATTACAAGAACTGATTTCAGTGATGAACTAATTTCCACTAAGGGAGAAGGTACAATTACCTCGTCAAGTTCTAATTTCCTCCCACTCACTTCTTTCGAGAGAAACTCCTTCTCTAGAAAGGATCCATTCTTAGCAACGAATATCTTGCCTTTGGATCTGTGATAGAAGGTGTACCCAACGGTCTCCTTTGGGTATCCTATGAAGATACATTTCCCTGATTTGGGTTCGAGCTTATCAGGTTGAAGATTTTTCACATAAGCATCACAGCCCCAAACTTTAAGAAACGACAACTTGGGTTTCTTGCCAAACCATAGTTCATAAGGTGTTGTCTAAACGGATTTAGATAGTACCCTATTTAACGTGAATGCAGCCATCTCTAAAGCATAACCCCAAAACGATAGCGGTAAATTAGTGAGAGACATCATAGACCGCACTATATCTAATAAAGTGCGGTTACGACGTTCGGACACACCATTATGTTCTGGTGTTCCAGGTGGTGTGAGTTGCGAAACTACTCCGCATTGTTTCAAATGAAATCCAAACTCATAACTCAAATATTCACCTCCACGATCAGATTGTAGAAACTTGATTTTCTTGTTACGATGATATTCCACATCACTCTGAAATTCTTTGAACTTTTGAAATGTTTAAGACTTATGTTTCATTAAGTAGATATACCCATATCTCCTCAAATCATCTATGAAGGTGAGAAAATAATGATATCCGCCGTGAGCTTCAATGTTCATTGGACCACATACATCAGTATGTATGATTTCCAATAACTCTATTGCTCGCTCCATTGTTCCGGAGAATGGAGTTTTAGTCATCGTGCCCATGAGGCATGGTTCGCAAGTACCAAGTGATTCCAGAAGTCCATCAGAATGGAGTTTCTTCATGCGCTTTACACTAATATGACCTAAAGGGCAGTGCCACAAATAAGTTCCACTATCATTATCAACTCTGCATCTTTTGGCTTCAATACTATGAACATGTGTATCACTACTAACAAGATTTAGTAAAAATAGACCACTCATCCAGGGTGCATGACCATAAAAAATATTACTCATATAAATAGAACAACCATTATTCTTTGATTTAAATGAATGACCGTCTCGCATCAAACAAGATCCAGATATAATGTTCATGCTCAATGCTGGCACCAAATAACAATTATTTAGGTCTAAAAATAATCCCAAAGGTAGATGTAGAGGTAGCGTGCCGACGGCGATCACATCGACTTTGGAACCATTTCCCACGTGCATCGTCACCTCGTCCTTAGCCAATCTTCGCTTAATCCGTAGCCCCTGTTTCGAGTTCCAAATGTTAGCAACTGAACCGGTACCAAATACCCAGGCACTACTGCGAGCATTAGTAAGGTACACATCAATAACATGTATATCAAATATACCTTTCACTTTGCCATCCTTCTTCTCCGCTAAATACTTGGGGCAGTTCCGCTTCAAGTGACTAGTTCCTTTGAAGTAAAAGCACTCAGTCTTAAGCTTAGGTCCAGACTTGGGTTTCTTCACTTGAGCAGCAATTGGCTTGCTGTTCTTCTTGAAGTTACCCTTCTTCCCTTTACCCTTTTTCTTGAAACTGGTGGTCTTGTTGACCATCAACACTTGATGCTCCTTCTTGATTTCTACCTCCGCAGCCTTTAGCATTGCGAAGAGCTCAGGAATCGTCTTATCCATCCCTTGCATATTATAGTTCATCATGAAGCTCTTGTAGCTTGGTGGCAGTGATTGAAGAATTCTGTCAATGACACTATCATCAGGAATATTAACTCCCAGTTGAGTCAACTGGTTGTGGTACCCAGACATTCTGAGTATATGTTCACCGACAGAACTATTCTCCTCCATCTTGCAGTTGTAGAACTTATTGGAGACTTCATATCTCTTAATCCAGGCATTTGCTTGAAATATTAACTTCAACTCCTGGAACATCTCATATGCTCCATGACGTTCAAAACATCGTTGAAGTCCCGGTTCTAAGCCATAAAGCATGGCACACTGAACTATCGAGTAGTCATCGGCTTTGCTCTGCCAGGTGTTCACAACATCTTTCATTGCTCCTGCAGCGGGTTTGTCACCTAGCATTGCTTCCAGGATGTAATTCTTCTATGCGTCAATGAGGATAATCCTCAAGTTACGGACCCAGTCCGTGTAGTTGCTACCATCATCTTTCAACTTATATTTCTCTAGGAACTCATTAAAATTCAACGGAACAACAGCATGGGCCATCTATCTACAACAACATAGACATGCAGAATATTATCAGGTACTAAGTTCATGATAAATTAAAGTTCAATTAATCAAATTACTTAAGAACTCCCACTTAGATAGACATCTCTCTAATCATCTAAGTGATCACGTGATCCGTATCAACTAAACCATGTCTGATCATCACGTGAGATGAAGTAGTTTTCAATGGTGAACATCACTATGTTGATCATATCTACTATATGATTCACGCTCGACCTTTCAGTCTCAGTGTTCCGATGCCATATCTGCATATGCTAGGCTCGTCAAGATTAACCCGAGTATTCCACATGTGCAAAACTGGCTTGCACCCGTTGTATATGAACGTAGAGCTTATCACACCCGATCATCGCGTGGTGTCTCGGCACGACGAACTGTAGCAACGACGCATATTTATGGAGAACACTTATACCTTGAAATTTAGTGAGAGATCATCTTATAATGCTACCGTCAAACTAAGCAAAATAAGATGCATAAAGGATAAACATCACATGCAATCAATATAAGTGATATGATATGGCCATCATCATCTTGTGCCTTTGATCTCCATCTCCAAAGCGCCGTCATGATCACCATCATCACCGGCTTGACACCTTGATCTCCATAGAAGCATCGTTGTCGTCTCGCCAACTGTTGCTTCTATGACTATCGCTATAGCTTAGTGATAATGTAAAGCAATTACATGGCAATTGCATTTCATACAATAAAGCGACAACCATATGGCTCCCGCCAGTTGCCGATAACTCAGTTACAAAACATGATCATCTCATACAATAAAATTTAGCATCATGTCTTGACCATATCACATCACAACATGCCCTGCAAAAACAAGTTAGACGTCCTCTACTTTGTTGTTGCAAGTATTACATGGCTTCTATGGGCTGAGCAAGAACCGTTCTTACCTACGCTTCAAAACCCACAACGTGGTATAGTGATTGCTTTTTGATATTCAGAAAGAACCCTGTTCATTGAATCTGATTCAACAAAAGTTGGAGAAACTGACACACACCAGCCACGTGTGTGCGAAGCACGTTGGTAGACCCAGTCTCGCGTAAGCGTACGCATAATGTCGGTCTGGGCCGCTTCATCCAACAAATATCGCCGAATCAAGAATCAACTAGTGACGGCAAGCAATATGTATATACCCATGCCCACTACTCCTTTGTGTTCTACTCATGCATATAACATCTACGCAGAAATCTGGATCGGATGCAACTATTGGGGAACGCAGTAATTTCAAAAAAATTCCTACGCACACGCAAGATCATGGGGATGCATAGCAACGAGAGGGAAGAGTCTTCTCCACGTACTCTCGTAGACCGTAAGCGAAAGCGTTATGAAAACACGGTTGATGTAGCCGTACGTCTTCATGATCGACCGATCCTAGCACCGAAGGTACGGCAACTCCGTGATCTGCACACGTTCGGCTCAGTGACGTCCGACGAACTCACGATCCAGCAGAGTGTTGAGGGAGATCTTCGTCAGTACGACGGCGTGATGACGACGATGATGACCGAGATGGATTGTGGTGGAGGGGGGCACCGCACACGGCTAAGGGATCAATGATCAACTTGTGTGTCTATGGGGTGCCCCCCTCCCACGTATATAAAGGAGTGGAGGAGGGGAGGGCCGGCCCTCTACTATGGCGCACCCTAGGGAGTCCTACTCCCACCGGGAGTAGGATTCCCCCCTTTCCAAGTAGGAGTAGGAGAGAAGGAAGGGAAGGAGAGAAGATAATGAAGGAGGGGGCCCCGCCCCTCCCCCCTAGTCCAATTTGGACTAGGCCTTGGGGGGCGCATGGCCTGCCATAGGCAGCCCCTCTCTCTTTCCCCTAAAGCCCAATAAGGCCCGTATACTCCCTGGGGGATGCCGGCAACCTCCCGGTACTCCGGAAACTGCCAGAACTCACCCGGAACCATTTCGATGTCCATACATAAGCTTCCAATATATCGATCTTTATGTCTCGACCATTTCGAGACTCCTCGTTATGTCTGTGATCAAATCCGGGACTCCGAACTACCTTCGGTTCATCAAAACACATAAACTCATAATATCGATCGTCACCGAATGTTAAGCGTGCGGACCCTATGCGTTCGAGAACTATGTAGACATGACCGAGACACGTCTCCCGTCAATAACGAATAGCGGAACCTGGATGTTCATATTGTGTCAGGACCCCGATCCTAGGTCACACCGATCTAGCATGTAACACATCATATCACTTTCTGGCCTCACGCACGGTATTCCCACGGGTGCCACCTTACCTGGCCCGGGACCGTTTGCGCCTTTTGGCTCACGTATATGATAGTGTCGCTAGCATCCATATGACAAAGAACCCGGGCCGACATGGCTAGTCGTGAACCCAAAGCGGCACTAACCCATGGGGACAGGCATACATGAATCAACCTCGAGCATGTCGGTCAACAGCGTGTGAATCCGGGCTGTAGCACTAGGCTAACAGGACTCCGGTAACCCGAGCTGTAGCAGGCTAGGCAGGACTCCGCATGTCACCGCGTGACATTTCCCCGAAGGGACAGACACAGGAACGAAGAGAAACACATGCCGGCCAGTCAAGTGTCCCGAGCAGTAGTGCTGGGCTAGCAGGACTCCGGTGAACCGGGCTGTAGCGGACTACTATCGCTCAGAAAGCACTAGACCACATTTCCCCATATGATAGGCTGCCAAGGATAAACAACTATATTGTCGGATCCCACTCATACCAAGCATTTCAATCATACACACAATATGCCCGATATGAGTACATACAACATGGCATCACAACAAGACTCTACGACTCAAGTATTTATTCACTAGTCTCCGAAGAGCGAGATATTACAAACATGGGTCTCATGACCCAACATACAGAGCACACAAGCAACAAGCACATGCGGAAGCTTAACTTGTCTGAGTACAGACAACTACAAATGAAGAAGGCTGAGAAGCCTGACTATCTACCAGATCCTGCCGAGGGCACAAGATCGTAGCTGAGGTAACAAGCTAAACATCGAAGTCCACGTGCAACTAATAGCGAGACTGAAGTCTCTCTGCAAAACATAAAATAAGCAAACGTGAGTACAAATGTACCCAGCAAGACTTACATCAGAACTAACTACATATGCATCAGTATCAACAAAGGGGGTGGTGGAGTTTAACTGTAGCAAGCCAGCTTTGACTCAGTGGCTAACCTGAACTACGACTGCAAGTAACTCTTTTGAGGTGGCGCACACGAGTCCACATATTCACCATATCAATACTCCACTATGGATCCGCTTCCGTCTCTGTCACACCCTAGCTAGGTTATGCATTAGAGTGTGCATCATGTCTACTTTCATCAGAAATGGAAATGGGGAAAGCAGAACCCCCAGCACCCCCCCCTGAAATCAACTAGGGTTTACTAAAAATAAATTCAATGAACCTGAAATGCCCTTCAGATATGTTCACCCTCTTTGCCTTGGGTTAGAACCCTTGGGAAAAATGGTGCATATATTTTTAGGTCAACAAAAGGGGCATTGACTTAATTCATAAATATTTGAATTTGGGCATTTAAATACTATTAAATAATTTAAATGCTCAAATAATGTTGGAATTATTTGTGGGCCACTGAAATATTTCAGAAAGTGTCCATAAATATTTTCAGGATTTTATAAAATGATTTAGTATTTAAACTAAATCAAAACAGAATAACAGAAATAGAAAATAGAAAACAGAAACAACTTTAAAAAAAAAGAGGAGAGGGAGAAGCCCACCTGGGCCTTACCTGGCGCCGCCCACCAGGCCCACCTGCCGGCCCAGCCCAGCCACCGCGCCAGCGAGCAGCTTGGCTCGGCCAGGCAGGCAGGCAGGTGCTCGACGGCGGCACCCGCGCGCGCCACGCAGCTGGCTGCCGCCCTGCTTCCTCCCCTCGCCGCCCTGCTGGCCTAGACAGGCTCCACGTCGCCGCCTCGACCCCCTGGACATGCTCACTCGCCCCCTGCCTCACTCCCTCGCTCCCCTTAGCCATGGCCGACGCAGCCGTCGTCGTTCCGCCGGCGTAGTCGTGTCCACCGCCGTCCCCGCGCTGCTCCACCGTGTCCTGAAGCTCCGCCACTTCCTCCTCGATCGCTCCACCAAGCCACGCCCGCCGGAGGCCCGCAAACGACTCCACCGAGCTCGTCTTCAACCTCGGGCCGCCCAGATCACCGTCGCCGTTCCGACCGCACCGAGCCTTCCCCGAGCACGCTGACCCCCCCTGCGGCTTCTCTGTGAGCTGTTGAACCTCCCCGTGCTTTCTGTTACACCCCTGGAACACCGTAGACGCCGCATCTCTTGTGCCCGAACGCGCCGCCGCCTGACCACGTCGCCGGCGTTGCTCCGGTGACCATTTGGTCACGGGCTTGTGTCCGTCACACTCCTCGCGCCGCGTGGAGGCTGTAGGTGCTAGCGCCACATCGCCTAGGCCACTGCAGCCACGTGCACGAGCTGGCCCGAGCTTCGGCCTCCGCCTAACCTCATCGCCGGTGATGCTCCGGCCACTCCCCGGCCAAGCCGTCACCACGGCTGGATGCGGGCGAGCACCAGCTGCCCGTAGCTGCTCTCCGTGTGGCAAACGGAGCCCTGTGGGCAAATCCCGCAGCACGCTGCCGCGTCTGGCCTCGCCGGCGGCTAAACGCCGGCGAGTTTGACCACTGACGTGGACTGGGTGGGCCCAGTTGACTCCCCTGAGTCAATGACAAGTGGGCCCCCCTCTGCTAATTATCCAGATTAGTTCCTAACTAAAATTAATTAGTTTAATTAACTACTGACACGCGGGACCCACCAGTCAGGTTTGACCTGGACGTCCCCATTGACCCTGACGTCACCCTGACGCATTGCTGACGCAGTAATTGATTTACTGGAATTATTTTTATTCAGGAAATTCCAGAAAATAGTTCAAACTTCAAAAATTCATAGAAAATCAACCATAACTCCAAATGAGACAAATTATATATGTAAAATTATCAGAAAAATTCAAGGAATCCATCTGTACCATTTTCATGCATGTTTGAACAATGTTTGACCCCTGTTTTGGACAAAACAAATAAAGGGCATTTAAATAATCATATATGGGATTGGAATTTGAATCTTGTACTCAAACCAACTCCATTTAAACCATAGCTAGTTGCATTAGCTCAAGACACATCCATATTGCCATGTCATAGCATGCATCATATTGTTGCATATCGTCATGTGTTGATTGTGCTCGGTTGTGTTCTTCGTGGTAGGTTCTGCCTCCGAGGATATTCACGAGTATCCAACTGAAGGGCAGTATCCCGTCACCACTCCATCAGGCAAGCAACCATTGATCATTCCGATACAACCCATGTTCTCGCTCCTGCTCTTGTTTACTGCATTAAGACAACACGATTCAAACTGCTGTGTGCTACGGTAGTTGAACCCTTATCCTCTGCATGACCTGTCATTGCCACAGTAACTAGATGAAACCCACTAGCATGTGTAGGAGTTGATTGAGCCATGTTTTGTGATTCCTACCTTGCTATGCCTGCTATGCTTAGAGTTGTGTCAGGTCTGATTCATCTGGGTGATGGGCTAGAGTGAAATGCTTGTGCTAGTAATATGAGGGATGTGTTGAACATGTTTTGGTAAAGGTATCGATGAGAGGCCATGTAGGAGTACATGGTGGGTTGTTTCATTGAGGCCGTCCATAAGAACTGAGATCTGTATGTGTGATTTAAGATGCAGTTACTACCGTACATTGGGCCCGAAACAAATGGACCCTCTCGGCTTCTTAGCCACCCTAGTACTCTGTCCAGGAGTTGCAAATAGTTTCTGGTGCTTGTAGGATATGTGTTGGCGGCCGTGCGTAGCGCTGACCCTAGGGGTGGGCTATGTTGCGGTAGATACACCGTGGCACGGTGTACCGAGGCACCCGTTTGGTGTCTCGGGAACCCTGTTCACATCGTTCGGGGCCGTATGTGGAAACCTCGGCCGAACTCCCTGTGGATGGAACATGGATAGGCGATAACCTGGACTAGGGGCTTAGGTGTTTAGGTAGGCCGTGGCCGACACCCTCGCTGGGCTTCCGCTTGAAGGTTGCCGAGTACATGTCGTGTAGACGGCGGTAAGCGGTGAAAGCGTGTATGACGAAGTACACCCCTGCAGGGTATAAAACTATTTGAATAGCCGCGTCCGCGGTAAAGGACTACTTGGTTGCCTATACAGTTCATAGACAAGTTAATGGATACTACTAAAAGACTCAAGATAAGTGTGAGTACCGAGGATGGCCCCCTCACAGGATACGAGGGAGGATCCTCGGTGGAGTATTGTGATGGTGAGTAGTGGACTCATGTGCGAAAACCATTCTGCTAAAAGATTCCGTAGGATAGCTTAACCAAGAGTCAAAGCTGGCTTGCTGCATAAACCCCACCACCTTCTTGAGAATGAGCATGTACAGTAGGTTCTGATGTAAGACTTGCTGAGTACCTTTGTACTCATGTTTGCTTAATTATTGTTTTCAGACGACAACACTGCCCCCGCCGATGGGTTTTACGTAGATCTTGACGTCGACGAGTGACTAGACACCCAGGTGGTGATCCAGGCCATGGAGGGCCCTGTGTAGATAGACAGGCTTCGAGAAGCCTTCTTTCTTTCTAGAGTCTGTACTCAGACTAGTTGCTTCCGCATGTGCTTGTATGACTGTATGACTTGAGTGTCGGGTCATGTGACCCCTACCTGTATGGATATGTTATGTATGGCTCCCTGGAGCCTTTAAATAAAGTACCTGAGTTGTAGAGTTTTGTTGTGATGCCATGTTGTATGTACTCATATCGGGCATATTGTATGTATGATTGAAATGCTTGGTATGAGTGGGATCCGACAATCTAGTGGTTTGCCCTTCGCAGCCTTTCTTATGGGGAAATGTAGTCTAGTGCTCCTCGAGCCATAGTAGTCCGCTACAGCCCGGTTCACCGGAGTCCTGCTAGCCCAGCACTACTGTTCAGGACACTTGACTGGCCGGCATGTGTTTCACTTCGTCCCTATGTCTGTCCCTTCGGGGAAATGTCACGCGGTGATCTCCGGAGTCCTGCCTAGCCTGCTACAGCCCGGGATTCCCCGGAGTCCTGTTAGCCCAGTGCTACAGCCCGGAATCACTCGTTGATGACCGACATGTTCGTTGTGATTCATGTATGCCTGTCTCCATAGGTCTGTGCCGCTTTGGGTTCACGACTAGCCATGTCGGCCCGGGTTCTCGGTCATATGGATGCTAGCGACATTGTCATATACGCGAGCCAAAAGGCGCAAACGGTCCCGGGCCATGGTAAGGCGACACCCGTGGGATACCGTGCGTGAGGCCGCAAAGTGATATGAGGTGTTACCGGCTAGATCGATGTGGCTTAGAATCGGGGTCCTGACAGTCTCCCTACGAGAAGGCCATCCATAGCACTCACGCTTAACTTGCGCATTTTAGAGTATCCACTTTCACTTGTCTATGAACTATGCGAGGGGTCCAAGTTTCCATATCCGAGGAATCCGGCTATTCAAATAGATAATGATAACCCTGCAGGGGTGTACTTCTTCACACACGCTCTCGCCACTTATAGCCCTGTACACGTCATGTACCTCGGCAACCTTCAAGCGGAAGCCGGGCGAGGGAGTCGGCCACGACCTGACTAACCATCCAGGCAAGGGAGTCTCTCGTCCAGGTTTATCGCCTATTTAGGTTCCATCCGCAAGGAGATACGGCCGGGGTGTTGCTCACGGCCCCAAACAATGTGTGTAGGGTTCCCAAGCCCACCATCCGGGTGCCACTTGGTACACCGTGCCATGGTGCCTAGTCTGTCCCAAGCCCACCTGTACCGGGTGCCACTTGGTAGACTACTTACACTACCTACAAACACCAGAAACTAGTTGCAACTCCTGGACAGAGATCGAGTTGATTAATAAGCCGAGAGGGGCCGAGTTATCGGAACCCAATGTGTGGTAGTAACTGTTCATGGATCACAAACACAGAACTCAGTTCCTGAGGACGGCTGCAATGAGACAACCCACCATGTACTCCTACATGGCCTCTCATCGCTACCTTTACCAAAACGTGTTCACACACTTGGCTCTCAACAGTAGGACATTATTACACACCTCCGATTCATCCCCAATGAATCAGACCTGACCCAACTCTAAGCAGTAGCAGGCATGACAAACAAACATGAATGAGTAGGCACATCAGGGCTCAAACAACTCCTACTCATACTAGTGGGTTTCATCTATTTACTGTGGCAATGACAGGTCATGCAGAGGAAAGGGGTTCAACTACCGCAACATGTAATAGTTGAACCGATGTTGCCCTAATGCAGTAAAAGAGAGCAGGAGCGAGAGAGTGGGATTGCATCGGAATGAACAAGGGGGTTTTTCTTGCCTGGCACTTCTGAAGATATTATAACTCTTCATCGGTGTCATCGAACTCACCGTCGGAAGCACGTCTATCGAGAGGGGACAATCACCGACTAGCAAAGAAGGAACACAATCAATTCAATGCACATTCACATGAATGACATGTCATGTTAAGGTACTGAATTTACCTAATGCAATATCTAGCCAAGTTATTTGAAGTGGAACTCAAACAAGATCAAATTCCAACTCCAAATGTTATTTCATAAATTGCCCTAATCATCATATGTCCTATTCAGTGAGGTTAACTTGTTCAAACATGCATGAAAATGACATATTCAGATTCCTTGGATTTTTCTGATAATTTTTCATATATAAATTATTTCATTTGGAGTTACGGTTGAATTTCTATGATTTTTAGAAGTTTTAAACATTTTCTAGAATTTCCTGGTTATTTAGAAATAAATCAAATCCAGAAAAGGACTTATTGCGCCAGCATGACGTCAGGGTGACGTCAGCTGGTCAACAGGGCGCGGTCTAGGTCAAACCTGACAGTGGGTCCCGCGTGTCAGTCTCTAAAGCTTTAATTAAAAAGGTTTAGTTTTAAACCATGGATTACCTGGGCAGTGGGGCCCATTGTCAATGACACAGGATTTAGTTAGCGGGGTGATTAACCCCTAACAGTAGTGGTTAGCACTAATTATAGCCCTAAACTAATCAGTCAGATGCCGACCCCACATGTCATGGACACAGCATGGGGTCCAGCCGAGGTCAAAAGCCAAGTCGGCGGGGTCAAACACACCGGCGTTAAGCCGCCGGCGAGGTCCGAGACGGCGGAGGGCTTCGGAAAACTGCTACGGTGCACCGTTTGGCACGCGGTTGGGTTCTTCAGGACGCTAGAGGTGTGGCGCATCCAACTGTGGTGGTCGCCGGGCCTGGGGTGGCCGGAGACGACGACGGGGAGCAGCGCCACGGCGGCCGGAGCTTGGGCGAGATGCGAGTGAGAGCTAGGGGGCACGGGAAGGCGAGCTGGGGCGTGCTGCGGGCTCGTGGGGAGGCACTGAGCGCAGTGGTGTGCTCGAGTGCGAGCTCCAGTAGCCGTAGCCATGGCGGCGACATGGCTGGCGGCGAAGAGCTCTCGGGCTCGTTACGAACGGCGGCTAGAGATGGAGGTAGAGTACAGGGAGAGGGGGAAACGATGGCGGAGCTCACAGCGAGGCTAACGAGTGCGAGGGGAAGGTCGGGGATGCACTGACGTTGGCGAATCGACGACGGCGATGCTCGGTGCAGGGGGTTGAAGATGAGCTCCAAGGCGGCGTCACGGGGCATCC
Organism: Triticum monococcum; assembly: GCA_034509565.1. NCBI lineage: Eukaryota > Viridiplantae > Streptophyta > Magnoliopsida > Poales > Poaceae > Triticum > Triticum monococcum. The sequence goes on from CM067842.1 coordinate 282,756,799, forward strand.
GGCGATGTGTAGCTGGATGGGGACGAAGAAGAGGTCATGGTGGAGCTCTGGGCTCAGGCGGAGGGCGAGGATGTGGCTCTGGCCGCGGCAACTGCAAGCGGCGGCGATGGTGGCGTTCGGCCGTGCGCGTGAGAGAGAGACAGAGGAGGGAATGAGGCGAGGGAGAGTCCGAGAGAGAGAGGGAGAGGCAGGGAGGTGCGGGGCTTCGTCCACGTCTCCTGGGGGTCGCGAGAAGGCCACGGGGGCGTGAGGCAGGCAGGGAGGAGGTGGCGGCCTCAGCACGCGCCGTGCCCGCCTTCGCCTCTGCCTGCTGGCAGAGGTTGAGGACGACTAGCAAGTCGCCAGGTGGGCTGGGCCTCCAACAGTACTGGGCCTATTGGGCCACCAGGTAGGTGGACCAGGTGAGCTCTGCTCTTTTTTTAATTTTATCTTTGTTTTGTTTGTTTTTTTTAATCATTTTTCCACTGATTCAAATTCAAAAGAATTTCAAAAACAGTTGCAAAACCCTTTGAATAGTTTTATGTTGCTAGATGGACTTTTCCAACAGCACATAAAACATTTCAAGGTTAATTGAAAATATATCCCATATATTATGAATATAATTCCAAATTCAAATACAATAATGATTCAAATTCAGTGCCAAAATAATTCCTTAAAAATGTTCCAGTATTTTGGTTTGATATATAACTCTTGCCAAAATTCACAAAACTATTTTTAGGGCAATTTGGAATCACTGAATGCAATTTAAAGGGTTCTTGCCCTTCTTTACAATAATTTCTGAGGCTTTGAAAATTCCTCATTTCAATTTCCTTGAAATATAAACATGATGCAGCCTCACTAATGCAACTATTATACTCAGATATTCTAGGGCTGTGACATATTGGCTCCCACATATTCTATGAAGATATTTATCGGTCAAACCGCATAACGATATACGTTGTTCCCATTTGTCATCGGTATGTTACTTGCCCGAGATTCGATCGTCGGGATCTCAATACTTAGTTCAGTCTCATTACCGGCAAGTCTCTTTACTCGTTCCGTAATGCTACATCCCATAACTAACTTATTAGCTACATTGCTTGCAAGGTCATATTGATGTGCATTACCGAGAGGGCCCAGAGATACCTCTCCAACAATCGGAGTGACAAATCCTAATCTCGATCTATGCCAACTCAACAAACACCATCGGAGACACCTATAGAGCACCTTTATAATCACCCAGTTACGTTGTGACTTTTGGTAGCACACAAAGTGTTCCTCCGGTATTCGGGAGTTGAATGATCTCATAGTCATAGGAACATGTATAAGCTATGGAGAAGGCAACAACAACAAACTAAACGATCATCGTGCTAAGCTAATGGATGGGTCAAGTCAATCACATCGTTCTCTAATGATGTGATCCCATTAATCAAATGACAACTCATGTATATGGTTAGGAAACATAACCATCACTGATTCAACGAGCTAGTCAAGTAGAGGCAAAGTAGTTACACTCTGTTTGTCTATGTATTCACACATGTACTAAGTTTCTGGTTAATACAATTCTAGCATGAATAATAAACATTTATCATGATATAAAGAAATATGAATAACATCTTTATTATTGCCTCTAGGGCATATTTCCTTCATGTTACTAGACCATGACGAACCTACATACTATGGAGAAGCAATGATGAGCCCGGATTCTGATAGATGGCTTGAGGCCCTAAAATTTGAGATAGGATCCATGTATGAGAACAAATTTTGGACTTTGGTGGACTTGCCCGATGATCGGCAAGCCATAGAGAACAAATGGATCTTCAAGAGGAAGACTGATGCTGATGGTAATGTTACTGTCTACAAAGCTCGACTTGTCGCAAAAGGTTTTCGACAAGTTTAATGGGTTGATTACGATGAGACTTTCTCACCCATAGTGATGCCTAAGTCCGTCCGAATCATGTTAGCAATTTCCGCATTTTATGATTATGAAATCTATCAAATGGATGTCAAAACTACATTCCTCAATGGATTTCTTAAAGAAGAGTTGTATATGATGCAACTAGAAGGTTTTGTCGAAACTAAAGGTGCTAACAAAGTATACAAGCTCCAACAATCCATCTATGGACTGGTGCAAGTATCTCGGAGTTGGAATATATGCTTTGATGAGGTGATCAAAGCATATGGTTTTATACAGACTTTTGGTGAATCCTATATTTACAAGAAAGTGAGTGGGAGCTCTGTAGCATTTCTAATATTATATGTAGATGACATATTGTTGATTGGAAATGATGTAGAATTTCTAGATAGCATAAGAGGATACTTGAATAAGAGTTTTTCAATGAAAGACCTCGGTGAAGCTGCTTATATATTGGGCATCAAGATCTATAGAGATAGGTCAAGGCGCTTAATAGGACTTCCAAAAAGCACATACCTTGACAAAGTTTTCAAGAAGTTCAAAATGGATCAGACAAAGAAAGGGTTCTTGCATGTGTTGCAAGGTGTGAAGTTTAGTCAAACTCAAAGCCCGACCACTTCAGAAGATAGAGAGAAAATGAAAGTCATTCCCTATGCCTCAGCCATAGGTTCTATCATGTATGATATGTTGTGTACCAGACCTGATGTGTGCCTTGCCGTAAGTCTGTCGGGGAGGTACCAAAGTAATCCAGGAGTGGATCACTGGACAGCGGTCAAAAATTATCCTTAGTTACCTAATTAAGAGAACCAAGGAAATATTTCTCGGTTATGGAGGTGATAAAGAGTTCTTCATAAAGTGTTACCTCGATGCAAGCCTTGACACTGATCTAGATGACTCTAAGTCTCAATCTGGATACATATTGAAAGTGGGAAAAATTAGCTAGAGTACCATTGTAGACATTTTAATTTGCAAAAATACATACGGATCGAAATATGGTAGACCCATTGACTATACTTCTCTCAAAAGCAAAACATGATCACACTTTAGTACTCTTTGGGTGTTAATCACATGGTGATGTGAACTAGATTATTGACCCTGGTAAACTCTTTGGGTGTTAGTCACATGGCGATGTGAACTATGGGTGTTAATCACATGGCGATGTGAACTAGATTATTGACTCTAGTGCAAGTGCGAGACTGAAGGAAATATGCCCTAGAGGCAATAATAAAGTTGTTATTTTATATTTCCTTATTCATGATAAAGGTTTATTATTCATGCTAGAATTGTATTCATCAGAAACTTAAATTCATGTGGGGATACATAAACAAATACCGTGTCCCTAGTAAGCCTCTACTAGACTAGCTCATTGATCAAAGATGGTTAATGTTTCCTAACCATGGACATGTGTCATCATTTGATGTGATGTGATGGACAACACCCATCCATTAGGTTAGCATAATGATCGCTAAGTTTTATTGCTATTGCTTTCTTCATGTCAAATACACATTCCTTCGACTATGATATTATGCAACTCCCGGATACCGGAGGAATAACATGTGTGCTATCAAATGTCACAACCAAACTAGGTGATCATAAAGATGCTCTATAGGTATCTCCGAAGGTGTTTGTTGATTTGGCATAGATAAAGATTAGGATTTGTTACTCTGAGTTTCGGAGAGGTATCTCTGGGCCCGCTCGGTAATACACATCATAAGCTTGCAAGAAAACGACTAAGGAGTTAGTCATGAGGTGATGTATTATAGAACGAGTAAAGAGACCTGCTGGTAACGAGATTGAACTAGGTATGAAGATACCGACGATCGAATCTCAGGCAAGTAACATACCAATGGACAAAGGGAATTAAGTATGTTGTCATAAAGGATCAACCAATAAAGATATTCGTAGAATATGTAGGAGCAAGTATGGGCATGTAGGTTCTACTATTGTTTATTGATCAGAGAGATGTCTCGGTCATGTCTACATAGTTCACGAACTCATAGGGTCCGCACGCTTAACATTCGATGACGATATAGTATTATATGAGTTATGTGATTGGGTGACCGAATATTTTTTGGAGTCCCAGATGAGATCACAGACATGACGAGGAGTCTCTAAATGGTTGAGAGGTAAAGATTGGTATATAGGACGATGGTATTCGGACACCGGAAGTGTTTCGGAGAAAACCGGATAGTCATCGGAGTATCGGAGGGGGTACCAGTCACCCCCGGGAGAATATTGGGCCTATTGGGCCAGAAGAGGGGAGCACACAAGTCCACAAGGAAATAGCATGTCCCCATGGCAGCCGGCAGGTGGGGAAGGAAAGGGGGTGGATTTGGCATTCCCTTCCTTCTCTCTTCCCCTCCCCCATTTCCTTTCTTCTTCGGCAATTAAGGAAAGCGGGCCACATGGTGAGGACCCCAAGTGGGATTCGACCTACTTGGGGCGCCCTCCTGGCTGCTATCTCCCCCCTTCCACACATATATATGTGAGGGGTGCCCTATCACAGACGAGACAATAGGTTTAGCCGTGTGCGGCGCCCCCTCCACCGTTTACACTCCCGGTCATATGTTTGTAGTGCTTAGGCAAAGCCCTGCGAGGATCACTTTACCACCACCGTCACCACGCCATCGTGTTGACGGAACTCATCTACTACCTCAACGACTTGCTGGATCAAGAAGGCAAGGGACATTACCGAGCTAAACGTGTGCAAAACATGGAGGTGTCGTGCATTTGGTACTTGATTGGTTGAAGCGCAAAGAAGTTCAACTACATCAACCGTGTTAAGAAACGTTTCCGCTTACGGTCTACAAGGGTACATAGACACACTCTCTCCCTCATTGCTATGCATCTCCATGGATAGATCATTGCGTGTGCGTAGATTTTTTTTCTTTTCCATGCAATGATTCCCAACAATTACTCCCTTCATGCATGCAATACTAATTACCCATAATAACTGTCCTAGAGAACCATGAGAGGGGCCATAGAAATAGGGACGAGGTTAGCTAGCTCACGGGACTTGTAAACCTAGACGGAAGTAGTAGTATGTCTAACTATTATATTAGTGGGCTATTAGGTTGGCTACAAGTGATATGGCAATTTCATATAGCCAGTTATTGGCTATACTATTAACCGTGCTCTTAGCAAGCCAGTCAAACAGCCAATCAAGAGCGTTCTTATTTTTCTATCATGTGCACACGGCAGGCCACCATTAGGCATAAATATTTCTTTTGAAAAAACCCAGGTAAAAGAATCCCTTAGGTTCCTAGAGTCGGTGTATGAAGGTTACCGGGATGAGAGGACATAAGGTGTGTTTTGTTATGCCCAAGGTTGCCCCACCAAAGCATTGGCTAGCCAGAAAATTGATTGGGGTTTTAGGGTATGTTTGATTTATGCCTAAGGTTGCCCCACCAATGCCTTGGCTAGCTAAAATATTGGTTGGGGTTTTGGTTGCCCACAATTTTGCCAACATTGGCGAGAAAAATAAACTAGAGTTGGCTAGAGTTCATTGGCATGCCAAAAAATTGGCAATCATCCAAACAAAGGCCAATCTTTGGGTCATGACCAAAATTTTGGTAGGGTACACTTTGGCCACAATCCAATCATACCATGTTGCCCATGATTTAGCCAACATTGGGAAGAAAAATAAACTAGAGTTGGATAGAGTTCATTGGCATGCCAAATAATTGGCAACCATCCAAAACAGACCAATCTTTGGGTCGTGACCAAAATTTTGGTAGGGATGCCCCCCCACCACCCCGGGGTTAGGAGCCCGCTACTGCTGTTGCCCTTTGCGGCCTCTTTTGCCACGGTCGTTGGAGGGGGGCTCCTAGGACTGCTGCTGGAATAGTGCCACCAGCTGCTGTGGTGCAGGGGCGGCTACGGTGGTCCACCATGAGAAGTCCCAACGATAACTCCGATGTGGGTCACCCAAACCTTCACGTTTTTCATTGAACGCTTCTCCAAGCGTAGGTACACCACAACCTTATGAAAGGTCGGCAAGGGCAGCAAGGTGAGGTTCGAGGCAGCGTTGTCGAAGTCCTCGTTGAGGCCGGCGGTGAGTGTACTGAGAAGAAGCTCATCGAAGACCACCTCGACGATGTCACGCAACTCATCGGACAGCATCTTCAACTGCATGCAATAAGCATCAATGGATGAGTCATTTTGATGACACCCAAAGAACTCCTATTGAAGGAAAACGAGGCACTAAATTCGGTTGTCGGTGCATAGGCCACACGGAGTTGGCACTGTCATCGTCACGCACGACCATGCACTACTATAGGAATTCCTAGCAATGGCGGGTGCAAAGGGCCTAGTAGTGGCGGGCTAGGCTCTCAGGGTCGTCCGCCACTAACCTCCTGCCGCTACTATAAAGCCATCAGTGGCAGGCTTTCTCACCTGCCCACCACAGCTTGCCTCAGTTGCCCGCCACAGCTGCCACCATACTTGTTGTTGTTAAGACGTTTTGCCCGCAATACGAATGAGTGCGTACGATTCTCAGTATAACTGAAGCATAATGAATTCATTTTGAAAACAAACCCTCAAATAATTCAGTAACACTTGAAAGTTGTTCGAATTAAGAAACAAACAACAATGTATCACATTCATCTTAACATACTAATTAATTAACCAACAGTTATCTGGCTGATATATTCATGAGTTAGTTCTAAACATGGTCAACAACAACCATCATCTAATAGTCGTTGTGGTTTCTCTTCCTTATAGTGATTACCACAAGGGTGTCCACCCTTAGTTCTCTCTTTCCCTTGATGAACTCCCGCCAGCCGGACTCATGGAATGATATGCGCGCGTCGGATTCCGTCTTGTATTTGACGTTCGTGACAGGCCCTCTTGGTCCATGGATTACTCTAGCGGTGCCGACTAGGGGGATGTCCACTCCGGAATACATCTTTAAAGGTAACTTCTGAACTCCCCGTCATTAAGATAAAATAGAAAGCACGCAATGTTAGACATCTCACCATACTTGGTTATGACCAAAAAGAGATGAAAGAATATAAAACATCTCACCATAATTTTTTTGATCATCTTGGTTTTTGTTAGATGTTGCACAAAGGGCTTCCCCAAGAAGGCCAAAGAGGATGGTAATATTACTTTCACATTAGTTGTCTTGTCCCGAGTAAGCTTCTTGATCCTTTGAGAAAAAATCCAGAAAGGATAGGACCATCATCTTCATCTTCGATGTCCTCATCTTCATCTTGGTTGTCCTCATCTTCATCTTGGATGTCCTCATCTTCATCTTCATCATCCTGGTCATCTTGGTCATCTTCATCATCCTGGTCATCTTGGTCATCTTCATCTTCATCATCCTCGTTGTCAACATATAATGCCCTTAACCTATTCACTTCTCCTTTTAAGGAAACACCTATGAGTTCTTCTCCTTTAAAATTGTTCACTGCAATGTACTACTCCCATCCATCACCATATATGATGGTTTTATTTTTCCTTTACGCAGATTCAATTCAGTTTCACGTTCCTCATCATCCTCAAAGTACAACACGTTACCATATGAATTGTTGAAGTCCTCCCTTATGTTGCATGGGACACACTATGCAGCTTTTAGTAATCGGTAAAACTGTTAAAAATAATCAGAATTCAACACAAATGCAAGTTAAAGACTGTTACCACAGATTTTTTAAATCCCTTTCTAAAAAATACCCGCACTGCACTGCAGTTTCAAGACTATACATACATGAATTTGGCAGACATTGCAGACCTTATGCCTCATGGTCCCTAATAATCAATCTAAAGTAGTGATTAATTGTAAATGGTTTGATGACCCGAACGCAACCCCATCCCTTCAAATAAATAAGCTAACACCGAAGAACACAAAAATTCGGCAGGACCTTTGATTAATATTGAATATATTGAGTACCGGAAATTTGATGAGATGGAAGCTAATCAATGTTTCAGCAAAATGTTGGCACTCATTTTCTAGTCTCTAATAAGCCCAAACAGTTGTCAAATTTGGCACTTGTCATATTTAGAGTCAAACCAATCCTAAAGCACCTTGATCATAGATTTCATCTTTACGGACACGCAAAAGGTATAACATTTTGGTCTACTATATAAAAAATATCGCATTTATGTTCTATTATCCATGGGGTTCCTACTTTGATCCTAGATCTATAAATTTCCATTTCAAATCAAGAAGGTAATTAACATAGAAGAACACGAAAATATTACACCTGTAGTGACGGTCGAGGCGGATGATGGCGGTGGAGGTCGAGGTGGACGATGGCAACGGCGGTCGAGGCGGATGATGGTGGCGGTCGGTCGAGTCGGACGATGGTGGCGGCAGTTGAGGTGGATGGCGGAGAGCAAATCTTGCGGCGTCGCGGGTCGGAGGTGAACAACGAGCAGATCCAGTGATGCCCGCAGAGAAGGACGGGCCAGCTAGCAGATCCAGCGGTGGTGCGGGTCAGAGACACGACGACAGTGGCGGGCGGGGCGCACTACGTCGCAGAAGTGGTAGAGGGAGAAGAGTAACTGACTGGGTGAGTGAATGAGGGGAAAACCAAAAATATATGCGGGCATGACGATTCGCCTGGCGCCAAGCAGAATAGTTGTGGTGGGCATATAAGTGTGCCCGCCACCACAAATATTAACAAATTTTGGATGTGTTTGGCACGGTTTTCCAATCTAGAGTTGTGACGAGCGCTGCACACCACCGGCCACACACTAGGGGGATGCCGCCCGCCACTGCACTGTCGAGCCAATGGGCTTATTTGGAAGAACCTACCTATGAAGGGTAGAAAGTATAGCTTGCCACTGGAATGCACTACAAAACAAAAGACACATCCGTGACATTTTGGGTCGGACGAAAAAAATTATCATGCTTATGACACTTATATGATGATAATTATGACAAAACCAGATATCATCATAGATGCGGTGGGTGTTGGGGAACGTAGTAATTTCAAAATTTCCTACTCACACGCAAGATAATGGTGATGCATAGCAACGAGAGGGAAGAGTATCATCCACGTACCCTCGTAGACCGTAAGCGGAACCGTTATGAGAACACGGTTGATGTAGTTGTACGTCTTCACGATCCGACCAATCCAAGTACCGAACGCACGACACCTCCGAGTTCAGCACACATTCAACTCGATGACGTCCCATGAACTCCGATCCAGCAGAGCTTCACGGGAGAGTTCCGTCAGCACGACAGCGTCATGACGGTGATGATGTTGCTACCGACGTAGGGCTTCGCCTAAGAACCGCTACGATATGATCGAGGTGGATTATGGTGGAGGGGGGCACCACACACGACTAAGGGGTCAATGATCAACTTCTGTGTCCTTGGGTGCCCCTCTGCCCCCGTATATAAAGGAGCAAGGGGGAAGGCCGGCTGGCCCTCCTAGGACGCGCCAGGAGGAGGAGTCCTCCTAATAGTAGGAGTAGGACTCCCCTTTCCTACTCCTACTAGAAGGGGGAAAGGAAGGGGGAAGGGGAGAGGGAAGGAGAGGGGGGAAAGGAGGAAAGGGGGGCCGGTCCCCTAGTCCAATTCGGTTTGGCTAGGGGGGCATGCGCCTTGCCTCCTCTCTTCCACCACCTGGCCCATGAGGCCCAATACTTCTTCCCCGTATTCCCGTCACTCCCTGGTACTTCGAAAAATACCTGAATCACTCAGAACCTTTCCGATGTCCGAATATCGTCGTCCAATATATCGATCTTTACATCTCGACCATTTCGAGACTCCTCGTCATGTCCCCGATCTCATCCAGGACTCTAAACTACTTTTGGTACATCAAATCACATAAACTCATAATACCGATCGTCACCAAACGTTAAGCGTGTGGACCCTACGGGTTCGAGAACTATGTAGACATGACCGAGACACGTCTCCGTTCAATAACCAATTGCGGAACCTGGATGTTCATATTGGCTCCTACATATTCTACGAAGATCTTTATCGGTCAAACTGCATAACAACATACGTTGTTCCCTTTGTCATCAGTATGTTACTTGACCGAGATTCGATCATCAGTATCTCAATACCTAGTTCAATCTCGTTAACGCAAAGTCTCTTTACTTGTTCTATAATGCACTATCCCGCAACTAACTCATTAGTTGCTTTGTTTGCAAGGCTTATAGTGATGTGCAATACCAAGAGGGCACAGAGATACCTCTCCGACAATCGGAGTGACAAATCATAATCTCGATCTATGCCAACTCAACAAGTACCATCGAGGACACCTGTAGAGCACCTTTATAATCACCCAGTTACGTTGTGATGTTTGGTAGCACACAAAGTGTTCCTCTGGTAATCATGAGTTGCATAATCTCATAGTCATAGGAACATGTATAAGTCATGAAGAAATCAATAGCAGTAAACTAAAATGAACAAGTGCTAAGCTAACGGAATGGGTCAAGTCAATCACATCATTATCCTAATGATGTGATCCCGTTTATCAAATGACAACTCATGTCTATGGTTTAGGAAACATAACCATCTTTGATCAACGAGATAGTCAAGTAGAGGCATACTAGTGACACTTTGTTTGTCTATGTATTCACACATGTATTATGTTTCCAGTTAATACAATTCTAGCATGAATAATAAATATTTATCACGGAATAAGGAAATAAATAATAACTTTATTATTTCCTCTAGGGCATATTTCCTTCAGTCTCCCACTTGCACTAGAGTCAATAATCTAGTTCACATCGCCATGTGATTTAACACCAATAGTTCACATCACCATGTGATTAACACCCATAGTTCACATCGCCATATGACCAACACTCAAAGGGTTACTAGAGTCAATAATCTTAGTCACATCGCCATGTGATTAACACCCGAAGAGTACTAAGGTGTGATCATGTTTTGTTTGTGAGAGAAGTTTAGTCAACGGGTCTTCCATATTCAAATCCGTATGTATTTTGCAAATTTCTATGTGAACAATGCTCTGCACGCAGCTACTCTAGCTAATTGCTCCCACTTTCAATATGTATCCAGATTGAGACTTAGAGTCATCTAGATCAGTGTCAACACTTGCATCAACGTAACCCTTTATGATGAACCTTTTGTTACCTCCATAATCGAGAAACATATCCTTATTCCACTAAGGATAATTTTGACCGCTGTCTAGTGATCTACTCCTAGATCACTATTGTACTCCCTTGCCAAACTCAGTGTAGGGTATACAATAGGTTTGGTACACAGCATGGCATACTTTATAGAACCTATGGCTAAGGCATAGGGAATGACTTTCATTCTCTCCCTATCTTCTACTGTGGTCGGGCTTTGAGTCTTACTCAACTTCACACCTCGCAACACAAGAAAGAACTCCTTCTTTGACTGTTCCATTTTGAACTACTTCAAAATCTTGTCAAGGTATGTACTCATTGAAAAAAATATCAAGCGTCTTGATCTATCTCTATAGATCTTGATGCTCAATGTGTAAGCAGCTTCATCGAGGTATTTCTTCGAAAAACTCCTTTCAAATACTCCCTTATGCCTTCCAAAAAATTCTACATTATTTCCGATAAACAATATGTCATTCACATATACTTATCAGAAACGTTGTAGTGCTCCCACTAACTTTCTTGTAAATACATGCTTCATCGCAAGTCTGTATAAATCTATGTTCTTCGATCAACTCATCAAAGCGTATATTCCAACTCCGAGATGCTTGCACCAGTCCATAGATGGTCCGCTGGAGCTTGCACATTTTGGTAGCACCTTTAGGATCGAAAAAAACTTCTGGTTGCACCATATACAACTCTTCTTTAATAAATTCATTAAGGAATGTAGTTTTGACATCCATTTGCCAGATTTCGTAAAATGTGGCAATTTGCTAACATGATTCGGACAGACTTAAGCATCGCTACGAGTGAGAAAATCTCATTGTAGTCAACACCTTGAACTTTGTCAAAAACTTTTTTCGAAAAGTCTAGCTTTGTAGATAGTAACACTACTATCAGCGTCCGTCTTCCTCTTTAAGCATCGCAAGTCAACCAAAGTCCACAGTTTGTTCTCATACATGGATCCCATCTTAGATTTCACGCCCTCAAGCCATTTCGCAGAATTTGGGCTCATCATCGCTTCCTCATAGTTCGTAGGTTCATCATGGTCAAGTAACATGAATCTGGAACATGATTACTCTACCACTCTGGTGCGCATCTCACTCTGGTTGACCTACGAGGTTCGATAGTAACTTGATCTGAAGTTACATGATCATCATCAATAGCTTCCTCACTAATTGGTGTAGGAGTCACAGGAACAGATTTCTGTGATGAACTAACTTCCATAAGGGAGTAGGTACAGTTACCTCATCAAGTTCTACTTTCCTCCCACTCACTTCTTCGAGAGAAACTCCGTCTCTAGAAAGGATCCATTGTTAGCAACAAAGATCTTGCCTTCGGATCTGTGACAGAAGGTGTACCCAACATTTTCTTTTGGGTATCCGATGAAGACGCACTTTTCCGATTTGGCTTTAAGCTTATCAGGTTGAAAAAATTTCACATAAGCATTGCAACCTCAAACTTTAAGAAAAGATAGATTAGGTTTCTTGGCAAACCAATATTCATACGGTGGCGTCTCAGCGGATTTAGATGGTGCCCTATTTAACGTGAATGTAGCTGTCTCTAATGCATAACCCCAAAACGATAGTGGTAAATTGGTAAGAGACATCATAGATTGCACCATATCTAATGAAGTATGGTTATGACGTTCGGACACAGCATTACGCTGTGGTGTTCCAGGTGGCGTGAGTTGCCAAACTATTCCAGATTGTTTCAAATGAAGACCAAACTCGTAACTCAAATATTCTCCTCTACAATCAGATTGTAGAAACTTTATTTTCTTGTTACGATGATTTTCCACTTCACTCTGAAATTCTTTGAACTTTTCAAATGATTCAGACTTATGTTTCATCAAGTAGATATACCCATATCTACTCAAATCATCTATGAAGATCAGAAAATAACGATACCCGCCGCGAGCCTCAACACTCATCGGATTGCATACATCAGTATGTATTATTTCCAACAAGTCTGTTGCTTGCTCCATTGTTCCAGAGAACGGAGTCTTAGTCATCTTGCCCATGAGGCATGGTCCGCAAGCATCAACTGATTCATAATCAAGTGATTCAAAAAGCCCATCAGCATCGATTCTTCATGCCCTTTACAACAATATGACCCAAATGGCGGTGCCACAAATAAGTTGCACTATCATTATTAACTTTGCATCTTTTGGATTCAATATTATGAATATGTCAATCACTACGATCGAGATTCAATAAACCATTCACCTTGGGTGTATGATCTTTGATCGTTTTATTCATGTAACAGAACAACAATTATTCTCTGACTTTAAATGATTAACCATATTGCAATAAACATGATCAAATCATATTCATGCTTAACGCAAACACCAAATAACATTTATTTAGGTTCAACACTAATCCCGAAAGTATAGGGAGTGTGCGATGATGATCATATCAATCTTGGAACCACTTCCAACACACATCGTCACTTCACCCTTGACTAGTCTTTGTTCATTTTGCAACTCCCGTTTTGAGTTACTAATCTCCGAAACTGAACTAGTATCAAATACTGAGGGGTTTCTATAAACACTAGTAAAGTACACATCAATAACATGCATGTCAAATATACCTTTGTTCACTTTGCCATCCTTCTTATCTGCCAAATACTTGGGGCAGTTCTGCTTCTAATGACCAGTCCCTTTGCAGTAGAAGCACATAGTCTCACGCTTAGGTCTAGACTTGGGCTTCTTCACTTGAGCAGAAACTTGCTTGTCGTTCTTCTTGAAGTTCACCTTCTTCCCTTTGCCCTTTTCTTGAAACTAGTGGTCTTGTCAACCATCAACACTTGATGCTTTTCTTGATTTCTACCTTTGTCGATTTCAACATCACAAAGAGCTTGGAAATCATTTCCATTATCCCTTGGATATTATAGTTCATCACAACGTTCTAGTAACTTGGTGATAGTGACTAGAGAACTCCGTCAATCACTATCTTATCTGGAAGATTAACTCCCACTTGATTCAAGTGATAGTAGTACTCAGACATTCTGAGCACATGCTCACTAGCTGAGCTATTCTCCTCCATCTTGTAGGCAAAGTGCTTGTCAGAGGTCTCGTACCTCTCGACATGCGCATGGGTAGGAAATACCAATTTTAACTCTTAGACCATCTTATATGTTCCGTGGCGTTCAAAATGTCTTTGAAGCCCCGATTCTAAGGCGTAAAGCACGGTGCACTAAACTATCAAGTAGTCATCATATCGAGCTCACCAAACGTTCATAACGTCTGCATCTGCTCCTGCAATCGGTCTGTCACCTAGCGGTGCATCAAGGACATAATTCTTCTGTGCAACAATGAGGATAATCCTCAGATCACGGATCCAATCTGCATCATTGCTACTAACATCTTTCAACTTAGTTTTTCTCTAGGAACATATCAAAATAAACGGGGAGCTACATTCATCATAAATTAAAGTTCAATTAATCTTATTACTTAAGAACTCCCACTTAGATAGGCATCCCTCTAGTCATCTCAATGATCACATGATCCAAATCAACTAAACCATGTCCGACCATCACGTGAGATGGAGTAGTTTTCAATGGTGAACATCACTATGTTGATCATATCTACTATATGATTCACGCTCGAACTTTCGGTCTCCAGTGTTCCGAGGCCATATCTGCATATGCAAGGCTCGTCAAGTTTAACCCGAGTATTCTGCGTGTGTAAAACGGTCTCACATCCATTGTAGATGAATGTTGAGCTTATCACACCCGATCATCACGTGGTGTCTCAGCACGACGAACTTTGGCAATGGTGCCTACTCAGGGAGAACACTTTTATCTTATAATGCTACCATCAAACAAAGTAGAATAAGATGCATAAAGGATAACATCACATGCAATCAAAATATGTGACATGATATGCCAATGATCATCTTGCGCCTTTGATCTCCATCTCCTAAGTACTGTCCTGATCTCTATCATCACCGGCATGACACCATGATCTCCATCATCTTGATCTCTATCAATGTGTCGTCACATGATCATCTAGCCAACTATTGCTTTTTCAACTATTGTTATCGCATAGCGATAAAGTAAAGCAATTTACATGGCACTCGCATCTTATGCAATAAAGAGACAAGCATTAGGCTTTTGCCAGTTGCCGATAACTTTAACAAAACATGATCATCTGATACAAAAAATAATATATCATCACGTCTTGACCATATCACATCACAACATGCTCTGCAAAAACAAGTTAGACGTGCTCTACTTCGTTGTTGCAAGTTTTACGTGGCTGCTACGGGCTGAGCAAAAACCGTTCTTACCTACGGATCAAAACCAAAACACGGTATAGTGATTGCTTTTTTATCTTCAGAAAGAACCATGTTCATTGAATCCGATTCCACTAAAGATGGAGAAACAGACACCCACTAGCCACCTATGTGCGAAGCATGTCGGTAGACCCAATCTAGTGTAAGCATACGCGTAATGTCGGTCTGGGCCGCTTCATCCAACAATGTCGCTGGATTCATATTCACCTAGTGATGGCAGCAATACGTATATACCCACGCCCACAACTCCTTTGTGTTCTACTCGTGCATATAACATCTACGCATAAACTTGGCTCGGATGCCACTGTTGGGGAACGTAGTAATTTCAAAATTTCCTACCCACACGCAAGATCATGGTGATGCATAGCAACGAGAGGGAAGAGTATCTTCCACGTACCCTCGTAGACCATAAGCGGAAGTGATGTGAAAACACGGTTGATGTAGTCGTACGTCTTCATGATCCGACCGATCCAAGTACCGAATGCACGGCACCTCCGACTTCAGCACACGTTCAGCTCGATGACGTCCCACGAACTCCGATCCAACAGAGCTTCATGGGAGAGTTCCGTCAGCATGACAGCATGATGATGGTGATGATGTTGCTACCGACGCAGGGCTTTGCCTAAGCACCGCTACGATATGATCAAGGTGGATTATGGTGGAGGGGGGCACCGCACACGGCTAAGGGATCAATGATCAACTTCTGTGTCCTTAGGTGCCCCTCTGCCCCCGTATATAAAGGAGCAAGGGGGAGGCCGGCGGGCCCTCCTAGGGCGCGCCAGGAGGAGGAGTCCTCCTCCTACAAGGAGTAGGACTCCCCTTTCATACTCCTACTAGAAGGAGGAAAGGAAGGGGAAGGGGAGAAGGAAGGGGAGGGAGGAAAGGAGGAAAGGGGGGCGGCCCCCTAGTCCAATTCGGTTTGGGCTAGGGGGCTGCGTGCCTTGCCTCCTCTCTTCCACCACCTGGCCCATGAGGCCCAATACTTCTTCCCCGTATTCCCATAACTCCCCGGTACTCCGAAAAATACCTGGATCACTCGGAACCTTTCCGATGTCCGAGTATAGTCGTCCAATATATCGATCTTTACGTCTCGACCATTTCGAGACTCCTCCTCTTGTCCCTGATCTCATCCGAGACTCTGAACTACCTTCAGTACATCAAATCACATAAACTCATAATACCGATCGTCACCAAACATTAAGCGTGCGGACCCTACGGGCTCGAGAACTATGTAGACATGACCGAGACACGTTTCCGGCCAATAACCAATAGAGGAACCTGGATGTTCATACTGGCTCCTACATATTCCACGAAGATCTTTATCGGTCAAACCGCATAACAACATACATTGTTCCCTTTGTCATCAGTATGTTACTTTCCCGAGATTCGATCGTCGGTATCTCAATACCTAGTGCAATCTCGTTACCGGCAAGTCTCTTTACTCGTACCGTAATGCACTATCCCGCAAATAACTCATTAGTTGCTTTGCCGGCAAGGCTTATAGTGATGTGCATTACCGAGAGGGCCCAGAGATACCTCTCCGACAATCGGAGTGACAAATCCTAATCTCGATCTATGCCAACTCAACAAGTACCATCGGAGACACCTGTAGAGCACCTTTATGATCACCTAGTTACGTTGTGACGTTTGGTAGCACACAAAGTGTTCCTCTGGTAATCATGAGTTGCATAATCTCATAGTCATAGGAACATGTATAAGAGTCATGAAGAAAGCAATACTAGTAAACTAAAACGATCAAGTGCTAAGCTAACGGAATGGGTCAAGTCAATCACATCAATATCCTAATGATGTTGTCCCGTTTATCAAATGACAACTCATGTCTATGGTTTAGGAAACATAACCATCTTTGATCAACGCGCTAGTCAAGTAGAGGCATACCAGTCACACTTTGTTCGTCTATGTATTTACACATGTATTATGCTTTCGGTTAATACAATTCTAGGATGAATAATAAATATTTATCATGAAATAAGGAAATAAATAATAACTTTATTATTGCCTCAAGGGCATATTTCCTTCAGTGGGCTCCTACTCTATGACAGAAAATGTGCTTTTCGTCCTGGGCGGGCCAGAGACATAGCTGCATGACATTATTTGGGTCGTCCATGACGAAAAAAACCATGGCAGAAGCGAGGGCGAGGAAAATATCAGGGAGTTTCTGGTTACGGTGGGTGGTCGGGGCCCAGCAATGCATGGAGGTTTCCACATTTCTCTCGTGTATGCACGTATGTGCGAGGCGTTGGCTAACTGAACCCGAGCGATCGCATGTTACTGAACCCGAGCGATCGATCGCTTTGCTGTTAACTGAACTTGAGCGATTCATTCACTGTTGACTGAACCCGAGCGATTCCTTGGCTGTTGCTACTAACTGAACCCAAGTGATCGATCACTATTGCTGCTTACTGAAGCCGATCCATCCCCCGTGTGAGACGTAGCCAGCCAATGTTGGGTTGCCTCTCGATGAACAACCACGGTTGCTACCGTGCACGCGGTATGTATAATGAGTCGAGACGTGGTGAGTCGAGCCGGTTGGTTGGCTCTGGATGAACAGTTCTGTCATGCGCAATATGCGATCCTATCCGAGAGGAACTTGAAGGTCCCACCAAGGGTAGAGCTTCATATTGAAACGCTTTTGCAAGGTGCATATCATTACATCGCACCATTAGATAATAGTTGGGGATATATACAAGGCATACAAATGCCACAAAAATACATCAAACATCATACATGAGAACAACATCCGACTACGGATGAAACACAAACAGAAACCCAAACGACATCCACCCTGCTAGCCCAGGCTGCCGACCAGGAACCTATCCCTCGATCTAAGAAGAAGTAGAACAAGAACTCCAAAACAAATAAACATCACTCTCACATCATGATCATCGCGTTATCTGTACCTGCAACTGTTGTTGTAGTAATCTGTGAGCCACGAGGACTCAGCAATCCCATTACCATGGGTATCATGATTAGCAAAGCTTAATTGGTATGGAATGGATAAGTGGTGAGGTTGCAGCAAGCGACTAAGCATTATATGGTTGCTAACTTATGAGTACAAGAGCAAGATGAGAAACTACGCAAACGGTCGCAACTAGTAATGATCAATAAGTGATCCTGAACTACTTACATTCAAATATAACTCCACCGTGTTCTCTTCTCGACGCACTCAAAAAGAGACCGTCACGGTTACGCTCGCGGTTGGTGTATTTTAATTGAGTTTAGTTCAAGTCCTCTACAACCAGATATTAAAAAATTTCCATATGCCACATAACCATGTGCATAGCTCTGAATATCACATAACAATTCCAGATAGAGAGGATGCATACAAAAACAACACATCAAAGCAAGTTTAAATGAGGCTGGAAACAACACATAACAATTCTGGAAAGTCCTCGTATGCAAATTTCGAAATTGGTTCAGATCTGAATATCACATTATGTTGAATTTGTTAAAAAGCAAGTTAATATGCACCATGATGGTCTACATGCTATTCTAATCAGGTTACATATAAATTTCACTTAATTCGGAGCTACGGCCTAGAAGATATGCACAAAACAAGTCAACATGACATTGATGCAAATGCAAGCAAAAGACAATCACAAACACTCCAAAACATGGATGCAACATGGCATGATGAAACTACATGCAAAACCATGTAAGTTTCATATAGAGCATGCTCAAATCGGAGCCATGGTTCGACACATACACACGAAACAAGGTTAGAGGACAAGCTGTCCAAAACAGCAACTAGGCATCTTACAAGCATCATAACAACATGCTACAATAACAAGATAGGAACAAACATGATATGGACTTAAGGTACAGATTACATACTTCAAATATCATTAGGGTTCAGGTTCATAGGCATCAAGATTAATCCAACATGAGCAAAGCAAAAGGAAACTTTATAACACAGATTATGACTTAGTGAAAAATAGGGCATACATGTGAGCGGGAATAAAAGGTTGACATGTTGGAGGCATGAAACAATGATGCTATAGTCCAAGAACATAACAAGCATGTAAGTGCATCTAGTGCCACCCCTAGTTGGTTTTGGAGTATTGATGACAAACCTGGTACAGGGACTAATGTGTTTGTGAGAATTGCAGGATAACACAGGTAGAAGTCCCTCATTGATTCAGTTTTCCTACCAGAGATGACCCCTAAAAATGTATGAAGACATTGAAGTCAAAGGTGGTATGTGAAGACAGTCACATTGAAGACTATGACAAGAGAAGACATCAAGTGAAGACTATGGAGCACGAAGACTTAGTTGTTTCGTCGTTCCTTTTCTTCTTTGTTGAGTCATAGGAACAACCGTACTGTTAAGTGGGGTCCAAGTGAACCAGTCAGAATGACTGAAGTGATGCTTAACCAAAATCCTATGTCTTCGAGCGAAGACAATGAGAGCAAATCTTATCCAGAGCTGGGTAAGTCAGCTTTGCTTGTAGATCAAGCAAAGTTGCCATGTGTGTTTGAAATCTGACCGTTAGAACACGTGTCAGTTCCTTAGTGACCGAGGGTCATTTCGGACAAATCAGGTCGGGTTGCCAAGTGGCTATAAATAGCCCACCCCCTACAACCATAAAGGGTTGGCTGCTCAGAGTTAGTGTACGGCTTCTGTCATTTGAGAGCAACCCACCTCGAAGCCTTTGAGAGATAATTCCTTGCGAGGATAAAGCCCTAAACACCCAGAGCCAAAGAGTGTTAGGCATCACTTAAGTCTTCTTGTCTGTGTGATCTGAAGACTTACTACACTTGAGGACTGTGAATCCTTCAGCCGGTTAGGTGTCGCGTTCTGAGCATCCAAGAGTCATTGTGGATTGCCGGTCAACGAAGTCTGTGAAGGTTTGGAAGTCTACCTTGAAGACTTACCAGAGTGATTGGGCGAGGACTGGGTGTCCTTATCTCAAGGGGAATAAGGTGAAGACACGGTCTTCTGAGTTGAATCTCAGCCTCCCTAACCAGACGTACAGTTGTCATAGCAACTGGAACTGGTCCAAGAAATCATTGTCTTCAACGAGTCATTGGTTTCATCCTTCCCATTCCTTTACTTACTGTTGGCTCTAGTGAAGTCATTGTATGATTGCATTATCTTTTGTCTTCACTGAGTGACCGCTTGTTCTGATTGGATTCACACTATCTTCCAACTTGATCTATACTGCCTAGCTACTATTAGTCGTTGTGCTTTCACTTCATTAAATACTTGACTATGGCTTGCTTAGGGTAGTCTACCTTCCGTTGCTTGATAATAGGTTTATTTCTATCGTTTGTCTTCGAAACTTCCATGTTTTGAAGACTTTCATAAAAAATTCCTATTCACCCCCCCTCTAGTCGATCACTAGCACTTTCAATTGGTATCATAGCAAGGTACTCCCTTGTTTTGTGTGATTCGGTTTAACCACCTGCAGTATTAGCTATGTCGACTGTAGGGATAATCAAAGTCTCCGCTGCGTGCCCAGTCTTCGATGGAACTGAGTATCCCTACTGGAAGAATAAGATGCGCATGCATCTTGAAGCCATTGACGTCGACCTATGGTATGTTGTCAAGAATGGCATTCCCAAGGCTGGTGAAGGTGTCACCGCTGTTGATGTCAAGAAGTTTGTTGAACTGGACTCCACTGCCAAGAACATCATCTGTGGTTATCTGACCAAAGGACAGTATGGCCGTGTGAGTGCTTTGGAAACATCGAAGCTAGTCTGGGACTGGCTCTCCAAGGTCAACGAAGGCTTCTCAACCCAAAGAGATCAGAGAATCAGTGTCCTTTGCAACCTCTTCAACCGCTTCAAGAGAAATGACAATGAGAATGTCCAGCTCACGTTTGATCGACTCACTGACATCAGAAATGAGATTCAAGCCCTCGACGCTACTGAGATCACCAAGCATGAAGTCGTCAAGACACTCCTG
This sequence comes from Triticum monococcum, assembly GCA_034509565.1. NCBI lineage: Eukaryota > Viridiplantae > Streptophyta > Magnoliopsida > Poales > Poaceae > Triticum > Triticum monococcum. The sequence continues at coordinate 282,777,968 of CM067842.1, forward strand.
AGATCACTTGAAAGCTCGTTTGACACCCTAGCCCTGATGATTCAAGAACGTCCTGACTTCAGGACACTCGATCTGTCTGACATACTTGAGAGGCTCAACACACATGAGTTTCAACTTTCTCAGAAAAGAGACATCTGCGGTCCCAACTATGGGCGAACTCGTGCCTTGAAGGCAAAAGCTGTCTCCTCATCTGAAGAAGAATCCGACAGCAGTTCTGATGATCCTGAAGACATTGGAAAGGAGCTTGGTATGCTAGTGAAGAAGTTCCAAAAATTCACCAAGAAGAAAGGCTTCAGAAAGTCTTCACGATCAAGCTCAAGGAATGATGAAGCTTCTGCTCATGACTACAAGAAGAGAACATGCCACAAGTGCAAGAAACCTGGCCACTACATCTCTGAGTGTCCGCAGTGGGACAATGAGAACAAGAAGAAGAAGAAGAGCAAGGAGTATGATTCTGACGACAAGAAGAAGAAGAAATACTCAAAGTCTTCTTCCAGGACTTCCTCAAATTCTTCATCACACAAGAAGAGCTCATATGGCAAGGCTCGTGCGTTTGTTGGCAAGGAAATGGATTCAGAGGAGGAGTCCGCTTCTGAGGAGGCGGAGGTGGAATCTGAGGAGGTGTCCGATTCTGGTGTTGCGAGTCTGGCTACATCATACGTTGCCAAGTCCATCTTCAACACTAAAGACAATGACTTCATCACCGACACTGATGCAAATGACAAGGACTACTCCGCTCCCACCTACTGCTTCATGGCACGCGGTGCCAAGGTAAACACATGCACTACTCACTATCAAACATCTAGTGAAGATGACTTTGATTGTGTTTCCAAACCCAGCTACAAAACACTTGCTAACAGAAAGCTATGGAACATATTCAAAAACTATTAGACAAAAGCGATGACATGTTAGACGCTGAAATGACTCGATCTCTGTCCTTAATTGAAGACATAAAAAATCTTCATGTTAAGTATGAGGAACTTGGAAGTCGTCATGAATCGCTCTCAACAACTCATTAAAAGCTTTCCTATGATTATCTTCAAAGGAAGCAAGGTCTTGAGAAATTGAGAGCGTGTCATGAAGATCTTAAAAAGGAAAATGAGTCACTTCGCGCCAAACAGATCAGTCCCGCTCAGGAAGGATTTGAACCACCATGTCTTAAATGTATTGAGCGTGACAATTCTACTTTTGTTCCTGGATGTTCTACTGCTGCTACTATTGCAATATCTTCAACTGTTGATGTGGTAACTAACCCCTCTGCTGAGGATACCACTGCAATTGCAGATGAAAATGCTAGGTTGAAGACATAGCTTGAAATAGGGATGCACAAAAGTCTCGAAGGGCATCAGACACTATGTGATGTCCTCAAAAGGTAGATCCTGAACCGAAACCCTAGAAAGGAGGGTCTTGGGTTCGAAAGGAAAATGAATGCTGATGGCTCTTACTGGAAACTTGAGCAGTACCCCAAAACCACATGGGTTGCTGCAAAGGAACCCTCAGTGGATCCATTCACTCTGTCAGGCTTCAATTGTGCTAATCCCATTGTTATTGATGAATCATTTGATGCAAACTATAAACTGTCTAAGAATCAGAATGGTGAAGTGTTTGCCAGGTATATTGGTACTAACTGCAGGAATGGGCCACCTATGAAGAAATTCTGGGTGCCGAAAAGGTTGTTGGAGAATCTTCCTGTGAATGTCGTCATGACACCACAAGTGAAGAAGACAAACCCCAGACCACATGCTTCATATGGTCCAAAGGCTTCATACAGACAAAGGACTCACCTAAGTCACACTAATGCAAATGTTTTGCAGGGAAGCCATACTCAGGCCTATGAATATGAGCGCGTTTCATCAAACCTCCATGCTCATAAGACCAAGAACTACACTGCTTATTCTTATGAGTACTATTGTCCAGCTGCAAAACTTTTTGCTAGGGCTCCAAAGCCAAAATTCTCAGATGCTGCACTTAGACTCATTGCTTCAAGGCCACCCTTGAAGATGTGGGTGGCTAAGAAAGCTTAACTCTCTTTTGCAGGGAAAGGTCTCCAGCCGACAATCAAATTCGTCTGAAGCTATTGCTGGGTACCTTAAACATCTTGTAGGGCGCAAGATCAAATACCCAAATGGTTTATTATGTATTTTGTTCCTGAGTCGCTTGCTACTTGCCATATCAGTCCTAACCTTGATCTAAGGTTTCATCATCCACTTGCTCGTCAAATGTTTATGCTTCACAATTCTCTTCGTGAAGCCTATCCCCCTAACTGCACTATAGGGTACGACACCAGCTGCTTCAGAATGGATTATTGATAGTGGGTGTACTAATCATATGAATGGCAAGCGAAGTCTTCTCATGGACTCAACCTTACGTCCACCAGACAAAAGTTACATCACATTTGTTGACACTGGTAAAAGCAAGGTATTGGGTCTAGGTAGAGTTGAAATCTCACGGGATCAACACATGGATAAAGTCATGCTTGTTGAATCCCTTGGTTTCAACTTAATGTCTGTCTCAACGCTTTGCGATTTGAACATGATTGTGATGTTTGGAAAATATCGTTGCCGTGTTCTAATGGAATCTGACAAGTCTCTAGTCTTTGAAGGATATCGGAAAGATGACTTGTACGTGGTAGATTTCTTAGCAGGACCTAAACTTGCCGTATGTCTTCCAGCAAAAGCTTCTGAATGCTGACTCTGGCATCGGAGGCTAGGGCATGCTGGCATGAGGAACCTGCACACCCTTGCAAAGAAGAAGCATGTCATAGTCATCGAGGGCATCAAGTTGAAGAAGGATCACTTATGCGGTGCATGTGAAGCAGGAAAGATGACGAGGGCCAAGCATCCCTCAAAGACAATCATGACAATGACTCAACCCTTCGAACTGCTCCACATGGACCTTTTCGGTCCCACTCATTACTCAACTCTTACTACTACTGCTTGTCTCTATGGCTTTGTCATTGTTGATGATTATTCAAGATATACTTGGATGCATACAATCCTCTACAAGACTGAAGTGCAAGATGTCTTCAAACGCTTTGCCAATCGAGACATGAACAACTATGGCGTCAAGATCAAGCACATCAGAAGTGACAATGGCACTAAATTCAAGAACACTGGCCTAGATACTTATCTTGATACTTTGGGCATCGCACATGAATTCTCAGTTCCGTACACGCCACAGCAGAATGGCGTTGTGGAACGCAAGAACATAACACTTATTGAGATGGCCCGGACGATGCTTGATGAATACAAGACTCCAAGAAAGTTCTGGCCTGAAGCCATTGATACTGCATGCCATATCATCAACCGTGTTTATCTTCACAAGCTTCTGAACAAGACATCCTATGAGCTCCTTACTGGCAAGAAGCCAAATGTCAGTTACTTTAGAGTATTTGGCGCCACGTGCTGGATCAAGGATCCACATCACACTTCAAAATTTGCACCGAAAGCACATGAAGGTTTTATGCTTGGATATGGAAAGGATTCACACTCCTACAGAGTCTTCAACCTCTTTCACCATAAAGTGGTTGAAACTATGGATGTGTGGTTCGATGAGACTAACGGCTCACAAAGAGAGCACCTGCCAAATGTGCTAGATGAAGTTCCGTCCAGTGACTCAATCAAACTTATGGGAACTGGAGAAATCATACCATCTGAAGCTCAGCCTAAAGAGGAACTTATCATCTCTGCACCTGATCAACCTGAAGACAATGGTCAGCCTGAAGACAATCCTTCTAACGATGACAATGGTCAGCAAGAGCAAAATCTTCGTCCTATCCATCCTCGCGTTGCAAATGACGTACAGATTGATAGGATAATTGACAGCATCAATGCACCAGGTCCACTCACTTGTTCAAGGGCAACACAACTAGCTAACTTTTGTGGGCACTTCGCATTCGTCTCAATATCTGAACCCAAGTAAGTTGATGAAGCCTTCATGGAACCTGAATGGATTCAAGCTATGCAAGAAGAGCTTCCATAGTTTGAGCTGAATAATGTATGGGAACTGGTTAAGCGTCCTGATCCTCGCCAGCACAATATAATAGGCACTAAGTGGATATATCGCAACAAGCAAGATGAGCATGGTCAAGTTGTCAGAAACAAAACTCGTCTCATTGCTCAAGGATACACTCAAGTTGAAGGGATTGACTTCGATGAAACATTTGCTCCTGTGGCTAGGCTTAAAGCTATATGCATACTGCTGGCCTATGCAAATCATCATGACATTCTTCTGTATCAAATGGATGTGAAGAGCGCTTTTCTCAATGGCAAGATTGAAGGAGAAGTGTATGTTGCACAACCACCTGGCTTTCAAGATCAAAAACATCCTGACATGGTGTACAAGCTCAACAAGGCATTGTATGGCCTCAAACAAGCCCCTCGGGCTTGGTATGACACACTCAAAGACTTCCTGAAGAGCAAAGGCTTCAAACCTGGCTCTCTCGATCCCACTCTCTTCACGAAGACATATGATGGTGAACTGTTTGTGTGCCAAATATATGTGGATGACATTATCTTTGGCTGCACTAATCAGAAATACAGTGATGAGTTTGGATACATGATGCAAGAGCAATATCACATGTCCATGATGGATGAGCTAAAGTCCTTCCTTGGTCTTCAAATACGTCAGCAATGCAACGACATCTTCATATCCCAAGAAAAATACCTCAAAGATTGCCTAAAGAAATTTGGAATGCAAGACTGCAAAGGCTACACAACGCCAATGCCGGCCAAACACCATCTGGGTCCCGACGACAATGGTAAAGAGTTCGATCAAAAGGTATACCGCTCCATGATTGGTTCCTTGCTTTATTTATGTGCATCTAGGCCAGATATCATGCTTAGTGTTTGCATGTGTGCCCAGTTCCAAACGGCACCAAAGGAATCGCATCACTTAGCTGTGAAGCGAATTCTCAGATATTTGGCTCACACCCCAACACTAGGATATTGGTATCCAAAGGGCTCAGAGTTTGATCTAGTTGGATTCTCGGATGCTGATTATGCTGGTGACAAGGTGGATCGCAAGTCTACATCAGGCATATGTCATTTTCTGGGGCGATCACTTGTATGTTGGTCTTGAAAGAAGCAGAACTGTGTATCTCTCTCCACTTCTGAATCTGAATACATTGCTGCTGGATCTTGCTACGCTCAGCTTCTATGGATGAAGCAAACACTGAAAGACTATGGCATTCAACTCAAGCAAGTGCCACTCTACTGTGACAACGAAGGTGCCATCAAGATTGCCAACAACCCAGTTCAGCACTCGAAGACAAAGCACACTGAAATTCGTCATCACTTTCTCAGAGATCATGTTATGAAGGAAGATATTGATATCATACACGTCAACACTGAAGAGCAATTGACAGATATCTTCACCAAGCCCTTGGATGAGAAGAGCTTTTGCAAGTTACGGTGTGAGCTAAATATCTTGGAATCCTCAAATGTCCTGTGATTAGGCACACATCCTAACACTTAAGCATGTTAACGACTTAGATGTGCAACACACGAAGTAAAGTATATCTTCAAACAATGAAGACTTACATTCTGAGTGTGAATATATTAATGTGGAATTTGACTTCGGAGCACCACGCTAATTGTGCGCCATGTCTGGGTCTAATATTTCCTATACGGTGGGTAACGCCACCAGCAACATTTTCCCTTTGAAGTGTCTATCTCATGGCGTTACATTTGCAAAGTCTTCGCATTTTGTTTGTCTTCAATGATTAAATGTTCTCATGTTTATTTTCAATTTGGTTTATGTCCTCTACAACATTCACTTATAGCTATGTCTTCACATTGAATCTTTTGACCTAAGTGAACGTGATCGGACCCTAACCCCTCTATGCTTGTACCTCAAGTCTATCTATCCAAATCATATGCATTCAATTGACACTATCAAAATGTCTTCTCTGCATCCTTGTCAGTAGAACACACAGAGACAAACATTAAACCGTTTTCAAGGCTAAATCCTTTCACCTAAAACCCGGAGAAGTGGGAACGACCACCCGACAATCCAGGCATGAATGGAACGTGGAACAACCTCCGATGTGTTGCATGATAGCCACGTGTCCTTCAGATGTGAATCGCCAGGGGCACCTGTGTAATAACACTGTGTCGTCCCTATCCCTATAAATACATGCCTCACCATAGTCATTATCCTTTCTTCCCCTCTCGCACAAACCCTAGCGCCACCGCTAGCCCTCGACGACGTCGGTGATGAAGCGCTTCACTGCCGCGACCTCACCGACGCCGTCTTCACACCGACCGCCGACATCGTCTTCTCCGCCGTCACCATAGGTGTCCTCCGTCGCCAAGTTAGGGCACGGAAGATTCGAACTGCTCGGCCTCCCCTTCCACTCTGTCTAGAAGTTCTTTGTGTGGTAAATAAAACCTCCTTTTATGGCCCCTTTGATCCTATAGATTCATCATTTTGTACCACAGGCAGTTTCTATTCACACAAGTTGAATCTATTTCATACTGCATCTCATAAATACGCCTAGAATGTTCACTTATGCTTCACAAAGTAGTAGATTCCTCACTTGTACTTATTCGTGGATTCGTACAAATGTGGAACTAAGTCTCTATCTGTGAGTGAATGTCTTCGCACTATGAGGTCAATGTCTTCTAAACTGATTTATCTTCAAAATCTTCTGAGAATGCATATGACCTCTTCCCCTTCCCTCGCACCTTAATGCTTTCACAGGTACATGTCCGTCGGAGAATCCCTTGGTTCTCATAGTCTGCATTCATTTGCAGAATTCTTACAGCATCATATAAATTCTCCTGAATCCAGTTCTTGTCTGACCAGTAGACGGAAGACTTTATCAGCTTTGAAGCCTTTCCGTTTAAACTTCATGGCACCAGAGAAATCAGCAAGGAAGGGTGGCAGACAGCGTCGTGGAAACACCTCAAGAGATTTGCCTCCTGACCTCTATGAGCTGTACAAGACAGATCTAGAGGAGGACTACAATCAGCGAAAAACTCGAATCCAATGGATTCGAAGATATTGGGCAGAACAGTGGTTCAAGTACAGGTTCGTGACCCAGGAGTATGCTGAGAAGAATGCCATCAAACGACCATGGGGAGACATTCTATACAGAAATCTTCAACCCAAGTCCAGAGCTGAAGCCATTGAACAAGGCTTCTATCCTTGCATGGTCCATGGACCATAGCCTGCAGATGTAGATCCATCTTCATTACTGTGGTGCCGCGACGATAATCTATTCAAGCGCAACCTTTAGTTTGCCAGGAACTCGGCCAAAGAGAACAAGAAGTCACGAGGCTTAGACTTCAAGCCAGGCCCCTCCGCTCCTCGTGCCGATGGCACACGCGAAGCTGAACCCAATCTTGTTGGGCCCTTCTACAACCTAGAAGGTCTCATCACTCATATCATGGTTCAAGGGACAGCCGTGGATGAGCCTGCACATGATGCTGAACCTGATGAAGCGCCTGCACCACCGAAGCCAAAGAAACTAAAAAAGCCTAAAGCTTCAAAGCCTGCTCCTGCACCAAAGGTCTTACAGGCGAAGCCTCTGGCCACTTCACCTCCTAAACACAGTGTGAAGTCTGAAGATTTGTCACGCATCTCCAAGCCCTCCAGAGTGAAGATGCCCTTGCAACCCACTAGCCAAGAACTGACTGCTGCTGCTATTCTATGCAATGACGCCATTGATCTGTCTAGCAACGATGATCTTGGCGATGATGCTCTTGAGCAGCTGATGAAGAGCATGCAAGAGGCAGAAATCTTCAATGACCTTCCTCTGTATGATGTTGAAATCATCAACACCTTCATTGATGAGTAGTTTGACAGCCCAAATGTCAGCTTTGATGATCTTCAGCTTCCGACTGGCCTGAGTGTTGCCTTCCATGGACCATTGCTGCTGAGCTGGCTCTAGCTTAGAAGATTGTTGAACTGAAGCATAAGATCGATTATGAAAAGGCTCAGTTCAAGAAGCACATGACCAAGCTCAACGTTGAAGACATTCAGAACTTCCAGACCATGATGCATGAGCTTAAGGAAGCTTTTCAAATCAAACACGAAGAAGCCAAGGGTTCTCGTGAGTGCATGAAGGATCCTGCCGCTAAATGTGTCCAAGGGTACAATGAGGCTGAAAAGCACAAGGTCTTGGGGCGACCAGGGATCGACCCCCGAATGGCGGCCATGAAGAAGAAGAAGCCAGCTGTGGCAGAACCTGAAGAACCAAGGCAGGAAATACATCCAATTGTCTTCCTAGCCAGTATGACAGGCTCGAAGCCTAAGGTCCCCACAGTGGCTTCAGAACTGAAGAAAACAAGGGCTGCTGCGCAAAACCAAGGGCACTACTGATGATGCTCCTCCAACCAAGAAACACAAAACCAAGAAGCGAGATTGGGATGCTCCCACAGATCGAGCCAATCTCGGTGGCTCGTCCTGCGTCTAAAAATCCAGAACGCCAAGTGGTAATTCATGAGCCTGCTTCTCCAGAGGCTCCTCAAGCTGAAGACAATCTAGCTGTTTACCACACCGCAGCTGAAGACATTGGTCCTCACGACAATGTTGAAGATGATGAAGTCCTTCCTCAGATCGAGCACCAATTGGTATCATCGCCTATGCTCACGCACAGCGAACTCATCAGCATTGGTCGTCCTCTGATGCCAACTGCTCAGGATGCATCGTGGGCTGATCACCCACAACGACAAGACACTCCAAGCTCTCCCCAACAGCAAGCTACCCCACCTGTGCAAGAAGACGATGACTTTGAGGCCCAGCGCACTCCATCTCCACAAGCGTCGCCAGCATTACGCAGGCTTCGCAAAGGACCAAGGCCCCAAGTCAATCCCACTATGCACGTGTCTGAGTCCGAAGCCAAAATGGCTGAAGATATTTCGGTTGCATCAGCCGATCAAGAAGAAGCACCAAGAGTTGAAAGAGTTGCTACACCCCTGTCCCACCAAGATGTTGTTCTCGAGGAGAACGTGTCCAACCCTCCAGCTCCTGAAGTGGAGGTTAAAAACCCTGAGGCGACCACGAACATCACCGCTGAAGCCAATGACGTCGTCATGGCTTAAGCTAATACGGTGCATGAAGCTACTGCAGTGCCAGAAGTCCAAGCATCTGAAGCATCTGCATCACCCAAAGTCAATGTTGAAGTACCTGAGGTACAAGCACCTGAACCCAATGTGGCCCCTGAAGCCCATGAAGACAATGCCAATGCTCCTGTTCCCCCTCCATGACCTCATACAATTGAGCTAGCATTTCATCGTGGTTAGCCTGTTATGGTCCGCTGGCCCGTTCTTGTTCCTCCACCTACTGCGGGTCCACAATTTGAGTATCATGTCGAGCACAGACCTCAAGTCCAAAAGTCCAAGCCAAGACTTCCACGATTCCCAGGCGCTGCCACTTCACCTGGGGTCTTCAATGTGAATGGCTTCATGGCACATAACACCTTCTTCAACAGCTCCAAGAACCCTTATACCAGACCTCACATTTCATCAGATCGGTTCTGGAGCTATCAGCAGCGCAGCTACTATTCCTGCGTCCTATACCATCAAGAGCGCATATTTCCACATATGCGCCTCGACTCTGAAGCTATAGCTGGCCTGCCCTGCTTTGAAGAAGCATTAGATTGCTTCAGATTTGCTGGTCTGTTGCAGTTTGTCATAGATAAAGAGCACTAGAATGAAGAGCTTCTTCTATAGTTCTATGCAACTCTCCACATTCGAGGCTACAACAGGGATCCAAAGACTTGGGTCCTTGAGTGGATGACAGGCAATGTCCATCATGAAGCTAAAGCTCTTGATATCATTAAGCTCACAGGCCTGCCCACTCCTGGTGAATACTATGAACCAGGTTGTCAACAACACCAAAATGCCATGGAAAGCATCTTTCAGAAGCCAGAACCCGACATGAGTCAAATGTGGAGCATGATGAAGCCTCTGCCTCACGACGCTGAATACCCATCTGAGTTCTTTGTTGAAGACCTAGAGTACCTGCCTCGCACCATTTTCCATATCATCACGAAGACTCTATGGCCTGTCAAAGGACATTCATCTGCAGCGAGGCTTGAAGGAGCAACAAAGACTTTGGTTTTCTATATCTTCAATGGCATCACCTTCAATGCTCAAGACTTCTTCATCAGGCAGTTGGCTGCATCAGGCTCCGACATCTTTGGGTTGAAATTCTATGCTCCATGGGTCATGCGTCTTATCAAGCGTCACTCCGCCTTCAACTATCAGCCGTCTGCGCGCAATCATCTCATATTCTTGCCAGAGGTTGATCTGTCAGTCAAAGCTATTTACCCAGAGCCGGCTAAGGAACCCCTTTATCTTCACAATGTTGATCACCAAAGCTTCACCCAGCCTATTAAAGGAGTTCCAGCAATTTCTCGTGTTTATCCTCTTGCTGGTAAGACACGTGCCCCTCACGCTCAGACTGATGCCACTGGTAGCACCATTGCGCAAAGGCCTCGTCGTGCTGCATCAGAAACAGGACAAACATCATGACTGGCTTAAGAGTCAGATGCAAAGCCTCTTGGTGGATGTTAACCGCATTCACAATCTTGCCACCAAGAATGCCTTTGTCACTCATGAAACCTGTCGGAGGTCGTGGAAGAGTTTGACCTTACTTAGTGCTGAAGCTAATCTGCAAGACGATGGCTTCACCGAGCGGTTCAAGTTTGACTCAACTCCTCCCAAAAATGCTCACTTGCGTCGGACTCCCTCACTTGAAGACTCTAACTACTCGTCCTCAGCTGCGTTAGTGAATGCCAGAGTCATCGATGACCAAGATGATGCAACTTCACCTCCTCCAACTTCAGCGCGTGTCGACACTGCACCAAGTTCTTCTGCACCACCGGACCTCAACGACGACCCTGGTGCCTCACCTGCACCTCATGGGAACGAGTAGGCTGTCTATGTCTTCAAACCTTTTTGGTCCTCGCTGACAAAAGGGGGAGAAGAATATAAGTTGATAGTCCTCAAGCGGGTCAATATGGGTGGATGCTTTACTTTTTGGCAGTTTTGCCAAGTGCTTACAACTCTCGTTTTTGATACATTTGGTTCTTTGAGTTGTAACACTTAAACTCGATGGTCGTCTGCTACTTATTTGCTATTCTGTGATGCGATGATAAATTCCGCATGTGCGACGATATATTCCGCACTTAGATCATTTTGTAGACGCTCATTTTTCATTATGCATGTCATTATCTTCGTTACATCATATCATGCATGATGAATTGTTATCATAGGTTGAAGAGGATCTCCACAAGTACAACCTGTCATGTGCATTTGCATTCCAAAAGAAAATTACTTATATGCACATCTTCAGGGGGAGCCCTTGCAACTTATGAAGACAATACCCTATCCTTTAGAATTTCCCATATTTTATTCCCCGTTGAAAACTTCAAGTAGTTTGTCATCAATCACCAAAAAGGGGGAGATTGTAAGTGCATCTAGTGCCACCCCTAGTTGGTTTTGGAGTATTGACGACAAACCTGGTAGAGGGACTAATGTGTTTGTGAGAATTGTAGGATAACACAGGTAGAAGTCCCTCATTGATTCGGTTTTCCTACCAGAGATGACCCCTAAAAATGTATGAAGACATTGAAGTCAAAGGTAGTATGTGAAGACAGTCACATTGAAGACTATGACAAGAGAAGACATCAAGTGAAGACTATGGAGCGCAGAGACTTAGTTGTTTCATCGATCCTTTTCTTCTTTGTTGAGTCATATGAACCACCATATTGTTAAGTGGGGTCCAAGTGAACCAGTCAGAATGACTGAAGTGATGCTTAACCAAAATCCTATGTCTTCGAGCGAAGACAATGAGAGCAAATCTTATCCAGAGCTGGGTAAGTCAGCTTTGCTTGTAGCTCAAGCAAAGTTGCCGTGTGTGTTTGAAATATGACCGTTGGAACACGTGTCAGGTCCTTAGTGACCAGGGTCATTTCGGACAAATCAGGTTGGGTTGCCAAGTTTCTATAAATAGCCCACCCCCTACAACCATAATCGGTTGGTTGCTTAGAGTTAGTGTACGACTTCTGTCGTTTGAGAGCAACCCACCTCGAAGCCTTTGAGAGAGAATTCCTTGTGAGGATAAAGCCCTAAACACCAAGAGCCAAAGAGTGTTAGGCATCGCTTAAGTCTTCCTGTCTCTGTGATCTGAAGACTTATTACACTTGAGGAATGTGAATCCTCTAGCCGGTTAGGCATCGCATTCTGAGCATCCAAGAGTCATTGTGGATCTCCGGTGAACGAAGTCTGTGAAGGTTTGGAAGTCTACCTTGAAGACTTACCAGAGTGATTGGGCGAGGACTGCGTGTCCTTAGCTCTAGGGGAATAAGGTGAAGACACGGTCTTCTGAGTTGAATCTCAGCCTCCCTAACCAGACATACAGTTGTCACAGCAACTGGAACTGGTCCCATTCCTTTACTTATTGTTGGCTCTAGTGAAGTCATTGTATGATTGCATTATCTTTTGTCTTCACTGAGTGACCGCTTGTTCTGATTGGCTTCACACTATCTTCCAACCTGATCTATACTGCCCAGCTGCCATTAGTCGTTATGCTTTCAATTCATTTAATACTTGACTATGGCTTGCTTAGGGTAGTCTACCTTCCCCTGCATGATAATATGTTTATTTCTATCATTTGTGTTCGAAACTTCCATGTTTTGAACACTTTCATAAAAATCGCCTATTCACCCCCCCTCTAGTCGATCACTAGCACTTTCAAAGCAAAAGCACGGCATCAAAGTACAGGTTAAACATGGCAAAACATTATTACTAAGCATCTACATATAACGCCTAGATCAATGGCATTCATCAAGACAAGATCTGCAAGTTATAATAGATTCTCAGACTTTGTGAAAAACAAAGTAAGGCTGAAAACATATTCATGATGTATACTTTGAGACAACAAAAGTATATGCTATAGGAACTTTTCATGGCAACAAATAGCATGGCAAGCATGTACTAAACACCCTTCACAAAACATCCTCCCTGAACATGTTCCATAAGCCCTTAGATATGATGGTAGCATCAATGCAAAATGTGAAGTCATATAAGCAGTTTTAGACTTAGCAAAAATAAACATGGCATGGCAAAACATATTCAAGTAGACATGTTTGCAAGCTTGTAGCGCTCATTACAATGCATTCGTGGTATGAAACAAAATCTAGCAGTAAGATGGCATGTTTGTTCTCCAATTCATGTCATGATATAGCTCATATGAAAATCACACAAAAACATGTAAAAATTCTAAAATGGCATATGCTGTAAAAATAACATGTTTACAATTTGCCCAAATGATGAAATGGATGCAACTAATGGATTGGTGGGATTTTTCTACCCCAAAATGATATATAATATGTATATGTTGCTATACGAAAATGCGCACAAATGCTATAAGTCATTTACTGCCTTAAATGGAGACAGACGGAAAAGGAAAATGCCAGATATGGAATGTCTAGATTTGAACCTGCCCGATTTGGAAATATGCCACTTTCTAGAAATGGAATTTTGGGAAATATGAAGAAAAAAATAAAGAAAAGGGGGTTGTGCGCGTGTGTGTATGACATTGGGGCCAAGATGTCGTAGCCATAGTGATAAAATATAAGGCCACGGCAAAAACAAGTGGAGACTGGGACTCAAACCCAGGACTCCTATGTAGAACAGAGGGGCGCTGACCACTGCGCTAGAGGGAGGAGTTTGAAAAGAGAATGGCGCCTGGCCCGTTTGGAACCAGTGCTAGAAGGTTGCGCCCTGCTCTACACCTTGCACAGGAAGATGGCGACGGCCCCGGCAAGCAACGACGGCAACCACCGGAGCAATGGAGCACTGGCGGGGGTGCGGGATTGGGAGGCAGTGCGGCTACGGGACGTGCGCGTGCATGTGTGAATGCGCAGGTGTTTGGGCACGAGCTGCAGCTCGCCCCGGACATGGAGAAGAAGACGACCGGAGCCGCGCGGATGGTGCTCTGTGGCTACTGCGTGTGCCGCATGAGCGTGCATGTGGGATTGTGCAGGAGGATGCAAAAGAAACAACGAGCCGAGGTGTGCTCGTGCAGCAAGGCGTGCGGGTGTGCGGCAAACAAGGCATGGACTTGGCTCAAAATGGCCATGGCGATAGCACGGCAACAACGGCTCAGACACGACGGGATCGGTGACTACATGCATGCAAAGAAGCGGTAAAAGAGGGGATTTGATGCGGCTCATCGAGGAGATGCGGAAGGTGAGCTCGGACGGGTGCGGGGAGGCCGATCCGAGGCGTGGCGAGGATCTCGTCGGGTGATGTTGCTCGTAAAGCAGAGGAAGCAGGGGAGGCTACCTGGCGCTGGACTTGGCAATCCGGCTCGGGGAGGCCATGCGAGGGGTCGCTCTAGAGGAAGAAGAAGGGCGCCGGCGACGTGGACGACGCTGGGCTAGAGCTCGGCTTGGCTCGACCGGATATGGCGGCGGCGACAGCAGGGAGGCACGTTAGGGAGGCTCCTGTCCAACTAACTCCAATGATCGGTCAAGGAGGGTGACGGGGTGTAGGACGACATGCCGGAGAGGGTCCTGGCGCAGGCCGGACATGAGGACGATGACGGACGCCGACGGTTTTATTCTCTTGGGTGATCTCTGTTCTTTGTTCTTGAAGAAGAAAGGAAAATAGAGGGGAGGAAGAGAGATGGCAGCACGAGCAGGGAGGAGCAAACCCTAGGGGTCACTACAGGGCTTTATAGGGGTGCGGGACATGCTGGCCTCGACGTCTGTGAGCCTCCTGCTCATGGCGCTGCTACTGTTTGCCTGGAAGAAGGAGACGGCGTCAGGAGGGAGCAGTTGGCCGCTAGGTTTGGCTGGGCTAGAGGGAAAGAGAGGCCTGGGTGGGCTTCTCCGGGGGGTTTCAGGGCCTATTCTTTTTTAAATCTTCCTGCGATTTATATACACCGCATAGAAAGGGGAAAAGGCAGGGGCTTTAGGAAGGAAAAGGAATAGACTTATATAAATATAGGGTGGGACTATTTAGGAACCCCCCTCTAGAGTTCCTAAATAAGCTTATCTAGGAACCCCCCGTATTAAGAAGCCATAGATCAAAATCGTTGACCGATCTCGATCCACCAACCACCCGACCGACCACTTGTAGCTACAGGTAGTAGACAGCGCCCGCGAGCGAGCGTAGGCGGCAGCCGGAGCGAGGGAGCGGGCGACGGAGGTGGCGGCTTCACCCAGATTAACCTGTAGCTTCTCCTCGCCTCGCGCAGGCGAGCCGTGGAGGCACCAGAGCGAGCGGGTGCACGGCGGCAGCGGCGCGAGGGGGTGCGCGGCGGTAGCGGCAGCCAGTTTCGCCCTGGCTAACCTCTAGCTTCTCCCCTCCTCGCGCGAGCGACCAACGGCGCATCCGGATCGAGGGACTGCACGGCTGCAGCGGCGCACAAGTTTCGCCCCGGATGGAATCAATTGAGAAGACTGTTGGCCCCTCATCGACGATGAAGCCGACGAACTCAATAGATCGATTTGGTACGATTCCGCTAGCAATCCAACTCTCTCGCTTCGAAAACTTCTCAGTCATCCGTTGTGAAGTTCCCGGGAACAAGTGGAAGCTGCCTCTGGCGTAGATGAACATGCTCGACGCTTTTCACATGCAATGTGGAGCTGCTGGACGACGACGACCTCCTCTATCTAATTCAGCTCAGGTACTTTTTGCTTCAACTATGAACATAACTGCTACACTCCCTTTACGTAACTGCTATCTTCTCTGTGCGTAACTGCTAAATGACTCGACCAGTTGGATCATCTATGAACATAACTGTTATACTCCCTTTACATAACTGCTATATTCTCTGTGCTTAACTACGCAATGATTCCCCCTATGATTTGCTTTGTAACTGCCAAAAATGATCTTCTACATACCAGCACTGATTAATGCAGTTAACTGTTTCCCCCCTGTTTTCCCGTGCTATCAAACAAAAATTGAAGAATGGGATAAATCTTTTTTGCACATCCTTCAGTTAGGATTGTAGTGTGCCAACAGTTAATTGTTCCCCTCATTGTGTGGTATCTAAACAAAAAAGTTGGATGTTAATGTACTGTTTGTCCATGATAAGTTAGCATTCGGTTTGCCAACAGTTAATTATATGTTTTTATGTTATGCGCTTACAGATAAACAAATCAACTATGGAAGAAAGCCTAGAACTAGGAAATGATGGTAACACAGAAGTTCATGAGATTACCTGCTGGACTGTTCAGATCGACACCCAACATTACCCGGAAAAGAATGAGCAAGTGTACATCTTGAAGCCAGAGGTACGACAAACTACAAGATACCCACCACCATCAACAATAGGTGATGAGAGCAGTGTACCACAACATGGACCTATGCATCAGCGACGACACCACACAAGCATGCTGGAACCAATCATTGACACGAGTGAGGTAAATAGACAAAAACAATTAAAGTTTACCTCTCCCCTTGTTAACAAGTTAGTTTACCTCTCCCCATGCAATTAAAGTTTAAACATATTTTCAGTTTCACATTTTGCTCGCTACTTGTATACAGATAACTGACTTGTTAATTAACTAGTATTTTAATGAGAACAAGAAAAAATGTTTGTTAACACAGGTAGAAAATGGAGCTAATAATGGCACGACACTGGCTACATTGAAAGCTGGACTAAACTTGTTGATCAACAAACCTTAGATCAAGACTGGGAGCCTGTCTGTGTTCTCAAACCAAAAATACGAGATCATGTGCAAGCTGCAGCACGTGTGCAACAGAACACTCGTTGTCGCATGGTGTTCCACCAACGAAAGATGAAGACATTGCCAACACCAAAACTGGGCATCCGCAATTTTCTTTCGGCAAATCAACTTCAGCAACAAAGGTTCTGCTCAAAACGGTTTCCTTACAGAAGCCATTATGGAGCCAACATCCTGTGAGGAAATGCAGCAAAAGACCGACCTCATCAAGACTGCTACCACCGCGAGATCCACTACTCCATGTGCCTATCGTCACACCACGGTGTCCAATACAGCACGGACACTTGCAAACACCAGCAGAGCTTAGATGATACACGCACGTGAGTGATCAGACATCTTTATTTTTCACTTTTTTATATACAAAAAGTTGTAGATATGAAAGCAAAGAAATCACTTATGGTCTTTATTTGCATTTTTTTTCAGAGCCCAGACATTCCTGCTCAACTAATTCCAATGCTAGGACAGGAATTCAATTCATATGATGATGCATTCAATTTTTTTAATGAATACACCAAACATGCTGGGTTCGGCATAAGGAAAGGACAGAGAAATAAGAAGAAATGCTACTTATATTGCGTACACTCTGGCAAATACATATCCTCTGTTCACGATGCAGATCGTCAGCGCAACAACGTAACAAAAAGAACTGATTGCAAGACAATGATACTCTTGAAAAAAAGAGATGGCGGGACATGTGTTGTCAAAGAGATTGTGATTGAACACAACCATAGACTCCTCAACAGCCTGTCCGAGCAGGTGTTTTTGCATTCACACAAGATGATAGATCCAACAGTGAAAGAATACATAAAAGACCTGCATAAGACAAATGTTAAGCATGTGAATATCATGGGTCTCCTTTCTTGGTTATCTTGTGGGAACGACAAATTGCCTTTTACAGACAAGGATGTGCTTAACATGTAAGTATCACTTATGTTGTTGTGTTCACTTTTTTGCAGTTATCTATATAATCATGGTGCACTTGTCTCGTGGGAAGAAAGCTAACACATTCGATCATTTTTGCAGCAAAGCAGAATTTGCGAGGACTGATTTGCAAGATGACATGGAGAAATTGTTTGCATTCTTTGAGGAGATGAAGAATGAGAATGAGAATTTCTTCTTTGATGTAGATGTTGGAACTGATGACAATGGTAATAAAATTATCAGAAATATATTCTGGTCCCATGCTAGCTGCCAGGCTGCATACGCTGATTTCGGTGACTGCATCATGTTTGATACCACATACAAAACAAACAAGTACCACATGCCTTTGGGGGTTTTCGTCGGTGTGAATAATCATCTTCAATCTATAATTTTTGGAGTTGCCTTGGTGGGCAATGAGAGTAGCGACTCCTTCGAATGGATTTTTAATGCTTTTAAACGGTGCATGCGGAAAGACCCGACTTGCATACTAACATGTATTGACTCCAATGCCTCCAAGCCCTAACACTTAATCCTTTATTATGCATACTACTTTTTTTAATAATAATAACAACCAAAGAAATGACAAAAACATTATTTTGCAGATCAATGCCCTGCCATGAAAGTAGCTATACCTAAGGTCTTCCTCAAAACTCATCACCGCCTCTGCCAATGGCACATTATGAAGAAAATAAAATATCATTTGTCAAAATTATACTCAGAAGATGACACATTTAAGGAAGACCTCACAGCTGTCCACTCATGCCAGCAGAGTTTGAAGCGGCATGGCACGACCTCATGGACAGATACAACTTACAGAATGACACCATTCTGCTTGGCTTATGGGAAGAGAGAACAACATGGATATCTGCATACTGGAAGGAGATATTCTTCGCCAGAATGACATCAACACAGAGAAGTGAAAGCATGAACCTTATCCTGAAAAAAGGGTTCGTGAAAGAAACACAAGTGCTTCACATATTTGCCAGACAGGTCAATGAATGCATACAGAAGAGGCACCAGCTTGAGGTTGCCGAGACAATAGCTTCAACGGTAAGAGAATCTCATACATTATAAAACCTTGCAGCAGTTATCTTTCATAACTCTGACAGTTAATTCATAACTCTGTCATTTATAAGTAGCAAAACTTGTATCGCTAAGGACAATGCGTGTACCATGTTACAGGGTGTCAGGAACCCTCTCACTAGGTACCTTTTTGAGAAACAACTGATGGACGTGTACACACATGCGGTCTACAACTTATTCCGCGAAAGACTATTTGAAAGCGGCGCCTTACGAATCAAACAGTCTACTGAGCATCCAACGAAGTACTATGTACACCCCTACAACCAGGAGAAAAAATTCGCATGGTCAAGGCATGAATTCCAGGTGGTTGCTGATGAAATAAATGGCGAATACGAATACGAGTGCAAACTCTTTGATCACACAAGTAAGAAAAAAGAACTAATAATCGTGCATATCTTCTTCGTGGACAAATAAAAAGAAAAGATCAAACTGACAACTAAAAATGATGTCAATTCTACCAAGACTATTCTGCCATCACATAATTGTGCTGTTGGAACACCTCCGAGTAGCTATAATACCAGATCGATATATACTGCAACGGTACACAAGGGATGCAAACACTGACTCAACATTCAACCGCAGAGACTACATGAATACAACTGCGGATGGTACACTAATTCAATACCGCCGCACAATGCTGCTGAATGAGACACTGAAGACTTGCAGAAGGGGGTAACGACAGATGCAGCTTACAACAGGCTGATGACATGCCTGAAATAGGTGCAACCAGAGCTGGATGCTCTGAACGGTGATGACATGGAGTCATCGGGCTGCAAACAATCATCTGTAGATGAAAATGAAGTTGCACCTGATATGGTTGAACAAAAAGATCCAGCAATTGAGAAGTCAAGTATGGATGATGATTACAATAAAATACACCCACCCCTAGTGTGCAAAACAAAAGGTAGAAACAAACTAAGTGCAGCCATGAAACCAGAAAAAAACCCAGCTGAAATCAGTGAGAAAAGCAGTTCAAAACCTGCTACGCCAGAGCCAGTTATTGGAAAATATGGCATCCACTAGGGAGCAGACTTTGCAGCAACTGCAATATGATTAGTAGCCACAACAAAAGAACTTGCATGAAAAGGCAACTAGAGAAAAAGCTACTGCAAGCACATGAGAAAACGTATGGGCCTGTGGACAATTCCACGGTGACCGCAACTATCAAGAAACTGCTGTCGAAAGCAACTATGAAGGAGGAAGCTGTCAACGACATCGAAAATATGAGTGACAATGGTGATGAAACAAGTGATAGTTACGAATACGCAGAGCCTTCACCAAAGAGGATGCGCACGAACAAAGATGTTGGGCAAGGCAAGGTCTTCAAGAAAAGATGCAAAAAATGTAACAAGATCGAGGGGCACAACACTCGTACGTGCAACGTGGTCAGAATAGGCAATGACATTCTAGAAATGACAGAGCAGATGGTTCATCAGGGACAGGACGGGGCGAGTAATAGAAAACACATTACAACATCTCGGAAGCTTGAAGGCGCAAAAGGAGATCAGGTGCCAACCAGACGGAGCAGCAGGCTCAAAAACTTAAAAAAGAAAAATATATAGATACACATGTGAAACATATATATATATATAGCACTTGTAAAAACATGTCATTTTTGGATGTAAAACTAGTCCACTCTATTGCACTTTCAGAATTATGCAATTACCTCCCCCTCCCCTCTCCTTTCCCAACATGTTTTTTTTAAAGTCCAGTTAGCAAGAGTGTGTTGCTGCAGTTAGCATGTAAAAGATCCTCAAGGCAATAAATTCCTTGAAAATACCCTTACAAACTTGGGTGCATTGCTACAGTTAGCATGCATAAAACAAATCATAAAAAAGGGTTCAGTTATCTCCCGTAAAATAGTGCAATTAACTTCATGCAGTCAGTGCAGTTAACTGGTAGTCATCCTGACTAGTAGTTTAGTTGCTGAAAACCATTAAGTATACGGAAAAATGCAGTTATCTTCACTCCATGACATGAAGTTACCATCTTCAGACAGTGCAGTTAGCTACCTCCACAATAGGCAAGTTAACTTCACCGTACTAACGTTTGGCTATAAAAACAAATCACGCAGTTAGAATGTTGTAACTACATCCGTTAGCTTCCTCTATAACAGTTCACTTCACTCATTCGTGCACCTAATTGTTAAAAAAATATATAAAGAAATTACCATTTGAAAAACAGTGCAGTTAAGTTCTTTTACAGGAAGT
The DNA here is from genome assembly GCA_034509565.1 of Triticum monococcum. Lineage (NCBI taxonomy): Eukaryota > Viridiplantae > Streptophyta > Magnoliopsida > Poales > Poaceae > Triticum > Triticum monococcum. The sequence continues at coordinate 282,798,893 of CM067842.1, forward strand.
TAGCACCTTTACATAATGCAGTTAGCTTCAAAAGAATGTGATTATTGTTTTTTATCTTGAGACAGAGAAGTTATATTGCAGCTTCCCTCCTACACAATTATGTTTTGTCTATATAACAAAATATTGCAGTCATAATGTTGTAACTACATCCGTTAGCTTCCTATGTGGCAGTTATCTTCACTCCACGACATGAATTTACCATCTTGAGACAGTGCAGTTAACTACCTCCACGATAGGCAAGTTAACTTCACCGTACTAAAGTTTGGCTATAAAAACAAATCACGCTGTTAGAATGTTGTAACTACGTCCGTTAGCTTCCTCTTTAACAGTTAACTTCAGTCATTCATGCACCTAATTGCTTAAAAATAAAATAAAAAGAAGTTACCATTTGAAAAACAGTGCAGTTAAGTTCCTCTTTTACAGGAAGTTAGCACCTTTACAAAACGCAGTTAGCTTCAAAAAATATGTGATTTTTTTTTGTTACTCCACTGCATGAAGTTAACATCTTGAGATAGAGAAGTTATATTACAGTTTCCCTACTACACAAATACATTTTGGCTATTTAACAAAAATATTGCAGTTAGAATGTTGTAACTACAACCGTTAGCTTTCTATGTGGCAGTTAACTTCACGCACTCATGTGCCAAGTTATAAAAATAAAACAAAAGGTACCAGTAGAAACAGTGCAATTAACTTCATCCTTTGCAGGAAGTTGCCATCTTTAGGCAGTGCAGTTAGCTCCACTATGTGATTGGCTTTTTTTTCTCATAAACAATTGCACTTGACTATACGATAGTCTTGCAGTTAGCATGCTATAACTACGTCTGTTACCTTCCTCCTACAAATGGAAAAATGTTTATCTTAACAACTCCAAAAAAATTTGCCCCCTACAAAAAAGACTTCCTCTCGACTAGCAGTTAACTTGCTCGGAAAACATTTAGTAGAAATCGAATAAAAACTGCACTCTGAATTGCAGTTAACTTCCTCCACGACATGAAGTTACCTTCTTGAAAATTAGTGCAGTTAACCTCAATAGTGCAGTTAACAGCATCCTCAATAGCAGCTAACTTGATGCATGAATGTAAAACTACACATCGGAGCAAAAACTTGCATGTGCATAATGATATAGTTAACATTCTTGCTACAAAAAATACAAAAAATTGACATAACTTTCATAAAAACACATCCACATATTCATCTACTTGCACCGCAGCCCTGCGACTACGCTTGTAACAACTTAGCAATGTCAGCCATCTCCCGCGGCCACTGGTCGCGCCGAACCTTATTACTATGGTGAAAAAGAAAATAAAAAGGGCACTCGGCCTTCCAGTAGGCAGAATGTGGCTGCATAAAAACAAGATTGTTGTGTCAGTTAGCATTTTACTATATCTGATAATAAGAAATGGAAATCAAGACAAAAACATGAAAAAACAATTAATTGAAAAACAAAAGAAATGATCCAGCAAAAAATACATCTCGCTTCTTCACTTCCTCTACTAGCTTGGTGCCATCATATAGATAAGCAACTTTTAACATGTAAAAGCCGCATTCGTTAACGCCTTGCTCTGGCATTTTTGCATAGCTACATCTATCTGCCCGATTTTCCCAACGGGGCTGCCTTGAAGAGTTGTATGCAGCTTCGCCATACACCTCCTTCATCAACAAAGACATCCTGGACATCTGTGCGAAACAGAAAAATTTGAGACTTGCAAAATACTTTAAAGAACAGCACGCACATAGAACATAAGAAAGGGAAAAGTGGAAAAAATACCACATACGATTTCAACATATTCTCCATGGAATCTGTTCCTTGAAAGGTTACGCCCAGTGTATCTCCATGAGTCATGGATATCCAGGGACTCACGATACTTGTTCATAGTATACAGTGTGAAATGATTCCGATTCCAATATGGGAGCATGATCTGCTAACATGCAAATTAGACGACAAAAATAGCCTGGCAAGTTAGCTAAAATTGTCTCAGTAGTTTTGATGACCACACTACAAAAAAGGTAAAATTGGCAACAAAAATGGCATGCACTAACCAGGTTTGCAGCGAGCAGGTTCTCTTTAATGTATAACTTGAACTTCTGAGAAGCAAGTTTAACATTGAACGGCGGCCTCGGGACCTCCTGCCCATCTTCATCAACTGGCCGATGGTTCGGATCAATCTCGAAAAGGTACTAGCAAAGATAACAAACACATGATGAGAATTTACAATGATCGGTGAGCAGGCAAGGCGGGGTGCATCGGCTAAGCCCACAAATGAACATAGAAAAAACAAAAAGAATGATTCATAATAAATCATCATACATTTATCACATACGGGCTGAGCAACACCCTATCTCCAGATTTATACACATGGTTGCACTCAGGGCTTCCCTTCCAATAGCTGATCACAAGATCCATCAAACTCAGTATCGCTGCAGCCAGCGGGACCAAAACAGGTAACTAGATATTTAGCATCAACTATAAAATCGTCACTAGTTGGAGGAGTGCACTTAAACAGATGGACCCTATGGGGACAAAAAAATAGGAAAAAAGAACCATGAAGTAGCACCAAAACAAAAAATGAAAAAAGAATTTTGAAAGAAAAACTTGGACTCACTCTGCATATTTGTCAAGAAACTCATTGCTAAGTATTAGGTCCAAAATTTGTTTTGTAACACCCACGAATGGAAACTTGAACGGCTTGAGTGCGCGCACATGCACTCTCAGCCTAGTTGATAGAGAAACTGGCCTTTTATTAGACACTACCAATGGCTCCTCCACTGTTTTGCTCCTGGTGAACATTGTTCTCTCACCACGCAAAACAAAATCAGCATCATCACTCAAAACAAGAGGCGATTTCACTTCCACTTTGATAGGGCTAGCACCTATGGGCCGCAAACACTTTTTAGGTGCCGGAGGCATAAAAGAATCATCATCACTCTCCACACCACGATCCACAGCCTTCGGGACAGCACAAGCCACCCCCTTTGATTTTGACTCCACGCCGCTCTTCTTTACTTTAACAGCTTGGACTGACTTCAATATTTCATCATCCGTTATTAGCTGAATTTCTGGCGTCTCACATTGGCTCTCGAATAAACTAAATTTAGCCTCATCTAGCCCTAGATCTGCAACACAAAAACGACAAAAAGAAGGGCGCACGGGGAAGATACTTGAGCGCGTGGACGAAAATATAGAAAGGGACCTTGTGCTGAGAATAAAATAGGACGACCAAAAATAAAATAAAAATAAAAATATGCAAACCAATAAAAAAGCAAACAAAAAAGAAAAAGCAATACCTCCAGAATAACCCAGCACCTCATGAATATTAATGTCAAAAACCCCACAAGTAATCCACCTGTATAGGGTTTGAACCCTGACCATATATATATATATATATATATATCTTTTTAAGAAAACGCAGCATAACTCTCACCATCATATGTCTCCAGTACTTCATTCATGAAAAAACCGCAGTTGGTGTTGTATCAAAAAATTATTAAACTGTTATCAGCATGCACACATGAAAAAACTCATGATTTGCAAGTTAGTGCAGTTACCAGCCATATGAATATGTAATGTGAGAGTTGGCTTGAAAAGATACATGAAAGAAAATAGTTGATAAAAGCATTGTCTAAGATATTTCAGTTAGCTATTAACACTTGCCCGGTTAGTTCACATAGACCTAATTTACAGACATGGAAAAAATGAGCATATAATCAACAGTATTATGGCAGTTAGGTTTAATCTCACTTGAGCAGATTCCAGAAAAGTTAAAAAGACAAACAAAAACCAAAAAAGAGTAAAAATGACAATTCTAATCGTCAGTTATATTTCATAAATAGAGATAACACAAGCTACGCGTAAAAGAAAAGCAAAAAAGATGTATTACGGGTTTTCCTGTTGCGGCATAAGGGCATGGTGCAAACGGAAATCGTCAATGTTTGACGGATCCAACTTCCTCTTCTTGCGATCCGACGAGCCATTCCTCCAAAGCTGCTTGTTGTTCTTCGCCATCCTGTTTATGACCCTTAAGCCACTCTCACAACCAGGGAGATGTCAAGAGTCAAGCAGCTCAAAACGACGATGCTTGATGTTTAACGCAACAACACAATAGTGCCCTGCACCTTCCCTGGTAGCTGGAGGGTCAAAGACACCAAAGAGTACAATGTCTTTCTTATCTAGCGGCTCATCGGCATAGGCAGAGAAAAATCTGATCAAGTGCCTATTATCAAAAGACCCCTTTGAGATAGATTGCTGCAAAATGAAGAAACATCTCTGTTAGCTATAAAAACCTCATGAAAAAACAAGAAAAAAATGAACACTATAATAATCTATGTAAGATCTTACCGAAATATGAAATGGAGCCACCATCTTAGAAGAATTTTTGTATTTCGAATGAAGAAGAAAAATTCCTACAGCAGCAACCGTAGTGTTCAGCATGCCACCAACTCTGAAAGACTCAGCAACCTGCTTGACAGTTGCTTTGCAGAACGCATTCTCAAATAGCACCTCATCCCTAGTATTGAAAAAAAATACACGAAAACCTTTTAACAAATGAAAAGAATAAAAATGTTGGCAACAAATCAGAAACGGGGGAAGGACGAAACACAATGATGTTTGGTACATACTTTTTATTCTTGTCCTTCCTTAACCTCATAACAGCAAAGTATAAGTCCTTCATGTGTTGCACCGCTTCCGGTGTAGCAGGGGTTTGCGAAAAACTGGAGACTGTTTGAGATGAATCTATAATAAAAGGAAAAACAAAGATTAGCAGTTAGCAAAATGATACTAAGCAGTTAATAAAAAGGAAAAAAGCAAACAAAACCATACACCAAGAAATAAGCAAGAAAATCGCTACCTATTTCATTTACTGACAATCCCAAGTCATCATTATCTGTCTCGTTGGAAGCGCCATCTACACCAACTTCGTCAATGTTGGGTTCAACTTCAGGCTGAGGCTCATTACTATAATTACCGCACAACGTAGCTTTTGAAATTATATCTTTCAACTTCATAGCTAACCCCTTGGGTACTTGTACAGGATTCCCAAAAAGTGCTGCATGAGCAGATGCACCACCATCAAAAAAGATATATCTATCACATGAGACGCATTCAAACCACCTGCGTCCTCGGGGCCTGCAACACTAGCATGAGCATCACCACCTTGGTGGGGGTCCACAACTGCGGCATACTTCAGGAGTTCAGAAACAACAGTTGGCTTCGAGTCCTTGTTCGATGCACGTGCTCCGTCAACAACAGGGACTTCGCACACCGGAATAGAAAATAGGTCACCTCCGGCTCCAATGCTTTCAGGTATAGCTGTATCCTTCAGCACTTGTTTTCCTTCAAAATTTACTGCATGTTTGACATCATCACCAAGGCCATCCATGACAAATACACCCGCACAACCACCTTCAGGCGCCTGTCTAGCATCAAGCAAACCTGAAACACAATCAAGATTGTCAGCGGCAAAACGGCTTGAATCATCTGAAGCGCGATCTTCTACTTCTAAACCACCTTCAATCGTAACTGACACGCCACTTTGACAATCAAACCCAACTTGCTTCCCTTCAGAAATGTCAGCACTACCAGCATGGAATTGCTGCCCAAGCTCTGGCTCATTAGATTTGTTGCAATCACCTTCGTCTACAGGCTGGTCTGGTGCAAAAACTCCCTCGGTATAATCAACATTGTCATCAACACCATTGCAACCCCCATCAGGATCACCACCAAAATAATCATCATCAATGGCGTAGTCATCACAAAAATCATGCGGAGGAGATTCAGCAGGGGGCTCCTGCTTATCATCTTCATCGTCATCTGACGCATCAACAACAACTTGAAAAAAAACATGCATGTATGATGTTGATGGGGGATAAGGTCAGCAGTTAGCTATCTTGTACGAGACAGCTGATCACCATGCATACAAAGATCGAAGAGAGAAAAAAAGGAAAAGATCACCTCACCTCCTCACCCCTTTGACCAATATAATCATCATCACGCACGGGGGCAGACTCGTCATTCCTCTGCTTGCTAATCCGACTCACAATAAGGTTCAGCAGTTGGCTATCTTGTATGAGACAGGTGATCACCATGCATACAAAGATCAAAGAGAGAAAAAAAGGAAAAGATCACCTCACCTCCTCACCCCGTTGACGAGTATAATCATCATCACGCACAGGGGCAGAGGCATCATTCTTCTGCTTGCTAATCTGACTCACAATAATATGAGCATCATTTTCAAAGCCTTTGCATATCGCATCCTGTTTCTTCTTAAAATGGTTAAAAGCAGTGCGAATGTGTGATGTCGCACTCTGAAGACTACCAATGATAGCAACATCACGCTCTGTAGCCTCCTTCATTGATTCTTCTCTTGGTCCATGGCCTTCAGGAAAAATGCCAGAAATGCAACTCAGACGATCAGACGTCGTGGGAACTTCAGCAGCCAACTCATTCACCTTCTGTAAAAAATCATCAATCTTCTCAAATACACCATCATCTTCCGTGGCGTTACTAGATATTTGTACTTTAAAGGCTACATCTTCATTCTGTGCATGTTGTTTCGGAGCACAGGTATGGACATGAGCATCATGAAAGTCACGATCACGACTTTGCCCAGGGGAAACTTGCTGGCAATATGCAATCTGGCCACGGGATTTCGACTGAGCACATGTAAAAAAAACCGGTGAGTACATTGGATTAAGAAAATGAACATAATGTTAGCTGAAGTTAAGAACAAGGCTTAAGCCAGTTAACTATCTTTAAAAAACTAAAAACAAAGCAGTTATGAACATAAATAATTTAAACAAAGGGGTTCAAATAATGTTAACTTTGACCGAAAAACATTTTTAGAGATAGCGGTTAGCTCCACATAAATAGGTGAAGTTAGCTAAACTGTATACACGTAAGAAGACTTACTAAAAAGACAATTACTAAAAATAGAAAAGAAGACATATAAGTTGAAAAAACTCACCCCAAGTTTTCCGAAAACATAGCCATCGAGAAATTTCCCACCCTTCTTTATAATCTCTTTCAAGAAAATTGAATTCAGCACCTTCTTTGTGAGGAAATTTGCACGCGGAGTCTGCACATGCATCATAGACACGCCCTTCAGTAGGAAACAATCAAGATACATAAGGGCTAGCACTACTCCACAACCTTCTGGACCTGCTTGAATGATATTTGGATCTTGCCATCTGATAGCTGCATGCTTTATCTCATCCACTACTAACTGGCAAAAATCCATCGTTGCCATATCTTCAAAAACAATACCATCTAGCATTGCAGCCTCCCTGCCTATAGGGACAACAGGACCTGGGCATATCATCTTTGAGAAAAGGATAGCAAAGAAAACCTTTACAGCAAGCACGTCCTTTGACTCATCGACTACAAGCTGCTTCAACACAGTCCTCGGGTCTTTCATGTCAACCATAGAAGCTTTGCTGAAACCCAACTCCGCCTTTAATCTAGCCATTGACTCGTCATGGCCACTATCAGCTGGCCTGGGAGCTGTGTCATCACCCATCGGGAACCCAAAACACTGATGCACGGTTTCTCTGCTGACTACAAGAACTTTATTAGGGCCACAGTCAATGTGCATCGTCGCTGTGTCAATATTCTTCATCAAGTGACACATCAGAAGGCGCGACACATTGCCCTTCAGAACCCAGTTAAATACACAGCCAGAACTAGCCTTACGAACAATATCTTTATGTCGTGTCTCAAGCAGAGCAACTGCCTTGGAAACCTCTCCCAAAGAACAGCGAACAGTTACATTGATCCTATCACAAGCACCAGCATTTGATGCCATGGACTTTGCCGCCTTCTTCTTTGGTCCACTCCCAACAACCTTGGGCCGATGCTTCCTAGTAACAACCTACCAATGGAAAAAACAGGCAAAAAAGAAGGCAGTTAGCATGCAGACAACAGCTCAGTTATTTTACCAAAAAAGGAAAAAAAGAAACAAACTAACAGAGATTAGAACATATACATTATTCCCGTCGAGCCCAGTGCCATCAACAGAAGGTCCTCTACAACCACCTCCAGCCTTTGAACCCTCGAAAGAAACATGCTTTCCATCAAGCTTAACACTCGGATAGACACGATCAACCACTGGACCACTGGCAATGCGTGGACTCCGACGCGGAGATGGATCAACAATTTTGCTGGCTACACCATCGGTGGGATGGGTGTCACGAAGTCCATGCTTAATCTTTGCAACAACTACCATGCGCTTCCCTTGGCTAGAAGATACTACAGGGCTGCCTTCACTCACCGAACCCATGTTTGCACTTACCTTCAGACTAGAAGAGACATCCAGTGATGTGCCAACTTGCACACGGACTCCAGCACACGCATCTGGAACATGAGAATTGCTGGTGACATTTGAGGAATCAACTACACCTTTGGGGAGCCTCAACCGCTTCTTCCTCTCATGAGCATCAACTTTCTCTGAGAAAAATTTCCGCTTCTCTGCCTGCCTTATCTCCTCATTCCTTAACTTCTGTGAGACCATATAATCCTGTGTAACAATCTCATTGCCCATGACTGACTACGATTGTGTATCGCACCACGCTGGAGTCGGGCTGCACGAAATATTGTCTCCACCAGAAGCTCTACATGGTTCAACTCTGGGAGGCACACCCATGTTGCACGGAAATGGGGAATTGGGCGCAACATGCTCGGCATTGATGTCACGGCAAGAATGCATGATCAAATTCTTAACATCAGACGAGGATATACCTGCAAGTTCAAGAGCAGAAAATGCACCCGGAAAAACAGTTAGATTAAAAATATAAAAATACAACAACTCAAAACAACAACTAAAAAAAGTGGAAAACTAAATGAATCTGAACAAATTCCAACAAAAAACCTTCCACACTATCAGTACCGATATGAGGAGCGCAGGTGACACCATCAACTTTGAATGACTCATTTATTCCACTGGCATTTGCCTTGCTATCAACCATACCACCCCCTCACCTGCATCCCCATCACTGCCTTCACAATTAATTAGTGACACCTTGGCCAAAGCTACAACAGCAGCATCAACTCCTACGCGCATATTTAGACATGGACATGAAAAGTTAACAAGAAAAATTCATGATGAACATACACACACAAAATTAAAACAAGGAAGCAGTTAACTGCTTCCATTTCTGAAGTTATGTGCAATTAACTGATATATGATGACTAACCATTTGCACAACGAGCACCCCTTCCAATCGAACTCATCCCAAGGAAAAAAAACACCTCACAATCCCCGCCGCCTGTACATGCATATAGAAAACGACCCCAACTTAGATAGAAACTTAAGACTGAAGACATGACACATAAATCAAAAAATGGAAATTAATCAGAACAAGAATAAAATTGCCCCGCAGCCATAGTACCAAGGTGAATTCGGGAGAACTAATACTAATACAAACACACCCAACCACTCCCTCCCACGCCGAAAACCTTATGAAAACATACCTGAAGAACAGGCGAGATCCCCTTGCAGATCCAACGGTAAGGATATGAAGACGACTTCCGCCGCGCGAGGTAGAACAAATACATGTCGTCTGCTGCTTCCGATGAATACCACCGCCCGACGGCCAGTTGGTTAGGGTTAGAACCGATCGTTGGTGACGGCGCCGCGGCGTCTGCCCTAGAGCGAAGGAAGGAGTTCTGGCGAGAGAAAATAGAGATAGAGGGCCGCAAATGGAGCAGTTAAGACAGAGAGTGCATAAGAGACAGCGGTGATAACAGTCCGTCAAGTAGACGAAAATGATGCATAAAAATAAGAAGCCCATATAGGCCCACAAGCGCACACGCTTGTTAGCCCAACACCCCAAACACCCTCTCCCCTCCTAGTTAGCCCAAATGTACCCCGTCAGTTTGCTCAACCTAACAAATCAAAAGCTGACCATCCATGTCTCTTAGCACAAAACAAAAACTACTAGCAGTTAGCTTGCGCTAAACAAACAATTACTACTCGTAAGAAAATGAGTTACAAATTAACCCAGTGAATCAATTGTAGTTAGCTAGAAAAAAAATCATATAAAAAAGATGACTTGCGTACTATATAAAAAATAAAGAAAAAGAAAACCAAAAATAGTTTATCGTGCCCCGTCAGTTAGTAAACGAAAAAACCCAATCACTTGCAGTTAACTCATACTTACCCCCCCCCCCAATAGCCCCGCGGCGGGCAGTTATGTCTGCTAGCTAACACAAGGGAAAAAAGGACACTCCCTAAAGGGCAGTTATCTTATATTAGCTGCTGAAGTTGAAACTATATGCTCACTTGCGATGGTTTACACAATACGTGCGTCCAAGAAAAGAAGAGAGCAAAATTATATAAAAACACATGGAGGCGAGGGCGTCCGTATTGAGCAGTTAGCATTATAATTATAAAAAGTTAGCTCAAATCTCGTAAGGCAATTTGCTAATTCACTACAAAATCCACACAGTTATCTCATACTTCGCAATCAGTTAGCCTATGTAAAAGATGGCAGTTTGCACGGCAATCCTTGATTGCAAAAAAAACTATAGAAATACGCTCCTATAACAATGAAAAGTGCAAAAAATACACTCCCCCGAAGCATTTATCTCTTATAGCTAAGGCAAAAGAAAAAACATGCACACTCCCTCAAGGTAGTTATCTTATATTTGATACGGCTGTTGAACCTAAACACTGATTTGCGGAAGTTAATGCCCACAAAACACCATATTTCTGCCCAGTCAACAAAGCCCTTTTCAGCAGTTATCATTAATAGCTACCGCACTTAGCTATGAACACTCCCTTCTGACAGATATCTTTGCTAACTAAATCCTTGCGTGAAAAAAAGAGGACAGACTATTTAAAAGTTGTGTGTCAGTTATCTTTACTAGCTACTGCAGTTACTTATGAACACTACCTTCCAGCAGTTAAATCATGCAAAATCATTTGCTGCAGTTAGCTTATTATTATAAGCCAGTTCATACTACTACATGCCGGTTGACTGTGTTTTCTTTCCGTCCGCGCAAAAATGAAATCCCCAATGCAGAAAATCAAAAATTACGCATAACTAACTGCCATAAAAGACCCGTGTACACCTAATGATATGACATTGACTTGAGATTGCTGAGATAAGCCTACATACGAAAGGATTCCCACGCCCCGTAAAGAGTCCGTCTACAATGGACCGAACCACAAGTAATCCAACAAAATCCAATGACCCGAATGGCAAATTGAGCACCAACATAACAAAACTAAATGGGTACATACGTCCGCGAATCAAAATCGTGACATGAAACATCAAAATTATGATGCATTATGACACTCGATTGCTAGTTAATCTAAAAAATAGAAAATGCAAATAAGACCCGCTCAATGATCGAACTCGCAAAAAACACGCTCAAAATTACGCATGCACGCATCAAGTTTGTGCGAAAATCATATTACACCAAAAACACACCGATTCCCAGCAGTTTCGACTATGGCACCGATCGAGACAGAGAGCATTTCTCGATTGAAAAATAGCAACACGAAGCAGTTAGGTTTGCTTTCTCAGTGCAGTTAGGTCTTGTCTTCTCAGCAGTTAGGATGGGTTTCTGAAAAGCTTATTCAGGAATCAGTTGCAGAATAGTTGGGATGTATATATATCTATATATGTATACATATATATATATATATATAGAATTTAACGATGGGGTATTCTATCATGCGAGCCTTGACTGCTCGGAAGTGGCCATCAACACCAACTACCCTCGCCTTTACCCATTCTGCATTGTGAGTATCTAGAGGCCTCTAAAAAAGAGGTCCCCATCCATGCCCTTATCCATTATACTGATTTGGATCTTTAACAGGATCGGCACTCCGGGGATCATGTCTCTTCAAGGGCAGCCCCCACACAAGGCTGTCATTCAAAATGGAAAGGGGTCAGGAGTACCATGGAGACTTCACAGTCTTCCAAGAGGTATGTGTACTTAATGCATGCCTAGGCATGAGTTTGGATTGTTAAGAGTCTCCCCTATTTTTAAGAGGACTATGTGGCGAACGGTGGGAAAATGCCTTGTCAGCCAAATGCCCACTAATCCGGTGCCGAACTCGCCGATTAGGACGCAAGAAAATGTCGCGCCCGTTCCACCTCCTCAAGAGGATTCGGATGACGTGTCGGTCACGAATTCCGAAGTGGAAAGCGTGATGAATCATCGTCGCTTGAAGGAAGCTATGCGTGCTCCGACCTTGTTCAAAGAAGAATTCACTGCACTGAGTTTGACAGATGCTTATATCCAATCCACTAAAGATGGCCTTGCCAGAATTATACATCTGTTCTTAACGAAAATACATGTAATGTTTGACTCAATTTTACATGGTCGTATGCCAGTAGCCCCCGAGACTTGAAGCACTTGGCCCAACTGATTTAAGGGTCGTTATATCATCAGGTACTCATGGAGAAGAATAACACGTTGTCCAAGGAGCTTGAACAATATCGGACCAAGCTAACTGTTGTCACCGCCGAACTGGAAGATTTGAAGAATTCCAAAAAGGTAACTGATGGTAAGCACAACAGTGTCCAGAAAATATGATTCTGCGCCAACAATGAGTTTTAAATATACATTGTTTTGTTTTCAGCAGCAGGATCGACAGAGCAGTTGGAGGAGAGGCTAAGAGCTACTCATGCATACAAACAACATGCCGAACGGCAAGAAGCCATTGGTTAACGTGTATTAACAAGGACCATTGATAAGAAGAACAAATTACAAGATGCAAACATCAAGCAAGCTGAGGAACTAAAGGGCATACAAGCTCAAATGTCGGATGCCTTGAAGGAGAACAGAAAACTGAAAGGCGGCATATTCAGTATGTCCATTATCCTGACTTTCATACGTTCCCTTGATGTAAAGTTTTATGAAAATGTTCGTGTAGGTTTGCTAACCGAGCGGCCCGAGGGAGATGTGTCCGGATTTCAGGGTGACTTGCTCCAAGAGCTATCCCAAGTGCACGAGCGAGCTCGCAAAGTCATGAGGAACATGGCTAAGGCCTCGTGGCCATCCGATTCTCCTCTAGAAATTATGGAGGAGCTCGTGCATTTATTCAAGGGAGCTCGACACCGCTTTGAACTATGGAAGGCATCAGCATGTTGAGAAGGTGCACGAGAAGCCTGTGCCAAGGTGAAACCACAGTATACCAGACTTGATCCGCATCATATGGCCCGGGTCAGACCTCGGGGACTAGACGTACAAGAAATTCCGGTTAGCTTGTTGTACGACCATGTAAAGATAGCCGCCAAATTTTCCCAACAGGACTGTAAAGTAGACATCCTTCTAGATGGTATAGATAAAGAGTAGACGTTTGATTCCATGTAACAATGTGCTTTATCATCAAACTTATCTCTGGCCGAACTTGAAAAGAGTGTCATGGCAGATCTTCCGCTTCAAGCTCCGAAACCCAAGGGTTGGAGTGTTTCTGAATACTATACCTGTGGTAAACACCAAGTATGTTCAGAAACCAGGCAATCCGGTCATGGTGCTTGAACATACATACTGTATTTGGGGAGTTATGTTATATTACTTTTTAACGTAAGAAACATCTTCCAGAGAGAATAGTTTCGTTAAGGGTTCCTCTCCCTGGCGAGTTATGCATGCCAAAGCTGTGATGCTAAAAAATCATAGGAAGCTTTACATTTTGGGAGTTTTATATTGCAAGGGAGGTAGTTCGTCGTTTGTCCGCCAACCAATTAATCTCTTAAGAACGCTAGCTTTCGGCTTCACCTGTGTGAGGTACATGTCCGGATAACCCGGTTGTAACAATCGCAGAGGTGCTCCCTTTATGCCCTAGCAGAACAAGTGGAACGTAAGGCATAAGCACAGGAGCGAGGCTACCAGCTTGGCAAAAACTTAAGTCATAAAGGTGCAAATAATGGTGAATAAAGGACGTATGTGAGCAGACGACACATATATATGGTGAGCTCTATGCTCCAAATAATAATAAGCTTCTATTAAGAGAAGCCCCCCAGTTGTGGTGGGGTGTGTACATTTAATGATGTATACCCCGCAAGTGTGCGGCTTACCCGAAGACATGTTAGAAATCGTATAAAACAAGAAAAAGAACAAATTGAAAAGGAGAAAAAGGAACTAAGAAAGGTATATGTCCGGATTTAGGCGTAGAATCTTCGGAGCCGAGCAGCGTTCCATGGGTTCGGCTCTAAGAGATTACCCGATGGATTGCGAAGCTGATAGGCTCCTCCAGTGAGAACTTTATCTATAATGAAGGGACCCTCCCATTTGGGTTTGAGCTTGTCCTTTTTGTTCTGTGGTAGACATAGAATGAGCTCGCCGACATTATAAGTCTTTGCCCGCACTTCTTTGCTTTGAGATCTCCGAGCCTATTGTTGATAGAATGAGGAACGAGCCTTCACAACATCGCGCTCCTCCTATAGGCCGTCTAGATCGTCCTACCGATCGAGCTAGGCTTCTCTCTCTTCATACATGCGCACTCAAGGTGAGTCATGAATAATGTCACAAGGCAAGACAACCTATGCGCCGTACACCATAAAGAAGGGTGTATATCCGGTCGTGCGATTGGGCATGGTCCTCAGCCCCCAGAGTACGGAATCGAGTTCCTCAACCCAGTGCTTATTTGATTCCTGTAAGGAGCGCACTAGTCTGGGTTTGATGCCACTCATTATAAGGCCATTAGCCCATTTGACCTGACCGTTTGTTTGAGGGTGATAAATGGAGGAGTAGTCGAGCTTAATGCCTAGATTAGCACACCAAGTTTTCACCTCGTCGGTTGTAAAGTTAGAACCGTTGTCAGTAATGATGTTGTGCAGGACGCCATAAAGATGTACAACACCGGATATGAAATTAATCACCGGTCCCGCTTTGACCATTTTTACCGGTTTGGCCTCTATCCACTTGGTGAATTTATCCACCATAACCGGCAGATACTTTTTCTTATGGCTTCCCCTTTAAGGGGTCCGACCATCTCTAGCACCTAGACCACGAAAGGCCAGGTAATGGGAATTATTCTGAGGGCAGTGTGCATCAAATGGCTTTGATTGGCAAAAAGATGGCATCCGACACAGCGCTGTACCAGGGCCTGTGCGTCTACTCGGGCTGTGGGCCAGAAGAAACCTATACGGAAGGCTTTACTTACTAGGGCCCGGGCTGCGGCATGATGGCCATCGAGGCCAGCATGTATTTTGGTCAAGAGCTGCCGCCCCTCCTCTTCGGAGATTCATCTATGAAGGACTCCGGTGGTACCTGTCTTGTCGAGCTCTCCCTCGTGGACTTTATAGGCCTTAGAGCGTCGAACTTTGTGCCGGGCCTCGTTCTGATCGTTAGGGAGCTCCTACCTATTAAGGTAGGACAAGAAGGGTTCGGTCCATGGAGCAATGACTTCCATGATTATGTGAGTGGAGGGTGTTGGCTCGGTGCTCGAGCCCCCGATGTTATCCGAATCATGTTCGGCATCCGGGGGTATGATCGGCGCCGGACTGTTACTTCCTCTCTCGTCCTATCATACCATGGATGATTTGAAAAGCCTTTCCAAAAAGGTGTTAGGCAGGACGGGCTCGCATTTACCGTCTAGACGAGCAAGGATGTCCTGTTACTGATTGCTATCTCAAGCCACATCATGAAACTCGAGTCCCTCAAATCGAGCAGATATTCTAAGTATGGCATTGTAGTAGGCCGCAATCTTTGGATCCTTTGCACTGAATTCTCCATTTATTTGGGATATCACGAGGTTCGAATCTCCATGCACTTCAAGGCGTTGTATACCCATGGAAACGGCCATCCGAAGTCCATGCAGGAGCGCTTCATATTCGGCTGCAATATTGGAATTCGTATACATGATTTGCAATACATAACGGACTATGTCCCCTGTAGGGTATTAGGATGACACCAGGCCCCAGTTCCTGCTAACATTTTGGAGCCGTCGAAGTGCATCACCCAGCAGGAGTATCTGCTGTACTCTTTAGGAAGTTTGGCTTCTGTCCATTCGGCGACGAAGTCGGCCAACACCTGAGATTTAATAGCTCAGCGTGGCATGCATGTTATTTCGAATGGTAAGAGCTATATGGCTCATTTCGCAATGCGGCCGGTGGCGTCTCGGTTGTTTATGATATCACTGAGTAGTACTTCAGAGGCCACCTTGATCGAGCACTCTAGAAAGTAGTGCCACAGCTTTGGAGATGCCACGAACACTACAAAAAAGAAACATCAGTGACATTTCGGGCCGAACGAAATATTTTTCTATCATGCTTATGAAACTTCTATTACGATAATTGTGGCAAAACACGGTATGATCATAGATGTGGTGGGGTCCTACTTCTATGACAAGAAATCATGACAGAAAATGGGTTTTTTGTCCTGGGAGGGCCGGAGACGCGGCTGCATGACATTCTTTGAGCCATCCATGACGGAAAAAATTGTGGTAGAAGCGAGGGCGAGGAAAATATCGGCAGAGTTCCCGGTTATGGTGGGTGGTCAAGTGCCAAGCGATGCGTGTTTCTCTCGTACGTACGTGCGCGTGTGGGAGGCGTTGAGCTCTAACTAAACCCGAGTGAGGCGATGGGCTCTAACTGAACCCGAGCGATTGAACTCCAGGCTACGTGTTACTGCTGCTAACTGAAGCCGATCAATGCTGCCTCTGGATGAACAGTGAGCATTGTTGGGGGGGGGGGGGTTGGATGAACAGTTCCCGGTGGGGGGGGGGGGGGGGTTGGATGAACATGAGCCCGTGGTGTTGCCGCTGGATGAACAGGACCCCGATAGAGCCGGTTGGGGGTTGGATGAACAGGACCCCGTGGAGGGCTGGATGAACAGGACCCCATGGAGGGTTGGTTGAACAGTAGCCGGTGGAGGACTGGATGAATAGTAGCCCATGGAGGAGTGGTTGAAGAGGACCACGTGGAGAGGGCTGGTTGAACAGTAGCCGGTGGAGGGGCGCGCGGTGGAGGCTGGATGAACAGGAGCACGTGGATGAACAGTCGTAGGTGGAGGCTGGAGGAGGTCAACGGTGGATGAACAGTATCCCGTGGAGGCAGTCGACGGTGGAGTTGAACAGTATCCCGTGAACTCTCGTTTTGTGGTACGCCACACCCCTCCCGATGAATAGGAACCCTGTTTCGACCATAGCGCTCCAACACAAGTCCGTTTCCTCCGTTTTGCGGTACACGACACCACTGCTGATCAACAGGACCCCGTTTGCACTATAGGAGGTCCAAGAGAAGTACGTTTCCTCCATTTTGCGGTACGCCAGACCCGTCCCGATGAACAGGATCCCGTTTCGACCGTGTCCGGTCAAACAGAAGGTCGTTTCCTCCGTTCTGCTGTATGCCAAGCCCCGTTTCCATCGGCTGTTCGGTCCAAGCCAGTTGGCTCCCAATGAACACAATGACGCATTTTGTTCCGGCCCAGCCGGTCGCCTCCCCATGATCACGACGACGACGCAGCTTCTCCGTTCCGACCCAGCCATGTACATGAGCCCTGGCCGTACGTATGCGCCAGTAGGCGTTCAAGACCCCGCTCGTATGTACGTACGTGGCCGTACTTACTTTCTTGCACCCTGGCCGATGTACGTACGTCTACATGGTACGTGCGCGCCTCTAATACGACACGTGCACGCCTGTACATCGACTAGTATGTACATACATGTTCGCGACCAGAATGACAACGCTATGTACGCTTCGACCGGGTGGGTCCCGACTGTCAGGCACTTCCTTGCGTGCGAAGATGTAGCTATTGGGTCCCAGCAGTCAGGGGGGTACGTTTTTTTTTTTGCAAAATATGGTGGCCCGTCTGGTGGGTCCCTGCTTTCAGGTGGAGGAATCATTATTTTGCGCGTAATAAGGAGGCACTTCCTTGTTGCGGCCGTGGACCCAGCTGTCAGCCTCTCCATATACAATACTCTTCCGATGGAAGTCGTTTCTTCAGCACGTTGACCATGCCACGCCGAGAGCACCAGGGGGTGGACGACGGCGAGGCCTAGGAAGGGGACAACGCGAAGCTGGGGAAGACGCGGTAGTGGATGCCCATGCGGAGAGGAGTACAAGGGTTCACTGGTTCGGCTGCGGTGTGAGGCTGCCGTCACCATAGAATAACAGGGGGTGTGGGTGTGTAGAGGGATGGCCTCACTAGCGGTGGGAGTAGTAGGGGCGGTGAGGCCTCCGAGGCAGCACAGCCGGCCATGGGAGGCAGGAGCAGGTGGCATGACCGGCGCTGCTTTGGGCGGCTGGAGCAAGACGACCAGAGGTTGAAGAAGCACTACGGCCATTGGATGGACATCGTACGGTCACGTGAGCTAGAATCGTTCATATTGACTAAGTCGACAAAACCCTCCGTCCGAGTCAACTTAGTAGGCCCCTAAGTGAGCCTCCCATATGGTCGGTCCCAGCTAGCAGGGGGAGTATCCATTTTTTGTGCATAATAAGGAAGCACTTCCTTGCATGCGAAACAATAGCTGGTGGGTCCGAGCTGTCAGCGGCGGGAACGTTTTTTTCTCGAAATATAGAGGCCCTTCCGGTGGGTCCCAAATGTCAGGTGCAGGAATCATTATTTTGCACGTAATAATGAGACATTTCCTTGTATGAAGCCATGAACCCAGCTACCAGCCTCTCCATGTACAGTCCACTTCCGGTGGGTCCCAAATGTCAGGTGCAGGAATCATTATTTAGCACGTAATAAGGAGGCATTTCCTTGTGTGAAGCCGTGAACCCAGCTACCGGCCTCTCCATGTACAGTCCACTTCCGATGGATGTTGTTCATTTACCAGGTTGACCATGCCATGCAGAGCGCATCCAATGTGGTGGACGATGGTGAGGCCCCGGATAGCAACGAGCCTGAGATGGGAAGACGTGGGAGTGGAGTCGCAAACGGAGAGGTGTACAAGGGTTAACTTGTTCCGGTGAGGTGTGGTTCGAAATTCGATGGAGAGGAACAGGAGGTGTGGAGGGTTGAGGGATGGCCTGGCCGGCGATGGGGTAACGCTTCACAGCGAAGCCTGCTAAGCAGAGCTGCTAGTAGCAGGAGGCGGGAGAAGGTGGTCCTGGCGGCGCTAGAGGAAGAAGACGAGAGATTGAAGATGGATGCTGGTCATTGGATGTAAATCCAATGGCTAATGATGTCAGAATCATTTGTTGACTAAGTTGACAACGACTTGCATTGACTAATGATGTTAGAATCAATTATAATGTTGGGTTGGGTGCATCAATGTTATCAAAAAAGAAACAGGGGCTGAGCATTTTGTTATAAATATATTTAAATAATAAGTGACTTTTTATTACATTGGTCCTTAAATCTTACCAAGATTTTGTACACAATCTCTAGGATTTTCCTTGCCAAAAAAATCCAGGATTTTATTGTTAAGAAATAATTTTATTAAGTTAATAAGATGTGTGATATTGTTTTCTTACATATGTAAGTATCTGTTCAATATATGATGACAATAACAATAATATATAATAACATATAAAATAATTTAAATATATATAATATAGTTAGAAGGGAAACATAAGTTAGACCAGGCATTGCTATTCTTATATAGAAAAATAGAACAGACATGTGCGTTTTCTTCAAAAAAAAACATAAATTCGGCTGCCGATGTTTCAGGAAAATTAAAACCTTAGATGGGAGGTCCATAGGTCAGTCGATACGTGACGACCCTCAAGAAAATACAAACTGACATGTTGTGGGCTGCACATGTTAAAAAAGAAAGCGTAGACGAGGCGGCCCACAACCCAGCTGATACTTGCTGCCCAAGTGATAATAAATGATACCTGCTAGCTCCCCGGCTTCGTTGTGAATTTATCTCCTTCAGTAACTACCTCGAAGCACCTAAAAAACTGTAACTATGTTGACAAACCCGTGGGCCCTAACATCAGTATAGCATTAGGGGGAAGTATTTTTTCAATGAGGCACTTGCTTGCGTACGACCATAGACCTGGCGGGTCCTGACTGTCCGCCTCTCCACGTATAGTCCTCTCTAGATTCCTCTCGTTTCTTCAGCATGTTCACAATGGCAAAAAGCGGCGCCGCGGCGAGCACACAAAGGCGTAGGAGGACATCGGACCACCTGAGGCAGTGCCTTATTTGTAATGAAAGTACTGAACTAGCCAGTGGCCAAGTGACACTACCGATAGCTTTTCCGCCCGGGTGCGATTCCACCTGATGCAGGGAAAATATCTCCAATTTTTTTGCCTCTGCCATTATTGACATGTGGGACCCATTGTCATCTATACACACCACGTCCAACACTTACCAAAACTTCGTCCCTCGATTTCTCTGTCTTTCGCACACTAGACATTGTGTGGGCATTTTGAAAATAGCAGATCTTTTTAACTGTGCATCATATGAAGATGTGCTATGCATGAATGTTGATCAGCATGATGTTAAGTGACTGGTAGTTCCATTTTCGACCATGAATAAAACTTCCAACATGATGTGATCCCTATTTGAAAAGGCCGTGTTAATATAAATGCTCTGCCTCTGAAAGTTGCAGTTTCTTATCTGAAACTGAAACTTGCTGTTTCTTCTCTGAGAATCACATTGTCTGCACTGTTATACTCCTATGAAACTACTTTTTTTAAGTTCTAAAAATAGATCTCTAGAATTCATAAAATACTTCATATGCTCAATACTGCAAATCTGAAATTCAAAAGACATTCATATCTGAAAGTACTCTCAAAATACACACCACAAAACACAATTCACAACATGCAAATACTGACAACCCTAAGCTCCTCCTGACAATTCACAACCTTCCCGACTATTGGGCTAGGCGGGCAGTCCCCTCCTATTTCTTGGTGGCAAACAACCGCCCCGTGAGACGATATGAACTGCTTTTCTCCTCTTGCAGTTGCGTTTGGTCGACGAAAACTCCACCGGCTCGCTCTGGCACGACACCCTCACAAATGGCACCCTGTAGATGTTCAATCCTTCTATCTTTGGTGGATGCTCCATCTAGGATCGATACTACCACCACCGCTCCCTCACGATCGGATTCGGTGAATGTGTTTGCTCCATGGCCTAGAGGAGCAGCTCTATGTAATCCCGCGCGACTCCCTTCGGGAGTATCGCCGCCTTTTCGCTCTGTTGTAGATATTTGGCCATGGATGTCGCCGTCGCCACTAGTTGGTCCTTGTTGTCAAACCAAGACTGTATCTCCAACATCCTAGCTAGCTTCACAGTGTCGCCGTCTGCGATCCTCATGTATCATTTTTATTCCTCCATCGATCTACTTGTCCACAACACCTTCACTCGTTGGCGGTGGTTTTTGAATCGAAGATGAGAGGAGCAGTGCTGGTTTTGGATTAGAACGGGAGAGGAGCGATGCTAGTTTTGGATTGGAACAAGAGAGGAGGGGCGGTGGTTTTGCAATTGAAGAGGAGAGGAGCTGCGCTGGATTTATATTGGAATAGGAGAGGAGCGGCGGTGGTTTAAGAGGAGAGGAGCGGCCCTAGTCTTGGAAGTATTTTTTTTGTTTTCCGTATTTTGGGTCAAAGTTTGACCTTGTACTATATTTGACAAGCAAAATATGAATGCACGTGACCAAAAATTGTATCGTTTGGTTCGTATCTGAATGTACTTTCAAATTATATTATTTTTGCAATGTATAACATATATTTTATTTGTGAAAATCATGGTTAATTATGACCCAGAATATAAGGGAGACAAGTTAAAGTGGGGTCGCTTTCTCAATTGAAGGGTAAATTGATTTTGATTTTGATCTAGTCACAGCGCACCGGCCCTCTTGTCCAATCCTAAATCGAGCCGCACGCTCCCCTCCCTCTTCTCCATTGCAAAACCACCTCCTCTCCTCTCCATCATCTCCATTCCAAAACCACTGTCTCGCCTCTCCCTCTTCTCCATTGCAAAACCACCTCCTCTCCTCTCCAGCATCTCCATTCCAAAACCAACGTCTCGCCTCTCCCTCCTCTCCATTGCAAAACCACCCCCTCTCCTCTCCATCATATCCATTTGAAAACCACAATCTCTCCTCCCATCTTCCAAAGCTAGCACTAGACCACTCAGAAGGACATCTATGGAGATGATGCAATAGCAAATCAGGTAGATCACCGGCAGCGACCAGGCAAAGTTAGCCAGGTTGAATGAGATCCTTACTTGGTTTCACAATGAGTGGGAGATTTCGAGGATGGTGGGGGCCTTCTGGCAATGTATGCGAAAGAGTGAGACGACGTCAATGTACTCCTCGGCGGCAGTCACGCCTCTGGGCGATGGAGCAGACAGATTCTCCTGAGGCAAAAGTTAGTCGGAGGTGGTGGGCATACAGGTTGAAGGTCGAGCACCCAAAGGATAACGAATCGATCAAGTACGGTGTGCCATTCATGAGGGTGTAGAGCCAGCTGGAGCCACAGGAGTATTCGTTCTCCCATAGCAAGAGGAGGCCCGATGGCGCGACGTCGCTTCCCCGTTGTCGGTGTCAAAATCGGCGGATCTCGGGTAGGTGGTCCCGAACTGTGCGTCTAAGGCTGATGGTAACAGGAGGCGGGGGACATAATGTTTACCCAGGTTCGGGCCCTCTCAATGGAGGTAATACCCTACTTCCTTCTTGATTGATCTTGATGATATGAGTATTACAAGAGTTGATATACCATGAGATTGTAGGGGCTAAACCCTAGAAGCTAGCCTATGATTATGATTGTTGTTGTCCTATGGACTAAACCCTCCAGTTTATATAGACATCAGAGGGGGCTAGAGTTACACATAGTCGGTTACAGAGAAGGAGATCTACATATCCGAATCGCCAAGAATGCCTTCCATGCAAAAGGAGAGTCCCACCCAGACACGGAACGAAGCCTTCAATCTTGTATCTTCATAGTCCAACAGTCCGGCCAAAGTACATAGTCTGGTTGTTCGAGGACCCCCTGATCCAGGACTCCCTCAGTAGCTCCTGAAGCAGACTTCAATGACGATGAGTCTGGCGTGCAGATTGTCTTCGACATTGCAACGCGGGTTCCTTTTCTGAATACTCCATAGAAGATTTTGAACAAAAGGATCGTGTCCGGCTCTGCGAAACAAATTCCACATTCCACTTTAGAGAGTGCAATATTCCACAAATCCAATCTGCTGACAACTTTACATAATGTGACATCACGCCACGAGCTGGTCTTTATTCAAACCGTTTTCCTCAACCAGCTGCTGCACATGTTGCGAGGCGATTTCCTTGGCACGTCTTGTCGAAGCAGAGATCATGTCCCCTTATCATGGGATTCTCATCAATACAGGTATGGGTAACCCAACCGTGCCATCAATCGTGGTGCTTGGGGAATAAGCGATTTTATGGGGCAAGTGGGGAGGCGCACAGTTTCTACCGCATTTATAAAGGGACAAGGATTCCTCTTTTTCACCCACGCCTTCTTCTTGCCCTGCCCATCTATTCTTGCACACTCGAGCTCCAGCGCCCAAGTTATGATCTTCGCCACAAAGCCATTCCAAACATGTCCGGAGTGGGAGGCAAGTGGATGGTCTCCTCCATTACGGAGGAGGACATTACAAAGCTCCGGGAAGCCGGATACCTGGCCGCAGACATCGCGCACCGGCTCCCAGACGTGGGGCAGATCGTCCCTACTCCAGAACCCCATGAGAGGGTTGTATTCCTCACCCACTTCGTCCGCGGACTGGGATTTCCCCTCCACCCATTTGTCTGCGGGCTCATGTTCTACTACCAGATGGACTCCCATGATCTGGCCCCCAATTTCATCCTCAACAGCTCAGCGTTTATCGTCGTGTGCGAGGCCTTCCTCCGCATCAAGCCCACTTCAGCCTGTGGCTGAAGACCTTCAACGTGAAACCGAAGGTGGTGGTCGGCCAGCAAGTGGAGTGCAGAGGCGCCATGGTGGGAAAAATGCCCAACGTCACCTGGCTCAAAGGCTCCTACGTGGAGACCATGAAGGGGTGGCAATCGGGGTGGTTCTACATCACCGAGCCGTGCGACACCAACTGGGTGGCGGCCCCCGAATTTGGATCCGGCATCCCCATGCGGCTCACCTCCTGGAAAGAGAAGGGCATATCCTGGGGTTCATCGGTGGAGGTGAACGGACTCCATAGCTGTGTTAAAAATATGATAAGCAAGAAAATCAAGCTTGTCAACGTGGTCTAGGTCATGCTCTTCCGCCGGATCCTTCCATGTCAAAGACATGCATTCAATATGTGGGAGTTTGACCCGGCCAAGCACCAGACGCTGCGAGAGCTTTTCGACACGACGCACAAAGACTTGTGGAAGGTGCTGTTCAAGGCTGCCGAGGTACCTCCTTCCCTTACCGAGGATCGCGGACTCAATGGAAAGCGCCCTGCCAATCTGGTAAGCTCGTTATATCTCACAAGATGTTCCTTTCCCCAGTATAATCATGTGAGGGATCTGAGCCTCCACGCCATTTTAACAGGACTTGGTAGCGACAGCAGAGCGGATCGATTATCCGGCCCCACTGCCCGGAGATGCAGCAAAGGCTCTCTTAACGAAGATGCTGGTTCCGGCGCCCTATGAGGCGCCGGAGAAGAAGGCCAAGAAGAAGGTCGCGGGGACCAGAAAAGGTCTCCGACGCAAGGTTGTATCGGACTCATCGTCCGAAAACACCGAGGCGCGCTTCTCCCACGAAAACGAGGAGGAGGAAGAGGAAAGTTCTCCCCCACCCAACCGGGAGGGGCAAGAAAAGGAAGGCCGCCCCATCTAGGGAGGCCGAAGGGTCCGAAGGGTCCAAGAAGGGAAGGACCCTCCTTCTGGACCACTCCACGACATCCGCTTACAGCGACGAGGAGTGGTTGCCCAGGGACAAGCCCATGGCGAAGTCATAAGTATCCGGATACTATAGTGGTTCTGGTATGTTTTGTTTTATTGATTCTTATCATGTCAAACATGATCGTGCAGTCCATCCAAAGCCCACATCGACGTATCTTCTTCGGATGGGTGTTTGTGCCAGTCGGCGATGAACAACGATTCACAATCGACAGCTACTTCCACCCGGCCCACGGACGACATCGAGGTGTTGTCTCATAGGGCACCAGACCAAGGGGAGATAATTCTGGAGGCACCCCAGGGCGACATCCCAGATGCCGGGCGCATGCGGGGTAAGACTCCCATGGGTTCTAATGACGGGGGCCGTAGCAAGTTTGGCCCCCAGCCAGATACTGCGCCGGAACCTCCAGTGGTTCCGGATTCTGTCAGGCGACCCCTCACTAAGGGGGGCAAGCCGTCTGTGCCGATGGCCTTTTTCCATCCAGAGGCATCCGACAACTTGCTGGAAGCGCTTTGCGGCGCTTCCATTGACAAAGAGCACCACACCATCATGAGTGCGGTGGTCGAGAAGGTTCGGTCTGCCAAAAATGGATTGACCGAAGCCTGTGCCAGCCTCCTAATGGGCTTTGAGGTAAGTAATCAAATTATGAGGAAATGTCACAGCATAGACAGTAGCCCCTGATGCCCTGTTTGGTGTTCGCAAAGAAAGGCCGAACAAAGGATCAAATAACAATCACAAGAGTCGTATCAATGATGCCCTAAAGAAGGCGCTGTCCAAGGCCGAAGACAGAGCGGCCAATGAGCATATCAAGCGCGAGAAGCAAGAGGCCCGAGTCGGCGAGGTTCAGCAAGAGCTCCCTTTTGTCCTTGGAGCGTGACTCTAAGACGCGGGGGTCCGAGCTTGCGAAGGCCCTAGAGAAAGCACAAAATGCCAAGGCCGAAGCCCAAAAGGCCCTCCAGGAAATTCAGGCGATCAAGAAGATAACGGTGGGTAAGGCATTCATTATGCAAAGCAAGCATGTGAAGGAGACTTTCGTTTTACTTACCCGAATTCAGAGCTCTCCAGGAGCGTTCGCAGATCTACCACGCAGCGTATCGAATGCCGCAGAGTTCTACCGGGCCGAGGAAGGGAGCTCGACGGAATAGTTGTTATGGTCTCAATATGCTGGGACTGAACATCCGATGCCCTTGAGCGACCAGCTGAAGCAACTGGTGGAGCTTCACAAGGTAGCCGAACTAGCCATGAAGGGTCTCATAGTCCGGATGTGGCCTGGCGAGCCCCTGCTTGACAGCTACTTTGGCCTGGTAAAGCGGCTTGTGAATGCCTGCCCTCGGTTTGAAGTCATAAAACGGTCCATCTGCATTGAAGGTGCACTGGGCGAAGATGGATGCCGAAAAGCTGGTGAAGGGGGGCCACTGGAGGGCAAGGAGCATCGCCACCCCGAGAAGTATTATGACAGTGTCTTGAAGGGTGCCCGCCTTGTGGTGGAGGAATGTGCTAAGGATGTAATATTTTAATGAATGTACTCATGTGATCCTGTAATATGAAAACGAGTTCATGTTTTCTATATAACACTTGTCGATTTAAAATATTACCTTCTGCACGGCCATTTATAAAATATGATAGTTGGCCAGTCATCGCCTTCTGCCCCCATGTAACTAGTTCTGAGGTGTTCGGGATAAATCTTAAACACTCTTTATCCAAAAAAAATTGGCCCTTTAAGGAGGTGTTTAGCGTAGCGAACAAGGCAATCGGACTATACACCTTTATCACTCTCACTTAGCCATAGAAGTCTACAATTTGGAATTTTGGCGAAGCCCCTAGTATTCGGAAGGCCAAACTTAGGGCGCTATATACGCCTAAATCGGACAAGGCCGATTCCTCGCCCAAAGCAGAAAAAATCTTTAAGGATTTGAGACCTCTCGAACAGCGACCAGCTCTCGACGCATCATGATAGTCAGTTTTCGGCTTTCTCTACTGAGGTGCTCGTCCGGAAGAACCGGGACACAATCACGGTAGTTCTCCTATTGCTACCTTAGCCGATATAGCGAAACGTAAGGTACCAAAACATGGGAGCCGGGCAAACCCAACTATTGACCCAAGACATTATTCGGAGCTGATGCATATGATGCTATAAGTTCGGGGTGCCACACTATGGAAAGTGTTCGGACTTTTCTTGCCGTGTTATGGGGTACACTGAAGCCCCTGGCACACTGGACGTACCAGAATGTGCGGGTGCAACTTGTCGTAAATAAGCAGACAAGGAAAAAAGATGAATAAATGCAATAATAAGCTAATGTTGTACATTGTTATTTAAATGATATGTCAAAGCTTATGTATACAAGTAGTGCAATAAGAAAAAATAGGACTATTTGACATGTCCTATCAAAGGGCAAGCTGCGTGTGGGTATGTAAAACAGGTATAGCGATCGTTATGAGAGACCACCTGGGGATTCCTTTGTACGTCGAAGCTTCTTGCTTCCTTGGTGTTTCCTTCCCATGATGGGTCCAATAATCAGGCTATCGGAAAGGGCCTTCAGAGAATAGGGTCCTGAAAGGAAGAAAATGGTAAAGATATATAGGTCCTGAGGCGGTTGAGTCGCATTGTGTGTCGTGCCATAGCCGTGCCTCCGCCTATGCCCATGGTATCTTGAGTGCATAATTATGTACGTGCAGCACAAATTTCGCCACTTCACTGGAACTAGGACGGAGGCCAAATTTCTAGGCAAGCTCTGAACGTGCCGGGCGATCCTGTTGCAGGGTACTCTGGACTCGTTTGAAGGTGTCCGGGGGCTTTATCGCCGAATTGGCGGTTTGCCTCAGAAGGCTGCTTTGTACTTTTGCTGCGAGGGCCACAGTGTGCTCCTCCATAAGGAGCGAGCGTTCTGTGTCTCCATTAACTATTATAACCCCGCGAGGTCCTAGCATTTTGAGCTTGAGGTATGCATAATGCGGTACCGCATTGAATCTGGCGAACGCGATTCGTCCGAGCAGTCCGTGATAGCCACTGCGGAAGGAGACGATATTGAAGATCAACTCCTCGCTTCGAAAGTTGTTAGGAGATCTGAAGACCACTTCCAGTGTGATTGAGCCCGTGCAACATGCCTCTACACCTGGTATGACACCTTTAAAGGTGGTTTTTGTGGGTTTGATCCTCGAGGGGTCGATGACCATTTTGCGCATTGTATCCTGATAGAGCAGGTTCGGGCTGCTGCCACCGTCCATAAGGACTCGAGTGAGGTGAAATCCGTCAATGTTGGGGTCAAGGACAATGCGGCAGAACCGCCTTGATGGATACTGGTAGGGTGGTCCCTGCGATCGAAAGTGATCGGACAAGAAGACCATGGGTTGAACTTCGGGGTGACTGGCTCCATCGCATCGACGTCCCTTAATGCACGCTTCCGTTCCCGCTTGGGAATATGGGTTGCGTATATCATATTCACCGTTTTCACTTGGGGAGGAAATTTCTTCTGTCCTCCTGTGTTCGGCGGCCGGGGCTCCTCCTCGACGTCGCTATGCAACCCCTTTTCCTTGTTTTCGACATTCAACTTGCTGGCCTGTATGAACACCCAGCATTCTCTGTTGGTGTGGTTGGCTGGTTTATCGGGGGTGCTGTGAATTTGACACGAGCGATTGAGTATGCGGTCCAAACTGCACGGGCCCGGATTACTTCTTTTGAACGGCTTTTTCCGCTGACCGGATTTAGAGCCACTCCGGCATTAACCGCCGTGTCTTCGCCGTTGTCGCCGTTGCTGTGGCGCTTGTGTCTGTTGTGATGTGGCTTGCCGTTGCTATCTCTAGCATCCTAATTGCCAGGATTTCTTGATGTGTTGTTGCTGCGAGCCAGCCAGCTGTCCTCGCCTGCACAAAAGCGGGTCATGATTGTCGTGAGGGCTACCATGGACTTCGGCTTCTCTTGACCGAGGTGTCGGGCGAGCCACTCGTTGCGGATGTTATGCTTAAATGCTGCTAAGGCTTCGGCATCCAAATAGTCGACAATTTGGTTCTTTTTAGTTAGGAACCGAGTCCAGAATTTCCTGGCCGACTCCCCGGGCTGTTGGGTTATGTTACTCAAGTCATCAACATTCGGTGGTCGCACATAAATGCCCTGGAAGTTTTCAAGGAATGCGTATTCCAAGTTCTCCCAACTGCCAATGGAGTTTGTTGGTAGGCTATTCATCCAATGCCTAGCTGTCCCTTTGAGTTTTAGTGGGAGGTACTTGATGGCATGTAGATCGTCACCGCGGGCCATGTGGATGTGGAGGAGGAAATCTTCAATCCATACCGCGGGGTCTGTTGTACCATCATATGATTCAATGTTCATGGGTTTAAAACCTTCTGGGAATTCGTGATCCATTACTTTGTCGGTGAAGCATAGGGGGTGTGTGGCGCCTCTGCGCCGGGCTATATCACAACGCAATTCATACGAGTCTTGTCTTCCGTATTCGGCCCGGCCGGATTTGCTTTTAGTATATCCCGCGTGAAAGTCGTCGTCACGCGTTGGGGCGCGCCCCTGTGATCCGTAGATCGATCTTGTATGTCCTGCTTTGTTTTCCAATACATCTCGCAGGTCTTGCGTGTAGCCGCGGGCCTTGGTGTTTTTGTTTGACTGGCAATAGGGTGCGGGCTGGACTTCGGGCTGATACGCGGCTGTGTCTTGGCCACGAGGTGGCCGGTCAGCCGCATCATACACTGGTAGTGTAGGCTTTAATGCTTTCTCCTCGAGTTGAGGTAGCAACCTGCCCTTCGGGTAACTTTTGGTTGGGCGCTTGAGTTCGTATTGCTTGGCTGCCAGGACCTCGATCCATCTATCTGCTAGCAGATCTTGATCAGCTTGAAACTGCTGCTGCTTTTTCTTCAGGCTTTTTGTTGTGGTAAGCCAGCGCTTGAAGCGCTCCTACTCGACGAGATCCGCAGGCACGTTGAATTCTTCGTCGACGAGGCTCACCTCGTCTTCGGAGAGGGGCATGTAATTGTCATCCTCTGATTCTCCGTCTGTCGCCTGTTCGTTAGGGGTGGCTTGCCCATCCTCCAGCTCGAAGCCTGGCTGGAGGGGATTGTCTTTGTATTCGGCACTATCCGCAGCGTTATTGTCTCATGTGCCGATATCGCTGCTTTTGCTATGGCGGGGCTTAGAGCGGCGTCGATGACGCCGGTGCTTAGATTGCTTCTCGAGGGGATTATCCTCCGTTGCCTTATTGCCAACGCTTTCTTCGGGGGTGTCCACCATATATATATCATATGATGAGGTGGTTGTCCAGCGCCCTGTGGGCGGTGGTTCCTGTTCTTCTCCTGCATCGTCGTCCATACCGTTGATGTCTTCGGAGCCGAAATCAAGCATGTCGGTTAAGTCGTCGACAGTGGGTATTAAGTGGGTGGTGGTTGGGGAACGAATTTCGTCGTCCGCTTCCCACTCAAGCCAGACATAGTTCGGCCAAGGGTCTCCTGACAAGGAGAGAGACCTCAATGAATTTAGCACGTCGCCCAAGAGCTAGTGCTAAAAGATATCCGCTGAGGTAAACTCCATGATCGGTGCCCGATCAGATTCGATAGGCACTGACGCAAGCGGTTCAGAGCCTGTGTCCGGGGATGAATCGAAGGGTCCGATGACACAGGTCTCATAGGAGGTGATGTCAGTATTCGGCTCTATCGCCGCTGAGTGTGCGGCCTGCAACCCGTCCTCGGATGGCATGATCTGCTTCGGATTGAGGGCCGGAGTAGCCGCAGGTGTGATCTCCCGAGCACCGTCTGATGGCAGGGCTAAGTCATGCTCGTCGTGACTGTGCGGCGCACCTGACATGGGCTCGAATCTGCCGAAGATCAATTCTTCGTGGATGTCGGAAATATAGTTCAAGCTTCCAAACCTGACTTGATGGCCAGGGGCATAGCTCTCGATCTTCTCCAGATGGCCAAGCGAGTTGGCCCCCAGTACGAAGCCACCGAATACAAAGATCTGTCCGAGGAGAAAAACCTCACCTTGGATCGCGTCGTTGCCGATGATCGAAGGAGCCATCAAGCCTTTATCATGACGGCACAGTGGAACTCTCAATGAAAGCGCCAATGTCGGTGTCAAAACCGGTGGATCTTGGGTAGGGGGTCCCGAACTGTGCGTCTAAGGTAGATGGTAACAGGAGGCGGGGCACACAATGATTGTTGTTGTTTGGACCCAAGTTCGGACCCTCTCGATGGAGGTAATACCCTACTTCCTGCTTGATTGATCTTGTTGATATGAGTATTACAAGAGTTGATCTACCACGAGATCGTAGAGGCTAAACCCTAGAAGCTAGCCTATGATTATGATTGTTGTTGTCCTACGGACTAAACCCTCCGGTATATATAGACACCGGAGGGGGCTAGGGTTACACAGAGTCGGTTATAAAGAAGGAGATCTACATATCCGAATCGCCAAGCTTGACTTCCACGCAAAGGAGAGTCCCACCCGGACACGGGACGAAGCCTTCAATCTTGTATCTTCATAGTCCAACAGTCCGGCCAAAGTACATAGTCCGACTGTATGAGGACCCCCTAATCCAGGACTCCCTCACCCGCCGTTCTCCATGGTTCCCTCTACGCTCGCCTTGTTTCAACGGCATCGGTAGGGTTTAAGGTAAGCTTCGCACTAACCTAACCTTCCATCTGCTCATGCTTACAATCAGTGTGACAGCTAATGAAAATCATGATTACAATCAGTCTCCGAGTACTACGTTAATCACCCTAAAATAGCTTTGGACCTTTGGGTCAAAGTTGTGACAATGTACAAATAAAGAAAAATAGATTGGTGCTTCTTTCAGAAAAGAGTACTCCCTAGAAAACTGCCAATATAAGCTACTAGTATTTGGTCAGAGGATTTGCTGCCGAGAATGATCCATCCACAGAGAGCGTCATATATCCCACTGGTGGTGGTGGATGCCAATGCATGCATTGAGCATGGTTGGTGTCGGTAATTTTTTACTTGGCACACCTCGCACTCTGCATATATGCCGGTTCCATCTGTACATTTGTGCAGTTCCACCAAAATGCAGCTGAATAACCCTGTTTGCACAGATAATGAAAAAGTGTGATTACATTATAGTGCCACTAGTTGATGAAACATAAACTAATAAATAGAAGAAAATATTGTGATAGTATCATAGCATGCCATGCTATGAGGGTGAGATGGGCCATGCGACGCCTCATACTGGAAATCAACCCAAGTCTCCCCGATACACCTTCTGCTAGTTATGAACCTCAGTGTAGATCAACTTAAGCACCCCAGTTTGCGGAAACGCTTAAACATTAACAATGGGACTAGTTGATGAAACATATACTAACAAAGAGAAGCACTTTCTTTATCATCATTGGAAATGAAAATGATACAAAGGACACTCGATCTATTTTAACTGTATTATTACTTCATTTTATCTGTGGCACTAGGGTCGAGCAGGTGGCAAACAAGGTGTACCGTGCGTCTCAAGGATGGAGGTCGGGGTGCTTAGACTGGGATGCTAAAGCTGGCTCTATCTTCCCCCTGATGTTTCTGCGGTAGCATTTGGTTTGTAATCCAAACTTGGTCGGGCTGGTGCTACATCCCCCTACCTACCTAGCTTATGTGGCGAACTTGTCTCCTGCTAGTACTCAGTCCGGTCTAGTAGTAGTTACATATCTGCCCATTTACACTGAGATGTTGTCAGATAATGGTTCTCTATGGTAGGGTTTCTTTAATGAAATCGAAGGAAACCCCCGCTTTTGATATATATAAAAAATCAATGGCACTAGCGGTGCCAAAACATCATCTCAAATTAATAGTGCCACTAGATTAAGGTACAAAATAATAACATTACTACTTTATCATGGCTGCCAAAACAGTAGCTCAAGTGCAGACTCAACATGTAGGATCTTTGGCAAATGGTCAGACCAAAAAGGAACATACCTCGTGATGGGAACCATATCTGCAGTCAACACCATCATAGAAGGGATGACACCAGTCACCAACATGGATGACTCAATTCATGGAAACTTTTGGTGCAGTTCACCTAAAATGACGCAGTGTCCCATGAGCTAGTAGCTTCTTCATTTTTTTAAGAAAAGGGCTCCAGACCCAGTTCCATTTTCATCAGAAAACGAAGCCCACAGAGCTTCTTCTTCATTAGTTGCAATAAAATTGAGCAACATCAAGGTTGGTTGTGAAGCTCCTATAATGTTCAACTATAATATGGATATCATTTGTGCAGTTCAACTAAGATCAAGCGTGAAATGTATATCTCTATTTGCACAAAAAGGTGAAAAGCAGGGTGACTAACAAGTGATCAAACATACATCAAATGAAAAGAAGCATGTTCCTTATCTGAATGGTAATCCTACAAGGACAGTAGCAATTTCTGAAGTAGCAACATTGCTAGATATTAGTGTGGGCTTATGATTAACTATGACAACCATTAAATATGACATTACTTTAATGGTGCCATTGGTTCACTTTACCAGCAACATTACATTAACAGCTGCTACGGAGTTGGTATTTGGGCACGGGAGAGTTGGCGGACCAGGACAGTTGCATTTCTAATGAAAAGAAGCAACTTATCTTAATGGGAAATTTAACAGGACATGAAAACAACATTGGTTTAACGTGTCCTTTCTTTTAACAGTGCGACTGCTACATTCTACCAGTGGCATTACATAAGAGTGGCTCGGGGCAACAAATATCAGAACATGATATCTAGGTTGGTCCCATTCTTGTTTGATATAGCCACCTTATACTTTGTGATGCTAGCAAATATAGTGCTGGACTTACTCTGTTGACTTGTCCCCCAGTCCCCACTTTCTTTCTTTTTTCAACCAATAGATTGGGTTGATATTGAGTTTTTACCGCGTTCCCTTTATTTCCCTATTAGACCAAGAGACTACTTGGATAGCCAGTCTCTGCTACTTTTCGCCCCCATTATTTCCTCTTTCGACCATGTCCTAGATTCAGGTAACATATCTTCCCCACCCCCTTTCTTCCTTGTTTGAACCATGTAGTACTAGATTCGAGTGCATGAACTAGTTTTACCTCTTAACAGTCAAAAATTAGGTGGCTTTCGAACAGCCGATCGATCCTATCTACGAGGGGCCCCAGGAAATAGTAAAAAATAAAAATGCAGTGACATCATGTGCTCGGGAAATAGAGCAAGGTCGGTTTCGAAGGAAGTTATACCTGAGGGTCGCAGGGATATCGCTAGGTGGGCGGCGGGACGCCGGATCTGACCACACTACGATAGCAAGGAATAAGGGCTCGAAGGCCCTCCCTAGCCAGCGGTTCTTGGGAGAGAATGGCAATGCACGCTGATCGGGACGCACCGGCAGTGGGTAAGAGCCATCGCCGAGGACGACCGCGTGAACATTGCACCTTCTCACCTTCCCCGGTGGAGAGGATCCGGCTGGATCTGTGACCAGCGGTGAGCAGAGAGAGAGAGAGAGTGTGGCCACCGTTGTTGTGTTTAGATCTAGAGAGGACGAGACAGTGTGAAGAGAGAAACACTAGCAAGCAAGCACGGAGGCTCCTGCCTATATAGTGGAGTACTAGTTTTCTTTTGTCTACCGGAGCCGGCTTGACCTCGTCAATGACTGTCAAGAAG
Organism: Triticum monococcum; assembly: GCA_034509565.1. Classification (NCBI taxonomy): domain Eukaryota; kingdom Viridiplantae; phylum Streptophyta; class Magnoliopsida; order Poales; family Poaceae; genus Triticum; species Triticum monococcum. The sequence goes on from CM067842.1 coordinate 282,833,200, forward strand.
TCTTCATGCACATGCCCCGGAGGCACAGTTGTCGTCATTTTGATCTGAAGCGCAAAATTATAACATAGAACACGAAAAATGCCACATGACAAGAAACCATAACCTCACTGCCCAAAGGAGACAACATGAATCCTGGCGGACAAACAAGACGAGGATCAAAGCTCAAATCGAAGATAATCCCGTAGAAAAGGGGTCTGTCGATAGATGTCCTAATTAACATAGTTGGTTTTACCTAGATGGCAGCCAAGTAGTTTTTGATAGAAGAATCCTGGAGGAAATCAGTTGTCGTTGTTTAACCCTTGTAGTGATCCAAAGCACATGACACCTAATATTGCGAGATGACAAGAAACCTTTTTTTAGGTTTCTCATCAGAACTTCAGCCCTCTACAACATAGCCTACACGATATGTAGACGAAAGCCAATCCAGGCATATCTGCTGGAGTCTGGTCACATGCATGGATGAACTGATCTTCTATGTCATGAAGGGATTGTCCAGGCACCAATGTCTGTACAACACTTCTCTAGTACTATCGCTCATCTCTTTCTTCTATTAACTCACCCGACTTGCGGGGCTGGGGAGTGTGCCTATGGTCGGTTCTCGATTGCGTTCCCACATGTGTGTGCAAACGCAATATGACGCGCGTTCCATTCGAAGAGCGGCGTGTCAGACCGACCGACTGTCTGGGGTGTGACACGAGCGCGACGGGCGTGCTGAATATTCCGTACGTGTGTACCACTATTTTCTTGAGGCTTTGCTCCATGGCGCAATCCATTAATACAAAATTAGTATAGTTTACTATTTAAAAGTCGAGGGCGGGGCTTTTCCCGTGCGGTAGGCGGGGCAGTTCCACCTAGTTGGTTTGACAGAGACGCAAGAAGATGAGGGAGTAGGCTGCTGCAAACGTAGGGCTGTGTGATTTGACAGCGAGTTACTGCTGGAAAGGTGGGGCCCCGTGATTTGACTTGCCATTTTATCATTTTAACTGCGGCGCTACAACCGGCGTGAGTGTCCCGATTCCTGTCCACCTCCATGGTATACAGGTGCCTCTCCTAATGCCCCACCATGTAGAGGCTGGCTCTTGCATGAGAGCCCACTTCTCCACTTTTTCCTTGCCTCTTTCCTCCACATATGCAAAAGTTCCATGTAAGTGGGCTTATAGCCCACTACTGTACTTGCTCGTACAGGTGCTAAGCCTGCCACATAGGCATAAAGTCTGATGTGTCAAGTTAATTACTCCCTCCGTCTAGGTGTGCATGTCATCTTACGAAAACCAAATAATCCCAAAACACTTAGGCACGGTGCATTAACTTCTACTCCCTCTTTTCCGGTTTATAAGGCTCAAATCTGAAATCTCATCAATCAATGCATTTTGTGAGTGGAGGAATATATCTCGTACTTTACAAAACTACCCCAATTAAACTCGTGCATTAAATTGGATTAATTGCAGTGCATGCATGCTTGACCACTAGATAAGTAGAAACATTACATGCATTGGTGTGTTCCTTTTTAATTCATACATGCAAAGATTTAATGCGTATCAGAAACTAAAAATGAGATGGAGATGAGCCCTATAAATTGGAAAAACAAAAAAGTTGAGATAAGCATTATAAACCGAAAAGGAGGGAGTACATCGTTTCTTGTTTCTTGACATATCAACCAATAAGAGATGTGGGGTGTGCATGATTTTAATGACTTGTGACTACCATTTCATTGGAAGAGGTCACTCCTTGGCAAATGCAATAAATACTATGAAGAAAGAGATAGAGAGAAGTAAAAAAATACTCTTATAGCCAACCTTATAGCTAACCTTGTTGTATCAGTGACTAAGTGATGACTATGTATGACATGCCAACACCAAATAGCCTAACGCACGGTGTTAAATCTGCAAGGGCGCGACTACGCGAGCGAGGCGATAGTCCTGGTAGGCGCGACCATGATACAGGCTGCTAGCAGCCCTTGGATCTGAGATCGAACGGTCATATGCTAAGTTGCTGAAAATTTGCAGAATAACCCTCCAGGATAGGATATTCACCCATAGGTCTAAAATCACGCCATGAAACCATTCGATCTCAGATCCAAGGGCTCTCGGAAGCCTGTATCATGGGAGAATGGAAAGCTTCGTATCACCTGTAATTTTCCCAATGCTGGACATGACATCGAAAGCCATTTAATTGGGCGCCGAGTAGACATGACATCTAATTGGGCCCCCATAGTACTGTACATGAATCCATTTATCCACCAGGCAAGCCACTACCTTGTCGTTCGCACGCCCCACTCAGCATTTTTACAAAAACCGCTGGCAGTTCGCTCCTACTCGTCCCCGGACGTACTTTAACATTATGGTAGTTCGCTCCTAGTCGTCCCGTCCTTTCACATTAGGGTAGTTCTACTAATCCTAACCCTCCTCCCAAATCCATGGCATCCCAAATCTCCATGATCAGTGGTGAGTACAAGGTTAGAACCATCACCGGTGATGAGTTCGACGTCATCTACACCCGTTCTTCCACGACGGTGAAAGGGTGCCCTGCTCCCTTCAGAAGCATGTTCGGAAACATAAAGGATAAGTGGGTCGCTGGGCTAGATGTTGAGTACACCACAGTACTATAAAGTGAGAAGAATCTAAAGGAGGCAGAGAAGAAGAAGCCCACTGTGATCTAGGTTTGCATGCATGACTTCTGCTTGGTCTACCACATATGCCATGCCGACGTTGAGTGCGAAGAATTTAAGAACTTCCTCAAGGGCGGCCGAGACAAGTTCGTTACTGTAGACTTTATGAACAATGGGTATGTCCTCGATCGGATAGGCCTCATTATAGGCAACCCCTTCGACCTTGAGAAGAAAGGGATGGTGCCCTCATGTGATCAGCCTTCAATGCTGACCCTGGCAGGAGCCCTGGTTAATCCTTCGTACGGTACACTGAAGAAACCTCCATTCAAGTATCATCATGAATGGGAGTGCAATGTACTAGATATAGACCACATCCAGTATGATGCAATGGATGGCTACCTTTGTTTCAATATCTACAAGGGTTGGATGAAGAGCAAGAGCCAAGTGTGCGGTTCAAGGAAAGAAGTATCAGCCAAGAGGAAGAGGGACAAGGACGAAGTCGAGCACGTGGACGAGGAGTCTAAGTAAGGTGGCAGTATCGTTGCTCGTGGTGGTTCTAATGCAATGCCTACCGGATTAATTGCTTAGTTTAATTTCAGTTGTTCTTAGTTTTATTGGAGGGGTGTGCTGTGTTGAGCACCCTGCAGAACTATGTTATGTTCCTTCTCGTTACTTTAACTCTTCAGTATGTACATACTAGTATTTCTTACAGTTCATCTTACAGTTTGTATAGTACTACCACTCGTTTCTTCACATTATATACGTACAATATATACAGCCAACATCATATACACAACAGTTTAGTTGTCAAAGAATTTCAGGGTGCTTAGTTTTATTTGAGGGGTGTGTTCTGCTGGACATCATTATTGTGACTCAAATCTCTTTGGCCATGTTATAATGACATAAATACCGATGGACCAACATGTAAATTCCCCCTCTATCTCACTACAGTAAAATAAAGTGTGGGGCCTACTTGATCCCAACAACGTTCTTATTTTCCTATGAAATTATTCGCTTGGTTACTCCTGACAAGCGGGGCCAGACTTATCATTTTGAAAATTGTCTTATTTTTGTCATATAACATGGTCAACGGGTTTGACGTGAAAATAACAATGTCTAATGGCATTTTTGAGCAAACATCTAACTTAACGATGGCATTTTTGAGATATCTAATTGCATTTTAGAGCAGGCATCTCACGGATCGATGGCATTTTTGAGTAGTTGTAACTTCTAATGGGAAAACTGAGTAGTGATACACAACTAGTGGGATAAATAATAATAACCCAAGAATTAAATAGCTATGCTAATTTCTTTAATATAATTTAGCACCCCATTTAAGCACGTACTAGCTTTTTTAATAGTACTGTATGCATAATTTGGCGATGAGTGCTCTCTATATGTACCACCTTTTTTCTTTAATTTCATCTTGTTAGTTTTGCTCCATGGTGCAATCCATCGATACTACTACTGTACAAAAGTATACATTGTATAAAAGGCTAGAGGGCAGGGCAGTCTAGCTTGGTCGGTTTCAAGAGAGGCGAGGGCCTTTGTGATTTGACGGCTCATTACTGCTGGAAGGCAGGGCCTTGTGATTTGACCGCTCGTATAAATGTGCCGACGACCTGAGGAGGAGCAAAGAACCGTGCAGTATACTCAAGTTTTTCACTGGAGTAGTACGACGGAGGAGCACGAAACACGGCAGCCCAGTGCCATATGGTGATAAAAAAATGATCTAATTTGCTAGTCATCTTATTGTTAGCATTGTTCTATTCATGCCTCGCAGAGAACATGACACGTGCGGCGAAACACGTGAGCAAAAGAAGAAGGAAGATTATCACCCCCAAAAAAGAAGGAAGACGCACACAGAAGTCTGGGGCGCTGCTCTCTACTACATGAAGGGTTCCTGGCCGCGGAGTCGTAACTGCTTCTTCATCGCCTCCCCGACGTCCATCTCCTTGCGAGTCTGGGGAGAGGTTGGAAGAGGGGGTGCAGGGGCATTTATACGCGAGGGCAAAGGGCACGGGAGCTGCGGATAAGCTCTATCCAAGCGTGAGGCAACCGAAGGTTGCGAGCGGCGAGGCGCAGATGTTTATCCTGCGCGGTGCGGGAGGTTGGGGACGGGCTGACGAGCGGTGCCCCCCTGGCAGCGGCAGCGAGAGGAGGTGAGCTAGGGGTGAGATCGGGCTGGCAACCGGCGCCTAGGCTAATCGTGCACGGGGCTGGGCCTTGGGTCGTTTCGGCCGGTTGGCTCGCTGGCCTGGTGCGGCTGGGTGACCGCGCGCGTCAATAGGCCAAACTGGTTTTGGTCCAGGCGGGTGAGTGTGTGCGTTGTTTTTTTAAACCAAAGACTAAAGTGGCCCTAAATAATTGAAATGAGTTAATAAAAACTCCACAATAATTTCTAAAATAATTATACAATATTTAGAGCCGAATGAACATTAACTTCATCATAGAACATTTTGAAATATTTTCCTAATGCAATTAATGCACTTTTTGCAAATAAAATAAATACCAATAAGCTCCAAACTTCAAATAATATTAAAAATAAAATTTCCCACTCTTTTATATTTTGAGGAAGTCACCTTATCCCCTCTCATTTGTTTTTCTGGAAAAATATTGTTTGAATATTTTAAAAACTCGAAAATGCAAGGAAATATGATATGCATTGAATGATTCTATTAACATCCAAATTTAATAAAAATTGGTATGTTACATTTGTTTTCTTATACTAACGGAGCTCATGAGATTTTTTGTTGAGTTTTGTGTTGTGAAGTTTTCAAGTTTTGTGTAAAGATTTGATGGATTTTGGAATAAGGAGTGGCAAGAGCCTAAGCCTGGGGATGCCCATGGCACCCCAAGGTAAAATTCAAGGACAACCAAAAGCCTAAGGTTGGGGATGCCCCGGAAGGCATCCCCTCTTTCGTCTTCGTTCATTGTTAACTTTACGTGAGGCTATATTTTTATTCACCACATGATATGTGTTTTGCTTGGAGCGTCTTGTATGATTTGAGTCTTTGCTTATTAGTTTACCACAATCATCCCTGTTGTACACACCTTTTGGAGAGACACACATGAATCGGAATTTATTAGAATACTCTATGTGCTTCACTTATATCTTTTGAGCTAGATAATTTTTCTCTAGTTCTTCACTTATATCTTTTTAAGAGCATGGTGGTGGTTTTATTTTATAGAAATTATTGATCTCTCATGCTTCACTTATGTTATTTCAAGAGTCTTATAGAACAACATGGTAATTTGCTTTGGCTATAAAATAAGTCCTAATGTGATGAACATCCAAGTTGGGTATAATAAAAACTATCATATAAAGTGCATCGAATGCTATGAGAAGTTTAATTCTTTATGATTATTTTGAGATATCAAGATGGTGATATTAGAGTCATGCTAGTTGAGTAGTTGTGAATTTGAGAAATACTTGTTCTAAAGTTTGTGATTCCCGTAGCATGCACGTATGGTGAACCATTATGTGAGGAAGTCGGAGAAGGATTTATTTATTGATTTTCTTCCTTATGAGTGGCGGTCGGCGACGAGCGATGGTCTTTTCCTACCAATCTATCCCCCTAGGAGCATGCGTGTAGTACTTTGTTTCAATAACTAATAGATTTTTGCAATAAGTATGTGAGTTCGTTATGACTAATGTTGAGTCCATGGATTATATGCACTCTCACCCTTCCACCATTGCTAGCCTCTCTAATAACGCGTGTCGTGGAATTGTCACATCAGATGTCCTAGTGTGAGGACTTAGTCGTGGAGCCATCACAATGAGGTTAGCTTAAATGGGTTAATCAGGAAAAAGGACACGATGAGTTTATACTGGTTCGGCCCCTTGCGATGAAGGTAAAAGCCTAATCCAGTTGAGGTGGTATTGCTAGGGTTACGATGACCAGGGAGCGAATATGCTTGAACTGGCTCTCGATGTGTTGTTTCTTGTCCATAAACCGCTGCCGGGTCGTCCCTTTACATACACAAATTAACGCCCAGTCGTTTAAAGAATCCCGGCCGGCTCATAAACGTGTCCAGCTCGGTATCTACTCTTTCCTAACGCACAATACAAGTTATATACTTTATGGCGGTTTACATTTATGGGTCCTAACCCATCTCTGGGCCTTGGGCCTTGCTATTAACTTTCCCTTGTAAATCGCCATCCTTCATGTCTTCTTGGGCTTCAATACGGGTGAGTCAGTATGGGCATAACCCGGCCCCTCCATGGCGGTTTATACTCAATAGTTATATCCCCAACATTAGGCCCCAGGTTTATTTGAACTTGTTCATATCAATCTTCAATACTTAGAAAAATCCCTTCTTCATTACCTTCATGAAACTTATAACTTGCCATGATGTCATCTTCTGGAATCTCGATAATCCGCCATGACATCACCTGCCACTACCTTTATACAAAGCTTCAATCTTTCAGTATGCCTCCTTTTCGTTAATGAACCTCTGAAAATCGAGGCATTTGTACATCGACAGATCCATTTTTTGACCTCCTCGATTCCTGCGCTTGCCACTTATCCACTTTCCTTATAAATAGGACCGGGGTCCATTTCAGTTTTCCCCCATGCCTGTTCTTCTCATCGTCTTCCTCGCGACACCCTAGCGCTCGAGCTCCGCTGCCGCTGTTGAACTTCGCCTTTGCTTCAACCTTGGCCGCTGCATCAACCTGTTCGGATCAGACTCTGCTTGCGCACCTCTGCCATTCAAAAGCCTTAGTAGGTTCTTCTTCCTCCCCTCTATAGATCTGTTTAGGGTTCGCATGAGCTCATAGAAGTTCAGCGATATTCTTCCCCTATTCTTCACCGTAGCATACATGGCAGATTCAAAACTTGATAGATCCCTATGCAGTAGTAGCAATAATCCTTCTTTTGTCATCAGATCATCTCTTTTGTGTAGAAAAAACTAGAACTTCATAATCTGCTCAAGTACCAACTTTTTAGGTCTGAATATCTTTGATTTTTCTGACATGCGGTAGATCTGAAATTACAATATAAAACTGTGAAACCTGTTTTTCCTCACTTAGCCATTTTTCGACCTCAGATCTATACTCTCAATGTCCATGTAGGAAGTTTATCTTTAGAAATTAATAACCTATCATATACCATTAGTCCCCACTTAAATCACCAATTTCTGTAACTTGATAACGTCAATCTCCGGTTTACCATACTTGTATGCTTGAGCAATTTCTGCCTTTTAACCTTTACCAGATTAATCATAAATCTTAAACCGGCACAAACCTTCATTCAGGTTGCCAAATAAATGGCCAAGTTACTTTATACTTGCAACTGGGTTCCATCCCAGACTACAGAAGAAGAACTGAACGGATGCATTGCAACTGGCACTTTGTCAAAAAAGAATGATATTCATTGGAGAGCCCCCGGTCCAGGAAATCCTCCTGAGCCCAAGGATGGTGAAGTGGTTGTGTTTGTTGATCATCTGAGCCGCGGGTTTAAACCTCCTGGATCAAAAAATTTCCATGACGTGCTTCATTATTTCCAACTCCACCCTCAAGATAGCGGACCTAACTCTGTGTTCAATATTTGCAACTTTCAAGTTTTTTGCGAGGGTTACTTACAAGAACATCCCACGGTCGAGCTGTTTAGACATTTCTTCTAGGTAAACCGCCGTACCGAGTTTACTGATGGTCCCAATACTGAACCTGGCGGGGTTTCAATTCAGAAAAGAAAATATGTCAGCTTCCCTCACGCAAAGCATCACAGCCACCCCAAGGATTGGAATCAGACATGGTTCTACTGCCAAGACACCTCTCCTACTGGCGAAAACCCTCTACTGGGTTACCGTTCTCATCGGCTCACCGGTACACACCCACTCCCTCAAAGACTCAGCGCAAAGGAACGGGCCAAATATGCCCCCCAGCTTTCGAATCTCAACGCCTTTGTGGCAAACGGTTTGACAAACATTGATTTTGTTCGTTGCTGGGTTTCTTGGGGTATTTTACCATTAAGCCGTTGCCCGGTTTAATTTGTGAGTACATAGGGGACGTAAAATACCCTCAACGGCACATTGATATTCAGCTACCTGATGCTAAAATTACTGAATCTGTCAAGAAAATGCTAGATGAACCGGTGGCCGACTGCAGTAAAACGGGGCTTAGTCCTTTCTGTGTCACAAATAAATCGCCAGCTGTAAGAATTACTTAACTCCTGTTTTAATCCATGTTTTTAATACTCCCTTATGACCTTTTTCAATCTTTAACAGGGTGATGATCCATTATGGAATAGGAAGTCGCAGGATAAACCGGCAATAACACCTCGCGCCAACACCAAGGTCACAAAGAAACCTGCCAAGAAGAAAACGGCCGAATCTTCCGAGTTAATCATTGATAATGATTATCCGGAGTCAGAGGTAGAACTTGATTCACTTGGCTCATTTTTTATACACCTCATTGACAATGATTGTTATTAGGATGACGGGAAGCCAGCCACGCAAGTGACATAGAGTTAATTACTCTCTCATTCGGTTCAGACCCTCTGCCCAGAAAGAAAACCCGACAAGCAATCCGGAAAGTAAAATTTTCTCACCCCCTAGCTCACTTGGATCTGAACTTTCTTTTGAAGAAACAACAACATGAAGCTCGCTGTGTTGGGTAACGTAGTAATCTCGAAAATTTTCCTCCGCACACGCAAGATCATGGTGATGCATAGCAACGAGGGGGAGAGTATTGTCTACTTACCAACGCAGACCGACTGCGGAAGCGATCTCACAACGTAGAGGAAGTAGTCGTACGTCTTCTTCCCGATCCGACCGATCCAAGCACCGTTACTCCGGCACCTCCGAGTTCTTAGCACACGTACAGCTCGATGATGATCCCCGGGCTCCAATCCAGCAAAGCTTCGGGGAGGAGTTCCGTCAGCACGACGGCGTGGTGACGATCTTGATGTACTACCGACGCAGGGCTTCGCCTAAGCACTACAATGGTATGATCGAGGTGGAATTTGGTGGCAGGGGGTACCGCACACGGCTAAGGAACGACCTCAAGGATCAACTTGTGTGTGTTGGGGTGTCCCCTGCCCTCGTATATAAAGGATGGAGGGAGGGAGGCTGGCCGGCCAAAGGAGGGAGGCGCAGGAGGAGTCCTACTCCTACCGGGAGTAGGACTCCCCCCTCCAATCCTAGTCCAACTAGGATTCCCATGTGGGAAGAGAAAGAGAGAGGTGGCCGGCCCCTCTCCTAGTCCTAATAGGACTAGGGAGAGGGGGGGAGGCGCAGCCCTATGTGGGCTGCCCTCTCACCTTTCCACTAAGGCCCATGTTGGCCCATTTTGCTCCCGGGGGGGTTCCGGTAACCCTCCCGGTAATCCGGTAAAATCCCGATTTCACCCGGAACACTTCCGATGTCCAAACATAGGCTTCCAATATATCAATCTTTACGTCTCGACCATTTCGAGACTCCTCGTCATGTCCGTGATCACATCCGGGACTCCGAACAACCTTCGGTACATCAAAATGCATAAACTCATAATAACTGTCATCGTAACGTTAAGCGTGCGGACCCTACGGTTCGAGAACAATGTAGACATGACCGAGACACGTCTCCGGTCAATAACCAATAGCGGGACCTGGATGCCCATATTGGCTCCTACATATTCTACGAAGATCTTTATCGGTCAGACCGCATAACAACATACGTTGTTCCTTTTGTCATCAGTATGTTACTTGCCCGATATTCGATCGTCGGTATCCAATACCTAGTTCAATCTCATTACTGGCAAGTCTCTTTACTCGTTCCGTAATACATCATCTCATAACTAACATCTTTAGTTATTATGCTTGCAAGGCTTATGTGATGTGTATTACCGAGAGGGCCCAGAGATACCTCTCCGACAATCGGAGTGACAAACCCTAATCTCGAAATACGCCAACCCAACATCCACCATTGGAGACACCTGTAGTACTCCTTTATAATCACCCAGTTACGTTGTGACGTTTGGTAGTACCCAAAGTGTTCCTCCGGTAAACGGGAGTTGCATAATCTCATAGTTATAGGAACATGTATAAGTCATGAAGAAAGCAATAGCAACATACTAAATGATCGGGTGCTAAGCTAATGGAATAGGTCATGTCAATCAGATCATTCAACTAATGATGTGACCTCGTTAATCAAATAACAACTCTTTGTTCATGGTTAGGAAACATAACCATCTTTGATTAACGAGCTAGTCAAGTAGAGGCATACTAGTGACACTCTGTTTGTCTATGTATTCACACATGTATTATGTTTCCGGTTAATACAATTCTAGGATGAATAATAAACATTTATCATGATATAAGGAAATAAATAATAACTTTATTATTGCCTCTAGGGCATATTTCCTTCACGCTGCACAACCCGGCATAGCGGCCATGTGGTCACTTCATCCGGTTTACTAAACACACTAGTTCGTAAAAGCCACCCAGAGGTCTTATTTCTGACACATTTTATCCCAAGGCGGGTTATTTCTGACAACCTCTTAATGCATCTGATTCGAACTATAAGGGAAATTCTCATTCATCTTCTGGCGAGTCCACGAGGACACAACTTCCACCTCTGAAAACTGTTCCTGGGTGAGCATATTAAACTAACCCTTTATACCTTATGTTTTCTTACTAACCTTTACGTTCATCCCTTTTAGAGCCAAAGCGAGACCCGGCAAAAAGGACAAGTTGAATAAACCGGCTGATGACAACACAATAGCTGATCGGGAAAAGACCCAGTGCCGTCTAAACCAAATGCTGATGCTATCCTTGATAATCTGCCAGCACAAGATCATGAAACCTTTGCTGAACAAATGGATTTTGATCCGATGGCTCATGATGATAAACCGCCACGCCCAACCAAAGCTATTGATGAAAAAACGGACGATGTTGTTGTTACTGGTGTCAGCTATACTGCCCCAGGCAACCCCACTGTTCTGTCAAAACATAGTGCTAAGGAAGAATTTTCTGCTATGGACAAGGGCAAGTGGAAGGTGCATTTAGAAAGTTATGCCCGTCTCAGCGCCCAAGATATTCATTCTAGGTTTTTAAATCGACTGCACACCAGCCGTGATTATGAAGCCGGTTTAATAAACATGATGAAGGAGCGTTATGAGGTAAACGCTACTGATCTCTGCATAATTACTCTTCCCTTATGACCGGTTTAAGCTACCAACTCCAATAGCCCCAAAGGGCCGGTTTATAATACCGATATGAATCGGGACTTTATAAAATACTTCAACTTTGCCTATGTAGCCCCCAAGGGCTAGTTTATCTTTTCAAGATGAACTGGTTCTTTATACTGTAAGACTCAAAATTCATTGCTCACCTTTGTAAACCAATGAACCACCAAGCTGATTGATGGAAGAAAAATCCATAGTTTTAACTGGAGGAAATATGCATTTGCCCCCAAGTGCCAAGTGTATGACTTTGCATGTGCTTGGGACTTTGTAATTTTTTTGGAGAAGAAGCAATAGACATTATCCCCCAAGTTCCAAGTGCATGACTTTTCGTGTGCTTGGGACTTCAAATATGTACTGCCAACTCACAAATTTCATATCTCTTGCGGGATGAGCTTAGCAAAAACAAAACTCAAGTCGCTGACCTTCAAAAAAATATCAAAACTCAACAAGCCGAAACTTCCAAGGCCAAAGAGGAGCTGACCAATGCTTTACCAGCCATGGAAAAATTGAAGGAGAGCTTTAAAAGCGAGCGGGCAGGCTGGGATATAGAGAAAACAACTCTGCTAAAGAGGGATGAGGATGCTGAAGCGGCCCTTAATCCGGTAACAGAGGAGTTAACTGGCTTGAAACGGAAAATAAATGCCATGAATTCTGCTATTTTTGGTAAATAGCCTCTTCATAAACCGTAAACATGTATTATCTTATAAACTGTCAGTTTACCAATGTTTTTGATAATGCAGGGAGTCGCGTTGCTCATCTTGGCTCGGATATGCGTGAAAGACTAAAAGCTGCCTATACATGTATAGAGCAGTTATATACCGGCGTACAATGGGTCATCTACACAGCCTCCCATAATAAACCGCCTCCAACCTTGATCAAGGATACCTTGGTAAGGCTAGCTGTGATGCCTGCTTGGATTGAGGAACTGAAGAAATCAGCTGCCAGGGCGGGCGCCCTTATCGCATTAACTCGAGCCAAAGCATCGATATCTGATCTTGACCTAGCCGATATTGGGAACGCATATCCAGGCATAAAAGAGGACGGGTCAGATTTTGATAATGATGACCTCAGAGCTCTGACTAGAGAAATGTGTCCATTGGCTAGCAAATTGGCTAAAGAAACTGATCTTTCACATTATTAGTCGATTTATGATGCCAACAACAAGAAAGTTAATGCGCCAAGTTGTGATGCTCCATGTCTTATTCCGCCAATCCGTAACCATACTTATGTTCCTGATGTTGATCCCTCCTCACTTATAAGTGATGAAGCTGTATTCAAAGCCTTAACTGGGATCAATTGGTCAACCACTAACGTCCAGCAACTTGGTAGAGAAGAGGAAGATGAACCGACGCAAGATTATCCGCAACCTTCAAGTCAGCCCGAGCAAGATTCATAAACCGGCAACCGGTTTAGCTTCTTCATTAAGCAAGACTTGTTGAAAAAATATATTCTTATGGGCATCAAACCGATTTGTAATAGGCTAGCTTAAACTCTTTATCTGTTATGCCATCGTGCATATGTTTGTTGCAGGACACCGTTAATCCTCCATGTTAAGATATGCTTATGTTTGCTCATGGTATCTAACAATATGAAATCTGCTCCTGCATATAACAGGAAGAAAAACGTGTCCTGGTGGTTTACTGCTACATAGGTTATCTTGTCCAATAACATAGTTTATAACCAAGGCTGGACTTAAGAATAACTATATAATTGAGCATATAGCATACGTGTGAAATTTGATCACACCGTTGGTTTATCAAGCTAGTATAAGGGTGATAGCTCAAAACTTGAACACTGGTAATTATATTGCCGGTTTATGAAATAAACCGGGCCGGGTTAATAAACAGCGGATATTATGTTACCTTATATTGGCTATTTATAGTCAGAAACTAGGTCGGGTTAATAAACACCGGTGCATTATAACCATAAAGCATGATAAGCCGCATTAAATAAACCTAAAAATCAAGAGGATTTAAGTAGTCATAACTGTGGCATTGCGCCAATCAAGAGGGTATAAGCTATGTTCGGATACGACCAAAAGCCCCCAAGTGATCATCGTGGTGGCTTTACGCCGATCAAGAGGGTACAAACTTTGGTTCGAATACGACCAAAGCCCCCAAGTGATCATCCTAGTGGCCTTACGCCAATCAAGAGGGTATAAGGTGTGGTTCAAATACGACCAAGCCCCCAAGTGATCATCCTGGTGGCCTTACACCAATCAAGAGCATATAAGCTGTGGTTCGAATACGACCAAGCCCCCGAGTGATTATCCTTGTGGCCTTACGCCAATCAAGAGGGTATAAGCTGTGGTTCGAATACGACAAAGCCCCCAAATGATATTGTGGGCTGTGCCCAAGGGGCACCTATGTTTGAGTTGTACTTTTACAGCAGACTCTCTTTGGTGCCTTTAACCTGGGTAGCAAGCCCCCAAGTTTTTTTTTTCAATTGGCTAATAAGCCGGTTCAAAGGGTAATCATAACTTCATGCCTAAGCCGTAAGCCCCATGTAACCAAAACCTGATGTAAGAGAAAACGACAGAGGACCTGCTTTAGTAGGGATGCCGATTTATTTTATCAATCATAATATATACATTGCCTAAAATATGTACATAAGGAGAGCCTATGGCTCAGGTGTAGTAAGGCCGAAGATGAGCAATATTCCAGGGCCAATGGGTCTCCTCCTTCGATTTACATAAGTATTTGTGCTCTCGAACATCGATAAGGTAGTACGACCCATTGTTCAGATTCTTGCTGACCACAAAGGGTCCTTCCCAAGGTGGGGATAACTTGTGCATATTAGTTTTCTCCTGGATGAGGCGAAGCACCAGGTCGCCTTCTTGAAAAGTTCTGGTTTCAACCCGATGGCTGTGGTAACGGCGCATATCTTCCTGGTAAATCACCGAACGAGCCGTTGCAATGTCATGCTCTTCATCTAACAGGTCAAGTGCTTCCTGACATGCTTTTTCATTGTCGGCTTCAACATAAGCCACCACATGGGGCTAGTCTTGAGGATGTCACTAGTGAGAACTGCGTCTTCTCCATAAACCATGAAGAAAGGCGTGTAACCCATAGACCTGTTAGGCGTGGTATTAATGCTCCATAACACGAAAGGTAATTCCTCCACCCAACAACCCAGCGTCCTCTGCAAGGGAACCATAAGCCGGGGCTTGATACCTCTAAAGATCTCTTGATTGGCTCTCTCAGCTTGACCATTAGATTGGGGGTGAGCCACTAATGATACATCAAGCCGGATATGCTCACGTTGACAAAAGTCCTTCCTAGCACCCTTGGAGAGGTTAGTGCCATTGTTTGTTATAATGCTGTGTGGAAAGCCAAAGCGGAAGATCACCTTCTTCATGAATTGAACCGCCGTTGCTGCACCACCCTCACTCACTGGCTCTGCCTCTACCCATTTAGTGAACTTATCAACCGCCACCAAGTGGTGAGTCTTCTTATCCTTGGATCTCTTAAAAGGCCCAACCATATCAAGCCCCCAGACTACAAACAACCATGTAATTGGAATCATCCTCAACTCCTGAGCCAGAACATGAGCTCGATGTGAAAACTTCTAACAACCGTCACACTTTCTGACCAAGTCCTCAGCATCACCATGAGCCGTCAGCCAATAAAAACCATGACGAAAAGCTTTGGCTACCAGAGATTTTGAACCGGCATGATGACCACAATCTCCTTCATGGATCTCACGCAGAATCTTACAGCCTTCTTCAAGAGACACGCAATGCTAAAATGCCCCTGTGACACTGCAATGATGGAACTCGCCGTTGATAATGTCATTGACTTGAACCGCCGGATTATCTGCCTGGTCAAAGTTTCATCCTTAGGTAACTCACCCCGGGTCATATATGCCAAATAGGGAACTGTCCAATCAGGGATAACATGAAGAGCCGCCACCAATTGGGCCTCTGGGTCAGGAATAAGCAAATCCTCCTCTGTGGGTAACTTGACCGACGGGTTATGAAGAACGTCAAGAAAAACATTAGGGGGCACTGGTTTATGTTGAGAACCCAAACATATTAAGGCATCAGCCGCTTCATTCTTTCTTCGGTCAACATGCTCAACTTGATAACCCTTGAAGGGACCAGTGATAACATCCACCTCTTGTCGATAAGCCGTCATGAGTGGATCCTTGGAATCCCAAGTACCAGAGACCTGTTGAGCCACCAAATCCGAGTCACCAAAGCACCTTACCCAGCTTAATTTCATCTCCTTTGCCATTCGAAGACCATGGAGCAAGGCCTCATATTCAGCTGCATTGTTAGTGCAAGGGAACATCAAGCGGAGAACATAACAAAATTATTCACCTCGAGGGGAAGTAAGCACAACTCTAGCCGCCGAGCCCTCCAATTTCCTGGACCCATCAAAGTGAATAGTCCAATACATGTTATCTAGCTTTTCCTCCGGCGCCTGCAACTCTGTCCAATCATTGATGAAATCCACCAGTGCATGGGACTTGACAGTCGTATGAGGC
The DNA here is from genome assembly GCA_034509565.1 of Triticum monococcum. Lineage (NCBI taxonomy): Eukaryota > Viridiplantae > Streptophyta > Magnoliopsida > Poales > Poaceae > Triticum > Triticum monococcum. The sequence continues at coordinate 282,849,465 of CM067842.1, forward strand.
ACATACTTTAAATCGTGAGGCCCATGCTCAATAGCCCACTTAGCAACCCGACCAGTTGCTTCCCTATTTTGGATGATATCTCCCAAAGGAGCGGAGCTAACCACAGTGATGGCATGACCCTGAAAATATTGCTTAAGCTTTCGGCTGGCCATAAAAACACCATATATAAGCTTCTGCCAGTGAAGATATCTCTGCTGGGATTCAGTAAGCACCTCACTGATGTAGTAAACCGGCCGTTGAACCGGCTATTCTTTGCCTGTCTCCTTCCGTTCTACCACAATAGCTATACTGACAGCCTGGGCATTGGCACCCACATATAACAACAATGGCTCTTTATCAACGGGGGCATCAAGAACCGGTGGCTCGGCCAACTGTTTATTCAAATCCTCAGACACCGCATTTTCGGCATCACTCCAGACAAAATTATCTGTCTTTTTCATCATCTGATACAGTGGGATAGCCTTCTCTCCCAACGGGATTAGCACCGCAATACAAACCGCCAAACGTTGAACGTCATTGATACATGCCGGTTTAGCCAGAGAAGTGATGGCCTTGATCTTCTCTGGAATAGCCTCCATGCCCCTGTTAGACACTAGAAAACATAAGAGCTTGCCTGCCGGTACACCAAAGACACACTTGGCCGGATTAAGCATCATCTTATAAACCCGGAGATTATCAAAGGTTTCCTTCAAATCATCTATCAACGTCTCCTTCTTTCTGGACTTCACCACAATACCATCCACATAAGCATGAACATTGCGCCCAATCTGAGTATGAAGATAATTCTGCACACATCGCTGGTACGTCGCCTGGGCACTTTTGAACCCAAACGGCATAGACACATAGCAGAAGGCTCCAAAGGGAGTTATAAAATCTATCTTCCCCTAGTCCTTAACTATCATATTGATCTGGTGATAACCAGAGTAAGCATCCAAAAAACTTAACTGCTCACAACCCGCCGTAGCATCAATAATCTGATCAATACGAGGGAGAGAAAAAGGATCAGCTACACAAGCCTTGTTTAAATCTTTATAGTCCACACACATGCGCCAAGTGCCATTCTTCTTAAGTACCAGCACCGGGTTAGCCAACCACTTAGGATGAAAACCTTCGACAATAAACCCAGCCGCCAAGAGCCGGGCTACCTCCTCACCAATGGCCTTGCGCCTTTCTTCATTGAAACACCGAAGAAACTGCTTAACCGGTTTAAACTTGGGATCAATATTGAGACTGTGATCAACGAGTTCCCTCGGTACACCTGGCATGTCAGAAGGTTTCCATGGAAAGATATCCCGGTTCTCACGGATGAACTCGATGAGCGCGATTTCCTATTTTGGATCCAAATTAGTGCTGATGCTGAACTGCCTGGATGAATCGCCGGGAACGAAGTCAACTAGCTGAGTCTCATTAGCCGATTTAAACTTCAGGGCCGGATCATGCTCTGTAGTTGGTTTTTTCAAAGAAGTCATGTCCTCCGGATCAACATTACCCTTATAAAACTTCAACTCCTCCATTGCACAAACCGACTCAGCATAAGCCGCATCACCTTCTTCACAGTCCAAAGATATCTTCCGGCTCCCGTGAAGCGTGATTGTCCCCTTATGACCCGGCATCTTAAGCTGCAGATAAACATAACAGGGCCTTGCCATGAACTTAGCATAAGCCGGCCGTCCAAATAGGGCATGATAAGGGCTCTTGATTTTCACCACCTCATAGGTCAATGTCTCTGATATAGAGTCATGACTATCCCCAAAAGCAACTTCCAGAGCTATCTTACCAACCGGATACGCTGACTAACAGGCACCGCACCATGGAAAACAGTATTCGATGGTTTAAGATTTTTATCTGTTAACCCCATGCGAGGGAAGGTTTCATAATAAAGGATATTGATGCTGCTCCCTCCGTCCATGAGCACCTTGGTGAACTTATACCCTCCAACCTGAGGTGCAACCACCAATGCCAGATGACCCGGATTATCAACCCGGGGCGGATGATCCTCTCGACTCCACACAATGGGCTCCTCAGACCAACGCAAGGAACGGGGCACTGCCGGTTCAACGGAGTTTACTGCCCTTTTATGAAGGTTGTGATCCCGCTTGCACAAACTCGTGGTGAAGACAAGGTACTGCCCACTATTCAACTATTTCGGGTTACTCTGATACCCCGATTGCTGCTGCTGATTCCCCTGACCTGACTGTTGATGGCAGCCACCGTAATTGCCTTTACTGCTTTGATGACCTTGGAACCTAGAGCTTGAACCACCACCACTGTAACCCGGACCCTGAGAACCGGATCTTGAACCACCACCCGGTCCATGGTTGCCTTGAAAAAGATTTGAATTTTTGAACTCCTCCATAATGAAACAATCCTTCCAGAGATGACTAGACGGTCTTTGTCGGTACCATGCCTTGGGCAGGGCTGATTCAACAGATGCTCAAGCTTAATGCCTGATCCTCCGGTCTATGGGGGTGGTCTACCCTTACGACCCTGTCCATTATTCTGTGCGTTGGTATTTGCCACAAAGTCCAAACTATTATCACTTTTGTGCTTACCATTACCTCCTTGATTCGCCGCTGGGTTATGCTGCTGCCCTGTGGTGCTGCTGCTCTTCTTTCCCTTTCCCGTCTTTTCATCGTTAGACTCGGGGTCCTTGTTACCATCAGAGCCAGTGTATTTTACCAGAGCCGCCATGAGCGTCCCCATGTCATTGCAGTGGCGTTTTAGCTGCCCTAATTTCTGCTTCAGGGGCGTAAAACAGCAATTTGTCTCCAACGTCAAGACTGCTGAATCGGCATTGATCCGGTCAAATGAGTGCAAGATCGTTGAAACCGGCGCACCCAATGGTTCGTCGACTCACCTTCTTCCTGGACACAAGAGGCCAAATCCACAATTGACATGGGCTTCTTGCACGTGTCCTTGAAATTCTGGATAAACCGGGCTTTTAACTCGGCCCATGACCCAACGGAGTTAGCCTGTAATCCCTTTAACCAAGTATGAGCCGTCCCTTCAAACATCATGGTGAAGTATTTAGCGCATGCAGCCTCATCAACATCCAACAGTTCCATCGCCATCTCATAACTCTCAATCCATGCTTTAGGAGGTAAATACACAGTGTAGTTGGGCACCTTACGAGGACCTTTGAAATCCTTGGGCAACCCTACGTTCCGCAAAGACGGGGCCAAACACGGCACACCCAAAGTCCTGAAAGTTACACCTGTCTCGACCGAAGTCGTCGGAGGAACCGAAGAAGGTTGACGGGCCGCGTACTGCACCGCCAGATCGGCCTCTCGACATGCTCTACCTTGGTCCACCATGTTCTTAGCATCGGCACCACCGCCTACCGGGTTATGGCCACAAGCCGGATTACGATTCCACACACTTCTTGACATGGTCGACTCGTCAATATGTCTGCTGTAACTCCGGCTTGGGCAGGGGGTGGAATGAATCCTCTCACGGCTGTACGAATAAGCCTGCAGCTGAGCCAAGGCTGTCTGAAGGAGCTCTCTAGCCCGCCGAGTCTCAACCGCTATTGGGGACTCGCCTTCGACTAGGAGAGCCGCGAATCGTGAAGCGGCGACGACCATGTTATCCAAGGGGTTAGACTAATGACCTGGCGCTCGGCACATACTGCGGCGTTGCCACGTGCTACAGCAGGTTATTGTCTTGACGAGGCGGGTCCATCGTGCGTGGTTGAACCGGCGCCCCCGTTCCTGGTGTTTCATTATGGTTTACCACTGGCTGGTTACTGGTCTCTACTCCGGGCGTGTTGAAGAGGTTTCTCGCCTCGTAAACCGAAGGTAGGAGGGTCTGATGCCTTCTCCTAATGACATCATTCGACGCGTTCTGATCTAGCATAAGCCGGAAGGACTCTGATGGAATCCGCTCCGCCTGAGCCTCCAACTCGGCCCGCATCATGGCCATCCTCACGTCCTCGGCTGCCAGGTCTTCCTTGGCATGAGTTATCTGGTCCCTCACCTTGGAGACTTCTGCATTATGCTCTTCCTGGTTTGCCGCGCTAACCTCGGCCGTCATCATCGTTGCTATGATACGTAAGATTGGCTCACACATCTATTCAATTGCTTGTTTGCATCAGCCAGCCATACTAGGACTGTTTGCTTTGAATACTTGCTGTTCTTGACCTAACACTCTAACAGAGCTTGTCAACGATGTAAACACTAAGGGCAGCTGTTGTGGGGCCTTTTCTAACTCATAGGTGACATAAAGGGTTGGCTGTACAGTAAAGTAGGCTCTCCAAGAGTACCTGGAGATCCAGTTCGAAGGTATGCCTAGTTTTTACATAGTGCAGACATAGTAAATGCTCATTTCATTGTGTGCAAGTGCAAGAGATGCGGCATGTTTCATTATTTTGTGTTGTTTTGTTATAATCTCATCCTTTTGTGTTCACAGACTGCAAAGTATGCATATTTATCTTCGAAGGAGACAAGTAACTAGTTTGTGTCACCTTGTAGAGGGGTGCAATGAAGATAAGATTAAGGATTTCCAAGTACATGATGTTAGGAAGGAGCCTTGCAAGAGAAGTAGTAGCTACGCTGAGCCTCTTCAACCTGTTAAGGTAAGTCACTGTATCCAACTCAATAGTTCAATTCCTTGTTTGTTTCAGGCATAGTTAATTTGCTCTTTTCAATTGCCTTATTTGTCCTCAGTCAATGAGATGCCCAAAGAATGATGCCTGATGTTGGGTACTTGTATAACTATTAGTTGACATAATTAAAGGCCTTACCATTTAATTACTCTGCCAAAGTGTGCCTAAAGCATTGAAGTCTATTAACCAACTATTATTGCATGAGGCTCACAATCTAGTTTATACTAGGCCAATGATTGCATAGTTTTGCTTGCTGTAGTATGTTTGTATGAAACCCTCTGCTATTCATTATGCTCCCTAAGAGTTTAATTGAGCTACAGAATGGCTAACTGCTTGTTTACTTCTACGCAACGTGATGTCTAAATTTGTAAGTTGTCTGTGTTTTGGATTGGGCCCCAACATCATGCTCCTTTGGTGAGCTAAGAAAGATTTCTGTATGCAGGCTGCACAGACTACCTTTTTATAATTTTAAAAAATCACCTTCTTATGCTTCATGACACTACTAGGAAAAGGGCTAATGATAATATGGACACTAATGGCGCACTATGTATGTGGTGCGCCATTGCTATATAGTAATGGCGCACCACATACAGGTGCGCCATTAGTAATATATTACTAAATGGCGCACCTGGTGTGTGGTGCGCCATTAGTAGTTTTGAAAAAAGAAATAAAAAAATTGTTACTAATGGCGCACCGTGGGATAGTGCGCCATTACTAGTTGACATAGTAATGGCGCAGCACACCCACCGTGCGCCATTAGTATTTTTGAAAAAAAAAATTGTTAGTAATGGCGCACCAGTGGACAGTGCGCCATTAGTAGTTTTAACTAGTAATGGCACACTATCCACTGGTGCGCCATTACTAAGTTTTTTTCCAAAACAGTTTCAAAAGTTTTTTTTATTTTTTTTTTCAAAACTAGTAATGGCGCACCATGGGTGTGGTGTGCCCTTACTAGTTTAACTAGTAATGGCGCACCACTCCCACGGTGCGCCATTACTAACTTGCCCAAAAATTCCACCGAATGCACCCCCCCCCCCCCCCCCCCCCGTGGACCGCCTTTTTAGTTTTAGAAAAAATAAAAGAAAATGATGGAAATGTCAAAAAAATAAAAGAAAATGAGATTCCCATGTGATATGTGGTCTACTTGTTGGGAAAATTTACAAATATGAATTTCGACTTTACTTGCAAAATCTCTCTGGAATTTACGGGGCTTTTAAGATCTAGAGGGAAAAAAGTTGAACATTTTCAAAATCCCCAAAAACCTAACACAAAAAAAGTTACGGGGCTTTTAAGATCTAGAGGGAAAAAATGGAAAAAAAATTCAAACTTACTAGTGGCGCACCGTTTGCTAGGTGTGCCACTAGTAATAGAAAAAATTGGTTTCGAATTTTTTTTTAATTATTTTTCAAAATATGATATGTAATATGACCGAAAAGTTTGAAATATTTTTCAAAATTTCATCATACTCATGAACATGAACAAAGTCCTAGACATTAGCAAGGTTTAATAGGATTGATATGATAGATATATCAACAAGTGCGTGTGAAGTGAGGTGGTGCTGGGGTTGGATAGAACTGCGAAGTTAAGTGTGCTTGGGCTGGAGTAGTTTCAGGATTGGTGACCTTCCGGGAAGTTTGACCACAGAGTGCGATTTGACTTGAGATTAAGCATATTGACCCGAGATTAAGCCATAGTGACATGAGGTTAATAAAAAAACGAAAAAAATTTATGAAAAAAAATTTGATTTTTTTTTAAAAATTGATACTAATGGCGCACTTCTCTGTGGTGCGCCATTAGTAGGGCTATACTAATGGCGCACCAGTAGTGCGCCATTAGTAGGCAAAATTGCTGCGCTATTAGTAGGCCTTTTCCTAGTAGTGTGACGTGTAACATTATTGTTCGTCCTGTTTTGCCATGTACAAAATAGTCTGTCTTGCTCGCTTTACTTTTGTAACTATATTTTTTCCCTAGTCATGTGTACATGCAGAAACATTTCAGGATGAAGTGACATCAACACAAAGATCTATGAGCAGTGCAGCATGGCCGTTACCGAATGATTATGGATTGGAATTGGAATGTGCTGATGTTCTCGAGCATCAACTAGAGGTGGCAAGACAACGTGTACGTGATTCTCAACATACAATCAACAAGTTGAGACTGGACATGCAGGTATTAGATATAGGAGTCAAAAAATGAAACAAGACACCGAGGTAACAACGAAGGATTTAGAGATTTTGCAGACTGAAATTTGTGCTATCTAAATCTGGTCAATCGTATTTTCTGAAGAGATTATAGTTCAAATGGTAAGTTATGTTGATGAGCGTCCAAGATGTCGGAGCTGTATTTGCCCAGTGTACGTAATTTGCTGTTTGTGTATGCTTTATTATCACTAGTGCCGAACCATAATGCCCAGTGGGTATAATCGGCTGTAATTTCTTTATTGTATAGTGTAGGATTAATCTACGTTTCTATGCCTTAGTCTCTTTATTGTATAGTGTATGTTTTTAGAGGTGATAGTATAGAGTAGGATAATTCTTTGAATATGCTATATCGTTCAATTGGGGGCCAACTCGCCCAAACGTTGTAGTGACCATGACCCTCCATAGGCCGTATGATACATGGGCCATTTACGGGACGGACGATTCATGGCCTTCTATGGATGTCGGATCCGTGGGCCTTCTATGGGCTGTCGAATCCATGGGCCTTCTATCAGCTGTCGAATGCATGGGCCTTCTATGGGCCATTGGGTCCATGGGCCTTCTCTGGGCCGTCGAATCAATGGGCCTTGTACGGGTCGTCTCATCTATGGGCCTTGTACGGGCCGTATAAGGGGTCGTAAACGGGCTAGAGTGGAAATCGTACATTTTATGGGCTGAGCATAACGGGCCGTTAATAGGCCATATTTGGTGATGTTATGAAAATGGCCCAATAGATTAATGGGACACAAACGGGCCGACTGTATCCACATGCTGAATTTGGGCCACAAGGAGAAAAGGCCAGTAACGGGCCGTAATTAACTGAATGCTGGAAATGAGCCCAAGAATAAATGGGCCCTAAGAAGGCCGAAAGACACACGCTGGAAACGACCCAATTGAATAATGGGCCGCTAATGGGTATAAAGCGATACACTGTTCATTACGGGCCGGTTTCACCATGGGTCGTTAATGGGCCAAGATTTACAAAGGGACTCATGTAGGCCGAAATACGTCATGGGCCATACATGGTGTCGGTGTCAAAACCGGCGGATCTCGGGTAGGGGGTCCTGAACTGTGCGTCTAAGGTGGATGGTAACAGGAAGCAGGGGACACGATGTTTACCCAAGTTCGGTCCCTCTTGATGGAGGTAATACCCTACGTCCTGCTGGATTGTTCTTGATGATATGAGTACTACAAGAGTTGATCTACCACGAGATCGTAGAGGCTAAACCCTAGAAGCTAGCCTATGGTATGATTGTATATGTTCTCCTATGGACTAAACCCTCCGGTTTATATAGACACCGGAGGGGACTAGGGTTACACAGAGTCGGTTACAAGGGAGGAGATCTTCATATCCGTATTGCCTAGCTTGCCTTCCACGCCAAGGAGAGTCCCATCCGGAAATGGGACGAAGTCTTCAATATTGTATCTTCATAGTCTAATAGTCCGGCTAAAGGATATAGTCCGTCTGTCCGGAGACCCCCTAATCCAGGACTCCCTCAGTAGCCCCTGAACCAGGCTTCAATGACGTTGAGTCCGGCGCGCAGTATTGTCTTCGGCACTGCAAGGCGGGTTCCTCCTCCGAATACTCCATAGAAGATTTTGAACAACAGAATAGTGTCCGCTCTCCAAAACAAGTTCCACATACTGCCGCAGAGAGAATAATATTTGCACAAATCTAATCTGCTGACGCATTCTGACAGCACGACGTTATGTCATGGCTCGGTCATTATTCGAACAGTTTTTCTCAACCAGCACAGCACATAATATGGGGTGGTTTTCTCGACATGTCTTGTCAAAGCAGAGATCGTGTTCCCCTTACTACGGGATTCCCATCAATATGGACGTGGGTAACACAACCACGCCATCAATTACGACGTCTAGGGAATAAGAGATTTTACCAGGAAAGTGGGAGACACATTGCCTCTTTCGCCCTTATAAAGGGACAAGGATTTACTCTTTTCACCCACGCCTTCTTCCTCCTTGCTTACCCATTCCCGCACACCCGAGATCTAGCGCCCAAGTTCGCGTTATTGTTCTCAAACAGTCCAAGCATGTCCGTAGCAGGAGGCAAGTCGATGGTGTCCTCTTTCACAGAGGAGAACATCAAAAAGTTATGGGAAGCCGGTTATCTGCCGTGGATATTGCGCACCGGCTGCCAGATGCGGGGCAGATGATCCCAACGCCCGAACCCCATGAGAGGGTAGTTTTTCCTACCCATTTTGTCCGCGGGCTGGGATTTCCCCTCCACCCGTTTGTCCGCGGGCTCATGTTCTACTACGGGCTGGATTTTCATGATCTGGCCCCCAATTTCATCCTCAACATCTCGTCCTTTATCGTCGTGTGCGAGGCCTTCCTCCGCATCACGCCCCACTTCGGCCTATGGCTAAAAACCTTGAATGTTAAACCGAAGGTGGTGGGTGGCCAGCAAGCAGAGTGCGGAGGCGCCATGGTGGGAAAGATGCCTAACGTCACCTGGCTCGTGGGCACCTATGTGGATAGCATAAAGGGGTGGCAATCGGGGTGGTTCTACATCACCGAGCGGCGTGACTCCAACTGGGTGGCGGCCCCCAAATTTCGATCCAGAATCCCCATGCGGCTCACCTCCTGGAAAGAGAAGGGCCTGTCCTAGGGTTCTTCAGTAGAGTTGACCGGACTCCAAACCTGCATCCGGCACTTGACCAGCAAGAAAATCAGGCTCGTCAACATGGTCCAGGTCATGCTCTTCCGCCGGATCCTCCCGTGTCAACGACGGGCATTGATTTGTGGGAGTTCGACTCGGCCAAGCACTAGACACTGCAAGAGCTCTATGAAATGATGCGCGAGGACGTATGGAGGGTGCTGTTCAAGGGCGCCGAGATTGCTCCTTCCCTCTGGTAAGTTTTTATATCTCTTAGGGTATTTATTTGCCCCGGTTTAGTCATATGCAGGATCTAAGCTTCTATGCCATTAACAGCACTGGATGAAGACAGCGAAGCAGCTTGATTGCCCAGCGCCCCTGCCTGAAGATCCTGTAGGCGCTCTCCTAACGGAGATGCTGACTCCTGCACCTTACGAGGTGCCGGTGAAAAAGACGAAGAAGAAGGTCGCGGGGACCCGAAAGGGTCTCCGGTGCAAGGTTGTATCGGACTCATCGTCCGATGACTCCGACGCACACTCCTCCCACGAAGACGAGGAGGAGGAATAGGAAAGTTTCCCCCGAGCCGGGGGAGACAAGAAAAGGAAGGCCGACCCAACCGGGGAGGCCGAATGGTCCAAGAAGGGCAAGACCCTCCCTCCGGACTGCGCTACGACAGCCACCTACAACGGCGACGAGTGGCTACCCAGGGTCAAGTCCCTGGCGAAGTTGTAAGTATCCGGACACCATAGTAATTCGTGGTATGTTTTACTGCACTGCTTCTTCTCATGCCAAACATGATTATGCAGTCCGTCCTGTGTTGATCTCGATGTAACTTCGTCGAGCGGTTCATTGGACTCGTCGGATGTGAACAACGGTTCTCTTCCGACTGCCTCCACTCCTTGCACAGCGGACAACGTCGAGGTGTTGTCTCAGCAGACACCAGGCCAAGGGGAGGCAGTCCTAGGGGCGCCTCGAGGCGACCTTCCGGACCCTGGGTGCAAAGGGAGCCGGACTCCCATGGGCTCCAGGTTCGGCCCCCAGCTGAACACTGCACCGGAATCTTCGGTGGTTCCGGACTCCGGCGGGCGACCCCCCCCCCCCCCCCCCCCCGTTAAGGGGCACAAGCCGCCCCTGCCGGTGTCCTCTGTCTATCGAGAGGCACCGGACAACTTGCTGGAAGCGCTTTGCGGCGCTTCCATCGACGAAGAGCACCGTACTATCATGAGTGCGGTGATCGAGAAAGTTCAGTCCGCCAAAAACGGACTGACTGAAGCCTGTGCCAGCCTCCTAACAGGATGTAAGGTAAGCAATGAAGATATAGGAAAATATGCCCGCATGGATACTAGCCCCTGATGCTCTGTTCGACTTTCGGAAAGAAAGGCCGGATAGAGGATCAAATGGTAACTCAGGAATCTAATCAGAAAAATGTCTATGTGTATGTGCATGCTTCACTGCTAGCTATTGCCGCACGTACTGCGGAGGTCTCTGCGCTGAAGCGGGACCTGGAGCGGTGCGAGGATGAGCTCGGCCTTACCAAGAGGCAGCTCAAGGAGAGCAAATGTAAGCAACACCCTTGTCTATATATTTAAAAAGGAATTCGGGTGTAAAGTAATACGATCATCATGGATTTGCCAGGGGCCACTACCGAAGTGGCAACCCTGAGGAAGGCGTTGTCCGAAGCCGAAGACAAAGAGGCCAAGGAGCACATTGAACAGGAGAAGCAAGAAGCCCGAGTAGGCGAGGTGCAGCAAGAGCTCGAGGCTCTCGCCAAAAAGCACGAGTCCTTGGAGCTTGACTCTAAGACGCGAGAGTCCAATCTCGCGCAGGCGCTTGAAAGCGTCCGGAGCGCCATGGCCGGAGCGCACAAGGCCCTCCAGGAAATTGACGCAGTGAAGAAGATAGCAGCGGGGAAGGCATTCATTATGCAAAGCAAGCACATGAAGGAGACTTTCCTTTTTCTTACCCGAGTTCGGAGCACTCGAGGAGCGTTTGCAGATCTTCCCCGTAGTGTACTCGATGTCGCGGAGTTCTACCAAGCTGAGGAGGGGAGCTCAACGGAGAAGTTGTTCTGGTCTGAGCATATTGGGACCGAACACCCCGTGCCCTTGAGCGACCAGTTGAACCAGTTGGTCGAGCTTCACAAGGCGGCCGGACAAGCCATGAGGGGCCTCATAGTCCGGATGTCGCCTGGCGAGCCCTTGTCCGACAGCTACTTTGGTCTGGTAAGGCGGCTTGTCGACGCCTGCCGATGGCTTGAAGTCATAAAGTGGTCCATCTGCATCGAGGGTGCACGCAGGGCTTTTGCCCGGGCAAAGGTGCACTGGGCAAAGCTGGACGCCGTGAAGCTGGTGAAGGAGGGGCCGCCGGAGGGCAAGGAGCATCGCTGTGCCGAGATGTACTATGAGAGTGTCCTAAAGGGTTCCCGCCTTGTGGCAGATGAGTGTGCCAACGATGTAACTTTTGAATGAACATGCTCATTTGATCCTGTAATATGAAACGAGTTCATTTGCGCTATGCAATGCTTTTTTAATTTAAAATATTACCTTCTGTGTGGCCGTTTATAAAATCTGAGAGTTGGCTAGTAGTCGGCTTTCGCCCCCATGTAACTAGTACTGGGTTGTTCGGGATAAACCTGAGCACTAATTACCCCAATTCTGGGTCCTTCAAGGGAGGTGTTCAATGCAACGAACCAAGCAATCGGACTATAATGGTTTATCACTCTCACTTAGCCATAGAAGTCTACAATTTTAAATTTTCGCGAAGCCCCTGGTGTTCGGAATGCCGAATTTGGGGCGCTATACATGCCTAAGCTGGACAAGGCTGACTCCTCGCCCGAAGCGTAAAAAGTCTTTAAGGACTTGAGACCTCTCGAACAGCGACCAGTCTCTCGCCTTATCATGACAGTCGGTTTTTGGCTTTCTCTACTGAGCTGCTCGTCCGGAAGAACCGGGACACAATCACAGTAGTTCTCCCACCGCTACCTTAGCCGATATAGTGGAGCGTAAGGTACCAAAGCATGGGAGCCAGGCAAACCCAACTATTGACCCAAGACATGATTCGGAGCTGATGCATATAATGCTATAAGTTCGGGGTGCCGCACTGTTGAAAGTGTTCGGACTTCTCGCGCCGCATTATGGGGTAAACGAAAGCCCCTGGCGTACTGACCGCACCTGAACTAACGGGTGCGGATTGTCGTAAATGGACATAAAGGAAAAATGGATTGAATAATGCAATAATAGACTAATGCTATGCATTGTTATTTAAGTAAAACGTCAAAGCGTAATGGTACAGGTAGTGCAATAAGCAGAAAGTAGGATTATTCGAAATGTCCTATCAAAGGGCAAGCTGCGTATAGAAAGCGGTTATTATTATTAGAGACCACATGGGGGTTCCCGTGTACGTCTTAGCTTCTTGCCGCCTTGGTTGTTCCTTCTCGTAATGTGTACGGCAATCATACTGCCGGAAAGGGCTTCCAGAGAGTTGGGCCCTAAAAGAGAAAAGAAATGATAAAGATATACAACCCCTAGGGCGGTGCCCTGATCGTGCCCCCGCCTATGTACATGGTATTTTCAGTGCGTAATTATGTATGCGTGGCACGGATTTCATCGCTTGAATTGGACTGGGACGGGGGCTGAATTGCTAGGCGAGATCTGAACGTGCTAGGCGATCCTTTTGCTGTTTACTCCGGACACGCTTGAAGGTGTTCGGGGGTTGTATCGCCGAATTGGTGGTTTGCCTTGAAAGGCTGCTTTGTGCTTCTGCTGCGAGGGCTGCAGTGTGCTCTTCCATGCAGAGCGAGCGTTCTGTGTTTCCATTTACTGTTATGATCCCCCGAGGTCCTGGCATCTTGAGCTTGAGGTATATGTAATGCGGTACTCCATTGAATTTTGCAAATGCAGTTCGTCCGAGCAGTGCATGATAGCCACTTCGAAACGGGACGATGTCGAAGATTAACGCCTCACTTCGGAAGTTGTCCGGTGACCCAAGGACTACTTCTAGTGTGATTGAGCCCATGCAATGGGCCTCTACACCTGGGATGACGCCTTTAAAGGTGGTTTTGGTGGGTTTTATCCTCAAGGGATCGATACCCATTTTTCGCACTGTATCCTGATAGAGCAGGTTTAGGCTGCTGCCGCCATCCATAAGGACTCGAGTGAGGTGAAATCCGTCGATGATGGGGTCCAGGACCAGTGCGGCGGATCCGCCATGAAGGATACTAGTGGGGTGATCCCTGCGATCAAACGTGATCAGGCAAGCAGACCATGGGTTGAACTTTGGGGCGACGGGCTCCACCGCATAGATGTCCCTTAGTGCACGCTTCCACTCCCTCTTGGGAATGTGGGTTGCGTATGTCATGTTCGCCGTCTTCACTTGTGGGGGAACCCCTTTTGTCCTCCCGTGTTCGGCGGCCGGGGCTCCTCCTCGTCATCACTATGCAGCCCCTTGTTCTTGTTTTCGGCATTTAACTTGCCGGCCTGCTTGAACACCCAGCATTCTCTGTTGGTGTGATTGGCTGGCTTGTCGGGGGTGCCGTGGATTTGACATGACCGATCTAGTATGCGATCCAAACAGGACAGAGCCGGAGTACTTCTTTTAAATGGCTTTTTCCGCTGACCGCATCTAGAGCCTCTGAATCCGCCATTGACTGCCGTATCCTCGGTGTTTTCATCGTTATTGCGGCGCTTTGGTCTGTTACGACATTGTCTGCCGTTGGCATCTTTGGAATCCGGAGTGCCGGGATTCCTCGATGTGTTATTGCTGCGAGACAGCCAGCTATCCTCGCCCGCGCAAAAGCAGGTCATGAGTGTCATGAGGGCTACCATAGACTTCGGCTTCTCCTAGCCAAGCTGCCGGGCAAGCAACTCATCACGGATCTTGTGCTTGAATGCCGCGAGGGCCACTGCGTCTGGACAGTCGACAATTTGGTTTCTCTTAGGCAGGAACCGAGTCTAGAATTGTCTGGCCGATTCCCCTGGCTGCTGAGTTATATGGCTCAAGTCATCAGCATCCGGCGGTCGCACATAAGTGCCCTAGAAGTTGTCAAGGAATGCGTCTTCCAGATCCTCCCAACTGCCGACGGAGTCTGCTGGCAAGCTGTTTAGCCAATGCCGAGCTGGTCCTTTGAGTTTTAGTGGGAGGTACTTGATAGCATGTAGATCATCACCGCGAGCCATGTGGATGTGAAGGAGGAAATCCTCAATCCATACGGCGGGATCTGTTGTACCATCATATGATTCGATATTTACGGGTTTGAAACCCTCCGGGAATTCGTGATCCATAACTTCATCAGTGAAGCATACGGGGTGTGTGGCGCCTCTGTGCGGGGCTATATCCCGACACAGTTCATATGAATCTTGTCTGCTGTATTCAGCCCGGCCGGATTAGCTTTTGGCGTATCCGGTGCGACGATCATCGTCCCGTGTTGGCGCGCGTGCCCGTGACCCATATATTGACCTTGCAAGTTTTGCCTTATTGTCCAATACGTCTCGGAGGTCCCGTGTGTTGCCCCGAGCCTTGGTATTTTGGATTGAGTGGCGGCGGGCTGCAGGCTGAACTTCAGGCTGAAACACACCTTTGGCTCGGCCACGTAGTGGCCGGTCAGCCGCATCGTACACTGGTGCATAGGGTTTCAATGCTTCCTCCTCGAGGTGAGGTAGCAACCTGCATTTTGGGTAACTCTTGGAGGGGCGCTCGAGTTCGTATTCCTCGGCCGCAAGGACTTCTGTCCATCTGTCTGCTAGCAAGTCTTGATCAGCTTGAAGCTGTTGTTGATTTTTCTTCAGGCTATTTGCTGTGGCCATTAGACGGCGCTTGAAGTGCTGTTGTTTGATGGGGTCCTCAGGCACGATAAATTCTTCATCGCCGAGGCTCGCCTCGTCTTCCAAGAGAGGCATGTAATTGTCCTCCTCTGGTTCTCCATCTGCTGGCTGCTCTGGAGGGCTGGCTTGTTCATCCTCCAGCTCTGCGTCGTGCTGGAGGGGATTGTCTTTGGCGCTATCCGGAGTGTTATTATCTCCTGTGTCGGTATCACTACTTTTACTATGGCGGGACTTAGAGCGGTGCCGCTGACGTCGGCGCTTGGGTTGCTTCTTGGAGGGGTCATCCTCCGCTGTCTCGTCACCATTGCCTTCTTTTGGGGCGTCCACCATATATATGTTGTATGATGATGTAGCGGTCCAGCACCCTTTAGGCGGTGGTTCCTGCTCGTCTCCTACATCGTCGTCCATACCGTCGATGTCTTCGGAGTCGAAGTCGAGCATGTCGGTTAAATCGTCGACAGTGGCTACTAAGTGGGTGGTGGGTGGGCAGCGAATTTATTCGTTGTCCGCATCCCATTCTAGCCGGACATAGTTCGACCAAGGTTCTCCTGACAGCGAGAGAGACCTTAATGAATTTAGCATATCACCGAGGGGCGAGTGCTGAAAGATATCCACGGAGGTGAACTCCATGATCGACACCCAGTCGGATTCGACGGGCACGGATGTAAGCGGCTCGAAGTCCGTGGCCGGAGGTGAATCCAGTGGTTCGGCGACACGGCTCTCGTAAGGGATGAAGTTAGTATCCGGCTCCATCGCCACTGAGAGTGCGGTCTCCATGGCGGGGTCTATCCCTCTGCTCTCGGAAGGCGCGATTTGCTTCGGATTGACGGCTGGAGTAGTTGCAGATGCGTTCTCCCGAACACTGTCTGATGGCAGAGTTACGTCATGCTCGTCATGACTGTGCAGCGCACATGACACGTGCTCCAATCCGCAACGTCAGTGCTGAGACAATGATAGGCGGGGCCCGCTGGATCCCCCTCTCTCTCCTCACGGACCTATTATTCGTACCGACAAAAGCAACAGTAGCGGGTCGGCGCTGGTGCAGCCGTTGCCTCGCTGGTCCTCCAGAACGGCCGACGAGCGCAAGGGCTCGGTCGCCCCTCGCCCCACCCGCTGGTGGCCATGGGACCGCTCGGAGTGGGCCATAGCACTAGTGCCAAGTGGAGGCCGCAGCGATCGAAAGCCTCAAAAGGGGAGATGTGTCAGTGAGGCTCTTCCGCCAGAGTTGGGTGGGGTGGTTGCGGTCTACGGCTCCAGGGGAGGCCGTAGATGTAGAGGGAAGGGAGGGGAAAAGAGCCATAGAATGAAATTGCTGACAAGGCCGAGCGGCGATGTTCGGCCAGAGGAGGTGATTGAAAGGACTCCGAGGCGAGTGGGAGATGCTATGGACCGCGAGGGATCTCGGGGCATGCTTAAAAAGCCGCGGAGAAGGCTCGAGAAGGGGGAGAGGTGACACATGTTGCGGCTTTGTGTCCATGCTTTGGGACAGACATGGTGTCGGCAGGCGAGGCCAAGGGCCATGGGACAAGAACGCGACGAGGGGGGAGTGGACGAAGGTCACAGAGTCGAGCAACACCAACAGGCACAGGGTGGACGAAGATGACATGCTCACGACCGCGTACCATGCGGGAACAGGGACGGCTCTTTGGGGAAGAAAATGGAGGGGGAGAGGGGTCAACGGGGAAGAGGATGTCGACGCTGAGTTGTAGGACACAATTGGGCAAGCTATGGCTAGGCAGAGGAGGCATGCCGAGGAGAACAATGCACAGACCACCAATTTGGCTGGCTACACCCATGGTCACCATGGCCAAAGCTTCTACTAGACAAGATATTAGGCTGGAATTATCTGGAAGGCTCTAGAGTGGGAGAGACATGCAACAACAACTCCCAACAGCAAAGTGTTTGATGGAAATATCATGAAGTGAAGAGCTGCTATAGGCACGGGATTTGGCTGAGGGTAGTCATCTACTAAGGTGACTAGTGTGCCAAATTATCAGCCCAAAATAATGAGGCTGGATGGTTCCTTCGCAACATGCCCAACTGGCCAGAAATGCGAATGAGGGTGCTCGGGAAAAATGGCCAATTAGAGGGAGCTGATATTCGGTGGACGGTGATTATATAATCATGAGAAACTGCTCGAAAAGTTTCAGCTCATTTTGATCACCCATGAGGGCACTTCCTTCACAGACAGGCAATTTGAACAGAAACTTGGGAAATTACAGGGAATGATTGGATACATGGATTGAGCTGATTTTTGGTCTGCAGTAGTGATTTATCAATATTAACGACCCTGCAAAATTTCAACCTAAAAGGATTAAGGAATCAAGCACTTCCTTTGCAAAAATTTCAAACAAGGCAAAACTTGCATTGGATTATGTGCTCAAATTAAGAATTGTGGGGCATGGGTTTAGATGGAAATTGTGAAGATATATTAAGGACAAGGTCCACAATTTTTTGGCAATTTTTGCTGGAATGCAATATTTGCTAAAAATAGGAAAAAGGCAATTTTCCTTATTTAAACATGCCCAATATTTTTAGTAGAACTCAATATGGTCACAAAGAATATCTCCACATGTTTTCAGAAGCTTTGGAGACAGATAGATATTTTCCTAGATTTAATTTCTTTAAACAACAGAAAAAGGAATTAATTTGTAATGAAAAATATTGCAAATGACTTGCCAATATTTTGCCATATCCAGGGTTTATGGGTGTAGGAGGATCTCTTTGAGCATTTGGAGGATCAATAGAGCAAAGGAAATTAGGGATCCTTTGTAATCACAAAGACATGATTTGAAACTCCAAATATTGGAATTAGAGTTTGAATGGGTTTTGAGATGATACAAATAAGCTTCTGCCCAACATCAAAGGCAGAGGCAGGGTTTTGAAAGGTTGAAAATTGCCTGGATTGTCAGAATCATCCATCAAATTTTGGAGAAAGATTTTGAAATGAATTGACGGAAGCTATGCATTGTTTATTTAAAAAAGCTGCGATCAAAGCAGAACGATACAAATAGTGCAATAAGCAAAAGATGGGACTATTTAACATGTCCTTTCTAGGGGCGAGCTGCGGGATGGTATTTGAAACAGGTATACTGCTCATTATAGAGACCACCTTAGAGTTCCATAGTGCGGCATAGCTTTCTGCTTTCCTGGTTGTATCGTTTGTGCGGCAATTGTACTGCCGGACAAGCCTTCCGAAGAATGGAGTCCTGAAAATAAGAGAAAATTAAGAAATCGGCAGCCCCTAGTGCGGTTTAAGCCACGTTTCGGGCGTGTCGTGATGGTGCCCCTCCCCCTGTGCCCATGGTATTTCCAGAGCATAGTTATATACGTGCAACACTGGTTTCGCAAGTTCGCGAGGGCTGGGGTTGGGGCCGCATTGCTCCGTTTGGTCGGAACATGCCAGGCAGTCTTGTTGTAGGTTACTCCGGGCGCGCTTGACGGTGTCCAGACCTTTAATGGCCGGACTGGAGAATTGCCTTGAGAGGCTGCTTTGTACTTGCGCTGCGATAGCCGCCGTATGCTCCTCCGTTCGGAGAGAGCGTTCGGTGTTTCCATTGACTGTGATGACTCCTCGAGGGCCTGGCATTTTGAGCTTGAGGTATGCGTAGTGCGGCACCGCATTGAACTTAGCAAATGCGGTTCGCCCGAGCAGTGCATGATAGCCACTGCGAAACGGTACTATGTCGAAGATTAACTCCTCGCTTCGGAAATTATCCGGAGATCGGAAGAACACTTCAAGTGTAACTGATCCTGTACAGTTGGCCTCCACACCTGGTATGACGCCTTTAAAGGTCGTTTTAGTGGGTTTAATCCTCGAGGGATCGATGCCCATTTTCCGCACTGTATCCTGGTGAAGCAGGTTCAGGCTACTGCCACCGTCCATAAGGACTCTAGTGAGGTGAAATCCGTCAATAATTGGGTCTAGAACCAATGCGGCGAATCCGCCATGACGGATGCTAGTGGGGTGGTCCCTTCGATCAAAAGTGATCGGGCAGGAAGACCATGGGTTGAACTTTGGTGCGACTGGCTCCATCGCGTATACGTCCCTTAGCGCACGCTTCCGCTCCCTCTTGGGGACGCGGGTTGCGTATATCATGTTCACTGTCCGCACTTGTGGGGGAAAACCTTTCTGTCCACTGTTGTTTGGCGGCCGGGGCTACTCCTCGTCATCGCTCAGCAGCCCCTTGTCTCTGCTTTCGGCATTTAACTTGCTTGCCTGCTTTAACACCCAACAATCCCTCTTGGTGTGATTGGCTGGTTTTTCGGGGGTGCCATATATCTGGCATGAGCGGTCGAGTATTCGGTCCAAACTGGACGGGCCCGGAGTATTTCTTTTGAATGGCTTTTTCCGCTGACCGGGTTTAGAGCCTCTGAATCCGGCATTAACTGCCGTATCCTCAGCATTGTCGCCGTTAATGCGGCGCTTTTGCTTGTTGCGACGCGGCCTGCCACTGCTATCCTTGGTATCCGAATTACCAGGGCTCTTGGTCATGTTATTGCTACAAGCTAGCCAGCTGTCTTCTCCCGCGCAAAAGCGGGTCATAAGTGTCGTGAGGGCTGCCATAGATTTTCGGCTTTTCCTGTCCTAGGTGCCGTGCAAGCCACTCATCGCGGATTTTATGCTTGAAGGCTGCTAGGGCCTCTGCGTCCGGACAGTCGACGATTTGATTTTTCTTGGTTAGGAACCGCGTCCAGAATTGTCTGGCCGATTCCTCTGGCTGCTGAATTATGTGGCTAAGGTCATCGGCGTCTGGTGGTCGCACATAAGTGCCCTGGAAATTGTCGAGGAATGCGGTTTCTAGGTACTCCCAACAACCAATTGATTCTGCTGGCAAGCTGTTAAGCCAATGCCGAGCTGGTCCTTTAAGCTTGAGTGGGAGGTGTTTGATGCCATGTAGGTCATCACCGCGGGCCATGTGGATATGAAGGAGATAGTCCTCGATCCATACCGTAGTAACTGTTGTGCCATCGTATGATTCGATGTTCAAGGGTTTGAAACCCTCGGGGATTTGATGATCCATTACTTCATCTGTGAACCATAGTGGGTGTGGGGTGCCTCTGTATTGGGCTATATCACGACGCAGCTCAAATGAGCTTTGTCTACTGTGTTCGGCCCGGCCGGATTTACTGTATCCGGCGTGACGAGTACCGTCTCGTGCCGTGGGGTGCCCATGTGATCCATAGATTGATCTTGTTTTCTTTGCCTTGTCCTCCAATATATCTTGCAGGTTTGGCACATTTTCCCATGCCTTGGTATTTTTTGAGCGGCGCCGGGGTGCGGCTTGAGTGGAGGGCCGAGAGGCCTCTCTGTCGTGGCCACGGGGTGGCCGGTCGGCCGCATCATGCGCTGGTGATGTAGGTTTAGGTGCTTCCTCCTCTAATTGGGGAAGCAACCTGCGCTTTGGGTAGCTCTTGGAGGGGCGTTCGAGTTCATACTCTTCGGCCGCAAGGACTTTAGTCCATCTGTCGGCTAGCAAATCTTGATCAGCTCTAAGCTGTTGCTGTTTTTTCTTGAGGCTGCTCGCCGTGGCCATAAGCCTGCATTTGAAATGCTCTTGTTCAACGGGATCCTCCAGCACGACAAATTCATCGTCGTCGAGGCTTGCCTCATCTTCGGAGGGAGGCATATAATTATCGTCCTCGACCTCTCTGTCTGGCTCTCTTTCATGAGGGCTGGCTTCTCCATCCTCCTGTGCTGAATCTTGCTGGAGGTGGTCGTCTTCGGCACTGTCCGAGGTGTTATTATCTCCCGTGCCGGAATAATCGTTTTTCCTTTGGCGGGATTTAGAGCGGCGCCACTGACGCCGGCGCTTAGGTTGCTTCTTGGAGGGGTCATCCTCCGCTATTCCATCGCCATTGCCTTCTTTTAGGGTGTCCACCATGTATATAGCATACGATGAGGTGGCTTTCCAGTGCCCTATAGGCCCTGGTTCTTGATCATCTCCTACATCAGCGTCCATACCGCCGATGTCTTCGGAGTCCAAATCGAGCATGTCGGTTAAATCATCGACAATGGCTACGAAGTGGGTGGTGGGTGGGCTTTGAATTTCTTCATCATCCGCATCCCAACCTTGCTGACCATAGTACGGCCAGGGCTCTCCTGATAAAGAGAGAGACTTTAGTGAATTCAGAATATCGCCGAAGGGCGAGTGCTGAAAGATGTCCGCGGCGGTGAACTCCATGATCGGCGCCCAATCGGGTTCGATTGGTGGGGGTGCGGAGGGCTCGGAGTCTGGAGAGGAGTCCGGCTCCTTGGAGTCACGGGCTTCACAGAGAATAGGGCTGGTGTTCGTCTTGATCACCGTAGAGATTGCAGCCCCCGAGGCTGTGTCTAACCACCCATCCTCGATTGGTGTGATCGGCTCCGAGCTAGTGGTCGGAGCGGACACAGGTGCGGCCTCCGGGGCACTGTTTGGCGGCAGAGCTAAATCATGCCCATCGTGACAGTGCGGCGCACTCGGCTGTGGCTCGAATCCGTCGAAGATCAAGTCTCCGCGGATGTTGGCCGTGTAGCTCAAACTTCCAAATCTGACCTGATGGCCAGGGGCATAGCTTTCGATCTGCTCTAGATGACCAAGTGAATTGGCCCATAGTGCAAAGCTGCCGAATATGAAGATCTGTCCAGGGAGAAAAGTCTCACCCTGGATCGCATCGCTGTTGATGATCGGAGAAGCCATCGGGCCTAATAGTGACGACACAGAGGAACTCTCAATGAAAGCACCAATGTCGGTGTCAAAACCGGCGGATCTCGGGTAGGGGGTCCTGAAATGTGCGTCTAGGTGGATGGTAACAGGAGGCAGGGGACACGATGTTTTACCCAGGTTCGGGCCCTCTTGATGGAGGTAAAACCCTACCTCCTGCTTGATTAATATTGATGATATGGGTAGTACAAGAGTAGATCTACCACGAGATCAAGTAGGCTAAACCCTAGAAGCTAGCCTATAGTATGATTGTTGTTTGTCCAATGGACTAAAACCCTCCGGTTTATATAGACACCGCAGAGGGCTAGGGTTACACAAAGTCGGTTACAATGGTAGGAGATCTACATATCCGTATCACTAAGCTTGCCTTCCACACCAAGGAAAGTCCCCTCCGGACACGGGACGAAGTCTTCAATCTTGTATCTTCACAGTCCAGGAGTCCGGCCGAAGTTATAGTCCGGCTATCCGGACACCCCCTAATCCAGGACTCCCTCAGTCATCGTGATGAGCATCATCGCGATGAAACTGGTCTTCATCCGGTTCCTCCTCCGTTCCTTCATCTCTCCCGCTAGATAGCGCGCGTATCTAGCTTCCGCCTCCGCCCTAGTGGTGTACCCTTTGTAACTATTACCGCTGAAATGGTGAACCTGTCTCCGACACTCCTCCCAGTCGTTGTAGACTCCGGGAACCTTACCCTTGTACACGACATACGATGGCATCTCTATGCACTAGCCAAACAAAACATTAGTAGCAATTCACAGACAATACACAAGCAATATATAATTATGCAACAAAAGGATCAGAAGAGGAAAGCAACACATTAATAGCATGATTCATGGTCCTAATAATAAATAGCATCGATTTCATATAAGTTGAATGACTGTCCAAACGAAAGAGACATACAAGTTCATTAAAGTTTAATTACAACATGAGCTAATCGATATTCAGAGCTACATAGCATCACTTCTTTCGACTCGACTCAGGGACCGGAGCATGGATGAAGCCACTGTCTGTCGTGATGGTCATGAAATCGCGGGCGTTGTCAGCCTGCATTTGTAGCATTGTTTCTATCTCACTATTGGACGGTTGATATCTGAGGTAGAACTTCCCAGAGGTACGAAGGACATCTTGATGGATGATTTCCGCAAACTCCGACTGGATGCGAAAGAATTCTTGTCTGATGTCCGCGTCCTGGATTTCTGACAAGCTTGTGACCCAATCTTTGAGATTATTTGGGAGCAGAAGGTGATTATGGTCCGGTACGGTCGCCCGCATGTGATGGAGGGCGTAGTAGGCATCCTTCTGACTGCCAGGCAGCTGCTTGACGCAGGGGAACGTCGTATTGTGGGCGAACACGTGCTTGTCGTACCTACGAATTGGCCTGCTGAAGGTGCCTCCAGATCTGGCGTAGCCGGGGAGAACATCATCAAGAACTTTCTTGATATTTGTGTAGTCTTTCTTCGACTGACGGTCTGAGTCGAAATACGTGGCCATGGAATATTTCGAGCTTAAGAGGATGAGTGTGCAATGTGTTTCACTGCATAAAACACGGAATGCTAGAAAAAAAGAACGATCGAAATCTAAGAAATCATATGTTACGGGGCGGTGAGGGGATGACTTACTCGGGAAAGTAAGGCACGAGGAAGTTATCCTTATCTGGGTTTGCCAGAATGACACCCTCGAGGTATGAACTCGCGACTTGCCAGTCCCCAGCGCTGCCCAAGATCTTGGCACGCATGTAGAAGGGGTTGACTATCGCGATGTCCGGGGTCTTGTCTCTAATGATCTGCATCTCCATACTCAGCGAAAATAGCCGAACAAAGGTGTAGTGCAGTAGATGAAGATTAAACATAGCGAAGATGTCATCAAACCGCAGGACAATCATACCCCCAATGGTGCTATCCACAAAGCCCTTGCCCTCTGGCACCTTGGCCACGAAAACCGCGTGTGCCACATCATTCTCTCGGAGATGCCGCTTCTCCAAAGAAAGAACACTGTCATGCAGACTCCGCATAGGACCGGTTGCAGCATTGAGCAGACTAGTCGGTAGCATCGGCCTACCCGCCACATGCACCCTCCTCGAGATATCCTTAGGTGAAGGTGGTCCATCCTGAGCACGGATCGTACTCGGTGCCGGCTGGCTCTCACCCTTGTTACTCTTTCTTTTCTGTCCCTTCTTCTTCTGCTATAATGGGATCGAGTTCTACTGATAGACAGCCTTCTTGAGTGTGTTGGGGCTGATAATATTTCGCACCTTGGCTATCTGAGGCTCGGTGAAGGCGGCAGCTAGAGGTGTCTCCTGAGAACTGAACGCCAGACAATGCCTATTGCAACTGGGTTTCTCCGAGGTACCAGCTAGATCGTCTTTTGCAGGGTTGGGTTCTTGAGAAGGAGGCCCCAAGAATTCGCCATCGTACCCATGTTCATTGAAGTACTTATCGACCCTGGTAAATGTACCGTTGTCGTCGTCCAGATCCTGTGCCATATGCATGTCCTGCATGTCCGGTAGCATTGCGGGCGGTCTTGCCATGGCTTGGTGCTGGCACGACTGGCGGTGTTGTCTGTGGGTGGTGTCCCCCGCCCCCAAACGAATCTGGCTCTTTTGCCAAAGAATGGGCTAGCTTATGCAGGCGCTGAGGGTCATCACATCATCTTCGTTGGCCCCATGGGGTCGATACGGAGGTAACATGTCATCGAAGCCCGGCAGCACCCGAACCAGTTGAACCCTATAAATGGCGGGTTGCATCTGATTACCATGGAACACGCGGCTGCCAGGTTGAACGATTTTGCCCTTGGCGACATCGACCAACTTGTCGTTCATGAAGTGTAGGAGAGTGCACGGAACATCGGCGGCGCCTTGCGAAAACATGTAGGGCGTCAGGGGTGCCCAGTCAAAGGCAAGGAGATGAAGTCATCAGCCAAGAGGCTTAATTAGTTACCGTGATGGCGTCGAGCTCAGCTAATGTTGGGGCACCGCCAATGGCGGGCGTGGAAGTGACGGAGGGGCTGCTTGCTGCCGAGGTGCCGGCCGACATATTCTTCCCACACCCGGGTGGATTAAGCTGCAATGCCGGCGCCGCCGCGGGAGACACCAATGCCGCCTCCGCCGGAGACACCAGTGGCATTGCCGGCGCGTTGCGCGAGTTGCTGCCCATGAAGCTGGGAATCAGGGGCGGCCCGTGTTGGCCGCTCGCAATCCACGCCTGCAGCCCAGAAACCAAGGTAGGCATAATGGCGGTGATCGTCACTCCCAGTTGGTCTCGCACTTGCTCTTCGACGATCTCCCGAATCCGCGCCACTTGTGCCTTGAGTTGTTGAACCTCGCGGTCCTGGCTTTCCGAGCTGGTCTTTCTCTCCTTTCACCCAGCAGTACAGTAATCCGACCATTTCATGGACAAGCCTTTGCCGTCCACAAGACTAGGTGACGACGGCTTACTTAGCTTATCCTTGTTTTTCATTACGTTCAACGCCCTATTTAAAGGGGTGTTGAAAGGGGAGCTCTAAGACGACCCTGCGCTACTGCTTTCAGTGTCCTGCGGAAGGAACATGAACCATTTAGAAAATTGGCTTCATTAATTAGAATGCAACCATATGGAGTTAATTACGCGGGGGTGTATTCCTTACCAGAACACGCTCAAGCGCCTTGGTCTTCGGATCCATGGTAAGCTCCTTGGTTACCGGGTCCACCTTGTACCGGGCCCTGACATAGTTCTTGGTCTGCTTGTCACGGTATCTCTAGAAGAGGGGCGGTAGGCCTTGCTCGGCACGCTCCACGTCCTCCTTGTCCCATATATGTTCCGCCACTCTGTAACCGCCAGGACCGATTTTGTGGACCCCTAAGTTCATGTCCCGCATCTCTTCCCCCCACTGACTTGATTCCATGGTTGTGTCGCTCTCGCACTTGATCTTGAACTCTAGGTAGTCATCTTCACTGATCGAAGGATGTTTCTCCTTGATCTTCTCATAACTATCACCTTTTTCAATCATTCTCTTCACCACGGCTCTCCAAGTAGCCAGGGCCGTGCTCATCTTCGTGAGGGTGGCACTGTTCACTTTATTCTCTACGAGGCTTGTGTTTGCGATGTCACCGGGGAAGTTGTATCGTTTGTGTAGCTTTGTGAAGAGGAGGTTGCGCAAATTCCCTCGGTCACGTTGCCTTAGGTTCTCGGTGTTGATCGAGACGGTGCTCCGGAGAATGCACCCGAGCTGTCCCGGAGAATGCCTTTGGTGTTCCGGAGAATGCACCCGAGCTGTCCCGCGTACCCCTTGACTATTTCTTTGGGCGCTGTTGGATGCCCCTCGGAGGACACTTCAGTAAATTCCTCCTTGACGGTGCCGAGCATGTTCGGGCGCCGGTCCTTCCATTGTCTCTTCGGTTGGCTGCCAGCTGTGCATGTGCTGCCATCATCAGTGGTGGCATCCTCGCCGGCACCATCAGTGGTGTCATCCCCGATGCCACTAGGGGTTGTGTAGTCAGGATCGGTGTCTTCCGCGGCGTCCAAATAGCGGTGAGGTTGTTCCTCCATCTCCTGGGATAGCTCCCAGAATGCCTTGCCCGAACTGCCGGCCTCATCGTTGTGGGCCATGTTTCGCTCTAAATTAGGGAAAAAGTTTGGTCAAAAAGTTGGTTATTATCAAGGAACAACATCATGGTCTCATCACTTAGGGTTTGTCCACACCGAGGCATCCTAAAAGCTAAGCTTTTATCATTTAGGGTTTGTCGACGCCGAGGCACCCTAAAAGCCTAAGCTTTCATCATTTAGGTTTTTATCGACACCGAGGCACCCTAAAAGCCTAGGTTTTATCATTTAGGGTTTGTCGACGCTGAGGCACCCTAAATTCTAAGTTATGTTTTCATCATTTAGGGTTTATCAATGTCGAGGCACCCTAGGTTGACTAATATATATATGTATCTTCTAATAATATACCCTATCAAGAAAAGGGAAGGAGAATTCTAAGTTGGGCCTAATCACTTGGCTCTATTGCCACCTATGGTTTAATGCAGCAAGAATAAAGGGGCAGTTGATCCAACTTAATTAAGTACTAAGATACCCCGACCCATGCATTAGTCGCAAGTACCCCATATGTCCTATTTTTAGCAAAGTCATGCTAAAATTCACGGAAAATTTTGGCATGACCTTTGCTGAAAATAGGACATATGGAGTACACGAATTTTCCGGAACGAAAGTTAATCGACATTCTAGTAAACTCAAGGGCCTCTCGGGGTACAGCAGCAGCATCACAAGTTGACGAAATTCCCAAGTAGTATAGCAGCAGCATCACAAGTAGTACTCATGAACATATAGTCCAACACATTCTGAATTTGTTTGTAAAAGTGTTAGTAAGCATCACCCCCACAATGTGCATCCCTTGATTCCCTTCTCACCAGCAAACCACACTAATGCTCTAACTAGTGTACATAATTCATTCACCATGATCACATTTTATTTTCTTTATACAGAAGCCTTTCACTATAACTGTCTGATCCTAGCAAAGACATGCATGACACATAACCACTCCCACCAAACCTGCAGAAGTGCAATACCTGAAAATCCAGATCAGTTGCATTGAATATAAGCACTTGGATGTATAGGTAAAAGTAGCACTAAGAGGCAATGGAAACACAGAAGCAATTGACGGAGCATATAAAAACCTAGAGACAATTTACCTATTTATTATACATGTAACTGAACCTAGAGAACCCATAAACTGGCACAAGAAGGCTTGCTTCATGTGCACCTATGCACCAAACCTACAGAACTAGTGGACCAACTCTCCATCTGTAACAAGAACTACGACTAGGAAGCTAGCACCAGATCCACTTGGGGAAATACTAGTCATGCACTTCACCTTCGGATGGCAATTACCTAGTATTATAAGCTAAAATTACGTAGTAAGTGCTCGATCAATAAGGTACAAGGTAAACTGAATTGACTTTCCAAATTGAGAAGCACAGACAGAGCATAAGCAAAGACGTCAACAACTAATATCTATTCAATGCAAATAGTATACATCTGAGTTCTGGTGCTCATATTGGAACATCCAGAACACCAAATGCATCTTCAAAGTGAAAATTCTTACCCCTACACAACTACTTGGCATAATCAGAATTCAAAAGTAACATTCTTCGATATAGATCATGGGTGCTTGGGGGAAAGTAGCACGAATAGACAATGCAAACAACCAATCAACAAGTGAAGCCAGTCAAGAAACTAGATATATAGATAGCAAACTGAGAAGCACAGGCAGAGCAAAAGCGAAAATGTTACATGTTCACTGCGAAATAATAGATGCGTGAGTTCCAGTGCCCATATATGTAAAATCTAGAGCAGCAAAGGGCATCATCATCAAAGTGAAACTCTTAAGCCCTACATAATTATGCAGCCTTGATCACAAATGACATTACTAGATTTAGATCTATTGCAGTAAACGTAAGTACTTGGATGCTCAGATTTAAAGTAAAGTGCACGAGTAGGCAATGGAAACACACAATCAATTGGTGAAAACATCGACAACCTTAGGACAAATCCAGTGCATCAAACCTAGATAATCAGTGGACCAATTCTAAGTATGTATCAAGAACTCTAGCTAGGAAGTTATCAACAGTTGAACTTGGGGATATACTAATCATGAACAATCTCTCCTGGTCGGTCCAACTCAGAAATCACACCATTGTTCACATCCCATGGGCAGTCCCCGTAGCAACAAAATATAAATTTAGACATATCCAACCGATCTCCTAAGCCCTGACCCCTAGAAACATTAGGCTAAACCCAACTATGGCAGAAGGTGGATCCAGATTTTAAGGATTCGAGCGAGACAAGGGAGGAAGAATCTACCACTTGGCGCGGGCCTTGAGCTTGAGGGCGGAGGGCTGTGGCGCGGTGCAGGGCCCCTCGGTGCGCGATCTTGTAGAACAAGAACAACAAAATTAGTTGGGATCCCGCTTAGATTAGATAAGCAAGAAGGAGAAGGGGACGAACTGGGGTACCTGCGTTGTCCTGCGGTGGTTGAGGAGTGGGTTCCGGCAACAGAACCCATGGGTGGTCGTCGGAAATGGCGCCTACGGCAGCGCCGGAGACGAGGCCCTCGTGGCGCGGCGACGGTGAGGTGGCGAGGCAAGAAGGAGACAAAGTGAAGCAGCTTGTTGCGGCGGGGGCGGGGGGTCGTCGGCGGCGAGGTGGAGTTGGGGGAGGGTGCGGGGGGAAGGGGAGGATGGGGAGAGGGAGGCGGCGGGGGCGCGGGGGCGGCGGCGCACGTAGGGGCGGCAGCGCAGTGGGTCAGGGCAGCGACGCGCAGTTGGGGGGCTGAGAGAGATGTGAGATTGGGGATCGGGGATTGGGGATTTTAGTTGGGGGAGGGATAGCAATGGCGCACCACCTAGCGGTGCGCCATTAGTAACTTTTTTCTTGGATAGCAATGGCGCACCACCTAGCGGTGCGCCATTAGTAATTTTTTTGGATAGCAATGGCGCACCACCTAGCGGTGCGCCATTGTAATTTTTTTGGATTTTTAGTTGCACTCATTTGTGAATTGGTAAAACATTTATGAATATGAAAAAATATCATCAAATTTGAAAAAATACTTATGAATTCAAAAGGTGCCCATGAAATTTAAGCAGGAAAAGGAACACTGAAAAATAAAATACAAGAATAAATATAAATAAAAATTTGTATATCAATGGTGCACCTCATCCGGGTGCGCCATAAATACCTTCATTGCAATGGCGCACCCTCCCCTAGTGCACCATTACTAAATGTTTTTTTTGGATTTTTAGTTGCATCTAATAATTTTTTAGAAAATGACGATCAAATTTGAAAACATTTATGAATGTGGAAAAATATCATCAGATTTCAAAACATTTATGAAAAAATATGAATATGAAAACATTTATGAATATGAAAAAATATCATCAAATTTGTTATTTGAATTTTTTTGGATTTTTAGTTGCATCTAATAATTTTTTAGAAAACATTTATGAATATGAAAAAATATCATCAGATTTCAAAATATTCATGAATTCAAAAAGTGCCGCCCATTTCCATATGTCGAAATACAGTCGAGAAATGAAGACTACGATTTAAATACAATCGATCTTACCTAGCTATCTTTTCACAATCTTCTTGCCCTTCTTTTTCGCAAATGGAGTTCTTCTGTTGAACGGACGTCCTTTAGGTAGGGTGGTCCTGCTTCTTCTTGTGGTGTATGGCACTTCATCGTCGTCATCATGTTCCATCTCCGGGTCGCCGTACTTGTCGAAGTCTTGCTCATTGGCGATTCCATCCATTCCGATAATCTTCCTTTTGCCTCTCCTCAAGACAACACGACTAGGCTTTGATGGGTCGGTAATGAAGAAGAATTGGTCCACTTGGGAAGCCAGTACCCATGGCTCATTTTTCGCGGTGACGTTTGCGCCCGCGGTCTTGGATTTGGCTTCGGGTATAACCATGGTGGTGAAATACCGGTCTTCTTTTAGGACGCCCTTGGCCCATCTGACACGGAATATCGGGACCTTCTCTCCAGCGTAGCTCAGCTCCGAGATCTCCTTGATCCTTCCGTAGTATCTGTCCTTGTCGTTACCGGTGTAGGATTCCATCGTTACCCCGGAGTTCTGATGACCATTGCTCTTCATGTCCTTGTCCTCGGTGTAGAATGTGTAGCCGTTGATATCCTACGCCTCATAGGTCATCAGGTTGTGCTCGACACCCTGTGACAAGGCGAATATGAGTTTTTCTTCCACGGAAGAATCCTCATGTAAAGGCTACGACAGAAGCTTCTCCTTGAACAAACGCGTCAAACATGAGTTGTGCTCTTTCATTATATCTCCATCTGTCCTTTGTTGGCCTCGGTCATTGTACGTCTTCTCAATAAAGGTTTTGTGCTCTACCACCCAAGGATCGGCCACGTCTCTGTGTTGTAGCGCAACTAGGTTTGCTCTTTCAAAGTCTGAGAGTCGACCCTCAAAGTCGACATGCATTTTGCGGCGACCATCGTGGTGACCCCATCTAGTGAGCCTGCCGAGGTGCCAGTTGACGGGAAGACCAATGGGATTCTCGATGCCTAGATAATTAGTGCAGTAGGAGATGCACTCTTCGGTCAGAAAGCCCATGGCTATGCTTCCCTCTGGACGTGACATCTTGAGAACGTATCCTTTGATGACACCATTCATCCTTTCGAACGGCATCATGTTGTGCAGGAACGATGGCCTGAGTTGGATGATATCCTCCATGATATGGACCAACAGATGCACGATAACATTGAAGAATGCGGGCGGGAAGTACATCTCAAGCTCGCATAGTATCACCACGATCTCTTCCTGTAGCCTTCTGAGTTGCCTCACGCAAACTGACTTCCGAGAGATGACGTCGAAAAAGTTGCATAGGCCAAATAGTGTTTCACGGACGTGCACGTCCACGATCCCACAGATTACAACTGGAAGTATCTGCATCATTAGCACGTGACAGTCGTGAGACTTCATCCCGCTGAACTTCTGCTTCGCTGAGTCTAGGTATCTGCTTATCTTCCCCGCGTAACCGTAAGGAAGTTTTACTCCTACGAGGCAGGTGAAAAACTGCTCGATCTCCTCCTGGATTAGAGTGAAGCACGCGGGAGGGTAGTCAGTTCCGGTCTTCTTGGCCTTTTTGCCTTTGCGACGACTTTCCTTGTCCTGCTTCGCCTCATCATCATCATCATCATTAGCGTGAAGCTCCTCCCTGATGCCCATTGATTTCAAGTCTGCCGTTGCTTTCGGCCCATCTTTGGTCCTCTTTGGCATGTTGAGCAGGTTACCAAGTAGACTTTCGCACACGTTCTTCGTGATATGCATGACATCAAGGCTATCAGGCACACGGAGGATCTTCCAGTACGACAAGTCCCAAAAAACAGACCTCGTTTTCCATACCTTCAACAGCGGCTCTGGCGCCTTTCGCTTCTTTCTGGGCTCCGGGCACTCTTTCCAATTTTTCAACAGCTTGACTATTTCCTTGCCGCTCCTCGTACACAAGCGTCTTGGGAGTTCAGTTTTACCATCGAACAGATCCTTGCATTTTCTCCATGGGTCATCGTCGCGAAGCCACCTTCGATGTCCCATGAACATGGTTTTCGAAGATCCGGGATCTCTATGTAGCTGGCGATACGTTGTGTCATCCATGCACCTGACGCATCCATAAAATCTGTGGACCACCTGCCCCACGACATAGCCATAACCAAGATAGTCGTGCACCGTCGTGAGAAGTGCGACTCTCATAGGGAAGTATTCTTTCTCTGCAGCGTCCCACGTATTGGTTGGCGTTTTCCACAGCATGTCTAGCTCCTCGTTCAGCAGCCCCAGATACAGATTGATGTCGTTCCCTGGTTGTTTTGTCCCTTCAATTAGCATACTCATGTGAATGTACTTCCTCTTCATGCACAACCAGGTGGGAAGGTTGTACATCCACACAAAAATAGGCCAGGTGCTATGTTTGCTTCTCTAGCTGCCAAGCGGATTGACTCCATCGGTGCTCGCGCCCAGCACGATGTTCCTTGGATCGTCCCCAAATTCTGGGTGTTTGAAGTTCAACACTTTCCACTGGCTCGCATCCTTAGGGTGACTCAGCATCTTGTCTTTTTTATTTATCTCTGGATTATTTCCGTCATCTTCTCGCTTCTTCTCATCCCTATCCGCGTGCCAATGCAGGAGCTTTGCTAGCTTACGGTCCGCGAAATACCGCTGCAGACGAGGAGTGATTGGAAAGTACCACACCACTTTTTGAGGAGCTTTCTTCCTCTTCTTTACCGAGTGACGCCGCACATCAGACATATGGTAGACTCCGCGTGCTCGTCCTGATAAATGATGCAATTGTTCATGCACACATGGTATTTCAAGTGTGGTAAATCCATAGGACACACGATTTTATTCGCATCCTCTAAACTGGTCAGGCACTTGTTCCCCTTGGGAAGACGTTGGTGCTAGAATGACATGTTCTCGTCGAAGCATGAGTCGGTCATTTTGTGTTTTACCTTCATATCGAGAGCCATGAGCGTTACTTTTAGGCGGGTATCCTCGGGCATGCATCCTTCATACAATGGAGTAACCGCATCTATCTCCAGTTGATCCAGCTTGGCTTTCTCTCGGGCGGCAGCTCTTGCGTTATCCGTCTGCTTGAGAAGCTGCTCTTGAATATGAGGGTCCTGCACCCAGCCCATCGATGGTCCATCGTCGTCTGCTCCGGCATCTTCATCTTCATGATCATGCCCTTCGTCTGCTCCGGCATCTTCCTCATCATCATGTCCGGCATCTTCTACTTGATGACCGTGTACTGCATCTACTTCATGATCATGTCCTGGACATTCTTCGTCTTCTCGCCCGCCCCCGCCGCGATTGTCTTGGTGCCCTTCCTCATTTCTTGCCCGGCCCCATGGACGACTTCATAATCATCTTCATCACCTTGCCACCAATAGCTATCCATGAAACCACGCAAGAGCAGGTGGTCCCGCACCTGTACGGAATCCGGGTCCATAAGGCTCCTCAGCTTGCATCTTCAATATGGACATCTTATCTCCATCTCGTTCTTTTGAAGCATCTCGGCCTTCCTGGACCTCAAAAACCTATTCATGATGCCTTCGGTCATCGTGCGGATGATGGTCGCCTGCGGGGTAGAGCAAAACGATATTTTAGAACCAAAAGAAAATTTGGCATGACTTTGCCTAAAAATAGGACCAAAAAGAATGCATAGTGCCAAATTCTCGCCGAAACGGAAATGAAGCCACATTCCTGCAAAATATTGGCAACAATCGCATTTCAAGTACTGGTACCTGGAAACACAAACATGTGATACACCACAGACATATGCAACACCACAAACATACGTAGATCTACGCCATAAAAAGTGCATGTGCACGTTGTTGGAGGGAGAAAAAAGTAGATGTACAACATAAAGTAGCTTTCCCCTTACTTACATATCACAAAAAGGAAATTTAACCACTTAATCTGGGTGAATCTATGGTGCAAATGTCGTGAGGAGGAGGCAGCTGAGACAAGCTTGTGGAGGAGGTGGAGAGAATGAAGTGGGGAAAGTGAGAGTGGTAGGTGGCTGTCCAAAATATCTAGCTGGTCTCAGGTTACTAATGGCGCACCACCTAATAATGCGCCATTAGGTTACTAATGGAGCATTATTAGGTGGTGCGCCATTACTATTTTTGCAAACAAATATATATAATTGTTAGTAGTGGCGCACCTTCGCTGTGGTGCGCCATTACTAGTTTGAACTAGTAATGGTGCACTCTACCCTGGTGCGCCATTACTAGTATTGAAAAAAGTAAAAAAAAATATTAGTAGTGGCGCACGGAGTGTGTGGTGCGCCATTACTAGTTAAAACTAGTAATGGTGCACTGTTCCTTGGTGCGCCATTAGTAGTTTTGGAAAAAAAATTGTTAGTAGTGGCGCACCGTGTGTGTGGTGCGCCATTAGTAATGAGGACACAAATGGCACACCTGTATCCGGTGCGCCACTGCTATATAGAAGTGGCGCACCACATATATGGTGCGCCATTAATGTCCATATTAGCTATAGCCCTTTTCCTAGTAGTGTTCAGACAAGGCAGGGGGCTGGCTTCTCATTCAGGGAGCAACCACCCCGCTCCCCCAATACGGCCTTCCTGCACCTTCAGCAGGTCGAGGAATCAGAGCCGACCCTCTGCGCTAACCAATGACACATGGTTTTCTGCCATGGCACCCGTCCCCGCGCACTATGTATCCGCCACCTACTCTACACAATGCATGCATTACACGTGGCGGATGCACCCGAGGTGAGAGGCAAGTGGGATGGTAGTTTCTGCCTTGTGATCGTGGGGAGTGGGTGATCGACGGGTCACGATCTGGATTTTCCCATAATGTTCAGCACGACGTGTGGGAAAACCGGAAACTGGCCCGGGCTCAAGTAATGAAGAAGCAAAGAAGATATCAAAGGGCCAGCCACTTCTACGCCCCTGCCTGTGCACTGGTTAGGGCCTACCCCGACGATGCCGGCTGGCACATTCGGGCCAGACCCGGGGTCCAAGAGCAAGGTTACATCACCAAGATCAGATCAAAGCACGAGGGGTCAGTTCTTCGAAGGACCAATGTGCATATAGAGAAGACAAAGACTAGCCAGAGAGACAAGATACCACTATTAGAGGAACCTTCCTTTCGAGGCAGGCGAGCCTGGTGAGGTTGGGGTTACCCCGGAAGCGAGCCTCCAAGATCGCCCCGGCAGGACTGCCGGGGCTCACCGAAGCAAACCACTCCACCACACCACCTCACGGCGATGCACGATGTCGATCAGTGCGGTATGAAGCTCCTAAGTGACTAAGTGACTGCTCTATGCCACATGGAAGCCACTTCCTACAGAAAATACCTCCAAGCGACACTCGTCCTGAGGCGTGTCAAGCAAGCAGGTGCAAAGCTGGCAAAACAGCCTGGCAGGGCCTGTCGGGCAAGCTGTGATGTGACACCGAGCGACGCATTTGATGCGCTCTGTTAGCCTACAGAGTTAGGTATGATAGCACTATTTGCTATCTAATCAGTGTGTAAAGACTGATTTGCCACTGTGGTAACCCCTTGATCTATAAAAGGAGGCCCATGGCAACTTTAGAAAGGATTCGGACCCTCGCACATTCATACGTGCGTATGCACTCTCGCCCCTAGGCAACATTGCCGGGAAAGAGTGCTGCATTTTTCCACCATTTCCCACCATCAATCCACCAATCAGGATTAGGGTTTATGCATCACGGTGGCCCAAACCTGGGTAAAACTGCTAGTGTGATCTCTGTCGTGCTGTGTTACGCTTCTCCGCTCTTTGTGCAACATGCCCATCCCCCCACCGAACCAAAAGGGGCTGATAGCCGCATAGGTGGTTGTGG
Organism: Triticum monococcum; assembly: GCA_034509565.1. Classification (NCBI taxonomy): domain Eukaryota; kingdom Viridiplantae; phylum Streptophyta; class Magnoliopsida; order Poales; family Poaceae; genus Triticum; species Triticum monococcum. The sequence goes on from CM067842.1 coordinate 282,885,283, forward strand.
CTTCCCACGAGAGTTAGCCACCACTGTAGAATGGGTCGACTCATTCCTCAGCCCTGAACCTCGGGAGGTTGTTCATCCTTTGTACTAGTTCACCCTCAGCCCCTCGTGAGGACAATCCACCACAAAGCAGGAATAGGGTCATACACTACAAGTTGGCCCGAACCTGGGTAAACTGCCGTGTTCATCTTCTTCCTTGCTCACGCGAATTGGGCTAGGCTCTAGGGTGACGAGTTGGTAGGCTAGAGAGGTTGAGTTCTTCGCACACGCCCTAGAGTTTGAACCTTCTTGGCTCAGCGGAGCCCTGAATTTTACTTTTGGCGCGCCAGGTAGGGGTGTGTCGAAGCTCTGCCTCTTCATCAACCGCACTTCACCGCCGCCTCGTGGTTCCCATGGTGGGCGGAGGTGTTGTAGGCCACCAGGCCTTTACCCCAACCTACAGCGGGTGTAGTGGCTGCTGAAGGTAAGGCTGGCGTTGCCCCCACGGTATGATGGCGTGGTGGATCCCAAAGACTTCTTCCGGCTATACGCGCATGCCATTTGGGCTGCAGGGATGCCACGCTCTTGGATGCTCAACTTGCTGGAGTCTTCGGTGGCCTCCTAGGGGGGAGTTGTGCGACCTGCTCATTGTGCACATGGTGGCACCGGCGCCCCACGATGTTGCCTCCATCCTCGGTGTAACGCCCCATATGTAACCTTCCCCAATTGTACTCCGACTCTTGCCGTTTCCGGCATTAAGTTATATTTAATTCTCGGGTTCGGGTCCTTGTCCCCGTGTGTTGTTTTTGTTTTTCGTGCATCTCATATCATGTCATCACGTGCATTGCATTCGCATACATGTTCATCTCATGCGTTCGAGCATTTTCCCTGTTGTCGGTTTTGCATTCCGGCGCTTCGTTCTCCTCCGGTGGCCATTTCTAGCTTTCTTTCATGTGTGGGGATTAAACATTTCCGAATTGGGCCGAGACTTGCCATGCGGCCTTGGTTTACTACCGGTAGACCGCCTGTCAAGTTTCGGGTCATTTGGACTTCGTTTGATACTCCAACGGTTAACCGAGGGACCGAAAAGGCCTCGTGTGTGTGCAGCCCAACACCCCTCCAATTTGGCCCAAAACCCACCAAACTCAGCTCCATCGTCTCGGTCGTTCGATCACGATCGTGTGGGCGAAAACCGCACCTCATTTGGACTCTCCTAGCTCCACTTATGCCTATAAATAGAACCCCCCCGTTTTGGATCTCCCCTCTCCTCCGAAACCCTAAATCGCCCCGCGCCGCGCCGGACATTGTCCGACCCGGCCGGACACCGTCCGCCGCCGCCCGCGGCCACTGTCAGAGCGCCACGTGGCGCGCCGTCCCGCCTGCCGCCGCCGGCCCGCAAGGCCCGTGCGAGGCCCCCGCGGGCCCGAGCTCCGCGCCGCCCGACCCAGCCGCCTTCCCCGACGCCGGCTGCCGCCCCGCCGCCGCTCGCCGCCTCCTCCGCCTCGCCCGACGACGCCGGCCGCCGCCTCGCCGCGGCCACCACCGCCTCCGCCGCGGGCTCGCCGCCCCGCGTCCCCGGTGGCCGCCGCCGCCAAATCCGGCCCGGATCAGGCCGGGTCCGGCTCTCCCTCTCCTCCCCGTCGGATTTGGACCTCGTCGGAGCAAGTCAACCCTCGTCGGAGCTCCTCGGTTCGCGTGCCGATCCAGATCTGGGACGAACCCTAGGTCAAATTCTTCTAAGTCCCAGGGATTTTTTACTCCATATGCTCATGTTTGACCTGCCATAACTTTGCATCCATAGCTCCGATTTGAGCGTATGTTATGTCAACTTCTTCGTCTCGACGAGTACATCATTTCATTCCATTGCATCATTTGCATTCGAGGTCATCTTGGTGCCCAAAATGCTGTTGGAAGGAGGCATGTTGAGTTAAATTGCAGATCCGTTAATCCAACATGCACTTTTGTCATTTTTGTCATATTTAATCCGTGCATGATATGCCTGTGCCCCTTTGGGATGAATTGTTAAGCATGTTGCCTTCTTTCCAGAGGTGCCTTCCATGTATTTTTAGGAGGTGTGTGTTGTCTTGTGCAAGCTTGCGAAGAGGGCTACCTGAGATTTCAGATTTCAGGGACTTAGTGATTTCCACTAAGTCTGAGCCGTTTTAATTCACAATGCTATATGTTCGGCTTGTTTCCTAGTGATCCGTGCCTCTTTTGAGGATGTTCAGTAAGAGTGATTTGTTATGCTTGTTGTGCTTAATCCATCCTTGTCTTTACTTGTTATGTTGGAGCACTCTAGGTTGACTCAATCGAGCTCAACTTTTGGATAGTTGCTGTTTTGGGCAGATCGTTAACTCTTTTGCGATTTTGCCGGAATGATTGCTAGTGGTCCATGCATGCTATGCCATTGTTCTTGCCATGTCTAGCTAGCATTTTGTGCCTTCTTAATGGATATATGCTTGCCTTGCCATGACTTACACCATAGTGAGAGCATCGAGCTCGTTTATATGCCTCCGTGAGTTATTATTTCAGCATGTCCCAGTTTTCACTAAGTCTGAAAACTGATTGTGTTTCATCGATGTTCGTGTGCTCGGTAGAGTATTTTGTGAACACTTTTGGCCCCAGGTCATTTTGGGTGTTTTGTTAAGCTTGTTGAGTAGCTCCATGCCATGCTCTTACTTGCCATGTTCAGGTTTTTCTTCATGTTGTTTTGCTGCTCCGAAGAGGGCATCGTGGTCTGAAATTCCAGACTAGCGTTAATTTCGCTAAGTCTGAAATCTGTTTTGCTTATTCAGTTTTGCCATGCTTGTTTGAAGCCCTTAATGGATGAATTTGCCCATGCCTCAGTCATGATGATTTGATAAGCTTGATGAGTACATCACTGCCATGTAATTTGTTTTCATGTTGGGTGGCTGTAGCATGTCCATTTTGTTGCATTTAGGAGGCATGTTGCTGTAAATCGCAGATCGGTTCGTTTAGTAAAACGCTTGCCATTTCTTAACCGTAGCTCCGATTGCCATGATCGTTATATCGTTTTCAGGGGATTTCTTCCCCTCTATCCAGTGGCACACTTGGATTTCCAAGTTGAGGCCAGGTTCATGCATTTCCTGTTACATATTGCATTCTTGCATCCCGCATCGCACCCCGCATAGCATATCATCTTTGCATCGTATTGGTTGCCTTTGCACATGGTTGATTGTATCCTTGTTGCTTGTTTGTGTTGTTGGGTAGAGCCGGGAGATGAGTTCGCTAACGAGGAGCCCGTTGAGTTTGCTTTTGAGGATCCAGTCAATTCTGACAACTGTGCAGGCAAGATGATCACACCCTTGAAATCACTACTATCTTTGCTATGCTAGTTTGCTCGCTCTTTTGCTTTGCCAATGCTACGATGCCTACCACTTGCTTGTCAGCCTCCCTATTGCCATGATTGAGCCTCTAACCCACCTTTGTCCTAGCAAACCATTGATTGGCTATGTTACCGCTTTGCTCAGCCCTTCTTATAGCGTTGTTAGTTGCAGGTGAAGATTGGAGCCGTTCCTCGTTGGAACATTTATTTACTTGTTGGGATATCACTATATTGCTATGTTATCTTTACTCATCTATATACTTGGTAAAGGGTGGAAGGCTCGGCCTCTCGCCTAGTGTTTTGTTCCACTCTTGCCGCCCTAGTTTCCGTCATATCGGTGTTATGTTCCCGGATTGTTGCGTCCCTTACGCGGTTGGGCTATAATGGGAACCCCTTGATAGTTCGCCTTGATTAAAGCTTTTCCAGCAATGCCCAACATTGGTTTTACCATTTGCCACCTACCCTTTTCTTTCCCTTGGGTTTCCGGAGCCCGAGGGTCATCTTTATTTTAACCCCCCCCCCCGGGCCAGTGCTCCTCTGAGTGTTGGTCCAACTGTCAGCTGCCGGTGGCCACCAGGGGCAACTCTGGGCTGGCCTACCCGTACCTAAGACAATCTGAGTGTGCCCTGAGAAAGAGATATGTGCAGCTCCTATCGGGATTTGTCGGCGCATTCGGGCGGTGTTGCTGGACTAGTTTTGACCTGTCGAATCATCTTGTTGTACCGGGATACCGAGTCTGATCGGTGGGTCCTGGGTGGAGGTCTATTCCTTCGTTGACCGTGAGAGCTTGTTATGGGCTAAGTTGGGACCCCCCTGCAGGGATTGATCTTTCGAAAGCCGTGCCCGCGGTTATGGGCAGATGGGAATTTGTTAATGTCCGGTTGTAGATAACTTGAACTTAATTAATTAAAATGAATCAACTGCGTGTGTTGCCGTGATGGCCTCTTCTCGGCGGAGTCCGGGAAGTGGACACGGTGTTGGAGTTATGCTTGCGTAGTCTGCTCTACTTAGTTACCGCTCGTGCTTTGCCTTCTCTTCTCGCTCTCTTTTGCGTATAAGTTAGCCACCATATCTGCTAGTCGCTTGCTGCAGCTCCACTCGCATTACCCCTTCCTAACCTATTAAGCTTAAATAGTCTTGATCGCGAGGGTGCGAGATTGCTGAGTCCTTGTGGCTCACAGATTACTATTATACCAGATGCAGGGACCGATGATACTCCTCCGGATGGCGCGTTCGAGCTGAAGTGGGAGTACGACGAGGACTCTCAGCGATATTATGTTTCTTTTCCTGATGATCAGTAGTGGTGCCTGCTCGGGGTTCGATTCAGGGTTTAGTCGCATGTTGGGGGTTCTTTTCTATTTTGGCGCCGTAGCCGGGCCATGAGTGTTTGTATGATGTATGCTATTTATGTACCTTGATGTGACGTGGCGAGTGTAAGCCGACTATTATTATTATTCCCCTTCATATTTATATGTACATGGGTTGTGTGAAGATTGCCTCACTTGCGACTTATGCCTTCAATGCGATTATGCCTCTAAGTCGTGCCTCGACACGTGGGAGATATAGTCGCATCGAGGGTGTTACACTCGGCGGGTCGCAGGCGCCAGCCTCGGGCCGACATGTCAAGCAGCTTCTCTGTCGGGTAGGAGCTGCTCGGCTGTGGCAGGGCCCTCCCAAGGTCATGCAGCGTCTGAGATCGACATCACCTTCGACTCCAGGGATCACCCCAAGACCACGGTCGGCATTGGATGCACTCCCCATGCTGTGCACGCACACCATCAGCAATGTCGCGGTCACCAGGACCCTCATCTATGGTGGTGCTGGCCTCAATGTCCTCTCTGTGGAAGCGTTTGACCTGCTTCAAGTGCCCTACGACTAGCTCGCGCCCACCAAACCTTTCTCGGGGTTGGTCGGTGGCTCCACCACCCCCTTGGGGAAGATAAGGCTCCCAGTCACTTTCGGCACGCGCTACAACTACCAGATCGAGCACATTGACTTCGACGTCGCCCACATTAGCCTCCCGGACAATGCCATTCTTGGGTATCCAGCCCTTGCCAAGTTCATGGCGGTGACGCATCCCGACTACAATGTCGTCAAGATGTCTGGAAGGAGCGGCATCACCACCATGGTGGGGGATGCCAGGGATCCACTCCTGGCCCTCAAGCTCACTTTCAAGGCCGCGGCAGCCAAGCGGCAAGTCGTTGGGGACGCTCCAGAGACCCCGGAGGCTGCGCCCGCAAAGAAGAAATAGTTATTCTCTCAAGATCTGGCCGAGACGAAGCAACTGGCCATCAGCGACAGAGGTTCAAGTTCCACCTTCACCTTAGAATGGCATTTCCGGTTTTACCGCACGTCGTGCTGAACGTTACGGGAAAATCCAAATCATGACCCGTGGATCGCCCACGCCCCACGATCATGGGGCAGAAAACTGCCATCCCACTTGCCTCCCGCCCCGGGTGCATCCGCCACGTGTACCGCATGCATTGCGTAGAGTAGGTGCGTATGCGGAGGGCGTGGGGACAGGTGCCTTGGCAGAAAACCTGGCATCGTTGGTTGCCGTACAGGGTCGGCTCTGATTCCCTGAGCCGCTGAAGGTGCAGGGAGGCCGTATTGGGGGAGCGGGGCAGTTGCTCCCTGAATGAGAAGCCAGCCCCATGACTAGTCCGGTTCCTCCAAACAGGAGAACTTCCCAAAGATCAAGAAGAAGCTGAAAGAGTAGCCCAGAGGGCCAGTGTGTATCAGTTTTTCGATGCCATGCTGTACAGAAGAATAGCCAATGGTGTGTAATTGAAGTGCATTTGTCGGGAAGAAGGAAAGGAAGTGCTCGCGGAGATACAAAAGGTTATGTGCGGCTCCCACAATGGATCAAGGGCCTTGGTTGGGATAGCTTTCCTGGATGGTTTCTACTGGCCCACAGCCCTCCAAGACACTGTCGAGTTAGTCACCAAGTGTGAAGGATACCAGTTCCATTCCAAGAATATCCATCAGCCTGCCCAAGCTCTTCAAACAATCCCTTTGTGATGGCCATTTTTGGTCTGGAGGCTCGACATCCTGGGCCCCTTACCCCGTGCTACCGGGGGCTTTGAATTCTTGTTCATTGTAGTTGACAAGTTTACAAAGTGGCAGGAAGTGGAGCCCGTGAGAAAGGTGACTACACAGTCAACTATCAAGTTCTTGAAAGGATTGGTGTAACACTTCGGGGTCCCTGCCCGAATCATCACTGACAATGGCTCCCAATTCATGAGCCACACCTTCATACCATACATTCCTGCCCTCGAAAGCAAAATCTCATTTGCCTCTGTCACTCATCCAAGGACCAATGGGCAAGCTGAGAGGACGAACACTGATGTGCTATGCGGACTCAAGACAAGAACATTTGATATGCTGCAGAAGTGTGGCAGGTGATGGACCGACAAGCTGCCGATGGTTTTTTGGTCCCTCAGAATGACACAAAATCAAGCTACCGGGCAGACTCCCTTCTCCCTGGTCTATGGGGCAGAAGCAGTTATCCCCACGGGTCGGTGCAACAAACCTTGGGTACATTGCCTAGACTGTGCACAGGCACGAGAACAAGATTGCAGCACCAAGGTCGGATCGGAGCACATTGGATCAGTTCTTCGAAGGACCAATATGCAGCACTAGAGGACCAATGTGCAACGTGCCATCCCCCCGTTGAACCAGAAAGTGGTTGTTGGTCCCATAGGTGGCCGCGGTTGCCCACGACATCTTCAGTGCGCCAAATAGGGGGTTCACTTGCATGAACCTGAAAGCGTGAGCAGCACATCATTTCAATCGCCATCTTCATGATCGATGGCTCCATCAACTATGGCGCCCAAGAAGAAACCCAGTGTTGTAGCTCACGCATCCACCTTGAAGGCCCCACCTCCCACGCGGCTGGGAGCGTGGAGGCGCCCGAGAATGTGGGCGCTGTGGGGGACGTGGTCAGCATAGGCGGTGTTGTCACCACCTCCCCCGCAGCCGAAGCACAAGGCAATGGAGAGCAGAAGAATCAGCAACATGGCAGTGATCATGCTCCACAGGGTACGAGTGAAGGGGTTGTTGCATCTATACCTGTTCCCCTAGCTGAAGGGCACAACCACTGTGGTGGCGCCCGGTCTGGGGAAAATCGCCGCCCTCCGGCCGCCCCCGCCACGGGTGCGACCGCAGCATGCGCGCCACCCCTGGAGCGGGTTGACCCAACCACTGTGCTCAATGGATCCGCTGGCCTTCAAGCACCTTCAGCGCGTCACCTTGCCATTCAAGTGGCTGGCTCGCAATAGCGAGGGCGTGACGTCATCGCCGCCGACACCATCAGGAGCCGAGTGACTGTATGATCTGCATCATCATTGCTGATGCCAAGCACTACTGCGGAGGACATGGCGTGGGCGCAGCTACTGTTGAGGTTCCTACCGGCGGCCAATCAGATGGATGAATGGAGAGCCACCATTGAAAGTCTGATTGGCTTCGCCGAGGCTGGGGGCTCATAGCGAGCTGGACCATCGTGACCTCCCCAAGCGATGACAACAGCTCGCGCTGCTGGCCGTACGGAAGGGGCCACCCCTATGGTGCGGTCCGCGCCGTGGCAACCAGCGCAAGCGCGGCAGTATCAAGAATCCCATGTTGTCTTAATGACCTTTTCCGACCCTTGAGCACGTCCAGTCCAACGGCAAGCCCTGAAGGATAGGCGGAGGGGAGACGCGTGCGTCGTCATCGGACGACGCTGCGACGACCACCATCGGACCGATGGGTGCGATGGTCCCAACGCCAACAAGCCTGCGCTCGAGGATGGCGGGTGCCTTCCTTTCAAGGATGGGTGCCCTGCCTTTACTTGTGAGCTGCGGCAAGTTCCTTGGCCTTCCGTTTGCACATTTAAGCTAGAGACGCCTGAGAAGTATGATGGGAGGTTGAACCCGGTAGAGTTCTTCAGCATCTGCACCATCGCTCTTCAAGCTGCCGAAGGAAGAGAAGAGAAGATGTTTGCTAACTATTTCCCGTTGGCACTCAAGTCCAATGTGAGGTCTTGGCTGATGCACCTGCCGGAGAGCTCCATTTTGTCGTGGGCTGACCTGTGTCATGAGTTCATTGGCGCCTTCACGAGCGGCCACCAAGAACCAGGACGGCCCAACAACATGCAGCTTGTCCAACAGAACGAAGGAGAGGCTCTCCGCAAGTATTTGTCGAGATTCAGCGGAGTCCGCAGGAATATCCCAAATATCCATCCAGCGGCTGTGATAGCCGCCTTCCAGTCCAATGTGCACAACCGCATGATACGTTCCAAGATGAATGTGCGGTTGCCCAATACTATGAAGGAGATTTACACTTTGGTGGACAAGTGTGCCTAGATGGAGGAGGGAAGAAAACTCCCTGGAGAGGAAGATTGCATCAACATTGACTCAGAGGATGATGATGAATCCACCAGTCAGAGGAAGAAGAGCAAGAAGAAGAACAACAGGCACAAGGATAAGGAAGTGATGACCATCGAAGGACCGGGCACGCTTAGTACCCACAAGAAGGCTAAAGTCAAAGCCCCCGGCAAGGAAGTTGCCATGTGCGCTGACTTCTGGGATGGTTGGGAAAGGTGATGGTCTCCAAGAGTATCATCAGGTTGAGGAGCTCGTCAAGAAGCGGAGGGGTGAATATGAGAAGCGTGATAAGGAAAAAGGTCAGAATGGAACTGGCTGGAAGGGCCAAGGCGGTGAAGCAAATCGCCCCGGCAAGGTTTTTCGGAACCAAGGAAAACCCTTCAGGGGACGAGAGAAGGAAGTTTGCAATTAGGAGAGTGATGGAGGGGATGAAGAGGAAACCAGCGAGCAGGAGTTCCAGGAGGCCACTGACACCCTATGCATTGACGGGGGTGCATCTTTGCACTCCTGTCACCGCCAACTTAAACGGTGGGTGCGTGAGGTCAATGTCGTGTAGCCAGCCGTAGAGTCTCGGAAGCCGCTCAAATCGTAATGCACGCCCATCATCTTCAACGAAGAGGAACACCCTGACCGCACCACTACGGTAGGGTGTTTGCCATTGTTGGTATCTCCAACAATTCACAACCTCAAAATCATAAAGATGTTGGTTGACGGCGGGGCCGGGTTGAATCTGATTTCCCCAAAGGTTATCAGCAAGCTACAGATATCAGAGGAAGAGCTAAATGCCATGGGCATGTTTCAAGGAATCAATCCCGGTAGGATTCATCCTAAGGGAAAGATCATGTTGCCAGTGACGTTTGGGGGAGAATTGAACTATCGGACTGAGAAGGTTGTGTTTGATGTCGTCGACCTCCCCCTGCCGTATAATGGGATTCTTGGACGCCCAGCTCTGTCAAGAGTCATGGCGACATCCCACCATGCGTACAACATTTTGAAGATGCCAGGGCCGGTAGGAGTCATTTCCATTCCGTCTGATGAGAAAGACGCAATCATTTGCATGGATAAGATGTACCGGGTCACAGTCGCGGCAGAGGCCACGACAACAATAGTCCCCGGAAAGGAAAACTAAAAAAAGAAGAAGGACAGAAGGGACACCTGCAAGGAATCTAGGAAGCGCCCCTCTTCGGAGTGTGCTAGGCCTGTTGATGACTTGCCGGAAAGTTCCAATAGCAAGAGATCCAAGGTCGATGCACCGCATGTGAAGAAGGTCTCAGCAAGGTTGGCTAGCGTTGATGGTACCTTTACTATCAGCGCCACCCTTGATGACAAATAGGAAAGCGTGCTCATTGTATTCGTGTGTTTTCTTGGCAACCATTTGATATCCCCGGTGTTCCTAGGGAGGTAATTCAGCAGCACCTTGCTGTCTTCCAACATGCTTGACCCATCAAGTAGAAAGTTTGAAAGCAGGCGTCGGAGAGGTAGCAGTTCATTGCCGAAGAGATTAAGAAGCTTGAGGCAGCTGGTCTGGTCAGAGGAGTACTACATCCGACATGGTTAGCAAACCCAGTAGTCGTGCGCAGGGCTAATGGGAAGTGGAGGCTTTGCATCAGTTTCACAGATTTCAACAAAGCTTGCTCAAAGGACCCATTTCCCTTGCCGCGCATTGACCAGATTGTTAACTCCATTTTAGGTTGTGATTTGCCCTCCTTTCTGGATGCATACTCTGGGTATCATCATATCTTCATGTCCAAGGAAGACGAAGAGAAGACCTTGTTCATCACCCCATGTGGTACATACTGCTTTGTGTGCATTCCTTTCGGGTTAAAGAGTGCCGGGTCCGCTTTTGCAAGAGCAGTCCAGATTGGTTTTGAGCCAAAGTTGCAAAGAAATATTGAGGCTCATATGGATGATATTGTGGTCAAGAGCAAGGACATATCAACTCTTATCCTGGATTTGGAGGACACATTTGCTAATTTGCGCAAGATCAACTTGAAGCTAAATTCGGAGAAGTGTGTGTTTAGCGTTCCCTCCAGCAAGCTCCTTGGGTTCTTCGTGTCCCATCATGGGATCGAGGCCAACCCCAACAAGATCAAGGCTATCGAGCAGATACAGGGACCCAGGACAGTCACACATGTGAGGCATCTGACACTATGCGTTGCTACACTTAGCAGATTCATCTCCAAGTCTGCCGAGCGCGCCCTGCCGTTCTTCAATATTTTGAAGAAGGTAGGGCCCATGAAGTGAACCCCAGAAGCAGACGTAGCTTTACAAGATTTGAAGACCTTTTTATCCTCTGTGCCCACTTTGGTTTCCCCTAAACCACAAGAGTCGTTGCTTCTATACTTAGCGGCAACTAATCAAGTGGTTAGTGCAGCCCTAGTGGCACAACGGGAAGTAAAGGAAACAGAGAGTGAGCACAGCACAACAGGGCTGGATATGGATCAGGGCAGATAGGAGTGTGACAGCAGGCATGACCCCAAGGACACGGCAAGGACGAAAGTGGTGCAGCACCTAGGGTACTTCGTTAGTTTCCTATTACAAGGGGCTAGATTGAGGTACTCCGGTGTGCAAAAGTTGATCTTTGGCCTCATCATGGCCTCAAGGAAACTGCGCCAGTACTTCCAAGCCCATGAGATCACGGTTGTCACCCTCTCTCTGTTGCAAAGGATGCTCCGAAACCCTGAGGCTACCGGCAGAATAATGGAGTGAGCTTTGGAGTTATCCAGCTTTGGCCTGAAATTTGAGAGCACATCAACAAATTAGAGCAGGTCAATGGCAGAGTTTACTGCATAATGGACGCCAACCCCTGATGAGGAAATGCTAGAAACAGTTACCACCGGCAAGGAGGCGCCCCAAGAATAGATCATGTATTTTGATGGTGCATTCTCCCTGCGAGGTGCAGGGGCTGACGTGCTTCTCATCGCTCCCACGGGGGAGCACTTGAAGTACGTCATCCAGATGCATTTTCCTAGGGAGGAGGCAACCAACAATACAACAGAGTATGAAGAGCTACTTGCCGGGCTCAAGATTGCCATGGAATTGGGAATCAAGAAGCTGATCATTCGAGGAGATTCGCAACTTGTGGTGAGACAAGTCAATAAGGATTACCAAAGTCCATTGATGGAGTATGAGGAAGTGATAAGATTGGAGGAGCACTTTAATGGATTTCAAACAGAGCACGTACCCTATGCGGGAAATAGCATAGCTGATCATCTGTCAAAGTGTGCTACGCAAAAACTTCCCGTGGAACCAGGAACTTTTTTCTCCATCTTGCTCAGCCCTCCGTATCCCCGGCAACAAGGGCCAGAAAAAGGAGGAAGTTGGACTCCGGTAAGTCTCTCCCGGTAGAGCCTCCCGGGGCTCCTAGTAGGGACCCTGCCGAGCTGCGCTCTCCTGTCCGGCCACTAGTCCCCTCAGTCAAGAAACGCACTCTGGCAGATGAGGAGGTGCTTCTAGTCCTTGTTACTGAGCCCGAGGTTCCAACTTGGGCAAGGCACATAGTCCATTTCCTCAAAACTGGAGAACTTCCCGATGAGCAGGAGGAAGCTGAAAGAGTAGCCCGGAGGGCCAGTATGTATCAGTTTGTCGATGACATTCTATACAGAAGAGGGCCCAATGGTGTGAAATTGAAGTGCATCTGCTGGGAAGAAGGAAAGGAACTACTGGCGGAAATACACAAGGCATGTGCGGCTCCCACATTGGATCAAGGGCATTAGTTGGGAAAGCATTTCGGCAAGGATTCTATTGGCCCACAATCCTCCAAGATGCGGTCAAGCTAGTCACAAAGTGTGAAGCCTGCCAGTTCCATTCCAAAAACATCCATCAGCCTGCACAAGCTCTTCAGACAATCCCTTTGTCAAGGTCGTTTTTGGTCTAGGGGCTCGATATCCTCGACCATTTCCCCCGAGCTACCGGGGGCTCTGAATTCTTGTTCGTTGCCATTGACAAGTTTACAAAGTAGCCGGAAGTAGATGCCATGAGAAAGGTGACTGCTCAGTCAACTATTAAGTTCTTGAAAGGATTTGTGTGCCACTTCGGGGTCCTTGCACGGATCATCACCAACAACGGCACCCAATTAACGAGTCGCGCCTTCATGCAATACGTTCATGCCCACAGAAGCAATATCTCATTCGCTTCTTTTGCACATCCCAGAAGCAATGGACAAGCTGATAGGGTGAACACTTATGTGTTGCGAGGACTCAGGACGAGAACATTTGATACGCTACAGAAGTGCGGCAGCCGATGGATCGATGAGCTGCCTGTAGTTCTCTAGTCCCTCACAATGATACCAAATCAAGCTACCGGGCAGACTCCCTTGTCCCTAGTTTATGGGGAAGAAGCAGTTATCCCCATGGAACTCATTTACAGGTCACCTTGAGTGCTTGCCTGCAATGAAGTAGAGCAGGACCAGCACCGGCGTGATGAAGTTGTGCTTCTCGAGCAGAACCGTCTCCGGGGTGCTATGCATGCTGCATGCTATCAGCAAGCCATGCGTCACTATCACAGCCGCAGGGTTCATACCCAGTGTTTTGAGGAAGGCGACCTTGTCCTTAGGTGCGTGCAGTCTTCGAACGGTACAAACAGGTTGACGCCAATGTGGGAAGGCCCTTACTGGGTAGTACGAGTCGCCAGACCTGGTGCGGTCCGTCTAGAGATTGGAGATGGCATTCAATTGCAAAACTCATGGAATATTGAGAACCTCCACAAGTTCTACCCGTAAGGCGCAGCTATCGGGCCCTGCCCGTCAGCCACCCTTTTGTACAGGCCTTGCCATAGTTGCATGCAACCCCTTGTACAAAGCCAGGCGCAGACCCTGAGTAACGAAGAATAAATGAAACGATGGGGCCCTGACAAGTTTCATGGATGCATAACAATTTCATGAGCATTGCATACTCATGTAGACAGTGTTGACACACGAACACGTCACGTGTACCTCGACACCGGGGGTGATGCACCGCAGCTCACCCGGGAGGGACCCCGTCAGGGAGTGCAGCAGCAGTGGGCTACCCTAGGTCGATTCCCTCGCCCCTAGAGCCTTAGGATTCACAGCTCTCAAACTCGAGGAACAACGAAGAACGAGAGAGAAAACGGTGGAGAGATAAAATATAGATGAAAAAGTAGCATATTGATTTGTCTGATTGTGTGTTGTTCTCAATCGGCCGTCACCCCTAACATGTATAAGAGGCGGCTGGACTACCCGTACAATTAAAGGATTGATCTAGGCTTTACTTACAAGAAAATTACATCAATTCACATCCTACAGTTCTAGTTTCAGTCCAACTCGGATTCAGCTCGAATCTATCCCATACTTCTGTGATGCTTCTTGTACGGGTCGTAGAAATCGCAGACTAACTCGGATGAATTTGAGTTCAACATCAAACTTGTCCGCCTCGATGATTTGCATAGTACATCACTGGTCACTTCCCCTTTTAAGGCCATCTTTATGACTTTTAGGGCCCATCTTCAAATGTGGGTCAGATTCAACTATGAAGTTTTCTGAACTATCTGTGTCTTCTAACAACTTTGCATGCTGTATACTATCTCCGGCGATGATGACTCCAAAGGAAAGTTGACCGATTTGACGATACGAACAACTTCCTTATAGAACAGTTTTCCATCCGAGGTCATCTGAATTACCTTTCGTGCCCATGTCCAACTTTCGATCGGATTGACTTTGACAGCCTCCACTTTTCCGGAAAGCTTTCCATGCCAGCAAGGTTCCCACCCGGGAAAGCTTTCCACACCATCAAGGTTTCCACACGACAAGCTTTGACATCGGTAAGATTCCAGGCAAGGTTTCACCCCGGCAATCTTCCATGCCAGCATGATTTTCGCGCCGACAAGCTTTCCACGCCGGCAAGCTTTTCGCACAGGCAAGCTTTCCACGCCGGCAAGCTTTTCATTGTGCCAGCAAGATGTTTACTCAGCCGACAAGATTCATTCAGCTGGCAAAGGCCGAATAACTCATGTGACTCATCAGACATCACCTAGGTGTGTGTCTGGTCCCTTGCATCACTTATTCACTCAGGACGGGTCCGCAAAGTATTGCCGCTAACTTTTGCATAGCAACTCGGATTGAGACGTTTTTTGTATGAAAATCAATCTTTTCGACGAGACGAAGACAATTCATGTAGATCATTTTTTGATATGATGCCGTCTTGGAGGTGTAATCAGCCGAATAGTGTTCTGAATACAAAATCTCAGTACTTCGAACACAACTTCGGCCTTATAGATGAGATCGGATGGCTATGGCCCAAAATATCAAAGTTTCTCCCTTTGAGGATACAGAACTTTCTCACTTTGAGCGCTTTTTATTTGAGGCCATCTTAATTGTATTTTGGACCATGCCAAAATCTGGTGTCAACATATGCCCCCTGTTCTCGGCAAAGCTTGTGTGTTGAAAAACAACTTGCACATAGCGTGTTCTAAGGATGATGTCAACACTCCATCGGCCATTTATTTTTCTCGGGATAGTAATCAGGTATCCACCTTGTTTGTGCTAAGGGAGATAATCATATATTGGCCATTGCGTACTTGGGCTTCTTGCCACACACTTGGGTGATGTTTCTTCAACTACTTGCCATTGAGATCTCGAGGTAACAATGCCTCTTGCACGGATTCCACCCAATAAGAGTTTCTGGGGACTACTCTTGTAACCCTAATAGGACCTTCCCTATTCAAAGACCACTTCCCTAATTTTCTATCTCTTGAATCAGTCGATAGAATCACTTTCCAGACGAGATCACCAACTTGAAATTTCATCGATTTAACTCTCTTATTGTAAGCTCTTGTTACCCTCAACTTGTCTCTCTCTCTATGGCCTTTAAAGCAGCCATACTATTATCAGCAACCTCATCAATATTATCCATCATCAAGTTATAAAAGTCTGCTGCCGATAAATTATTTTGTTTGGCTATTCTCAAAGCATTCAAATTTACTTCCACCGGTAAAATAGCCTCTTGACCATATACTAGCTCATAAGGAGTCACCTTTGTAGCACCATGCCTTGAGATCCTATGTGCCCACAAAGCTTCAGATAACAACTCATGCCATCTCCTTGGATTATCCTCAATCTTCCTCTTGATAAGCTTGATTAAAATTTTATTGCTGGACTCAGCTTGGCCATTAGCTTGGGCATAATACAAAGAGGAATTGAGCAACTTTATGCTATAAGATTCGGCAATATCTCTGACTTGATATGACATGAAAGATGAACCTTGATATGTAGTTAATGTTTGGGGAATGTTGAATCAATGAATAATGTGCTCAGTTATGAACTAGATTACCTCTGTATGTGTCATGTTCTTGAGAGGTACTGCCTCAGACCTTTTTGTGAAATAATCGGTTGCTACCAACACGAACCGATTCCCCTTTGAGGAAGACGGGTGAATTTCTCCAATAAAATCTAACCCCATCCTCTGAAAGGACACAACTTCACAATAGGATGTAACATAGCCGCAGGAGCCAATTGAATATCACCAAAAAATTACAAGCCTCACACCCTTTGTAATATCTAAAGCAATCATTAATCATATTCGGCCAATAAAACCCAGCACGTCATAGTAACAATTTCATCTTGGGAGCCGACTAATGAGTGCCACAAATACCTTGATGGACCTCTCCCATAGCAACTCTCACCTGGTCCTCGTCCAAGCATTTTAAAATAACATCATCAACCATTCGGCAACAAAGACCACCATATCTCATTGTGTATTTGAAAGCCAAACGCTGAACAACCTTGTCCACCCTTCTACACTACAAAAAATACACTTATGTGATGATATGTGTTTTTCACACTAGGTCACGTTTTCTTTCATGCATGTACATCCATGACAATTTTATGACACAATTAAGATAGTCATACTTGTGCTGTTGTAGAAGTGTTCCATGACATTACCAAAATTATCATCACGGAAGTGTCCACTTCCATGACGATAAATCGTGCATCATAGAAGCGCTTTGGTCAAGGGTGACCGACACCTCGCATCCACCATAACAGAACACCGTTAAGCTATCGGGTCTGGTTTTGGATCCGATAACCCGTTAACAACCTGGACCAATGGGGATTTTCCATGTGTAAAATACTCACTGGCCGGAGGAAACACGTGTTTGCTCACCGTTGGGACAGATATCATCCACACATTGGATAGGAGGCACCTATGATAATAGTTCAGCCCAACTGGCCTACTAGTTCGGCCTATTAAATGCCTGTTTACCAGTTCAGCCCGATAATAGTTTTGGCCTGTTAGCGGCCATTGGTGCATCTGGGACATTGTCGGCCCGATTTAAATTTAGGCCATTTAACGGCCCATGCAGACACTGGGCTATTTATTGTCCGACGTAACTTTAGGCCTCTTAACGGCCCGTAGTCTTCATGGATAAATTTCAGCCCAACTGGCCTACCGGCCTGTTAATGGCCCGTCTAACAGTTGGGCCTAATTACAGCCCGCGTTGAATATGGCCTGCTTACATCCCATCTTATAATGGCCCGTGACACTTTTAGTCCTGTGGCCAGCGTAGATACCGACCTTCTTAAAGCCCATAATTTTATTAGGCCAAACGGGCCCGAGACATATTTTGGCATGTTAACTACTCGTCCTATTTGGGCCAAACATGGGCCTTAGGCAGTTTCGCCTTGTATTGCCCTGTTAATTTTTCGGCTCAGTGCTAGCCCAATCTAGGTTTTAGCTTGTTAAAAGCCCATTGTATTCTCTTCCCCAGCTAGCCAGAACTTTACTCGGACTGTTAAAGGCGGGAATCAACCATAACGTTTAGACCTTCTAATGGTCCAAGATGATTATAGCCCCACGTTTTGGCCCATATGAGTAATGGGCCGCCCTGAAGACCGACGACACTAAGATCAAATGAACCTTCCGGCCTAAATAACATACTGACCAAGAATAAACCTAGACTATACGACAAACAAATTACAGCATATTGCATCCCCTCGGCATCAAAGTTCACCGCCAGTGATAATAAAGAGCAACCAGACATCAGATTTACATAAACTGGGTAGGTCACCACCAGTGCAAGTTAACAGGCGGACAAAATAATAGACAGAACCGACAGCACTTCAACAAAGTTCAAGAAAGGTTAGCCCGGCCCAGTAGCTGCAGCGCAAGCAGCTTAGCAACCTGATGAGATTCCAGTTCTTTAGCGCTCATATCCACCAACTTAAGCTGCATAGCATCAATAAACATCATGTACTTACGGTTAATCTTGCATAGAGATTGGAGTTCCAGTCGTATTTGAGCGGAAGCATGTATTTCCGCTTGAATTTCAGACTGATTCAAGCGGCGACTTCATCAAGCTTGTGACACTTAGTAAGTTTAACACTACATCAAGACGTGACTTCATGGTTGTATCCCTACCCTCAATATGTTTTGCCTTCTCCTGTAGAATATGTGTTACAGGGACAAACAATGGGTTCCTCTCACTATCATTATGGTAGTTCTTCCTAGCAGCAGTGTTGTAACCCTGAAAGAGAAACAAGTAGGTAGATAACAGGTTTTGCATGTATAAGCATCAGCGTTGTCAATTCATCTCATTTCTTTGTCAAAAATAAAGAGACACAGTTTAAAATAGCATTAACATAATAGGCATTGTTCATAGTTAAGACGGCAGGAGATGGCATTGTGTAGGAGCGGCCAACTTCACCAGACCACTGGATTACAGATCAAGAACACAAGCATAGATGTAGTTCTAAACAATGAAGACGCATGAATGGTGAGTGTACTGTCAATTTATACCATCTTAGATTGGTAAATAAAGAGACATGATTTAAATAACATTAATATAATATGGCACTTTTCATAGTTGAGACATAGCAGGATATGACATTGTGCTGTTGTTGGTAGTCTCACCACACCACTAGATTACACATCAAGAACACAAGCATACACATAGTGCTAAAGAAGATAACTTGTTATGTTTAGTTTAATTTACATGGTACGAATAAGGAACTAGATTGTACGACTAAAGACTAAAATTGAGAACGACAAACTTATGTTTATGTACTTCTACTTTATAAACTTTGAACAAGCAATTTCATGCAGACGACAAAAATAAACAGCATTTGCACTCATAGCTATCCAAATATAAACATCAAAGTTTGAAGGCTCGAGGAGAACAAACATACATTAGTAGTGAAGATAGGCTCTATAAAGGCCTTGTCCATATTGATGGGGGGGCAATTCAAGAAGTTTACCTCACACTCTTCTTCAAGAGTATTGCCTTTATTCTACATTTTGTTAAGAGTAAATATAGATGTGAAAATAAAGGAATAAATGGTGATTATTTCACTTAAGATGCAGAGTACAAATGTAAATACAACATACAGGCAGAAGGCACTAACAAGAGCAATGCAGAGCTAAACTTATTGAGTAACATTGGTTTTATTCAATATTTGGCAAGAGTAAATGTAGATCTCATGTGTAGAAAAATGGAGGATGAGGGAAAATAAGCTGCAAAGTATACATGCAGAATGAGCTGACAAATATAAGGACAATAGATACTTACAAGAACAACGCAGAACTAAATTACTTCATAGGCATTGGGTTAATTCTACATTAATTTAAGCATTAATGTAGATATGATAATTTGGAGCGAACAGTGGATAATCAAGCTATAATGCACAGTGATGTCACATAATCCACCAGGTATGAATGTAAGGACAGCGATAGGATAATAGGTACTCACAAGAGAAAAGCAGCGACCAACACCGTTGCGATATCCTAGGTTTTGCAGCGCTGGTTCTATCGCCAATATACGTCGGGTGCTATGTGATTTCTTCGGTAGCACCACCTTTTTCAAGGACTTTGCTTGTACTCCTTCAGGTTCTGCAATCACCCTCTTCCTTTTGGATGTCTGAAACACAAGAACAACATTTGAATGAAAAAACAAGGTATGACGACAAATGGAATAGGTGTTGATAATGGATGGGCATGGCACTTCACATATATCATGAGTAAACTAAGCAGATGGCAGTGCAATGAAGAAAAAGAAATGCAAGACACCTTATGCATGATATGTGCAACCAATAAAACCTTGCCAAATTAGAACATGCACCTTATTGGGTGAACAGGATAGGCCATCTATCTTTGACTCCTTGAGCTCAGAATAGTCGTTAGGATCATATTCTGAATACAAACCTATAGGTCGGGAGCATATGGGTTTCATTGCATCCAGAATGGACCTCAATCCCTTGATGCCAAGTTTGTTACCCATTGAACTGTTCTGCAATATTCTTCTGTTGTGCGCATTCTTATATTCATTGTGATTACGTATAATATCTATAAAGCATGAAAACACAAATAGTAGTGAGATTATCTTTGTAATGCAGAGGATATTGTAATATAATAGAGGCTCCTTGTAAGCCCTTGTGTGCTATCACTGGATTCTGATGAGAGTGCACATGTGTGCTGTAATATGGTGAGTAGATTAATCTAATCTGGCACAACTACACAAAAAATAGGCTCCCTGTTGGGGACCCCAGATGTAAGGATAGTTGGCAGATGATAGGTTCATAATATACCATATATAAAGTTTATTGCCAAACCATGATAAAGAGAGCACAGAGCCAGTAGGCAGATCGTAGTGTAGATAATAGGGGTACACCATAACCACCATAAATAAATCAGGAAAGCGGAACTGTCTGGAAAACATATGGTTTTGCCGCTACTAATATGCAGCCTATCAATCACCTATGGGCCAGCTATATTCATGTGAAGGCGCATAGTTGTTACTATCAGTTTAGTCTATCAAAGACCGCGTGGCTCCCACCATTTCCGGGGTATTATGGTAGACTAACTCGAAGTGCTAAATCATTTAGCAGAACCGGCCTAATAGAGGTGTCGACTGCAGATGTCCCTTCTACCATTCCTGACAAGGAACATACTGTGGTGCCAATACAGAACACTACACGGGCCGCCGGCCGAACCACCGCCCCCCACCGCTAGTGTTCCTCTGCTACCCCCACCCCCACCCGCGTCGAGTTTTCTTCCTTCGGCGAGGTCCCACCATCGCCCCCCACAACCTCCATCCCCACCCGAGCCCCTTCCTTCGCATCGGTGAACTCCGGCGAGCTCTCAAAAATCGACTGACCCAATTTTGAATTTAGTCTACTATCATTTAACTACTTGTGGAATATAAAAGGGGAAACCATAAGCATTGCGAGTAAAGTGTTGAGCGTGTCGTGGCGGATCTGAAGGTGAAAACCGGATAAAGGCAACTTCACAACCAATGTTTGCTTTCAACTAACAAGTATGTGATGGAAAAGAAATCAGAGTAAAGTAGTGGCGATCTATTTTCTTGCTACGATAAATAAGTTGAGCAGATACGAAAGAGTACCACCTCTGGTGTGGCGCCGTGTGTGCATCTGCTGAGAATTTATGGCTGTCGGCAGCGTGGAAGCAGATCTAGGAGGGTAGACGGTGGCGGTAGGTGATACGTCTCCAACGTATCTATAATTTTTGATTGTTACATGCTATTATATATTCTGTTTTGGATGTTTAATGGGCTTATTTATACACTTTTATATTATTTTTGGGACTAACCTATTAACCAGAGGCCCAACCCAAATTGCTGTTTTTTGCCTATTTTAGTGTTTTGCAGAAAAAGTATATCAAACGGAGTGCAAACGGAATGAAACCTTTGGGAGTGTGATTTTCGGAACAAACGTGATCTATTCGACTTGGAGTGGACGTCAAGCAATCAACGAGGAGGCCACGAGGCAGGGGGCGCGCCTACCCCCCTGGGCGCGCCCTCCACCCTCGTGGGACCCGTGTGGCTCCACCATCCTACTTCTTCCTCCTATATATACCTACGTACCACCAAACCATCGGGGGGCACCACGAAAACCTAATTCCACCGCCGCAACCTTCTATACCCGTGAGATCTCATCTTGGGGCCTTTTCCGACGCTCCGCCGAAGGGGGCATTGATCATGAAGGGCTTCTACATCAACACCATAGCCTCTCCGATGATGTGTGAGTAGTTTACCTTAGACCTTCGGGTCCATAGTTATTAGCTAGATGGCTTCTTCTCTCTCTTTGGATCTCAATACAAAGTTCTCCTCGATTCTCTTGGAGATCTATTCGATGTAATCTTCTTTTGCGGTGTGGTTGTCGAGATCTGATGAATTGTGGGTTTATGATCAAGATTATCTATGAATAATATTTGAATCTGCTCTGAATTATTTTATGTATGATTGGTTATCTTTGCAAGTCTCTTGGAATTATCAGTTTGGTTTGGCCTACTAGATTGATCTTTCTTACAATGGGAGAAGTGCTTAGCTTTGGGTTCAATCTTGCGGTGCTCGATCCCAGTGACAGTAGGGGAAATGACACATATTGTATTGTTGCCATCGAGGCTAAAAAGATGGGGTTTACATCATATGGCACGCGTTTATCCCTCTACATCATGTCATCTTGCTTAAAGCGTTACCCCGTTCTTATGAACTTAATACAATAGATGCATGCTGGATAGCGGTCGATGTGTGGAGTAATAGTAGTATATGCAGGCAGGAGCTGGTCTACTTGTCACGGGCGCGATGCCTATATACATGATCATACCTAGATATCCTCATAACTGTGCTCAATTATATCAATTGCTCGACAGTAATTTGTTTACCCACCTTAATACTTATGCTATCTTGAGAGAAGCCACTAGTAAAACCTATGGCCCCCGGGTCTATTTTCCATCATATTAATCTCCCGTCAACAGGCTATTTCTTGCGCCGTTTATTTTTCTTCCTTTACTTTTAGTATTTATCATAAAAATACCAAAAATATTATCTTATCTGCTCTATCAGATCTCACTTTTGCAAGTGACCGTGAAGGGATTGACAACCCATTTATCGCGTTGGGTTCAAGGTTCTTATTTCTTTGTGTACGTGCAAGGGACTTGAGCATGGCCTCCTACTGGATTGATACCTTGGTTCTGAAAAACTAAGGGAAATACTTACGCTACTTTGCTGCATCACCCTTTCCTCTTCAAGGGAAAACCAACGCAGTGCTCAAGAGGTGGCAAGAAGGATTTCTGGCACCCTTGTCGGGGAGTCTATGCACAAGT
The DNA here is from genome assembly GCA_034509565.1 of Triticum monococcum. Taxonomy (NCBI): domain Eukaryota; kingdom Viridiplantae; phylum Streptophyta; class Magnoliopsida; order Poales; family Poaceae; genus Triticum; species Triticum monococcum. The sequence continues at coordinate 282,908,037 of CM067842.1, forward strand.
CAAGACGTACCAAGTACCCATCACAAACTCTTATCCCTCGCACTACATTATTTTCCATTTGCCTCTCATTTTCCTCTCCCCCACTTCACATTTGCCGTTTTATTCGCCCTTTTTCCATTTGCCTTCTTCCCATATGTATCTTTGTTTGTGTTTCCATGTGCCTTCTGTTTGCTTGCATCTTTGCTTGCTAAAAATCTATTGATACGGATCCACTTAAAGTGTTCTACTTGGATCATCTTCGATCCTTATGTGCTTGTGCTGAAACCCCAACTAGCCTAGTTGATTGGAAATCTTTAGATGAGCATGCTCATTTTGTGCGTCACCGTTTGTCTGGAAAAGGGAGACTCTTATGGGATCAAATAAACAGATTGCTCTGTTAGGCTTGGAATCTTTGTGAAATTTGTGATTTTACTTGTTTCTCTAAGAACCCTAAAAAACACCTCCCCTACCTATGTGAGTTTAATGATAATGAAATCTTATCTTCATATGCAAAGGGTGTTTATAGTTACTATGATATTGAACAAACTGAAGAATTTGTTGCTTTTAAGGGTGCTTATGAAGTTGCTTCTTTGATTGAAAAGTATGATATTACTCTCTACGAATCTGAAAATTTTGACAAACTTAAATATTGCTATGAAAATTATGCTCATAAAGTCTATGTCAAAGAATTTATTGAAAGAATGACCGCTGCTTTGGAAGAAAATATTTATATGCATGAATCTATAGATAATTATCATTCCGATGATTTGATTGAAATATCCCTTGATGAACATGATGCTTGCTATTCTTGTGGCCATGATGCCAATATTTATGAAGATGAGTTTGCTATAGTTCCTTATGTTAAACATGAGATCGTTGCTATTCCACCCATACTTGATAGTTCCTTCGATGAAAAGCATGATTGCAATGATGTTATTATAAATTCTCTTAATGTCAGTTGTGTTAATGATATTCAAACCTCAAGCTTGGGGATGCTAGTTTTGCTATGTCCACTACTTATTGCAATGAGCATGATTGGGGTGATTCTTCTTTTGATCTTGAAAATTTATTTAAGTACCTTGATGAATATGAGATTGATTATAATGTTTGCAATAATATCGAAAGTAGGTTTGGAAGAGTGTCAACTTTAGATCCCACATATTTGGAGAATATTCAATCTTATGAACTTTTTCATAATAGTGGGTTTGGAGAGGTCATGACTTTAGTTAATGTTAACCCCACTATTTTGAAAGAGTGTCAACTTTGCATACATGTGGATCGTGTTAATAATATTTTTGTGATGGCTATATTGTTGAATTTTCTTATGATCCTACATGTAATTATTATGAGAGAGGAAAATATGGTTGTAGAAATTTTCATGTTACTAAATTACCTCTCGTTACGTTGAGATTGCTATTGTTTCTTTCCACTTCCATGCAGATGCTAGTTTTTTCTTGCCTTGATAATTTGTTTGCCTATAAAATGCCTATGCATAGGAAGTCTGTTAGACTTAAGTGTTTTTGTCACATGTTTTATGATGCTCTCTTTTTGCTTCAATTCTTGTCTTTCGTGTGAGCATCATCGAAATAATCAATGCCTAGCTAGGGGCGTTAAATGATAGCGCTTGTTGGGAGGCACCCCAATTTTATTTTCGTTCCTTGATTTTTGATTCTGTTTAGTAATAAATAATTCATCTAGCCTTTGTTTAGATGTGGTTTTATGCTTTTAATTAGTGTTTGTGCCAAGTAGAACCTTTGGGAAAACTTGGGGAAAGTCTTTGCGATCTTGTTGTAAAAAACAGAAACTTTAGCGCTCGCGAGAATTGCTGCCATTTTTTGTTAGAGAGTGATATTTAATTAATTATTTTTGCAGATGATTAATAGATAAATTCCTGACGTCCAGAAATTTATTTTAAAATTTTTGCGGTTCCATAAGTATTCCAAACCTACAGATTACTACAGACTTTTCTGTTTTTGACAGATTCTGTTTTTTGTGTGTTGTTTGCATAATTTGATGAATCTATGGCTAGTAATAGAGTTTATGAACCATAGAAAAGTTGGAATACAGTAGGTTTAACACCAATATAAATAAAGAATGAGTTCATTACAGTAACTTGAAGTGGTGGTTTGTTTTCTTTTACTAACGGAGCTCACGAGATTTTCTTTTAAGTTTTGTGTTGTGAAGTTTTCAAGTTTTCTGTAAAGATTTGATGGATTATGGACAAAGGATTGGAAAGAGCCTAAGCTTGGGGATTCCCAAAGCACCCCAAGGTAAAATCCAAGGACAACCAAAAGCTTAAGCTTGGGGATGCCCCGGAATGCATCCTCTCTTTCGTCTTCGTATATTAGTAACTTTACATGGGGCTATATTTTTATTCACCAGATGATATGTGTTTTGCTTGGAGCGTCTTGTATGATTTGAGTCTTTGCTTTTTATTTTATCACAATCATCCTTGATGTACACACCTTTTGAGAGAGAAACACATGATTTGGAATTTGTTAGAATACTCGATGTGCTTCACTTATATCTTTTGAGCTATATAGTTTTTGCTCTAGTGCTTCACTTATATCTTTTAGAGCACGTTGGTGGTTTTATTTTATAGAAATTATTGATCTCTCATGCTTCACTTATATTATTTTTAGATTCTTAAATAACATGGTAATTTGCTTTAATTGAGAAATTAATCCGAATGTGATAGACATCTAAGATGAGCATAATAAAAACTTCCATATTGAGTTCAGTGAATATCATGAGAAGTTTGATACTTGATAAGTGTTTTGAGATATAAAGGTGGTAATATTAGAATGTGCCAGCTGAGTAATTTTGAAATTGAGAAATACTTGTGTTAAGTTTGGCAAGTCCCGTAGCATGCATGTATGGTAAAAGTTGTGTGACAATTTTGACACATAAGGTGTTCTTTTATTGCTTTCCTTATGAGTGGCGGTCGGGGGCGATTAATGGTCTTTTCCTACCAATCTATCCCTCTAGGGGCATGATACGTCTCCAACGTATCAACTTTTCCAAACACTTTTGCCCTTGTCTTGAACACTAACTTGCATGATTTGAATGGAACTAGCCCGGACTGACGTTGTTTTCAGCAGAATTACCATGGTGTTATTTATGTGCAGGAGCAAACATTCTCAAAATGACCTGAAACTTCACGGAGCCATTTTTCAGAAAATATGAAAAATACCTACAAAAGATGAAGGCCAGGGGGTCCACCACCTGCCCACGAGGGTGGGGGCGTGCCTGCACCCCTACCTCGTGGGCCCCCTGTTGCCTCTCCGACTCCGACTCCAACTCCATATATTGAGTTTCGTGGAGAAAAAAATCGGAGAGAAGAAATCATCGCGTTTTACAATACGGAGCCGCCGCCAAGCCCTAAAACCTCTCGGGAGGGCTGATCTGGAGTCCGTTCGGGGCTCCGGAGAGGGGGATTCGTCACCGTCGTCATCATCAACCATCCTCCATCACCAATTTCATGACGCTCACCACAGTGCGTGAGTAATTCCATCGTAGGCTTGCAGGACGGTGATGGGTTGGATGAGATTTATCATCTAATTGAGTTAGTTTTATTAGGGTTTGATCCCTAGTAGCCACTATGTTCTCAGATTGATGTTGCGATGACTTTGCTATGCTTAATGCTTTTCACTAGGGCCCGAGTGCCATGATTTCAGATCTGACCTATTTGTTTTCATCAATATATGAGTGTTCTTGATCCTATCCTGCAATTCTATAGTCACCTATTATGTGCGATGCTCCGTTAACCCCGAAGTGACAATAATCAGGATACTTACCGATGATGACCGTAATTTGAGGAGTTCATGTATTCACTATGTGTTAATGCTTTGTTCAAGTTCTCTATTAAAAGGAGGCCTTAATATCCCTTAGTTTCCGTAAGGACCCTGCTGCCACGGAAGGGTAGGACAAAAGATGTCATGCAAGTTATTTTCCATAAGCACGTATGACTATATACGCAATACATGCCTACATTATATTGATGAACTGGAGCTAGTTCTGTGTCACCCTAGGTTATGACTGTTACATGATGAACCGCATCCAGCATAATTCTCCATCACCGATCCATTGCCTACAAGCTTTCCATATATTGTTCTTCGCTTATTTATTTTCCCGTTGCTATTGCTATCATCACTACAAAATACCAATAACATAGCTTTTACTACCATTACCTTTTATTACCGTTACCACTATTATCATATTACTTTGCTACTAAATACTTTGCTGCGGATATTAAGTTTCCAGGTGTGGTTGAATTGACAACTCAGCTTCTAATACTTGGGAGTATTCTTTGGCTCCCCTTGTGTCGAATCAATAAATTTGGGTTGAATAATTTACGCTCGAAAACTGTTGCGATCCCCTATACTTGCGGGTTATCAAGACTATTTTCTGGCGCCGTTCCCAGGGAGCATAGCTCTATTCTTTGAGTCACTTGGGATTTATATCTCCTTTTCAAAACACTTTTGCCCTTGTTTTGGACTCTAACTTGTATGATTTGAATGGAACTAACCTGGGCTGATGTTGTTTTTAGTAGAATTACCTCCGTGTTGTTTTATGTGCAGAAAGTAAATATTCTTGGAATGACCTGAAACTCCACGGGAGGTCTTAGAAAAAACAATAAAAAATCCTCGCCAAATATGAAGACCAGGGGGCCCACACCCTTTCCACGTGGGTGGGGGGCGCGCCCCCCTACCTCGTGGGCCCCCTGGAAACCCTCCGACGCCAACTCCAACTCTATATATTTTCTTTCGAGAGAAAAAATCAGACAGAAGAAATCATCACGTTTTACAATACGGAGCCGCCACCAAGCCCTAAAACCTCTCGGGAGGGCTGGTCTGGAGTCCGTTCGGGGCACCGGAGAGGGGGATTCGTCGCCGTCGTCATCATTAACTTTCCTCCATCACCAATTTCATGATGCTCACCGCCGTGCGTGAGTAATTCCATCGTAGGGTTGCTGGACGGTGATGGGTTGGATGAGATTTATCATGTAATCGAGTTAGTTTTGTTAGGGTTTGATCCCTGGTATCCACTATGTTCTGATATTGATGTTGTTATGACTTTGCTATGCTTAATGCTTGTCACTAGGGCCCGAGTGCCATGATTTCAGATCTGAACCTATTATGTTTCCATGAATATATGTGAGTTCTTGATCCTATCTTGCAAGTCTATAGTCACCTACTATGTGTTATGATCCGGCAACCCCGAAGTGACAATAATAGGGACCACTCCCGGTGATGACCATAGTTTGAGGAGTTCATGTATTCACTATGTGTTAATGCTTTGTTCCGGTTCTCTATTAAAGGAGGTCTTAATATCCCTTAGTTTCCAATAGGACCCCGCTGCCACGGGAACGTAGGACAAAAGATGTCATGCAAGTTCTTTTCCATAAGCATGTATGACTATATACGGAATACATGCCTACATTATATTGACGAACTGGAGCTAGTTCTGTGTCACCCTATGTTATGACTGTTACATGATGAACCGCATCCCGCATAATTATCCATCGCTGATCCGGTGCCTGCGAGTTTTCCATATACTGGTTTACGCTTATTTACTTTCCCGCTGCTACTGTTACAATCACTACAAAATACCAAAAACATTACTTTTGCTGTCTTTAGTTTTGTTGCCGTTACCACCACTATCATATTACTGTGCTACTAAACACTTTGCTGCAGATACTAAGTTTCCAGGTGTGGTTGAATTGACAACTGAGCTGCTAATACTTGAGAATATTCTTTGGCTCCCCTTGTGTTGAATCAATAAATTTGGGTTAAATACTCTACCCTCGAAAACTATTGCGATCCCCTATACTTGTTGGTTATCAAGACCTTTTTCTGGCGCCGTTGCTAGGGAGCATGGCTCTATTCTTTGAGTCACAATGGATTTATATCTGCTGGACACTATGAAGAACTTGAGAGATCCAAAAACCAAGATCTATCCCTCAACTACGAGGGGAGGTAAGGAACTGCCATCTTGCTCCGCACTTGATTCACCTTCTGTTATGAGTAAGTTTGCGACACCTACATCTGCTTCTGCTATTCGTTCCGATATGTCGCATGTTATTGATGATGCCACTTCTACTATGCATGATAATTATGATGAAACTGCTTCTATGCCTGATACTACTGTGCCCCTTAGTGAATTTCTTGAAGAACAAATTGCTAGGGCTAGAGAAAGAGAGACTGATGAAACTGAATACGATGATGATAGTGATGATGAAAATATGACTGTTATTCCTGAGGGTTATTTATTTGATCAAGATGCTTCTTTAGCTATTTTAGCTTGCAGAGATAGATATGAGCTTAAGAGGTTATCAATTAAATGGAACAAAGAATCACTTAGAGATAAAATGAAACCCGATCCTGCTTTTGCTACTTCACCTATATGTGTTCCTGATAAAGATTATGAATTCTCTGTTGATCCTGATATAATTACTTTGGTTGAATCTGATCCATTTTATGGCTATGAATCTGAAATTGTTGTGGCACATCTTACTAAGTTAAATGATATAGCTGCCCTGTTCACTAACAATGAGAGATCATGTTACCTCTATTTACTCAAAATATTTCCGTTCTCATTAAAGGGCGATGCTAAGATATGGTTTAATTCTCTTAATCCTGGTTGTGTGCGTAGTCCCCAGGATATGATTTATTACTTCTCTGCTAAATATTTCCCTGCTCATAAGAAACAAGCTGTTTTGAGGGAAATATACAATTTCGTGCAAATTAAAGAAGAGAGTCTCCCACAAGCTTGGGGGAGGCTACTCAAGTTACTTAATGCTTTGCCTGATCATCCTCTTAAGAAACCTGAAATACTTGATATCTTTTATAATGGACTAACCGATGCTTCCAGAGATTACCTGGATAGTTGTGTTGGTTCTCTTTTTAGGGAAACAACACCGGATGAAGCTGAAATTCTATTGAATAATATGTTGACAAATGAAAATAATTGGGCACCTCCTGAGCCAGCTCCCGCTCCAATTAATGATCCTATTCCTAAACCAACTCTGAAGAAGAGAGGTGTTCTATTTCTCAGTCCCGAAGATATGCAAGAGGCAAAGAAATCTATGAAAGAAAAAGGTATTAAAGCTGAAGATTTTAAGAATTTACCTCCTATTGAAGAAATACATGGTCTTAATATACTGCCTGTTGACGAAGTATATGATCTTAACCCTTTATTCATTGAAGAACCTCCCGATATCCCGACACAGGTAGTAAAGGTAAATTCTCTCTATAGATTTGATGAAGGTGATATCCCTCACTATAAGTCTGCTAGGCAATGCTTTGATGAGTTTGACAATTTTATTGTCAAACAAGAAAATTTCAATGCTTATTTTGGTAGACAATTGAAATATGATTCCGATATAATTAAATACTTGGGTGATTATATAACTAATATTAGAGGTGAACTTAAACTTGTTAGCAAACATGCTTCTATGGTTACCACTCAAGTAGAACAAGTACTTAAAGCTCGAAAAGAATTGCTCCATGAAATGAATAGTAAGAAAAATGATTATGCTGTTAGAGTGGCTACTAGAACTGGTAGAATGACTCAGGAACCTTTGTATCCTGAAGGCCACCCTAAGAGAATCGAGCAAGATTCTCAAAGAAATAATATTGATGTTCCTAGTTCTTCTAAAAAGAAGAAGAAGAAAAATGATAGAACTGTGCAAACTTCTAGTGAACCTATTGCTGAACCACCTGATAATCCAAATGATATATCTATGTCTGATGCTGAAACACAATCTGGTAATGAAGATGAACCTAGTAAAAATATTAATGATGATGTTCATGATGATGCTCAACCTAGTAATGATAATGATGTAGAAATTGAACCTGCTGTTGATCTTGATAACCCACAATCAAACAATCAACATTATGATAAAAGAGACTTTGTTGCTAGGAAACATGGGAAAGAAAGAGAACCTTGGGTTCAGAAACCCATGCCTTTTCCTCCGAAACCATCCAAGAAGAAGGATGATGAGGATTTTGAGTGCTTTGCTGAAATGATTAGGCCTATCTTTTTACGTATGCGATTGACTGATGTGCTCAAAACAAATCCTTATGCTAAATATATGAAGGATATCATTACTAATAAAAGAAAAATACCAGAACCTGAAATTTCCACCATGCTTGCTAATTATACTTTTAAGGGTGGAATACCGAAGAAACTTGGAGATCCGCGAGTACCTACTATACCTTGCTCCATTAAAAGAAATTATATTAAAACGGCTTTATGTGATCTTGGAGCTGGTGTTAGTGTTACGCCTCTCTCTTTATATCGTAGACTTGACTTGAATAAGATGACACCTACTGAAATATCTTTGCAAATGGCTGATAAATCAACTGCTATACCTATCGGTATTTGTGAGGACATGCCCGTTGTGGTTGCAAATGTTACTATTTTAACAAACTTTGTTATTCTTGATATTCCCGAGGATGATAGTATGTCTATTATTCGTGGGCCCACGGTGGCCCTCCTCCACTTATCCCAGCACCCATCTTCTTCCTCTACCTCACACAAACCCAAAAAACCAACTCAACCATGAGTTCCATCCACTTTTGCTGTGATTTGCGATCTCCTTGCTCAAAGCACCTCTCGCAAAACTGCTTGGGAGATTGTTCCTTGGCATGTGACTCCTCCATTGGTCCAATTAGTTTTTGTTCTAGTGCGCTATTCTTTGCAAATTTGTGCTGCATAGGTGACCATGTTCTTGAGCTTGCATGTCAAATTTATATGGTTCCAAGTAGTTCTAATGCTAGATATAGGCTCTAGGCACTTGTAGGAGTAGTTGCTATCAGTTTTATTGAAGTTGGTTAAGTTTTGTTTGAAGTTACTAAAAATTTCAGAATTTTTCAGAAAATGATGAGGAGATTATTGAGGGGCTCATCGAGCCAAAGCTCGAAGGAAAAGGCACTGAAGCCTAAGTATAATTTGCCGCGCACCACGGAGATTCGGGCATGTGAATGGCCTCCTGATGATTTCTTGAGAGCAGCCGGTATCTATGAAGATTTTCATGAATTGGCTCACAATGCAGGCCTCACCGTCTTCCTCCACGACCAATGCGATCAGTATCTCTTACTCACAAATACCTTTCTGCAAAACTTTTATTTTCATCCTAGGAACTCACCACCTACGGTGGAATTTCATTTATATGATGAGCATAAGGAGATGTTACCTTTTGATTTCTGTCGGATTTGTTTCGTCCCTTTTGAGGGCAAGACAGAAGAACCACACCATGATGACGTGGAGGGATTTATTAATAATATCACTATAGGAGAAACCAGGAAGGTTTCCGATGCACGAATCACTAGCATACATTTTCCTGTTTTACATTACTTAATTGGACGTGGAAACTGTGGAAACCTTAGTATCCCTGATATAATTATTCTACTCCAAGGTTTATACAGTGATAACACTTTTAGTATGGGCGGTATTATTGCCAGACGGTTAAATATGAACCGTACTAAGGGCCCCATCTTTGGAGGCATTTATGCTACACGCCTAGCCGCACATTTTAACATACCTATTAGGCATGCTGAGAAGGAAGAAAAGTTGCTGCCCCGTGTTTATCTAGATCATAAAAGTATGGTAGCACACGATTTTATTGTTAAGAATAGGGCAGGGGAGCTTAGATATCAATTGTTCTTTAGTAAACATCATCCTGAGACTATCACCCTGCTTGCTCCTTTTTTGTTTCATTTGACTGCAGGCACATACCTTGTTCCGTTGACGGCTATTCACGCCTACCAGAACCCTGCACCTACCGAGGAGCCAGAACAGGAACCACACGATGAGCCTCCACGACAATCTGTTTATTCTTGGGACCAGAGATGACTGTCAGCTAGTGGCAGTCAGAGTCTTCATCTGCAACACAGTACGACCCCAACAACTATTATTATGGATATCCGGTAGGCCAGCCGTGGCCATAGACCAACTTAGGCCAAAAGCCTAAGCTTGGGGGAGTACGTATTTCTCACCGACATTACATTTATGTTCACACACACTCGTTGCTAGATGTCGGTGCTCATACTTTTTCACTGTAATATCCATGCTAGTTTATTTTCCTTTTCCTGCTTTCTTCTTGTGTGTTTGTTAAACCTTAAGAAAAGCAAAAAATTAGTAGTAGTTTATTTATCTGCTATAGTAGTAATAATTAAAAAGAAAACCCAAAAATATTTCCCGTTCTTCTTTTGCTTGTTGGGAGCTTTCCCGTGTAAATAGTTTTATTTCTTTTCTTTTCTTTGGGGGTCCGTAGGAGAAGACCATAATTAAATTGTTGAAGTGGCTCTTATATGCATTATTGGTGATTTAACCAAGAGCCCATATTGACTTGTCTTCCCCTGTTTATTGAATGCTCGCAGATTCCAGCTTAGTCCAATGCACGTGCACTCTTATTATTATTCACACTGTTCGATCGTGCAAGTGAAAGGAAATTATGATGATATATGATGGACTAACTGAGATGAGAAAAGCTGGTATGCACTCGACCTCTTTTGTCTTTGTAAATATGATGAGCCCCGCGTTCTTGATTTAGCTTATTATGAATAAATATGTTTGCAATGACAATTAGAGATCATAGTTGCTTGTGCCATGCTTGATTAGCTATGAGTTATAATGATTTACCTTGTATGCCAACATGCTATTGAGATGATTATGATGTGGTATGATGGGGTGGTATCCTCCTTTGAATGATTTAATTGACTTGACTTGGCACATGTTCACGCATGTAGTTGAAACAAAATCAACATAGCCTTCATGATATTTATGTTCATGGTGGATTATATCCTACTCATGCTTGCATCCAATGTTTATTAATTTTAATGCATGTACATGGCTGTTGTCGCTCTCTAGTTGGTCGCTTCCCAGTCTGTTGCTAGCCTTCACCTGTACTAAGCGGGAATACTGCTTGTGCATCCAATCCCTTAAACCCCAAAGTATTCTAGATGAGTCCACTATACCTTCCTATATGCGGTATTTACCTGCCGTTCCAAGTAAATTTGTATGTGCCAAACTCTAAACCTTCAAATAAACATTCTGTTTTGTATACTCGAATAGCTCATGTATCAACAAAGGCCGTCCTTATCTTCCGTGTTAGGCGGGTTATTCTCAAGAGGAGTGGACTCCGCTCCTCACTCACAAGAAAATGGCTGGTCACCGGGATGCCCAGTCCCATGCTTTATGCAAACTAAATCAAAATTAATTGCAAACAAAACTCCCCCTGGGACCTGATGTATGTTGGAGGCACTCATTGTTTCGAGCAAGCCATGGATTGATGCTTGTTGGTGGAGGGGGAGTATAAACTTTACCATTCTGTTTGGGAACCGCCTATAATGTGTTTAGGATGGAAGATATCGCCATCTCTTAGTTGTTAAGTTGACAATGAAAGTATACCGCTCAAAATACAATTTATCTCTATTTCAAAACCAAGCTCTGGCACCTCTACAAATCCCTGCTTCCCTCTGCGAAGGGCCTATCCATTTACTTTTATGTTGAGTCATCACCCTCTTATTAAAGAGCACTAGCTGGAGAGCACAGCTGTCATTTGCATTCATCACTATTAATCTATGTTGGGTATGACTATGATTGGATCTCTATTACCATGAATTACATTGTCTAGTCAGTCCTTGATCTTTAAAGGTGCTCTGCATTTATGTTTTGCGGTCTCGGAAAGGGCTAGCGAGATACCATCTTGTGATATCATATTATGATTGTTTTGAGAAAGTGTTATCATCCGATATTTATTATTATGACTTGCTAGTTGATTATGCTATTGATACGAGTAATTGTGACACCTGAGGATTATTGCAAATGTGGTTAGTTATGATCTATGCTGAAAACTAGAATGCTGGCTTGACATAGTTACAACAACAAGAGCAAACAGAGTTTGTTAAAGTTTTTCTTTCTTTCTTTCAGTTTGTCAACTGAATTGCTTGAGGACAAGCAAGGGTTTAAGCTTGGGGGAGTTGATACGTCTCCGTCGTATCTCCTTTTCAAAACACTTTTGCCCTTGTTTTGGACTCTAACTTGTATGGTTTGAATGGAACTAACTAGGACTGACGCTGTTTTCAGCAGAATTCCCTCGGTGTTTTTTTATGTGCAGAAAGCAAATATTCTTAGAATGACCTGAAACTCCACGGGAGGTCTTAGAAAAAACAATAAAAAATCCTCGCCAAATATGAAGACCAGGGGGCCCACGCCCTTTCCACGAGGGTGGGGGCGCCCCGCCCCCCTAGGGCGCGCCCCCTACCTCGTGGGCCCCCTGGAAACCCTCCGACGCCAACTCCAACTCTATATATCTGCATTCGGAGAGAGAAAAATCAGAGAGAAGAAATCATCGCGTTTTACGATACAAAGCCGCCGCCAAACCCTAATACCTCTTGGGAGGGCTGATCTGGATTCCGTTCGGGGCTCTGGAGAGGGGGATTCGTCGCCGTCGTCATCATCAACCATCCTCCATCACCAATTTCATGATGCTCACCGCCGTGCATGAGTAATTCCATCGTAGGCTTGCTGGACGGTGATGGGTTGGATGAGATTTATCATCTAATCGAGTTCGTTTTGTTAGGGTTTGATCCCTAGTATCCACTATGTTCTGAGATTGATGTTGCTATGACTTTGCTATGCTTAATGCTTGTCACTAGGGCCCGAGTGCCATGATTTCAGATCTGAACCTATTATGTTTTCATGAATATATGTGAGTTCTTGATCCTATCTTGCAAGTCTATAGTCACCTACTATGTGTTATGATCTGGCAACCCCGAAGTGACAATAATCGGGACCACTCCCGGTGATGACCATAGATTGAGGAGTTCATGTATTCACTATGTGTTAATGCTTTATTCCGGTTCTCTATTAAAAGGAGGCCTTAATATCCCTTAGTTTCCAATAGGACCCCGCTGCCACGGGAGGGTAGGACGAAAGATGTCATGCAAGTTATTTTCCATAAGCACGTATGACTATATACGGAATACATGCCTACATTATATTCACGAACTAGAGCTAGTTCTGTGTCACCATATGTTATGACTATTACATGATGAACCGCATTCGGCATAATTATCCATCGCTGATCCGGTGCCTACGACTTTTCCGTATACTGGTTTACGCTTATTTACTTTCTCGCTGCTACTGTTACAATCACTACAAAATACCAAAAACATTACTTTTGCTGTCTTTACTTTTGTTGTCGTTACCAGCACTATCATATTACTGTGCTACTAAACAGTTTGCTGCAGATACTAAGTTTCCAGGTGTGGTTGAATTGACAACTCAGCTGCTAATACTTGAGAATATTCTTTGGCTCCCCTTGTGTCGAATCAATAAATTTGGGTTAAATACTCTACCCTCGAAAACTGTTGCGATCCCCTATACTTGTGGGTTATCACCATCTAGCTCTCCACTTTATTCACCTTTTGTTTTGACTAAGCTTGCGACACCTACACCTGCTTCTGTTATTCGTTCTAATATGTTGCAAGTTATTGATGATGCCACTTCCGCTATGCATGATACTTATGATGAAACTACCTCTATGCCTGATACTACTATGCCACTTAGTGATTTTCTAGATGAACAACTTGCTAGAGCTAGAGAAATTGAAAATATTGAATCTGATGATACTGATGAAAGTGATGATGAAGAATCACTTGTTATTCCTAAGGGTTATGTTTTTGATCATGAAGCTACTTTAGCTATTTTAGCTTGCAAAAAAAGAAATGAACTCAAAAGGTTATTAGCTAAATGGAGTAAGCAATCTCTAAATGCTAGAATGAAACCTGACCCTGCTTTTTCTACGTCACCTATCTTTGTTACTAATAAGGATTATGAATTCTCTATTGATCCTGATATAATTACTTTGGTTGAATCTGATCCTTTTCATGGTTATGAATCTGAAACTGTTGTGGCACATCTTACTAAATTGAATGATATAGCCACCCTATTCACTAAAGATGAGAGAACTCACTACTTTTATATCCTTAAAATATTTCCGTTCTCATTGAAGGGTTATGCTAATACATGGTTTAATTCTCTTGATCCTGGTTGTGTGCGTAGTCCCCAGGATATGATTTATTACTTCTCTACTAAATATTTCCCTGCTCATAAGAAACAAGCTGCTTTAAGGGATATATATAATTTTGTGCAAATTGAAGAAAAGAGTCTTCCACAAGCTTGGGGGAGGCTTCACCAATTACTTAATGCTTTGCCTGATCATCCTCTTAAGAAAAATGAAATACTTGATATCTTTTATAATGGACTAACCGATGTGTAACGCCCTCGATGTGGCTATATCTCCCACGTGTCGAGGCACGACTTAGAGGCATAGCCGCATTGAAAGCAATGTCGCAAGTCAGGAAATCATCACACATCCCATGTACATAAATAATATAAAGGGGGGAACATAGTTGGCTTACACTCACCACGTCACATCAAAGTATATAAATAACATCCATCATACAAATCACTCATGGACCGTCTACGACGCCAAAATAGAAAAGACCCCCAACATGCGACAAGGCCCTGAATCTAACCGCGATTGGGAACCACTACTGATCATCAGGAAAAGACACATAGTAACGCTGAGAGTCCTCGTCGTACTCCCACTTGAGCTCAAGCGCGCCATCTGGAGCTGTATCATCTGTCCCTGCATCTGGTGTAATAGTAATCTGTGAGCCACAGGGACTAAGCAATCTCGCACCCTCGCGATCAAGACTATTTAAGTTTAATAGGTAGGAGAGGGGTAATGTATAAGTGGAGCTGCAGCAAGCGACTAGCATATATGGTGGCTATCTTATTCGCAAAAGAAAGCGAGAAGAGGAGGCAAAGCACGAGCGAGGAACTAGAGAGCAACCTGCGCAAACATAACTCCAACTCCGTGTCCGCTTCCCGGACTCCGCCGAGAAGAGGCCATCACGGCAACACACTCAGTTGATTCATTTTAATTAATTAAGGTTCAAGTTATCTACAACCAGACATTAACAAATTCCCATCTGCCCATTACCGCGGGCACGGCTTTCGAAAGATCAATCCCTGCAGGGGGGTCCCAACTGAGCCCATAACAAGCTCTCACGGTCAACGAAGGAATAGACCTCCACCCAAGACACACCGATCAGACTCGGTATCTCGGTACAACAAGACGATTCGACAGGTTAAAACAAGTCCAGCAACACCGCCCGAATGTGCCGACAAATCCCGATAGGAGCTGCACATATCTCTTTCTCAGGGCACACTCAGATCGTCCTAGGTACGGGTAGGCCAGCCCAGAGTTGCCCCTGGTGGCCACCGGCAGCTGACAGTTGGACCAACACTCAGAGGAGCACTGGCCCGGGCGGGTTAAAATACGATGACCCTCGGGCTCCGGAAACCCAAGGGAAAAAGGGGTAGGTGGAAAATGGTAAAACCAATGGTGGGCATTGCTGGAAAAGATTTAATCAAGGCGAACTATCAAGGGGTTCCCATTATAGCCCAACCGCGTAAGGGACGCAATAATCCGGGAACATAACACCGATATGACGGAAACTAGGGCGGCAAGAGTGGAACAAAAAACTAGGTGAGAGGCCGAGCCTTCCACCCTTTACCAAGTATATAGATGCATTAATATAACATGGCAAAATAATGATATCCCAACAAGTAAATAAATGTTCCAACAAGGAACAGCTCCAATCTTCATCTGCAACTAGCAACGCTATAAGAAGGGGCTGAGCAAAGTGGTAACATAGCCAATCAATGGTTTGCTAGGACAAAGGTGGGTTAGAGGCTCAATCATGGCAATTGGGAGGCTGACAAGCAAGTGGTAGGCATCGTAGCATTGGCATAGCAAAAGAGCGAGCAAACTAGCATAGCAAAGATAGTAGTGATTTCGAGGGTATTATCATCTTGCCTGCACATTTGTCAGAGTTGACTGGATCCTCAAAAGAAAACTCAATGGGCTCCTTGTTAGCGAACTCGTCTCCCAGCTCTACCCAACAACACAAACAAGCAACAAGGATACAATCAACCACGTGCAAGGGCAACCGGTAATATGCAAAGATGGTATGCTATGCGGAATGCGAGGCGGGATGCAAAATGCAAGACGTGACAGGAATGCATGAACCTGGCCTCAACTTGGAAAACCAAGTGTTCCACTGGATAGAGGGCATGAAATCACCTGAAAACGATATAAAGATCATAGGAATCGGAGCTACGGTTTGGAAATGGCAAGCGTTTTACGAAACGAACCGATCTGCGATTTACAGCAAGTAGGCTCCTAAATGCAACGAAATGAACATGCTACAGCCACCAAACATGAAAACAAAATCCATGGCAGGGATGTACAC
This sequence comes from Triticum monococcum, assembly GCA_034509565.1. Lineage (NCBI taxonomy): Eukaryota > Viridiplantae > Streptophyta > Magnoliopsida > Poales > Poaceae > Triticum > Triticum monococcum. The sequence goes on from CM067842.1 coordinate 282,924,350, forward strand.
AAGATGCTTAACAAATCACTAGGATTGAGCCATAGGCAAATTCATCCATTAAGAGGTACAAACAAGCATGGAAAAACTGAATAAGCAAAACAGATTACAGACTTAGTGAAGTTAACACTAGTCTGAAATTTCAGACCACGATGCCCTCTTCGGAGCAGCAAAACAACATGATACATAACCTGAACATGACAAGTAATAACATGGCGTGGAGCTACTCAACAAGCTTAACAAAACACCCAAAGTGACATGGGGCCAAAAGGGACTACAAAATACTCTAACAAGCACACGAACATAGATGAAACACAATCAGTTTTCAGACAGTGAAAACTGAGACATGCTGAAATTATAACTCACGGAGGCATGTAAATGACCTCGATGCACTCACTACGGTGCAAGTCATGGCAAGGAAAGCATGTATCCATAAAGAAGGCACAAAATTCTAGATAGACATGGCAAGAACAATGGCATAGCTTGCACGGATCACTAGCAATAGCACCGGCAAAATCGCAAAAGAGTTGACGATCTGCCCAAATACACAACTATGGAAAAGTTGAGCTCGATTGACTCAACCTAGGGTGCTCCAACATAACAAGTAAAGACATGGATGGATAGAGCATAACAAGATTAACAAATGTCCCTTACTGATCATGCTCAAAAGAGGCACGGATCACTAGGAAACAAGCTGAACATATAGCATCATGAACTAAAACATCCCAGACTTAGTGAAAATCACTAAGTCCCTGAAAACAGAAATCTCAGGTACCCCTCTTTGCAAGCTTGCACAAGTCACCACGCACATCCTAAAAATGCATGGGTGGCACCTTTGGAAAGAAGACAAATGCTTAACAATTCATCCCAAAGGGGCACAGGCATATCATGCACACAATAATCATGGCAAAAATGACAAAAGGCTATGATGAGCTAACAGATCTGCAATTTAACTCACGATGCCTCATTCTAACAGCATTTTCGGCATCAAGATGAACTCAAATGCAAATGATGCAATGGAATGAAATGATGTACTCGTCGAGACGAAGATTTTGATATATCATATGTCCAAAACGGAGCTACGGATGCGGAGATATGAACAGTCAAAGATAGCATAAAAAATATGAGGGAGAAGAGGGAAAGTCAACCCCTAGGGTTTGCAAATTCCTGATCTGAGATCCGCAGGGATTACGAGGCCGCCGGAGGACACTGTTCACCACCGGAGTGGAAGGAGACCGGGGCGGCCGGATCTCTCGCTGGAGATCGCGGGAGCCGCCGGAGAGGCGCGCCGGCGAGGGGAGGAGGCCGGGGACGCGGCGCTCGGCGCCGGCTCCGGAGACGCGGCCGGCAGCGGCGGCGCTCGCGGCGGGACGGCGAGGCGTAGGCGGCGGCATTCGCCGGCGAGGGGCGGCGGGAAGGCAACTCGGTGGCGCGGGCGGCCGGCGATGGAGGAGAAGGGCGGCGACGGGAGCCGGTGGAGGCGGGATCGGGCGGCGGGCGGCTCGGGCCTCGGGGGCTCTCCCCGGGCCGAGTGGGCTTCGGCGGCGGCGGCGGGCAGGCGCCACGTGGCAGTGCATGATTGGCGGAGGCGGGCGGCGGCGGACGCGTCCAGTCGGGGCGGACGGGTCCGTCGGCGGGATCTGGGAGTCTATTTTTTTTAGGGTTCGGAGGTAGGGGAAGATCCGAAAAACGGGGGGGGGGGGGTTAAATAGGCATAGAGGGAGCTAGGAGTGTCCAAATGAGGTGCGGTTTTCGGCCACGCGATCGTGATCGAACGCTCTAGGACATGGAGCAGAGTTTGGTGGGTTTTGGGCCAAATTGGAGGGGTGTTGGGCTGCAACACACACGAGGCCTTTTCGGTCCCTCGGTTAACCGTTGGAGTATCAAACGAAGTCCAAATGACCCGAAACTTGACAGGCGGTCTACCGGTAGTAAACCAAGGCCGCATGGCAAGTCTCGGTCCAATCCGGAAATGTTTAATCCCCACACATGAAAGAAAGCTAGAAATGGCCACCGGAGGAGAACGAAGCGCCGGAATGCAAAACGGACAACGGGGAAAATGCTCGAATGCATGAGATGAACATGTATGCAAATGCAATGCACGTGATGACATGATATGAGATGCACGAAAACGAAAACAACACACAGAGACAAAGACCGGAACCCGAGAAATAAATATAACTTAATGCCGGAAACGGCAAGAGTTGGAGTACAAATTGGGAAAGTCATATCTGGGGCGTTACAACACTCCACCACTACGAAAAGATCTCGTCCCGAGATCTAGGACTGAAAGAACTCCGGGTACTCAGAATGGAGGTGATCCTCGCGTTCCCAGGTAGCTTCACGGTCGGAATGGTGTGACCACTTGACTTTGTGAAATTTGATTGACTTGTTGCGAGTCCTGCGTTCGGTTTCTTCAAGGATTGCAACTGGGTGCTCACGATAGGAGAGATCTTCTTGGAGCTCAATGTCCTCGAAGTTGACGGTGCGTTCAGGCATCTTGAAGCACTTTCGGAGTTGGGAGACATGAAACACATCATGAACATTTGCAAAGTTTGAAGGAAGCTTGAGTTGATAGGCGAGGTCGCCTCTCTTGCTGACAATCTTGAAAGGTCCGACGTATCTAGGGGCAAGCTTCCCTTTGATACCGAAGCGACGAGTCCCTTTCATAGGAGAGACGTGGAGGTAAACATGATCCCCGATCTCGAAAGCCAAATCACGGTGCTTACTATCATAGTAGCTCTTCTGGCGGGATTGGGCTGCTTTGAGGTTATCACGAATGACCTTGCACATTTCTTTTGCTTCTGTGATTAGGTCATTACCCAGCAGCTGACGTTCACCGGTTTCAGACTAGTTGAGAGGTGTACGACACTTCCGACCATACAGAATTTCGAATGGGGCCTTGCCCGAACTTGCTTGAAAACTGTTGTTGTACAAGAATTCAGCATAAGGAAAACAATCCTCCCACTTCATGCCGAAGGAGATAACACAAGCCCTGAGCATATCTTCAAGAATCTGGTTGACATGCTCGACTTGACCGCTTGTTTGAGGATGGAAAGCAGTGCTGAAGCGGATGTTGGTGCCCATGGCCTTCTAAAAAGAATCCCAAAACTTGGAGGTAAAGATGCTGCCACGGTCTGAAGATATCACTTGAGGAATACCGTGCAGAGAGACAATTCGAGAGGTATAGAGTTCCGCCAATTGAGCTGCAGTGATTGACTCTTTGATAGGCAGGAAATGAGCCACTTTGGTGATCTTGTCGATGACAACGAATATAGCATCATTGCCACGCTTGGATTTTGGAAACCCAGTCACGAAGTCCATTTCAATGTGGTCAAACTTCCATTGTGGAATGGCAAGAGGTTGGAGGAGACCTGCTGGCCTTTGGTGTTCTGCCTTCACTCTTCTGCAGACATCACATTCATGCACGAATTGAGCGATCTCGCGCTTCATTCGAGTCCACCAATAAGTTTGCTTCAGATCCTGATACATCTTCGTGCTCCCAGGGTGGATGGAGAGGAGAGAGTTGTGAGCCTCGCTCATGATCACTTTACGGAGGTCACCTTTGGGCACAACAATTCGATCCTCGAAGAAGAGAGTGTCCTTGTCATCAAGTCGGTAGCACTTGTACTTGGACTGACTCTTTGCGATACCAATCTTCACCTTTTTCACCATAGCATCAAGAAGCTGGGCTTGGCGAATCTGGTCTTCCAAGGTAGGAGAGACTTGAAGGTTGGCGAGTAAACCTTGAGGAACAATTTGCAGATTAAGTTTGCGGAAAGCTTCACAAAGCTCGGGTTGATAAGGCTTGAGAATCAGACTGTTCCAATATGCTTTTCTGCTCAAAGCGTCAGCAATCACATTGGCCTTGCCTGGAGTATACTCAATACTCGGATTGTACTCTTGAATCATTTCGACCCATCGAGTCTGCCTGAGGTTGAGATTAGGCTGAGTGAAGATGTACTTGAGACTCTTGTGATCAGTGAAAATGTCCACTTTCCTTCCCAATAGAAGATGTCTCCAAGTCAACAAAGCATGCACAACTGCCGCCAACTCGAGATCATGAGTGGGGTAGTTCTTCTCATTAGGCTTGAACTGGCGAGAGGTGTAAGCAACAACTTTCTTCTCTTGCATTAGTACAACACCGAGACCTTGGAGAGAGGCATCACAAAAGACCTCGTACGGCTTGGTTTCATCAGGCGGAGTCAGAACTGGAGCAGTGATTAACTTCTCTTTCAAAGTGTTGAAAGAAATATCACACTCTGGAGACCAAACGTACTTGACGTGCTTCTGAAGAAGATTTGAGAGAGGCTTTGCGATCTTTGAAAAGTTTTCAACGAATCTTCGGCAATAGCTTGCAAAACCGAGGAAGCTACGGAGTTGGTTCACATTCTGAGGAGGTTCCCAATACAATTGCAGACACCTTCTCAGGATCCATGGAAATGCCCTTGGCAGAGATGATATGGCCAAGATATAGCACCTCATCGAGCCAAAATTCACACTTGGAGAACTTGGCGTAGAACCGATGTTCCCTGAGCTTGTCAAGAACCAAATGCAAGTGTTTGGCATGATTTTCCTTGTTCTTCGAGAAAACCAGAATGTCGTCGAGATAGACCAAAACGAAGTCATTGGTGTAGGGGTTGAAGATGAAGTTCATCATGCGAGAGAACGTCGGAGGAGCGCTGGCGAGGCCAAAAGACATGACAGTGTATTCATATGACCCATAGCTTGTCCTGAAGGCCGTCTTGGGAATATCTTGCTCACGAATGCGAATTTGATGATAACCCATACGAAGATCAAGCTTGGAGAATACTTGGGCACCCTTGAGTTGTTCGAACAGCTCATTGATGTTGGGAAGTGGGTATTTGTTCTTGATGGTCTTCTTGTTCAATGGACGATAATCAACACAAAGTCGGTCCGTTCCATCCTTCTTCTTCACAAAAAGAACACCACAACCCCACGGAGAAGTACTAGGCCGAATGAGACCCATTCTTTCTTGAACATCGAGTTGTTTCTTCGACTCCTTCAACTCTTCGGGGCCGAGCTTGTAGGGACGTTTGCACACAGGTTCCGTACCGGGCTCAAGTTCAATAACAAATTCAACCGGCCGGTGCGGAGGCATTCCTGGGAGTTCTTCTGGGAAGACGTCTTGATACTCACAAACAACCGGAATCTGCGAAATAGCATCCAATTCACCCTTCTCATTGAGAGAAAACATCATCCCGAGCGGCAAAGACAATGACATCCTCAGACGAATGAGTCAGTTGAGTCTGCCTGGTTGCACAATCAAGCTGAGCTTTATGCTTAGAGAGCCAGTCCATCCCAAGAATAAGATCGATATCAGAATCACCAAGAACCGTTGGAGAAGCCAAGAACTTATAATCGCCCAAAGTGATAGTAACATCCGGAATGATGGAGTTAGCCTGCATGCGCTTACCAGGAGAAACAACTGCTAATGGGCTAAGCAGAACTTGTGAAACCATATCATGCCTAGATGTAAATGGCCTCGAGATGAAACAATGCGAAGCACCCGTGTCAAAAAGAACTTTTGCAGGAATATCATTAACAGAAAGGTTACCCATGATCACATCTGACGAATCCTCTGCCTGAGCTGCATTCATCAAGTTGACCTTGGCGGACATGGGGTTATGCTTGACCACAGCTGTACTTGCCGATCTCACGGGAGGAGGAGGAAGACGCCTCTGGTTGAAACACTTATTGGCGTAGTGACCCTTCTGTTGGCACTTGTTGCACGTGACCTCTGAGAGCGGACGGTGGTACGGAGCACTTGATCTTGGAGCTTGAGACGAAGTCTTGTTCTGAAAGCCTGGGTTGGGTGGGTGGGAGGAACCACTGCCACCTTTGCTCTTCTGCTGATATGGCTGACGGAACGGAGGAGGAGGAAGCCAATACTTCTGCTGCTTGGCCACTTGAGTAGAGGAAGAAGGCGTAGTGTCTCTGACTCGCTTCTTGGAAGCATCACACCTCAACTGAGCAGCCTCTTGCTTCAGTGCCATGTTGTAGAACTCATCGTATCTTAGCGGCTCAAAAAGGACAAGAGCGAGCTGAATTTCTTCACGGAGACCACCCCTGAACTGATAGATCATGCTCTTCTCATCAGGAACATCCTGCTTGGCAAAACGGGCGAGCTTCTGGAACAACTTGTTGTAGTCATAGATAGACAAAGAGCCTTGCTTCAGATTGCGGAATTCTTCACGTTTGCTTTCAGTCACACTCTGAGGGATGTGATGAGCTCGGAAATCACGACGGAAATCATCCCAAGTGATCAAGCGTCCACCTCTCGAATCCTTGTACTGCTGGAACCACTCTGCAGCCTGATCTTTGAGCCGGAAAGAAGCGAACTTGACGAAATCTTTAGGCCTGACGTTGCTGCATTCAAAATGCTTGCCCAGATCCACTAGCCAATCATCAGCATCGGTAGCCTCAACACAATTGCTGAACGTCTTTGGACCATTTGCGAGGAACTGGTTCAGAGTAGCAAAATGGTTCTGATTGTTGCCTTGATTCCCTTGACTGCCTTGATTCCGCTCTTGGAGGGTTTGCATGATCAACTGTGTATTTGCATTAGTAGCGGCCATCACAGCTTGCCAAGCCTCCGGAGGAGGTGGAGGTGGTGGCGGATCAGGGTTCGGAGTCGTGCGCGTTGGAGGAGCCATCCTGAAGAGGTTGACCACCATTAGCACACAAATAGACAAATATTGAAGGTGAATCCAACGGAATGAAAATTGCAACATAAAGTCTTCACATCCGAACAAAATGAACGAATGCACTTCTCTTGAAGTGATCACATATTCCTAAATTGCGAAGCCACGAAGAATCAGGTAGAAGAGGTAAATCAACGAGGGATGGAATCAACATATGACGTCGAACCCCAATTTCATATCATACATCTATGGAAAAGATATCCTAAGAGCTACTTGAATTCCCACCTATGAAACTCCCGAAACTTTCCGGTTATGCAATCAGGTGTTGGGGATACAGGGGAAGCATAATATCTCACCCAAACTAGCAATACCTACATCCAGCTGTATCCATCCTTCAACACATAACCAAGAAACCGTTGGAAACCATCTATCTCAACCTTCAAAAAGCATCCTTTATACAAGTTATGGCGATACTCCCGAACTCCCGCCCCAGTACTGGGTGGCGTCGAGGTTATCTCATTAACGAACTGCATAAAGGAGATTTTCGATGTCGCAAACATATCTCAAGTATACCAGAATTGCAACGATAAAATTATGATGACAACACCTCAGAGCTCAACTCCCCGGGACACTTCCACTAAACCCCTGACAGGAGGCACCAAGACAGTATTCTCATCATAAGCCATCGGAACAAAACCAAGATACTCGCGTGATCCTAAAAAAAATTTTTAGTGAAATTTGAGAAGAGAAGAGTCAAAACTCTATGTCAGGATGCCTTACCAGAGCGATGAGGAGACTAGGAAGTAAAAAGAATTCCTAAGCTCTACGATATATAATTCCTAAGGACTCAAAACATTTTACTAGACACAACTCGGCTGCTAAAACTATCAAGCAATGGGGGCTCCTAAGGTCGGGGAAGGCTCTGATTACCAACTTGTAACGCCCTCGATGCGGCTATATCTCCCACGTGTCGAGGCACGACTTAGAGGCATAGCCGCATTGAAAGCAATGTCGCAAGTCAGGAAATCATCACACATCCCATGTACATAAATAATATAAAGGGGGGAACATAGTTGGCTTACACTCACCACGTCACATCAAAGTACATAAATAACATCCGTCATACAAATCACTCATGGCCCGACTACGGCGCCAAAATATAAAAGACCCCCAACATGCGACAAGGCCCTAAATCTAACCCCGATTGGGCACCACTACTGATCATCAGGAAAAGACACATAGTAATGCTGAGAGTCCTCGTCATACTCCCACTTGAGCTCAAGCGCGCCATCTGGAGCTGTATCATCTGTCCCTGCATCTGGTGTAATAGTAATCTGTGAGCCAGAGGGACTCAGCAATCTCGCACCCTCGCGATCAAGACTATTTAAGCTTAATAGGTAGGAAAGGGGTAATGTATAAGTGGAGCTGCAGCAAGCGACTAGCATATATGGTGGCTATCTTATTCGCAAAAGAGAGCGAGAAGAGGAGGCAAAGCACGAGCGAGGAACTAGAGAGCAACCTGTGCAAACATAACTCCAACTCCGTGTCTGCTTCCTGGACTCCGCCGAGAAGAGGCCATCACGGCAACACACTCAGTTGATTCATTTTAATTAATTAAGGTTCAAGTTATCTACAACCGGACATTAACAAATTCCCATCTGCCCATAACCGCGGGCACGGCTTTCGAAAGATCAATCCCTGCAGGGGGGTCCCAACTTAGCCCATAACAAGCTCTCACGGTCAACGAAGGAATAGACCTCCACCCAAGACACACCGATCAGACTCGGTATCTCGGTACAACAAGACGATTCAACAGGTTAAAACAAGTCCAGCAACACCGCCCGAAGGTGCCGACAAATCTCGATAGGAGCTGCACATATCTCTTTCTCAGGGCACACTCAGATTGTCCTAGGTACGGGTAGGCCAGCCCAGAGTTGCCCCTGGTGGCCACTGGCAGCTGACAGTTGGACCAACACTCAGAGGAGCACTGGCCCGGGGGGTTAAAATAAGATGACCCTCGGGCTCCGGAAACCCAAGGGAAAAAGGGGTAGGTGGCAAATGGTAAAACCAATGTTGGGCATTGCTGGAAAAGCTTTAATCAAGGCAAACTATCAAGGGGTTCCCATTATAGCCCAACCGCGTAAGGGACGCAATAATCCGGGAACATAACACAGATATGACGGAAACTAGGGCGGCAAGAGTGGAACAAAACACTAGGCGAGAGGCCGAGCCTTCCACCCTTTACCAAGTATATAGATGCATTAATATAACATGGAAAAATCATGATATCCCAACAAGTAAATAAATGTTCCAATAAGGAACGGCTCCAAACTTCACCTGCAACTAACAACGCTATAAGAGGGGCTGAGCAAAGCGGTAACATAGCCAATCAACGGTTTGCTAGGACAAATGTGGGTTAGAGGCTCAATCATGGAAATTGGGAGGCTGACAAGCAAGTGGTAGGCATCGTAGCATTGGCGTAGCAAAAGAGCGAGCAAACTAGCATAGCAAAGATAGTAGTGATTTCGAGGGTATGATCATCTTGCCTACACAGTTGTCAGAGTTGAATGGATCCTCAAAAGCAAACTCAACGGGCTCCTCGTTAGCGAACTCGTCTCCCGGCTCTACCCAACAACACAAACAAGCAACAAGGATACAATCAACCACGTGCAAGGGCAACCAATAATATGCAAAGATGGTATGCTATGCGGAATGCGATGCGGGATGCAAAATGCAAGACGTGACAGGAACTGCATGAACCTTGCCTCAACTTGGAAAACCAAGTGTTCCACTGGATAGAGGGGATGAAATCACCTGAAAACAATATAAAGATCATAGGAATCGGAGCTACGGTTTGGAAATGGCAAGCGTTTTACGAAACGAACCGATCTGCGATTTACAGCAAGTAGGCTCCTAAATGCAACGAAATGAACATGCTACAGCCACCAAACATGAAAACAAAATTCATGGAAGGGATGTACACAAGATGTTTAACAAATCACTAGGACTGAGCGATAGGCAAATTCATCCATTAAGAGGTACAAACAAGCATGGCAAAACTGAATAAGCAAAACAGATTTCAGACTTAGTGAAGTTAACACTAGTCTGAAATTTCAGAGCACGATGCTCTCTTCGGAGAAGCAAAACAACATGATACATAACCTGAACATGACAAGTAAGAACATGGCGTGGAGCTACTCAACAAGATTAAAAAAACACCCAAAGTGACCTGGGGCCAAAAGGGTTTACAAAATACTCTAACGAGCACACGAACATAGATGAAACACAATCAGTTTTCAGACTTAGTGAAAACTGAGACATGCTGAAATTATAACTCACGGAGCCATGTAAACGAGCTCGATGCACTCGCTACGGTGCAAGTCAGGGAAAGGCAAGCATGTATCCATAAATAAGGCACAAAATGCTAGCTAGACATGGCAAGAACAATGGCATAGCATGCACGGATCACTAGCAATAGCACCGGCTAAATCGCAAAAGAGTTGACGATCTCCAAATACACAACTATGGAAAAGTTGAGCTCGATTGACTCAACCTAGGGTGCTCCAACATAACAAGTAAAGTCATGGATGGATAGACCATAACAAGATTAACAAATGTCCCTTACTGATCATACTCAAAAGAGGCACGGATCACTAGGAAACAAGCTGAACATATAGCATCATGAACTAAAACATCCCAGACTTGGTGAAAATCACTAAGTCCCTGAAAACAGAAATCTCAGGTACCCCTCTTTGCAAGATTGCACAAGTCACCACACACATCCTAAAAATGCATGGGTGGCACCTCTGGAAAGAAGACAAAATGCTTAACAATTCATCCCAAAGGGGCATAGGCATATCGTGCACACAATAATCATGGCAAAAATGACAAAAGGCTATGATGAGCTAACGGATCTGCAATTTAACTCACGATGCCTCCTTCTAACAGCATTTTGGGCATCAAGATGAACTCAAATGCAAATGATGCAATGGAATGAAATGATGTACTCGTTGAGACGAAGATTTTGATATATCATGTGTCCAAAACGGAGCTACGGATGCGGAGATATGAACAGTCAAAGATAGCATAAAAATATGAGGGAGAAGATGGAAAGTCAACCCCTAGGGTTTCCAAATTCCAGATCTGAGATCCGCACGGATTACGAGGCCGCCGGAGGACACTGTTCACCGCCGGAGTGGAAGGAGACCGGGGCGGCCGGATCTCTCGCCGGAGATCGCGGGAGCCGCCGGAGAGGCGCGCCGGCGAGGGGAGGACGCCGGGGACGCGGCGCTCGGCGCCGGCTCCGGAGACGCGGCCGGCGGCGGCGGCGCCCGCGGCGGGACGATGAGGCGTAGGCGGCGGCGTTCGCCGGCGAGGGGCGGCGGGAAGGCGACTCGGTGGCGCGGACGGCCGGCGATTGAGGAGAAGGGCGGCGACGGGAGCCGGTGGAGGCGGGATCGGGCGGCGGGCGGCTCGGGCCTCGGGGGCTCTCCCCGGGCCGAGCGGGCTTCGGCGGCGGCGGCGGGCAGGCGCCACGTGGCGGCGCATGATTGGCGGAAGCGGGCGGCGGCGGACGCGTCCGGTCGGGGCGGACGTGTCCGTCGGCGGGATCTGGGAGTCTATTTTTTTTAGGGTTCGGAGGTAGGGGAAGATCCGAAAAACGGGGGGGGGGGGGTTTAATAGGCATAGAGGGAGCTAGGAGTGTCCAAATGACGTGCGGTTTTCGGCCACGCGATCGTGATCGAACGCTCTAGGACATGGAGCAGAGTTTGGTGGGTTTTGGGCCAAATTGGAGGAGTGTTGGGCTGCAACACACACGAGGCCTTTTCGGTCCCTCAGTTAACCGTTGGAGTATCAAACGAAGTCCAAATGACCCAAAACTTGACAGGCGGTCTACCGGTAGTAAACCAAGGCCGCATGGCAAGTCTCGGTCCAATCCGGAAATTTTTAATCCCCACACACGAAAGAAAGCTAGAAATGGCCACCGGAGGAGAACGAAGTGCCGGAATGCAAAACGGACAACGGGGAAAATGCTCGAATGCATGAGATGAACATGTATGCAAATGCAACGCACGTGATGACATGATATGAGATGCACGAAAACAAAAACAACAAATAGAGACAAACACCCAACCCGAGAAATAAATATAACTTAATGCCGGAAACGGCAAGAGTTGGAGTACAAATTGGGAAAGTCATATCTGGGGCGTTACACCATGCCTCCAGAGATTACCTGGATAGTTGTGCTAGTTCTGTTTTCAGGGAAAGAACACTGGATGAAGCTGAAATTCTATTGAATAATATGTTGAAAAATGAAAATAATTGGACACCTCCGGAGCCAATTCGTGAGCCAATTCCTAAACCACCTCCGAAGAAGAGGGGTATTCTATTTCTCAGTCCTAAAGATATGCAAGAGGCAAAGAAATCTATGAAAGAAAACGGTATTAAAGCTGAAGATGTTAAGAATTTACCTCCTATCAAAGAAATGCATGGTCTTAATTTACCGCCTATTGAAGAAACATATAATTTTAATCCATTACCTATTGAAGAAACTGATGGTCTTGATAACCCAACACAGGTAGTAAAGGTAAATTCTCTCTACATACATGATAAAGCTGAAATCCCATTTACTAAATTTGCTAGCCGATGCTTAGATGAGTTTGATAAATTTATGGCCAAGCAAGAAGACTTTAATGCTTATTTTGGTAGACAATTCAAATACAATTCAAATATGCTTGAACACTTGGGTGATTATATGGCTAATGTTAAAGGTGAACTTAAACTTATTAGTAAACATGCTTCTATGGTTACCACTCAAGTAGAACAAGTACTTAAAGCTCAAAATGATCTGCTCAATGAATTGAATAGTAAAGATAATGATAATGCTGTTAGAGTGGCTACTATAACTGGTAGAATGACTCGGGAACCATTGTATCCTGAAGGCCATCCTAAGAGAATTGAGCAAGATTTTCGGAGAAATAATATAGATGTACCTAGTTTTTCCAAAAAGAAGAAAAAGAAAAATGATAGGACTTTGCATGCTTCTAGTGATCCTATTACTGAAACACCTGAGAATCCAAATGATATTTCTATTTCTGATGCTGAAACACAATCTGGTAATGAACCTAAAACTAGTCGTAATGTTAATGATAATGTTCATGATAATGCTCAACCTAGTAATGATAATGACATAGAAATTGAACCCGTTGTTGATCTTGATAACCCACAATCAAAGAATCAATGTTATGATAAAAAAGACCTTGTTGCTAGGAAACATGGTAAAGAAAGAGAACCATGGGTTCAGAAACCCATGCCTTTTCCTCCCAAACCATCCAAGGAAAAGGATGATGTGGATTTTGAGCGCTTTGCTGAAATGATTTGACCTATCTTTTTGCGTGTCCGATTAACTGATATGCTCAAAACAAATCCTTATGCTAACTACATGAACGATATTATTACAAATAAAAGAAAGATACCAGAAGCTGAAATTTCCACCATGCTTGCTAATTATACTTTTAAGGGTGGACTACCAAAGAAACGTGGAGATCCAGGAGTACCCACTATACCATGTTCTATTAAAAGAAACTATGTTAAAACTACTTTATGTGATCTTGGAGCCGGTGTTAGTGTTATGCCTCTCTCTTTATATCGTAGACTTGATTTGAATAAGTTGACACCTACTGAAATATCTTTTCATATGGCTGATAAATCAACTGATACACCTGTCGGTATTTGTGAGGATGTGCCTATTGCAGTTGCAAACGTTACTATTTTAACGGACTTTGTTATTCTTGATATTCCCGAGCACGATAGTATGTCTATTATTCTTGGAAGACCCTTTTTGAATACTACAGGGGCTGTTATTGATTGCACTAAAGGTAATGTCACTTTTCATGTTAATGGTAATGAGCATACGGTACACTTTCCGAGGAAACAACCTCAAGTTCATAGTATCAATTCTATTGGAAAAATTGCATCGATTATATTTGGAGGTTTTGAATTTCCTCTTCCTACTGGCAAGAAGAAATATGATATTCTTATTATTGGGTAGGTGCATATCCCCGTTGAGGTAACATAGTGTTATTCGAAATTTCTCCTGTTAGTGAATTCGGAATGAGTTCGTTAACAAGACTTGATCAACCTTGTTAGTGAATTCCTTTTAATCATCATGAGATGGATGAAACTAGAAGGCACAACCTTTTGTACCCCACTTTTACTTTCTGTTATTTATATTAAATAAAATAAAAATAAATATTTTTCTGTTTGTTCTCTGGTTATCCGTGCAATATAAAAATACCTCAGAAATAAAAGTTTTCCAAATGCCCTGAAATTTAGATATGATTTTTCCAGAATATTTGAGAATATTTGGCACAAAGAACGCAGCAGGGGGCCAACCACCTGCCCACGAGGGTGGAGCGCGCGCCCTACCCCCTGGGCGTGCCCTCTGCCTCGTGGGCCCACGGTGGCCCTCCTCCACTTATTCCTACACCCACACACTTCTTCTTCCTCCCACAAACACGAATATCCAGCTCAAGCACGAGTTCTAGCTCACTTTGCTGCCATTTTCGATCTCCTTGCTCAAAGCAGCTCTCACAAAACTGCTTGGGAAGATTGTTCCTTGGTATCTGATTCCTCCATTGGTCCAATTAGTTTTTGTTCTAGTGCTTTATTCATTGCAAATTTTTGCTGCTTAGGTGACCCTGTTCTTGAGCTTGCATGTCAAATTTATATGGTTCCAAGTAGTTTTGATGCATCATATAGGCTCTAGGCACTTGTAGTAGTTGTTGCTATCAATACTATTGAGTTTGGTTTACTCTTATTTTTAAGTTACTAAAACTTTTCAGAATTTTTCAGAGGAAGAAATATGCTTAGGAAAATGTTCCAAGGTGGTTCTTCAATAGAAAGGACCAAGGCTTGCAATGCGTGATGCTGATGACGGGCCACCAATGGACGCTCCAGTGCGTCCTTGTGAATGGCCTTCTGAGAACTTTATGGATCGAGCGGGAATTAAAGAAGAATTCAACGCATATTTGCATAACGCTGATCTTGTCAGCTTCGAGGAAGAGAAGTGCAGCCAGTACGACAACCTCACCAGTACCTTTGTGAGGAGGTTTGAATTTTCAACTTCACGTAATTCTCCAACTGTCCTATTTGATCTTTATGATAAATCTTACACTATGGACTTAGAGGATTTTACCACTGCATGCAAACTTCCCCAATGGGGTAGTATAAGGGATGCTCGCAAATCTGAATTTAGAGATTTTCTTGCTAGCATAACTGTGGGAGAATCTAGAGATATTACACAGGCTACCATAGGGAGCATTCACTTTCCAGCTATACATTGTTTTGCTCTCTTTATAGGTAGATGCATTAATGGTAAAGACGAGGCATGTCACATGTGTGTCCTCGATCTCAATATTCTTAGGAGTGTTGTGTCAGGAGACAAATCATATAATTTGGGAGCCATTTTTGCATGTAGGTTGCATCTTAATAGACTTAACGGAGATTTCTTTGGTGGAATTTATGCAATCCGCATAGCTAATTTTCTTGGTATAGCCATACGCGAAGATGATATTGAATTACCTCCTGCTTATCTAGATTTTAATGCTATGGTTCACCACCAGTTTGTCGAGAGGAACGAATCACCTCTACAGTATCGAGTAATCTTTGACGGACGTTGTGCTGTCCGTATTACTCTCCCTGCTCCTGCCTTCTTTGATTATCAGGCAAGAGGAAGATATACTATTACCAGAGAGGAGGCAGATGAGTATGAGAGGAGAGAGGAGGCCGCTCGTCTCCACACTGCAACTCAGCAAGCGATAGCCGCTGCATCGCAATACGACCCCAACTATTATTATGGATATCCGCCAGGCCAGCCGTGGCCATAGACCAACTTAGGCCAAAAGCCTAAGCTTGGGGGAGTACGTATTTCCCATCGACATTACATTTATGTTCATACACTCATTGCTAGATGTCGGTGCTCATAATTTTTCATTGTATCATCCATGCTAGTTTATTTTCCTTTTTATCCTTTCTTCATGTGTGTTTAATAAACCTTAAGAAAAACCAAAAAAATTAGTCTTAGCTTTTAATCAGTTTAATTTCCATGCTTGTAGTAGTAATTAGAAAGAAAACCCAAAAAGATTTCCTGTTCTTCTTTTGCTTGTTAGGAACTTTCACGTGTAAATAGATTTATTTCTTTTCTTTTCTTTGGGGGTCGATTGGAGAAGACCTTAATTAAATTGTTTAAGTGGGTCTTATATGCATTATTGTTTATCTCACAAAAGAGCACATATTTCCTTGTCTTCTCCTGTTTATTGAATGCCCGCAGATTCCAGCTTAGTCCAATGCACATGCACTATTATTATTCACATTGTTCGGTCATGCAAGTGAAAGGCAATTATGACAATATATGATGGACTGACTGAGATGAGAAAGGCTGGTATGAACTCGACCTCTTTTGTTTTTGTAAATATGATTAGTTCATCGTTCTTGATCCAGCCTATTATGAATAAACATGTTTGCAATGACAACTAGAGATCATAGTTTCTTGTGCCATTCTTGATTAGCTATGAGTTATAATGGTTTACCTTGCGTGCCAACATGCTATTAAAATGGTTATGATGTGGTATGATAGGGTGGTATCCTCCACTGAATGATTTAAGTGACTTGACTTGGCGCATGTTCACGCATGTAGTTGAAACGAAGTCAACATAGCCTTCACAATATTTATGTTCACGGTGGATTATATCCTACTCATGCTTGCACTCGGTGTTGATTAATTTTAATGCATGTTCATGACTGTTGTCGCTCCCTAGCTGGTCGCATCCCTGTCTTTTGCTAGCCTTCACCTGTACTAAGAGGGAATACTGCTTGTGCATCCAATCCCTTAAACCCCAAAGTTATTCCACATGAGCCCACTATACCTACCGATATACGGTATCTACCTACCGTTCCAAGTAAATTTGTATGTGCCAAACTCTAAACATTCAAATAAATATCATGTTTTGTATACTCGAATAGCTCATTTATCAACTAGGGCTGTTAGTATCTTCCATGTTAGGCGGGTTATTCTCAAGAGGAGTGGACTCCGCTCCTCACTCACGAGATAATGGCTGGTCATCGGGATGCCCAGTCCCATGCTTTATGCAAAGTAAATCAAAATAATTGCAAACAAAACTCCCCCTGGGACTCTTGTTATTTGGAGGCATTCGTTGTTTCGAGCAAGCCATGGATTGATGCTTGTTGGTGGAAGGGGGAGTATAAACTTTACCATTATGTTTGGGAACCGCCTATAATGTGTGTATCATGGAAGATATCGCCATCTCTTGGTTGTTATGTTGACAATGAAAGTATACCGCTCAAAATATTATTCACCTCTATTTCAAAACCGAGATCTGGCACCTCTACAAATCCCTGCTTCCCTCTGTGAAGGGCCTATCTATTTACTTTTATGCCGAGTCATCATCCTCTTATTAAAAAGCACCAGTTGGAGAGCACCGTTGTCATTTGCATTCATTATTGTCAGTTTACATTGAGTATGACTTGACTGGATCTCCTTTACCATGAATTACAATGTCTAGTCTGTCCTTGGTCTCTAAAGGTGCTCTCCATTTATGTTTTGCGGTCTCAGAAAGGGCTAGCGAGATACCACCTTGTTATATCATATTATGATTGTTTTGAGAAAGTGTTGTCATCCGAGATTTATTATTATGGCTCGCTAGTTGATTATGCTATTGATATGAGTAAACTTGCGACCTATGCATTATTGTGAATGTGGTTAGTTATAATCTTTGCTGAAAACACGAATGATGGCTTTACATATTTACAACAACAAGAGAAAACAGAGTTTGTAAAAGTTTTCTTTATCACTTTCAGTTTATCAAGTGAATTGCTCGAGGACAAGCAAAGGTTTAAGCTTGGGGGAGTCGATACGTCTCCAATGTATCTACTTTTCCAAACACTTTTGCCCTTGTTTTGGACTCTAATTTGCATGATTTGAATGGAACTAACCCGGACTGACTCAATTTTCAGCAGAATTACCATGGTATTTTTTATGTGCAAGATCAAACGTTCTTGGAATGACCTGAAACATCACGGAGCCACTTTTCAGAAAATATGAAAAATACCTGCAAAAGATGAAGGCCAGGGGGGCCGCCACCTACCCACGAGGGTGGGGGGCGCGCCCCCTACCTCGTGGGCCCCCTGTTACCTCTCCGACTCCAACTCCATATATTGAGTTTCGAGGAGAAAAAATCAGAGAGAAGAAATCATCGCGTTTTACGATACGAAGCTGCCGCCAAGCCCTAAAACGACTCGGGAGGGCTTATCTGGAGTCCGTTCGGCGCTCGAGAGAGGGGAATCCGTCGCCATCGTCGTCATCAACCATCCTCCATCACCAATTTCATGATGCTCACAGCCGTGCGTGAGTAATTCCATCGTAGGCTTGCTGGACGGTGATGGGTTGGATGTGATCTATCATGTAATCGAGTTAGTTTTGTTAGGGTTTGAACCCTAGTGTCCACTATGTTCTGAGATTGATGTTGCTATGACTTTGCTATGCTTAATGCTTGTCACTAGGGCCCGAGTGCCATGATTTCATATCTAAACCTATTATGTTTTCATCAATATATGAGTGTTCTTGATCCTATCTTGCAAGTCTATAGTCACCTATTATGTGTTATGATCCGTTAACCCCGAAGTGACAATAATCAGGATATTTACCGGTGGTGACCGTAGTTTGAGGAGTTCATGTATTCACTATGTGTTAATGCTTTGTTCCAGTTTATCTATTAAAAGGAGGCCTTAATATCCCTTAGTTTCCGTAAGGACCCCGCTGCCACGAGAGGGTAGGACAAAAGATGTCATGCAAGTTCTTTTCCATAAGCACGTATGACTATATTCGGAATACATGCCTACATTATATTGACGAACTGGAGCTAGTTCTGTGTCACCCTAGGTTATGACTATTACATGATGAACCGCATCCAACATAATTCTCCATCACCGATCCATTGCCTACGAGCTTTCCATATATTGTTCTTCGCTTATTTACTTTCCCGTTGATATTGCTATCATCACTACAAAATACCAAAAACATTGCTTTTACTACCGTTACCTTTTATTACCGTTACCACTATTGTCATATTACTTTGCTACTAAATACTTTGCTGCAGATATTAAGTTTCCAGGTGTGTTTGAATTGATAACTCAGCTACTAATACTTGAGAGTATTCTTTGGCTCCCCTTGTGTCGAATCAATAAATTTGGGTTGAATACTTTACCCTCGAAAACTGTTGCGATACCCTATACTTGCGGGTGATCAGGGCATGCGTAGTAGTACTTTGCTTTGAGGGTTAATAAACTTTTGCAATAAGTATACGAGTTATTTATGACTAATGTGAGTCCATGGATTATACACACTCTCAACCTTCCACAATTTTCTAGCTTCTATGGTACCGTGCATTGCCCTTTTTCGCCTTGAGAGTTGGTGCAAACTTCGTCGGTGCATCCAAACCCCGTGATATGATACACTCTATCACACATAAACCTCCTTATATCTTCCTTAAAACAGCCACCATACCAACCTATCATGGCATTTCCATAGCCAAGCAACTTTCCACCGTTCCGTTTATTATGACACGCTCCATCACTGTCATATTGCTCTGCATAATCATGTAGTTGACATCATATTTGTGGAAAAGCCACCATACATAATTTTTCGTACACGCCACTCCTGATTCATTTCATATCCCGGTACACCGCCGGAGGCATTCACATAGAGTCACATTTTGTTCTAAGGATTGAGTTGTAATTGTTGAGTTGTAAGTAATAAAAGTGTGATGATCATCATTATTAGAGCATTGTGCCATGTGAGGAAAGGATGATGGAGACTATGATTCCCCCACAAGTCGGGATGAGATTCCGAACTAAAAAAAGGAGGCCACAGAAAAAAAGAGAAGGCCCAAGAAAAAATGAGAGAAAAAGAGAGAAGGGACAATGTTACTATCCTTTTTCCACACTTGTGCTTCCATGTAGCACCGTGATCTTCATGATAGAGTCTCCTATGTTGTCACTTTCATATACTAGTGGGAATTTTTCATTATAGAACTTGGCTTGTATATTCCAATGATGGGCTTCCTCAAAATGCCCTAGGTCTTCATGAGCAAACTAGTTGGATGCACACCCACTTAGTTTCTTTTATTGAGCTTTCATACATTTATAGCTCTAGTGCATCCGTTGCATGGAAGTCCCTACTCCTCTCATTGACATCAAGTGATGGGCATCTCCATAGCCTATTGATTAGCCGCGTCAATGTGAGACTTTCCACCTTTTTGTCTTCTCATAACCCCCATCATTATACTTTATTCCACCTATAGTGCTATATCCATGGCTTGCGCTCATGTATTGCGTATGGGTTGAAAAGGCTGAAGCGCGCTAAAAAGTATGAACCAATTGCTCGGCTTGTCATCGGAGTTATGCATGATGAGAATGTTTTGTGTGACGAAATTGAAACATGGCCTAACTATAGGATTTTGTAGGGATAAGCTTTCTTTGGCTATGTTATTTTGATAAGACATAATTGCTTGGTTAGCATGTTTGTAGTATTATTGTTTTTATGTCAACATTAAACTTTTATCTTGAATCTTTCAGATCTAAATATTCATGCCACAATAAAAAAATACATTGAAAATTATTCAAAGAAGCATTCCACATCAAAAATTCTTTTTTTATCATTTTCCTACTCAAGGACGAGCAGGAATTAAGCTTGGGGATGCTTGATACGTCTCCAACGTACCTATAATTTTTTATTGTTCCGTGCTATTATATATTCTGTTTTGGATGTTTAATGCGCTTATTTATACACTTTTATATTATTTTTGGGACTAACCTATTAACCGAAGGCCCAGCCCAAATTGATGTTTTTTTGCCTATTTCATTGTTTTGCAGAAAAAGAATATCAAACGGAGTCCAAATGGAATGAAACCTTCGGGAGCGTGATTTTTGGAACAAACATGATCCAGAGGACTTGGAGTGGACGTCAAGCAATCAACGAGGAGGCCATGAGGCAGGGGGTCGCGCCTACCCCCTGGGCGCGCCCTCCACCCTCGTGGGCCCCTCGTGGCTCCACCGACCTACTTCTTCCTCCTATATATACCTACGTACCCCCAAACCACCAGGGAGCACCACGAAAACCTAATTCCACCGCCACAACCTTATGTACCCATGAGATCCCATCTTGGGGCCTTTTCCGGCGCTCCGCCAGAGGGGGCATTGATCACGGAGGGCTCCTACATCAACACAGTAGCCTCTCCGATGATGTGTGAGTAGTTTACCTCAGACCTTGAGGTCCATAGTTTTTAGCTTGATGGCTTCCTCTCTCTCTCTTTGGATCTCAATACAAAGTTCTCGTCGATTCTCTTGGAGATCTATTCAATGTAATCTTCTTTTCCGGTGTGTTTGTCGAGATCCGATGAATTGTGGGTTTATGATCAAGATTATCTATGAACAATATTTGAATCTTCTCTGAATTATTTTATGTATGATTGGTTATCTTTGCAAGTCTCTTGGAATTATCAGTTTGGTTTGGCCTACTAGATTGATCTTTCTTGCAATGGGAGAAGTGCTTAGCTTTGGGTTCAATCTTGCGGTGCTCGATCCCAGTGACAGTAGGGGAAATGACACGTATTGTATTGTTGCCATCGAGGATAAAAAGATGACAATTATATGATATTGCATGGGTTGATCCCTCTACATCATGTCATCTTGCTTAAAGTGTTACTCCGTTCTTATGAACTTAGTACTCTAGATGCATGTTGGATAGCGGTTGATGTGTGGAGTAATAGTAATAGACGCAGGCAGGAGTCGGTCTACTTGTCACGGACGTGATGCCTATATACATGATCATACCTAGATATTCTCATAACTATGCTTAATTCTATCAATTGCTCGACAGTAATTTGTTTACCCACCGTAATACTTATGCTATCTTGAGAGAATCCACTAGTGAAAACTATGGCCCCCGGGTCTATTTTCCTTCATATTAACTCCCATTAACAAGCTATTTCTTGCGCCCTTTATTTTGCTTTCTTTACTTTTAGTCTTTATCATAAAAATACCAAAAATATTATCTTCTCTATCAGATCTCACTTTTGCAAGTGGCCATGAAGGGATTGGTAACCCCTTTATCACGTTGTTTGCAAGGTTCTTATTTGTTTGTGTAGGTGCAAGGGACTTGAACGTGGCCTCCTACTGGATTGATACCTTGGTTCTCAAAAACTAAGGGAAATACTTATGCTACTTTGTTGCATCACCCTTTCCTCTTCAAGGGAAAACAAACGCAGTGCTCAAGAAGTAGCAGCATGGCGCGGTGGACGAGACGGTTGTGGGATCGGTGCTGCAAGGTGGACGACGGTGGGGATGAAGGGAGAGGATGGGATGCAAGGATCCCGGTCTGAAGCCGTGGATAAGAGAGGTCGATCTCTTGTAATGGCCGACGACGTCGGGGTATCAGCTCCGGCATGGTGGAGGAGGACGGCGGTGGATGGGGTGGTGGACGGAGGAGGCTGGGGTGGAGAGGGTGTTTTGGCGCCCACGGAGTATGAATGGGGAAATGGAGGGAGAGAGGAAGGGGGGAACATGTCTTCAGGGCTCGCTTGTCTCAAATGCGATGAAATTTACAAAATTAGCTCCCGTTTAAAATTTCCTACATCACAACAATATTAGTCGGTTGGGGATAGGACGGTAATCTCGCATACACCGAATATTTGCCTACGAGAGTTTGTTTTTGGCGAGCACCATGTATGAATCGGGGAGGGAGTCAATTTCGGCCGAGGAGACACTGTGTTTTGGCACCCACCGTGTATGAATCTGGGTGAGAGGCGGTTATGTCATGTTTGAGTGAAATTACAAACCTACCCCTATCGAGACCTATAGAAATCGAGCCGATAGGCTTTACGTGGCAGGGATAGGCAGTAATTTCCACCTCGCAGATTTTGGATTCGGGGGGCTTACTGCTACTTTCCCCGCTTCGTTCAGATTTTTGCAGAGCAAGCGTGCACCTTTACCGTGCCAACTAAATTCGAATCCAGTTTGTATTCTATTTTTGTTCGGGCAGGATCCATTTTCGATTGGAATAAAATTCTATATACATCATTTCTTATATATATATATACTTTCAAAAGCACAACACCCTTTGTACATAAATATGTTTTACAAATGGCATGATCTAAGATTCATAAGGCCCTATCCATCTTAATTTGGATTTTCAAATATTTGAAACCACTTTATGTTGAAATCCAATGTATGCATTCCTCCCTAACTGTCTCCAATTAACGTGTGTTTCATGCGGGTTTTTATTTTTTTACTTCTCAAACATGTATAATGTGTTTCACACATGCAACATATAGTGTAATCCCATTTAGACATTAATTGCATATAAACCATGCATTGTCTTTAATTAAAGAATCTATGGATCACTGATATTGATAAACTACATAACATTACACGTGTCCCCAAATTCAAATGAATAGGCATGTTTGATACACCAATTTGCGTTATAATATTATCGATGCCGTGATCTCCAGTTTAAATATTTGAATCTCCTTTAATCCAGATATTCATCTCATATAGCTATCACTCATGCTTATATATGACTATCTCTCCAGACCTATACGCGTTTATCGTCTCTCGAGTATCTCTCATGCTACCTGCATGTCGACAATGATCTTTTATCTTCGTAACACACTGACGATACTCTCTTCCTCAACCTCCATCACTCTATCTCTCTCTAAGTATATCTCTCTCCCTACTATGTGTCTCTAACTATGATTCTCCATGTGAAATCTCTTTCTCTCACACGAACACAATCTTCGTCTCCCGGGATCTCATTTCTCTCTCTATTCCCGTGTGTGCCACTAGCACGCACCTTCTCACACAGAGATGTCTTTCGCTCCTTAGGTATGAGAAGCTATGACTCCTCCTCTTAAATATCGCTTTCTCACACAGAAACACAAACTCTATCTCCTAGGGTCTCATATCTCTCCACCATTCTCTTGTATGTCGCTCACACACACTCTCTCTCCCTAGAGATATCTTGTGTTCCCTCATATGTCTCTCTAGCTATCACTCTCGTTGTGAAATATCTTTCTCTCTCGCAGACACAAAACTCCGTATCTCGGGATCTCATTTCTCTCCGATATTTGTTTGTATGTGAGTCATGTGCACCCTTTCTCCATATCTCTCACACCAACACACATAACTCATCCTTCTGATCCACTCAACTCCTATCTCTAATGCACACTAGCTAGCATCTTTATCTTCCTACTTATCTGTTTCTTCATCAACCTTCTTTCTCGCCCTCACTCTTGCTTCCTATCACGCACACTGTGTATGTTTCTCTCTACATGCAGTCATGTGCCCTACTTTTATCTTTCTCTCACACACACATAACTTCACTCTCTGAACCACTCGGCGGTCATCTCCAACACTGAAACTAGCCCATGTCTCTCTAGCTAGAATTTCCATCTCTGTATCTATCTTTAGTTTCTCCGTCAACATTTCTTTCTCGCACGCACTCTTGCTTCCTATCACCCACAATATATATGTCTCTCCATACATGCATTTATAGGTTGATCTCTTTTGCACAATCGTTGTGTCTCACTCCCTCTGCACGCCATAGATGCATGCTCCAGCCCACGCCACTATCTCTTAAAGACAAAAACACATGCCCAATTGTCGGGCCTTCTTCCCTGCACTCTCACATGCATGCATATTGTCATATTGATCCGTCTCTACCATGTCGCTGATCTTATGACTCATGTCTTCTTTCTTTTATCTCGATCATGCGCGCGCACAAACAGATCCACGTATAAATGTATAACTCTCGCACATGCACGTTCAAGGTCTCTATGTCTCCATACGTAGTTAATTACCCTCAACCCTAATGCCACATCGAATCGTTCTCTTCTTGTGTGCACATAACTTCCGTCTAGATGGGTAAAACACACACTCACACTTAACAATCTCCTTCTAGCTACCCCCTCTCACTCTTCCCCTATATCCCCGTAACTAATAAGACCATCCCTTCATTTAATTCCCACCTACATGCACCATCAATATATAGTAGTCTTCCTCGGTGTCTCTCAAACAAACATGTTCTCTCGATGTCGACTGCTGTCACGCACACACACCTTCTCTTCGCTCTCTATGGGCCTTTTCACTCTCGCACCCCATCATTGGTGGCCTCTACCAGACACATCACCTCTCTATGATGAAGCCACGCACACTTAAATTACATCCGCCACTGAGGACCCCGACCGCGTCACACACACACACACACTCCACATGCATGCACCCACCCACCCCACACACACTAAGACTCCATCTCACACACACATGCTCTAGGCGGAGCATTTGTTCCTACCACCCTTCGTTCAACCTTACCCGTATGATAAACAATCACCTTAATTTACTTGTATAACATGGACAAATTCCACTTCACTTTAGTAGTTAGCAAACTTATCATCTCCACTCTTATCAAAAACTGAGTTGCTGATGATGGTGTGCCTGCCATCTTGTAATATAGACCGTCCAATCTATATCTGATGTATAGAAAGCAAACTATGATAATTTACAAAAGATACCCACACCTCTCTCCACATCCTTATCTCCCACAACCTCATTGCTGAGCAATTAAAAAAGGAAGTCTCTGGAACAATCTAGCATGGTGGCTGCTGCCGCCTGCCGGCGCCGTCCATCCCCATGCCTCCGCCCAGTCCGACCACCAGTCACCACCACGCTCCACTCCTCCTCACCTTATCTCTCATCTTTCATTTTTAAGATGAAATTCTCGAGATGCCAATTTTCTGATAAAATTCTCGAGATATCATTAGTTTTTACACATGGGATTACTCCTGCATGGGTCAATCACAATAGGTGTTTTGAGAAAAATGCATATTGATGTTCCATGCAATGCACGAGCATCTTGCTTGTAATTATATAATGCAAATCAGGAGCAGGAAGTGACATTTTTTTACACAACCACGTTAACATGACCACGTAAATCACTAGTAAAGTGTAATACCATTATACTTATATCCCGATGCAAAGGTTGAGTACATGTCCGAAGAGTAGAGTCGCACACATGCACTCTACCTCTCAGAATCTCTCACACACACCAGTTACGTGACGTCCACTTATGAAGACACGTATGTTACAATTTGTGCACCCGTGGGTACAAGTGATGGTGCACATTTTTTAAAGCTGAACTGCGAACCCAAACAGTAGTTGCATTCATTCCACTCCCGCCGCCTCTTCTCTGGTCGCCGTCACCCGGTTGCCATGCCCCGGCTGAAGGTATCGACATGGCGCTTTAATATGGAAATTTTAGTGGTCATGCATGCATATTTTTGTGCTAGCACTCCTATATAAGGGTTGACCGGTCGCTTCCCGCGGACGTGCGCGGGTGGTGAAAGAGGAAGGAGAAGGGAAGCGGGCTGTGGAGTAACATTTTTTACCACAATTTCCTAAGAAACGGAGTGCAATAATTGAGTAGTTTTGCAAACTACCAGCACTACACCTGAAACGGTTGAAAACCAATACTCCCTTGCCAACGCGCGAATCCCACGTGAAACGGTCAGCGTCGCCCTGGAGCGTCAGTTCCACATTAATGCATGGCCAGAGCGGAGGCAACCTCTCACTGGCGCCAGCTTCGAAGCATCGTGATGGACGAGAGAGCGCCGCTTCCCAGTACATGCGACTGCTCCGCGTTGAGGCAGGCCATAGTTTGGATGAGTCTCCATCTTGTGAGCCACACTAAATGCGATGATATGGATCATTCCATCTATGAAGCACACGTGGGACTGGAACTACGAGACGGGTATGTACCAAGGAGTGGACGTACGAACCTGAGTAATGTAGCGCAGTAACTGAAGTAGAAAGGCACAAATAGTATGAACATGCGTGGCATGTAGGCATTTGTCTCTTACCGCGTACCACTAAATGTTGTACGTGCTATGCACGGTGATGTTATGGAGTATGTGCCTAAGTACTCTACTACTACTATATTAATTGGAGGCACATATTAGGTTTTATAGTTGTTTACGTGTATGCCCCAAGAGCTTCCAACTAGACGTGTCTTTCTCTCCAGGTCGCACTTTGTATCATTTATACGACTAGCACTACTAAGTGGTCTCCGACCCAGAAGTGGAAGAAGTGGAGACGCTCTACCACGCGGTTCATGTCCCACTCATTTCGCTGACGTGTGGGACATCCAGCATGTGCCGTGTTTGGCACTCCTTCGTCGTAAGAGTTGAAATGCTTGCATTCATCAGAAAAATATAAATCAGCAGTGATACTAAACAACGCGGTTTCCATGCTCCTTGATATCGGAAAGAATACTTTCGTTCGCCAACATGTGGGACGTCGACCATCCTGTACACTTGCCATGCACGCAGAACTCCAAGGGAGAGTCACCCTAGTTGTCGTGCCACAATAATAATGACTAATGAGTCGTCAAATCACAGGCCCAACCTTTCCCACTGTGAAGTTGCTCAGATGAAGGAACCATCATGACTTCATTGAATTCCGCTTCTTGAAGAAAACTATTGTACCAGCAGTACTGCTAGCTATAGTAGTTACTCCAGCAGAGGACTCCTTTCATTCATAGGATAGAAATTTTATAGGAATATGAAAATCATAGGAAGTGAGATGACATGCATCTCAATTCCAATAGCGAAAGAGATGCCATTTGATGCATAGGATAGGAATTTTTCCATTGAATCCAGGCTAATGTACTGGTAATTTGCTCTAAAAACTACAGTAGTAAATAGTAGTACTGGTACATGCTCGTACTCAGACAGAGACACATACACTATCTACTAGTACTACTACTTCTCATATGCTGGCCAGAGGCCGTCGTTGTCCTTCCTGGCTTTGTCGGCGACTCCCCACCATGCTTGGTTCTCCGTCGACCTCTCCGCAGCAGCATGTACGTCCTCTTTTTTCTTGCGGCGGCTGGCCTCTCTTTTCTTGAGTGCTTTCTGACTTCTCCACTCCCTCTGTGCAGCTTTGGCCGCCTCTTGCTCTACCGCCCATTCGGCCTTGGCAGCTTCAAATTCTTCCCATGTAGGTGTGAGGTCGCGAGCGGTGATGAACTCAGCACGGCGGGATGCCATCCCTTCCCTACCATTTTATGTGTGGTCGTGGGCAGCGAGGAACTCGGCGCGGCAGGATGCCATCGCTTCCTTACTGGTTAGTTTGCGACGCAGTGGCATGGACGACCCTTGGTGAGAGCTCTTGGGTGGAGTGGCCGGACAACCGTATAGTGCATTGGTTTGTCAGGAGCTCAAGGACAGAAGACAAAGGAAATTTGGATTCCCCCTTCAATCCTGGTCATTTATTACCAAGTAAAATGCATTGGTGGTCAACGAACTTGTGTTGATAGGTCACTTTAAGCATTATATTATACGTGATGCACACATTAGCGCACACCATCCATAGAGGCAAGTAGCATGTACGCGTGCAGACACTCATGCTCACACTGTCAAACCATGCTAATGCATGCACGTCGCCCTCTCAATCAAAGTCCTGCTCATGGCGCAACGCAAACGGCGAGCCCGTCACCGAGCATGTATTCACTTGGCTCAACACCAATGTTCATACTCGGGACTCGGCGCCTTGCTCATGTATATCGTCCATCACAACGACAATATATAAAACAGCCTAGCTAGAGAGGGTACTATGGTATGAAGTATGTACTTGTAGCGCCCCGAGACCGATGTGCCAGGTGTCCTCCAGTTATTCACTGTTGTTGCCTTGTCATTGCTTGCGTGTCATGCATTTCATATCATGTCATCATGTGCATTTCTTTTGCATACATGTTCATCTCATGCATCCGAGCATTTTCCCCGTTGTCCGTTTTGCAATCTGGCGCTCCTATGTCATCCGATGTCCCTTTCTACCTCTTTTCATGTGTGGGTGTTAAACATTTTCGGATTGGACCGAGATTTTTCATGCGGCCTTGGCTTACTACCGGTAGACCGCCTGTCAAGTTTCGTGTCATTTGGACTTCGTTTGATACTCCAACGGTTAATCGAGGGACCGAAAAGGCCTCGTGTGTGTTGCAGCCCAACACCATTCCAAACTGGCCCAAACCTGACCAAAAACCCCTCCATCACCTAGGTCGTTTGATCACGATCGTGTGGCCGCAAACCGCACCTCAGTTGGAGCTTCCTAGCTCCCTCTACTCCCTATATAAAGTCCCCCTTTCCAAATTTCGGATCTCTTCCCCGAAACCCTAGCCTCCTCCTTCCTCCGCGCGCCGGACAACGTCCGCCGGCGCCGGACGTGTCCGTTTCCACGCCGCCGCCACATGGCACGCCTCCATTGGCCCCGCGACTCAGCCCCACTTCGTCGCCGCCGCCAGCCCGTGAGGCCCGGGACGGGCCCTCCCGGCGCACGCGCGCCCCGCGCCTCCCTCCAGCCGCGCGTCGCCCAGCGCCGCTTCTCCGTCACCGGCCGCCACGGCCTACCTGGCCGGCGTACGTGACAGGGAGAGGAGCTCCCTGCTCCGGCGCCTGCGCCCGGCCGTGCCACCTCCGGCCGCTTCTCCGGCGACGCCCTTTGTCGCCTTCGCCTCCCCATGCCTCGGATCCGGCCTCTCCTCACTCCGGCGGCCCTGTTCCGGCGAAACTCCGGCCATCCTCAAAACGCGTGCGATCTGGATCTCAGATCCGAAATCTCAGGGTTCACTTTTTCGTCCCTAACCCTAATATTTTTGCATTCTTTGTCACGCCATAACTTTGCACTCGTTGCTCCGACTCGTGCGTGTAGCATATAAAAATGTTCGTCTCGACGAGTACATCATTTCATCTCATTGAATCATTTTCATTTGAGATCATCTTGGTGCCCGAAATGCTATTGGAAGAGGGCTATGTGATGATTATGTCAGATCTGTTTCAGCAAATGGCCTTTTGTCATTTTTGCCATGATTAATGTGTGCATGCTATGATCCTGAGCTCTACATGTGTTTTGTAGAATGCCATGCCATCTTTACAGGGGTGTATGCCATGTATTTTTGTGATCTTTGTGGTGACTAGCACAAGCATGCAAAGTAGCTTACTCAATGATGCTGATTTCAGGGACTTAGAATTTCACTAAGTCCTTGTCCTGTTATTGTTTTGATGCCATATGTTGACGTTGTTTCCTACTGATCCGTGCCCCTTTTGAGGATGATCAGTAAGGATGTTTTGTATATATTGTGATGCTCTATCCATCCATATCTTTTTTTGCATTTATGGAGCACCCTAGCTTGAGTTAATCAAGCTCTACTTTTGCTATAAAATGTTCCTGGCAGATTGCTAATGTGTTTAGCACTTTTGCCGAGCTTGTTGTTGTTGATCCATGCATGCTATGTTCTTGTTCTTGCCATGTATAGCTTCTATGCCATGTCTTGTTCATGGGTGTATGCTTAGATTATCATTCCATGCCTCTTAGTGAGTGCATCGAGCTCGTAAACATGCCTACTCGTTATCTGTTTTGCCGTGCTCTAGTTTTTCACCAAGTCTGAATCTCTTTATGTTTTTGCTATGTTCACATGCTTGCAATTGTATTATCTGATCCGTTTTGGCTCATGGTCACTAAGGGACTTTTGTTATATGCTTTGAGTAGCTTCATGCCATGCCTTGCTTTGCCATGATATGTTCCTATAGCATATAGTTATCGTGCTCTAAACTTTACTTCCTGCTGATAAATTACTGACTTGTTGTTAATTTCACCAAGTCTGTAACCTGTTATCGTTTTCACTTTTGCCATGCTTGTTTGAACCTTCTATTAAGTGAATTAGCCGTTGCTCAGTGTTCATATTTTGTCAAGCATCGTGAGTGGATCCCTGCCATGTATTTTGTTGTCATATTTGAGTGTTGTGGCATATTTATCTTGATGCATTTAGATGGCCTCTTGCTGATTATCGCAGACCGGTGCCATATTTGTTTGGCTTGCCTTTTCCAAACCGTGCATCCGATTCCGGCGATCTTTATATCGATTTCATCCGAAATCACCTCACCTTTCCAAGTTGAGGCCAGGTTCAATCATTCCTTTCCAAATCATGCATATGCATCACATACCGCATCCCGCATATCATGCCATGTTCATGTGTTGGCTGTTTACTATGTTGTGTGCTTCTTTCCGGTGTTGCTTCTTCGGGTTGGTTCCGATAAAGTCGCGTTTGTGAGGAACCGTTCGACTACATCTGTTTATCTTCTTCATGGACTCGTTCTTCATCCTTGAGAGAATTCAGGCAAGATGACCATACCCTCGAAATCACTTCTATCTTTGCTTGCTAGTTGCTTGCTCTTTTATCATGCCTCCCATATTGTTAAGCCAAGCCTCTAACCCACCTTGTCCTAGCAAACCGTTGTTTGGCTATGTTACTGCTTTGCCTGGGATATCACAATATCTCTTATTTATATTAATGCATCTATAGACTTGGTAAAGGGTGGAAGGCTCGGCCTTATGCCTGGTGTTTTGTTCCACTCTTGCCGCCCTAGTTTCCATCATATCGGTGTTGTGTTCCCGGATTTTGCATTCCTTACACGGTTGGGTTATAATGGGAACCCCTTGACAGTTCGCCTTGAATAAACCTCCTCCAGCAAAGCCCAACATTGGTTTTACCGTTTGCCACCTAGCCTTTTCTTTCCCTTGGGTAGGCTGCCCAAGGGTCATCTTTATTTAACCCCCCCCCCCCCAGGCCACTGCTCCTCTAAGTGTTGGTCCAAAATGGGCAGCCTGTGGGGCCACCTCGGGGCAACTTGAGGAAAGGTTTTACTCGTAGCTTGACCTATCTGGTGTGCCCTGAGAACGAGATATGCGCAGCTCCTATCGGGATTTGTCGGCACATTCGGGTGGCTTTGCTGGACTGGTTTTACCATTGTTGAGGACGTCTTGTAAGCGGGATGCCGAGTCTGATCGGATTGTCCTGGGAGAAGGAATATCCTTCGTTGAACCTGAGAGCTTGTGATGGGCTAAGTTGGGACACCCCTGCAAGCATTTAAACTTTTGAAAGCCGTGCCCGTGGTTATGGGCAGATAGGAATTTGTTAATGTCCGGTTGTAGAAAACCTGAAAATTAACTTAATTAAAATGCATCAACCGCATGTGTAACCGTGATGGTCTCTTCTCGGCGGAGTCCGGGAGTGAACACGGTGTTGGAGTTATCTTTGACGTACATTGTTCTAGGATCACTTCTTGATCATAGTTTTACGATCATGCTTTGCCTTCTCTTCTCGCTCTCTTTTGCGTATGTTAGCCACCATATATGCTAGTCGCTTGCTCCAGCTCCACCTCATAACTTTTACCATTCCTATAAGCTTAAATAGTCTTGATCGCGAGGGTGTGAGATTGCTGAGTCCCTGTGACTAACAGATACTTTCGAAACCAGTTTGCAGGTGCCGATGATACCGCGCAGAAGACGCAACCGAGCTCATGGAGGAGCCCGATGAAGATCTTGTTCTTTATGTTGTTCCGTTTTCCAGTTGGTCAGTAGTGGAGCCCAGTTGGGGTCGATCGGGGATCTGTGTAGCATTTGGGGTAGTCTTCTTTTATTTTGGTTCCATAGTCGGACCTTGAGTGTATTTGGATGAATGTAATGCTTTATTCATGTATTGTGTGAAGTGGCGATTGTAAGCCAACTATGTATCTTTTCCCTTATTGTATTAAATGGGTTGTTTGCGAAGATTACCTCACTTGCGACATTGCTTTCAATGCGGTTATGCCTCTAAGTCGTGCTTCGACATGTGGGAAATATAGCCGCATCGAGGGCATTACAGTACTATCGTGAGCGACCGATCATAGTGCCACTACACACGAGTGTGTGTCTAACCGATTAGTCCATTATTCTTAAGTTATGCATGGTTGTGTGGTGTCTAATGGTGGTCGTCGAAGGCTAGCTGGCGACAAGACCGGTTTCATGGACGCCTGGTTGTCAATACGTGCGGCATACACTTCAAAGGCTCGTCATCCATGAGTTCACATTTTACCACCACGCCAACGTCTGACCGCGCTGGCCTTCCGCAACCCACTCCATCGCTAGCGCGCGCTCCTGAAACGGTCACTGTCTCTCTAGAACGTCAATGCCGCATTCACTGGACTTATTATAGGTGCCGTTGGTGTGTCACAGTGTGGGGACCCTGACTCATAAGTCGTGATCACCGAATGAACATGTACAGTGATCCCAGAGATCAATGTTCACTGAACACACAAAAGCTAAATAACAAGAGTCTTACATCCATACATATCGTATTACACAAGTAGGACCATTATGGTCAAGTCTTGAGTATAACATCGCAGCGGAAATCTTCGTCGATAACTTGGACCCATGCCATCTACCTTAACCCTACAGGCATTCTTACTGGGAAGCGTCCTAGCTCGTATGTTCGTCACCAAAATATTCTTCTTCATATCATGTTCTTTCATGCCTGGCCAATAAAATAACCAGTGGCAAGCCAATGAGTACTTTGAATGTACTCGCAAGCAACCCAAGGGTGATAATAGAATGATTATGCAAGGCACTACTACTAATTTGGCATTTTTGCGTAAAGCTAGTTTTTCTCATGCAAGTATGATCAACATTTATCAAGAATATGAATGTGTCTTCAACAAGGATCAGGAGGTTACAGACATCAACATCGAGAGAGTGTTATGAACAACTCATGCTCAAGCTCATCGTGAGTTCCTCACGAATCACGTCAATATTTTTACCAGACCGTGTTGTTTGTCAGAAACATATGGACGTAGTCTGAGCAGCACCACCCAACTATCCTTGACTATGGACACGGCTATTCGAATAGTTTTACACTTTGTAGAGGTTGCACACTTTACCCACGAGATCCGGGGAACTTCCGTGTCATCCACGACCCGCGGTACCTCAAGTACCCGGGGTAAGCACCCGATCACTATCTTTCCCTAGACGATGCTAACAAGGAGTCCACTCGTTGTTCCGTATCCTCACGATGTACATCATACGAGACTCACTCGAGATCGTAACATCCGAGAGGGGACACAACGGTGTATCCGGTGCCCTGTGAAAACAGTCATGGCCGCCCTACCTGGCACGACCCCGTCCCAAGAGAGCGCACCAACAACTCTCCCGTCACTAGTAATGCGGGCTCCAAGCTAGTATCGGCCTAGGTAATCAATAATGCCCTTTCCCATACAAGGGTAGAGTGGTTGCGCATGTAAGGTTGGGACAGTCGACAAATCGTAAACCTAATCCGTCTCTGTAAACAACACTTTTATCGAGCCTCGGTACACTACCTCTCCAGCAAGTAGTGACCTAGTTCATCATCATCTCCAGGGGAATTAGTGGCACCCACTGGGCTGTTTGCAAGTATGTCAAACCACACTTGTTTCTTTCCATGCATAACCCTGACCAACTTTGCATAGCCATTTACTATAGCACATTTCTACAACCCACCAACACAACTCTAAGCAAGGGTAGAGTCATGAACAATGCAAGTATCAATGGAGTATGCAACGGAGGCAAGCCTAGCAAGGTTGCCATTCAAGGTATATCATGCATTGAGTGAAGCAGAGAAAATGCCATCATGATGTAAAACGGTTCATCATGGTCAAAGGGCTGCTTGCCTGTTTTAACAAAGTGTTCGAGGTCTTCAAATATCTCTGGTCCAACTCCAAGCATTTCTTCTACTTCATCAACTATCGTTGAAAGCCACCATAATAAGCAACACAACAAGGCAGGAATAAAAGTGCTCAAAAAATATTGATTTGACTTTTCTAGGACATCTCTGGTTATATGAAAATTAAGCAGGGTGGTTTCATTGGAATTGGGTCAGTGGATATTTCTAAACATTTGGATATGATGGAATCAAGGGATTTATGGATTTGCAAGAGGTGTACAGAAATATTATTTTGAAAAATGAGCAAGGATACCCATTTAACAAGGCATGATTTTAGAAGCATCTAGGAGTTGGTTTCACTGGATTTGGAGTTCAAATGATTTCTCTATGAATTGCAAAGTTGGCTATATATGAAGGAATAGACCACTATTTGAGGTGATACAGAAAGTATTAGTAAAAATGTTCAAAAACTAAGTTTTGAAATTATAGACATCTAGGATTTTGAATCATGGAATTTGGATCAAAAATGGGCTCTCTGTGATTTTCTAAAGTTTATCACAAAAATGGAAAAATAGGATTTTGATAAATATTTCTAAGGAGAAAGTTTTTGGAAAAATGTGCAAATAGCACCATGTGATAGATCATGATTTGTGGATCCCCTAGAAATTTTAATCATCAAATTTGGATATCATTTGAATTATTTGTGGATTTTACAAGTTTACAGAAAAAGAAAAAGAAAAGGGGAAGAGTTTTACCCTTATCCTACGCACTGGGCGAGGGATAGGCAGCGGGCCGGCCGAGCGGCTCAGCTACGTGGGTGGCAGGGGCAACATAGAAGGCGCCCCAGGCAGAGTACGCCTTCGCCGCGCGTGAAGCGGGTTTGCTCCCGGCCCGTCTCCACTTAAAAGGGTGGGGCCCACCCACCGGGTCGCTGACGAGCGGGGCCCGGTGCTCAGGACGTCTCCTACCTCCCGCTCGAACAGAGCAGAGGCAGGAGAGGCGAGGTCGAGCGGGTGCCGGCGTCCTCCCCAGCGTCACCGGCCATCCCCGGCGATGCCCAGCACACCGGCGGGTTCAGGAGGCCGAGACGCATCCGCCGAGGTGCGCCATGTCCGCAGGGGTGGTCGGATGCGAGCACACCATCGGCCGTGGCGGGCGAAGCTGGTGCTGGTGATGGAACTCCATGGAACAGCCACAGGGAAGAGAGGGAGAAGCACGGGAGGGGCTCGCGGTGATGGTGGTGGTGCTCTAGTGCGGTCCAGAGGGAAGGAGGAGGAGAGGTGGGCACGAATTTAGGCGGAGTCCGGCGGCTCGGCTCCGGCCATGGGGAGCGATGGAGGGCTCGGGGAGAGGTTTGGCTTCGTCCCGTGGGTCTCTCGGAGGGAGAGAGGGCGAGTGGTGAGGAGAGGAGGGCTCGGGGACGCTCTTAAATAGGCGGGCGACGGTCCACCGAGGACTCGTGCGCCGGCGAGCTCGTTGCCATCACCACGGGTCACAAGAGCTCGTCGCGGTGTGTGTGGGGCGTTCCTGGATTCGGTCTAGAGCTAGGGGTGAGAAGAGAGAGAGTGCAGGGGGGCCAGGGGCACTGCGCGTGTGAGCTTGCTCACTGGTGCACTCGGGCGGCTGGCGCGTGTGCGAGCAGGGGCAGGAGGAGGGAGAAGGAGTAGGGGGGCGACCTGCTGTCGTGTCGAGGACGCCGAGGAGCATTGTCGGGCGCGCTGGGGAGGCCCGAGGTGGCCGGAGGTGCTTGGCAGGGGGCGGCTACAGTGCGGGAGCGCACTGTAGCGCGCTCCAGAGCGCCCAAATGGCATGCCATGGCATTTTATATGCCTTGTGGGCGCGGCCACTAATGTCTGGTAGCTCTAGGAGGGAGTAAAGAAAGTGGAGGAAGCATTGGATGCCATGGAGGGCCACTAAAATGAGGAGGGTGGTGAGAAAGGAGAAGAATGCTGCTGTCCAGAAGGGTAAATGGGGGTGTTTCACCCCTCAACCATTGAGCAATGGCCAGGGGAGAGTTATTGGAGGTAGGAGAAGGCTAGGAGGAGCTGTGGTAAAAAGTTGAGCTCAAGGAGATTAGTGGAAGAGGTCAAAATGATGATTTTAGGAAAATGGCAGAAGGTGTTTGTTGTTGGTTTGGGCAAGAAAATTAATTCCACTTGCCATGAGACTTAACAGGATGGAATGGCACATAGAAGTAGGATGTTCCACCAAGTTTGAGCTCATTTGGGCAAAGTAGCCAATGTAACTTTGGTAAACCCTAGAAATCAACAGAAATGGCTTTACCAAGATTTAGTCATGCAAATCTATTCTCCTTGATGCACCACTTGGTGTAGTGTCATCATTTGAGGTTATGAACATGTCCACAAAAGTTGGCATCAAAAGGAGAAAGTTGCCAATGTAGAGTTGTTTTAATTTGGTTCTGAACAGGAAGGGTTTTGGGGTACTTTGAGCAAGATAACATTCTCTCCAACTTGTGCCACCATTTGAGCATGTTCACAAGGTTTGAGAACATTTGGACATGTTTGGTAATGTAAAGTTGCTCAAACTTCAAGATGGACAGAAATGGTTTTGAGGAGATTTCATGGGGTTATACTATTCTCCATGACATGATACTTGGCAAGATCATCAAACATGTGGTGAAACTCATATATATGGAAAATATATGTCCACTGAGTTTCCCTGATTTATGTCAAATATTTTTGAAACAAAAAAATAATTTTAACCTATTACAGACCATTTCCGGCCTTAAGAAAAAGCCTTTAAATAAAATAGGAAAATAACTTTTAAAATTGTATTTTTGTGGTTTTTGGGAGCCCTATACCTAATAGGTTTCAAATATTCTTTTTGGAAAGAATTTTCACACCCTTAATTAAGTACTTGTAGTTCAAGTCTCAATTCAGGGGTTTTTGGAAAACCTAATTTATAAAATTCTTTTTGGCAAAAATATTTTTGCAAGAAATTGTTTTTACGTCCTACACACATGGAATTATCATTGGGCAAGGTTTTGGATCAAGGAGAAGGAGTATAAGAGTTGGAGGATCTATTTGATTTTTAGAGCACTTGCAAACAACAAACAAAATCCAATCAAGGCAAGGTCCAAAACACTCAAAAGTTTTTGTCAAACCACATTTTATCATGATTGTTAGCTTAAGTGTAGTGGCATGAAAAACAGGGTGTGACACACTGACATGTGGGCCAGATGCACGTTGGGCCCACATGTCAGTGACCCAACGCACCTGCAGTTAAGTCACTGAAGCAGCGTCCGCATTCACGGCCAACAAACCTACTCTGACGCTAGTCGTCCATCCGTCTGCCGCGGATCATTGCCATTCGCCCGCTATATTAACTTGAGCGCCAGCTCCTAGCACCCAGCCATAGCCAAAGACCCACACTCAACCATGTCCTCATGGCGCTGCAAAGCTCTCTTGGACGTACTGTCGTAGGAGCAGACGAAGGACATCGGCAGCTCTGCTCCGGGCGCACTCCAAAGCTCTCTTGGACGTACTATGGCAGGAGCAGGCGAAGGAGATCGCCGGCTCCCCCCTGGCCACCCTCCGCCGCCACTACCATGAAGTCAGCGTGCGAGCGTGGGCGCAGCCAGAAGCGAGGAAGAGTAGTACACGGTAGGTCGCCGCCGCTCTGGTCCCAGGAAGGGCACCGCTCCTCCACTTAGTCGACGCCAAGCTTGGTGGGATAAACATCTGCGGCCGATTAGCCGCTTGATGGCAATGTGGAGGAGGAAATCTTCAGAACCTTGTGCTCCGGAGGAGGAGGTTATCGAGGCGGATGAGGAGGAGGAAAAGGCAATGGCGGGCTTTCTCGGGTTCATGGCCGGACTTGGTGGTCGGGAACCAGCAATCGTCTAGATTAGGTTAAAGTAGGTTTTTGTATGGTTTGTGCGAAATATGTAATGAATTCCGTCCAGTTTGTAGGAAAAGTTTTCAAAATGTAATGAATTTCATCTTGTAAAATTTAAATTTTATTTGTTTGCACGAATTTCGCCCGGTTAGTTCATATAGTTGTCGAAAGGTATGCGAGCATCATTGGATGGCATCCATTAGTGTCCTCGGGCTGATGCCGGTGTAAATTTGTGGGCCAGCGCTGCAGATTGACAGTGCTCCATTATTTGGCAGGGAACAGTTATCCCTCGATCAAAATCAGATCCGACGTGTTTCACACTCCTCCCACGTAAGAGTGTAAACTCTTGCTTACATAAAAATGGAGCAAGTGAATGGCACCGTAGCATGTCATATCACTCAAACTATCCCGCCTAACACACGGGAAAGCACCACCCTCATCATTTTGTTATGGATTTCTATCTATCGATCGCACGAAAATGTTTCGCTTTGCAAGTTCAAAAAAAAGGCGGCACACTTACGACTCATACGTGTCGCACGCCCGACACTCCGGCTCGCACGTCGCTCACCAGAAGGGACACGAGTTGTCTTTCTATTTCACTGACATGTGGGACTGCAATTGAATGAACCATCGATAGCCGAAATCTAATCGCTCGACAGGCATCGGCTGAGAAGAGAGAGACAGGGGAGGGAGAAGAGATCGCCCGCCCACCGCACACGGACTCCAAGAAACATATGGTGATAATGTGAGATGGGCCATGCGGGAGTCCGGACTGCTTCCAAGCCCCCCCCCCTCAGACGCCAGCTTCCCGCATTCGTAGCAAGTACGTAGTACCAGTAAAATACAGGCCTATAAGCCCGCTTATGTGGAGGAGAGAGAGGCATTGCCAAAGTCAAGGAGTGGGCTCTGCAAGAGCCCATCTCTATATGTGCTCCTAGGTATAAAAACACTAATTCTAAAAAAAGAGGTATAAAAAACAATTGTGTCTAAAAAAAGAAACGTAAAAAACACTTGAGAGGAAAAAGATAGAGAGAAAGTGGGAAAAGGTTGTAACCCTTATAGCCAACCTTATATTCAACACAACACTATGCTAGTATTACATGAGGAAGGAGGGAGTGGTGCACATGCCAAGTTCACTGGGCTGCCGTGTTTCACACTCCTCCGTCGTAACAGTGCAGACAATAGCTTTCATCAAAAATAAACAATTAATACTCGTTGCTCATCCTGTATATCGGAAAAGAATACTTTCCATTCGCAGACATGTGGGACGTCGACCATCCTGGTCCACCTGCCATGCACAAAATTATCCTGGTCCACCCCGGTCGTAGCACAGGCCAACCTTTCCCGCTGTAAGTTGGTCGGACGAAGGAACCATCATGACTTCGTTGAATTCCACATCTTCAAGAAAACTTATTGTACCCGCAGTACTGCTACCACACGCAAAGACTGGATGGCACTGTACCACGTCATATCACTGAAACCCACTAGGACAAACTCGCCCGCCTAGGATTTGTACTCCCTCCGTTTCAAAGTTAGTAGTACAAAGTTGAGTCATCTATTTTGGACCAAAGGGAGTATGTCTCTGTACTGCTATGATTTTTTGTTGTACGTCTCTATACTTTTGCTACGATTTTCCTACCCTATGAACCAAATGATGCCTGAATGTATCCGTGTCGACTATTGTCTGATCGATCGCTAAGCCTACAATTTTAGGAGCTTGGGCTATTGGCTGATCGACGACAGATAAGTATAAGCGTACCACGAGCTCACCAGCACCAACGTTTCTCTTCAGTGAGTGTTTTGCAAGTACTATAGCTGGCATAGTAGCTAGCCTACTAACACCAAGAATCATCAAACAAGCCCTGCTGATATGATAAACAATTTGAAATTACATCTAAGCATGCGATATATTACATCTAAAGCTGGTGAGGATACATCTATTTCCATAACTCGGAGAGGGTTCACATGAGTCACTATCAAACAAAAGTAGCATGTCCCGCCCACACAAGACAGTGTACTAGCCCTATGACGGTTTGATAACACGCATCATTCTGGTAATTAAATACAGGGCAATGCAAACTACCCTAAAGGATTAGCGCGACCAACTATTTCTTGTCATCGATCTCTTGGGCAATGACAACAACATGGACAGTGGAATGGGAATCGATCTCTGGGGCGATGTCCACAGGACTGACCGCGACATCGGAATCGATCTCTGGGGCAATGTCCACAGGATGGAAAGCGGCATCGGAATTAATCTCTGAGGCGATGTCAAACTGACGGACTGCGACATCGAAAACAATCTCTGGGGCGTTGTCCACAGGATGGGCCCCGACATCAGAATCATCAAGGATGTCCACCGAAACCTGCACAACCCTAACATATTAGCAAGAACATTGCAAATACTCAAAAACCACAACTATGGTAAGCCATTTTTTTACCTTGTGCAACTCACCGGGGGATCCCATCCCTCCGGGGCCCATCTCCTTGTCCTCTATGGGGGCCATCACCTTGCTAGGGGAATACTGCTTCTCAACAGCGACTATCTCCTCAAACTCGGCCTTGAGCCTCGCATAGGTGGCCATTAGAATATCTGGGGTTGGCACGGTGGGGAACTTGCTGTTTTTCCAACTTTCTTTTAGGAGTTCGTCCGCCAATGTCGTCAACTCTTTGTCCAGTGCTTGTTTCTTGGAGTTCTTCATCTCCATGGGTTGGCCCGCCAACATGGTAAACACGTTGGTCGGTGCTCGCTTCCTGGAGATCGCTATCTCCAGTGGGTTGTCCACCGGCAACTCTTTGCCTAGGGCTCCAGGATCCATCAATGAACTGACAAACAAAAAGCAATCGAAAGGAAACCACAATCGCAATGAAAACAGGAAAAGAATAGGCTGTGAGAATCGGTGGGTGCTTCGCAAAAAGAAGATTCTTGGAATGAAAATATAGCAGCATCACTAATTTGCCCACCTTTCCTTCATCGGTACAGAAGAAAAATGGCAGAAGTGAGTAGCCTGGAGTGAGGTTTTCTTCAAGAAAGGGGAGAAATAGCTTCAACGAACGTTCCAGTGAAATGATGGTTGCTTCGTCCAGTCCAACTTCGGGGCCACTTCGAGGCCACTTTACCACTGCTGTTAAATGTATGAGATACATTCCTCCAATCACAAAATGCCTTGGTTCATGTGATTTGAGATTCGAGCCACTGCACGTGGTGTAGTCTAGTCACTTGTTGAAATCTCTAGAAAGGCAAATACTCCTTTCCGGTTTACAGGGCTATACTAGCAAGTACTAGAACTCCAATAGTGGGCGCAAATAGCAATTTTGTCTCATGCAATAGCCTCGCTATATGCATGCTCCAAGGCTCCGCACCATGCCCCACCCCTACACAAAGATTGCCACGCGAGCGTTTGCAACTGCCACATTCAGGTTGCGCTTGGCTCTTCGCCTCTTCGAGAAGACGAACAATGATGTTACTACTACTTCTATAGTATCGAATCCACTTCTGCATGTCCATCCACCATGTGCGGGAGGTATAGCCACCGCACGCATTGGCGAGGGAGAAGGCGTGTAGTAGTAAAATCCAGCTTATTCTCGTTGTACGAGTTGACGCGACACATCATAGCACTGGCCCCACATGTTTGCCTCTAAACTTGGATGAAAGACCCGCAACGTACAATACTCCATTTCCTGCAACCTCTAACACTTACCCCACCACAAATTAAAATATATATTCCTATCTTGACCAAATGAGCATGCAAACTAGAATCACCAGGATGAAAGGTAGGGCTAGAAGATTATCTTAATCAAAAACAAGCACTGCTACAAAAACAGCTATAGCCAATATGGACACTAATGACGCACTGTACATGTGGTGCGCCATTACTAAATACTAATGGCGCACCATGTGTTGGTGCGCCATTAGTGTGCAAATACTAATGGCGCACCACATCCACGGTGCGCCATTAGTAACTTGGCCACCACTTCCACCGAATGCACCCCCCCCCCCCCCGTGGACCGCCCTTTCAGTTTTAAAAAAATAAAATATGATGGAAATGTCAAAAAAAATAAAAGAAAATAAGTTCCCCATGTGATATGTGTCCTAGTTGTTGTGAAAATTTACAAATATGAATTTCGACTTGATTTGCGAAATCTACTCGAAAAGTTTTTTATATGAAAAATCATCGATGTTGACAAGAAGAAATGCCTATATTCATTCGAGTATCAACCGGCGTGAACCAGTTCTCGAACTCCAAGTATTAGGAGAATGAACGTAAAAAATATTGCTTGGCGCATAGCCCAAAAAAACACAGTCTTTGGTCCCAACTTGTGCCTTTTGGTTATCGGCACATATGATAGCGAACTGTATGGCATGGAGTCTAAAGATTCCAGACAAGTTGGTTGATGCGTATATGCATCTGGCACTTAATCAGTCTACACGCTAGGGATGCTCCATTTAAGTTGAACAACACAAAAAAATTTGATGGTTCATTTTCTCGACCGCCTCCTTTCTTGTCTGCAATGTAGAATTTTGGCGAGCGATAGGACGAAGATGAGCCAGTAAACCAGTTGGATGAAATTAGTGGCCAAGTTGCTCAAACCTCCCTCGGCACGAGGCCACTATTTGAGGATAAACCTACAAGCAAAGTTCGGATTGTCTTTGCTGGCTCTTATGTACTCGAAAATTTACTCGTACAAGCATTAATTTTAGCAAGAAGTACCTCCGATTGAACAACATTTACCAGTCTGTACCATAGGTAATTAAAGTTCATCCATGGATGATATTGGCTGTGATCTCAATCATTTGGATGAATAAACATACTGAACATGTGTATATCTGAATCTTTTTATGAATTATCTATGAATATTGCCTTGTGATCTATCAATCATTTGCATGCATGGACATGCTGAACTTGTGTATATATGAATCTCTTGAGTTGTTGATTGTGAACGTTGGCTATGGATATGAACGTGTCATGTGAACCTGAGTTCGATACGAATGTTTACCTTTTCTGTTGTACTTGTGTGTGAACTTGTTAGTATGCCTACTGTGGGATTTGCGATGTGTGGGTGTCAACGGCACACCTTCTTCCCGAGAAGAATTGCACCTGCTTTTTTAGGGTAGCAATGGCGCATCAATTCTTTTTAATCTTTTTGCTCTGTCTTCCCCCCTCCCCCGCTAAACCCCTGTCGTAATGTTTTTGGCCTCAAAACAAACATAGTACTGCGTTCTTTTTGGGGCTTGATGAAAAATCGAGTGCTGGTTTCTATAGGTTAGCCCAGCCATCAAATGAGCCGCTGGTCCACCACGGACTACGAGGCTAAAGATACAAGTTGTATGGTGCAGAGGCAAAAAAGAAAATTCCATCGAGAGCCATCCACTGAAGAAAAACATCGCTCATGATGTGCTTCTTCAGTCGCGCCACTGGCCCCCTCTATAATCCAGTTTGCTCAGGGATCTAGCTGGTATCATTTTTTTCCAGAGGGCGAACAAGTATCAGCTAGGCCTAGATTTTGTTTTTTAACATGCGTAGCCCACGTCATACTGAGACAGTGGTTTCAACT
The DNA here is from genome assembly GCA_034509565.1 of Triticum monococcum. NCBI lineage: Eukaryota > Viridiplantae > Streptophyta > Magnoliopsida > Poales > Poaceae > Triticum > Triticum monococcum. The sequence goes on from CM067842.1 coordinate 282,968,051, forward strand.
TATTTTTTGAGGTCCATACCGGCCTATGGGCTTTTTTCTTAAAGATCGGCAACCCAATGTATTTTTCTTAATAAAACGCAGATATCTGTTCTATTTATCTATATATAAGAATAATAATGCTGTCTCCAATTTATGTTTTCCCTTCTAACCACATTATATATATTTATATTATTACTATTATCGTATATTTTATAGATACTTATATATACATTATAAAAACATCCCACGTGTTATTAACTTATATAGGTAAATGTTTAACATAAGTTGGGAAGGAAAATCCTGGTTGTTTTTGACTCACAGGAAAGGAAAATCCTGGTGATTGCGTACAAAAGCTTGCGAAGATTTTAAGGACCAATGTAATCATAATGCGCTCATTTTTATTTTGAGCAATAACTCACTAATTTGTTTATTTTATATATAAAAAGTGTGTCGCTTCAGTTTATTTGTTGATATTAATTTCTCCTTCTAACCTAACATTATATATAGAACGAGCCGAGCTAATTCGTGTGTTTCAAGAAAGTGCAAATGTGTTGGGATTTCTTAGAAAATATAAATGGGCCGCATTGACACGAAATTATTTGTTCACCCAGCCCAGAAAATGGACAAAACATGGGTTAAATATATGCCACATTTTTGCAGGCTGACATTGTCACACCCTAGTTAGTTCAACCATTAGAGTGTGCATCATGTTTAAATTCCTCTTAAATTTGAAATGGGGAAGACAGAACCCCCAGCCCCACCCTGGAAACAACTAGGGTTTACTAAAATTATTTTCAATGAACCTGAAATGCCCTTCTAAAAAGTTCACTCTCTTTGTCTTGGGTTAGAACCTCTGGCAAAATTGGTGCACAATTTTCTAGGTCAACAGAAGGTCATTGAATTAATTCATAAGTATTTGAATTTGGGCATTTAAATGCTATAAAATAATTTAAATGCTCAAATAATTCTGGTAGTAAGTGTGGGCTGTTGGAAATATTCTAAACAGAGCCCACAATTACTTTCAGGATTTTTGGAAATGTTTTAGTATTTTTAATAAAGCCCAACAGTTGCAGAAAAAAATAGAAAACAGAAACAAATAAAAAAAGAGAGAGAGGGAAACCCACCTGGGCCTCACCTATGCTGGCCCAGCCCACCTGGCTCGGCCCAGTCGACTGGCCTTGCCAGTCGTCCTCCTCCTCCCGCCAGGAGGACGAGGAGCGTGAGGCTGACGCCCGTGGCCACACGCCGGCCACCTCCTGCTTCTGCCGACGCCCTGGAGGCGTCTAGGGGTGCCACGCCGACCCCCACGTCCCCCTCTCTCCCTCCCTCACTCTCCCCGTGCTCCTCTCCCTCCTCTGGCTCTCCTCTCGCACGCACCGAGAGCCATTGTCGCCGCGGCACGCCGTTGCCACGCCCACCGCCGCTGCCTCACCTCTCCGACAAGCCCATTAGCTCTGCGCTGCCGTCCTCGACCTCTCCGTCGACCCTCGCAAGCTCGGACGACCCCAAGACAACGTGGTGACCTTCTTCCCCGTCTACGGCCGCCGGATGCCGTCGTTCGATTCGCCGGCCTCAAGTCCTCCCCGAGATCACTAGCCTGCTCCGCGAGTTCCCTGTGAGCCCATCTTTCTTCCGCCCCTCTCCCCGCGCTCGTCCGCATCCTCCAACCCCCTCTGCCATCGATGCCGAGAGCTCGGCTCCGCCGGCCATGTCGCCGCCGTGGCCACAGGCGCGTAAGCTCGAATCCGAGCACGCCTTCGTCTTCCACGCGCTCCCAGGAGCCTAACGCACCACTCCCCGCGCCTGACCGCGCCCCGTAGCATCGGGTTCATCCACGCCCGAACTCCGGCGACCGCCAAGGTCGTCGCCGTCGTCGTTTCCGGCCTCCCCGAGCCCCACTTTCTCCACCAAACGATGCGGCTCCCTCCCCGCGTCACGTAGCTGCTCTTCGCCGTCGTTTTGGTCGCCGGAAACGCAAACCCGAGCCCCTCCGCCGCGTCTGACGTCACCGGCGTCAAGCCGCCGACAAGTTTGACTCAGTTTGACCGCTGTGCGGGCCCAGGTAGACCCCCCCTAAGTCTATGAGAGGTGGGGCCGGTCTGCTAATTAGTTTAGGATTAGTTTTAACTAAATTTAATTAGTTCAGTCACTCACATGTGGGCCCAGGCCCCACTGACAGCTAATTAGTGTTAATCTAATTCTGTTAACTAGTTGTGACACTGAAAGAGAGGGCCCACCAGTCAGGTTTGACCTGGCCGACCCAGTTGACCGCTGACATCACACCTATGTCATGCTGACGCATTAATTCAATTACTGGAATTATTCTTTAATAGGAAATTCCAGAAAATAGTCAAAACTTCTAAAAATCACAGAAAATCAACCATAGCTCCAAATGCAAAGATTTATATATGAAAAATGATCAAAAAAATTCAATCTATCCATCTATAATGGTTTCATGCATGAGAAAACAAGTTAACCTTGATGTTTAAGCAGAATAAGGTAATGCACTAATAAGGCCATGTTTAATGAGCTAATATTTGAATCTTTGATTCAAATGAGTTCATCCCCTTCTGTTTTAGCTTGTATTAGGCCAAGACACTTTCATCTTGCCATGTCATAGCATGCATCATATTGTTGCATATTGCCATGTGTTGATTATGTTCCATGTGATTTTCATGGTAGGTTCTGCCTCCGAGGATAACCCCGAGTATCCGTCTGAAGGGCAGTACCCTACTACCTCTACAACAGGAAAGCAACCCATTGATAATTCCGATACAAACCCACGTTCTCGCTTCTGCTCTTGTTTACCGCATTAAGACAACGCGAATCAAACTGCTATGTGCTACGGTAGTTGAACCCTTATCCTCTACATGACCTGTCATTGCCACAGTAACTAGATGAAACCCACTAGCATGTGTAGGAGTTGATTGAGCCATGTATGTGATTCTTACCTTGCTATGCCTGCTATGCTTAGAGTTGTGTCAGGTCTGGTTCATCTGGGTGATGGGCTAGAGTGATATGATTATGTCGGTAATATGAGGGATGTGTTGAACATGTTTTGGTAAAGGTATCGATGAGAGGCCATGTAGGAGTACATGGTGGGTTGTTTCATTGAGGCCGTCCATAAGAACTGAGATCTGTATGTGTGATTTAAGATGCAGCTACTACCGTACATTGGGTCCGAAACCAATGGACCCTCTCGGCTTCTTAATCACCCTAGTACTCTGTCCAGGAGTTGCAAATAGTTTCTGGTGTTTGTAGGTTATGTGTTCGCGGCCGTGCATAGCGCTGACCCTAGGGGTGGGCTATGTTGCGGTAGATACACCGTGGCCGGGTACGCCGGGCGCCCTTTTGGCGTCTCGGGACCCTGTTCACATCGTTCGGGGCCGTATGTGGAAACCTCGGCTGGACTCACTGCGGATGGAACCTGGATAGGCGATATACCTGGACTAGAGACTTAAGTGTTTAGGTAGGCCGTGGCCGACACCCTCACTGGGCTTCCGCTTGAAGGTTGCCGAGTACATGTCATGTAAACGGCGGTAAGTGGTGAAAGCGTGTATGAAGAAGTACACCCCTGCAGGGAATAAAACTATTCGAATAGCCGCGTCCGTGGTAAAGGACTACTTGGTTGCCTATAGAGTTCATAGACAAGTTTATGAATACTACTAAAAGACTCAAGATAAGTGTGAGTACCAAGGATGGCCCTCTCGTAGGATGACGAGGGAGGATCCCCGGTGGAGTATTGTGTTGGTGAGTAGTGGACTCGTGTGCGAAAACTATTTACTAGTGGAGTTCCGTAGGATAGCTTAGACAAGAGTTAAAGCTGGCTTGCTGCAATAACCCCACCACCTTCTTGAGAATGAGCATGTATAGTAGGTTTTGTTGTAAGACTTGCTGAGTACCTTTGTACTCATGTTTTCTTAATTACTGTTCTCAGACGACAACACTGCCCCCTCCAATGGGTTCTATGTAGACCTTGATGTCACCGAGTGACTAGCCACCCAGGTTGTGATCCTGGCCATGGAGGGCCCTATGTAGATAGACAGGCTTCGAGAAGCCTTCTTTCTTTCTAGTGTGTGTACTCAGACTAGTTGCTTCCGCAGGTGCTTGAATGATTGTATGATTGAGTGTCGGGTCATGTGACCCCTGTCTGTATGAACATGTTATGTATGGCTCTCTAGAGCCTTTAAATAAAGTACTTGAGTTGTAGAGTTTTGTTGTGATGCCATGTTGTATGTACTCATATCGGGCATATTGTATGTATGATTGAAATGCTTGGTATGAGTGGGTCCGACAATCTAGTTGTTTATCCTGGGCAGCCTTTCTTATGGGGAAATGTAGTCTAGTGTTCCTCGAGCCATAGTAGTCCGCTGCAGCCCGGTTCACCGGAGTCCTGCTAGCCCAGCACTACTTCTCAGGACACTTGACTAGCCGGCATGTGTTTCGCGTTGTTCCTATGTCTGTCCCTTCATGGAAATGTCACGCGGTGACATCCGGAGTCCTGCCTAGCCTGATACAGCCTGGGTTCCCCGGAGTCCTGTTAGCCCAGTGCTACAGCCCGGAATCACTCGCTGATGACCGATATGCTCGATGTGATTCATGTATGCCTGTCTCCATAGGTCTGTGCCGCTTTGGGTTCACGACTAGCCATGTCGGCCCGGGTTCTCTGTCATATGGATGCTAGCAACACTATCATATACGTGAGCCAAAAGGCGCAAACGGTCCCGAGCCATGGTAACGCGACACCCGTGGGATACCGTGTGTGAGGCCGCAAAGTGATATGAGGTGTTACCGGCTAGATCGATGTGACTTGGAATCGGGGTGCTGACAGCGTTGGTATTAGAGCCGAACTGCCTGTAGGTTCGTTGAGCCAAACTGGTCGATGTCGAGTCTAGAAATGCTTTAGTTATATGTAGGGGTATTGATGGTGGGAGGGAACGTAAGGCTCTTTTACTCCTTTACCTTATGCCATCTGATCTGAGTCATTCTCTTCTCATTCAACGTGGGTTAAGGACTAGGCTCTCTTCTTCTATCAGGTTCACGTGTTACAAATCCGTAGTAGCTTATAGGATTGTTATTGCAAGCCTCAGTACAGTTTTTACTACTTCTAGCATGTTGCTAGTTGAATCAGAGCCTTGATATGATGTTGTTGAGTGGTATTGCAAATTGTTGTTGATGTCTCAAATCTTTTTCTGAGCATTTACAGCTGTTATGCTGTCCAATTTTCCCTAGAAATTCTAATGTCTTTGCATTGTGGTTGTGCTTTCAGATGGCCAACCGTGCTCAAAACCAAGTGGTTCGCCTGACCCGGTGCCTCGACGTGCCCGGTCATACTGCTATGTTAGTCCGGGTAATGATCGAGACGGGTTACCGCTGGTATCCCGAATACACCGTCGAAGAGCAATTCCACGACTTTAATCAAAGCCAATATTTCTGCACCGTCAGCATATTTCCTTCTTATCCTGGATCTACCGAGCCCCTTCACTGTTCCTATGGACTCGGGGTTACTGTTGAGATGGCTATGCAGGATGCTGCCTATTCCATGATGACCATCATGCGAGTCCGGACTGGCCTGCTTCGGAACACCGACTTCCGTTACATGCCAGCTTCACTTCCGGGAGCGCAAGCGTGTCTTCAGGCTATCTATGCTGACTCCACTCAGGAGGACTCATTAACTCGTACCACTGCCGAGATGCTCGAAGATAAGGACCGAGAGAATCGGGCCTTGAGGCTGGAGCTTTTCAATACTCGTGCTGATCATTGGGCCACATTGACTCGGTTTGCACCTGCGGTGCAAGCTGGATGTATGGATACAAGGGATCTGTATCCTGTGAGATCTGCTCTGCCATACATGGTGGATTGGCATGATGTGGGAGGCATCACCCCACCCCGTGGTCCCCGCGGGCCACCGTTTGTTGGTCCAAGACCTCGTCCTAGCCCCTATGGTCCACAAGCTCCTCAGGACCGTCTGTTCTCGGATGATCACGTTGAACTTCCAGCCTATGGAGGTGACTTCTATGAGGACTACTACGGAGCTATCTGAGTTAGTAGTAGTATCACTAGTATTGTAATAGTTGTGTCTCCATTGTCCTGCATGACTTGTGGAATATGACTTTGTGTGTAATCAATTCTGGAGGTGTTGACAAATAATGTATAGGAGCTTGGAATGCCTCCGATGAGATGTAACGTCTTTCATCATAGTTGTACTGTAGCCTGGGCTTGTACTGAACTATGTATGATGTGTATGACCGTTGGTATATATATGGCAGTTTTATATTACCATGACATACGCATGAACATCTCTGCATTTCGTGTTATCCATTACATTCTGCACTTCCTTGCTAAGTTTGAGCCATCCTTATCTAAACCGTTGTCTTGTTTTTTCCCTAGGATGGTCAACACCCGCAGCAACCCTGCTGCCCCGTAGCAGGGGGAAGCCAGTGCAGCTAGGGGTGAAAATCTGCGTCACCCGCCTTCTCTGGCCGAAGTAATGCTGGAGGCGGAAAGAAACAAGCGTGAGACTAACCGCCTGCTAGAGCGGATTGAGCAGAACACTGCACGCCATCAGCGAAATGATTTGGTGTCAATCAATGACTCTATCAAGCTGTACCCACCAAAGTTTAACCATTCCGTCGAACCCCTCGACGCGGATGACTAGCTTCGCAACATCACCCACAAGCTACGTTCTGCCAACGTAGCCGAAGCCGACAAGGTTACTTATGCTGCCTATCACCTCGAAGGCCCTGCTAGCCTTTGGTGGGAAAACTTCGAAGCTATGTGCCCGGTCGGCCAAATTACTACTTAGGCTGAATTTAGTGAGGCTTTCCATGAGCATCACATTCCGGAAGGTCTCATGGATCGCAAGAGGGAGGAGTTCTGCAATTTCACCCAAGGAAGACTGACTGTGGATGCATATAGTCGTGAATTTGGGAATCTGGCACGTTATGCTCCCGAAGAGGTATCTACCAATGCTAACAAGAAGGCAATGTTCCACAAGGGACTTTGCCCTGAGCTTCGCCGCGATCTTCTTCTGCACGAGTGCAACTCCTTTCAGAAGTTGGTCAATAAAGCCATTAGTGCTGAGACAGGCCAGACTGATTATGACGCTTCACGCAAGCACTCACGTGAATTTGGCTCTTCATCCGGCTCTGGAGCTCAGAAGCGCTGGGTGTGGATCCCAAGCATGGCACTGCCACCCAGGTTCATTCCGAGGCCATCCTTTGAGGCGCCTCGTCCCAACCAGCAGTTTGCACCGCCCAAGCCCTATGGTGGCCCCGCTGCTAATGCTGCTTCGCGCCCTAATGTTGTGACTTGTTTCAAGTGTGGAGAGCCGGGTCACTATAGCCGAGAGTGTCCCAGAACAACAACCCCAATCAAACTAGAAAGTCCGTTGGCCTTGGTAAGCCTGCAGGAAAGACATTCTATGCCAAGTCGGTCACTACTACACGTGGCCATGTCAACTATGTTTCAGCCGAGGTGGCTCATGAGGATCCTAACGTCGTCCTTGGTACGCTCCTTGTTAACTGCCATCCGACATCTGTTCTTTTCAATACTGGAGCATTTCATTCATTCATATCCGAGAACTATGCTCGATTGCACAACACGACATTCTGTGACATGCCCTCTACCATGGAAATTCAAACTCCTGGCTCTAGATGGCAAACTTCTAGAGTAAGCCATGGGAATGAAATTCTTGTCGATAGACTTGTCTTCCTTGCATCCTTAATAGCTCTCAAGTCCTCGGACATAAACATCATCTTGGGTATGGACTGGATGTCAGCTCATTATGCTAAGATTGATTGTGCCACTAGAACCGTTCAACTTACTCACCCATCGGGCAAGACAGTCAATGTCTTAACTCGAGTGGCCAAGCGTCAGCTTTACTCCTTAAATGCCAACCCCCTTCCAGACCTTGAAGATGTTCCGGTAGTCCGAGACTTTCCGAATGTCTCTCCAGAAGAACTGCCAGGTGTTCCACCTGATAGGGATGTCGAGTTTGTGATAGAACTTGTTCCAGGAACCATTCCAATTTCTAGAAGTCCCTACAAGATGGCACCCTTAGAACTAGCCGAGCTTAAGAACCAACTCGATGAGTCCTTGAAAAAGGGTTTCATCTGTCCTAGTTCCTCTCCTTGGCATTGCCCCGTCCTCTTCGTCAAGAAGAAAGATGGAACGGATCGAATGGTTGTAGATTACCGACCTGTCAACTTTGTCACCATCAAGAACAAGTATCCGCTTCCTAGGATCAACGATCTGTATGATCAGCTCGCTGGATCCCCAGTCTTTTCCAAGATGGATTTGAGGTTGGGCTACCATCAAATCAAAATTAGAAATAAGGACATTCCCGAAACGGCCTTTGTTACTCGTTATGGCCAATACGAGTACACCGTTATGTCCTTCGGTTTAACCAATGCCCCAACTATCTTCTCTCGGTTAATGAACTCGGTCTTCATGGAGTACCTGGATAAATTCGTCGTAGTATACCTCGATGACATACTCATCTACTCCAAGAATGAAGAGGAACATGCCGAACATCTAAGGCTGGTATTGATGAAACTTCGAGAGCATCGCCTTCATGCCAAATTCTCCAAGTGTGAATTTTGGTTGCCAGAAGTGACCTATCTAGGCCATGTAATCTCTGGCAAGGGTATTGCTGTCAATCCCGAGCGAGTTCAAGCCATCCTTGATTGGACTCCACCTGAGACGGTCAAGCAAGTTCGGAGCTTCCTTGGCTTAGCGAGCTATTGCCGCCGCTTCGTTGAGAATTTCTCCAAGGTTACTAAACCTCTAACTGAACTCCTCAAGAAAGATAAAAAGTTCGAGTGGACTCCACAGTGCGAGTTCAGCTTTCAGGAACTAAAAAGACGCCTGACATCTGCTCCCATACTGGTACCACCAGATTTCTCCAAGGACTTTATTATCTATTGCGACGCCTCACGAGAAGGACTAGGATGCATACTCATGCAAGATCGTCAGGTAATTGCCTATGCTTCACGGCAATTACATCCACATGAGGAAAATTATCCCACGCATGATCTAGAGCTTGCAGCTGTAGTCCATGCACTTAAAACTTGGCGACATTACCTCCTCGGTAATCGTTGCGAGATCTTCACCAATCACCAAAGTTTGAAATATATCTTCACCCAACCGGATTTGAATCTCAGGCAAAGATGTTGGGTCGAGTTGATCTCGGATTACGACTTAGGAATAACTTACACCCCAGGCAAAGCCAATGTCATGGCTGATGCACTAAGTCGTAAGTCCTATTGTAACAACCTGATGTTACAACAAAGTCAACCACTTCTCTATGAGGAATTTCGTAAGCTTAATCTTCACATTGTTCGTCGAGGATTCCTATCCACCCTGGTGGCGAAACCTACCCTTACAGATCAGATCATCAAGGCACAGAAGGTAGATCCGGGAATCTCCCGTATTAAGAGAAGCATTAAGAAAGGAGTCGCGAATTGTTTCTCCATTGATGATCAAGGTATCGTATACTTTGGAAATCGCCTAGTGGTTCCAAAGGCACGAAACCTGAGGTGGCTGATCCTTAAGGAAGCTCATGAATCCCCTCTCACCATTCATCCCGGTAGTACTAAAATGTATCAAGATAAGTGTGAGTACCGAGGATGGACCTCTCGTAGGATGACGAGGGAGGATCCCCAGTGGAGTATTGTGTTGGTGAGTAGTGGACTCATGTGTGAAAACTATTTACTAGTGGAGTTCCATAGGATAGCTTAGCCAAGAGTCAAAGCTGGCGTGCTGCAATAACCCCACCACCTTCTTGAGAATGAGCATGTATAGTAGGTTCTGTTGTAAGACTTGCTGAGTACCTTTGTACCCATGTTTGCTTAATTACTGTTTTCAGACGACAACACCGCCCCCTCTGATGGGTTGTACGTAGACCTTGACGTCGACGAGTGACTAGCCACCTAGGTGGTGATCCTGGCCATGGAGGGCCCTATGTAGATAGACAGGCTTCGAGAAGCCTTCTTTCTTTCTAGTGTCTGTACTCAGACTAGTTGCTTCCGTAGTTGCTTGTATGATTGTCTGATTGAGTGTCGGGTCATGTGACCCCTATCTGTATGAACATGTTATGTATGGCTATCTCGAGCCTTTAAATAAAGTACTTGAGTTGTAGAGTTTTGTTGTGATGCCATGTTGTATGTACTTATATCGGGCATATTGTATGTATGATTGAAATGCTTGGTATGAGTGGGATCCGACAATCTAGTTGTTTATCCTTGGCAGCATTTCTTATGGGGAAATGTAGTCTAGTGTTCCTCGAGCCATAGTAGTCCCCTGCAGCCCGGTTCACCGGAATCCTGCTAGCCCAGCACTACTGCTCAGGACACTTGACTAGCCGGCATGTGTTTCGCGTCGTTGCTATGTCTGTCCCTTTGGGGAAATGTCACGCGGTGACATCCGGAGTCCTGCCTAGCCTGCTACAGCCCGGGTTCCCCGGAGTCCTGTTAGCCCAGTGGTACAGCCCGGAATCACTCGCTGATGACCGACATGCTCGATGTGATTCATGTATGCCTGTCTCCATAGGTCTGTGCCGCTTTGGGTTCACGACTAGCCATGTCGGCCCGGGTTCTCTGTCATATGGATGCTAGCGACACTATCACATATGTGAGCCAAAAGGCACAAATGGTCCCGGGCCATGGTAAGGCAACACCCGTGGGATACCGTGTGTGAGGCCGCAAAGTGATATGAGGTGTTACCGGCTAGATCGATGTGACTTGGAATCGGGGTCTTGATAGAAATGTGGGCCAATAGGTCGAAGCCTACGCAGGGCCTTGTCAACTTGGTCAAGAAATGATTATGACATCACAGCCATTGGATTTATATCCAATGGCCGACATGCACCTTCAATCTCTCGTCTTCTTCCTCCAGCGTGGCCGGGACCACCTGCTCCGGCCTCCGGCGTCTAGCGGCTCTTCTTAGCACGCATCACTGTGAAGCGCTACCCCACCGCCGGCCAGGCTATCCCTCCACCCTCCACACCTCCTGTTATTCTCCACCGACTGTAGCCCACGCCGCAACAGAACCAGTTATAACCCTTATCCTCGTCTGAATCTGCGACTCCACTGCTGCATCTTCCCATCTCCGGGTCATTCCCGTCCGGGGCCTCGCCGTCGTCCACCGCCTCACTGCGCTCGGTGCGGCGTGGTCAACAAACGGGAGTCAGCGGGAGAGGACTGTACGTGGAGAGCCTGACAGATGGAACCCATGAGATCCATTGTCACACGCAAGGAAAGTTCCTCCTTATTAAGTTGAAAAAATGTTTCCTCCCCCTGACAGCTGGGACCCACCGGCTGTGTCTTCGCACGGAAGGAAGTGCCTCCTTGTTATGTGAAAAAAAATTATTCCTCCCATTGACAGCTGGGACCCGTCAGATTTTGTGGCTGACTTGTGGGCCTACTAAGCGGACGTGTACACAGGGCTTTGTCAACTTAGTCAACAAATGATTCTAGCACCTAGACCACTGGATGTTAATCCAATAGCCATGCTCCTTCTTCAACCTTTGTTCTTGCTCCTGTCTCCCGTGGGAGGCACCGTGGTAGTGCTGCCGCGCACCTGAACCAGTCAAGTTTCCCACTCCTCTCCATCTGCGACTCCACTCCCGGGTCTTCCCCATCTCCGGGTTGTTCCAGTCTGGGGCCTCACCATCGTCCATCGGCCTTAGTGCGCTTGGCACGGTGTGGTCAATGTGGTCAACAACCGAGAGTCTTCGGAAGATGACTGTACATGAGAGGCTGACTGTGGGGACGCACCACGCCCATGCAACGACAACCTTTTTACCCCGAAAAATAATGTTTCTACACCTGACTGCTGGGAGCCACCAGCTACATCTTCACACGCAAGGAAGTGCCTTACAGTTGGGACCCACCCGGTCGAAGCATACCTAGCGTTGTCATTCTAGTCGCGAATGTGTATGTCCATATTGGTCGATGTAGAGGCGCGCACGTGTGGTAGTAGAGGCGCGCATGTGTGTTAGTAGAGGTGCGCATGTAGCATGTACACGTATGTACAGCGGTCAGGGTGCAAGAAAGTAAATACGGCCACGTCCGTACATACGAGCGGGGTCTCAAACGCCTACTCGCGCATACGTGCAGCCAGGGCTCGTGTACATGGCTGTGGCTGGGTCAGAACGGATAAACTGCGTCGTCGTCGTGTTCATGGGGAGGCAACGAAATGCGTTGTGTTCATCGGGAGGCAACGGAACACGTGTTGTTCATCGGGAGCCAACCGGCTTGGATGGAACAGGCAATGGAAATGAGGCCCGGCGTACCACAAAACCGAGGAAACGGCCTTATGTTCGACCGGCTATGGTGGAAATGGGATCATGTTCATCGGGAGGGGTCTAGCATACTGCAAAACGGAGGAAACGGACCTCCTATGGTTGAAATGGAGTCTTGTTGATCGGGAGGGGTGTGGCATGCCGTAAAACTGAGGAAACGGACTTGTGTTGGAGCGTTACGGTCGAAACGGGGGTCCTGCTCATCGGGGGGGGGACTCCATGGGATACTGTTCATCTCCACCGTCGACCTCCTCCAGCCTCCATGGGCTACTGTTCATCTACTGTCGACCTCCTGCAGCGTCCACATGTGACTGTTCATCCACGGGCTCCTGTTCATCCAGCCTCCACCGGCTACTGTTCAACCAGCCCTCTCCACGGGGTCCTGTTCAACCACCCCTCCACAGGCTACTGTTCATCCAGCCCTCCATCGACTACTGTTCAACCAGCCCTCCACGGGGTCCTGTTCATTCAGCCCTCCATGGGGTCCTGGTCATCTACCGGCTCGATCGATCGGGGTACTGTTCATCCAGCGGCAAAGGCCTCTACTACCACGGGTTCCTGTTAATCCAACCCCCACCGGGAACTGTTCATCCAAACGCCCAACAACGCTCACTGTTGATCCAGGGGCAGTATCGATCGGCTTCAGTTAGCAGTAGTAGCGAAGGAATCACTCGGGTTCAGTTAATAGCAAGGGATCGCCCGATCGCTCGGGTTCATTGTAACGCGTAGCCTGCAGTGCAATTGCTCGGGTATAGTTAGGGCCCAACGCATCGCTTGGGTTCAGTTAGAGCCCAACGCCTCACACCCACGTGCATATGTGTATGAGAGAAATGCGCATCGCTCGTCCCTCGACCACCCACCGTAACCCGGAACTCCCCGATATTTTCTGCGCCCTTGCTTCTACCACAGTTTTTTCCGTCATGAACGGACCAAAGAATGTCATGCAGCTGCGTCTCCGGCCTGCCCAGGACGAAAAGACCATTTTCTGTCGTGATTTTTGTCATAGAAGCAGGACCCCACCACATCTATGATGGTACCGGGTTTTGTCACAATTATCGTCATAGAAGTGTCATAAGTATGACAGAAAAAAATTCGTTCGTCCCAAAATGTCATGGATGTGTCATTTTATTTGTAGTGCTACTAGCATCACATAAATAATCAATGATGGGTTTCCTCCAGTCTTGATTTTCTCCTGCATTGAATATTTCATTAGGGGCCAAAACGTTGGGTTCCGGTTCAGCCGCCCCTATGTTGGCAAGACTAGACATCGTCTTTTCAGAAATATGAAACATGCCATGATCAACATGATAGCTGGATGCTTGTTGTGCCAACTCATTTGCTCTCTAATTTTCATGTCTTGATATATGAGCGATGCTAAAACAATCCGAAACAGAAATTATATCTAGACATTTATCAAGATAAACATTAAGTGATTCATCAAAACATTGAAAAACTTTGGATATTTGCTGCACTACTAATAACGAATCACCAAAAGCCTCAATATGTGTAGCACCTATGGCAAGCAACATCTCTAAGCCGAATAACAATGCCTCATATTCGTCCTTTGTGCAAAATTATTCTAAGCGGCATGAGGCTTCAAAAATAGCACCATGAGGAGATATATAAACAATACCAACAACTTGATCATTACTACAAACTGAACCATAAAAATATAAGCTCCATGGTACTAACGAGACAAGGTTGTTGGCGTCCTGGGAACGGGGGTACCCAGACTTTCCTGCATGCGGCCCACGGCGTGGCTCCATTGGCAGCCCGGTACGACCCAGTTTCAGCAACAATGACCCAGGCCCCTCGCGAGGCGGACAGAATCAAGACCTCCTTGGGGGGGCATCACTAGGCTGGCTCCTGAGGAGCGGAGATATCAATGCAAGGTGCAGCTCACGAGGTTCACATGACACAATCCGTAACGACCAAGGCCAGGTAGGCGCCAGCGGGCGCAGCGTACCAGTTTCCTCTTTGGTGACAAGGAGGCAAGCGCAGGCACGGAGTCTCGAGGAATCAGGCAAAGGTTGCCATATTGGTGCAATGAGACCATGATCGCCAGGACGACAGGACAGAGGTCATCGCAAAGCCCACTACAACGTCACAACTAGAGCCATTGCAGGCGAAGACTACTTTTGTTAGGATAACTTATACTAGTTGTCTCCCTTTGAATTTGGCCATTGTGGGATCGCTTCCCACCTACATTTGGGAAGAGGACCAAGGCCACTATAAATAGAACTTAACCATCACCGTAGAGAGAGAGAGAGAGAGGGACGGGTCAGATCATTCAGACCATCCTCACAACCACTAGCTCATCGAGCTCTTGAACACCTCACCTCCTCAGGCTGTTCATCAACTGTACTAGTTCATCCTCAGCCCCTCGAGGTAATCGACCACAAAGCTGGAGTAGGGTATTACACCAAAAGGTGGCCCAAACCAGGATAAACTGTTGTTTCTCTTGTCCCTTGGGTTCGTCGAGCTAGGCTGTGGAGTCGTTGGGCCGGCAAGTTGGGACGAGGGAGTTCTTCATATGCACCCTAGTGTTCGAACCTCTCAAGGCTCTGCGGAGCCCCCGAATCAGACATTTGGCATGCCAGGTTGGGGTGCATCGAAGCTTCTCTTCGAGCCCGTGCTGAGCGTCGAGTCGCTCTCGCCGTGTGCGTCACCCAGACGGTGCCTGTCGGCGGGCCTCCCTGTCGTTCTCCAACACCCGCCGCCACCGGCCCGACGGGGCACAAGCAGTAAGCTTTGTCACAGCACCCCTCCGTGCTGCGGAACGGACGCACCGCCATGCTAGCGCTGACCCCGGCGGCTTGTCGTCCCACGCTCGTCATGGTCCGGCGAACGTGCAGGCTGCATTGCTCGTGGCACGTGAGCTCCTTTGCTACCGCCAAGTCGACAACCTCTACGAAGACTAGTTAGACTGCATCGCCGAGCTAGTCAGCGCGGCGGAGGCTTGCCTGCACTATCCCTCTCATTACCTCGTTTGTCGCCTCCTGCGGGCGACGTAGCCCTTGGATATCCTCCGCCACCTCCCCATCAGGACGTCGGCCTTGGCCCAAGACACACGGTCCCATGGCGGGACCCACAACACCAGGCACCCGCATCCGAAGAGGCAAGCTGCCAGGAGGTCCAGCGGCCGCAAGAAGGTGCTCCAACACTCTCTCCACCACCACGTCAAGACCGCGGGCCGCCTACAGTGGTGGCGCGTGAGCACCAAGATTAGGATCCACCTCCACGACGGGCTCCGGTGACAACAGCGGGCTGCCGCGCCTTCAGCCCTAAGCTACGAAGTGTCGTCTGGCCAGCCAAGTTCAAGCCCGACCTGCCACCACCCTACGACGGCACCCACGACCATGCGGAGTTCCTGCAGCTCTACAAGCTGAGCATCGAGGCGGCCATTGGTGATGAGAAGGTCATGGCAAACTAGTTCCCCATGGCCCTGAAGGATGGCACGCGCTCGTGGCTCCTGAATCTGCCCGCGGGATCAATCTCCTCCTAGGGCGAGATGGGCGAGCATTTCGTCGCCAACTTCCAGGGCACTCGCGACCGCCCGCCTGCCGCAGGTGATCTGTGCTCATCAAGTAGCAGCCAGGGGAGACCCTGCAAAAGTATATCCATCGCTTCAACAGCGTTCCCCTCAAGATCCCCAAGATTTCGGACGAAGCCATCATCTCGGCGTTCTTCGATGGCGTCCGCGATGTCAAGATGAATGAGGAGCTCGCCATCCAAGAGGACAGGTGCACGGCTCTCGAGATGTTCAACATGGCTACCAAGTGCGCGAGAGCTGAGGAAGGGCGCCTCTCCCTCCTAGAACTCCCAGTGGCTGACCCAGAAGACAAGAAGGTCAAGGCGAAGGACGTGAAGCGCAAGGTGGCTGCCGTGCTTGCGGCTAATCCAGAGATGAAGCGTGGCTATGAACACCCAGAGTCGTCCAAGGGCAGCCGTCCATTTTGCGTCTTCCATGACGTACACAGCCACAACACCAATGACTGTCAGGAGCTGAGGGCCATCCGCGACGGGTCCCTCGGTCGTCGCCCCGAGTGTAATGATCGGGGCTACGGCCGTGGAGGAGGCAGAAGTGGAGGATGTTGGGACAACCGAGGCCCCCGCCAGGAGTGGTGTGACCAGCCTCGTGAGGATCGCTGGCAAGGCCAGCCTCGTGAGGGCACCTGGAGAGACCAGCCTCGTGAGGACCGACCTCTGGGCAATGTCAGCCTCCCTCCACTGCCAGCACCACCAAGAAGGAATGACGACTACCACGAGGACGAGGGGGCTGGGGGCTTCCACGGGCCTCGCGCCATTGCCTGTATCTTGGATGGTGCTCAGGTTATCCACACCGATTATTACGTGAATGCGGCCCTCCCCAGGCTCGAGGCCACACCGCTCATGTGGTCCAAGTGCACCATGACATTCAGCTTGTCCGACCAGCTCAAGTGCGTGGCAACTGCCGGCGCCCTCCCGATGCTTTGCTCACCCGTCATCATCAATGTCCTTGTCACCAAGACCCTCATCGATGGTCGTGCGGGGCTCAATGTTCTTTCCATCGAGACGTTCGACCGCCTCCAAGTGCCATATGATCAGCTGTAGTCCACCAAGCCCTTCCCAGGAGTGACCGACGGCTCCACCACCCTGATAGGGCAGATCCGCCTCCCTGTCACCTTCTACCAACGCGACAACTACTGCACTGAGCTCATCAACTTCGACGTCGCTCACATCCGGCTCCCGTACAATGCCATCCTTAGTATCTGGCGCTAGCCAAGTTCATGGCGGTGACCCACCATGGCTACAACATCCTCAAGATGCCAGGGAACCGCGACATCATCACGTTCGCCTGTGAGGAGAAGGATGTGGTGTTCTCTCTCGAGCGTGCCTACCAGGC
This sequence comes from Triticum monococcum, assembly GCA_034509565.1. Lineage (NCBI taxonomy): Eukaryota > Viridiplantae > Streptophyta > Magnoliopsida > Poales > Poaceae > Triticum > Triticum monococcum. Next base: position 282,985,219 of record CM067842.1, read on the forward strand.
TACGGCGATCGAAGACCCAGACAAAAAAGGCGTCGTCTACCCCCCTGAGGTTATCCCCAAGAAGGAAAAGCAGCTGCTCTGTCAAGAGCCTCAGGAGAGCGGAGTCTCCAGCGGCACCACCTCGGGATCTGTGCCCACGGATGGGGCGCCTCCCTCTCGCGCATAGGAAGGCGTGCCCGACGCCCTCCTTAGGCTGGGCTCGGGGGCTCTCTTCTGGAGGGCCTCTGGCTTAGCCAATGTCACGAGGGAGGCGCTCGGGCACCACATGGAGGCGTGCTTCGTCGCACGCCTCCCCCATGTGGGCATAAGGCATAGGGTGCGAGGTGCTCAGGAGTTCATCAACAAGGCGACCGAGGGGCTTCAGGAAGCGAGAGCCATGCGCGGCGACCACGGACAACCACCTAGCGTGGCTCCGTGTCCTGGCAAGGACAACGAGCCGCGCATCTGCGTCAACATCCTAGGGCTCAATAGAGCCGCATCCCAAGAGCGCTTCTAGCATCGCACGCTGGTCTGTGTGAGGGCCCAGCTCACAACTACGATCGCATGCCTTTTAGCTTGCCGAATGCAGCTGTCACCTTCCAGCGTCGCGTGTGAAGCATCATTGCTGCTCAGGAGGCCAGGCACCACGCGGTCCTGGTAGAGGTGGCGACGGTCCTTTGTGTGCCTCCCGAGCTTCTAGAGCCTCCCGAGGTTCATGACCCAGGCGGCTCGTGAGGAGCAACCTCTTCAGCTCTTCAGCAATAGTGCCAGGTGACATTTTCTGGTTTAGTCTGTTGGGGGCGCCCCTCAGGCCGCATCATCCCCAGACCGCGTGGGCCTGCCCTGTGGAATGTATCTTTCTTGCATCTTCTAGTTGTTCTGCTAGGGGCGCCCCTCGGGTTGCATCATCCCCAGGCCGCGTGGGTCTATCCCTGCGGCATGTATTGTTCTTGCATCTATCAGGACTAGCTTTACCTCCCCCATATGTTGACTTATGATTATCACCTGCTCACCTAATTTATTATTACCCTTCGTGGCCTCCCGCATTGATGACCGGCCACTTGCTCATCCTGCCATGGGGACTACACATGTTGTCACAGCGCTTGTGCTCGGGTCCATCGCTGCAACGCTAGCAAATCTAAGAGATCGAGCTCTAGCTCACAGCCGCCCAGCGCACGTCACTTCACCAGTTCCTCACTGCCCTCATCTTCTTGCGGAAGGAACAGCGGCAGGATAGCAAACGCGATTATGGGCTGTATTCTCTCCCCGGACTAACTCGCAAGAATCTACAGAGCTTAACTACGGGTGGCCCCCGCCGGCTGTCTCATTTCCGCGTGATTCGCTTGGGCGCTAAAGGGGGGCTCCTGAGCATCATGCCTCATGAGCTCTTACTGACTCTCCAGCCCTCCCCCCTGGCCGCTGAGCCTCGCTCGAGAGTCAGGACCCGAGGACGCAGTGCGCCTAGATGAGCAAGGAAAAGGGAGGCCGGTGTGAGCCCTACCTAGTTGGCCCACTGAAGCAGAAGGCAGGCGCCGCGCTAGGACCCACCAGTGACTTGCCAAAAGATAAGTCACCCATGCATAATGGCGTGAATCTCTCCATCCGAAGCTCTCTGCCCTAATACATCTCCAATGTATCTATAATTTTTGATTGCTCCATGCTATATTATCTACTGTTTTGGACATTATTGAGCTTTATTATCCACTTTTATATTATTTTTGGGATTAACCTATTAACTGGAGGCCCAGCCCAAAATTGCTGTTTTTTGCCTATTTTAGGGTTTCGAAGAAAAGGAATATCAAACGGAGTCCAAATGGAATGAAACCTTCGGGAACGTGATTTTCTCACCGAACATGATCCAGGAGACTTGGAACCCACGTCAAGAAATAAAGGAGGAGGCAACGAGGTTGGGGGGCGCGCCTACCCCACCCCCCCCTAGGCGTGCCCTCCACCCTCGTGGGCCCCCTATTGCTCCACCGACGTACTCCTTCCTCCTATATTTATATACCTATGTACCCCCAAACGATCAGAGATGGAGCCAAAACCCTAATTCCACCGCCGTGAGTTTCTATATCCACAAGATCCCATCTTGGGGCCTGTTCCGGAGCTCCACCGGAGGGGGCATCCATCACGGAGGGCTTCTACATCAACACCATAGCCCCTCCGATGAAGTGTGAGTAGTTTACCTCAGACCTTCGGGTCCACAGTTATTACCTAGATGGCTTCTCTCTTTTTGGATCTCAATACAATGTTATCCCCCTCTCTTGTGGAGATATATTCGACGTAATCTTCTTTTTGCGGTGTGTTTGTTGAGACCGATGAATTGTGGGTTTATGATCAAGATTATCTATGAACAATATTTGAATCTTCTCTGAATTATTTTGTGTATGATTGGTTATCTTTGCAAGTCTCTACGAATTATCAGTTTGGTTTGGCGTACTAGATTGATCTTTCTTGCAATGGGAGATGTGCTTAGCTTTGGGTTCAATCTTGCGGTGTCCTTTCCCAGTGACAGTAGGGGCAACAAGGCACATATTGTATTATTGCCATCGAGGATAACAAGATGGGGTTTTTATCATATTGCATGAATTTATCCCTCTACATCATGTCGAGGTCATCTCCCCTGGCAAGATCTTCATGACCATGAATGCTATGGCGAGTCAGCAAGACGGAGGGACCAGGAAGAAGAAGAAGAGGAAGCGGACTGCGAGAAGACAAAGATGACCAAGGGGGCTCCAGCCCTCCCCTCATTTATAGCCAACAGGAGGACAAACGCCAGCCTCCATGATCGCGCGTAATGATAGTTTTCCTTTGGATGCAGTAGAGTCTCGTCATGTCGAACAGTTGCCGAGGCAGCGCGGGGAAGCTGAGGCGCCCACGTCCCATCAATTGCCATGCGTCGACGAAGGCCGCATGCAGTTGGGGCCCGTGGCGCTCCGCACTTTCCCTTTGGCTTCGCCTCGAAGCCAAGTTCGAGCGCGCCTTGGCCCGGGGGCTACTGCCGGCGTCCTAGGAACGGGGGTACCCAGACTTGGCTGCCTGCGGCCCACGGCGTGGCTCCATCGGCGGACCGGTAGAGCCCAGTTTTAGCAACAATGACCCAAGACCCTCGCGAGGGGCCAAGCCTGACGAGGCGGACGACACCAAGACGTCCCTGGGGGCGGCCTCACTAGGCTGGCTCCCGAGGACCAGAGATATCAATGCAAGGTGCACCTCACGAGGTTCACATGACATGAGCCATGACGACCAAGGCTAGGCGGGCGCCAGCGGTCGCAGCATAATAGTTTCCTCTTCGGTGCCAAGGAGGCAAGTGTTGGCGCGGAGTCCCGAGGAATCAGCCAAAGGTTTCCATATTGGTGCAACAGAGGTCATCGCGGAGCCCACTACAGCGTCAGGACCAGAGACTTTGCAGGTGAAGACTGCTTTTGTCAGGATAACTTGTACTAGTTGTATCCCTTTGAATTTGGCCATTGTGGGATCCCTTCCCGCCTACATTTGGGAAGAGGACCAATGCCACTATAAATAGAACTTAGCCACCACCGTAGAGAGAGATAGCGACTGATCGGATTATCCAAACCATCCTCACACCCACTAGCTCATTGAGCTATAGAACACCTCACCTCATGCGGCTGTTCATCCACTGTACAAGTTCATCCTCAGCAGCTCAAGGCAATCCACCACAAAGCGGGAGTACGGTATTACACCACAAGGTCGCCGGAACTAGGATAAACTACTGTGTCTCTTGTCCCTCGGGTTCATCGAGCTAGCTATGGAATCATTGGGCCGACAGGTTGGGAAGAGGGAGTTCTTCATATGCACCCCAGTGTTCGAACCTCTCAAGGGTCTGCGGAGCCCTGAATCTAACAAAGGTTCATATCAATATCGTGTTTGTCATCAATCCTATGTTCAACAAAAAAATCAGTAACGATTTGGCCTTTCATCGATTTCAGAGATTCATAAGCCAAATCATATTCAATTAAAGCATAAGCCCACTTGCCGATTCTACCACTGAGAATTGGCCTATGCAACATGTACTTGATGACATAGGTTTCACAAGCTATAATGCAAGTACTAGGCACTAGATAATATCTCAATTTTGTGCAAGCATAATATAAGCATTATTTATCAATAAATTTATACCTTGTCTCAGTGTGCAATAAGCGTCGGCTCAAATAAGTAATAGCATGTTTCTTTCCTTCGGTGTCTTGAGTCAAAACAGCACCAATAACACCTTCCTCCGCTGCAATGTATAGTCTAAATGGTTCCTTGTGTCCGGGCACTCTCATAACCGGAGGAGTGCACAAATATTTCTTAATCATATCAAATACCTCTTGTTGTTTTGCCCCCAAGTAAAATCTACATCATTCTTTAATAGAAGGATAGGAGTAAATGCATCAACCTTCCCTGATAGATTGGCTATGAATCTCCTCCAATAATTGACCTTGCCAAGGAACTTTTGCATATCTCTCTTGCACGTTGGAGCCTCTACTTTCTATATAGCTTCTATCTTTTGGGATTAATTTCCACGCCATCTTCACGAATAATGAAACTAAGAAACTTCCGAGCCGATACACCAAAGGCACATTTCAAAGGATTCATTTTCAGCCCATATTTCTTCATTCTTTCAAAATCCAAACGCAAATCGGCTAAGTGATATTCAAAAGCATCCGATTCGACAACAATACCATCAATATGGACCTCAACTATAACACAAAGTAATCATGAAAAATTAAATTCATAGCCCTTTGATACATGGCGCCGGCATTCTTTAATCCAAAAGTCATCACCGTCCACTCATATAAACCAAGGAAACCGGGGCATCGAAAAGGCATTTTGGACATGTCCTCTTCGGCCATAAAAATCTGATTATACCCTGCATTACCATCAAGAAAGTGAATGACCTTATGTCCAAAAGCATCATTAATAAGCATCTCAGCTATTGGCATGGGATAGTCATCTTTAGGGGTATCTCTATTCAAGTCTCTGAAATCAATGCACACCCTCAAGTTGCCAGAACTCTTCTTCTCTACTAGCACAATGTTCGAAATCCACTCGGCATACCTGCAAGGTATAATAAAATTAGCTCTAAGAAAATGACCGATCTCTTCCTTGAGCCGGTCATATTTTTTGGATTAAATTTCTGGCCGATTGCTTGTACGGTCAAAAACCAACCTTTATAAGTAACCAATGCTCCACTAGCTCTCGGGAAACCAACAAACACATTCTTTCAATAGCTCGATCAAATTAGCTTTATGATCGGCTCTTAAATTTGCGTTTACAAATGTCTACCTAGGAATTGAACCATCGCCTATATCTATCTCTTCTAATGGATCCCACGGCCTAGCTCGACGAACTCAAAGAACGAGAGACACAGAGATTTATCCTGGTTCGGGCCACCTTGCGGTGTAATACCCTACTCCAGCTTTGTGGTGGATTGCCTCGAGGGGCTGAGGATGAACTGGTACAATGGATGAACAGTCTTGGGAGGTGAGGTGTTCTTGAGCTAGATGAGCCGGTGAGCTGGTTAGGGTGGAAATGGATCTGAAACCCCTATATGGTGGTGGCTAAGTCCTATTTATATTGGCCTTGGTCCTCTTCCCAAATGTTAGGTGGGAAGGGATCCCACAATGGCGAAATTCGAAGGGAGACAACTAGTACTAGCTATCCTGACAAAAGTAGTCTACGCTTACAAAAGGCTCTGGTGGTGATGCTATCGTGGGCTCCGTGATGACCTCTATTCTGCTGTCCTGGCGGTCTTGATCTTGTTGCACCGATAAGGAAACTGTAAGTGCATCTAGTGCCACCCCTAGTTGGTTTTGGAGTATTGACGACAAACCTAGTTGAGGGACTCATGTGTTTGTGAGAATTGCAGGACAACACAGGTAGAAGTCCCTCATTGATTCGGTTTAGCTACCAGAGATGACCCCTAAAAATGTACGAAGACATTGAAGACACTGGTGGTTTATGAAGACATTCATGTTGAAGACAATGACATGTGAAGACTCCCCATGAAGCTTATGGAACTCGAAGACTTAGATCCTTCGTAATTTTACTTCATTCATGTTGTGTCATAGGAACCATCGTATTGTTAAGTGGGGTCCAAGAGAACTAGTCAGGATGACTAAAGTGATGCCTAATTCAAATCCTATGTCTTCGAGTGAAGACAATGAGAGAAAATCTTGTCCAGAGTCAGACAAGTCAGCTTTACTTGTAGCCCAAGTAAAGTTGCCGTGTGAGTTCGAAATTCGACCGTTGATACACGTGTCAGTTCCTTAGTGACCCAGGGTCATTTCGGACAAATCAGGTCGGGTTGCCAAGTGGCTATAAATAGTCCACCCCTACAACCATAAACGGTTGGCTGCTTAGATTTCAGTGCACGGCTTTTGTCATTTGAGAGCAACCCACCTCGAAGCCTTTGAGAGAAAATCCCTAGCGAGGAGAAAATCCCTAACCACCCAGAGCCAGAGTAATTGGGCATCACTTAAGTCTTCTTGTCTGAGTGATCTGAAGACTTATTACACTTGACGACTGTGCATCCTCCAGCCGGTTAGGCGTCGCGTTCTGAGCATCCAAGAGAAATTGTGGATTGCTGGTGAACGAAGTCTGTGAAGGTTTGGGAGTCTACCTTGAAGACTTACCAGAGTGATTGGGCGAGGTCTGTGTGACCTTAGCTCAAGGAGAAAACGATGAGGACTGGGTGTCCTGAGCTGCGTGTTCAGGACTGGGTGTCCGGGACTGTGTGTCCTTTGGTTTAAATACCTAGCCGCTCCAACCAGACGTACAGTTGTCTCAGCAACTGGAACTGGTCCAACAAATCATTGTCTTCAGCGTGTCACTGGTTTCATCTTCACCTCCCTTTACTTGCCATTACACATTGTGAAGCCATTGCATGCTTGCTTTATCTTCTGTCTTCACAACTTGACTGTATGACTTGTTTGGCTTCATAACTTCTTCCTATCTGATCCTCATTACACTGAAGCTGTTTGTCACTGTGCTTTCACTATATTGTATACTTGACCATGGCTTGCCTTGTGTAATCTAACTTCCGCTCCATAGTGATAGGCTTGTCCATTCTGTTTGTCTTCATAACTTCCACGTTTTGAAGACTTTCATAAAAATCGCCTATTCACCCCCCCTCTAGTCGATATAACGCACTTTCAATTGGTATCAGAGCAAGGTGCTCCCTTGTTCTGTGTGATTCGGTTTAACGACCTGGAGTTTTAGCTATGTCGACTGCAGGGATAATTAAAGTCTCCGCTGCGTGCCCCGTCTTCGATGGAACTGAATATCCCTACTGGAAGAATAAGATGCGCATGCATCTTGAAGCCATTGACGTCGACCTATGGTATGTCATCGAAAATGGCATACCCAAGGCTGGAGAAGGTGTCACTGCTGCTGATGTCAAGAAGTTCACTCAACTGGACTCTACTGCCAAGAATATTATCTGTGGTCATCTGACCTAGGGACAGTACGGCCGTGTGAGTGCCTTGAAGACATCCAAGCTGGTCTAGGACTGGCTCTCCAAAGTCAATGAAGGCATCTCAACCCAGAGAGATCAAAGAATCAGTGTTCTTCACAACCTCTTCAACCGCTTCAAGCGAAATGACAATGAGAATGTCCAACACACATTTGACCGGCTCACTGACATCACAAATGAGCTTCAAGCCCTCGTTGCCACTGAGATCACCAAACTTGAAATCGTCAAGACGCTGCTAAGATCACTTGACAGTTCATTTGACATCCTAGCCCTGATGATTCAAGAACGTCCAGATTTCAAGACACTTGATCCGTCTGACATACTTGAGAGGCTCAACACACATGAGTTTCAGCTTTCTGAGAAAAGAGATATCTACGGTCCAAACTATGGGCGAACTCGTGTCTTGAAGGCAAAAGTTGTGTCCTCATCTAAAGAAGAATCTGATAGCTGTTCTGATGATCCTGAAGACATTGGACGGGAACTTGCAATGCTAGTGAAGAAGTTCCAGAAATTCACCAAGAAGAAAGGCTTCAGGAAGTCTTCACGATCAAGCTCAAGGAATGATGAAGCTTCTGCTCATGACTACAAGAAGAAAACATGTCACAAGTGCAAGAAAACTGGACACTTCATCTCTGAGTGTCCACAATGGGACAATGAGAGCCGAAAGAAGAAGAAGAGCAAGTAATATGACTCCGACGACAAGAAGAAGAAATACTCAAAGTCTTCTTCCAAGTCTTCCTCAAAGTCTTCATCACACAAGAAGAGCTCAACTGGCAAGGCTCGTGCGTTTGTTGGCAAGGAAATGGATTCAGAGCAGGAGTCCGCTTCTGAGGAGGCAGAGGTGGAGTCTGAGGAGGAGTCTGATTCTGGCATTACGAGTCTGGCTACAGCCTACGTCGCCAAGTCCATCTTCAACACTGAAGACAATGACTTCATCACCAACACCGATGCAAATGACAAGGACGACTCTACTCTTACCTACTGCTTCATGGCACACGGTGCCAAGGTAAACACACGCACTCTGACTGTGATTCAAAACCCAGCTACAAAACACTTGCTAAAATTGCAACTGAACAACAAAAGGCCATGGAACATATTCAAAAACTGTTAGACAGAAGTGATGATCTGTTGGGTGCTGAAATGACTCGTTCTGAATCCTTAATTCAAGACATAAAAAATCTTCATGTTAAGTATCAAGAACTTGAAGATCGTCTTGAGACTCTCTCAACTACTCATGAAAATCTTTCCTATGATTATCTTCAAAAGAAGCAAGATCTTGAGAAGTTGAGAGCGGATCATGAAGATCTTCAAAAGGAAAACGAGTCACTTCGAGCCGAACAGATCAGTTCTGCTCAGGAAGGATTTGAACCACCATGCCTTAAATGCATTGAGCGTGATAATGCTACTTCTGTTGTTGAATGTTCCACTGCTACTGCTGTTGCAATATCTTCAACTGTTGAAGTGGCAACTAACCCCTCTGCTGAGGATACCACTTCTATTGCTGATGAGAATGCTAGGTAGAAGACATTGCTTGAAACAGGGATGTACAAAAGTCTCAAAGGACATCAAACATTACGTGATGTCCTCAAGAAGCAGATTCTGAATCGAAACCGTAGGAAAGAGGGTGTTGGGTTCGTGAGGAAAATTAATGCAGATGGATCTTACTGGAAACCTGAGCAGTACCCCAAAACCACATGGGTTGCTGCAAAGGAATCCTCAGCAGATCCATCCAATCTATCTGGCTTCACTTGTGCTAATCCTATTATCATTGATGAATCCTTTGATGCAAACTATAAACTGTTTAAAAATCAGAATGGTGAAGTATTTGCCAGGTACATTGGTACTAACTGCAGGAATGGACCGCCTATGAAGAAGATCTGGGTTCCAAAAACGTGTCTGGAGAATCCTCCTGTGAATGTCCTCATGACACCTCACATGAAGAAGACAAACCTCAGACCAAATGCTTCATATGGTCCAAAGGCTTCATACAGGCAGAGGACTCACCTAAGACGCACTAACGCAAATGTTTTGCAGGGAAACCATGCTCAGGCATATGAGAGCGGTTCTTCAAACCGTCATGCTCATATGACCAAGAACTATTCTGCTTATTCTTATGAGTACTATTGCCCGCCTGCTAGACTGTTTGCCAGGGCTCCAAAGCCAAAATTCTCAGATGCTGCACTTAGACTTATTGCTTCTAAGCCACCCTTGAAGATGTGGGTGGTTAAGAAAGCTTAACTCTCTTTTGCAGGGAAAGGTCTCCAGCAGAAAACCAAAATCTTCTGACGCTATTGCAGGGGACCTTAAAAATCTTGTGGGGCGCAAGATCAAATGCCCGAATGGCATCACTATGTATTTCGTACCTGAATCGCATGCTACTCTCCCTACTAGTCCTAACCTGGATCTAAGTTTTCATAATCCACTGGTTCGTCAAATGTTTTTGCTTCACAATACTCTTCGTGAAGCCTATCCCCCTAACTGCACTGTAGGGTACGACACCAGCGACTTCAGAGTCTTCAGAATGGATTATTGACAGTGGGTGTACAAATCACATGACTGGAAAAAGAAGTCTCTTTATGGACTCAACCTTACATCCATCTGACAAGAGCCACATCACAGTTGCTGACACTGGTAAAAGTAAGGTATTGGGTCTAGGTAGAGTTGCAATCTCAAAGGATCAACACATGGATAAAGTCATGTTTGTTGAATCCCTTGGCTTCAACTTAATGTCTGTCTCAATGCTTTGTGATTTGAACATGATTGTAATCTTTGGAAAATATCATTGCCTGGTACTAATGGAATCTAACAAGTCTCTAGTGTTTCAAGGCTATCGGAAAGATGATTTGTACGTGGTAGATTTCTCAGCAGGGCCACAGCTTGCAGTATGTTTTCTCGCAAAGGCTTCAGAATGCTGGCTTTGGCATCGGAGGCTTGGGCATGCTGGCATGAGGAACCTCCACACCCTTGCGAAGAAGAAGCATGTCATAGGCATCGAGGGCGTCAAGTTCAAGAAAGATCACTTATGCGGTGCCTGTGAAGCAGGGAAGATGACAAGGGCAAAACATCCTTCGAAGACAATCATGACCACTACTCGACCCTTCGAACTGCTTCACATGGATCTCTTTGGCCCCACTCACTACTCAACTTTTTCCACTACTGCTTGCCTCTATGGCTTCATCATTGTTGATGATTACTCTAGATATACTTGGGTGCACATAATCCTTTACAAGACTGAAGTGCAGGATGTCTTTAGACGCTTCGCAAATCGGGCTATGAACAATTATGGCGCCAAGATAAAGCACATCAGAAGTGACAATGGCACTGAATTCAAGAACACTGGCCATGACACATATCTTGATACATTGGGCATCACTCATGAATTCTCAGCTCCGTACACGCCACAGCAGAATGGCATCGTCGAACGCAAGAACAGAACACTCATTGAGATGGCCAGAACAATGCTAGATGAGTACAAGACTCCAAGAAAATTCTGGACTGAAGCCATTGACACTGCATGCCATACTACCAACCGTGTCTATCTTCACAAGCTTTTGAACAAGACATCTTATGAACTTCTAACTGGCAAGAAGCCAAATGTCAGTTACTTCAGAGTATTTGGCTCAAGATGCTGGATCAAGGACCCTCACCACACCTCAAAATTTGCTCCAAAAGCACATGAGGGCTTTATGCTTGGATATGGAAAGGATTCGCACTCCTACAGAGTCTTCAATCTCTTTCACTACAAAGTGGTTGAAACAGTGGATGTGCGGTTCGATGAGACCAATGGGTCACAAAGAGAGCAACTGCCAGATGTGCTAGATGAAGTTCCAGCCAGTGAATCAATCAAGCTAATGGGAACTAGAGAAATTATACCTTCTGAAGCTCATCCTGAAGAAGAACTTATCATCTCAGCACCTGATCCACATGAAGACAATGCTCAGCCTGAAGGTATTCCTCCCCACGACAACATAGATCAGCAAGAGCAAAGTCTTCGACCCATACATCCTCGTGTTGCAAATGAAGTGCAGATTGACAGAATAATTGATAGCATCAATGCACCTGGTCCATTGACTCGTTCAAGGGCAACTCAACTGGCAAATTTCTGCGGACACTTCGCATTCGTTTCAATCACAGAACCCAAGAAAGTTGAAGAAGCTTTTATGGAACCTGAGTGGATTCAAGCTATGCAAGAAGAGCTTCAACAGTTTGAGCTGAATAGTGTATGGGAATTGGTTAAGGGTCCTGATCCACGGAAGCATAACATAATAGGCACCAAATGGATATACCGCAACAAGCAAGATGAGCATGGTCAAGTCGTCATAAACAAGGCTCGTCTCGTTGCTCAAGGATATACTCAAGTGGAAGGCATTGACTTCGATGAAACATTTGCTCCTGTGGCCAGACTTGAAGCCATCCGTATAATGTTGGCCTATGCAAATCATCACAACATAATTCTGTATCAAATGGATGTGAAGAGTACCTGGGTTTGAAGATCCAAAACATCCTAACATGGTTTACAAGCTCAATAAGGCACTATATGGCCTCAAACAAGCCCCTTGGGCCTGGTATGATACACTCAAATACTTCCTGAAGAGCAAAGGCTTCATGCCTGGTTCCCTAGATCCCACTCTCTTCACGAAGACATATGATGGTGAACTATTTGTGTGCCAAATATATGTGGATGACATTATCTTCGGCTGCACCAATCAGAAGTACAGTGAGGAGTTCGAATATATGATGCAAGAGCAATATCAGATGTCTATGATGGGGGAGCTGAAATTCTTCCTCGGTCTTCAGATACGGCAACAACGCAATGGCATCTTCATATCTCAAGAGAAGTATCTCAAAGATTGCCTGAAGAAGTTCGGTATGCAAGACTGCAAAGGTTTCACAATACCAATTCCAGCCAAACATCATCTGGGTCCTGACGACAATGGTAAAGAGTTCGATCAAAAGGTATACCGCTCCATGATTGGTTCTTTGCTTTATTTATGTGCATCTAGGCCAGATATTATGCTTAGTGTTTGCATGTGTGCTCGATTCCAAGCGGCACCAAAGGAGTCGCATCACTTAGCTGTGAAGCGAATTCTTCGATATTTGGCTCACACCCCAACTCTAGGGTTATGGTATCCAAAGGGCTCAAAGTTTGATCTAGTTGGATTTTCGGATGCTGATTACGCTGGTGACAAGGTTGATCGGAAGTCCACATCAGGCACATGTCACTTTTTGGGCCGATCACTTGTATGTTGGTCTTCAAAGAAGCAGAACTGTGTATCTCTCTCCACTACTGAATCTGAATACATTGCTGCTGGATCCTACTGCGCTGAGCTTCTATGGATGAAGCAAACCCTCAAGGATTATGGCATTCATCTGAAGCAAGTGCCACTTTACTGCGACAACGAAAGCGCCATCAAGATCGCCAACAACCCAGTTCAGCACTCGAAGACAAAGCACATTGAAATTCGTCATCATTTTCTCACAGATCATGTTGCAAAGGAAGATATTGATATCATACACGTCAACACTGAAGAGCAATTGGCAGATATCTTCACCAAGCCCTTGGATGAGAAGAGATTTTGCAAGTTACGGTGTGAGCTAATATCTTGGAATCCTCAAATGTCTTGTGATCAGGCACACATCCTAACACTTATGCATGTTGATGACTTAGATGTGCAACGCACGAAGTAACGTATATCTTCAATCAATGAAGACATACATTCTAAGTGTGAATACATTAACATGGAATTTGACTTCAGAGCGCCACGATAATTGTGCGCCGTGTCTGGGTCTAATACTTCCTATACAGTGGGTAACGCCACCACCAAATTTTCTGCTTGAAGTGTTTCACTCATGGCGTTACATTTGCTATGTCTTCACATTTGGTTTGGCTTCAATCTCAACATGTCTTCATGATTATCTTCACTATGTTGATTATATATATGTACTGGTGTTCTGTCCTCTACAGCATTCACTTATAGCTATGTCTTCTTGTTTGAATCTTTTGAACTAAGTGAATGTGATCGGACCCTAACCTCTCCATGCTTCCTACCTCAAACTCTATCTCTCCAAGTCATATGCATTCTATTGAAACTGTCGAATGTCTTCACTGCATCCTTGTCAACTGAAGACACAGAGACAAACTTTGAAACCGTTTTCAATACTTTTCCATCAAAAAGAAATCCGGAGAAGTAGGAACGACACCCGACAAACAAGGCGTGCGTGGGATGTGGAACTGCCCCCACAATACCGCATGATGGCCACGTGCTGATCAGATGCGAATCGCTAGCGGCACCTGAGTAATAGCGCAGTGCCGCCCCTATCCATATAAATACACGATTCACTACAGTCATTATCTCTTCTTCCACCCTCGCACGAACCCTAGCGCCACCGCTAGCTCTCAACGACGCCGGCGATGAAGTGCTTGACTGTCGCAACCTCTCCGACGCCGTTTTCACGCTGACTGCGGACATCGGTCTCTCCACCGTCGCCGTAGGTGTCTTCCGTCGCCAAGTTAGGGCACGGAGGATCGAAGTGCTCGGCCTCAACTCCCACTTCGTCTAGCAGTTCCAAGTGTGGTAAATAAAACCTCTTTTTACAGCATCTTTTGATCGTATAGTTCGGTCACTTTCTGCCATAAGAAGTTTCTATTCACACAAGTTACATCTCTCTCAATCTGCATCTCATAACTTGCCTAGTATATTCACTTGTGCTTCATGAAGTAGTTAGATTCCTCACTTGTACTGATCTATGGGTTCGTACAAATCTGGAACCAACTTCTTTTCTATAAAGTGAATGTCTTCGCATGATGAGGTCAATATCTTCTAAACTGATTTATCTTCAAAATCTTCTGAGAATGCTGTCACAGGTACATGTCCGTGGGAGAATCTTTTGGTTCTCGTAGTCTGCATTCATTTGCAGGGTTCTTACAGCGTCACATCAATTCTCCTGAAGCGAGTTCTTGTTGGTCAAGCAAAAGGAAGCCTTTGAAGACTTTGAACATCTTGAAGCCTTCCAAGTTAAGCTTCATGGTAGCAGAAAAACCAGCAAGGAAGGGAGGCAGACAGAGACGTGGTGAAACGTCTAAAGATCTGCCTGATGACTTGGCAGAAATGTACAAAACTGATCCTGAAGAGAGCTATGGTCAGCGCAAGACACGAATCCAATGGATTCAAAGATATTGGGCAGAACAGTGGTTCCAATACCGCTTCGTCACTAAGGAATATGCAGAAAAGTGCGCCATCAAGAGACCATGGGGAGACGTATTGTACAAAAATCTCGTACCCCGGTCCAGAGACGAAGCCATTGCTCAAGGCTTCTTTCCATGCATGGTCAGAGGACCACAGCCAGCTGAAGCACATCCGTCATCACTTCTCTGGTGTCGCGATGACACTCTGTTCAAGCGCAACTTCCAATTTGCTCAGAACTCTGCGAAGCAAAACAAGAAGGAGTTGGGGTTGGACTTCAACCCTGGTCCCTCTAAACCAAGGGTGGATGGCACACGCGACGCAAATCCCAATATCATCGGGCCGTATGCCAATCTCGAAGGCCTCATCACTCGCATTCTAGTCCAAGGGACTGCCGTGAACGACCCTCCAACAGACACTGAGTCTGATGACGCTCCTGCTGCACCGAGGCTGGAGCAGACGAAGAAGCCAAAAGTTTCAAAGCCCGCCGCTTCTCCCAAAATCTCCAGAGCGAAGCCATTGGCAACTGCACCTCCTGAAGCAAGTGTGCAGTCTGAAGACTTATCACGTGTCTCCAAGCCCCAAGAAGCCAAGAAGCCTCAGCCACACATAGGCAAAGAGCTCACAACTGCTGCCATTCTGCGCAGCGAGACCATTGATCTGTCCAGTGACGAAGATCTTGGCGATGACGCTCTTGAGCAGCTCATCAAGAGCAAGGAGGAGGCTGAAATCTTCAACAATCTACCTCTGTTTGATGCAGCAATCATACACAACTTCATTGATGAGTGGTTTGATACACCCAATATCAGCTTCGATGATCTGCAGCTGCCCATTGGCCTCAGCGTCGCCTCCAAGGCGCTATTGCTTCAGAACTTGCAATTGCCCAGCGCATTGTTGAACTGAAGCAGAAGATTGATTTTGAAAAGGCTCAGTTCAAGCAAAATATGGCCAAGTTCAGCGTCCAAGAAGTCAAGGACTTCAAGGTCATGTTGCACGAGTTGAAGGAAAACTTTCTGAAGAAACGTGTCGAAGCTCAGGGTTCGCGAGAGCGAATGAAGACTCTGGCTGATCGTTGTGTGCAGGCCTACAATGAGGCCGAGAAGTGCAAGGCACTTGGGCGTCCCGGCATCGACCCCAGGATGGCCGCAAAGAAAAAGAAGAAGCCTGTGGTGGCTGAACAAGAGACACCAAGGCAAGAAGCTGTTTTGATTGTCTTCCCCACTGCTAAGACTGGCTCGAAGCCAAAGCACCGGTCAACCGCTTCAGAGCTCAAGAAGAGACGGACAGCCGAAGCTGAAGCAAGGAAGAGGAAACACCCTGAAGCCTCTCCTTCAGACCCCACCGTCAAGAAGAGCAAGACCAAGAAATCTCGGGCTGCTCCCATAGAGCCCCTGATAGTCGAACCCCTCTCCGTCCGCTATCCTGACGAAGATCGTCAGTTGACAGTGCATGAGCCTCCTTTCACAGAGGCTCCGCACGCTGAAGACATTCCAACAGCCGACCCCAACGCTGGTGAAGACATTGGTCTCCAAGACAATGTACAAGGTGATGCAGCCCTTC
Source organism: Triticum monococcum (assembly GCA_034509565.1). Taxonomy (NCBI): domain Eukaryota; kingdom Viridiplantae; phylum Streptophyta; class Magnoliopsida; order Poales; family Poaceae; genus Triticum; species Triticum monococcum. The sequence continues at coordinate 283,001,419 of CM067842.1, forward strand.
CTCAGCTTGAGACAAGCGAAATGATCAGCATTGTTCGTCCATTGACACCAATCACACAAGATGCATCGTGGGCAGATCGCCCACAGGAGGAAGAGAATGAGCCCCAGCCCACTGCAACTCCACCGGCGGCGCCTACATTCCGTAGGCTTCGCAAAGGGCTAAGGGCTCAGGCTGCGGACAACATTCCGGCTGCATCAGCCGAAGAACATGAAGAAGAACCTCCATCTCCCCCGCACCAACAAGAAGCAGTCTTCAAGGAGAACGTACCTGAATCCATCCCTCTCACTACATGTGTTGAGGCTGAAATCCTTGAGGCTGCCACCACCAACACTGAAGCAATTGTGGAGCCTTTCCCACCAACAGCTTCAAGAGACACTGAAGCTACTGCATCTGAACCTTCTGTGCCTGAGTCTGCTGCCGGTCCACAGTTCAACTATCATGTTGCGCACAGGCCCCAGGTCCAGAAGCCAATCCCACGACTGCCAAGGTTCCCAGGTCCTGCATCAGCTCCTGGCTCCTTTAATGTCAATAGCTTCAGGGCAGATAACACGTTCTTCAACAGCTCCAAGAACCCTTATTCAAGGGAACGGATTGTATGAGATAGGTTCTGGAGCTACCCACAGCGCAGCTACTATTCATGCATCCTATACAACCAAGGCCGTATCTTTCCTCACCAGCGCCTTGAGGTTGAAGCTGTTGCTGGTCTGCCTGGTCTGGAAGAAGCACTGGATTGCTTCAAGCAAGTGGGTCTGCTGCCGTTTATCACCGATGAAGAGCACTGGAATGAAGAGCTTCTGCTCCAGTTCTATGCCACACTGCATATCAAAGGCTACAACAAAGATCCGAAGACTTGGGTCCTGGAGTGGATGACCGGCAATGTCCATCATGAAGCCAATGCATTCGATATCATTGAGCTTACTGGCCTACCCACTCCTGGCGAACTCTTCGAAGAAGGCTGCCAACTCCATGCTGAAGCAATTGAGAGCATATTCCAGCGACCTGAGCCAAATATGAGTCAGATGCTCTCAATGATGAAGCCATTGCCTCTTGATGCACCTTATCCAACTGACTTCTTCGTTGAAGACTTAGAGTACCTGCCCAGAACTATATATCACATCGTCAGGCGGACTCTATGGCCCATTAAGGGGCACTCTCCATATGCCAAAGTTGAAGGTGCCATGAAGACTCTCATCTTCTTTATCCTGCATGGCAAATGCTTCAACGCACAGGATCTCTTTATACGCCAACTTGCAGCGTCTGGCTCAGATCTCTTTGGTTTGAAGATTTATGCTCCTTGGGTTATGAGGCTGATCAAGCTTCACTCTACTATCTCCTATCAGCCCTCAGCCCGCAACCATAGGATCTTCTTACCCGATGTGGACACCTCTGCTGAAGCAATATATCCTGAGCCTGCCAAGCAACCATTAAGTCTTTAGAATGCAGAACACCAGAGCTTCACTCAGAATGATGAAGGTGTTGAAGCCATCTCAAGAGTGTATCCAATGGCTGGCACCACACATGCACCTGCATCAACTGAAGCCACTGACAGCACAGCTGCACAGAGACCCAAGAAACGCGCTCGTACACTCAATGACCGAGAACTTCTTGTGGCTCTTCACCAAAAGCAAGATAGGCATCATGACTGGCTCAAAAGGCAGATGAGAAGTATCATGCAAGACGTCAATCGCATCAGAAATCTGGCCACCAAGAATGCATTCGTCGCACATGAAACCTGTCGCCGCACTTGGAAAGGCCTCACCATGATGTGCACTGAAGCTGAACTTCAAGAGGATGGCTTCAGAGAGAGATTCAAGTTTGACTCCACACCCCCCAGAAGAGCTGTGGTGCGCGGAACTCCGTCCCTTGAAGATTCAGAGTTCTCTTCCTCTGCTGCCACCGTGACTGGAAGAATCATTGAGGAAGAAGACGACTCTACATCACCACCACCTTCTTCAGCGCGCATCGACCCTGCACCAAGCTCTTCAGCACCACCAAACGCCTCCACCGACCCTGCTGCGCCTGGGAACGCATAGAAAACTCTATGTCTTCAAACCGTTTTGGTCGTCACTGACAAAAGGGGGAGAAGCATATGATGTTTATAGTCTTCAAGCGGGTCAATAATATGGGCGGGTGCTTTATATTTTGCATTTTTCTTCGTGCTTACAACTCTCGTTTTGCTACATTTGGTTCTTTGAGTTGTAACACTTAAACTTGATGGTCGTGTGCTACTTGTTTGCCACTATGTTTTTGCGAAGATAAATTCCGCATGTACGACGATAATTTCCGCACTTATATCATTTCGTAGACGTCCTTTTTTTATTATGCATGTCATTCTCTTCATATACCTTTACATGCATGGTGGATTGTCATCATAAGTTGAAGTGGATTCCCACAAGTACAACCTGCCATGTGCATTTGCGTTCCAGAAGCAAATTACTTATATGCACATCTTCAGGGGGAGCCGTTGCAGCTTATGAAGACAATTCCTTTACAATTTCACAAATTATATTCCCCGTTGAAAACTTCAACTAGTTTGTCATCAATCACCAAAAAGGGGGAGATTGTAAGTGCATCTAGTGCCACCCCTAGTTGGTTTTGGAGTATTGACGACAAACCTAGTTGAGGGACTAATGTGTTTGTGAGAATTGCAGGATAACACAGGTAGAAGTCCCTCATTGATTCGGTTTAGCTACCAGAGATGACCCCTAAAAATGTACGAAGACATTGAAGACAACGGTGGTTTATGAAGACATTCATGTTGAAGACAATGACATGTGAAGACTCCCCATGAAGCTTATGGAACTCGAAGACTTAGATCCTTCGTAGTTTTACTTCATTCATGTTGTGTCATAGGAACCACCGTACTGTTAAGTGGGGTCCAAGAGAACCAGTCAGGACGACTGAAGTGATGCCTAATTCAAATCCTATGTCTTCGAGTGAAGACAATGAGAGAAAATCTTGACCAGAGTCAGACAAGTCAGCTTTACCTGTAGCCCAAGTAAAGTTGCCGTGTGAGTACGAAATTCGACCGTTGATACACGTGTCAGTTCCTTAGTGACCCAGGGTCATTTCGGACAAATCAGGTCGGGTTGCCAAGTGGCTATAAATAGTCCGCCCCTACAACCATAAACGGTTGGCTGCTTAGATTTCAGTGCACGTCTTTTGTCGTTTGGGAGCAACCCACCTCGAAGCCTTTGAGAGAAAATCCCTAGCGAGGAGAAAAGCCCTAACCACCCAGAGCCAGAGTAATTGGGCATCACTTAAGTCTTCTTGTCTGAGTGATTTGAAGACTTATTGCACTTGAGGACTGTGCATCCTCCAGCCGATTAGGCGTCGCGTTCTGAGCATCCAAGAGAAATTGTGGATTGCTGGTGAACGAAGTCTGTGAAGGTTTGGGAGTCTACCTTGAAGACTTACCAGAGTGATTGGGCGAGGTCTGTGTGACCTTAGCTCAAGGAGAAAATGGTGAGGACTGGGTGTCCTGAGCTGCGTGTTCAGGACTGGGTGTCCGGGACTGTGTGTCCTTTGGTTTAAATACCTAGCCGCTCCAACCAGACGTACAGTTGTCACAGCAACTGGAACTGGTCCAACAAATCATTGTCTTCAGCGTGTCACTGGTTTCATTTTCACCTCCCTTTACTTACCATTACACATTGTGAAGCCATTGCATGCTTGCTTTATCTTCTATCTTCACAACTTGACTGTATGACTTGTTTGGCTTCATAACTTCTTCCTATCTGATCCTCATTACACTGAAGTTGTTTGTCACTGTGCTTTCACTATATTGTATACTTGACCATGGCTTGCCTTGTGTAATCTAACTTCCGCTGCATAGTGATTGGCTTGTCCATTCTGTTTGTCTTCATAACTTCCACGTTTTGAAGACTTTCATAAAAATCGCCTATTCACCCCCCCTCTAGTCGATATAACGCACTTTCAGAAACCTTTGCTTGATTCTTCAGGATTCCGTGCCTGCGCTTTCCCCCTAAGCACCAAAGAGTAAACTGGTACACTACGCCCGCTTGCGCACGCCTGGCCTTGGTCGTCATGGCTCACATGATGTGAACCTCGCGAGGTGCTCCTTGCCTTGATATCTCCGCTCCTCGGGGGCCAGCCTAGCGAGGCTGCCCCTAGGGAGGTCTTGGTGTCGTCCGCCTCGTGAGGGTCCTGTGTTGTTTCCACTGGAACTGGGTCGTACAGGGCCGCTGATGGAGCCACGGCGCGGGCCGCAGGCAGGCAAGTCTGTGCACCCCCGGTCCTAGAACACTAACATAGCCCCCGGGCCCAAGACGTGCTCGAGCTTGGCGTCGAGGCGAAGCCAAAGGGCTGCGGATCACCGCGGGCCCCAACCGCCTGCGGTCTCGGTCGCCGCATGGCGATTGACAGGACGTGAGCACCCCCACTTCCCCACGCAGCCTTGATATTCACCGGCCTGGCGGCCGCCGTTGCCAACACATCTTCGCTCCCATTGCCTTGATGTGTGTTCCCCTGGCCTCTTCGCCTTCCAAAGAGATAGAAGCTTCCTTCCCTGTTCTGACCTCGGCACCGGTCCTCCTTGTAGCCATGGGGCCGCGCTTGAAGAAGAAGGGAAAGGGGAAAACCCGCGCACTGGCGGAATTGCCGCCAGCCTTCGAGCCCACCGTCGATCAGTGGTGGTCAGTCGGGAAGGGCTGGACAAGGTTTCACCAGTGCTCTCCTCCGATTCCAATGAATGGGGGGCGATGGTGGCCTGGCATCCTTCTCGCGGCATGGTTGATATGATAGCCACCGAGATCCCCATCCATCTTCATGCCGTATGGACCGACCTGATTCCCCCTTTCTCTGCTTTCTTCAACCCCGTGCTCTCGCATTATCAAATCCATTAGCTGTATCTGGCTCCCCGGTCCATCATTCTCCTCTCTGTCTTCGCCTTCTTCTGCGAGGCCATGGTGGGCATTGCCCCTTCCGTGGCCTTGTTTTGCCATTTCGTTTCTCTTCACCTGACCGATGGCCATCAATGCTCGGGGTGCATGACCTTCCAGGCTGTAGCAGCAATGACCGTCTCGGGGATCAACTTCGAGCTCTCACCAGTCGTAGGTAGCTTTCAGAAGCGATGGGTGTTTGTTGATGCTGGCATGCTCTGCCCCTTGGTCTTGCTCCCATGGGCAGCGGCCACCCCAGCTCCGGTTGGGGGCATGCGAAGCTTGTCAATCGGCGGCTTGCTCATGTCTGGTGCTGGCTGGCCAGGCTGAAGGACCTTGGGTTGACGGTGCCCATGCTAGTGAAGGAGTTCGTCCGGTGCCGCATTGCTCCTCTCCAATGTCACTCTCAGCCGATCTGGTCCTTCTCTGTCACATCCCTAGTTCTAGTATGCTCTGAGATAGATAGTCATGTGTTGCATCATGTTTAAATTCTTTTGAATTTGAAATGGGGATTTTTTTTCAAACCCTAGCATCAAAGGAAATCAATAGGTTCAACCAAAATATTTTTAGTGAACCCAAAGTGGCTTTCAAAAATGTTCATCTTTTTTTGGAAATGCTGGAAACAGTAACCAGAGATGATGCACATTTTTCCTTGACATTTTGGACCTTTGAACTAATACATATTGTATTTGAGTTGGAGCAAATATATGTTATAAATATATTTAATGCTTCAATAATTCTGTTATTTTGTGAAGGGCTCTAGAATATTCCTTTCAGTCCCTGCAAAAATTATTGGAAGAAAAAAATGATTTAGTGCTTGAACTAAATCAAAACAGATTGAAACAAATAGAAAACAGTAATTAAAATAGAAAACAGAGCAGGAGGGAGTACCTGTAACTTACCTGGCCTCGCCTGTGAAGCCACCAGAGAGGCCAACCCACCCACGCGACCCGCTACTATGCAGCCCAGCTGCCAGTCGTCTTCTCCAACCCGCTAGGATAATGCGGGCATGTGTCCGACACGTGCCGGCCACCTCCTGCCTGCCTACGTGCACCCCCCCCCCCCCGCCGACGCTCTGGACGACTCTGGCATCGCCACGCAGACCCCTGGACCCCCTCGATCGCTCCCCTCTCTCCCTGCCTCGCCTCTCTCGCTTCCTCTCCCTAAGCCGAGCGAGCCCGTCGCCACCGCTTGCTGCTTCCGCGGCCACCGGCCACCCCATGCCCCGCCGAAGCGCCAAGAAGCTCCGCCACGATGCCCTCTTCCTTCTCGTCGAGCTACGCCTCACCCGGAGCTCTACATCATCGTCCCACCATCGTCTTCCCCCTCGGATCGCCGGAGATTGTCTCCGCCATTCCTCCTGCACCGGCCTTTCACCGAGCTGCTGAGACCTCCTCCGGCCTCGCTGTGAGCTTGTCCACCACCTCCGCTTGCTCCCGTTCTCAGCTTCTTGCCGCAGCCATCGTTTCGACGATGACCGAATCGCGCCGCCGCCTGAGCTCCTCACCACCGTGGCCATGGTCACCATAGCCTCCAACCGATCTTACCCACATGCTCCCCATGCCATGTAGGTGCCGTGGGAGCCAAGCACGCAACCCAACGACCACCATAGCCTCGTCCCCGAGCTCGGCCGAACTCCGGCTACCGCTGTCGTTGCCACCGCCGTCGTCTTCGACCACCCCGGCCCAAGCTAACCCCACCAGTTGATGCGCGCGAGCTCCAGCTCCTCATAGATGGGCTCAGCCGTCGATTTGGTCGCCGGAGGTCAAATACCGAGCCCTCCACCGTCTCTGGCCTCACCGGCGACGATTTTCTAGATTTTAAATAAATCTAAACGATTTATTTATTTTAGAAAATAGCTAAAACTTCTAAAAATCATAGTAATTCAACCATAGCTCCAAATCAAATAATTTATATATGAAAAATGATCAAAAAAATGATCTGGCATGCATGTTAGAGCATCTTATATCCTCTGTTTAGGACAATTCAATTAAATAGCATTTAAGAAAGCACATATGGGGTTTGAATTTGAACCTAGGGTTCAAACCAACTTCATTTAATATGGTTGCTAGTTGCATTAGTTCAATCAACAACATATTGCCATGTCATGAGCATGCATCATATTGTTGCATTGCATTGATTGTGTTTCTTCCTTGTTTGCCGGTATTGTCCCCTCAATGTTATCTTTAGAAGTGCGAGGCAAGCAAAACCCCCTTGTTCATTCCGATACAATCCCACTCTCTCGCCCCTGCTCCCTTTTAGTGCACTAGGACAACAACGATTCAATTGTTACATGCTGCGGTAATTGAACCCCTTTCCTTTGCATGACCTGTCATTGCCACATTAAATAGATGAAACCCACTAGCATGAGTAGAAGCTGTTTGAGCCCTGATGTGCCTACTCATTCATGCTTGTTTGTCATGCCTGCTACTGCTTAGAGTTGAGTTAGGTCTGATTCATCGGGAATGATTGGAATGATGATGAACATGTCCTACTGTGTGTGAGCTAAGTGGGTGAACACGATTTGGTAAAGGTAGCGGTGAGAGGCCATGTAGGAGTACATGGTGGGTGGTCTCATTGAAACCGTCCTCAGGAACTGAGTTATGTGTTTGTGATCCATGAACAGCTACTACCACGCATTGGGCTCGAAACCAATGGACCCTCTCGACTTATTAACTGCCTTGCCCTCTGTCCAGGAGTTGCAACTAGTTTCTGGTGTTTGTAGGATATGTGTTGGCGGCCGTGTGTAGCGCTGACCCTAAGGGTGGGCTATGATGCGGTAGATACACCATGGCACGGTGTAGCAGGCACCCGTTTGGTGTCTCGGGAACCCTGCACACATCGTTTGGGGCTGTGAGCGAAACTCCGGCCGGATCTCCTAGTGGATGGAACCCAAATAGGCGATAAACCTGGACGAGAGACTTGTGTGGTTAGTCAGGTCGTGGCCGACTCCCTCGCCAGGCTTCCGCTTAAAGGTTGCCGAGATACACGACGTGTACATGGTGGTAAGTGGCGAGAGCATGTGTGAAGAAGTACACCCCTACAGGGTTATAAATGATCTATTCGATTAGTCATGTCCGCGGTAAAGGACTTCTGGGTTGCCTATAACAGTTCATAGACAAGTGAAAGTGGATACTCTAAAACTCGCAAGATAAGTGTGAGTGCTATTGATGGCCTTCTCGTAGGGAGACGGGAGCGGATCCATAGTGGTGTATTGGATGGTGAATATGTGGACTCGTGTGCCCCACCTCAAAAGAGTTGCTTGCAGTCATAGTTCAGGTAAGCCACTGAGTCAAAGCAGAGAGACGTCAGTTTTGCTAGTAGTTCCGTGTGGACTCCGACGTTTAGCTTGATACCTCAGCTACGATCTTGTGCCCTCGGCAGGATTTGGTAGATAGTTAGGCTTCTATGGCTTTTTCATTTATAGATGTATGTACTCAGACATGTTAAGCTTCCGCATGTGCTTTGATTTGTATGCTCTGAATGTTGGGTCATGAGACCCATGTTTGTAATATCTCACTCCTCGGAGCCTATTGAATAAATACTTTGAGTCGTAGAGTTTTGTTGTGATGCCATGTTGTATTAACACATATCGAACATATTGTGTGTATGATTGAAATGCTTGGTATGTGTGGGATCCGACAACCTAGTTGTTTATCCTTGGTAGTCTCTCTTATGGGGAAATGTAGTCCTGTACTTCCATGAGCCATAGTAGTCCGCTACAGCCCGGTTCACTGGAGTCCTGCTAGCCCAGCACTACTGCTCTGGAACACTTGACTGGACGGCATGTGATTCACTTCGTTCTTGTGTCTATCCCTTCGGGGAAATGTCACGCGGTGACATCCGGAGTCCTCTTAGCCAAGTGCTACAGCCCGGATTCGCACGCTGCTGACCAACATGCTCGATGTTGATTCATGTATGTCTATCCCCGTAAGTTAGTGCCACTTTGGGTTCACGACTAGTCATGTCGGACTGGGTTCTCTGTCATATGGATGCTAGCGACATCATCATATACGTGAGCCAAAAGGCGCAAACGGTCCCGGGCCATGGTAAGGCCACACCCGTGGGAATACCATGCGTGAGGCCGCAAAGTGATATGAGGTGTTACCGGCTAGATCGATGTGACTTGGAATCGGGGTCCTGACATTCTCCAGCCGAAGGGACCCCATGAGGCTTCACATGCCATCACTTCCTTCTGAGGCGTTGCGAACAGTGCTCGAGCTCCTGGCGGGCTACCCAGTGCCAACCAATTTGCTGGAGGAGGGATGCCTCATGTACTGCTACTCGAACAAGGTGGAGTACGCGAGGCAGATGCCCCTCTTCGATGAATGGGGGCTACGCCTGGCTGGCCTTAAAGGGTCATGCGAGAACCCCATCCTTGTTGTTTCCCTACCCGTTGCCGCTGCGGCGCGCTCCTTGGAGGTGGACGCCAGGGGGCGCCTCCCGTGCGACGCCAACAAAGTGGCTACCGAAGGAGCGGCGTTGGACGAGCCTCGCGAGGTGGCGGCTCCTGAGGCTCGGGTGAGGCGCCCTGAAGGGGCGGCCAGAGAGCCGACGCGGTCCAAGGCTCCTGAGGCGGAAGCTTCCGAGGCTCGGGCTGGCGGTCCCGAAGAAGGGGCTAAGGAACCGCCCCGGTCTGAGGCTCCCGAGGTCGCCAACCCTGAGGCCCCAACTGCCTTGGGTGCAGGTGGTGATGCTACGGGCTTTGGTCAGCTCTACATGAACTTCAAAGTGCTTAGCAATAGGAAGGGACTCCAAGCAGCAGTGGTAACACCTACTGGCCGTTGAAGCAATGGAAATACATAGCCATAGACGGGTAAGTACCACATCTTCACGATTCTCTGAATGATGCATCTTTTTCTGACCATGGCTCCCCAAGGTCCCTTCGGTTGGAGCAGCGAGATCTCCTGAGGAGCAGCCTCCGCCAGTCCCAGGCTCGCCACTAATCCTGAGCTCTCCTTGCATGACCGCTGCACTTGGCTCGTGGCCCATTCCTAAGGAGGGCGCATCAACCAGGGGTCTTGATCCTGCGTTTTTGTTGCCCTTCCTTCGCGGTCCTGCCTGGGGTGCTGAAGGCGTGTCGAGGGCCCCTCCATTGGTCATTGTCTGAAGTTGGACTACCTTAGCCCTGGCTTCATCTTCATGCAGATAGGCCCCGTCCTGCAGGACCTCTGCCATGGCCTGACAGGCGGCAGGGAAGGCGCCGGCCTCCAACCCCCTGCTAGGAGCTGGCAGCCACCTCAAGCTTCCTCAATGATTCCCGGCGCGGAGGACGGACCCGGCCGCGCATTTGAGCTTGCGCGTGGGTGCGGCGTCGTCCCCACGAGCTCTTTCGAGAGGCGATGGGTGCACTAAGCCGGTTGGAGAAGAGCTCGTCGTCACTGACGCCCGCCTCGAGGCGGAAGACCTTTGGCTGGCGGACGAGTGGCATCAGTTGAAGGTGGTCGTCGACCTCGGGCGTCTTCAGCACGAACGCGCAAATGCGAAGGCCAAAGCGTCCCTTGCAACCTCACGCAAGTCTAGCGCACGGGCCTTGGAGGAGGCCATGGAGGCTAAGTGCCGCCGCGAGGTCGCCGAAAAGCGCGAACAAGAGCTCCGGGCCTTGAATGCTACCCTCGAGCAGCAGGTCAAGGTGCGTAGGGCCATATTGGCATCAATGAGGGGGGACCCTTCCGAAGATAAGGAGATCCAGAAGTGCGAGGAGGCGCTGATGTTGGAGACCACGGAGCGCAACCTTGAGCTTCAGCGGCTCGAGACGAGGGAGCGCCATGTGGCCGTGGCTGAAGATGCCGTCACCGCATGCGAAGCCAAGATCCAAGAGGAGGTTGACCAGAGGGTTGCGAAGGCTCATGCAGATCTTGCCAACGAGTACCACCTGAAGTGGAAGTTCTAGGAGGTCGAAGCTGAGGGCAGGACCACCGTCCTCAGGTCAAGGCTGGACCAAGCGGAGCAGCGCGAGAGGACCGTTGCGGCGGTCCAGATCTCTGCCCAGGCCGACCTGGCCTCCGTGCTTGCTGATCTGCTCTTGCTTCAGAAGTAGATTAACGATGCCGCGTCCCTCGCGCAGCAGAACAGGGAGGAGACATGTCGTCGGCAGACGCTGCAGCACGAGCACGCCCCCATGCTCCAGGCCCTCAGGGTGAGGGCCAACCGGGCCCTTGGCATCATCTGTGAGGAGAACGTCCCTCATTGTCGGGGTAAATAGCCATGGGTAGCCCAGCCGGCTTCCCCTGGCCCCTCAGAAAAAATTATGAGCCCATCCGGCTCATAAGGAGACTCAAGACCTGGGCCGCCTCCCCCTAGCCGACTGCCATCCTAGCCGGCTTGGGGGGCGGCCCGCCCTTTTCACCCCCATAAAGAAAACTGTGGAGGGCCGGCTATGGCATGGCCGGCTACGGCAGGGCCGGCTATGGCAAGGCCGGCTATGGCACGGCCGGCTACCGCCGGGCCGGCTCCGATAAAGCAGTCAACGCCGTACCCGCGATGTACGCGTCCACTCTGCGATGATGAAGAGGGGCGTGGCTACAGTGGAGCCTGCCACCCCCAAAACCCGGAGCACGCCTGGTACAGCGCGTCGTGCGGGCAGCTGCGGCCCGCCCGGCGCAGCACTGTAGCCACGGCGGCTCTGACGCCGTCCACGACGGGCCGCCAGCGTGGCCCCCGAGGCGGTGGGCCCCTTCAGGCAGAGAGATGCCGAAGGCGGCCACACCCCCTCTCAAGCCGGCAAGACAGAGGGCCGGCTTCACGTAGCCGGCCTGCCGCCTTCCTCGAGGGAGACGCCCATTAAGGAGACAAGGTGCGGCGGGGCTACAGTAATCGCCCGCCAGGGCGGCGTTACTGTAGCCACGCTTACCCCGACCAAGCCTACGCCAACAAACACGGAGCAACAGTAACCAGCCGCCGACCAGGCCCTGGCCAGTGGGGCCGGCCTGTCGACCCGGGAGCCGGCAGCCGGCGGGACCCACCAGCCGGCGGGCCCCAGAAGCCGGCGGAGAAGCCGGCGTGCATAGCCACAGACAGCTGGGCCCCGCACCTAGTCGGATTACCATTGTACCCCCGGGGGGTAGGCCTATATAAACCCCCCGGTGCACCCATGCAAAGGGTTGAACTCTCTTTCTAGACATAGACACATACAAGGAGAAGAAGCAAGCTGAGCTAAGCCCTTCTTCCTCCTTCCACCCCAAACAGCTCAAGGAGCATTGTAGCCACCTGTGAACTTAGTAACCATGCGGAGACCCCACAGAGCAGCAGTAGGGGTGTTATCTCCCCGGAGAGCCCTAAAGCTGGGTAAGATTCGCCGACGTGCATGTCTACGCCTCATCCCGTTTCCAGGCACCGGCGACGTTCTATTGGCCCCCGCAATGATAAGCCACCCATTGGCATATGTCGATCCTACCACCCGACATTTGGCGCCCACTGTGGGGCCTGGTGCACCGTCGTCCGGAGACCTGTTCTGGATGGGAACCCTTTTCCTTCCTCGCGGGTGCAGCCTGCCTGGCTCGCCCGATGGCGCTTGCCGCGACGCGCTGCATGGCGTCGCTGACGTCTGCGCGGCTAGCGGCCTCGCCAACCTCTTCGACAAGGCCCGCATCTCCGACGAGCTCGCCTCCGATGCGGGCACAGATCACCTCGCCAACCTCCTCAGCCAGCTCCACGTCTCCACCGAGCCCGCTGCGGACTTGGAGTCGGTTGGCTCCACCGACCCGATGCCCGTCGACTCCGACGTGGCATCCTACGATACCTTCCCCACCAACGTCACGGTCTACAACGACCCGCTCCCTCCGGCTGGCGATCGCGATTCTGACGCCCCCGAGGTGATGGTTATCGGCCTCGACGGCCCGACTGACGAGGGCACCCGCGACTCCCCGCACGCGGCAGCCCAAGACTTGTCCGTCCCCCTTTCGGCTGACGCCAGCGACGAAGTTCTGGAGGCACGCCGCCTCGCCCTCCTCGCGGAGGGCCAGCGGTTGGCCTCCGTAAGACGCCTCACCGAGGCCTACCAGCGCGAAGCTGACCGCGCCGCCTTCGGCACGCCGGCTCCGGCTGGCCCTAGCCGGGCCGGCGCTGTCAGGCAACGCGGCGCCGTCATCGCCGACACGCTTGGGGTGGATCGCCCGGTCTACGCCACCCCGCTCGAGAACCTGCGCGCCGCCCAGGCGGCCGTAGATGAGCTGGACGGCTTGGAAGCCGAAGATCTCCCCATATGACGCGGCGCATCCAGCAACTAATTGATGCGGCCGCACGACGGCACGAGGCCGACGCCTGCGCGGGGAGCCCTCCCCCGCGCCGCGAACACGGCGCGACCTCCCGGTCGCCGACTACCAGCTACACCACCGTGCGGCGAGAGAAAGAGCCGGTTTCCAGCCGAAGCCGGACCCAAGTCTCCATCGAGCGAGACTCGGACGGCCGCCCCCGAGCCATGGAATGGCGGGGCACCCCACCTCCGCCTCGAGCTCGCGGAGAAAGATACCCTACCCCGCCTCCAGTGGCTCATCGGACTCTCAGTGGCCAGCTTGGTCGCCGGGAGTGAATCGGCGAAAACGAAGCCCGCCACCGGATCGACCGCCTGGCCCGATCCCTGGCACTAGAAGAAGAAGACGATGTCGGCCCGCCTTGCTTCGGCCCCCGCATCCGCGACGAGCCCTTCCCCAAAGGGTTCTCGCTCCCAAGAGACACACCCAAGTACAACGGCTCGGTGAAGCTGGAAGACCTGCTGACCGACTACTCCACGGCCGTCAGCATCGCCAATGGCAACCGGCGCGTTGCCGTAAAGTACGTGCCCCTCATGCTGCAAGGCACGGCGCGGACCTGGCTTAACAGCCTTAAGCCCCTCAGCATCAACAGCTGGGTGGATTTCACTGAAGCCTTCGTTCGCAACTTCACCAGCACCTACAAGCGGGCTCCCAAGCCCAGACAGCTCTCCCTGTGCGTACAGGGCCCAGCCGAGTCCACTCGCGACTACCTGACGCGTTGGGCCGAGCTCCGCAACTCCTGCGAGGGGGTGCACGAGGTGCAAACCATCGAATACTTCACAGCCGGGTGCCGAGAGGGCAGCCTCCTCAAGCCAAGCTTCCCTACGATGAGCCGACTACCCTCGACGAGCTCTTGAACATTGCCGACAAGTACGCCACCGCCGACTCCTCGATGAAGACCGAGCTCCGGGTGGACGCATGCGGAAAGGTGCTCAATCCGGTGCCCAAAGCGCCGGCTGGAGATGGCGGCCGACGCCAACACCAGAATGATCAAAAATACAAGGGCCCTGCGCCGCCTCCCGCCAGTCGGCAGGTGGCCACGGTCGAAGACGCGCCGCCTGAAGGGCGGCCCGCACCCAAGAAGCCCAAGGGCGGCCGGCCGGCTTGGCAGCCGGCCTTCTCCTACGAGCAAACCCTTTATGCCCCGTGCAAGTTCCACAGCGGCGCGAAGCCGTCCAACCACACGACCCGCAAATGCAACTGGCTCGCCCGAATCTCGAAGGGCGAAGGGCTCACACCGACTCCGCCTGCCGGCCCACCGCCGCCGGCTCCGCCGCCCAAAGCCGCCCGGCCCGCGGTCGATGCCGTGCAGGACGAAATCCCCGATGAGCAAGCGTCTTATGTCGTCTTCACGAGCTAGCCCGAAGACCGGCGCACCAAGTGCCGAGAGCAACAGGAGGTCAACATGGACGCCACCAGCCCAGCCGGCCACATGCACTGGTCGGAGAAACCCATCAGCTGGAGCCGGGCCGACCACCCAGAGGTGATGCCATCCCCCGGCTCCTACGCATTGGTCCTGGAGGCCACCCTCGCAACGGATACGCGCGCCGCACGCTTCTCCCGCGTGCTGATCGACGGCGGAAGCAGCATCAATATCCTGTACCGCGACACCATGGAGAAGCTGGGCGTCAAGGCCAAGCAACTTGCGCCGACTCGAACGGTGTTCCACGGCATCGTACCCGGATTGTCCTGTGCCCCCATCGGCAAGGTCAAGATCGATGTACTCTTTGGGGGCAAGGATCATTTCCGCCGGGAAGCAATCTGGTTCGAGGTGGTGGACCTGGAGAGCCCTTATCATGCCTTGCTTGGCCGACCCGCCTTGGCCAAGTTCATGGTGGTCCCCCACTATGCTTACCTCAAGATGAAGATACCGAGCTCAAAGGGCGTCATCACCATCGTTGGCGACTACAAGAAGTCCGCCGACTGCGCCGCGGCCAGCAGCCGGCTGGCCGAATCCCTCGTGATCGCTGCCGAGAGGAAGACGCTGGACCGGGTCGTGGCCCTGGCCAGCAAGCAACTAAACCAACCCGCCGACTCCAAGGAGTATGATGCCCAAGGATCTTTCCAGCCGCCCAAGGAGACCAAGAAGATACAGCTCGACCCCGAGCACCCCGAGAGGTTTGCCGTCATTGGGGCGAGCCTGGATAGCAAATAGGAAGGCGAGCTCGCCAATTTCCTCCGTGAGAATCGGGATATCTTTGCATGGTCCCCCAAGGACATGCTGGGTGTTCCGAAGGATTTCGCCGAGCACAAATTGCACGTGCGGGAGGATGCTAAACCAGTCAAGAAGCCCCTCCGCCGACTGTCAGAAGAGAAGAGAAGGATCGTAGGGCAGGAGATAGCCCGGCTCCTTGCAGCCGGCTTCATCACGGAAGTTTTCTTCCCCGAATGGCTCGCGAACCCGGTTCTCGTGCTGAAAAAGAATAACAAGTGGCGCATGTGTATAGATTACACGAGCCTCAACAAAGCCTACCCAAAAGATCCCTTCGCTCTGCCCAGGATTGATCAAGTGATAGACTCCACAGCCGGATGCGAGCTGTTGAGCTTTTTGGATGCCTACTCGGGATACCACCAGATCAAGCTGAACCCGGATGACCAACTAAAGACCGCCTTCATCACGCCGTTTGGAGCCTTCTGCTACCTGAGTATGACGTTCGGCTTGAGGAATGCCGGCGCCACTTTTCAGTGTTGCATGCAGAAGTGCCTCCTCACGCAGCTTGGCAAGAACGCCCACGGTTACGTGGATGATGTTGTGGTGAAGACGGAGAAGCGTGGCACTCTGCTGGAAGACTTGAAGGAGACATTCGAGAACCTGCGCCGGTTCCGGATCAAGCTCAACCCGGAGAAATGCGTGTTCAGAGTGCCAGCCGGCCAGCTCCTAGGCTTTCTGGTCTCTGAACGCGGCATAGAGTGCAACCCTGTGAAGATCAAGGCCATCGAGAGGATGGCGGTCCCAACCAAGCTCAGAGAGATTCAAAAGTTCACTGGGTGCCTGGCCTCTCTTAACCGCTTCATCAGCCGGCTTGGAGAAAAAGCTCTCCCCTCTACCGCCTCATGAAGAAGAGCACTCACTTTGAGTGGAACGACCAGGCCGACCAAGCTTTCCACGAGCTGAAGAAAATGCTGTCCACGCCGCCTGTCTTGGCGGCACCGACTGAGAAAGAGCCCATGCTCCTATATATTGCCACCACTAGCCGGGTGGTCAGCACCGTCATTGTGGTCGAACGCCCTAAAGAAGGCCGAGCCCAGCCGGTCTAGAGGCCGGTTTATTACCTGAGCGAGGTGCTGTCCACCTCGAAACAAAATTACCCGAACTATCAGAAGATGTGCTATGGCGTGTACTTCGCCGCCAAGAAGCTGAAGCCGTACTTTCAAGAGCATCCCATCACGGTCGTATGCACTGCCCCGCTAGCCGACATCATAGGCAGCCGGGATGCATCCGGCCGGGTGGCCAAATGGGCCATCGAGCTGGCCCCCTACACGATCTTCTACCAACCCCGCACCGCCATCAAGACGCGAGCGCTGGCCGACTTCCTCGTCGACTGGGCCGAGACCCAGTACTTACCACCAGCGCCCGACTCCACCCATTGGCGCATGCACTTTGACGGATCAAAGATGCGCACCGGCTTGGGAGCCGGCGTCGTCCTTACCTCTCCAAAGGGCGACAAGCTTAGATATACGCTGCAGATCCACTTCGCTGCCTCCAACAATGTAGCCGAGTAAGAGGCGCTCATACACGGGCTCCGGCTTGCCAAGGAACTTAGCATTCGCCGGATCCTGTCCTATGGCGACTCGGATTTGGTGGTGCAGCAGTTTTCTGGCGACTGGGACGCCAAGGACACGAACATGGCGAGCTACCATTTCCTAGTGCAGCAAATCAGCGGATACTTCGACGGGTGTGAGTTCCTTCACGTGCCGCGAGCCGACAACGAGCCAGCAAATGCTCTGGCACGAATAGGCTCCACGCGGCAAGCAATACCAGCCGGCGTCGCCCTGCAGCGCCTCCTCAAGCCTTCAATCAAGCCGTCTCCGGAATCCGACTCCATTTTCGTGCCGCCTAATCCCGAGGGGGCCGGGTCCGGCTCGAAGAATCAAGCAGCCGGCCCGGGGACTTCAATATTTGGCTCGGGGACTGCAGTACCCAGCCCGGGGACTGCCACACCCGGCCCGGGGACTGCGGTAGCCGGCCCGGGGACTGCGGTAGCCGGCCCGGGGATTTCTTCAGCACAGGAAGCGGCGGCCAACTCCGGCACTGCACTGCCCAGCCCGCCCACCCTGGTGGCTGTGGCCACATTGGTGGCTGAGGAGGTCGCCGCCCCATCATGGGCCCAAACCATCCGCAACTTTTTGGTGAACCATGACCTGCCGACTAACAAAAACGAAGCAAGACAAGTTCAGCGCCGGGCTGGAGCATACACAATCGTCAACAGAGAGCTCGTCAAGCGCAGCGCCACCGGAGTCTTGCAGCGATGCGTCGAGCAGGAGAAAGGCATCGCGATCCTCAGGGATATACACCAAGGAGAGTGCGGACACCACGCCGCATCAAGATCACTCGTCGCCAAAGCCTTCCGCCACGGTTTCTTCTGGCCGACTGCTTTGGACGACGCCAAAGAGCTAGTCAAAAACTGCAAAGGCTGCCAGCTTTTCAGCTCGCAGCAACACATGCCGGCTTCAGCACTCAAGACCATTCCCATCACCTGGCCCTTTGCCGTCTGGGGATTGGATATGGTGGGCCCATTCAAGACGGCATGCGGCGGCATGACACATTTGCTCGTCGCCGTCGACAAATTCACCAAGTGGATCGAGGTGAAGCCGATCAAGAAGCTGAATGGGCCGACTGCAGTGACCTTCATTGCAGATATAACAACCCGGTACAGCGTACCGCACAGCATCATCACCGACAATGGCACGAACTTTGCCAAAGGCGCCTTGGCACGGTTCTGCGCTGCGCAAGGTATCCGGCTGGACCTTGCGTCAGTCGCCCACCCGCAGTCAAACGGCCAAGTGGAGCGAGCAAATGGCCTCATTCTGTCCGGCATCAAGCCTTGACTGGTCGTACCCCTGGAGCGTTCAGCCGGCTGCTGGCTCGATGAGCTGCCGGCTGTCCTATGGAGTCTGCGCACTACTCCCAACAGATCAACCGGCTTCACTCCCTTCTTCCTTGTGTATGGTGCCGAGGTGGTCATCCCAACAGACATCGAGTTCGACTCGCCTCGGGTAACCATGTACACGGAAGCGGAAGCCAAAGAAGCACGAGAAGACGGCGTCGACCTGCTGGAAGAGGCCCGGCTGTTAGCCCTCAGCCGGTCTGCCATCTACCAGCAGGGTCTGAGCCGCTACCATAGCCGGAGGGTCCGCCCAAGATCCTTCCAGGAGGGCGACCTTGTGCTCCGGCTGATCCAGCGAACAGCCGGCCAGCATAAGCTCGCAGCCCCCTGGGAAGGCCCCTTCATCATCAGCAGAGCCTTGGGCAACGATGCCTACTACCTCATCGACGCGCAGAAGACGAAGGCACGCAAGAGAGACGACTCCGGCAAGGAGTCGGAACGACCATGGAACGCAAATCTCCTTCGGAAGTTTTACAGTTAAAACGCAGTATGTGTTATGCCCACTTTTGTATTTAGTATGAAACAGTGGGCTCCCCGAGAAAGACTCGGGGACTGCCACCCTTTATCTTATGAATGAAAGTTATCATGCATATGATTTTACCTCTTCATTTATTTTGTCTGGTACCGGGTCCGACGAGTCGGCCCGGGGACTGGCCGACTAGAGTTATATTAGGAGCCCTACCCGCAGTCAGACAAGTAATGTGCCGACACCCAGGCTTGGCTCTTGCCGAAATCGCAGCTCAAAGAACCGACTGCCCGGCTGGCAAGAGCCACAAGCCGGAAAGGGTGCCCACATGAAAAACGGCTAGGGACCAAACAGGCTCACATATATAACGAAAGCCGGCTGACTGCCTCACGCCGACCGACTACCAGAGTAGCCGGCTGGCCGGCCTACATTCAGTCTACTTCAAATCCAACAAAGCCCAAGTACTTGCCTTCCCATGGAGGGAAGGCGGCAAAGGAAAGAGCCCAAGGGCAAAAAAGGACACTTGAATGAACGCCAACACATGCATATATTAATATTTACACAAAAGGCCTCCAGAGAGGTCGCCATCCAACATTGTTCGATACACCCCCAGTGGGTGGAATTGCTGAAACTCAAAATTGTCCGAAAAAGTAAAACAGGGACAAAAAGAATGGCAGATCAAGCCGGCGGGGCCGCAGACGAGGGCTAGGCGGTAGAAGTAGTCGCGCGGGCTGGAGGAGCGGCCGGCTGGCCAACCTCGGCTTGATCATTGCCTTCGGCAGAGGGCGCACTCCCGCGTGGCTCGTTGCTGGAGGCACTGTCGGCTGGGGGACGGTCGGCGGTCTCACCGGTCGGGTCGGCATCTTCGCCGTCCTCCTCCTCGTCGTCCTCGCCCTCGTTGCTGGAGGCGATCTCTTCGGCCGAGTCCTCGCCGTCCGCCGGGTTCAGCCCGAACCATTCCTCTGGCTAGGCGGCGCCATCGTCGTTGAGCTCCGGCGCGAAGACGCTGGTGTCGGTGCACTCGGCGATCATCGAGGCGCGTTGCGCGATCGCCGGCCGCACCTCCTCCAGCTCGGCGTCGGCTTCCGACCGCCACGTCCGCAGCTGGTCCAGGCTTAGCCCTGGGCACCACGCACGGACGAACTCCAGCGCGCGCCCGGCTCCAAGACGGGCCGCGGACGCCTTCCAGGCCTCGAAGCGGCTGACTGCGACTTCAAGCCAGTCGGCCGTCCGGCTTGGGGTGCGGGGAATTGTCTGGCCGGGCCAGAGCGCGGCCAGCATCATCGCCCCAGCGCGTTGGAGTCGGCGGAGCAACTGGTGGGCCGGCTGCAGCCGCGCCTGGACGGTGATGAGCTGCTCCGACAACGTCCGGTTCGCATCCGGCGGAATCACAACCCCGGCCTGACAGCGCTCCTCGCGGTAGGCTTCGATGGCTTGGGCGGCAAGGACGGACTGGCCGGGGAAGTACTCTGCGCAAGACAGCAAACACAAGTCAGGACAAAACCATGGGCAGCCGGCAGATGGAAGAAGAGCAAGAAAGACAGCCTACCATCGATGAGATCCTCGATCCGGCCGAAGCCTTCTTCCAACGCCTGGCGTGTCTCGGCCCTGTTCGCCTCCCTGGCCTCGAACTCCGCCCTCAGGGTAGCCTCGCCGTCCTGCGCCTTTTGCAGGGCCGCCTTGTGGCTCTCCTCTTGGTCGGCTAGTTTCGTCGCCAAGCGGTCGCGCTCTTGAACCAAGTCAGCATACTCGGCGTCCTTGGCACGAAGAGCGGCCTGCACCACGCCGAGTTCCCTCCGCAGGTCGGCGTTGGCCTCTGCACGAGCAAAAAATAAAGAGAAAAGTCAGCAAAGGAGAAGTCGTCGAGTAAGATCCGACCCGACTGCGCTGCAGTCGGCCCGGATCTCGGGGACTACGCCCAGTGGGTGCGCTGTCGCGCCCCCACGAGAAATTAATAAGGACAAAACACTTACGCCGGCTGCTAGCGAGGTCTGCGGTCCTCCGGCTTAGCTCCCAAGCCTGGGAGTTGAAGGCGGCAGCGCGAGAATTGTGATAATCCTGGAGATCAGAAAAAACAGTCAAGATAGTCGTCAAGTAAGATCCGACCCGACTGCGCTGTAGTCGGCCCCGATCTCAGGGACTACACCCAGTGGGTGCGCTAGCGCGCCCCCACAGAAAAAATTCAAAGGACCAGAACGGTCAAGGAGTGAAGACTTACCCGGATTGCAGACCGCGTCGACAGAAACTCCTGAGTAAATTGCCTCAGGAGGCCGGCCTGTGCCTGCAGCCGGCTCCGAACCTCTTGAGCCGCGACGTTCAGCTCGCCGCTCCCTCCGCTAGGAGTCCAGCCGGACGTAGCGGAGCTCGCCGCCTCCAAAGGCGTCTGCCGTCCGCTCAGCCCCCGCGGCTCAGCGCGTGTCTGGCGGGGCCGTGCTCCCTCCGGCGGGCCGGCCCGCTGCCGGCTCGATCTCAAGGCCGGCTCCGGCCTCGGGCGCGGCCCGGGCCGGCTCCTTCGGCACCGCCGATGATTGGCCGCCTTCGCCTGCTCCGGCTGGCGCTGCCGGCGACGTCCTCTCGACGGATACCTCGAAGACTTCGCCCCTCTGCACCGGCGGCTGCTCGGGGATAATCTCCTCCGCCTTGGGCAGAGGGATATCCGGATCCAAAGTCTGGAGGGGGATGGCGAGTAGCGGAGTCTGGCTGCGCGCGCCTTCCACCTCCGTCTCCGCGGCCGCCCGCTCCGACAGAGTCTCGGCCGCCGCGCTCGCTCGCCCTGGCGCCGTCCGGGCGGCCTCCTGCTCCGCCGCCTCCCGCTCGGCCGCCTCCCTCTCTCGGCGCGCCTCGCGAGCGTTGCGCTCCGTGGCTGCGTCAAGTTCGGCGCGGGGGTCCACTCGGGGGACCCTGAGGATCCGGCACTCAGCCCGACCACGGAGCCGGCTGGGCCTCGCTCGAGGGAGAGCGGCGCCCTGCTCAGGAAATCAGAAAAGCATTCAAGAAAAGAAGACTTCAGAATAACAAGCGCATAGGCGGCTACTAGACTTACGCGGAAATTGAGGGGGGCTTCTTCACCGCTTTCCGGAAGCGGGCCGCCTTCGCCGCCACCTCCTCGCGCTTTGTGGCCGTGGCGGAGGCCTTCAGCTTCTTCGGCCGGCTTCCGAAGAGCGGGAGCGCGGCCCGGCGCTTCCCCTTCCCACCACCGGCAGTCGGCGCGGCAGACGAGCTCGCGCCGCGGCGGTCGGTTGCCAGCTGGCGGCGCGGGAGTTCTTTGGCTTCAAAATCGTCCGGCCAGTCGTCGAAACTGGCCGAGAGCCCGGTGCCGCCGAGCCCGGCAGCATCCCCCGTGGCGGCATCCTCCATGGCAACGGCGGAGAGATCCGGGTCGTCGAGGTCGTCCACCGTACAGTCCGGGGCGTACTCACGGTCGACTCCAGCCGCCCCGGATGGCAACGGAAGAAGAGGATTCTGACAAAGAGAAAAAAGAGAAGAGCCGCCTGGTCAGAAGCCGGCTGACCCAAGCCGGCAGACGACGAGAAGAAAAACTTACCATAGGCGGAGGATGGGCGTGGGAGTACGGCGCCTTGCCGAATTGCCACTTGTCAGTGAGCTTCAGGTTGGCGATGTAGTTCGCCATCAGAGCCACCTCGGCGTGGGGCTTCTCCCATGTGCTCAGCCGGCAAGGATCAAACCGGCCACTCATTTGGCACATCATGTGCGGCCGGCTTTGGAGGGGCAGAATCCGGCGCTCGACGAAGGCGGTTACCAGATCGGACGCGCGCAGACCTTCCGACTGGACCATCACCCGCAGTCGGGAGATGGAAGCATTCCTAGCCGGAGATAAGGACTTCGACCGGTAGCCCCAGGTCTGCCGCTTCCCAGTCGGCGGGCCGGCTACGTAAGCCGGCAGAATGACATAGTCGCCATGCGGGGCGACGTTCTTGACGTAGAAATAAGACTTCTGCCAGAGCTTGACAGATTGGATCAGAGGGATGTGGGGGAAGGGGTTGTCGTCGCTTGCCCTCTTCATCGCGATGAAGGCGCCGCAGGGAGCCGGCACGCTGGTGGAGACGGTGCCGAGCTTGTTCTGGAACAGCTCCACCCAGAGCTCCAGCGTCGGCAGCACCCCCAGGAACCCCTCGCAGAGCGAGACAAAGGCCGAAAGCTGCAGCACTGCGTTGGGTGTGACGTGGTGTGGTTGGAGATTGTAGAATTCAAGAAAGGAGCGCATGAAGCTGCTCGCCGGGAAGCCGAAGCCACGGAGGAAGTGCGCACGGAAGACAACGCGCTCGCCTTCCTCTGGGGCCGGCAAGACCTCCTTCGCGGGCGCCAGACGCACCTGCATGAGGTTGGCGGCGGGCAGGCGCCGGGTCTGGCGGAGGAACTCGATGTGGTCATCGTGGACATTGGACCCGTCCCACGAGCTCGACAAAGCCAGAGACATGGCGGTGCGGGTGGGCTGCGGCGCGAGACTGCGTCGGGCGCGAGGAAGAAGAAGAGGAAGAAGAAGAGCAGGAGGGACGGGGAGCGGGAGAGCGAACAGGCCTGTGTGTCTCCCCCTCCCCCCCTACTTGTAGGCGCGTGCGCCGGAGACGAGGAGGCGCGGCGTGGGGGATCGTGGGGATCGATCGTGCCCATCTCCCCCACGCCCGCGTTAATTACGCGCCTTGATGACGCGAAGTAACGGCTGCGGGGAGGCGAGCAGTCCCCTCGGGCCACAGAAGATCTGCGCCCGAGCCGAGGCCAGGGAGTGGCGGGCCCGGGCCTGCGGCGGCAGCCCGTCACGCGCGTGCGACGGCAGGGCTTCCCGCCACGTGGCTCATCGTGGGGCCCGCGGCCAGCCCGCGGGTCAACCACGGTCACCCTAGTAACGAAAAGTGCTCCGAAGTCGGCTGCAACGACGAGGTCGGCCCCTCACGGTATGAAGCCGGCCAAGCTTCCCGTCCTTCCGTCCGCCGTGAAGCTCGCCCGCCTTCGGGGACTACTGTCGGGGTAAATAGCCATGGGTAGCCCAGCCGGCTTCCCCTGGCCCCTCAGAAAAAATTATGAGCCCATCCGGCTCATAAGGAGACTCAAGACCTGGGCTGCCTCCCCCTAGCCGACTGCCATCCTAGCCGGCTTGGGGGGCGGCCCGCCCTTTTCACCCCCATGAAGAAAACTGTGGAGGGCCGGCTACGGCATGGCCGGCTACGGCAGGGCCGGCTATGGCAAGGCCGGCTATGGCACGGCCGGCCACCGCCGGACCGGCTACCGCCGGGCCGGCTCCGATAAAGCAGTCAACGCCGTACCCGCGATGTACGCATCCACTCTGCGATGATGAAGCGGGGCGTGGCTACAGTGGAGCCTGCCACCCCCAAAACCCGGACCACGCCTGGTACAGCGCGTCGTGCGGGCAGCTGCGGCCCGCCTGGCGCGGCACTGTAGCCACGGCGGCTCTGACGCCGTCCACGACGGGCCGCCAGCGTGGCCCCTGAGGCGGTGGGCCCCTACGGGCAGAGAGATGCCGAAGGCGGCCACACCCCTCTCAAGCCGGCAAGACAGAGGGTCGGCTTCACGTAGCCGGCCTGCCGCCTTCCTCGAGGGAGATGCCCATTAAGGAGACAAGGTGCGGCGGGGCTACAGTAATCGCCCGCCAGGGCGGCGTTACTGTAGCCACGCTTACCCCGACCAAGCCTGTGCCAACAAACACGGAGCAACAGTAACCAGCCGCCGACCAGGCCCTGGCCAGTGGGGCCAGCCTGTCGACCCGGGAGCCGGCAGCCGGCGGGCCCCAGAAGCCGGCGTGCATAGCCACAGACAGCTGGGCCCCGTGCCCAGTCGGATTACCATTGTACCCCCGGGGGGTAGGCCTATATAAACCCCCCGGTGCACCCATGCAAAGGGTTGAACTCTCTTTCTAGACATAGACACATACAAGGAGAAGAAGCAAGCTAAGCTAAGCCCTTCTTCCTCCTTCCACCCCAAACAGCTCAAGGAGCATTGTAGCCACCTGTGAACTTAGTAACCATGCGGAGACCCCGCAGAGCAGCAGTAGAGGTGTTATCTCCCTGGAGAGCCCTGAAGCTGGGTAAGATTCGCCGGCGTGCATGTCTACGCCTCATCCCGTTTCCAGGCACCGGCGACGTTCTATTGGCCCCCGCAATGATAAGCCACCCGTTGGCATATGTCGATCCTACCACCCGACACTCATCCTCATGTTGAAGACTACGCCAACCACCTTGGCTTCTTCACCAAAGTTGTGACGTGCCTGGAGGACCAGGCCGTAAAGGCCCGCAAGCTTGTCGATGAGAGGAGTTGGAGCCTCCTACGGCACGCGTTCTCACGCGTCTTCAGTCACCTTCAAAACCTCAACCCCCACTTTGACTTCGACGCCACCATAGCCCAAGTGCCCAGGGCTATTTGGGACAGCCTGGCACACAGGGTGGACAATCATGTGGACGCCCTGGTTAGGGCGTTCGCCACTGAGGACGACGTTGTGGTGGTCACAGTGGATGAAGATGGCGCGGTGGACGACGGCAAAGACAACGCTAGTGAGAGCACTGGCAGCATGTACGAGAGCGACCAGGGCGACGCCCCGAGCAGCATGTCCAGTCAAGACCGCACTCCTTCGCCTTGAACCTGCACGCAAAGACTTGGGCATGGCTCCGCAGGGCGTGAGAGCATTTGGGAGGGGGAGCTCCTCGTGTATGTAAATTAATGTTCTGTTCTTATTTTTCTTGTTTTAAAGTAGAACCTAAAACGTGCTCTCACGAGCTTGTGAGCCCCTGAGCAGGGTTGTAGCTGTGACTTGTCTTGATCCTAGCCAGCCTTGAGCGGGTCATGAGGTTGTTGGCACACCTTTCTCCCAAGGCAAGCTCTTAGGAGCTCGTGGGCTCTGGGCCACCAGAGGAGCCTGCGGATTCGTCCGAGAGAGCCACGCCAGGAGCGTTCTACAGACCGTGGTAGGATGCGTATGTGGCAATTTTGTGGCGCGTACGCCATTTTCCCGAGGGGGTCCTGCCGAGGTTTTCTAGACACGCCTCACGCGGTCGGCCGACCAGCCCCCGAGCCAGAGGGTCGGGGGTGTGAGCCTTAAAAATAGGGCACACAACCAAAATGCGATAAAACCGGTAGAAACCAGAGAAAACCTCCCCCACTTTTTAGATAGTAAAAGAACTTCAAGTCTTGGTCCAAAAGGTGGTGAATCGAGCTATAGAAAAAGGGGGCAAAGCAAATGGCCGCGTCCGGCACCTAGCTAGTCTTCTTGTCTTCCCACCCGCGCGACGCTAAGTGCTTTCACTAGATGTGAGCATAGTCATTGGGGGACAGTGTCGACGTCCAGCATGGAGCATGGTGCTTCCACTTGGACGTGGGCGGGAGCCCCCGAGGCCGAGGTGCGGCGCTCTGGAGACTCTGGGGCATGTACAACCCCACTCATTATTACGTGAGAGTGTCACGAGCGAAGAGCTTCACAAGCGCGAGCCTTGCTTCATATCGCCAGGCGAGGGCCCCGCCCTGCGCCACCCCCGACCACCATTGAGGCCTCCCGAAACCAGGATGTGACCAAGGGGCAAGGGGAACGCTAGCGGCGCCCTCGGCGACCACGGGCCCTCTGCCAGGGGGAAGGGCTCGCTGGCACCTCCCCCAGCAGAGGACCTACCTCCATGCAGTGCCTTGCTCGGCACGGCATGCGGGAGGCCCTGGCTTCTGGCCCCTCCCGCGCAGCCCCCAGTGTGCCACTCTAGCCGAAAGGGGGGCCACCGGCCTAGACCCCCCGGCAGCTGCTGCAACTTGGTTCACCTACAGCCTAAGATTAGTGTAAGCATGCTCCCGAGTCACCGGTTGTACCCTCCAGCTCGCGGAAGAACCCTTGCTCGGGCGTTCTGCCATCCCACCCTAGCTCGGGGAATGAGCGAGGACCTTCTGCTAGTGTGTACTCCAGATCCATCATGCGGGGCACGTAGGCATATGTGGCCGCCGCGCCGGAGCCATCGCATGGGTGCCCCACGCCTTGGGACGCTAGCCGCTGCGCCTGGCCTTGGTGGGCGCTGGGCTACATCCCAGCATGGCCCTGCAGGGGACCGACAGCGCTTGTTACTTCTGGAGGTGGCACTGTAGTGGTAAGACGCGCTGTGATGGGACCATGCTGATGTCGTCGGGTCCCCCACAACGCTCCAAGAGGCGCGTGAGGCCTTGCGCACGCCTCTGCCACAACCTGAGGCATGGGTAAGGTGCAGAACGGCGCCGTACCCCTGCAAGCAGCGTCGAGTAGCTCGGCGACGCGGTCCAGCAGCTCGTCGGGGCCGCTCTCCGCCAGCCTGCACCGCAACAGTTCCTGTGCCATGATGATTGCGGCTCGCATGTTTGCCTGCTCCAGCCCAGCGTGTGGTGCCATCGCCGCAGCGTAGCCCGAATACCGTGTGGTGGCGTGCGTGCGCCATGGTGCGAGGGCAGACGGTGCTGACCTGTGCCGCCTATGTTCACCAGTGTTGGGTGGCGTACGTGTCGCCTGGAGCGTGGAGTTGAGGTCTTCTTGAGCGGACGCACCGCCCGGGCAGGCCAGGCAGCCCAATGCTCGGCGTGAACCCTCGAACCATCGGCCATTAGAGCCGCAAGGATGGCAAGCCGATTAACAGAAGAGAGGCTTCGGCGCACCCCTACCTGGCGCGCCAAATGTCTGATTCAAGGCTCCGCAGACCCTTGGGAGGTTTGAACACTGGGGTGCGCACGAAGAACACTCTCTCCCTGGCACACTTGCTAATGATCTCGCAGACTAGCTTGATGAACTCAAAGAATGAGAGTCACAGAGATTTATCCTGGTTCAGGCCACCATGTGGTGTAATACCCTACTCCAGCTTTGTGGTGGATAGCGTCGAGGGGCTGAGGATGAACTATTACAATGGATGAACAACCTCGGGAGGTGAGGTGTTCTTGAGCTGGTGAGCTAGTCAGGGTGGAAATGGATCCGATCCCCCTCTATGGTGGTGGCTAAGTCCTATTTATAGTGGCCTTGGTCCTCTTCCCAAATGTTAGACATGAAGAGGTCCCACAACGGCCAAATTTGAAGGGAGACAACTAGTACAAGCTATCCTGCCAAAAGTAGACTTTGCCTGCAAAAGGCTATAGCGGTGACGCTGCCGTGGGCTCCGTGATGACTTTTGTCCTGCTGTCCTGGCGGTCTTGGTCTTGTTGGGCCAATATGGAAACCTTTGCTTGATTCCTCGGGACTCCGCGCCTGCGCTTGCCCCCTTAGCACCAAAGAGGAAACTGGTACACTGCATTAGTTGGCGCTCGCCTGGCCTTGGTCGTCATGGCTCACATCATGTGAACCTCGCGAGGTGCGCCTTGCCTTGATATATCCACTCTTTGGGGGTAGCCAAGCGATGTTGCCACCAGGGAGGTTTTGGTGTCGTCTGCCTTTCGAGGCTCGGCCCCCCGCGAGGGTCTTGTGTTGTTACAACTTGAACTGGGCCGTATAGGGCCGCTGATGGAGCCACGCCGCAGGCCGCAGGCAGGCAAGTCTCGGCACCCCCGGTCCCAGAATGCCGACAGACTCCAAAAGAAAAGATGATCGTTTAGATGATACACACTACTTCCGTGTAGAAGACTTTTCCATGTGAGGTCATCTGAATAACCTTTCGATCCCATGTCCATCTTCTAGTCGGATTGACTTTGACAGCCTCCACTTTTCCGACAAGCTTTCCATGCCGGCAAGGTTCCCACCCCGGCAAGCATTCCACACCGGCAAGGTTTCTGCCCCGGCAGGCTTTCACATTGGCAAGCTTCTACGCAAGGTTTCACCCCGACAAGTTGTTGCACAGGCAAGCTTCCATGCCAGCAAGCTTGCTATGCCGGCAAGCTTTCCATGCCGGCAAGCTTTTGGTTGTGCCGGCATGCTCTTTACTCGGCCGACAAGCTTCATTTAGTCGGCAAAGGCCGAATAACTCACGTGACTCATCAGACATCACGTAGGTGGGTGTATGGTCCCTCGCCTCACATTTTCACTCACGACCGGTCCGCAAAGTATTGCCTCTAAATTCCGCACACGAACCCGGATTGAGACGAGTTTTATAACAAAATCGGTCGTTTCGACGAGAAGAAGACAACTCTAGCAGATCATTTTTCCGTATGAGGCTGTCTTGGCGGCGCAATCAGCCGAATAGTGTTTAGAATACAAAATTTCAGTACTTCGAACACAACTTTGGCCTTACAGATGAGATCGAATGTCTATGGCCCAAATATCAAAGTTTCTCCACTTGAAGATACAAAACTTTCTCACTTTGAGCACTTTTTTATTTGAGTCCAACTTAATTGTGTTTTTTACTATGCCAAAATTTGGTGTCAATAGATATGATCGCATCTGGCATCATTTCCAACTGCATAAAACTGCAGGTTCCTGCCGGGGAATCGGCCTTTGAGGGAAGTTGGGAATATGAACCCACACTGCAATCTCTGGCAAGCCAAACAACTAACTTCTCTCTCTTGCCCTAATGTGTTATGTAAGCAGAAACTTGTGCATAAGAGAACCTCGCCCATTTTTGAAGCTTAGGTGCTCCCGTCACTTGACTGGAATGTTGCTTCGGTCAGGATGGTTGCAGTGGACTTTGCTGAAAAAAGATTGGCGGGGGGCTGATCCCTCTCCACAATCTGTGCCCCATAGGCTCAGTTCCCTGGCAACAAAATAGAGGGTACCAGCAGGATAGCCTGCTGGGGGAAACTCGTTTATATGAAAATATAGAGGCATTCCACCTCTGCCTGGACATATACATGCACGAGTCCCCGGCAAGGTTCATCTTTTTTGTTTAATATGCTGATCAAACAAGTACAAGCCTTATAGGACACATACATGGATTGAAGAGATTACATTATTTGAAGTAAAATTTGGCAAGTGCCTACTGGTTTAAGATTGAAAAAAGATAAGTGCCCCATGATGCCTTTGCCCTTGTCCATGTCCTTCAGGAAATAACAGAACCAAGGAGGTAGGAGGCGGGCCCGGCTGGGATTCGGTGCCTCCCGATGATCAGGAGGACGCCGCTTCCCAGCAAGGAGGAAGAAACTGGAGGGTAGGGCAGATGTTGACGCTGCCGGAGGAAGAAACCGGAGGGCAGGGCAAACATGGCTCGTCAGACCGGTTGTCCCCATTCTTCACGCGTCATGGGTTGCCATCGCCTTCCATATCACTACCAAACGAAGACCCCAGCGCGACAGCCACGTCAGGCGCCATGCTCTCCAAGTAATCCCACAAAGAGCATGGTCGTCCCCAATGGCCCTGACATCAGAAACCATCGCACGTTCGGAAGACATGTATGGGAGCAAAGAGCCCTCCTGCACGATAAGCGGGCGATGCATAGGACGGGCTGGGATCTCTGTCGCTGATGGCAAACCCATTCTGCGGCCCCTCTTCGGCGCCGCGAGAGAAGGAGGATGTAATGCCCAAGATGCGGCTATATCTCCTGCGTGTCGAGGCATGACTTAGAGGCATAACCGCATTTTGTTTTGTCGCAAGTAGGGTCATCTTGACACAATCCCATGTACAAGAACAAGGACAAGTAGATACTTGGCTTACAATCGCCACATCACACAATGATAAAATAATTCATACACCATTCATAGTACACACACTGTCCGACTACGGACGGATCCAAATAAAAAGAAGACAACCCCAAATGCTAAATCCTGATCGTCCCAACTGGGCACCACTACTGATCATCTGGAAAAGACACGTAGTAACGACCAAGGTCCTCGTCGAACTCCCACTTGAGCTCGGTTGCATCACCTGCATCAGTATCATTGGAACCTGCAACTGTTTTGGTAGTATCTGTGAGTCACGAGGACTCAGCAATCTCAAAACCCACAAGATCAAGACTATTTAAGCTTATGGGTAGGATGTGGTTATGAGGTGGAGCTGCAGCAAGCGCTAAGAAAATATGGTGGCTAACATACGAGTACAAGAGTAAGATGAGAAACTACACACCGGTGGTAAAGTAGAAGTG
This sequence comes from Triticum monococcum, assembly GCA_034509565.1. NCBI lineage: Eukaryota > Viridiplantae > Streptophyta > Magnoliopsida > Poales > Poaceae > Triticum > Triticum monococcum. The sequence continues at coordinate 283,032,112 of CM067842.1, forward strand.
ATCAAGAAGTGATCCTGAACTACTTACGTTCAAACATAACCCCACCATGTTCTGTTCCCAAACCTCGATGAAAACAGACCATCACAATCACACTCGCAGTTGGTGTTTATTAAGTAAAGTTGCATGTTCTCTACAACCGGTTATTAAAAAATTCCCAACTGCCACATAACCGTGAGCACAACTCTCAAAAGTTTAAACCCTGCAGGGGTGTCCCAACTTAGCCCATGACACGCTCACAATCCGTGGAGATAATCCTCCATCGCGGGACCCTCTGATCAGACTCTGAATCCCGGTGCACAAGATATTTCGACAATGGTATAACTAGTCCAGCAAGACCTCCCGATGCACCGACCTAGCTTGATAGGAGTAGCGCGATATCGTTCTCCGGTTACACCGGATGAGCTACACGTATAGGTGCCAAAATAACCCAAGTTACCTTGGGGCGGCCCCGCATAGTGCTCTAGTTTGGACCAACACTCATGAGGAGCACTAGCCTGGGGGGGGGGGGGTTGATTAAGTCCATGGGGTCCGGAAAGTCCCTATGCAAGTATTAGTTTTTATAAGGCAAATGGTAAAACCAAGCTTGGGCCTTGCAAGAGGAGTTTTATTAAAAGCAAACTATCAAGAGGGGCCCATAAACCCTCAGCGTGTTAGGGACACAAAATCAAGGAACATAGCACCGGTGCTCTAGTTCGGACCAACACTTAGAGAAGCACTGGCCCGAGGGGGTTAAAATAAGATGACCCTCGGGCTCCGGAAACCCAAGGGAAAAAGGCTTAGGTTGTTAGGCAAATGTAAAACCAAGGTTGGGCCTTGCTGGAGGAGTTTTATTCAAAGCAAACTATCAAGGCGTTCCCATAACACCCAACCACATAAGGAACGCCAAATCAAGGAACATAACACCGGTATGACGAAAACTAGGGCGGTAAGAGTTGAACAAAACACTAGGCATAAGGCCGAGCCTTCCGCCCTTTACCAAGTATATAGATGCATTAATTAAAATAAGAGATATTGTGATATCCCAACAAATACATGTCCCAACATGGAACAATCTTCAACTTCACCTGCAACTAGCAACGCTATAAGAGGGGCTGAGCCAAAGCGGTAACATAGCCAAACAACAATTTGCTAGGACGGTGGGTTAGACGCTTGACATGGCAATATGGGAGGCATGATATAACAAGTGGTAGGTAGCGTGAGATAGCGATAGAAAAAACAACTAGCAAGCAAAGATAGAAGTGATATCGGGGGTAATGATAATCTTGCCTGCAAAGTTCTCGGGGTTGTCGAAATCTTGCTCCTCGTAAACGTACTCAACAGGATCCTCGTTCACAAACTCATCTCCCGGATGTACCCAACACAAGAATACAAGCAACGGAACAACCGTCAATCATGGTGCAATGCACAAGCAATATGTTGCAAGACATGGCATGGTATGTAAGATATGATGTGCAATGCATATGGGTACTCCGGAAGGGAAAGGATGATCGTGGCATCAACTTGGCAAACCAAGCATGTCACTTGAAAGATGGAGTGATTTCGGTCTAAATCTATATAAAGATCACCGGAAACGGATGCACGGTTTGCAAATGACGAGCAAAACAAGAACAATGCAACACTGCGCTTAACAGCATCATGGGACTTAAGATGCATCATGAAACTATGCTACATCACTCCAACATAGCAACAAAGCACATGGCAGTGAAGTACAAGTGAATCTATACAAATCATGAACACTAAGCTCCCGCTAGAACTCGCTAGAACAAGCCTAAAATAGCATGGAAAAAATGCAAGTGATAACAGTTTCACAGACTTAGTGAAAATACTAAACATGGCATAAACAACACAAGGTAGCATTGTTTAGAGCTAGTAAACATGATGCTATAGGGACATAACATGGCAAACAAGGGCATGGCATGCTAGTACTAAAGGCAATGAACAAAACACCCTTATTATACTTTAGCCAAAGATGCACAAAAAATATGGTAGCATCAATGCAAACATGGCAAGTGATATGAACAGTTTCAGACTTGGAAGGAAAAAATAGCATGGCAGGAACAGATTCATGATGGCAACTTTGCAAGATCATTCCACTCACCACAAAGCATTACATGGCATCACAAGGTATCCAATAGTAAGAAGACACATTTATGAAGCTAAACATGGCAAGAGCAAGTTCATAGGGTGCCTGGATCACTAGCAAAATACATGGAAAAAATGAACTTCATGTTAACAATCTGATAGCAACAATATTTAACAAAAGTAGAGCATGGTAATGACAAGGTACACTACCCCATAATTGCAATCAGAGGCATTAATGGATAGAGCATAACCATATCTTCAAAACATTATTACTGAACTATATAAAAATATGCATGGATCTACTTGAGGCAACAAGACAACATAGCAACATAATGTAAGAGGAAAACACGGCAGAAATACGAAGTGTCTGAAATCAGCAACATCATATAGCCTACTTTGCATGCTTGTGCTAGTCACCCCAGAGCTCATAAAAATACATGACTTGCCGCATTGTAAATATGGCATGGAGATGCTCCTAAAACATGTAGACAAGATGATCAAAGGATGCACACACAAAATGCTATGAAAAAGTCAAACCAAAAAGTTATGATGAATTCCAGCAGACAACATCATATAGCACTTTTGCAATGAAGATTAGGGCATCAATATGGAAAGTAACATGGACGCAAAAGACACTAACATGAAGGGCATCACGAGATGAACATTTTGATATATCATATGCGCAAATCGGAGCTATATGCATGGAGATATGACATGATGAAGATGCACACATGATATAGGGGATCTGGGATGGTGGAAAACGGGACGAGGGGGTCCGGGATGTAGTGGTATGGCGGGGACGCGTGTTTGGTTACCAGGGTTGGTGGATCTGATCCAACCCCGGCCGGATCTTGCCGGAGACGGCGACGGCAACCGGATATGATGGTGGTGGAGGCCGGTGATGCGGTGGCGCGGAGGTGGCAGCGCGGGGCGGCGAGGTCGGCGGCGGTGCGCGGCGACGACGTCGGTCGGTGGCGCAGAGGCCGAGGCGGCGGTGAGCTCACGGAGGTGGCGTGCGGCGACGTGGGCGGTGGCGCGGTGGTTGGCGACGCGGCGGAGCGGGCGGCAGACGCCGGCACGGGGTGCGGGCTCACGGCGGCGGGGCGGACGGGCCGTGCGGGCCTGGTTCTGGCCCCGCGGGCCCGCACGGTGGGTGGCGGCGACTGGGAGGAGAGAGGAGGTGGGAGGCGATGACATGGCGGCCAGTGAGTGGAGGAGGGAGGCGGTGGAGGTGGCGTGGCGCCCTCTGATTTTTCCCGAGCAATGTGGAGGGCTGACGTGTCCGACGCGGGCGGACGCGTCCGGTGGCATGGAGGGAAGATGGTTAGGGTTTGGACTGCGATTTCGGAGGGGGAGGACTTATTTATAGTTAGAGGGAGCTAGGAGAGTCCAAATGAGGAGTGGTTTTCGCCCACACGATCATGATCCAATGACGGAGAGCATGGAGGGAGTTTAGATGGGCTAGTGGGCGGTTTTGGAGGGGTGGTGGGATGCAATGAGAGAGGGGCTTTTGCGGTTACCCGGTTAACCGTTGGGGCATCAAACGACCTCCAAATGGAATGAATTTGACAGGCGGCCTAGCGGTGATGTACCAAGGTCACTCGACAAATCTCAGCCCATTCCGAGAACGTTTTCTCCCGCTCACGAAACGAGATCTGAGAGGTGCAACGGGTGCATGTGTGAGTGTCCGATTCCAAAACGGACAAAGGGGAAAAAGACCGGATCCATGAGACAAACACGAATGCAAATGAGATGCACATGATGACATGAGATGAAGTAAACAAGGACAAAACCGAACCATGGAGGAAATAACATGTCACATAGCCGGAAATAGCAAGAGTTGGAGTTACAATTATGGAATGTTACATCCGGCGCGTTACAACTCTCCACCACTACAAGAGGATCTCGACCCGAGATCTAGGACTGAAAGAACTCCAGATATTCGGAACGGAGGTGATCCTCCTGCTCCCAGGTGGCTTCTCGGTCGGAATGGTGAGACCACTCAACTTTCAGGAATTTGATCGACTTGTTGCGAGTTTTGTGCTCAGTTTCTTCAAGAATGGCAACGGGATGCTCATGATAAGACAAGTCTTCTTGGAGGTCAATCTCTTCGAAGATGATAGTGCACTCAGGCGTCTTGAAGCACTTGCGAAGCCGTGACATGTGAAACACATCATGAACATTTGCGAACTTGGACGGGAGCTCAAGTTGATAGGCAAGGTCGCCTCTTTTGCCAATAATCTTGAAAGGACCCACGTATCTCGGGGCAAGCTTCCCTTTCATACCGAAGCGTTGAGTGCCTTTCATGGGAGAGACGCGGAGGTAGACATGGTCTCCGATCTCGAAAGCCAAGTCATGGTGCTTTGTATCATAGTAACTCTTCTGGCGCGATTGCGCGGCTTTGAGTTTTTCATGGATGACTTTACACAGTTCTTCAGCTTCTGTGATCAAGTCGTTGCCAAGAAGTTAGCGTTCACCAGTCTCGGACCAATCTAGAGGAGTACGACACTTTATGCCATATAGAATTTCGAATGGGGCCTTGCCCGGACTTCCTTGGAAACTGTTGTTGTAGGAGAACTCGGCATAAGGGAGACAATCTTCCCACTTCATAACGAAAGAGATGGCACAAGCTCCGAGCATGTCTTCGAGGATTTGATTGACTCGCTCGACATGGCCACTTGCTTGAGGACGGAAAGCCGTGCTGAAGCGAATGTTCGTGCCCATAGCCTTCTGGAAGGAGTCCCAGAACTTAGAAGTGAAAATGCTTCCGCGGATTGAAGATATCAATTGTGAAATACCGTGCAACAAGATAATTCTGGAGGTGTATAGCTCTGCCAACTGAGCTGCCGTGATAGATTCTTTGATTGGAAGGAAATGAGACACTTTTGTAAGCCTGTGACAAAGTCCATTTTGATATGATAAAACTTCCATTATGGAATAGTAAGAGGTTTGAGGAGACCAGCTGGTTGTTGGTGTTCTGCTTTCACCCTTCGACAGGCATCACATTCACTCACGAATTGAGCAATTTCTTGCTTCATTCGAGTCCACCAAGATGACTGCTTGAGGTCATGGTACATCTATGAGCTTCCTGGATAAATGGAAAGGACAGAATTGTGTGCTTCTTTCATTACGATCTTCCTTAGATCACCTTTAGGAACCACAATCCGGTCCTCGAAGAATAAGATCTCCTTGTCATCAATGCGATAGCACTTGTATTTGGATAAGCCCTTGGCAATACATGTTTCACCTTCTTCACCATGGTATCAAGGAGTTGTGCCCCACAAATTTGGCCTTCCAAAGTTGGAGTGAATTGAAGGTTGGCAAGAAAACCTTGAGGAACAACTTGAATGTTGAGCTTGCGGAATGCTTCACAAAGATCCAGTTTGAATGGCTTGAGAATTAAGCTGTTGCAATAAGCCTTTCTGCTCAAAGCATCTGCAATCACATTCGCCTTGCGTGGAGTATATTCAATGCTTGGATTTACTCTTGAAACATTTCGACCCAATGAGTTTGCCCGAGGTTGAGGTTGGGTTGAGTGAAGATATATTTGAGGCTCTTGTGATCGATGAAAATGTCAAGTTGCCTTCCCAACAAGAGATGTCTCCATGTTATTAATGCATGGACAACTACCGCCAACTCAAGATTGTGAGTGTGGTAGTTCCATTCGTTTGGCTTCAACTAACGAGAAGTATAGGCCACAACTTTCTTCTCTTGCATTAACACGGCACCGAGACCTTGCAATGAGGCATCAAAGAAAACTTCGAATGGCTTGGACTCATCAGGAGGAGTTAGGATAGGAGCTGAGATGAGTTTCTATTTAAGAGTGTTGAAAGCAACATCACACTCAGGAGTCCAGGAATACATGGCATGCTTTTGGAGGAGATTGGAAAGATTCTTTGCAATCTTTGAGAAATTCTCAAAAAATCTTCGGCAGTAGCTTGCAAGCCCAAGGAAACTGCGGAGCTGCTTGACATTCCAAGGAGGTTCCAAGTTGACGATTGCAGAAACCTATTCTGGATTTATAGCAATGCCTTTGGCGGAGATGATGTGGCCAAGGTCAAGAACTTCATCAAGCCAAAACTCACATTTGGAGAACTTCACGTAGAATTGATACTCTCTGAGCTTATCGTGCACCAATCGCAAATGTTTGGCATGATCCTTCTTATTCTTGGAGAACACCAAGATATCATCGAGATACACCAGGACGAATTCATCGGTATAGGGGTTGAAGATGAAGTTCATCATTCGAGAGAATGTTGGAGGGGCATTGACAAGGCTGAAAGACATGACAATATATTCATAAGAGCCAAAGCTTGTTCTGAATGCTGTCTTGGGGATATCTTCTTCACGAATGCGAATCGGATGATAACCCATACGGAGGTCAAGCTTGGAAAACACCTTTGCACCTTTGAGTTGCTCGAATAGCTCATTGATGTTGGGAAGTGGGTAATTGATCTTGATTGTCTTCTTGTTCAATGGACGGTAATCGAAGCAAAGTCGGTCCATGCCATCCTTCTTCTAGACAAAAAGGGCACCACAACCCCATGGAGATGAACTCGGTCTGATCAGACCTAGACGCTCTTGTTCATCAAGTTGTTTCTTCAATTCCGTCGGCTACTTTGGTCCAAGCTTGTATGGACACTTGCAAACGGGTTCAATATAGGGCTCAAGGTCAATAACGAACTCAACTGGCCGGTGAGGAGGCATACCCGGAAGCTCTTCTGGAAAGGCATCTTGGTACTCCCAAACAATTGGAATCAACGAAATTGCATCTAACTCACCCTTCTCATTGAGAGAGAACCGAATGGTTTCATCATGAGCGGCATAGATGATCACATCCTCAGAAGAGTGTGTCAATTTAATCTCCTTGGTGGCACAATCAAGGGAAGCCTTGTGCTTAGAGAGCTAATCCATGCCGAGAATTAGATCAATATCAGAGTTGCCAAGAACAAATGGGGAATCCAGGAATTTATAATTGCCCATCTTGATGGTAACATCAGGAATCATCGTGGTAGCCCTCATAGAAGAGCCCGGAGAAACAACTCCCATGGGTTTTCTAAACATCTCCAAAATGAAATAATTCTTAGCAACAAATGGTCTTGACATGAAAGAATGCGATGGACCAGTATCGAATAAAAATTTAGCAGGAATAGAGTTAACCGAGAGGTTACCCATGATCACATCTAATGAATCCTCTGCTTGAGCTGCATTCAACATGTTCACCTTTGAAAGATTTGGATTGGGCTTGACATCTGCATTGCTTGAAGACCTCATAGGAGGAGGAGGCTGAAGGCGCTTCTGGGTGCACTTGTTAGAGTATTGACCTTTCATACCACACCTGTGGCAAGTGACCTCTGAAAGCGGACGATGATAAGGAGGAGGAGGAGCACCAGCCCTTGGAGCTTGAGTCTGAGACTTGTTCTGATAGCCTGGGTTGGGTGGGTGGGAAGATCCACGGCCACCTGAGTTCTTTCGCTGGTAGGGCTGACAAAACGGAGGAGGCGGAGTGTGGGGACCCCGACTCATAAGTCGTGATCACCGAATGCACGTGTACAGTGATCCTAGAGATCAAGGCTCACTGAACATAGAGAAGCTGAATAACAAGAGTCTTACATCCGTACATACCGTCTTACACAAATTATGACCATTATGGTCAAGTCTTACATAGATAAAGCCGCAAGGGATAAATACAAAATAAACTTAAGCAGCGGAAATCTTCGTCGGTAGGTAGAACCCATGCCATCTACGTTAACCCTACAGGCATTCTGACTGGGAAACGTCCTATTTCGCATATTCGTCTCCAAAGAACTCTTCTTCGAACTCCTATTCTTCCATGCCTGGCCAATTAAATAACCAGTGGCAAGCCAATGAGTACTTTGAATGTACTCGCAAGCAACCCATGATTGGAACAAGCCACAACAACACAATGATATAGCACTAAGTAGGTAGTTTGCAGAAAGCTAGTTTTGGGTGCAATGACATGATCTAACAACCTGTAAAGTATGCATCATGACAGTACAGATACCCATATGAACAAGTTACAGATATCAACATAAACAGAGTTGGACACCAATCCAACTTGATCATTGTGTCAAGTCATCTAACTTAACCCAAATAGTTTCATCAACACACACACGCGCGCGCATTTTGCAATACTCTGAACATAGTTTAAGCAGCACCGCCCAACTGTCCTTGACCGTGGACATGGCTATCCGAATAGGTGTACACCCTGCAGAGATTGCACACTTTACCCACAAGATCCGGGCAACTTCCGTGTCATCGACGACCCATGGTACCTCAAGTACCCGGGGTAAGCACTCAATCACTATCTTTCCCTAGACGACACTAACATAGAGTCCACTCGATTGGTAGTAACTCCCGTGCCCAACATTTCACATCTTAAAATTGTGGAGCCTCGCTCCCATATTCATCGCATACCACTGGCAAGGGGTACCAACAGTGTGTCCGGTGCCCTGTGAAAACAGTCATGGACGCCCTACCTGGCACGACCCCGTCCCGAGAGAGTGCAACAACGACTCTCCCGTCACTAGTAATGCGGACTCCAAGCTAGTATCGGCCTAGGTAATCAATAATGCCCTTTTCCATATAAGGGTAGAGTGGTTGCGCATGTAAGGTTGGGACAGTCGACAAATATTAAATCTAATCTATTTTCGAAAACACTCCCACACAACTTGCTCCGGTACACCACTTCTTTATCAAGTGGTAACCTAGATCACCATCTCCCTCGGGCATTAGTGGCACCCGACAGGTTTTTTTGAAAAGTCTTTGAAAACAACTTGGTTTCCTTCACCATGAATATACCCGTCCCTTTTTGCATCCTATCTACTCCCACCGGCATAACCCTCATAGGAAGGTAGGGTCATGCACAATGCAAGTATCAACAAGGAAGTAATGAAGGCAACCCACCAAAGTGGTTACCATCTCATCATGCTCCCGATGCAACAATAATAAAGTGCTATATGACATGCATAAAAAGGGTTTCATAGACATGGTCAAAGGGCTGGTTGCTTGGTTCATTAGATTCTTCAAATCTTCTGGTCCTTCTCCAAGTAATTCGTCTACTTCATCAACTAACATAGGAAACAAACACAATAAGCAACACAACAAGGCAAAACATAAAAGTGCTCTAAAAATATGAAGTTGACTTTTCTAGGACTTCTCTGGTTATATGAGAAATAAGCAGAGTGGTTCATTGGAATTGGATCAGTGGATATTTCCGAACATTTCAATATGATGGAATAAATGGATTTAATGGATCTGCAAGTTGTCTATAGAATGCCTTTTTATAAAAATGAGTAAAAGTACCCATTAAATCAAGCACGATCTTAGAAACATTCAGAAATTGGTTTCACTAGATTTGGATTCCAAATGAATATCCTATGGATTTTCGAGGTGGAATTATGTGGATAAATGTCCTATTTAAAGGATCCAGCAAAAACCAAGCACGGAAAAAATGTTCGCTATGGCTCATTAAATAGATCTTGATTTCTGGAGTCACTGAAAATTCGAGTCATCAAATTTGAACTTTTTTTTGAATTCTCTAGAGAGTTTAGAAGCTATCAGGAAAAGAAAAAGGAAAGGAAAGGGCTTTACCCTTATCCAGTGCACCGGGCGGAAGATAGCCATGGGCTGGCCCGGCTGCTCGGCCGCGCGGGTGACAGGGGTGACGTCGAAGGCGTATTTGCGGCGGTGCACCTTCGAGCGTGGGATGCGAATCCGGTCGAAGCCGTTTCCACTTAAATGGAAGGGCCCGCCCGCTGGGTCGCTGCCACGCGGGGCCCAGCGACAGGCCGTCTTCATCCTCCCGTGCGCGCTCCGGCCGCAGGGAGGAGTGGCTCCCGCCGACGATTGCCGGGGCTACAGAGAGCCCCCGGTGATGTTCTGCCCATCGGCGTGACAAGCGCAGAGAGGCGCTTCCAGCCACGGGTCACACGCATGCCGGGGAGGACCTGGTCAATTAGAGCGCCTTCCGTGGCGGACGTGGCTGATGGCGATGGCGGACACGGCGCTCCGGCCATCGGGAGGAGTAACCGGAGTCCAGGGAAGCTCCGCGGGGGCAGTGGAGATGCAAAGTAACCCATAGGTGGCGAGGAGGGGGCCCGGACGACGAGAATTTAGGCGGTGATCGACCGCTCGGCTCCGGCCATGGACGAGGTTGGAGGGCATGGGGAGGGGAGTGGGTTGGTCCAGGGGGTGCACGGGAGGAAGAGAGAGCCAAAGGAGGAGAGAGGGGGCTCGGGTGGCCTTAAGTAGCCGACCCGAGGCTCACCGTGGATGCGGCGCACGGGTGGCCGTGGCAACGTCTTGGGCGGCAAGGGGAGAGAGCGAGGGGGTTGTCATTGGTGTTAGTGGGGGTGGAGTAGGGTACCAGGAAGAGAGAGAGAGAGGGATTGGGGCGAGCTCCGGGTGGAGCCACGAGCTCGCACGTGCATTGGCGGGCTCGGGGGGCTCTGGGCATGCGCGACACGGGCGGGACAGAGAGGGAAAGGAGGGGCCAGCACGGTGGCGTGTTGCGAACATCGAGGCACCTCAACTGGCGCAAGGGGGGCTCGAGGTGGTCGAGGGACGCGGCGTCAACGGTCCAACGGCCTGCCGCGTGTCCACTTGTGTCTAGGGAATGCAGGGGGATAAACAATAGGGCGGGAGGCTTTGGATGCTCTGGAACTTGCCAGGAGTGGGAGAGATATGAGAAAGGGAGGTGAAAGTGGTTGTCTAGAGAATAAATATGGGTCTCTGCCCCCCTTAATCATTGCTCCTTGGGCAGCAAAGCATGCAGGAGTTAGAGGAGGACCAAATGAGGCTGTGGGAAGAGTTTTAGCTCATGGAGATTAGTGGAAGGGGTTGAAACATGCATTTAGAGATTCTGCTAGAACATGTTTGATGGTGGTTTGAGCTAGCTGGGTTGCTCAACTTGCTTTGAAACATAACAGGAGTGAGTGGCATTACAAATTAGTTGCGCCCACCAATTTTGAGGTCAAATGGAGAAAGTGGCCAATGCAACTTTTATAAACCCTAGAAATGGGCAAAAACAGTTTTGGCTAGATTTTATCATGCTATCTTGTTCTCCTTGATGCACCACTTGGTGTAGTGTCCTCATTTGGGAATTTGAGCATGTCCACAAAACTTGAGATCAAAAGGAGACACTTGGCAACCTAGAGTTGCTAAAATTTGGTTATGTACAGAAAAGGTTTTGAGGCACTTTGATCAAATGATACTATTCTCCAACTTGTGTCACTTGGCCTAGGTGAATTATAACACCATCTGAGCATGTGTACAAATTTTGAGATCATTTGGACATGTTTGGTAGTGCAAAGTTGTTCAAACTTGGAAAAGGACAGAAATGGTTTTGAGGGGGTTTGATGATGTTTTGTTGATCTTCAAGGCATGAGGCTTTGCAAGATCATCAAATATGTCATATGTGACATGCTAGAATTTTCTTGGAATTGATGAAGAAAATTTCCTTTCTAAATATTTCAAAAGTTTGAAATATCCAAAATGCAGTTTTTGAAGGGTTTGACCAATAGTTTGAACATGACCATGTGTTGAAACTCTTATATATGGAAAATATATGTCCACTCAGTTTCCCGGATCTTTCTCAAATATTTTTGAATCTTTAAAATAATTTTAACCTATTAAAGACCATTTATGTCCTTAAGAAAAGGCCTTTAAATAAAATAGGAATATAACTTTTAAAATAATACCTTTGTGGTTTCCGGGAGTCCTATATCTAATAGGATTCAAACATAATTTTTGAAAGATTTTTCACACCCTTAATTAAGTACTTGTAGTTCAAGTCTTAGTTTAGGGGATTTTGGAAAAGCTATTTTAGAAAATACTTTTTTGCCAAAACATTTTTGTAAGAAAATACTATTCTGTCCTATACACATGGCATGATTACTGGGCAAAAGTTTGGATCAAGGAGAAGGAGTATAAGAGTTGGAGGATTTATTTGATTTTTATAGCACTTGCAACCAACACACAAAAATCAAATCAAGCAAAGACCAAAACACTCAAAAGTTCTTGTCGAACCACATTTTATCATGATTTATTAGCTTAAATGTTGTGGCATGAAAATCAGGGCGTGACAGACTACCCCTTACAGGAATCTCGTCTCCAAGATTCCCAATCTAGGCGTGGAAAGGAATACGGAATCTTGGATCCGGGGTAGTCTTCATGTCCTCATACTGCTTTTGCTTCCGAGTGGTTCTCCATTAACCCTTGAGGTACTTGATGATGTAGCTTCGTGTATGATGTTATGCTTGATCCAGATTGCTAAGGGGTCTCATGCGTAAGTCAGGTTGAGTCCATGGCTCGGTGACTGATGTCCTGGTCCAGGTCGGGCTAGTTAGGAAGTTGGAAACACTCCCGAAATTGTGTTGTCTGGGAAAACATTGTGCATTGTGGGTAACTAAGGTGGTAACTCTAGCTGGTAGTTGTCTACTCTTCGTCTTGCAGTGATCTCGGAGAGGGCCGGTAAATCTTTGTGTGAGCTTCCTTTTGACATGGAAATGCTTGGTTCCTTCGAGAGGAGTGGTCTGTAGATACGCATGGTCTTCGAAGAGGAAGTTCACTTCTTGACGATAGTGGTTGGTATAGTTCTTCCTCCTTGACATGGCGGTCTTCAGATGTTCCCTAACCAGCTGAACGGTTCTTCTTCCGTCATCAGGTAGGCAAGTAGGTCACCAAATAAAGATGACAACTAACTTGTCCAAGTACTCCATGAAGACTTGTTCATGGGGTACATAAAGTGGTCACGATCTGACCATGTTGTGGCTTGGTATGGCTTAACGGTTTCAAGGATTCTAGTGGGTGGGTAAACGTTTATCATCTAATTGTTAAGCACAATTTTTGAGATGCCAATAGTTCTATCTAGTCCTGTAAACAAATCACTTATACCACTGAAAGAATCATCGAGTATAGGTCTGCTCCAATCATCACTCATGCTATTCTTATCCTCATGACTGCCAAGAGGAGGTCTAACAAAACTAGACATGTCAACTATCCTCAAACTCGTATGTATGTCTATCCCTATGTAAGAATCCATGGGTAGAGCATACAAGCTGCTAGGCTTGAATGCAACATCACAATCCAAGTGCTAAGCCTATTCTTCCAAGGTCAAGATAATGCATCCCTATCCTAAGGAAACACGTCGTAAGCCACTCTAAGATCTTGTTTCCTTCCTATGAATCAACTCCACAGCCCATTAACTTCCATCAGCCACTACGTAATCCATTCATTCACAAATCCAATGTCTATGGCATTCCACATGATCTTTTAATGTCCTATAATCCCCAAATACTTGAAAGGCTATCCTTTCTATAGTTACTCCACCAATTTACATTATCAGGGTCAAGTAATCTTCCAACGTCAAGCTTACATGGATTCCCTAAGTCAACTCCGACAATTAATTCAATCTGCTAGTTTCTTGTCCGCCGAGAAGCATGGTATCATGAACGAGATCATTAGTCTAAATCCAATTCACTCCAAACCATGTAGACTTACTCAACATCTAGACTCGACAAGGATCACCTATTTAATCCAAATCTCATGGCCAACGAGAATTCCTACATGTTCCCCCAAGTCATTATTGTAATGTCAACTATCTTCTATCAATATTCCCTGGCTAAGTCAAATCCTTATAGTTCCAAGAATTTCAGCTTGCGATCATACTTGTCCTACAAGACCCAATTTACTCATGGGTAATGAAAGCTATGCTACTCTATTAACATGATCCCATCAAGTTCGTCTACCAACATGAAAGCCTCATAATCCACCAAAGTCTCAGATAATTCCTCAAGGTCACTGATATAAACTTATCAAGTCATTTGTTCTCTATTCCTATATCCTCAAATTGGTCTTCCCTATGGCATCGTCAATTCTTCTTCTATATTGGAATGGCAATGTGCTCGTTCACTATGTCCACTAGTTCCATAATGAACACAGTGTTGCGCAAGGTTACGGAATCTTAACAGGATCTCTTGCAATTCTGTGGGTTAAGTGCCCGAGACTCCCCAAGCTTCATCAGCTCTTCCTCAAGCGACTCCTCTAGTGGTGGCCGCAGTCAACCCCCGCGCCGTCGAGCTTGCTTGGGAGGTGATGGCTCGTCCGCCTGCCGCCGTGCCCCGGTGAAGCGCGAGAGGGAGTCTTCCCGAGGCCCGGAGGCTGCCCGGGTCACCTCCGCGGGCTGATGCGAGGAGAGCTGCGCCGGGCTCGTCCTTTCCTTTTCCTTTTGTTTCCTGTGTAAGACAAAACAGCTGCATGGAGCCCCGTTGGGGCGTGTTGGGAATTATTGCCGTTTAGCCATTAACTTGATCTTATTTTTGTGCCTCTTAACTACACGCCTGTGCGTAGATAGTCCTTGACCCCTACTGGGGGGGCGACCGACACAGGCGCTGTGTGCGCGTCGCGGTGCCCGAGGGGCACGGACTAGAGGCATGCTCCTGTAACGTGCCCGGGCCATGAAACCCTCCAGTGGCTAGAGCAGAAACACTCAGGAGGATGTTTGAGTACCATCCCTCGTGAGGTCGTTTATGAGAGAAACCAAAGCGAGGAGCAAAAATCGACGAACCACAAATCAGCAACAGCGATAACTTCAATAAGACTTCAAATGCCAGTAAACACGTCAACTTCGGAAAGCAAATGAAAAAGCCGCGTCTGGCACCTAATCTAGTCTTCGACGTCTTCTCACCAGCGTGGAGCTAAGTGCTGCCACTTGGCATGGGAGGGAACCCCAGGGTCTGAGGCCGGCGCTCCTGAGACTCCGGGGCGTGTACAGCCCCACTCATTATTACGTGAGAGTGTCACGGGGCAGCGAGCTTCACAGGCATTGGCCTTGCTTCATAGGCTCCGGGCCTTTGCCAAAATGCGGTAACTTCACAGGCACTCGCCCCGCTTCACAGGCTCTGGGCCTTTTCCAAAATGCGACAGCTTCACAGACACTCGCCCTACTTCACAGGCTCTGGGCCTTTTCCAAAACCCGACAGCTTCACAGGCACTCGCCTTGCTTCACAGGTTCTGGGCCTTTTCCAAAAAGGGAAGGTCTTCACAGGCACTCACCTTGCTTCACAGGCTCTAAGCCTTTTCCAAAACGCGACAGCTTCACAGGCACTCGCCTTGCTTCACAGGCTCTGGGCCTTTTCCAAAAAGGGAAGGTCTTCACAGGCACTCGCCTTGCTTCACAGGCTCTGGGCCTTTTCCAAAACGCGATAGCTTCACAGGCACTCGCCCTGCTTCACAGGCTCTGGGCCTTTTAGGGGTAGAACCTCCGGAGGTGCTGGATGTTCCACGCGTTCTGGATCGGCTCCCCCTCTTGAGTCTCCAAGCGCACGGAGCCTGGCCTGGAAACATGAACAACCTTGAACGGGCCCTCTGTAACGCCCTCGATGCGGCTATGTCTCCCATGTGTCGACGCACGACTTAGAGACATAGGCGCATAGAAAGCAATGTCGTAAGTCGGGAATCATTACACAACCCATGTACATATAGAATATAAAGGGGAATAAATATAATAGTTGGCTTACACTCGCCACGTCACATCAAAGTACATAAATAACATCCATCATACATTCACTCATGGCCCGACTACGGCGCCAAATAGAAAAGACCCCCAACAAGCGACTAAACCCTGAATCGAACCCCGAATAGGCACCACTACTAATCATCAGGAAAAGACACATAGTATCGCTGAGAGTCCTCGTCATACTCCCACTTCAGCTCAAGCGCGCCATCCGGAGAAGTATCATCGGTCCCTGCATCTGGTGTAATAGTAATCTGTGAGCCACAAAGGACTCGGCAATCTCGCACCCTCGCGATCAAGACTATTTAAGCTTAATAGGTAGGGAAGGGGTAATGTAAGTGGAGCTGCAGCCAGCGACTAGCATATATGGTGGCTAACTTATTCGCAAAGTAGAGCGAGAAGAGGAGGCAAAGCACGAGCGGAAAAACTAAATAGAGCAGCCTACGCAAACATAACTCCAACGTCGTGTCCACTTCCCGGACTCCGCCGAGAAGAGGCCATCACAGCAACACACTCAGTTGATTCATTTTAATTAATTAAGTTCAAGTTATCTACAACCGGACATTAACAAATTCCCATCTGCCCATAACCGCGGGCACAGCTTTCGAAAGATCAATCCCTGCAGGGGGGTCCCAACTTAGCCCATAACAAGCTCTCACGGTCAACGAAGGAATAGACCTCCACCCAGGACCCACCGATCAGACTCGGTATCCCGGTACAACAAGATGATTTGATAGGTCAAAACTAGTCCAGCAACACCGCCCAAACGTGCCGACAAATCCCGATAGGAGCTGCACATATCTCTTTCTCAGGGCACACTCAGATGAACACGACGTACAACTAAAACCAACCCTCGAGTTGCCCCGAGGTGGCGCTGCAAGTGGCTCGGTTCGGACCAACACTCAGAGGAGCACTGGACCATGAGGGGGCTAAAATAAAGATGACCCTCGGGCTCCGGAAACCCAAGGGAAAGAAAAGGGTAGGTGGCAAATGGTAAAACCAATGTTGGGCATTGCTGGAAAAGCTTTAGTCAAGGCGAACTATCAAGGGGTTCCCATTATAGCCCAACCGCGTAAGGGACGCAACAATCCGGGAACATAACACCGATATGACGGAAAACTAGGGCGGCAAGAGTGGAACAAAACACTAGGTGAGAGGCCGAGCCTTCCACCCTTTACCAAGTATATAGATGAGTAAAGATAACATAGCAATATAATGATATCCCAACAAGTAAATAAATGTTCTAACAAGGAACGGCTCCAATCTTCACCTGCAACTAGCAACGCTATAAGAAGGGGCTTAAGCAAAGCGGTAACATAGCCAATCAATGGTTTGCTAGGACAAAGGTGGGTTGGAGGCTCAATCATGGCAATTGGGAGGCTGACAAGCAAGTGGTAGGCATCGTAGCATTGGCAAAGCAAAAGAGCGAGCAATCTAGCATAGCAAAAATAGTAGTGATTTCACAGTTGTCAGAATTGACTGGATCCTCAAAAGCAAACTCAACGGGCTCCTCGTTAGCGAACTCTTCTCCCTGCTCTACCCAACAACACAAACAAGCAACAAGGATACAATCAACCACGTGCACGGGCAACCGATAAGAAGCAACGATGATATGCTATGCGGGGTGCGATGCGGGATGCAAAATGCAAGATGTAACAGGAAATGCATGAACCTGGCCTCAACTTGGAAAACCAAGTGTGCCACTGGATAGAGGGGAAGAAATCCCCTGAAAACGATATAAAGATCATGGCAATTGGGGCTACGGTTTAGAAATGGCAAGCGTTTTACTAAATGAACCGATCTGCGATTTACAGCAAGTAGGCTCCTAAATGCAATAAAATGAACATGCTACAGCCACCCAATATGAAAACAAATTTCATGGCAGTGATGTACTCAAGGAGTTTAACAAATCACCAGGACTGAGGCATAGGCAAATTCATCCATTAAGGGCTTCAAACAAGCATGGCAAAACTGAATAAGCAAAACAGATTTCAGACTTAGCGAAATTAACGCTAGTCTGAAATTTCAGACCACGATGCTCTCTTCGGAGCAAAAAAACAATATGATGCAAAACCTGAACATGGCAAGTAAGAGCATGGCATGGAGCTACTCAACAAGCTTAACGAAACACCCAAAATGACCTGGGGCCAAAAGGGTCCACAAAATACTCTACCGAGCACACGAACATCGA
This sequence comes from Triticum monococcum, assembly GCA_034509565.1. NCBI lineage: Eukaryota > Viridiplantae > Streptophyta > Magnoliopsida > Poales > Poaceae > Triticum > Triticum monococcum. Next base: position 283,049,922 of record CM067842.1, read on the forward strand.
TGAAACACAATCAGTTTTCAGACTTGGTGAAAACTGGGACATGCTGAAATACTAACTCACGGAGGCATGTAAACGAGCTCGATGCTCTCACTACGGTGCAAGTCATGGCAAGGCAAGCATATATCCATTAAGAAGGCACAAAATTATATCTATACATGGCAAGAACAATGGCATAGCATGCATGGATCACTAGCAATAACTCCGGCAAAATCGCAAAAGAGTTCACGATCTGCCCAAAACAACAACTATCCAAAAGTTGAGCTCGATTGAGTCAACCTAGGTTGCTCCAACATAACAAGTAAAGACATGGATGGATTAAGCACAACAAGCATAACAAATCACTCTTACTGATCATCCTCAAAAGAGGCACGGATCACTAGGAAACAAGCCGGACATATAGCATCGTGAACTAAAACATCCCAGACTTAGTGATTTTCACTAAGTCCCTGAAATCAGTAAACTCAGGTAGCCTACTTCGCAAGCTTGCACAAGACAACATACACATCCTAAAAATGCATGGGAGGCACCTCTGGAAACAAGACAACATGCTTAACAATTCATCCCAAAGGGGCACAGGCATATCATGCACGGATTAAACATGGCAAAAATGACAAAAGTGCATATTGAACTAACGGATCTGCAATTTAACTCATTATGCCTCCTTCCAACAGCATTTTGGGCAACAAGATGACCTCAAATGCAAATGATGAAATGGAATGAAATGATGTACTCATCGAGGCGAAGATTTTGACATATCATATGCCCAAATCGGAGCTACGGATGCAAAGATATGGCAGGTCAAACATGGGCACTTGGATCTGAGAAAAAACTGGGACTTAGACAAAAAAACAACCTCTCTTAGATCTAGGGTTTCACGGAACCCGAGGCGGCGGCGGATCACTGTTCACCGGCGAGTGAGAAGGCGCCGGGGGGGGGGGGGGGGGCTCGCCGGAGTGTTGGGGCAGCCGGAGAGGGCGCGGTCGCCCGGATCCGGTGGCGGCGTGGACCGGTGCGACGAGGGCGGCCGCGGCGGGGCTGTCGAGAGCGGCGGCGAGGAGCTCCGGCGGAGGTGGGCGTCGCCGGAGCGAGTTCCTGCCGGCGAGGTGGTCCGCGACGGCGCCGGCCGGCGAGGCGGCCCGGCCGCGGGGAAGAAGGCGGCGGGGAACCCAGGCGCGGGCGCGGGGCGGCTCGGGCCGCGGGGGCCTGCCCTGGGCCGCGCGGGCCGGTGCGGTGGGCGGCGGCGACTGCGAACAGCGGCGTGCCACGTGGCGGCGGGAGGCAGATCGGAAACGTCCGCCGGCGCGGTTTTTGTCCGGTGCGGCGCGGTGGGTTGGATCTAGGGTTAGGGGGAAGAAGAGACCCGGGATTTCGAAGGAGGGGCTATTTATAGGCATAGAGGGAGGTAGGGGAGTCCAAATGAGGTGCGGTTGTCGCCCACACGATCGTGATCGAACGACCGAGACGATGGAGCTGAGTTTGGTGGGTTTTGGGCCAAAATGGAGGGGTGTTGGGCTGCACACACACGAGGCCTTTTCGGTCCCTCGGTTAACCATTGGAGTATCAAACGAAGTCCAAATGACCCGAAACTTGACAGGCGGTCTACCGGTAGTAAACCAAGGCCACATGGCAAGTCTCGGTCCAATCCGGAAATGTTTAATCCCCACACATGAAAGAAAGCTAGAAATGGCCACCGGAGGAGAACGAAGCGCCGGAATGCAAAACGGACAACGGGGAAAATGCTCGAATGCATGAGATGAACATGTATGCAAATGCAATGCACGTGATGACATGATATGAGATGCATGAAAACGAAAAGAACACATGGAGACAAAGACCCGAACCCGAGAATTAAATATAACTTAATGCCGGAAACGGCAAGAGTTGGAGTACAATTCGGGAAGGTTACATATGGGGCGTTACAACACTCCACCACTACGAAAAGATCTCGTCCTGAGATCTAGGACTGAAAGAACTCCGGGTACTCAGAACGGAGGTGATCCTCGTGTTCCCAGGTAGCTTCAGGGTCGGAATGGTGTGACCACTTTACTTTGAGAAACTTGATTGACTTGTTGCAAGTTTTGCGTTTAGTCTCTTCCAGGATTGCAACTGGGTGCTCACGGTAGGAGAGATCCTCTTGGAGCTCAATGTCCTCGAAGTTGACGGTGCGCTCAGGCGTCTTGAAGCACTTTCGGAGTTGCGAGACGTGGAACACATCATGAACATTGGGAAAGGTTGCAGGAAGCTCGAGTTGATAAGCGAGGTCGCCTCTCTTGCTGACGATCTTGAAAGGCCCGACGTATCTGGGGGCAAGCTTCCCTTTGATACCGAAGCGACGAGTCCCTTTCATTGGAGAGATGCGGAGGTAGACATGATCTCCGATCTCGAAGGCCAAATCACGGTGCTTGCTGTCGTAGTAGCTCTTCTGACGAGATTGGGCTGCTTTGAGGTTATCACGAATGACCTTGCACATTTCTTCTGCCTCTGTGATCAGGTCATTACCCAGCAGCTGACGTTCACCGGTTTCAGACTAGTTGAGAGGTGTACGGCACTTCCTGCCATACAGAATTTCAAACGGGGCCTTGCCGGAACTTGCTTGAAAGTTGTTGTTGTACGAGAATTTAGCATAAGGAAGACAATCCTCCCACTTCATGCCGAAGGAGATAACACAAGCCCTGAGCATATCTTCAAGAATCTGGTTGACACGCTCAACTTGACCACTTGTTTGAGGATGGAAAGCAGTGCTGAAGCGAATGCTGGTGCCCATGGCCTTCTGAAAAGAATCCCAAAACTTGGAGGTAAAAATGCTGCCACGGTCTGAAGATATCACTTGAGGAATACCGTGCAGAGAGACAATTCGAGAGGTGTAGAGCTCCGCCAATTGAGCTGCAGTGATTGACTCTTTGATAGGCAGGAAATGACCCACTTTGGTGAGCTTGTCGATGACAACGAATATAGCATCATTGCCACGCTTGGACTTAGGAAACCCAGTCACGAAGTCCATTTCAATGTGGTCAAACTTCCATTCTGGAATGGCGAGAGGTTGGAGGAGACCTGCTGGCCTTTGGTGTTCTGCTTTCACTCTTCTGCAGACATCACATTCATTCACGAATTGAGCGATCTCGCGCTTCATTTGAGTCCACCAATAAGTCTGCTTCAGATCTTGATACATCTTCGTGCTCCCAGGGTGGATGGAGAGGAGAGAGTTGTGAGCCTCATTCATGATCACCTTACGAAGTTCACCTTTGGGCACAACAATTCGATCCTCGAAGAAGAGAGTGTCCTTGTCATCAAGTCGGTAGCACTTGTACTTGGACTGACTCTTTGCAATACCAATCTTCACCTTTTTCACCATAGCATCAAGAAGCTGGGCTTGGCGAATCTGGTCTTCCAAGGTAGGAGAAACTTGAAGGTTGGCGAGGAAACCTTGAGGAACAACTTGCAGATTAAGTTTGCGGAAAGCTTCACAAAGCTCGGGTTGATAAGGCTTGAGAATCAGACTGTTGCAATATGCTTTCCTGCTCAAAGCGTCAGCAATCACATTAGCCTTGCCTGGAGTATACTCGATACTCGGATTGTACTCTTGAATCATTTCGACCCATCGAGTCTGCCTGAGGTTGAGATTAGGCTGAGTGAAGATGTACTTGAGACTCTTGTGATCAGTGACGATGTCCACTTTCCTTCCCAAGAGAAGATGTCTCCAAGTCAACAATGCGTGCACAACTGTCGCCAACTCGAGATCATGAGTGGGGTAGTTCTTCTCATTAGGCTTCAACTGGCGAGAGGTATAAGCAACAACTTTCTTCTCTTGCATCCGTACATCACCTAGACCTTGGAGAGAGGCATCACAAAAGACCTCATACGGCTTGGCTTCATCAGGCGGAGTTAGAACTGGAGCAGTGATCAATTTCTCTTTCAAAGCGTTGAAAGCAACATCACACTCCGGAGACCAAACGTACTTGACGTGCTTCTGAAGAAAATTTGAGAGAGGCTTCGCGATCTTGGAGAAGTTTTCAACGAATCTTCGGCAATAACTTGCAAGACCGAGGAAGCTACGGAGTTGCTTCACATTCTGAGGAGGTTCCCAATTAACAATTGCAGACACCTTCTCAGGATCCACGGAAATGCCCTTGGCAGAGATAATATGGCCAAGATAAAGAACCTCATCGAGCCAAAACTCACACTTGGAGAACTTGGCGTAGAATTGATGTTCCCTTAGCTTGTCAAGAACCAAACGCAAGTGTTTGGCATGATCTTCCTTGTTCTTCGAGAAAACCAGGATATCGTCGAGATAGACCAAAACAAAGTCGTTGGTGTAGGGGTTGAAGATGAAGTTCATCATGCGAGAGAACGTCGGAGGAGCATTGGCGAGGCCAAAAGACATAACAGTGTATTCATATGACCCATAGCTTGTTCTGAACGCCGTCTTTGGAATATCTTGTTCACGAATGCGGATTTGATGATAACCCATACGGAGATCAAGCTTGGAGAATACTTGGGCACCCTTGAGTTGCTCGAATAGCTCATTAATGTTGGGAAGTGGGTATTTGTTCTTGATGGTTTTCTTGTTCAATGGACGATAATCAACACAAAGTCGGTCCGTTCCATCCTTCTTCTTCACAAAAAGAACACCACAACCCCACGGAGAAGTACTAGGCCGAATGAGACCCATCCTTTCTTGAACATCGAGTTGTTTCTTCAACTCCTTCAACTCTTCGGGGCCGATCTTGTAAGGCCGTTTGCACACCGGTTCCATACCGGGCTCGAGTTCAATAACAAATTCAATGCCTGGGAGTTCTTCGGGGAAGACATCTTGGTACTCACAAACAACCGGAATCTGCGAAATAGCATCCAATTCTCCCTTTTCATTGAGAGAAAATAACCGGATGGTATTATCCCGAGCAGCAAAAACAATGACATCTTCAGAGGAATGAGTCAGTTGAATCTGCCTGGCTGCACAATCGAGGTGAGCCTTGTGTTTAGAGAGCCAGTCCATCCCAAGAATGAGGTCGATATCAGAATTACCAAGAACCATCGGAGAAGAGAGAAACTTGTAATCGCCCAATGTGATAGAAATATCCGGGACACAATTGTTAGAAGTCATTTGCTTGCCCGGAGACACAATCTTCAACGGAACAGGTATCCTTTCGGTCACAATATCATGCTTGGCCACAAATGGAGTTGAAATAAAAGAAAGCGATGCACCAGTATCAAAAAGTACTCTTGCGGGAATGTCATTGACAGGAAGATTACCCATAATCACATCTGGTGAGTCCTCTGCCTGAGCTGCATTCAGCAAGTTGACCTTGGCGTGCTTGGGGTTATGCTTGACCACAGCTGTACTTGCCGATCTGACAGGAGGAGGAGGAGGAAGACGCCTCTGGTTGAAACACTTGTTGGCATAGTGACCCTTCTGTTGGCACTTGTTGCACATGACCTCTAAGAGCGGACGGTGGTACAGAGCACTCGATCTTGACGCTTGAGACGAAGTCTTGTTCTGAAAGCCTGGGTTGGGTGGGTGGGACGAACCACTGCCACCTTTGCTCTTCTGCTGATACGGCTGACGGAACGGAGGAGGAGGAAGCCAATACTTCTGCTGCTTGGCCACTTGAGTAGAGGAAGAAGACGTAGTGTCCCTGACTCGCTTCCTGGAAGCATCACACCTGAGCTGAGCAGCCTCTTGCTTCAGTGCCATGTTGTAGAACTCATCGTATCTCAGCGGCTCGAAGAGGACAAGAGCGAGCTGAATTTCTTCACGAAGACCACCCCTGAACTGATAGATCATGCTCTTCTCATCAGGAACATCCTGCTTGGCAAAATGGGCGAGCTTCTGGAACAACTTGTTGTAGTCATAGACAGACAAAGAGCCTTGCTTCAGATTGCGGAATTCTTCACGTTTGCTTTCAGTCACACTTTGAGGAATGTGGTGAGCTCGAAAATCACGACGGAAATCATCCCAAGTGATCAAACGTCCACCTCTGGAATCCTGGTACTGCTGAAACCACTCTGCGGCCTGATCCTTGAGCTTGAAAGACGCGAACTTGACAAAATCTTCAGGTCTGACGTTGCTACATTCAAAATGCTTACCCAGATCGACTAACCAATCATCAGCATCGGTAGCCTCAACGCAGTTGCTGAACGTCTTTGGACCATTTGCGAGGAACTGATTCAGAGTTGCAAATTGGTTCTGGTTGTTGCCTTGATTTCCTTGACTGCTTTGATTCCGCTCTTGGATGATTTGCATGATCAGGTGAGTATTTGCATTAGTAGCAGCCATCACAGCCTGCCATGCTTCCGGAGGAGGCGGAGGTGGCGGAGGATCTTGATTCTGGTTCTGACTGGTGCTCTTAGCGGGAGCCATCCTGAAGAGGTTGACCACCATTAGAACACAAATATAGAAATATTGAAGGTGAAACCAACGGAATGAAAATTGCAACATAAAGTCTTCACATCCGAACAAAATGAACGAATGCACTTCTCTTGAAGTGGTCACATATTCCTAAATTGCGAAGCCACGAAGAATCAGGTAGAAGAGGTACATAAACGAGGGATGGAATCAACATATGACGTCGAAGAAGAACGAATGCCACAACTCGAAATAAAACCAAGGGTTGGCTTGCGGAATAAGCCGGAACAAACACATGATAGAAATTTCGTCCGAAGTGTTCGTGGTAGAACCTACGCGGGCTCGACCGTACAACACCATCATGTACAAGGCAGTGCACATGACATACGAAGCGTCCCCGAGTCAGCATAGCCAAGGACTCTTTAAGACACAACGAGGCCACTGTAAAATCGACCGTGAATAGGCGAACCACTAGACGTCGAACCCCAATTTCATATCACACATCTGTTGGAAAGATATCCTAAGGCTACTTGAATTCCCACCTATGAAATTCCCGAAACTTTCCGGTTATGCAATCAGGTGTTGAGGATACAGGGGAAGCATAATATCTCACCCAAGCTAGCAAATCCTACATCCAGCTGCATCCATCCTTCAACACATAACCAAGAAACCTTCGGAAACCAACTATCTCAACCTTCGAAAAGAATCCGTTATACAAGTTATGGTGATACTCCCGAACTCCCGCCCCAGTACTGGGTGGCGTCGAGGTTATCTCACCAACGAACTGCATAAAGGAGATTTTCGATGTCGCGCACATATCTCAAGTATGCCAGAATTGCAACGATAGAATTATGATGACAACACCTCAGAGCTCAACTCCCCGGGACACTTCCACTAAACCCCTGACAGGAGGCACCAAGACAGTATTCTCATCATAAGCCATCGGAACAAAACTAAGATACTCGCGTGATCCTAAAAAAATTTTAGTGAAATTTGAGAAGAGAAGAGTCAAAACTCTACGTCAGGATGCCTTACCAGAGCGATGAGGAGACTGGGAAGTAAAAAGAATTCCTAAGCTCTCCAAATGAGGTGCGGTTTTCACCCACACGATCGTGATCGAACGACCAAGACGATGGAGCTGAGTTTGGTGGGTTTTGGGCCAAAATGGAGGGGTGTTGGGCTGCACACACACGAGGCCTTTTCGGTCCCTCGGTTAACCGTTGGAGTATCAAACGAAGTCCAAATGACCCGAAACTTGACAGGCGGTCTACCGGTAGTAAACCAAGGCCGCATGGCAAGTCTTGGTACAATCCGGAAATGTTTAATCCCCACACACGAAAGAAAGCTAGAAATGGCCACCGGAGGAGAACGAAGCGCCGGAATGCAAAACGGACAACGGGGAAAATGCTCGAATGCATGAGATGAACATGTATGCAAATGCAATGCACGTGATGACATGATATGAGATGCACGAAAACAAAAACAACACACGGAGACAAAGACCCGAACCCGAGAATTAAATATAACTTAATGCCGGAAACGGCAAGAGTTGGAGTACAATTCGGGAAGTTTACATATGGGGCGTTACACCCTCCCACATGGGAGAGAGCTTGTGTAGCCCCTCCCTGGAGAGAACCTGCTTGAGTACGAGGTCTCCTACCTCGAGGGTCCTGGGGCGGATGTTGTGGCAGTGATATCATCGTAGCGCCTGTTGGTACCTTGCCGCTCGCAACGCGGCTTCCCAGGGGCGTCCCTCCCCTAGTACGAGGTCCATCCCCCGCATGGCGTCCTGCTGCGCCTCGTCGAACGCCAGGACCCGCGTGGAGCGATGCCTGACCTCGTGAGGAAGGACTGCTTCGGCTCCATAGACCAGGAAGAACAGGGTCTCCCCAGTTGGTTTGGTTGCGGTTGTGCGGATGGACCACAACACGGACTGGAGCTCGTCGTACCAGCCTCTGCCGCAGGCCTCCAGCTTCTTCTTGAATGTCCTGGTCTTCAGGCCTCTCGGGACCTCTGCGTTGGCTCGTTCGGCCTGCCCATTGCTTCACGGGTGTGCCACCGAAGCGTAGCATATCTGCGTCCCGAGGTTAGCACAATATGTTTTGAAGAGATTACTTGTGAACTGCGAACCGTTGTCTGTGATGATGCGATTCGGCACCCCGAACCGGCTCACGATACCCCTGATGAACTTGACCGCGGAGCCAGCGGGGATGGTACGGACAGCCTCCACTTCTGCCCACTTGGTGAACTTGTCAATGGCGATGTAGAGGTAACAGTAGCCCCCTGGCGCCTGAGGGAACGGGCCCAGAATATCCAACCCCCAAACTGCGAATGGCCACGAGATGGGTACTGTCTGCAGGCCCCCCGCCGGTTGATGGATCTGCTTGGAATTAAACTGGCAGGCCTCACAAGCCTTTACCAATTCGATCGCGTCGTTCAGCGCGGTGGGCCAATAGAACCCGCTACGGAATGCCTTGCCGACGACGGTCCGCAATGATGAGTGGTGTCTGCAGTCTCCGCTGTGTATGTCCTCTAGTAGTTCCTTTCCTTGCTCCCTGGAGATGCAGCACAGAGATACACCGTTTGGTCGCTTCCGGTAAAGTTCCCCATCTCTGATGCAGTATGCCGTGGCCTGCCGCGCCACACGCTCCGCTTCCTCTTCCTTTTCCGGTAGGGCCCCTTGCGTTAAATAACTCCGGAGTTCTGCGGTCCAGCACTCCTCCTGAGGTTCCATCGTCAGGAGCAGGCGTGCTCCTGAGGTTGGCCCACAGACCGGGGCTCCCGAGGCTGGCGGCGGAGGGAGCTCCTCTCGAGACTGAGCGGTGTTTGATAACATCGGTTGTGCTGAGGGTTTGAAGAGCCGCTCTTCGAAGACGTCGGGTTCCTGCGGCAACTGCCTGGTGCCACGGGGCACATGCTTCAGCTCCAGCCCCCAGAACTGCTTTTCCATCCTGCGGACCTCCGCTAGGTAGGCCTCCATATGCTCGTCCTTCGGCTCGTACACCTTGTTGGAGAAGTTGACTAGGAGCTGCGAGTCGCCCTTGACGGTGAGGCGTTTCACACCCAGGGCTACTGCGGCCTTCAACCCGGCTATCAGTTGTTGACACACGAACACGTCACGTGTACCCTCGACGCCGAGGGTGATGCACCGCAGCTCACTTTCAAAGGGGACCTGACCGACAGCGCGATACGCAAGACAGTCGACGGGCGCTTTTGCTGACCTGAAAACCCCACACCCCGGGAGGGACCCCTTTAGGGAGTGCGGTGACTATGGGCTGCCCTAGGTCGATTCGCTCGCCCCTAGAGCCTCAGGATTCGCAGCTCTCAAACACGAAGAACAGCGAAGAACGAGATAGAAAAACGATGGAGAGATAAAACGTAGATGAAAAAGTAGTATATTGATTTGTTCGATTGTGTGTTGTTCAATCAGCCATCACCCCCAACTTATATAAGAGGCGGCTGGACTTCCCGTACAAGTAAAGGATTCGTCTAGGCTTTCCTTACAAGAAAAATTACATCAATTTACGTCCTAGAGTCCTAATTCTATTCCAACTCGGATTCAGTCTGAATCTGGCCCAAACTCTGTCTTCCTTCTTGCGCGGGCCGCCGGGCTTGCATATGATCTCCGATCAAGACGGCCCAAATATCAATCTTGTGCGCCTCAACGATACGAACAATTCTCATGTTGATCACTCTTTCAAATAAGGCCATCTTGAATACTTTTCGAGGTCATCTTTATCTTCCAGTCGGACTTGGTCTTGCGGTAGACTGGATTATCCGAGTCTCGTAGGGAGTTTGTAGGCCATATACTATCTCTGATGATGACGACTCCAAAATCAAAGTTTACCATCTTGATGATACCCACAACTTCTGTATTGAACACTTCTTCATCCGAGGTCATCTTGATAAACTTTCAGGCATATGTTCAATTTCACTCGGATCCGAGCTCATCCACTCGGATTAGAGTCATTCACTTGGATCGTCCGACTGGACTTTTCACTCGGATGTTTAGAGTTTTTCACTCGGAATACAATTTTCACTCGGAATATTTTCACCTGGCGGACAATGTCACTCGGATGACCATAATTCCACTCGGATGACTATATTTTCACTTGACCGGTAAATTTTCACTCGACCGTAAACTTTCACTCGGACGGTAAACTTTTCACTCGGAATATTTTCACCTGGAGGACAATGTCACTCGGATGACCATAATTCCACTCGGATGACTATATTTTCACTCGACCAGTAAATTTTCACTCGACCGTAAACTTTCACTCGGAATATTTTCACCTGGAGGACAATTTCACTCGGATGACCATATTTCCACTCGGATGACTATTTTCACTCAACCGTAAACTTTCACTCGGACGGTAAACTTTTCACTCGGATTTTCCGACTGAAAACATAGCTTGATCTTGATTTGTCTCTCCAGGCCTCATACGACCTCGGATTGAGATGAATTATATACGAAAATCGATCGGCTCGATGAGACGAAACTTTTCCGTGATGAAGGTTTTCCGATTCAAGGCCGTCTTGAGGGCCGAATTGCTCACGCATTGCATCAGACATTCATCAACATCTGTCTGGTGTCAAGCGTAATATTTTGGTCTCTGGCCTGTCCAGACCGTATTGACTATAACTTTTGCATACGAACTCGGATTGAGATGATTTATATATGAAAATCAATCGCCTCGACGAGACGAAGACAATTCCTTTAGAGCGCTCCTTCATCTGAGGTCATATTGAGGGCGTAATTGGCTGAAAAGCACTCAGAACATTGAATTTTGTCACTCGGAGTACAGCTTTGGCCACTGAGATGAGGTCGAATGGCGATAGCCTAAACACCAAAGTTGTTCCACTCGACGATATGAAACTTTCTCATGCTGAAAACCCTTTCACTCTATATCTTACCAAAATCAGGTGTCAATACATGCCCCCCTGTTTTTCGGCAAAGCTTGCATGCCGAAAAATAATATGCATAGTGTTCGTTCTAAGGATGATGTCAACACTCCATCGGCCATTTATTTTTCTCAGGGCGATAATTATGTATCGGCCATGTTTGTGCTAAGGGAGATAATCGTATATCGGCCATTGCCTACTTAGGCTTCCTGCCACACACTCGGGTGGTACTTCTTCAAATATTTGCCATTGAGAGCTCGAGGTAACAATGCCCCTTGTATTGATTCCACCAAATATGAATTTCCAGGAACAAGTCTTGTAATCCTAAAAGGACCTTCCCAACTCGGAGACCACTTCCCGAATTTTCTATCTCTTGAACCAATCGGCAGAATCACTTTCCGAACGAGATCACCAACTTGAAAATTCTTCAACTTAACTTTCTTATTGTAAGCCCTTGCCACCCTCAACTTATCTCTCTCTATGGCGTTCAAAGCAGCCAAACGTTTATCAGCAACCTCATCAATGTTGTCCATCATCAAGTTACAGAAGTCTATTGCCGATAAATCATTTTGTTTGGCTATTCTCAAAGCATTCAAATTTACTTCCACCGGTAAAACAGCCTCCTGACCATATACTAGCTCATATGGAGTCACTTTCGTAGCACCATGCCTTGAGATTCTATGTGCCCATAATGCCTCAGACAACAAGTCATGCCATCTCCTTGGATTATCCTCAATCTTCTTCTTGATGAGCTTGATTAAAATTTTATTGCTAGACTCAGCTTGTCCATTAGCTTGGGCATAATATGGGGAGGAATTGAGCAACTTTATGTTATAAGATTCGGCAAACTCTCTGACTTGGTGTGACATAAAAGATGAACCTTGATCTGTAGTTAATGTTTGAGGAATACCGAATCTATGAATAATGTGCTCGGTTATGAATTGAATTACCTCCGTATGCGTCATGTTCTTGAGAGGTACTGCTTCAGACCACTTAGTGAAATAATCAGTTGCCACCAATACGAACCGATGCCCTTTTGAAGAAGACGGATGGATTTGCCCAATAAAGTCTAAACCCCATCCTCTGAAAGGCCACGGTTTGATAATAGGATGCAACATAGCAGCAGGAGCCAATTGAATATCACCAAATTTTTGACAAACATCGCACCCTTTATAATATCTGAAGCAATCATTAATCATGGTCGGCCAATAAAACCCAGCACATCGTAATAACCATTTCATCTTGGGAGCCGACAGGTGAGTACCACAAATGCCTTCATGTACCTCTCCCATAGAAACTCTTGCTTGGTCCTCATCCAAGCACTTTAAAAGAACATCATCAACTGTTCGGCGATAAAGATCATCATCCCTCATAGTATATTTAAAAGCCATACGCCGAACAGCCCTCTCCACCCTTTCACTCGGATTACGCAAGTAAGCAACAATGGGCTTCCTCCAGTCGGAATTGTCATCTGCACTAGATTTTTTGTTAATGACCAAATCAGTGGGTTCTGGTTCGGCCTCTTCTATACTGGTAAGACAAGACATCGGACTTTGAGAAATATGAAACATGCCATGATCAACATGATATTCAGATGCTTGCTGTGCCAACTCATTTGCTTTCCAATTGTCATGTCTAGATATATGTGCAATGCTAAAACAATCCAAAGTGGAAATTATATCTACACATCTATCAAGATAAACATTAAGTGATTCCTCCAAACACTGAAAGACTTTAGATATTTGCTGCACTACTAGTAACGAATCACCGTAAGCCTCAATATGTGTAGCACCTATAGCAAGTAACATCTCTAGGCCGAATAACAATGCTTCATATTCGGCTTGATTGTTTGTGCAAAAATATTCTAAGCGGCATGAGGCTTCAAAAATAGCACCATCAGGAGATATATAAACAATACCAACACCTTGGCCATTGCTACAAACTGAACCATCAAAGTATAATCTCCATGGTACTAATGAAACAAGGTTCATATCAACATCATGCTTGTTATTAATCCGATGTTCAACAATGAAATTAGCAACAATTTGGCCTTTCATGGATTTTGGAGATTCATAAGCCAAATCATATTCAATCAAAGCATAAGCCCACTTGCCAATTCTACCACTAAGAATTGGCCTATGCAACATGTATTTAATGACATCGGTTTGACAAGCTACTACGCAAACACTCGGCACTAAATAATGTCTCAATTTTGTGCAAGCATAATATAAGCATAGACATAATTTCTCAATAAATGTATAACTTGTCTCTGCGTCCAATAAGCGGCGGCTCAAATAAGTGATGGCATGCTCTTTTCCTTCGGTCTCTTGAGTTAGAACAGCACCAATAACTCTTTCCTCTACTGCAATGTAAAGTCTGAAGGGTTCCCTATGCTTGGGTGCTCTCATCACCGGAGGAGTGCACAAATAATTCTTGATCATATCAAATGCTTCTTGCTGTTTTGCCCCCCAAGTGAAATCAGCATCATTCTTCAACCGAAGGATAGGAGTAAATGCATCAACTTTCCCTGATAGATTAGCTATGAACCTTCTCAAATAATTGACCTTGCCAAGGAACTTTTGCATATCTCTCTTGCATGTTGGAGCTTCCACTTTCTGTATGGCCTCTATCTTTTTGGGATCAATCTCTATGCCATCTTCATGAATAATGAAACCCAAAAACTTGCCAGCTGACACGCCGAAAGCACACTTCAAAGGATTCATCTTCAGTCCATACTTTTTCATTCTTTCAAAAGCTAAACGCAAATCAGCCAAGTGAGATTCAAAAGCATCCGATTTGACAACAATATCATCAATATAAACTTCAAGTATGACACCGAGTAAATCATGAAAAATCAAATTCATAGCCCTTTGATATGTGGCGCCAGCATTTTTTAATCTGAATATCATCACTGTCCACTCAAATAAACCAAGGAAACCAGGGCATCGAAAAGCAGTCTTGTACATGTCCTCTTTGGGCATAAAAATTTGGTTGTATCTGGCATTACCATCTAGAAAGCTAATAACCTTATGTCCAGAAGCATCATTAATAAGTATATCGGCTATTGGCATAGGATACTCATCTTTGGGTGTGGCCCTATTCAAATCTCTGAAGTCAATGCACACCCTCAACTTGCCGGATCCTTTCTTCTCCACTGGGGCAATGTTAGAAATCCACTCGGCATACCTGCAAGGTCGAATGAAATTAGCTTCAAGCAGTCGACCGATCTCTTCCTTGATCCGGTCATATGTTTTTGGATTAAACTTTCTGGCCGATTGTTTATAAGGTCTAAAACCGGCCTTTATAGGCAACCTATGCTCCACCAGCTCTCGGCTTAACCCTGGCATCTCATGATATTCCCATGCAAAGCAACAAACATATTCTTTCAATAGCTCAATTAACTTAGCTTTACAATCGGCTTTCAAATTTTTGTTTATAAATGTCGGTCGAGTGACTGAACCATCTCCAATATCTACCTCTTCTAATGGATCGGCCGATGTAAAACCTTGTCCAAGCTTATCCATGTCATCCAACTCCTCTATAGACTCATACATATCGTTCTCGCTCGACCGATATTTCACAAGAAGTTTTTGTAACCACTCGGAGCTAGAATCCATTTAAACATATCATACCTTGAAGCCGATTGCATTCAGTCGGCTTTAAAGAGACGGGCACAAAACCATTCTTGGTCGCGCTGAGAAAATCAAACTCTGACAAGTCACGCCCCGTCAAGCAAGTAGCATTGGGATGTTTCCAATCCACCGATGCATCGGCCAAAGCAACACAGGCCGAGTTATCCGCATGAATGACTTCCACTTCATCATCAACCCACTGAATCAAAAACTGGTGCATAGTGGATGGCACGCACTGGTTTGCATGAACCCAATCACGGCCTAGTATGACGTTGTAGTTACCTTGCACCTCAGCGACAAAGAATGCAGTAGCCAAAGTTTTGCTTCCGACTGTAAGCTCCACATACATCACACCTTTGGCTTCAGTTTTCTCTTTGCCTTCAAATCCGTTGAGCACCATATTGGTCTTGATCAATTCTTCATCAGGCAAACCCAATTTCTTGAAAACCGAATAGGGCATAAGATTTACCACAGCACCACCATCAATAAGCATCCGAGTGAGCAGCGACCCATTGATATGCCCTCTAAGATATAATGGTTTCAGATGCATTACTGGTTCTTTTGGCTTCTTGAATATTGCGTTTTTAGGGCCAAAATCCAGCTGAGCCACCTCCCCTTCTTCATCTACATCACGAAACTCAGCAGGTAAGTAGTACACCATATTGATATCCATACCTTCATGAACCTGCGTAGACTCATAGTCCAACATATCAGCCTCCCCCTCGAGTGCATCCACAGATTTTGAAATTTGTCCAAGTGAAGGAGAAGTAAGAAGTGTCGCAGACGATGTCATATCTGTTGCATCGTCCTCCTTTGGTGATGTACGTATTTCTGTGATAGATGTAGAAGTTGCTATATCTTGTATTTGTTTAGGCCTCCACACTTGTTTTGGTGGAACCATGGGTCGAGTGTCATTGAACAACTTATCCCTTTGTTTCTCGGCCTCCTGTTCTGCCATCTCTTGACTCCTTAACCTCTGTAGTTTCCTCTTTTGTGTCTTTGTTAGCCCTGGAGGACACCACTTTGGCTGAGTGTATTTAGGATCTCTCGTCTTTACCTGGCTGGTGCTTGCCTCATGGTCATTAGCCGAGTTCTTTGGCGCGATAGCAAGTATCGACTCAGTCGGATTGCTATGCACAATCAGCTGCTGTATGGTATGTTTCGGTGCCCAAGATAAGTGAGTCGACATCCATTTTCTCCTTGCCTTTTCCCGACTCAACTGCTGCAACACTTGGTGATTTAACACGCCATTCTTTTTGACTTTCCAGATGCATGAAATTTCCACTCGGGCGCACCTTTTTACTCTGATGGAATCCACTCGGATGGATATCACTCGGATGGAATTCAGTCGGATGAAATCTACTCGGCCACATTTTTTCACTCGGATAGCTTCCGCCTGGGTGCATTCTTACACTCGGATAATTTCCATCCGGTTGCATGTTTTGACCAGCCGACCGATAGTTACCGACGTTTAGTCAGCCTCTATATGAATAGTCAAGTCGATCCCAAACAGATTGTGTATGCTCTTCTGGAAACGGCACCCTTGGTCCACTCAGTTTCATATACTGACTGAACATATCAGCTTATGGTGACCATGGTCGCTTCAGATGAGTCGGCCGATTAAAGCTAGAACCGGCCGACTTGTTGGTGTACTTGGACAGCAACATATCAAAAGTTGGCTTCATCCGCTTGCGCTGTACTTTAACTTCATTCCTTTTCCACTTGCCAATTTCGGGACTCTTGGGCTTGACAAATCTCACACGAGCATTTTCTTGCACTTGCAGTTGCCCCCCGAGTGTAGGATTCTTGATGGTGATTTTGATCACTTCCTTGCCATCGGGTTGCTTACCAAGCACAACCTGTCTCCCCAAGACCTTGCTATCCTCCTTGTCTTTCCTGGGCTCACCAACAATGACATTAGCTTTATTAGCAGATTCAGCTACCTCCGGCCGAATGAGTAGTTTCTTCCCCTCCAAACCCATGGTATTCATTGGAAAAGGATGTTTATCAACTTGCATCTCAGAAAAGTTCAATCGTCCATCATTAATGGCCGATTGTATCTGTCGTCGAAAAACATTGCAATCATTAGTAGCATGAGAAAAAGAATTATGATACTTGCAATAAGCACGCCGTTTTAGCTCTTCAAACGGCGGTAAAGTATGAGATATTCTAATCATCTTAGCTTGCAACAAAGCATCAAATATTCTATCACACTTAGCAATGTTAAAAGTAAACTTCATCTCTTCATCACGATTCTTATGAATCGGTTTCAGATCATTGCAAGTAGAGGGTTTGGCCTTAGATGGCCAAACAAATTCAGTAGAAAAAACATCACCCTCATCATCCGAGTGATCACTGTCATATTCCACCATATTCATCTTTGGACGATCGGCTTTGTACCTATGCACTTCTTTGAGGTCTTTGCTTCGGCTTTCCTGAGCCAAAGCCCTTTGTAAGACTTGGTTGATACTTAAGAACTCGTAGCCTTCTAGTTTTTCTCTAATGGGAGTTCTCAAACCACTCAGCACCAGGTCTGCCAAGTCCCTCTCGGTTATCACCAAACTAAAACACCGGTTTTTTGTTTCTCTGAATCTCTTGACGTAATCGGAGACCGATTCATCATGCTTCTGTTTAACCGATGTTAGATGTGACAACTTGAGTTCATTGTCGCCGCTATAAAAGTGATCATGAAACTTCTGCTCTAGCTGCGACCAAACCCGAATGGAACCATGGGGTAAAGAAGAAAACCATGAAAATGCGGTACCAGTTAATGATAAAGGAAATAAACGCACTTTCAATTCATTCAATGAGCCTGCCTCACCCAATTGTGCTAAATATTGACTAACATGCTCCCATGTGGTTTTTGTGCCTTCTCCATTAAATTTAACAAAATCTGGAATTTTATATCCTGGAGGGCACTGGATGGCATCAAAGTACTCGGGGTACGGCTTTTGATCAATCCGATTCCGAGGTAACTCAACTCCAAAATTCTCTCGAAGCATTTGAGCCATCTCCACTCTAAGATTAGCTAGACCATCATCCATAGTGGACGATGAAGCTTGTGGCTGTGGCATAGGTGGAGCAGGGTTACTAGCTGTAGGTAGGAATTGTGTCATGTACGTCGACCCAGAATTTGGTAATGGTCGAGTGGATGTAGCTGTAGGTAGGGTTTGGTTCGGCGTTGCCACCAAACCTGGCATGCTCATAATAGGATTAATGGGTGCAGCCACAATCTGATTTGTTTGGGTAGGATAATAAGTCATCGGCATGGGAGGCGCCGATGAGATGGGCAAAGATAGATTAGGGTTTTGCACACTAGCAGCTACACCACCATTACCACTAGACGATTGAGATATATTCTTCTGAGCATTAGTATTTTCTATGAAAGTTTGATAGACTAGATTGTTACCATCAGCAATACGACTTTCAATCTCAGCCCACTGCTCAGGAGAAAAGGCAGTACTTACTGAAGGTTTAACCTGTTCAGTTTGAAGAGGAGGGAACTTGATTTCTTCAATCGGAGTGATGTTGCCTTGGCGATCCTTCTTGAATTTTGCAAGGAACTCCTGCAGGTCCTTCTCCTCGCGCGCCTTCTTGTACTCCTCATAGACTTGGCGATGATCGGCCGATATCTCATCAAGACTAGGCTTAATGATGTTATCGGCGTCTACCTCAGATGGCTTGGGAAGATCGGACATGGTGGATGATGATGATTGAACTTCGATCCCCAGCGGAGTCGCCAAAAAGTGTGTTGACACACGAACACGTCACGTGTACCCTCGACGCCGGGGGTGATGCACCGCAGCTCACGTCGAAGGGGACCCGACCGACAGCGCGATACGCAAGACAGTCAACGGGCGCTTTTGCTGACCCGAAAACCCCACACCCCCGGGAGGGACCCCGTCAGGGAGTGCGGTGACTATGGGCTGCCCTAGGTCGATTCGCTCGCCCCTAGAGCCTCGGGATTCGCAGCTCTCAAACACGAAGAACAGCGAAGAACGAGATAGAAAAATGGTGGAGAGATAAAACGTAGATGAAAAAGTAGTATATTGATTTGTTCGATTGTGTGTTGTTCAATCGGCCATCACCCCCAACTTATATAAGAGGCGGCTGGACTTCCCGTACAAGTAAAGGATTCGTCTAGGCTTTCCTTACAAGAAAAATTACATCAATTCACGTCCTAGAATCCTAATTCTATTCCAACTCGGATTCAGTCTGAATCTGGCCCAAACTCTGTCTTCCTTCTTGAGCGGGCCGCCGGGATTGCATATGATCTCCGATCAAAACGGCCCAAATATCAAACTCGTGCGCCTTGACGATATGAACAATTCTCATGTTGATCACTCTTTCAAATAAGGCCATCTTGAATACTTTTCGAGGTCATCTTTATCTTCCAGTCGGACTTGGTCTTGCGGTAGACTGGATTATCCGAGTCTCGTAGGGAGTTTGTAGGCCATATACTATCTCTGATGATGACGACTCCAAAATCAAAGTTTACCATCTTGATGATACGCACAACTTCTGTATTGAACACTTCTTCATCCGAGGTCATCTTGATAAACTTTCAGGCATATGTTCAATTTCACTCGGATCCGAGCTCATCCACTCGGATTAGAGTCATTCACTTGGATCGTCTGACTGGACTTTTCACTCGGATGTTTAGAGTTTTTCACTCGGAATATTTTCACCTGGCGGACAATGTCACTCGGATGACCATAATTCCACTCGGATGACTATATTTTCACTTGACCGGTAAATTTTCACTCGACCGTAAACTTTCACTCGGACGGTAAAATTTTCACTCGGAATATTTTCACCTGGAGGACAATGTCACTCGGATGACCATAATTCCACTCGGATGACTATATTTTCACTCGACCGTAAACTTTCACTCGGACGGTAAACTTTTCATTCGGATTTTCCGACTGAAAACATAGCTTGATATTGATTTGTCTCTCCAGGCCTCATACGACCTCTGATTGAGATGAATTATATACGAAAATCGATCGGCTCGACGAGACGAAACTTTTCCGTGTTGAAGGTTTTCCGATTCAAGGCCGTCTTGAGGGCCGAATTGCTCACGCATTGCACCAAACACTCATCAACATCTGTCTGGTGTCAAGCATAATATTTTGGTCTCTGGCCTGGCCAGACCGTATTGACTATAACTTTTGCATACGAACTCCGATTGAGATGATTTATATATGAAAATCAATCGCCTCGACGAGACGAAGAGAATTCCTTTAGAGCGCTCCTTCATCTGAGGTCATATTGAGGGCGTAATTGGCCGAAAAGCACTCAGAACATTGAATTTTGTCACTCGGAGTACAGCTTCGGCCACTGAGATGAGGTCGAATGGCGATAGCCTAAATACCAAAGTTGTTCCACTCGACAATATGAAATTTTCTCATGCTGAAAACCCTTTCACTCTGTATCTTGCCAAAATCAGGTGTCAACATCAGTCCCTCATATTCTGCAATGTTGTTGGAGACCTTTTCACCTTGCTGGAAACAGAGTTGTACGGCATAGTAGAGCTTATCCTGAGTGGGTGATATCAGCACCGCACCAGCCCCCGCACCGTGTCTGGAGAATGCCCCATCGAAGTACATGACCCAGCCTTCCGGCGCCTCACTCCCTGGAGAGAGGGACCGATCCTCGTTGTCCCTGAGGCCTGGTGCCTCCGCCCATTCCGCTATGAGATCCGCCAACGCTGCTCCTTTAATGACCCTGGTTGTGCTGAACTCGAGCTGAAACACCTGCAGCTCCATGTTCCACTCGGCGACCCTTCCGGCTGAGTTAGGGGTCCTGAGCACTCTCTCCAGGGGGTACGATGAGACGACTTTGATGGGATGAGCCTGGAAGTAGTGACGCAGCTTGCGTGAGGCTACCAGTAGCGCGAGGAGGAGCTTTTGAGGCATTGGGTACCATGCCCTCGCGTCCCGTAACACCGTGCTAACAAAGTAGACGAGATGCTCAACAAGGCTGAGGGTATCTGGGGTCACGGCGCCCTCGGGAGGTAAGGGCGCCTCACGAGATGATGTGGCCTCAGAAGGTGGACCATCCGGGCGTGCGGCCTCTCCTGCCTCCGGTGCATTCTTCGGCGGCTGACCCTCCTCAACTGCGATTGTGGCCTCTGCAGTCTTTCCTTGTTCCCGTTTTGTCTTGCCTCGGGCTGCCGCTGTGGTCTTGACCTGGCGCCCCTCCCTAACCGCCACCAGGGCTGCGCTGGCGGAGTAGGGAGTGGCAGCGAGGTAAAGCAGCAGGGGCTCTTGAGGGCGTGGAGCCACCATGACTGGGGGGCTGGTGAGGTACCTCTTGAGATCTTGAAACGCCTTATCTGCCTCTTCAGTCTATTCAAAGGGCCCCTTTTTCTTCATCAGCTCAAAGAAAGGCACCGCTCGCTCCCCTAATTTGGAGATGAAGCGCCCTAGCGCGGTCACGCGCCCAGTGAGCTTCTGCATTTCTCTGAGGGTCTTTGGCGGACTCATGTCCTCGACCGCCTTGACCTTCTCGGGGTTGGCCTCAATGCCATGATGGGACATGAGGAATCCCAAGAGCTTGCCCGAGGGGACGCCAAACACACATTTCTCCGGGTTGAGCCGCAGGTTTACTACGTCGAGGCTTGCGAAGGTCTCCTCTAGGTCTTGTATCAGGGTCTTGGCCTCCCGAGATTTTACTACAATGTCATCAACGTAGGCTTCGACATTCTTTCCGAGTTGTGGGCCCAAGGTGATGTGCATCAGCCGCTGAAAGTTGCCCCTGCGTTACGCAGTCCGAATGGCATGCATGTATAGCAGTATACCCCGCACGGGGTTAAGAAGGCGGTCTTCTCAACGTCTTCTACCGCCATCTTGATCTGGTGATACCCGGAGAAGGCGTCCAGGAAGCATAGCAGGTCGCACTCCGCATTGGAATCGACGATCTGGTCGATGCGGGGGAGCGGAAACGGATCTTGCGGACATGCTTTGTTGAGGTTAGTGGAGTCGACACACATGCGTTCCTTCCCCCCTTTCTTGGGCACAACGACAGGGTTGGCCAACCGATCTGGGTATCGGACCTCGCGAATGACCCCAGCGGCTTCCAGCTTGCGGGTCTCTTGGACAATGAAGGCCTGCTTCTCCACGGGCTACCACCTGGCCTTCTGCTTCACGGGGCGCACATTTGGGCACACGTGGAGGTGATGCTCGATGACACTCCTGGGGATCCCCGCCAGCTGATCGGGCTCCCTAGCAAATACCTTCTTATTCACGCGCAGGAACTTGACCAAGGCCTCCTCCTGCTCAGGCTCAAGGTTGGCGCCTATGGTGAAAGTGGCACTGGAGGACCCGTCCTCATCGACCGGTATCTGCTTGGTTTCTGCCTTGTCCTGGGTGAACAACTGCTTCTTCTTGGCGGGCGCAGCCCCCTTGGGCCCAGGGGTCTCCGCGTTGACAGGCCGTGCCGATGCCGCCGTCTTGAAGGCGAGCTTGAGTACTCGCAGGGCGTCCCCGGTGTCTCCGTGCACGGCGAGGGTGCCGCTGCCCCCGGGCATCTTTATGAGGTTATACGCCAGGTGCGTGGCGGCCATGAACTGGGCCAGCGCCGGGTAGCCGAGGATGGCTTTGTAAGGGAGGCCGATGGGGGCGATGTCAAAGTCGACCATCTCCGTGCGGAAGTTGTCGTAGGTGCCGAAGGTTACCGGGAGCCGGATCTGTCCCAGGGAGTCAGATGATTCGCCCCCGACGCCCGAGAAAGATCGGCTGGGTCGCAACCGCTCCCGGGGTATGCAGAGGAGGTTGAAAGTCTCGACCAAAAGCACGCTGAGGCCCGTGCTGCCGTCAACGAGGGTTCTGGTGACGGCCACCTGGCAGATGGTGGGGGTGCACAACAGGGGGAGCGCGCCCAAGCCAACCAGGTTGGTGGGGTGGTCCTCCAAGCTGAAGGTCAGACCGGCCTCACGCGCCGCCCGGTCTGGGGGAGCCTCCTGCCGTGCGGAGACGGCGCTAACCCGGCGGGCAAAAGGCTTGACGTGGCGACCCGTGGGCGGCGCCTGCGAACCGCCCAGGAGGGCCTCAACTACCGGAGGCATCGATGTTGCGGTGCAGCCACTCCGTCGCGTAGGCAGATGCTGGGGGGGTGCTTGCCGCTCGCTCCCCGCCGGGCCAGTGGCGGTGTTGACGGCGGGCGATGGGGGACAACGAGAACACCCACCGGCGAGGGCCACCAGGGCGACGCGAGCTCGACTGGTGCCATACATGGATGCGGCGGTCGTATGAGAGCGGAGTGGTGGAAGACAGATTCCGGCACACCCCTACCTGGCGCGCCAAATGTCGGATTCACGGGTTCCGGCATACCCTTATGGTTCGAACACTGGGTGTGCGCGGAGATCACGCCTTATACCTCCCCGTCTCACAAAGATCTAAACTACCAAAAGAACTGCACAAGAGACAGAAGGTTTATACTGGTTCGGGCCACCGTTGTGGTGTAATACCCTACTCCAGTGTGTCGTGGGTGGATTGCCTCATGGGGATAATGATGATGAGCAATACAAGGAAGAACAGCCTCGCGAGGGTCTGTTCTTGACTGGGGCGATGAACTGCTAGGAGGAGTTCAGTCACCCTTCTTTCTCTCTCTCTCTGATTTTATCTCTCCTACCATGTGGGTGGCTGGTCCTATTTATAGAGGCCCTGGTCCTCTTCCAAAATATCGAGCGGGAAGGGAGCCAACAATGGCAGGCTAATTTGAAGGGGGACAGCAAGTATCAACTACCCTAACAAAAGAAGTCTTGGGCTCCACGGTGACCTTTGTCTCGTAGTCCTCCTGGTCTTGGCCTCGTTGCACCGAAATGGCAACCTTTTCCTGATGCCTCAGTACTCCGCGACTGCGCTTGCCCCCTTTGCACCAAAGAGGAAAGAAGGACGCTGCGCGCGCTGGCGCCCGCCTGGCGCCCTGAGTCGTCATGGCTTGCGTCACGGGCACCTCGCGAGGTGCCCCGCCTTGATATCTCCGCCTCCTCGCGAGCCAGCCTGAGGAGGCTGCGCCTGAGGATGCGCCGTGTCGTCCGCCCCGCGAGGCTTGGCCCCTCGCGAGTGTCTTGAGTCTTGTGTTGATGAAGATGGGCCATGCTGGGCCTTCTTTGAGCCACGTTGCAGGCCGCAGGCAGGCAAGTCTGGGGACCCCCGTTCCCAGAATGCCGACAGCCACGACACCCAGATGTTTGAATTTCATTCCCATTTCTTGCATGGGACGTAGAAATTCACCCAAGGACACACATTTGATTTTTCAACCAACGTTTGTGCATTGGAGCATGTGCATGTATTTCAAATTTGAATTCTATATGCACAATAAATGCCCAGAAACTCAATTAATGTATGAAAAGGCCAAACGAACCTGGAATAATTCCAAAATTTAGTATGCTACTTCTATTTGGTCTAATCTGCCTGTGTAAAAAAATTAAGGCGGGAGAAGGCATTATACGTATGTCGTTTCACACACGGAGGTGAGACGTTCCCTTTCGGAACAACAAGCCTTCTTGAGGGAAGCTCTGGCTTGCAAGAAGATTACACCAAAGCTTGTCCCAATTCGGTCAAAAAAAATACCACAACATGGTGGTGCCATGTCATGACACCATACCAAGTTTCATGATTTTCAGGCATGTTTTGGAATTACAGGAATTAAAAAAACCAAGTTTCTCAATCTTTCCGGCCGAGCCAGAACGATCAGATGTATGAATTTCCTTCCCATTCCTTGCATGGGACCTATAAATTTACCCAAAGACACACATGGGATTTTTCAACCAACTTTGGTGCACTAGAGCATGTGCTTGTAGTTGAAATTTGAATTTTGCACATTAAATGCCCAAAAACTCAATTAGTGCATAAAAATGCCAAACGAACCTAGAATGATTCCTAATTTAAACACGACACTCATGTACTAGTTGCATGTTCACTATGTGTAAATGTTCTAGCAATTCAAACACTATCCTTTCCCTCCGTAACACCATTTTGTCTTTCAAAACATAATGAAAATATTAGGTATACCACAAACAATTAACAAGCAAGAATCGTATGGGATGCGATATAAAATATTTTGGCGTACCGTCTGGTCTGGCTTAGGCAGGAAGCTTCGTCATCTATAGTCCACTGCCCCGCTTGAACCACACTTGTGCGCCAGTTTCTCGCGACACCGAGCAAATTTGTTTGCCACCACGGAAATATCTATCTCCCCGCCACCTCCCTGCCACCAAAAGCCACATTTCCACTATTCCTCCTTGCTTTCCAAGGTCAAACCTTCAGTGTTGTTTACTGCCAGCTCAGCCTCTTCTTGCAACACGGCCTGCTCGCCGGCTACCCTTCTTCTTGCAGTGCCGCCTTCTCACCGGCGACCCTTCTTCTTGCTACGCGGCCTCCTTGCTTCCAACCCTTCTTCTTGATGTGTGGTCTCGTAGATATGGTCAGGTAATCCCGACCTGACACACACCATCATCCTCCTTTCCCATCCCACATACCCCCACCGACGGTGAGACACCTTCCACCGAAATCAGTGTCCCCCCCTCCAATTAGGCGCCACCCAAAACCATTTTGCACACAGTATAATGTGGGACTTAGTAACATGCGGCTGCACGCGCGTACGAGGTTGCTATGGCTACCATGTGTGCTGATCGCCAGCTCTTCGAGGAGCACCTCGTCTTTGAGGCCACCGTCGACACCGCCACGCGGTTGTCCACTTTAAAATACAGTCGTGCTGTTTTCTCGAGGCCACCGCCAGTGCCTTCTAGTGATTTGTCCTCTGTAATGTTAATATGCAATCCTCTATAATGTTAATATGCAATCTGATGTTCAGTTAACAGTTTGGTCCTCTAATATGTAATGTTCAGTTAACACTTTGGTCAAACAATTTCTACATTTCGTAGTACTGTGCTCAAGCATTATTTGTTTTGTTAACTGTCTTACCTTCTAGTACATGTTTCTATTCTGCAATGTCATGCTTAGTTTACTATTTTGGTTCATTTGGTCTGCTATCCATTTAACTGTTTGGGTCAGTTCTGCCATTTGATTTCCATTTGCTGTGGGTACAATTTTGTATTTCTATGCATGTGACACCAATCGAATTTGGCTATACTCAATAAATATTCTACTAATAGTATGGTAACTCTTAGTTAACCTGATCAAGATCTTCCTTATGTGTGTTGCAGGAACAATGGGAGACACTGCGGTTTACCATCGAGGTTTGTTCAAGCCTGGTCCTTTGGCTAATAGCACATTATTGTGCAGTTGCATGAATCATTCTAATATTTAGGTTTCTTACAATTTGGTCTTGCACATGTAGGTCCTGCTGTCAGAGGCTTAGACCCACTGTTCGACCGATTTTGCATACGGGGAAATGAGATGTGCATGAATATCAGTCAAGTCAAGACACTCAGAAATATTGTTAGGATGAAGAAACTTGCACCGAATAACAACAAGATCTTTGTTTGCACAATGACGAAGAGATCAGTCAACTACAGGATGGTACTAACTCATTTACCTTGTTTGTACCCCTTGCGCCATTTAAAAACTTATAACAACGATTTATGCATATCTTTGTTTTCAGTACTTTTCAAAGCAGTTCACCAATGATTACCTCTCAAACCACCTGCATGGTGAAGTGGCGAGGAAGGTATTCATTCAACACCCACGGTACAATATTGAAGTCTTGCTGAAGAGGACGAAGGTTTGGCGGGAAATTATCCATAGTCACTGGCCTAAAGTTGCAAGGACATTCAGCATCACTAAAGGCTCAATATTTGCCTTCCGCTTCTGCAGATTCCACGATGAGATTCATCTGTCTACTTACCGTGTATGATGCTACTTTCCAAAAGTTTTTTATGCTGCATGTGAAACTTGGTGCTGTTGTGTAATGGCGTAACTGAGTGCCGAAGGTATCTGATGTAATTCGATTATGAAATTCTGGTTGTTGATATACGGATATGAAATATCTGGTGTATTCTATACGAAATATCAATATGATTAGTACACGGATTATCAATAATAGGCTAATTACACTACAAAAAAGACACACCCGTGACATTTCGGGCCGAACGAATTTTTTTACTGTCATACTTATGACACTTCTATGATGATAATTGTGAGAAAACCCAGTATCATCATAGATTTGGTGGGGTCCTACTTCTATGACAAAAAATCATGACAGAAAATGGGCTTTTCGTCCTGGGCGGGCCATGATGGAGAAAACCATGGTAGAAGCGAGGGCGAGGAAAATATCGGGGAGTTCTCGGTTACGATCGGTGGTCGGGGCCCGAGCGATGCGTGTTTCTCTCGTACATACACGCGTGTGTGCAAGGCGTTGGGCTCTAACAAAGCCCGAGCGAGGCGTTGAGCTCTAACTGAACCCGAGCAATTGCACTGTAGGCTACGCGTTACTGAACCCGAGCGATCAGTCGATCCCTTGCTGTTAACTGAACCCGAGTGATTCCTTCACTACTGCTGCTAACTGAAGCCGATTGATGCTGCCTCTGGATGAATAGTGAGTGTTGTTGGGGGGTTTGGATGAATAGTTCCCGGTGGGGGGTTGGAAGAACAGGACCCCGTGGTGGTAGAGGCCATTGCCGTTGGGTGAACAATACCCCGATCGATCGAGCCGGTGGAGGGGTGGATGAACAGGACCCTGTGGGGGGCTGGATGAACAGGACGACCCCGTGGAGGGCTGGTTGAATAGTAGCCCGTGGAGGGGTGGTTGATCAGGACCCCTTGGAGAGGGCTAGTTGAATAGTAGCTGGTGGAGGAGCACAAGGTGGAGGCTGGATGAACAAGATCCCGTGGATGAACAGTCATAGGTGGAGGATGGAGAAGATCGACGATGGATGAACAGTAGCCCATGGAGGCTGGAGGAGGTCGACGGTGGAGATGAACAGTATCACGTGGAGTCCTGTTTTGTAGTACGCTACACCCCTCCTGATGAATCGGACCCCCGTTTCGACCGTAGCGCTCCAACACAAGTCCGTTTCCTCCGTTTTGCGGTACGCCACACCCCTCCCGGTCAAGAGGAGCCGTTTTGACCGTAGCAGGTCCATTTCCTCCGTTTTGCCATACGCCAGCCCCTCCTGATGTACAGGATCCTGTTTCCACCGTCGCCGGTCGAACACAAGGCCGTTTCCTCCATTTTGTGGTACGCTAGGCCTTGTTTCCATCGGCTATTTCGTTCAAGCCAGTTGGCTCCCGATGAACACGACGACGCATTATGTTCTGAACCAGCCGGTTAGCTCCCATGAACACGACGACGATGTTGTTTCTCCGTTATGACCCAGCCACAGCCAAGTACACGAGCCCTGACCGCACGTATGCGCGAGTAGGCATTTGAGACCCCGCCCGTATGTATGTATGTGGCCATATTTTCTTTTATGCACCCTGGCAGTTGTACGTACATGTACATGCTACGTGCGCGCCTCTACTATGACACATGCCCTTCCTTGCACGGCCACAGTTCATCGCTACAGCTTGTAGACAGATCGATCGTATGTACGTACACGTTCGCGTCCAGAATGACAACGCTACGTACGCTTCGACCAGGTGGGTCCTGACTGTCAGGCACTTCCTTGTGTGCAAAGTTGTACCTGGTGGGTCCCAGCTGTCATGGGGGAAATGTTTTTTTCACGAAATACGGTGGCCCATCTGGTGGGTCCCTGCTGTCAGTTGGAGGAATCATTATTTTGCACGTAATAAGGTGGCACTTCCTTGCTGCAGCCGTGGACCCAGCTGTCAGCCTCTCCACGTACAGTACTCTTCCGATGTATGTTGTTCCTTGACCACATTGACCACGCCACGCCGACAGCACCAGGACGGTGGATAATGGCGAGGCCTATGAAGGGGATGATGTGGAGCCGGCGAAGACGCGGCAGTGGAAGCCCACGCGGAGAGGAGTACGATGGTTCACTGGTTCGGCTGCGGTGTGAGGCTGCCATCGCCGCAGGGCCTAGCCAGCAGTGGCAGTAGTAGGGGGTGGTGAGGCCTCCGCGGCAGCCCAACCTGCCATGGGAGATAGGAGCAGGCGGCACGACCGGTGCTGCTCTGGGCAGCTGGAGCAAAAAGACCAGCGGTTGAAGAAGCACTACCGCCATTGGATGGACATCATACGGTCACTGGAGCTAGACTCGTTCATATTGACTAAGTTGACAAAGCCCTCCGTCCCCGTCAACTTAGTAGGCTCACGAGTCAGTCTCCCACTATGCTAGGTCCCAGCTAGCAGCGGCAGTATGCATTTTTTTGTGTGCAATAAGAGGCACTTCCTTGCGTGCGAAGATATAGCTGGTGGGTCCGAGCTGTCAGTGGGGCGAACGTATTTTTCGCGAATACAGAGGCCCTTACAGTGTGTCCTAGATGTCAGGTGGAGGAATCATTATTTTTTGCATAATAAGAAGGCACTTCCTTGTGTGCGGCCGTGGACCCAGCTGTCAGCCTCTCCACGTACAGTCCACTTATGATGGATGTCATTCATTGACTATGTCGCGTCGAGAGCACCAGGGCGGTGGACGACAACGAGGCCTACGAAGGGAACGACACCAAGACGGGGAAGACATGGCAGTGGCTGCCCACACGGTGGGGAGTACGAGTGTAACGCCCAG
The DNA here is from genome assembly GCA_034509565.1 of Triticum monococcum. Lineage (NCBI taxonomy): Eukaryota > Viridiplantae > Streptophyta > Magnoliopsida > Poales > Poaceae > Triticum > Triticum monococcum. Next base: position 283,079,398 of record CM067842.1, read on the forward strand.
AGACCGATGTGCTAGGTGTCATCTAGTTATTCGTTGTTGTTGTCTTGTCATTGCTTGCGTGTCATGCATTGCATATCATGTCATCATGTGCATTTCATTTGCATACGTGTTCGTCTCATGCATCCGAGCATTTTCCACGTTGTCCGTTTTGCATTCTGGCGCTCCAATCTCCTCCAGTGGTCATTTCTACCTTCTTTTCATGTGTGGGGTTTAAACATTTCCGGATTGGACCGAGACTTGCCAAGCGGCCTTGGTTTACTACCGGTAGACCGGCTGTCAAGTTTCGTACCATTTGTACTTCGTTTGATGCTCCAACGGTTAACCGAGCCACCGAGAAGGCCTCGTGTGTGTTGCAGCCCAACACCCCTACATTTTGGCCCAAAACCAACCAAAACCATCTCCATCATCTAGAGCGTTCGATCACGATCGCGTGACCGAAAACTGCACCTCATTTGGACACTCCTAGCTCGTCCTATGCCTATAAATAGCCCCTCCTCCGAAATCCCGAATCTCCTCTTCCAAACCCTAGCCTTCTTCCACCCGGCGCCGCCGGACACGTCCGGTCCGGCCGGACACATCCACCGCCACCGCATCAGCCAATCGTCTCTCGCCACGTGTCCCGGGCGGGCGCCCACATCGCCGCCGACCGCGCCGACCCGCCCGAGCCCGCGGGAGGCCCCCACGGCCCATCCAGGCGCCGCCCCGTGCCTCCTCTCCTCCGAGTCGCACCGCCCGGCCCCGCCGCCTCCTTCTCCAGCTCCGGCGGCCGGAGCACAGCGCCGCACCGCGCCTCCAAGCCGGCGGCCGCCGCGCCGCCCCACCTCGCCGCCCGCGCCACCGCGCCGCCTCGTCGCTGGGAGCAACTCCGGCGAGCTCCGCCGACCTCCTCCACCGCCTCGGCTCCCTTCCCTTCCTCCGGCGAGCGGCAAGTCCGGCGACATCTCCGGCCGCTATAGGGATCCCGGCGATCCTCGGTTCACGTGAAGCCCCGGATCTGGATCTGAGATTTAGATCTCGGGGTTGACTTTCCGTCTCTAACCCTAATTATATTGCCATGTTCATCGTGCCGTAACTTTGCATCCGTTGCTCCGTTTTGGGCATATAGCATATCAAAATGTTTGTCTGAGAGAGCACATCATTTCATCTCAGTGCATCATTTTCATTTGAGTTCATCTTGATGCCCAAAATTCTGTTGGAAGAGTGCTATTTGAGTTAATTGTCAGATCTGCTGCTCCAAATAGCTATTTGTCATTTTTGCCATGATTATTGTGTGCATGATATGCCCATGAGCTCTACATGTGTTTTGTCATATGCTTTGCCATCTTTCCAGAGGTGCTATCCGTGTATTTTTGTGGTGTGTGTGGTGACTAGCACAAGGTTGCAAAGTGGTGCATTCGTTAATGCTGATTTCAGGGACTTAGCAATTCCACCAAGTCCTTGGACTGTTTTTATCAATATGTCATATGTTCATGTTGTTTCCTAGTGATCCATGCCTATTTTGAGGATGATCAGTAAGGATGATTTGTTAATCTTGTAGTGCTTTATCCATCCATGTATTTGTTTGCATTTATGGAGCAACCTAGATTGAGTCAATCGAGCTCTACTTTTGCTATTTCGTGAATCTGGGCAGATTGTCTACTTGTTAGCGATTTTGCCGAGGATGTTGTAGTTGATCCGTGCATGCTATGTTGTTGTTCTTGCCATGTATAGCTTGTATAATGTATATTCTTGATGGGTGCATGCTTAGATTGTCATGCCTTGCTCTGTAGTGAGTGCATCAAGCTCGTAAACATGACCGCTTGATATCTGATTTGCATGCTCACATGCTTGCAATTGTATTTTTTTGATCCCTTTTGGCTCAAGGTCACTATGGGACTTTTGTTAAGCTCTTTGAGTAGCTCCATGCCATGCCTTGATTTTCCATGTTAAGTTCATGTAGGATCTAGTTTTCATGCTCCAAAGTGTGCTACCTGATCTGAAATTCCAGACAAGTGTTAATTTCACTAAGTCTGAAACCTCTTTACCAATTGCTCTTTTGCCATGCTTGTTCGAACCTGTTAATGGACGAATTGGCCGTAGCTCAGTGTTCATCTTTTGTTAAGCATCATGAGTGGATCCCTGCCATGTATTTTGTTGCCATGTTTGAGTGCTGTAGCATGTTTGTCTTGTTGCATTTAGATGGTTACTTGTTGTTTATCGCAGACCGGTGCCATATTTGTATTGCTTGCCATTTCCAAACCGTGCATCCGATTCCAGCGATCTTTATATCGATTTCAACCGAAATCACCTCACCTTTCCAGGGGCACACTTGGATTTCCAAGTTGAGGCCAGGTTCATTGATAACTTGCCAAATCTTGCATATGCATCACATATCGCATCCCGCATAGCATACCATGTTGCATCATGTTGTTTGAACTTTGCACGTGGTTGATTGTGTTCTTGTTGCTTGTTTGGGTAGAGCCGGGAGAAGAGTTCGCTAACGAGGAGCCTGTTGAGTTTTCTTTCGAGGATCCAGTCAACTCTGACAACTTTGCAGGCAAAATGATCATACCCTCGAAATCACTTCTATCTTTGCTTTGCTAGATGCTCGCTCTTTTGCTATGCCTATGCTATGATGCCTACCAATTGCTTATCATGCCTCCCAAATTGCCATGTCAAACCTCTAACCCACCATGTCCTAGCAAACCATTGATTGGCTATGTTACTGCTTTGCTCATCCCCTCTTATAGCGTTGCTAGTTGCAGGTGAAGATTGGAGACCATTCCTTGTTGGAACATTATTTACTTGTTGGGATATCACTATAGTATCTTGTTATCTTAATGCATCTATATACTTGGTAAAGGGTGGAAGGCTCGGCCTTTTTCCTATTGTTTTGTTCCACTCTTGCCGCCCTAGTTTCCGTCATATCGGTGTTATGTTCCCGGATTTTGCGTTCCTTACGCGGTTGGGTAAAAATGGGAACCCCTTGACAAATCGCCTTGAATAAAGCTCTTCCAGCAATGCCCAACCTTGGTTTTACCATTTTCCACCTAGCCTCTTTTCCCTTGGGTTTCCGGAGCCCAAGCGTCATCTTATTTAATCCCCCCCGAGCCAGTGCTCCTCTGAGTGTTGGTCCGACTGAGCTTCCTGCGGGGCCACCTCGGGGAAACTTGAGATTTGGTTTTAGTCGTAGCTAGTCTCATCTGAGTGTGCCCTGAGAACGAGATATGTGCAGCTCCTATTGGGATTTGTCGGCACATTCGGGCGGTGTTGCTGGATTGGTTTTGACTTGTCGGGTTGTCTTGTAGAACCGGGATACCGAGTCTGATCGGAATGTCTCGGGAGAAGGTATATCCTTCGTTGACCGTGAGAGCTTGTCATGGGCTAAGTTGGGACTCCCCTGCAGGGATTTGAACTTTCGAAAGCCATGCCCGCGGTTATGGGCAGATGGGAATTTGTTAATTTCCGGTTGTAGATAACTTGAACCTTAACTTAATTAAAATGAATCAACTATGTGAGTTACCGTGATGGTTTCTTCTCGGCGGAGTCCGGGAAGTGAACACGGTGTTGGAGTAATGCTTGTCGCAGGATGTTCTCTAGTTCTTCATTCGCGCTTTGCCTTCTCTTCTCGCTCTCTTTTGCGAACAGGTTAGCCACCATATATGCTAGTCGCTTGCTGCAGCTCCACATATTGACCTTGCCTTACCTATAAGCTTAAATAGTCTTGATCGCGAGGGTGCGAGATTGGTGAGTCCCTGTGGCTCACAGATTACTTCCAAACCAGATGCAGGGCCCGATGACTCCATTCCAGATGACGCACTTGAGCTCAAGTGGGAGTTCGATGAGGACTCACGTCGTTACTACGTGTCTTTCCCTGATGATCAGCAGTGGTGCCCATTTGGGGCGATCGGGACCGTGTCGCATGTTGGGCTGATCTTTTATTTTGGCACCGTAGTCGGGACATGAGTGATTGGATGATGTAATGCTATTTATGTACTTTGTTTGACGTGGCGAGTGTAAGCCAACTATGTACCTTCCCCTTTTATTATCTATTTACACGGGATGTTGTGAAGATTGCCTTACTTGCGACATTGCTTTCAATGCGGTTATGCCTCTAAGTCGTGCTTCGACACGTAGGAGATATAGCCGCATCGAGGGCGTTACAAGTTGGTAATCAGAGCCTTCCCCGACCTTAGGAGCCCCCACTCCTTGATCGAATTAGCTGACGAGTTGAGTCTAGAAAAATGTTTTAAGTCATTAGGAATTATATATCGGAGAGTTTAGGAATTCTTTTTACTCCCCAGTCCCTTCGTCGCTCTGGTGAGGCATCCTGACGTAGAGTTTTGACTCTTCTCTTCTCAAATTTCACTAAATTTTTTTAGGATCACGCGGGTATCTTGGAATCATTCCGATCGATTTGTGACGAGAACATTGTTCTTGGTGCCTCCTGTCATTTAGGGGTTGTGGCAGTGTCCCAGGGAGTTGAGCTCCGAGGTGTTGTCGTCACAATTTTAACGTTGCAGTTCTGGAATACCTGAGTTTAGTTTCACCGACATCGAAAATCTCTTTTATGCAGTTGTTGGTGAGATAACCTCGATGCCACCCAGTATTGGGGCGGGAGATCGGGAGTATTTCCATAACTTGTATAACAGATGCTTTTTGAAGGTTGAGGTAGTTGATTTCTGAAGGTTTCTTGGTTATGTGTTGAAGGATGGATACAGCTGGATGTAGGAATTGTTAGTTTTGGGTGAGATATTATGCTTCCCCTGTATCCCCAACACCTGATTGCATAACTAGGAAAATTTCGGGAGTTTATAAGTGGGAATTCAAGTAGCTCTTAGGATATCTTTCCGACAGATGTATGTTATGAAATTGGGGTTCGACGTCTAGTGGTCCGCCTTTCCACGGTTGGTTTTAGAGTGGTCTTGTTGTGTCTTAAAGAGTCCTTCGCTATGCCGACTCGAGGACGCTTCGTATGTCATGTGCACTGCCTTGTACATGATGGTGCTGTACGATCGAGCCCATGTAGGCCCCACCACGAAAACTTCGGACGAAATCTCTATCATATGTTTGTTCCGGCTTATTCCGCAAGCCAATCTTTTGTTTTTGTTTTGAGTTGTGGTATTCGAGTTGCTTCAAAGTCAATTGTTGATTCCATACCTTTTCCAAGTGGTGTTCTCATGTTCCTATGTGAATATCAATCCTTCTTGATCACCGAGTTTGTCATGTCAATCCTTTTTTAACCGGCGTGTTTCTCTTCAAGCGGATCCGTTCATTTTCAATATCCGCAAGATTCAATCTCAGCTTTCTCAACGGTGGTCGTTTCATCCATTCCAAATTGTCTTTGTTTTTCCCACCCTCCCACCCTTGTTTTCTTCAAGAACTCAGATCACTTAATCGAGTATCTTCTTTTTTTATGGGAAGTCTCTCCATTCTTTTTCCTTCATGTTTTTACCCGGTGATTCTTAGGAAGATTGTATCAAAGCTTCAAGTTCAATATTCTCCATTCTTTTCGTCTCTGGTGGATTCAATTCAAGATTCTGGTGTTGATCATATCCTTTAACTCGTTTCAAATGTCTTCTCATGCCGGTGCACCTCGTAATCATCCACTTCTCGCTATTCTTTTGTTCCGGAGTGCGGAAGATATCTCAGAAGATTCGTATTTTCATTCCTAATTCGTTCAAGATATCTCGAGGTTGTTATCTCATTCAAGTCATTTAATTCAACCGGTGCAATCTCTCTCTTTAAATCATTCAATGCTGTTTTATTTTGAGTGGGCCCTAACCCACAGGTCTTTTTCCAGGATCTTACCTGACTCCTCTTATTTTCCCGGAGATATCCAAATTTCTTTTCGAACTGTGACGTAAGACTGAATTTTCATCAGTCAAAGGGTTTCTCCAAGATCTTTCAAATTCTTTTCATCGTTGGCTCAACCTCTTCGTTTTGATTCTTCCGGAGTGCCTAAATAAGTCATGATGGTATTTCTCGTCATCATTCTCAGTTTGGAAGACCGAAGAAGAGTTTTCCTAAAAATCTTAACCATTCTCTCAGAGATGCGTAGTTCAAGCTTGATACGGTCCTCTCATAATTGTTTTCGATTGTGAGAATTCTTTTTGACCTATCTGGAGCAATTCAAGATTCTGTTCAGTTTGATTATCCGGAGCCCTTCATCTAAGATTTATTCATTCTCAGCTTTCAGCTATGGTTCTCCAAATCTTACTAGTGCTTCGTTCAAGTGATCTCTATTTAGTTCGTAATCCCTTCGTTCACCTGTATCTAAATTCTCTAAAGTATCCTCGTTCATTTCATAATTCTTCCCGGTGTTCCTCTATCTTTCCTTTGGTCATTTTAATTCTAACGGTGGTTCGTTCAAGAGTTCTCTTACTTATCAATTTATTCGATCTTCCAATCCTACCGGCGGTTCGTCGAATACATTCTCAAGTTTATGTTCTATCTCTCTTAATATTCTCTACGAGAATAAGTAATATGTCAAATCCGTTGATTGTCATCAATTTAATTGATGAAGGATAAGCATAATGTAATTCTTATTCTTGTTTCATCGGAATGATTAATTCCTTATTCCGGAGGTGCATCATATCACATTCTTGGTTCGAGATGCTTTATCTTTTCTTTCCCAAGAGTTCCAAGCTTTCGCAATTACATCTCCATAGAGGTCCATCTAAATCATTGCAAGGCTTCACCTTGTGCTTTCAACTTCTCTTTCTTTTCGTTTGATCATCCTTTTGTTACCAGAGTTCTTCATGGAGGCTCTACATGATGGTTCATCAAGGATTTAATTCCTTCTCCAAGTTTTTCATCGAGATTCTCTTCTAAGAAGCTCAAACATTCATCATCTTGCAATCTGGAGTGCAATTCTTTCAACCGTATCATTCGAGGTGGTATTATGTCATTCTTGGTAATTTGAGTTCATGTCTCACGATTCACAGGTTGTTAAGAATGAGATATTTTAAATCCATCATCTCGTCATTGGAGTTACCTTGGGGCATATTTCACGTAAATCCTTCCCTAAGGATTGTTGTTATATGGTGCTCATAAATGACCCAAGTTCTCCATGTATCCTTCTGGTGATAAGTTTCTCGTCTCCTTGTTCTTATCAATACAATTCTTTTCCCATGAGTGGTAGGTTGTCACCTCATAATTTGAGATGTATTCCATAAGACCATATCAAGCTTATTCTTTTCGTTGTTGGTTTTCCAACAACTCCATTCTAACATTTGTTGTAACCGTGCTCTCTCAAGATCTTGTTTCCCTTCATTCCGGAGGCATTGTGATGTTGCTCTCTGCAACCCATCTTCTTGCCTTGTCAGGATCGTGTTCTTTTCGTCCTTATCCTTTTAACCGGAGTGTCATGCCCTCTTTTTGAGTTCTTCCCATCCTGTCAAGTTTTGCCTCCCTTCTCTACTGGAGTGCCGCCTGAAATCGTTCTTACCCTTTGTGCCATTCTTTCAATACTTCCGGAGGTAGTGTATGGTGATTTCTTCAAGTATCTTGTCATCTCATCAAGTTCTTATTTAATTCTTTTCTTTTCAATCGGAGTGCTGCCCAAAGTTGTTTCTTCCTTGTTCCTATTTACTAACAGAGTGTTTTCGACTTTGTTCACCTTCGTTGTGTTCTTTTCTCGAATTTGTTCAACCTCGCAAGGTTCTGTGGTTTCACTCGTCTGTCAAAGAAGCAACTTAGTTTTACCTCTTCTCTTTCTTTTCCGTTGTCCCTCCGGTGCCATTCTAGATCTCGGGACGAGATCCTCTCGTAGTGGTGGAGTGTTGTAATGCCCCGAGACCGATGTGCCAGGTGTCGTCCAGTTATTCGCTATTGTTGTCTTGTCATTGCTTGCGTGTCATGCATTGCATATCATGTCATCATGTGCATTTCATTTGCATACGTGTTTGTCTCATGCATCCGAGCATTTCCCCGTTGTCCGTTTTGCATTCTGGCGCTCCAATCTCCTCCAGTGGTCATTTCTACCTTGTTTTCATGTGTGGGGTTTAAACATTTCCGGATTGGACCAAGACTTGCCAAGCGGCCTTGGTTTACTACCGGTAGACCGCCTGTCAAGTTTCGTACCATTTGGACTTCGTTTGATGCTCCAACGGTTAACCGAGGGACCGAGAAGGCCTCGTGTGTGTTGCAGCCCAACACCCCTCCATTTTGGCCCAAAACCCACCAAAACCCTCTCCATCATCTAGAGCGTTCGATCACGATCGCGTGGCTGAAAACCGCACCTCATTTGGACTATCCTAGCTCCACCTATGCCTATAAATAGCCCCTCCTCCGAAATCCTGGATCTCCTCTTCCAAACCCTAGCTTTCTTCCACCCCGCGCCGCCGGACACGTCCGGTCCGGACGGACATGTCCACCGCCACCGCGCCAGCCAATCGTCGCTCGCCACGTGTCCCGGGCAAGCGCCCACATCGCCGCCAACCGCGCCGGCCTGCCCCAGCCCGCGGGAGGCCCCCGCGGCCCATCCAAGCGACGCCCCGCGCCTCCTCTCCCCCAAGCCGCAGCGCCTGACCCCGCCGCCTCCTTCTGTAGCTCCGGCGGCTCGAGCACCGCGCCGCACCGCGCCTCCTCGCCGGCGGCCGCCACTCCGCCGTGCCGCCCCACCTCGCCGCCCGGTCCACCGCATCACCTTGTCGCCGGGAGCAACTCCGGCGAGCTCCGCCGACCTCCTCCACCGCCTTGGCTCCCTCCCCTTCCTCCGGCGAGCGGCAAGTCCGGCGACATCTCTGGCCGCTACAGGGATCCCGGCAATCCTCGGTTCGCGTGAAGCCCCGGATCTGGATCTGAGATTTAAATCTCGGGGTTGACTTTCCATCTCTAACCCTAATTATATTGCCATGTTCATCATGCCGTAACTTTGCATCTGTAGCTTCGTTTTGGGCATATAGCATATCAAAATGTTCGCCTCAGAGAGCGCATCATTTCATCTCATTGCATCATTTTCATTTGAGTTCATATTGATGCCAGAAATGATGTTGGAAGAGTGCTATTTGAGTTAATTGTCAGATCTGCTGCTCCAAATAGCTATTTGTCATTTTGCCATGATTATTGTGTGCATGATATGCCCATGAGATCTACATGTGTTTTGTCACATGCTTTGCCATATTTCCAGAGGTGCTATCCATGTATTTTTGTGATGTGTGACTAGCACAAGCTTGCAAAGTGGTGCATTCATTAATGCTGATTTCAGGGACTTAGCAATTTCGCTAAGTCCTTGGACTGTTTTTATCAATATGTCATATGTTCATGTTGTTTCGTAGTGATCCTTGACTCTTTTGAGGATGATCAGTAAGGATGATTTGTTAATCTTGTAGTGCTCTATCCATCCATGTCTTTGTTTGCATTTATGGAGCACCCTAACTTGAGTCAATTGAGCTTTACTTTTGCTATTTCGTGAATCTGGGCAGATTGTCTACCTGTTAGCGATTTTGCCAAGGATGTTGTAGTTGATCCGTGCATGCTATGTTGTTGTTCTTGCCATGTATAGCTTGTATAATGTGTATTATTTATGGGTGCATGCTTAGATTGTCATGCGTTGCTCTGTAGTGAGTGCATCGAGCTTGTAAACATGCCTACTTGATGTCTGATTTGCATGCTCACATGCTTGCAATTGTAATTTTTTATCCCTTTTGGCTCAAGGTCACTAAGGGACTTTTGTTAAGCTCTTTGAGTTGCTCCATGCCATGCCTTGCTTTTCCATGTTAAGTTCATGTAGCATCTAGTTTTCATGCTCCAAAGTGTGCTACCTGATCTGAAATTCCAAACAAGTGTTAATTTCACTAAGTCTGAAACCTGTTTACCAATTGCTCTTTTGCCATGCTTGTTTGAACCTGTTAATGGATGAATTGGCCGTAGCTCAGTGTTCATCTTTTGTTAAGCATCATGAGTGGATCCCTCCCATGTATTTTGTTGCCATGTTTGAGTGCTGTAGCATGTTTGTCTTGTTGCATTTAGATGGTTACTTGCTGTTTATCGCAGACCGGTGCCATATTTGTATTGCTTGCCATTTCCAAACCGTGCATCCGATTCCAGCGATCTTTATATCGATTTCAACCGAAATCACCTCACCTTTCCCGTGGAACACTTGGATTTCCAAGTTGAGGCTAGGTTCATTCATCTCTTTCCAAATCTTGCATATGCATCACATATCGCATCCCGCATGGCATACCATGTTGCATCATGTTGTTTGAGCTTTGCACGTGGTTGATTGTGTTCTTGTTGCTTGTTTGTCTTGTTTGGGTAGTGCCAGGAGATGAGTTCGCTAACGAGGAGCCCGTTGAGTTTGCTTTCGAGGATCCAGTCAACTCTGACAACTTTGCAGGCAAGATGATCATACCCTCGAAATCACTTCTATCTTTGCTTTGCTAGATGCTCACTCTTTTGCTATGCCTATGCTACGATGCCTACCACTTGCTTATCATGCTTCCCAAATTGCCATGTCAAACCTCTAACCCACCATGTCCTAGCAAACTGTTGATTGGCTATGTTACCGCTTTGCTCAGCCCGTATTATAGCATTGCTAGTTGCAGGTGAATATTGGAGACCGTTCCTTGTTGGAACATTATTTACTTGTTGGTATATCACTATAGTATCTTGTTATCTTAATGCATCTATATACTTGGTAAAGGGTGAAAGGCTCGGCCTTTTGCCCAGTGTTTTGTTCCACTCTTGTCGCCCTAGTTTCCGTCATATCGGTGTTATGTTCTAGGATTTTGCGTTCCTTACGCGGTTGGGTAATAATGGGAACCCCTTGACAAATCGCATTGAATAAAGCTCTTCCAGCAATGGCCCACCTTGGTTTTACCATTTGCCACCTAGCCTCTTTTCCCATGGGTTTCCAGAGCCCAAGAGTCATCTTATTTAAACCCCCCTGGGCCAGTGCTCCTGTGAGTGTTGGTCCGACTAAGCTGCCTGCGGGGCCACCTCAGGGCAACTTGTGGTTTGGTTTTACTCGTAGCTAGTCTCATCTAAGTGTGCCCTGAGAACGAGATATGTGCAGCTCCTATCGGGATTTGTCGGCACATTCGGGCGATGTTGCTGGATTGGTTTTAACTTGTCGGGTTGTCCTGTAGAACCGGGATACCGAGTCTGATCGGAATGTCTCGGGAGAAGGTATATCCTTCGTTGACCGTGAGAGCTTGTCATGGGCTAAGTTGGGACTCCCCTGCAGGGATTTGAACTTTCGAAAGCCATGCCCGCGGTTATGGGAAGATGGGAATTTGTTAATTTCCGGTTGTAGATAACTTGAACCTTAACTTAATTAAAATGAATCAACTGTGTGAGTTACCGTGATGGTCACTTCTCGGCGGAGTCCTGGAAGTGAACACGGTGTTGGAGTAATGCTTGTCGCAGGATGTTCTCTAGTTCTTCATTCGCGCTTTGCCTTCTCTTCTCGCTCTCTTTTCGAACAGGTTAGCCACCATATATGCTAGTCGCTTGCTACAGCTCCACATATTTACCTTGCCTTACCTATAAGCTTAAATAGTCTTGATCGAGAGGGTGCGAGATTGCTGAGTCCCTGTGGCTCACAGATTACTTCCAAACCAGATGCAGGGCCCGATGACTCCATTCCAGATGACGCGCTTGAGCTCAAGTGGGAGTTCGACGAGGACTCACGTCATTACTATGTGTCTTTCCCTGATGATCAGAAGTGGTGCCCATTTGGGGCGATCGGGACCGTGTCGCATGTTGGGTTGATCTTTTATTTTGGCACCGTAGTCGGGACATGAGTGATTGGATGATGTAATGCTATTTATGTACTTTGTTTGATGTGGCGAGTGTCAGCCATCTATGTACCTTCCCCTTTTATTATCTATTTACATGGGATGTTGTGAAGATTGCCTTACTTGCGACATTGCTTTCAATGCGGTTATGCCTCTAAGTCGTGCTTCGACACATAGGAGATATAGCCGCATCGAGGGCGTTACAACGAGGGTTGACTGGTTCGTCTGCCATCGCTGGAGAATAACAGCGGGTGTGGGTGAGTAGAGGGATGGCTAGGCCAGCGATGGGAGTACGGTGGGGCGGTGAGGCCTGCCCGACAGCACAGCCGGCCGCGGGAGGAGGGAGCAGGCACTCCCTCCGACGCTTGTTTGACCGACTGGAGCAGGAAGTGCAGAGATTGAAGAAGCACGACGGCCATTGGATGGACATCCATCCAACAGTCACTGCTTGTGCATCAACCTTTTCTTAGGAAAGCCTCAATTCTATGGGACAACATACAACCCATCTGCCATTATTTCTAATAACTTATAGCCCATTTGCTAATTCTTAAGGTTTTTTTGAAGCCCATATTCTTTGTGTTAGCATTACAGCCCATATTGTGGCCACGGTTAAAAATTTTTACGAAATTTTGCATCTTTCGGTGCGGTCCGAACTGTTTTTAATCCCGAAATTTCGAGTCACATTCCAACTGATTTTGAAAATAAATGTATATCAATATAAAATCCAACAAATTGTCCACACATAAAAATAAATGCAATTTAAAATATCGAAATGAAAAAAAAAGAAATTTGAAATTAATTTTCGGTTTGATGTGTTTTAAAAATGTACAACCCATTTCTCATTACTGATAGGCCATTTTCTCGGCCAGCCTAATGAAGCTCTCCTTGTCTTCAAAGTTTGCAGCCCAACAGGCCTGGCAAAGCGACTTACTTGACAAATCACAAAAAACCGGGCTAGCCAGTTTTAGAAAGAACAAAAAAACTACAGGGCTGGTCTGTGGTAACATAAAAGAAAAGGCTGTCTAGACAGGACAGAATGCCCTGCACAGCCCAGTTGACACCCTGCTTCCGTCTCAAAAACATATTAGATAAATGCCACTCCAATTATGGCGATTCATAAAAATGCCACAGCAATTTTCAAACTTCGAAAAATGCCACTGCAATTTTTGCAAACTTTGAAATACGCCACTACAATTTGCAAACTTGAAAAACGCCACTCCAAACGTCGAAAAATGCCACTGGAAATGGAATGAAATGGAAGTTGCATTTCTCGGAATCACCAGATTTGGAGTGGCATTTATCAAATTAACCCGAAACAAAAATAACTGGGCGAGCTGCTGGGTCCCTTGTGTCAGCCGCTCGTTGTTCAATTCTCTCGTTTATTGACTACGTTGACAATGGCATGGGACCCAGATGTCATAAATCCATTAGGAGGAGCCATTTTTTATTGGCTTGAAATAAGGAGGCACTTGCTTGCGTATTGCCATGACCTTGGTGTGTCCCCGCTGTCATCCTCTCCACGTACAATCATCTCCTGATTGTGTATGCGTCAACCTGGTAGGCCCAGAAGTTAGCCTCTAAACCCGTGGCGGACAAATACAAGCCATTTAAAAAATGAAAGCCCATTCCATACGTTCAAACGAAAAGTTCAACATACAGAGCAAAGTAACAGGTCTGATCCATATATACAGTACTGAACTTCCACGTTGACAACCATCGTAGCCAAGTTAACTCTCTACTCCCACTAATACTCTAGTAGTGTACAAGTACAAAGTTACTCTTAGCTAACTAGACAATGCCGGCTGCCATCTGCAGTACACACTAAATGCCGGCATTGGCGTCCTCTGCCTCGCCTCGGACTTGTCAGAGGTGCGATAGGGCGCGTTGCTCGCGCACGTTGGCCCTTTCCATGCCGGCGTGGTCCACAGAAGCTTCGGCTTCTAAGCGGGAAACCCACTTGACGAGCTTGTAGTAAAATTTGGTGTCGCGAACGCGTGCATGCCCAACAGCCTCCAGGGCTATTTATCGGGCACCGGCCTCCAAGTAGTCGGCTCAGTTGCGGGCGCTTTGCTCGCGACTCAGAGCGTTGGTGCACTGCTGCTCCATGTCCCGCTGGCGGCGCAAATCGGCAATACACTGCTCCTCCGCCAGGCGGTCACGCTCCAACAACTCCTCATACTCCTCATTGCCATATAAAGACCAATAGAATGCCTCCTCCCTCCGTCTACCTTCCGATGAAAAATCGAACACTAGTTCTGACGGTGACCACCTCTAACGTCACCTATCGCGGACGGGGAGGGCATGGCAGATGTGGCGAGAGCGAGGATAAGTGGCGAGCGACGTCCAGCTGGTGGGGGCTTATGAGGATAGGGCGACTTGGATGATGGTGCCACCGAAGAAGCCCGGGAAACAGTAATTATAGGCGGAAGGTAGGCGAACTAGCATGTCGCGGGAAAGGCGATGGTCAGCGGGGTCATCGGAATTCAATGCATAAGCAGGCATGGCTTAGTCCGCTAGCTTGCCGTGGAAAACTAGAAAAACTGACGTTATGACTGTGTCATCCCGTCCCGCCAGTGGTGCGTCCCGTCCGTGTTGCATCCCATGCCGGAATGACGGTAAACGACTACACTTGAATCATCCACATGAGGTACTCCTTGCTTGTCAATAATGATTCCACAGATTTAAGAGGGCCGCAACATTAAAGCGCATCTTTTTTCACATCAGTTAGTTGTCTTAAATACGGACGGTTGCATGCAGCCACTCATAATCGCTCGCAGCCAGTACGCGGAGCAGCATGCAACGAGTCGCAGCCGAGGGCACGCATGCAGCCACTTAAATCGCTAGGATTAATTAGGCTTAAACTTCTGCATGCAGTTATTTATTGCCATGTCTTGGTCTTGCTGCTTTGGCTCACGGGACTAATAAACCCAGACGAAGGGAGTACCTTGGTTGGTGAGATTTTTGAATTAAGCCCTGCAAACTGGAAAGGAGGTACTAGTACGTGTGTGATCCGATATTTATTCAAGTAGGATCGAGTAGGTTGTTTCTTGAATTGTGCCCTGCGAACCGGAAAGGAGGTAGTACGTGCGTGATCCACTATTTAACCGTGTAGGATCGAGTAGGTTGGATAGTGTACGTGTAGGATCGACTAGGTCAGATGGTGTATGTGTACGATCGCATTAGTTGATGAATGTTAGCAGGGAGATAGGGCATTTGCAAACATTTTTGCTGGCAGTTTCTTTAGATTCGCATGGCATTTTCTTCAGAGCAGCTTGTCAGTTTCTTCAGAGGTAGGCATTTCTATTCAAAAAACTGCCATTTCGGATCTTGCGTCGCAACTAAAACTGCCAGGAGCACATTAGTATGCTAGCTAGTGATCGATCAGTAACTTGTAAACACTGAGTGGACAGAAATAAGGAACTGTTAGTAACTTCTAAACACTGAGAACATAGAAATAAGGATCATGCTGTGCACAGCAGTAAGAGCCCATCCATTCGAAATGTTCACACGAGACTCACAAGCCTGGCATTGTAATATGTTCACATTAGTAGCCCAAATTCAAAACCAACTAGTAGAATTCCCATACATAAGATCAACATGTTAATGCATCTCAATGATTCACAGATCATATACAAAATATGTAGCTCCAAAAGTAAAGATCTAGAAAAACATCTGTTCTTCCAACTAACATGGATGTTTCTCTTGGCCAATATTCAGTACAGAGTGAAAGAAAAATTTGTTTGTGAAGTCTACAATTCCTCTTGCAAATGTAAGTGGTTTCACCAACAGCTGGAACCATGAGAATGAACCACACATGATGGAGGAACATCCACTACAATATGATTTGGTCTTCTCTCGATCACACAGCGAGACTATTTTCGGAATACAAACTTTAACTTATGCAAAATGATGCCCATTGTATAATAAGACCAAAGAAATGAAGAACCTAGTTTTGGCCAATAAATAGTACAATACTACTTTTCTGCAGTCCATGAAGTGACTATCCAATCTTTCTGTGTCTATTTTCAAATGGCACTACATGCAGTGACTATACTATTCTCTTGTGCAGTTCAACCAAAATTGCGGTCAATTTTCTTGTTTGCCAAATAGCAACGGTCAGACATCTCTGTCTGCACAAATATCAAGTAGCTGGTAAACATATACCCCACCTTGTATTTTCGGTTTAAACACATCTCTTCCGCTTAGCATCTGTCATGTTTTGCACTGGACAATTTGATACATCATGTTTTGCCCTTGGACAATTTCATACTAAATTGATTTGCTGGTTCAGAGCACAAATATAGCGCCTATTCTTCATCAGACCAAGGATATCCATGTTAGTTGGAAGGGGTGAAATCGATACAACCGAAATTGAGCATCCAAGCATTGAATCATGTCCTGCACCTCCAATGTAGGTCCACCCTACCAATAAATTCACATGCAAACCACTAGTATTATTATCTAATGACAGTACTAAAAGAGTAGCAAGATAGTAGAAAACCATGTACCTTTGTAATGAACAGCTCATAGTGCCACCAATTGGATATAAAGGTTTGGAAGAAAACATGCTCCTAATGTTGAACCATTTGGACTTTTTGTGCAATTCCAGCATCCCTGTTTGCATAGATATCGAAAGTGTGATCACTATAAAAGTGGCACTAGTTGAAGCATAGACTCACAAATATAAGCATTCCAATTTATTTATGGGAAAAGGTAGCAAGACTGTTTCTAACCACCTGTTTGAAGGAATAAATAACGCAACAACGGCTGATGTCAGGAAGGCATATATAGTTCTTTCTGAAAGAATGATCGATTCCTGACATTTCCTCTCCTTTTAAGCATATTTTGTGCAGTTCAACTAAAATAAAATGCTATCACCGCCTCGACAATTCAGTGACATTGTACGAAAGGAAAGGACTTAACATTACATCATGATGTCAGGTATGTAGTCGATAGGCATTAGAGACAAACATACTGACCTCCTCCAATAACATAGTGAACATTAATTTCAACAAAGGTGTGACTAGCTTTACCGGGATAATTGGAGTGAACTCTACACCCTCTGTTCCTTAATATAAGACATTTTTGCAGTTCTATTTAATGTACCCAAATGTCTAGTCTTTAGAAAAACAGGTAGTAGTTTTCTTGAGCACATATCTGGGAAAGCTTCCACACTTTATTTATGTCCATACACTAATGCAATACCATTCGAATAGTACAAATATACACTAATCCAGTGGCTAGTGCAACAATAGAGTAGTTATTTTATTACAGGGTAGAGTACAATGGTTTTACTGAACAAATTTCAATAAACTCTAGCACTGGAAGATTTCTATAAGACTTAACAATACAAAATGTAAAGGTAACAAGTTTCAGCATTGGTATACTAGTTGTGCATGAGCATTAAACCAAATACAAAAGTCTGAAGGTAACTAGCATTATTAACTAATGACAGTATAAAAAATTGCAAACCATGTACCTTCAAGGTAAATATCATTTCAAACTCGAGGGGACCTTAAAATTTCTATCCCAATTTTGATAATCGGTCAAACATCAAAACTTGATCGAACGAATCAAGAGAATAGCTGGAGGAGGAGGTTCCCACTCTTGACCTTTCCTCTTGACACTGTACAAAAAAATTAACTTATCTCATGAAAGTGATATATGTAATCTATAAGCATTAACAGTGCAAAAATCTGAAGGTAATAACAAGATTCATCGTTGGTATATTGGTTGTGCAACAACATTAGAATGCCTTGGCTGAATAATCTTTAATACATCCACAATCAACAGCTAACCCTAAAATAATCAAGTGACATTAAATGGCATTGCTTAAATTTATCGGTGGCATTAGACTGAGTGTGGCATTTGTTAAATGTGGCATCACTTTAGCAGTAGCTTTGCTTGACTTCACTTTGGCATTATACTAATAGCAAAAGATGGCAATAAGAGCATGGGAGGCCCATTCAAACAGTGGGCGCACCAGTATGATGTACCTCCACGGACGCATAGAGTGGTGAGGGAGGTATGGTTTCCCAGAGCAACAAATATCTAGGCAACATATGTGGATTACGTCCCATTTTTGTTCTCTTTAGCCACCTTTTTCCTATGTGAGAACAACAAACCAATCGACCTGGTCATTCTACCCTTCTTCAACCAAGAGACACGAGACTCGTTCCTTAGCTACTGATTTCCCCTTTTCAGCCTAGATGCGGGTTCGATGCCTACTGTCTTGGACAGTACAATCTCCCTTCCTTTCCTTATTCAACCCAGACATGGATTAGTCTGCATGAAGTAGGGTTTCCTTTAATAGTGCAAATTAAGGTTTTCGTCTGCGTGACCAGCAGAGCAGAGGAGAGCAAATTGGGAAGATGGTGGAGTGGAAAAAGATCCATATGTAGTGACGTGGCAGATGGGGCAATATAAAAAAGGTATGGTTCAAAAAGAGATATCATAACTGAGGGTCGGCGGAAAGTCGCTTCGCTCGTGGTCGTCGTCCTCCGCACACACTACGACAGTGAGCTTGGGGACGGAGGCCATCCCGCGCGGGCGCTAGGTCTGAGAGGATAGCCTTGTCGTCAGTGCGTGACCTCGCTCGTCGACGAGGAGTGCGTCAATGATGCACGTCCTATTCTTCCCTGATGGATCTATGACCACCAGCGAGAAGCAAGTGGGCAACCCTTAGCAAGAAAGTGCTGAAGCTCCAGCCTATATATCTTTTTTATACTACTAGTACTAGAGGTGGAGTAGTGGTAGAGTAGTTTATATTTTCTCTGTATACATTACTAGTTAGTCGTGCTTGAAAACTGAATGACACGCCATTAAAAAAATAAATTCGAGAACTAATGCGACACTTCGGGCCAACACGGCCAGATCACATTTTGCATGAGAAATGACACACCATGTTTTGTTCACATGTGGTCCCGTTCCAACATGTCTATGAGACGACGATGAGTCCTTTTGTACAATTTCCGAATGGACGTCTATGTAGGCCGGGGTGCCTCTTTGTGTACTGTGGCAACCGCCCATCGTCTCTTCGCCTTCCCCTCTCGATTTGGAACTATTGTCGCACGATCTTCCTCCCTCCTCCATTTTCCTTCACATTTCCTTCAGCCATTCTTCGATCGTCTTCTCCATGGAGGGAACAAGCCAGAAACGACCCCGTTATTCTTGCCCCGATCTGAAAGATGATGTGGTGGAGGAACTCATTGATCGGTGCGACGTCATCACCTCAGCTAGCATGGCTGGTTCTTTCAAGACCATTCTCGACTCAACTAATAACATCATTACAAGGAACCCAAGGGTCCAGGAGCAATTTGATCTCCCTTATCTTCTTCGCTACAAGCCTGTTCGCATGGGCGCGGACTTCAGAGGCCTCTCCTTGTGCAAGTTGATGTCGCTTGATAACGATATGTGTGATGTCAAGATGCCATCGCTTAAGAGTAAGGCCTGGGCTGGCGCAAATGGTGATTGGGTTGTTTATATTCGGTACAATTGCGAGTGGGAACTTTTGAATGTGTACACTCGTCAGCGGATTCCACTTCCAAAAATCTCAGAGTGCCCTGACGTTGAGCACACAAATGATCTACGTACGTTCAAATAAGATCATGGTGGTTGTCGTCTACTGAAGATAGCAATTTGTTGCGTTCCCAACCAATCTGGGAATTACGAGAACTATGAAGTTGTTCATATCTTCGAAAAGGTTGTTGTTGTCGTTACTGATTCCACGGCTCATCCATGGATATTTCTCAAAAATCAGTTTCTGTACACGGATGAGTACTGTGATGCAATTGAATATGAGGATCTTGTGTTGGTTGCCACCACTCATGGAACTGCTTTTTAATAGGATCCTCATAGTTCCGGTATGTTTGTCTTCCACCGTAATTATAATTGTTTCATCCACATGCATGCGAGTTAGCAAGTTTCCCTTTACTAATTAACCTTCTTGCTTTTCCAAGGTCCTGTGAACATTCCACCACCTATACTTGAAAAATTTTATAACCAAGGGGGAGATGACGATAGTGATGATCACGAGCATGAGGACGAGTAGAACTTATATACTCAGTGGTGCCTGGCAACTAATTCCGATGGATCACCTCTTCTTGTCTATATATAGTGCACTGAGATTGTTACTACTGAGAGAGGACGTGTTGTCTCCCATGGTCACCCTCTTCGGACCTATTCCAACACCCGTTGCAGGGTATTCGGGATGGATACTAGTGTGCTAGCGCCAACACCTTCTCCCTGGTTCAGTATTGTTAAGCTTGGAGAAAACTCGCCCTTCCTTGGACCAAACTATGCAATGATGGTGAAAGGCGATCCAGCTATTGTTGACACAACATTACTACCATTTATGAGAAGCCACTATATCTATACCTCGGACATTGCAGTGGTTCCCTACCCTGGTCCTGATATATGCTGCTTCAGCCTGGATGATCAGTCCTATGTTGCTCTCGATATTGACAGTAGCTGGCCCTTCCTAGAGCACCTATGGTTCAAAAGCAAGCGTTTCCAACACCTAGGATTGGTTGAGTTGAAGTTCATTTCATTGCTTGTTATTTGTTGTGTGATGAAAACTTCAGTATTTACTAGAATGTTTTGTTGGAAATAATCTATAATCCAACATGTATCCTCGTTGTCGTTGTGTGTTGATGACTTGTTGTATATAATGAACGGTACATTTTCAAATGCATGTCATAGACTCAATTTATGAATGGTTTTCGAGTAACTTCTTGGAGTGTGAGTACCGTAGTAGTATAGCCTGCGTATGGTTAGTATATGAAGTTGCGATATCACATAGAGCCAACCTAATATTGGAGTATGCTAGCCCTCCACCGGCGTGCCACTTCAAATGGCGGACGAAGTGAGAGGTCGCGTCACCTTGTGTCCACATCTGAGATGCCACGTGTACCAGATGAATGACTCCAAGTTCAACTACCGTGATGCTAGGTGCGAGCCGAGGAATACTGTTGGGGAGTCCCCCTCATAATTTTCCTACATTGGTCACTTGATTCATAGTATCGAATGATATAGGATTTTTCCTATGTAATCATGTTTTAATTGGCAATCTAGCATCCACTCCAAATTTTGTTTCACTTCCTTTGTTCCTACGAAGAGAGTACTTGCTCTAAATGATGTGCCGCTACAAGAGTAATGCGGAGCATCCCAAGGTCATCCCCATGGACCTACCTACATCTCCCACGACACCACTTGGACCAATGACAACAGCCTATGCGAGAGCCATTGAGAACGAGGTTAACTCTCTCCTTGTTGAATTTCCCTTTGACCAACTTGAGACATGGATACTACCTCAAATGGAGATTGTCGGATCATGAGTTCCGGCAAAACCCTTAAGGTTCGAACACTGGGGTGCGCGCGAAGATCTCCCCCCTGTCGATCCGCCTCCTAACTGAGCCTAGATCTCACGAACTAACTCGACGAACTCGCAACACAAAGGACACAAGATTTATACTGGTTCAGGCCACCGTTGTGGTGTAATACCCTACTCCAGTGTGGTGGTGGTGGATTGCCTCTTGGGCTGAGGAAGAACGGTACAAGGGGAAGAAAAGCCTCCTGAGGTTGAGGTGTTCTTGTGCTTGGTGAACTTGTGTGGTTGTGGATGATCTTAATGATCCATCCCCGCATATGGTGGTGGCTAGTCCTATTTATAGAGGCCCTGGCCCTCTCCCCAAATATTGAGCGTGAAGGGAGCCAACAATGGCCAATTTGAAAGGGGACAGCTAGTACAAGCTATCCTGACAAAAGGTGGTCTCCGCCTGCCAAAGGTTCTGGAGGTGACGCTGTCCTGGGCTCCATGGTGACCTCCGTCTTGCCATCCTTCTGGTCTTGGTCTCGTTGCACCAATATGGAAACCTTCGCTTGATGCCTCGGTACTCCGCGCCTGCGCTTTCCCCCTTAGCACCAAAGGGGAAATAAGGACGCTTCGCGCCCTGGCGCCTGCCTGGTCTCGATCGTCATGGCTTACGTCACGAGAACCTTGCGAGGTTTGCCCGACCTTGAACTCTCCGCCCCTCACGAGCCAGTCTGGTGTGGCCGCTCCTGAGGAGGTCATGTGTCGTCTGCCTCGCGAGGCTTGGCCCCTCTCGAGGGTCTTGATTCCTTGTTGATGAAGATGGTCGTACAGGCCTTCCAGCAAAGCCACGCCGTGGGCCGCAGGCAGGCAAGTCCGGGGACCCCCATTCCCAGATCGCCGATAGTAGCCCACGGGCCCTAGGCGCGCTCGGCCTTGGCTTCGAGGCAAAGCCAAGGGTCAAGTGCGGAGCACCGCGGGCCCCAATAGCCTAAGGCCTCGGTCGATGCATGGCGGTTCATTGGATGTGGCGTCTATGCTTCCCCACGCTGCCTCGGCAACTGCCCGACGTGACAAGTCCCTGCGACATGCAAGGAAGACCATCATTACCTGTGATTGTGAGGGGTGTTGGTTGTCCTTCTCCTGGTATAAATGGGAGGGGGGCGGAGCCCCGTCGCCCATCCTTCCTCTTCCTCTTCCGCTTCTCCTCCTTCCTTGCCCCTCTCCTGCCAAGAATGGCCCCATCGAGGAGGTTCACCGCTGCGGAGAAGGGGAAGGCCCCTCGCGAGGGGGCCGGCTCTCCGGTGCCCAAGAGTGGATGCGGCCGTCCCCGCAAGCACACCGCAAACCCCGCCACGGCTCCGCGTGGTCATGGTGGTGCCGCTTCGTGGGGCAGGGATCGCTCCGGTTGTGGTGGTCCAGTCGATGAAGGGAGGCGTGCCATGGTCGCGTGACCTCCCCGGCCACGCTTCCACTCAGCGGAGATCCTACCGGAGTTCGTCGTCTGGTCGGAGACCCAGGCCAGCAACTGGCTTCAGCTCCCGTGCTTCCTCGCCAATGAGCTGCCGGCCTCAGGTCCTGGCGGGCTTTGGCTGCAGGCGGACGACTGCTGCAGCAGGGCTTCCTGGGTTGTGGTCGAGGTCTCCGCCGCGGGCAATGTAGCTCTGGCCCGCGGTTGGCAGACGTTCGCCCGCACGCGCAGCCTGGGCAGGCGGTGCACCCTTCCCTTCAAGTACGACAGCGACACGACCCTTTATGTGAGGGTGTTCGGGGAGGATGGTCGCCGCGCCGGGTGCTGCCCCGAGGTGAACGACGGTGAGGAGGTGATCGGCCTTGGCGACGGCCGCGATGAGGACCGGGCCGAACCCGCCCTTGGCGCCGACCGCATCTCGTACAGCTATGGCTGCTCTTCCCCCAGCAACGGCTCCAGCAGTGGCGGCTACGACCAGCCGCCACGCTGCCGTGCCCGCTTTGAAGATGGTGGCGGGTTGTCTCGTCACCGAAACTCCGTGAAGCGCGAGGAGGGGTCCGGTTAAGCTCAGGAGGGCGCTGGGGCATGCACCCGTGAACCGCTGTAGGCGCCGCTTCTATTTTGTTATTCTTTTCCTTCCTGCATCAGAAATAAACCAGAATGGGCCCCGAAGGGGCGTGTATCGAACTATGATCCCAATCATCATGTTATGTTTGTCGTTCCTGTGCCGTGTCGTAACATTATCGTTTTATGTAGGGTTAACTTAGCTTGACTATTTTTGAGTGACCTCCTCCTCACGAGGCGCTTGCTTCCTAGTGCTTGTCGAGGCCTCCTTTGCCTGATATGCGTTTAGGAACTGCAAAAAAATCGTAAGAGGTTTATCACTCACCCAGGGTTTGGTTATAGGCGCCGCTGGCCTTGACTCAGTGCTTTGCGTCGTGGTGCCCATGGGGCACGGACCAGGAGAGGTGCGTCAACTTGTGGGCTCGAACGAGGGTGCCTTGCGAAAAGACAGAAGGAGGAAGCTCACAAAGGTACCTGTCCAGCCCCCTCGCGAGGGAAGCGTGGGAGAGTTCAGGTCGACCAAAGAGGTGAAGGCAGAAACAGAGGCAGAAAGCGATAAAATGGAACCAGCAAGAGACACCAGAAAGAAAATTTCGATTAAAAGAGGGGCGGGCCATCTTCGGAATGCACATGAAAAGCCGCGTCCGGCACCCAGTCTAGTCTTCGATGTCTTGTCACCAGCGCGGAGCTAAGTGCTGCCACTCGGCGTGGGAGGGAGCCGCCGAGGACCAAGGGCGGCTCTCCTGAGGCTCCAGGGCATGTACAACCCCACTCATTATTATGTGAGAGTGTCACGGGCAGCGATTCTTCATAGGCACTGGGCCTTTCTTCACTAGCACGTGCCTTATTCACACGCACTGGACCGTTCTTCATCGGTAGAACTTCCGGAGGTGTTGGATGTTCCAGGCGTTCTGGATGGGTACCCCGTCCTGTGTCTCCAGGCGCGCGGCGCCAGGCTTGGAGACGTGGACGACCTTGAATGGGCCCTCCTACATGGGTGAGAGCTCATGCAGCCCCTCCCTGGAGAGCACCCGCCGCAGGACGAGGTCACCCACCTCAAGAGTCCTGGAGCAGACGCTCCACCAGTGGAACCGCCGGAGCGCCTGCTGGTATCTTGCTGCCCGTATTGCAGCTTCACGGCGTCGTTCCTCCCCCAACACGAGGTCCATCCCCCGCATGGCATCCTGCTGCGTCTCATCAAATGCCAGGACCTCGTGAGGGAGGACTACTGCTGTTCCATTGATGAGGAAGAACGGGGTTTCGCCCGTTGGCTTGGTGGCGATGGTGCAGATCGACCGCATCACAAACTGGAGCTCGTCGTGCCAGCCCATACCGCAGGCCTCGAGCTTTTTCTTGAAGGGCCTGGTCTTGAGGCCCTTCAGGACATCCGCGTTGGTGCGTTCGGCCTGGACATTGCTCCTGGGGTGTGCTACTGAGGCGTAGCATATCTGTGTTCCAAGGTTAGAACAATATGACTTGAAGAGATTACTAGTGAACTGTGAGCCGTTATCAGTGATGATGGGGTTGGGGACTCCAAAACAGCTCACGAGGCCCTTGATGAACTTGACTATGGAGCCAGCTGGGATGGCGTAGACGGCTTCAACCTCCGGCAACTTGGTGAACTTTTCGATGGCGACGTAGAGGTATCGATAGCCCCCAGGCGCCTGAGGGAATGGGCCTAGAATATCTAGCCCCCAGACCGCGAACGTCCATGAGAGTGGGATGGTATGGAGGCCTTGAGCTGGCTGATGGATCTGCTTGGCATGGAATTGGCAGGCCTAGCAGGACCTCACCAGCTCAGCCACGTCGTTGAGCGCCGTAGGCCAGTAGAATCCACTTCGTAATGCCTTGCCGATGAGGGTTCGCGACGATGAGTGGTGCCCACAGTCTCCTTCGTGTATGTCAGCTATCAGCACTTTCCCCTGTTCCCTGGAGATGCAATGTAGTGAAACATCATTTGGTTGCTTTCTGTATAACTCACTGTCCCGGACGCAGTATGTCATGGCCTGACGGACCACGCGTTCCGCGTACTCCTCCTTCTCTGGCAATGCCCCTTGTATCAGGTATTCCTTGAATTCCTTGGACGAGCATCCCTCCTGGGGCTCGAGCGCCAGGAGTAGGCGCGCTCCTGAGGTCGGGCCGTAGGCTGGGGCTCCTGAGGTTGGTGGCTGTGGGAGTTCGTCCCGAGGCTGAGCTACTCTGGAAAGCGGCAGCGTTCCTGATGGCTTGAAGAGCCGCTCCTCGAAGATGACAGACTCATGGGGCTATCGCTTGGATGCTCTTCTGGCGATGTCGTCTGCTTCCTTGTTGGTGCCTTGGGGCACATGCTGCAATTCCAGGCCCAGAAATTGCTTCTCCATCTTGTGCAGCTCCATGAGGTATGCTTCCATGTGCTCGTCCTTCGGCACATATAACTTGTTGGAGAAGTTGACGAGGAACTGTGAGTCGCTCCTGATGGTGAGATGCTTCACCCCTAGTGCCCTTGCAGCCTTCAGGCCAGCTATGAGGCCCTCGTATTCTGCAATGTTGTTGGAGACCTTCTCGACCTGCTGGAAGCAGATCTGCACGGCGTAGTAGATCTTGTCTTGAGTGGGCGAGATGAGTACTGCTCCAGCCCACGCGCCCTGATGCGCGAAGGCAACATCGAAATACATGACCCAGCCGTCAGGTGACTCGCTTCCCGGCGAGAGGGGCTGGTCTGCGCCTTCTTCAAACGTTGGGCCATCTGTCCACTCTACCATGAAATCAGCGAGCACGGCCCCCTTGATGACCCTAGTGGTGCTGAACTCTAGCTGGAATGCTTGCAACTCGATGTTCCATTCAGCGACTCTTCCGGCAAAGTTGGGGCTCCTAAGAACTCTCTCCAATGGGTAAGCTGAGACGACCTTGATGGGGTGGCCGTGGAAGTAGTGCCGGAGCTTTCACGAGGCCACTAGGAGTGCGAGTAGGAGCTTCTGAGGCATGGGGTATCGCGCTCGTGCGTCCCTCAACACCATGCTAACGAAGTATACCAGGTGCTCGACGAGGGTTGGTGTGCTGATCAGGTTTGCGTCTTCTGGAAGCTGGCGAGTCTCCTAAGGGGGTAGAGCCCCCGATGCTTGGCCGCTTGGCGAAGTCTTCGCGGGTTTGGGGGCGTCGTCCTGCCGATCCTGATCCTCTGCTGCTGCTGTTGCGACCCTTGTGGCGCCCTTCTGGTCTTTCGTCGTCTCTGTTGGGGGTGTGGTACGGCGCGATGCACCCTTGGTTTGGTGTTCTTCCCGAATCGCCACCAGGGCCGTGCTGGCCGAGTACAGGGTGGCAACAAGATAGAGCACCAGTGGCTCGTGAGGTCGTGGCGCCGCCATCACTGGAGGGCTGGTCAGGTATCTCTTCAGGTCTTGGAAAGCTTGGCCGGCCTCCGGGGTCCACTTGAATAGGCCCTTCTTTTCCATCAGCTTGAAGAAGGATGGGGCGCGCTCTCCCAGCTTGGAGATGAAACGCCCCAATGCAGTAACCCGACCAGCCTGCTTATGCATTTCCTTGAGGGTCTGTGGTGGACTCATGTCTTCAATGGCCTTCACCTTTTCTGGGTTGGCCTCGATCCCCCTGTGGGACACCACGAAACCCAGCAGCTTGCCGGAAGGGACACCAACCACACATTTCTCCGGATTGAGCCGCAAGTCCACCTGACAAAGGCTTTCAAAGGTCTCCTCTATGTCTTGGATCAAGGTCACCGCCTCCCGAGACTTCACCACGATGTCATCGACGTAGGCTTCAGCCTTTCTCCCGAGCTGCCGCCCTAAGGCGATGCGCATGAGTCGCTGGAAGGTTGCGCCCATGTTGCGTAGTCCGAACGGCATGTAGGTGTAGCAGTACACCCCACACGGGGTTAGGAAGGCTGTCTTCTCCACATCTTCTACCACCATCTTGATTTGGTGATATCCTGAGAATGCATCCAAGAAGCATAGCAAATCGCACACGGCGGTGGAGTCGACGATTTGGTCGATGCATGGAAGCAGGAAGAGATCTTGGGGGAAGATCTTCTTGAGGTTGGTGAAGTCGACGCACATCCACTCCTTCCAGCCATTCTTGGGGACGACGCCGGGGTTCGCCAGCCACTCGGGGTAACAAACTACGCGAATGACACCCGCAGCCTCCAACTTGCGGGTTTCTTGGATGATGAAAGCTTGCTTCTCCATGGACTGCCACCTCGCCTTCTGCTTCATAGGGCGTACGTTGGGGAACACCTTCATGTGGTGCTCTATTACCTCTTTTGGGACCCTACCAGTTGATCGGGCTCCCAGGCGAACACTTCCTTGTTTGCACGCAAGAACTTTACTAGCGCCTCCTCCTGAGCGGGCTCGAGGTTGGCGCCTATGGTAAAAGTTGCCCCTGAGGACCCGTCCTCCTCGACCAACACTTGCTTGGTTTCTGCCTTGGCCTGAGCGAAGAACTGCTTCTTCTTGGTTGGTACGGCTCCCTTGGCCTTGGAGGTATCCGCATCGGTGGGTCGGGCTGCCGCGGCAACCTTGAGGGCAAGCTTGAGCACCGCCAGTGCTTGCTTGGCGTCCCCCTTGATGGTGAGGAACCCTGGCTCCCCAGCATCTTCATGAGATTGTAAGTAGTATGGGTTGGTGCCATGAACTGGGCCAAAGCTGGGTACCTGAGGATGGTGTTGTATGGAAGGCCAATGCGGGCAATGTCGAAGTCGATGAGCTCAGTGCGGTAGTTTTCGCGCGTGCCGAAGGTCACGGGGAGGCGGATCTGCCCCAGGGAGCGAGCGGGGCCCCCGCCAACTCCCGAGAAGGGCTTGCTGGGGCGGAGTCGCTCGAACGGTATGTGAAGGAGGCTGAAGGCCTCGAGGGAGAGCACATTGAGGCCGGCGACACCGTCGACAAGTGCCGGGTGCGCACACTATAGGGAGCGCACCCGAACTGACGGTGGAGGCGGGATGGTCCTCCGAGTCGAAGGTGTGGTTGGCCTCGGGAGCGGCCCTACCGGGCGGAGCCCCCGGGCGCTTGGAAGCGACGCCGATCTGGCGAAGGTACGGCTTGACGTGCCGATCTGACGGTGGTGCTTGCGAACCACAGAGAAGAGTTGCGATGATGAGGGCTGCCGGTTCCCCGAAGCGAGTGATGAAGAGGCTGCGCAGCTCCTCCCAGGTGACGACAGAAGACTCTGGCAAGTGGAGGAGCCAGGTGCATGATGCGCCCGCGAGGGCCATTGGGAACTAGTTGGCGATGATCTTGTCGTCGCCCCCGGCTTCCAGGACGGCCTCGTCGTATGCTAGCAGGAAAGCCGACGGGTCCGTTGCGCCGTCTCCGGCTTGAACTTGGGTGGCCACTGCACCCGCCGCAAGGCGGGGGCAAGGGCTCAGAGCCACCAAGCGTCGCCGTGGGCACCAGTAGATCCAGCTAGAGGGGCGTCCGCCATGGGGAGTGGGCATGGAGATGGTGGGGCGCGAGCCGACGGAAGGAAGACACCAGCGCACCCCTACCTAGCGCGCCAAATGTTGGATCATGGGTCCCGGCAAAACCCTTAAGGTTCGAACACTGGGGTGCGCATGAAGATCTCCCCCCCCCTGCCGATCCACGTCCTAACTTAGCCTACATCTCACGAACTAACTCGACGAACTCGCAACACAAAGGACACAAGATTTATACTGGTTCGGGCCACCGTTGTGGTTTAATACCCTACTCCAGTGTGGTGGTGGTGGATTGCCTCTTGGGCTGAGGACGAACAGTACAAGGGAAAGAACAGCCTCCTGAGGTTGAGGTGTTCTTGTGCTTGGTGAACTTGTGTGGTTGAGGATGATCTTAATGATCCGTCCCCACCTATGGTGGTGGCTAGTCCTATTTATAGAGGCCCTGGTCCTCTCCCCAAATATTGAGTGGGAAGGGAACCAACAACGGCCAATTTGAAAGGGGACAACTAGTGCAAGCTATCCTGACAAAAGGTGGCCTCCACCTGCCAAAGGTTCTGGTGGTGATGCCCTCCTGGGCTCCATGGTGATCTCTGTCTTGCCGTCCTTCTGGTCTTGGTCTCGTTGCACCAATATGGAAACCTTTGCTTCATGCCTCGGTACTCCGCGCCTGCACTTGCCCCCTTAGCACCAAAGGAGAAACAAGGACGCTGCATGCACAAGCGCCCGCCTAGTCTCGATCATCATGGTTTACGTCACGAGAACCTCGCGAGGTTTGCCCGGCCTTGACCTCTCCGCCCCTCACGAGCTAGCCTGGTGAGGCCGCTCCTGAGGACGTCTTGTGTCGTCCGCCTCGCGAGGGTCTTGATTCCTTGTTGATGAAGATGGGTCGTACAGGCCTGCCATCAAAGGCACGCCGTGGGCCGTAGGCAGGCAAGTCTGGGGACCCCTGTTCCCAGAACGCCAACATAGATGCTTTGTGTGCTTAGGTACCATGTAAGCAACCAAGGAGAAGTTATGATGCAAGATGGACATCAAGAGCATGAAGAAAGTCTTCCCAGCTCAGAAGTCCCGGAACAACCGCCCATGCACCGCCCAATTACTGCCCGGGCGGTACAACCGCTCGACCACTAGTCAACTACCGGTCAAGCTTCTGACATCAAGCGGTGCAAGGCCGGTACAGCACCGGTTTATCCCTGCAACGGCCACCTAACCGGTACAACCGCCCCAAATACCAGTACAACCGCTGGGCACATCCGGAAACACCTCCAGGAACCAGTACCTGAGCTCCCAACGGTACAACCGCCCCCATGACCAGTACAACTGCCCTGCCTGTGCGCAACGATAGGGGTTTCACCCCATGTATCCCCCAACTTACCCCTTCATGTACTTTGACTATATCTACTTCCCCACCTCATCCTAGCTAGGGTTAGCATTGGTTTAGCTCATATTTAGAGATAGAGCATTGCTCATCCACATCGGATCTACTCCACGAGAGAGACCGCATCCCCTCTTAGGAGAAGATCCCTTTGGATTCAAGACCCCTCTAAGGGAAGATCCCCTTGTGGATTCAAGACCTCCTCATGGAGAATACCGGCCACCTTTGTATCATCCTTAGTTGTCAGGGGATTGTGTGATCTCTTATGTACTCGAGGATCTAGCATATGTGTGACTATCTATTGTTGGTTTAGTGACTTTCTCGTGTTTCCTCTCATGTTTCCCCTTGTGTATTCCCTCATGTTCTTCGTGTTCTTAATTGGGATCCGCTCCTTTCTTGAAAGATCGGTCGTATAGGGTTCCACCCTACATCATCTTGGTACCAGAGCCACGTTGATCACGATTTCGGAGCCTCCCCTCTTTGTTTTCTAGCCTAATTTTGTTGTGTTCTTCCCCAATTTTGAAAATCCCCACCAAAAATAGCCCCAATTTTTTTGTGATTTGTTGGTGTGATGAAGTTTTGTTGGATTTCCTCCACGGATTTGCTTGGTTTTGAGTGGATTTAGCATCTCCCCAAGTTTCACCAATTCCCATCCACGAAATCCATCCACTTTTAGCCCCAAAATCATTCTTTTCCTCCACAATTTCGTCCCGACACCAGCGGTACATCCGCCTACTCCATGCGGTACTACCGCTGAGCTCCAGGAGCGGCACAACCTCCCTCCCAAGCGGTACTTTCGGTCCTCCCAGTTTCAGCATCGGCATCAACAAACCAAGGTGGTTGTGATACATATACTTCTTCTTGTAGAGGACCGTTAAGGAAAGCACTCTTCACATCCATTTGATGTAATGTAAAACCATTGAAAGTAGCATAAGCAAGTAAGATGCGAATGGATTCAAGATGGGCAACGGGGGCAAAGGTCTCACCAAAGTCGAAACCTTCCACTTGTGAGTACCCTTGTGCCACTAACGTTACCTTCTTACGGTTTATTACACCATTCTCATCTTGCTTGCTCTTGAAAGTCCATTTTGTTCCAATGACATTGTGCTCCGTAGTTGGCCTCTTGACTAATGACCACACTTGGTTGCGTTCAAAACTATTCAACTCTTCTTGCATAGCAACGAGCAAATTGTTGTCCATCAATGCATCTTGTACCTTGAGAGGCTCAACACTACACAAAAATGAGAAGTGAGCACAAAAGTTTGTCAATTATTTACGAGTGACTCTACCTTCCGATATGTCGGTGAGAATTTTTTCAACATCAACACGACCGTCCACTCGAGGCATGATAGACATTAAGCTTTCACGAGGTTCGACTTCATGTCCATCATCCACAACCTCAACATATGGATCATTGACATGTGGTGGACGATCTTCTTCTTCAAATTGCATTTGTCGAGGTTCATTTTCAATGATTGCACTTTCTTGTTCTTGCCCTTGACGATGATCTTGTTCTTGAAGATTATCATGAAGAGGAACTTGATCAACTTCTTGTACTCGGACTAAGGGCAATGGTTGAGCACTAGGGGCTGGTGGTGGTATGGGTGTTGAAGTGGTTTGATGATGGGTGAAGTTTCCTATCACACCCTGCATTTTGTAACATTTCATTTGCACTAATAAAGCATGAAAATTTTGGACCAAAAAAAACTTCTGCATTAATTGGCTTTTTATTTTGGAGTTCGTTTTCTCTCTGTGATTTTCAAGTGCTCTTTAAAGTCAACTACTCCACCTTCTGTACTTCATCTCCCTGCTCCAAACTTCTGCCCAATGATCATGCCATGAGTATAGTGCAATATAGTATTTTCTTACAAAAATAATTTGGCCAAATAGTATTTTCAAAAATTAGTTTTCCAAAAACCCCTGAATTGAGGTTTGCACTACAAGTACTTGATTTGGGGTATGAAAAATATTTCAAAGAGTATATTTGAAACCTATTAGATATAGGATTCCCATAAACCACAAAAATATAATTTTAAAAGTTATTTTCCTATTTTATATAAAAGCTTTTTCTTAAGGCCAGAAATGGTCTTTAATAGGGAAAATTTATTTTATTGTTTCAACAATATTTAACAAAAATCAATGAAACACAGTGGACATATATCTTCCATATATAAGAGTTTCAACACATGGTCATGTTCAAAATATTGGATAAAACCTCCCAAAACCATTTCTGCTATTGCAAGGATTTGAAATATTTCTACAGGAAATATTTTCATAAAAATCCAAGGAAAATCCAGCAAGTGAAAAATGCATATTGTGATCACCTTGCAAAGCCTCATGTAACTAAAATGCCCCAAAACCATCTCTGACCAGAATCAAGTTTGAACAAGTTTGTACTATCAACTTTCTCTCCTTGACCCCAACTTTTGTGAGCATGTTCACATGACCAAATGAGGCCACTACACCAAGTGGTGCATCAAGGGGAAGTGATTTGCTCAACTAGATCTACACACGTTCATTTGTGCTATTTTCTAGGGTTTACAAAAGTTGCATTGGCAACTTTGCCCAAATAAGCTCCAAATTGGTGGAAGGCCATAAATATATGTGTCATTTCACCCTGTGGAGTCTCATGGCAGCTGGAAATCATCTGCTGGCCCAAACCATTATCAAACACCTTCTGCCACTTTTCAAAAATCACCATTTTGACCACTAACACTATTCTCCTTGAGCTCAACTTTTTACCACAGCTCCTCCTATTCCTCTCCCACCTCTAGTAACTCTTCCCTGGCCTCAGCTCAATGATTGAAGAGTGAAACATCCCCATTTACCCTTCTCGACAGCAGCATTCTTCTCCTTTCTCACCTCCCTCCTCACCCAAGTGGCCACCCAGGGCATCCAATGCCCCTCCCCCATTCTTTACTCCCCCTAGAGCCACCAGACACCTTTGGATGTGCCCACACTACATAGAAAATGGCCATGACGGACATTTGGGCGCTCTAGAGCGTGCTACAGTACGCTCCCGCACAGTAGCGTCCCCCTTCCAACCGCCCCCGGCCACCTCGGGCCTCCCCAGCGCGCCCGACGAGATGCCTCGATGTCCGCAACACGGCAGCTGGTCGGCCCCCTCCTCCTTCTCCCTCCTGTGGCCTCCCTCGCATGTGCGACGGTCGCCTGCAAGCTCCAATGCATGACCTCATATGCACGAGCTCTCTGGAGCCTTCCCCGCTCCTTCCCTTCCCTCCTCTGGATGTGGACCTGATCCACCAACGGTTTGGACTCGTTCACGAGTTCCCTCACGGCCTCTGGCCTCGCCCGTGACTTCGTCGGCGCACGAGTCCATGGTGGACCGGTGCCCGGCTATATAAGCCGCCCCGGGCCACTCAAGTAGGATCCGCCTCCTCCTCACACCCCC
Organism: Triticum monococcum; assembly: GCA_034509565.1. Classification (NCBI taxonomy): domain Eukaryota; kingdom Viridiplantae; phylum Streptophyta; class Magnoliopsida; order Poales; family Poaceae; genus Triticum; species Triticum monococcum. Next base: position 283,112,657 of record CM067842.1, read on the forward strand.
AAGAGCACGCCCGCACCACCCAAACGTCCTCAAGGGGCTTTCTGTGCTCGGGATCGACTGGAGCTCCGCCGCCTCGGGTCACTGTCGATCCAGAGGTATACGCCTTCTCCGCTACCTCTCTTACTCGATATAGAACCGCAGGAGCCCACTGACCATTTCCCCCATGTTCCCCCTCTCTTTAGCTGCCGCCACCCAAAGCAACTCCGTCGTGCCTCCTCGTCGCCGGCGAACCAGGCCACCCCGGCGACCAACTCCACCTCCATCCGACCGGCGGCTCCTCCTTGAGCACAACGGTAGCACCCACGCATCCTCCAGTGCCCTATATCGCCGCCGGCAAGCTCGCCGTCGCCTCTGGACGGAGGTAGTCTACGATGGCCGTGGGCCCTGTCCGTTAGTCTCACGCCCTAACGAGTGGTATCCACCCGTCGGGTTTAAAAATGCATGCGCGTGCACCGGTTCGCCGTCGGTCGAAGGCGTACTTTGCCTTTACGCCTTCGACGTGGCAGCCTTGCGCGGGCTGATTTGCCTCTGGGCCTGCTGCACTGTGGCATTTTTGGCCCTGTGGTAGAGTGCCACTTTTCTTTTTCTTTTTCTGTCTGTTTTATAAAAATTCCACAGGATAAAACATTTATCCAAATGGAATAATTCCAACTCCTAAAATCTTAGAATAATCCCACCTATTTATTGATGTAACTTTCATACACATCCATTACACTTTTCTGCACTGTTCAAATTTAAACTCAAATTTGAATAATAAGATCTCTGTTTGAAAATCCACTACTCTATTCCCCTAACTCCAAATCCAAAACTAGGAATTTTCCCCTTCTTAGTTTTCACCCTAGTATTTAACAAAAATAAGTTAACATTTTTCTGAGCACTTTGGTTTTTCTGTTTTATTATTGCCTTATTTTTCTCGTTATTATTTTGCGACGATAGATTGTGTTGCTGACGAAGGAGTTGGACCAGAAGACTTTGAAGACCCAGAAGACTTTGTTGAGCCAGGCAAGCAGCCCTTTGACAATGTCCATGAAACCCTTTTTTTATGCATGACATATAGCACCATATTGTTGTTGCAACGGAACCATGATGAGGTGGAACCACTTTGATGGTTTGCCTCCGTTACTTCCTCGTTGGTACTTGCATTGTGCATGACTGTACCTCCTTATGAGGGTTATGCCGGTGGGAGTAGATAGGATGCTAAAGTAGTTGCTACGCAAAAAGGGTCGGGAATATGCATGGTGATGGAAACAAAGTATTTTCAAAGGACTTTTCGAAAACGCCGTCAGGTGCCTCTTATGCCCGAGGGAGATAATGAGATGGGTAACCGCTTGATGACGAAGTGGTGTGCCAAGGCAAGTGTGTGTGTTGCTTTCAAAAACGGATTGGTTTAAGTTGCGACCGTTATTCCAACCTTACATGCGCAACCACTCTACCCTTATATGGGAAAGGGCATTATTGATTACCTAGGCCGATACTAGCTTGGTGCCCGCATTACTAGTGACGGGGGAGAGTAGGTGCTCTCCCTCGGGACGGGGTCGTGCCAGGTAGGGCGGCCAAGAACATTTTTATGGGGCACCGGACACACCGTTGGTACCCCGTGCCAGTGGTATGTGATGAATATGGGAGGAAGGATCCACAATTTTAAGTTGTGAAATGTTGGGCACGGGGGTTACTACCAATTGAGTGGACTCCATGTTAGTGTCGTCTAGGGAAAGATAGTGATCGGGTGCTTACCCCGGGTACTTGAGGTACTGTGGGTCGTGGATAACACGGAAGTTCCCCAGATCTTGTGGGTAAAGTGTGCAACCTCTGCAGAGTGTAAAACTATTCGAATAGCCGTGTCCACGGTTAAGAACAGTTGGGTAACCGCTCTTGGGCTACGTACACATGTTTACGAACTAGTGTATGTGTTTGGATAAGTGGGAAGAACTACTTGGGTCAAGTCAAAGGACTTGACATGATTGAGTTGGGTTGATGCCCGCTCTATTTATGTTGATATCTGTAACCTGTCCTCGTGGTTACTTGAATTCTCCTGATGCATGTCTTACAAGTTGTTGAACATGTCATTGCACTCAAAACTAGCTTTCTGCAAAAATTTACCTATATCATGCATTGTTGTATCTTGAGCCAAGACATGGGTTGCTTGCGAGTACATTTAAAGTACTCATTGGCTTGCCACTGGTTATTTAATTGGCCAGGCATGGAAGAACAGGAGTTCGAAGAAGAGTTCTTTGGAGACGAACATGCGAACTAGGACGTTTCCCAGTCAGAATGTCTGTAGGGTTAAGGCATATGGCATGGGTTCTACTTATCAACGAAGATTTCCCCTGCTTAAGTTTGTTTGGTATTCAGCCCTTGTGGTTTATCTATGTAAGACTTGATGATAATAGTCATAATTTGTGTAAGACGATATGTGTGGATGTAAGACTCTTCTTATTCAGCTTCTGTGTGTTCAGTGAGCATTGATCTCTGGGATCACTGTACACGTGCATTCGGTGATCATGACTTATGAGTCGGGGTCCCCATAGAGCTGGTATCAGAGCCATCCTGACCATAGGAAGCCTTAGTTAGCATGGGCGTTAGTTAGGATAAAACCCTCTTTGCAAAAACCATCTATACTCCTCTTCTTTTCTATGCTTACCAAACCCAAGATATAATTCCATATTGACCTCTCCCATTCCACCTTTGTAGATGGCTGCCGTACCCGAAGACTTCCTGACCACCGGATTTCCCGTGCTTCTCGAGGATAGCCTCAAGAAGTGCCAATTTTACCGAGCCCCCATTTTCACCTACCATGAGCATTGGATCAATGACACGGAGACGGATTATCATGTGGAACTGATCGTGAAGGCTAATGACTCTCCAACAAGCTGGTTCTTCGAGGGACCCCAGATGGCAACACTGGTTCTTGCCATCGAGACGGCAACCATCAATGCACTCACCCGCCTCCGAGACCTTCTTCCAGAGATGGCAGATGAGTTGGCAACCCGCTTCTTGCCTTATCAGAAGGAAGGTGAGGATGAGAGAAGTGCACTAGTTCCACCATTAGAAGAAGGACTTCCACTCCTATTCCAGACCTACTTCAGCCTTTGTGCCGATAGTTTGGCACAACCCTTGGCCTCAGAATCAATGGAGCTCCGAAAGGAACTTCATGAGACCAAGGCACTTCTTCTCCACGCACAAGGGAAGATGGATAGGATCAAGAAGGAAGGTGCTCCGACTGGACAGCCCGCAATTGCATACCGAGGTGGAAGACCCCCATAGGATGGGGAACCACCACATCAGCATCGCATGAGCGCAAGGGATTACCACAAGCTCTTCACACCACCGGCAAAGAAACGCCGTGTTGAGCTCCTCCACTCCCCCACCCCTTTGAGCAATGAAGGAAGTCAGGCTTCACATGACGAGGAGGAAGACCCAGAAGAGCCAGACTACGCGACCGAGCATTCCACCACTTAGGCATCATTCGCAACCCAGATATGCCCGTTAGTAACCCCTACGATAGGATAGGTCGTGTACCCCTATGCGAAGTCGAGTCCTTGTAATGGTTCATATGAAACCATGTAGTGTCCTTGTAATGGTTCATATGAAACCATGTAATGGTTCATATGAAAGCTTCGGGTTGAAACTGGTTGCACCAGGATTCTTGGCCAACCTCGAAGTTAGGCCTGCCCTGATGGATGATGTTAAGGAAGCTCAAAAGGGACACGAGAGTATTGAAGGAATTTAGAGGAAGATCAAGGCAGGCAAGGCCCCAAGATTCTCAGAGGATGAATAAGGAACTATGTGGTTTGGGAATCGCATTTGCGTACCCAATAAGATGGAGCTCAAGAATTTGATCTTGCAAGAAGCTCATGACACCCAATATTCCATCCACACCGGAGGAACCAAGATGTATCTAGACCTAAAGGAGAGATTCTGGTGGCATGGCATGAAGAGAGAGATAGCAACTTTCGTCGCTAAGTGTGACATATGCCAAAGGGTCAAAGATGAACATCATCGACCCGCTGGATTGTTACAGCCTCTCAAGGTGTCTGAATGGAAATGGGATAAAGTCGAAACGGACTTCATCACTGGGTTACCCAGGTCAAATAAGGGACATCACTCCATCTGGGTCATACTTGACTATTTCACCAAAGTGACCCATTTCATTCATGTCAAAACGACTTACAAGGGAAACCAGCTAGCCGGCCTCTACATCAACATAATCGTAAACTTCATGGTGTTCCCAAGGAGATTGTGTCAGATCGAGGAACCCAATTTACCTCAAGGTTCTGGAAGAAGTTCCAAGAGGCCATGGGGACCAAGTTGTCCTTCAGCAGTGCTTTCCACCCATAGACCGGAGGTCAGACAGAACGAGTGAATCAAATACTCGAAGACATGCTCTGAGCCTGTGTCTTACCGTATGGAGCTAGGTGGGAAGATTGCCTCCCTTTCGCCGAGTTCTCCTACAACAAAAGTTATCAGTCAAGCCTCTAGATGGCACCATTTGAGGTGTTTTACGGACGCAAGTGTCGCACACCCCTCAATTGGTCAGAGACCGGAGAAGGACTAGTCTTTGGGCCCGATATCCTCCGTGAAGCAGAAGAACAAGTCCAGCTTGTTAAAGAGCATTTGGAGACTGCCAAGTCAAGGCAGAAGAGCTACGCTGACTCACGCTGTAGAGACATGATCCTCCGAGTTGGAGACCATGTCTATCTCTGTGTCACACCTCTCAAGGGAACCCAGCGCTTCCATGACAAAGGAAAACTCGCACCAAGATACATTAGCCCCTTCAAGATCACTGAACGGCGAGGAGAAGTGGCTTACCAGTTGGAACTGCCACCTGAACTATCCGATGTGCACAACGTATTCCACGTGTCACAACTTAGGAAGTGTCTCCAAGTTCCAGTCAAGCCTGATCTTTACAAGGACGTCGATCACCAAGCCATTGACCTTCAGCCCGATTTGACCTACCGCGAGAGACCTATCTGCATTTTGGACGAGGCTGAACGACGCACTCGAAGCCGCACCATCAAGTACTTCAAGGTCCAATGGAGCAAGCACACTGAAGTAGAAGCAACCTGGGAACGAGAAGACTACCTTAGATCCGAGTTTCCGTATCTCTTTAAAGCCTAGTTTAGGAATCTTGGGGATGAGATTCTTGTAAGGGGGTAGGTCTGTCACACCCTGCATTTTGTAACATTTCATATGCATTAATAAAGCTTGAAAATTTTGGACCAACAAAAACTTTTGCATTAATTGGCTTTTTATTTTGGAGTTGGTTTTCTCTCTGTGATTTTCAAGTGCTCTTTAAAGTCAACTACTCCACCTTCTGTACTTCATCTCCCTGCTCCAAACTTCTGCCCAATGATCATGCCATGAGTATAGTGCAATATAGTATTTTCTTACAAAATAATTTGGCCAAATAGTATTTTCAAAAATTATTTTTCCAAAAACCCCTAAATTGAGGTTTGCACTACAAGTACTTGATTTGGGGTATGAACAATATTTCAAAGAGTATATTTGAAACTTATTGGATATAGGATTCCCATAAACCACAAAAATATAATTTTAAAAGTTATTTTCCTATTTTATCTAAAAGCTTTTTCTTAAGGCCAGAAATGGTCTTTAATAGGGAAAAATTATTTTATTGTTTCAAAAATATTTGACAAAAATCAGGGAAACTCAGTGGACATATATCTTCCATATATAAGAGTTTCAACACATGGTCATGTTCAAAATATTGGACAAAACCTCCCAAACCCATTTTTGCCATTTCAAGGATTTGAAATATTTCTATAGGAAATATTTTCATAAAAATCCAAGGAAAATCCAGCAAGTCACAAATGCGTATTTTGATCACCTTGCAAAGCCTCATGTCAATTAAAGTAATTTTGGTTCACCAAAATGCCCCAAAACCCTCTCTGACCAGAATCAAATTTGAACAAGTTTGTACTATCAACTTTCTCTTCTTGACCCCAACTTTTGTGACATGTTCACATGACCAAATGAGGCCACTACACCAAGTGGTGCATCAAGGGGAAGTGATTTGCTCAACTAGATCAATACAAGTTCATTTGTGCTAATTCATAGGGTTTACAAAAGTTGCATTGGCAACTTTGCCCAAATAAGCTCCAAATTGGTGGAAGGCCCTAAATATATGTGTCATTTCACCCTGTGGAGTCTCATGGCAGTTGGAAATCATCTGCTGGCCCAAACCATTATCAAACACCTTCTGCCACTTTTCAAAAATCACCATTTTGACCACTAACACTATTCTCCTTGAGCTCAACTTTTTACCACAACTCCTCCTAGTCCTCTCCTACCTCCAGTAACTCTTCCCTGGCCTCAGCTCAATGATTGTAGAGTGAAACATCCCCATTTACCCTTCTGGACAATAGCATTCTTGTCCTTTCTCACCTCCCTCCTCACCCTAGTGGCCACCTAGGCCATCCAATGCCCCTCCCCCATTCTTTACTCCCCCCTAGAGCCACCAGACACCTTTGGCCGTGCCCACACTGCATAGAAAATGGCCATGCCGGCCATTTGGGCGCTTTGGAGCGCTCTACAGTGCGCTCCCGCACTGTAGCCGCCCCCTTCCAACCGCCCCCGGCCACCTCCGGCCTCCCGAGCACGCCCGACGAGATGCCTCGACATCCACAACATGCCAGCTGGTCGGCCCCCTCCTCCTTCTCCCTCATGTGGCCTCCCTCGCACGCATGCCGGTCGCCTGCAAGCTCCAATGCACGACGTCACACGCGCGAGCTCTCTGGAGCCTTCCTGCTCCTTCCCTTCCCTCCTCTGGACATGGACCTGATCCACGAACGGTCTGGACTTGTTCACGAGTGCCGTCACGGCCTCTGGCCCCGCCCATGACCTCGCCGACGCACGAGTCCATGGTGGACTGGTGCCCGGCTATATAAGCCACCCCGGGCCATTCCAGTAGCATCTGCCTCCTCCTCACACCCCTAGGAGCACGCCCTCACCACCCAAACGTCCTCAAGGGGCTTCTGTGCTCAGGATCGACCAGAGCTCCGCCGCCTCAGGTCGCCGTCGATCAAGAGGTATACACCTTCTCCGCTACCGCTCTCACTCGATCTAGAACCGCAGGAGCCCACTGACCATTTCCCCCATGTTTCCCCTCTCTTCAGCTGCCGAAAACGGCCGGAACCGCCGCCACCCGAAGCAACTCCGCCGTGCCTCCTCGTCGCCGGCAAACCAGGCCACCTCGGCGACCAACTCCACCTCCATCCGAATGGCGGGCTCCTCCCTGAGAACAACGGCACCACCCACGCATCCTCCCGTGCCCTATATCGCCGCCTACGAGCTCGCCGTCGCCTTTGGACGGAGGTAGAAGACGATGGCCATGGACCCTGTCCGTTAGCCTCACACCCTGACGGGTGGGACCCACCGTCGGGTTTAAAAACGCACGCGCGCGCACCAGTTCGCCATCGGTCGAAGGCGTACTTCGCCTTTACGCCTTCGATGTGGCAGCCTTCCGCGGGCTGATTTGCCACCTATTTATTGATGTCACTTTCATACACATCCATTACACTTTTCTGCACTGTTCAAATTTAAATTCAAATTTGAACAATAAGATCTCTGTTCGAAAATCCACTACTCTGTGCCCCTAACTCCAAATCCAAAACTAGGAATTTTCCCCTTCTTAGTTTCCACCCTAGTATTTAACAAAAATAAGTTGACATTTTTCTGAGCACTTTGGTTTTTCTGTTTTATTATTGCCTTATTTTTCTCGTTATTATTTTGCGACGATAGATTGCGTTGCTGACGAAGGAGTTGGACCAGAAGACTTTGAAGACCCAGAAGACCTTGTTGAGCCAGGCAAGCAACCCTTTGACCATGTCTATGAAACCCTTTTTTTATGCATGACATATAGCACCATATTGTTGTTGCAACGGAATCATGATGAGGTGGAACCACTTTGATGGTTTGCCTCCCTTACTTCCTCGTTGGTACTTGCATTGTGAATGACGCAAAAAGGGTCGGGAATATGCATGGTGATGGAGACAAATTATTTTCAAAGGACTTTTCGAAAACCCCGTCGGGTGCCTCTTATGCCCGAGGGAGATAATGAGATGGGTAACTGCTTGATGACGAAGTGGTATACCGAGGCAAGTCACTACAAGAAATATGTCAACTTATGACCTTCTATCAGTGACCCTCGAAGAATTGGTCATAAATTTATGACCATTTTAGACCAATTGGTCAAAAGCTGTCTGGGGGGCTCCAAACCCTAAACCAGTGCGACCATTTTGGTCAGAAAGGTCATAATTTCCTTACACGAAATGGTCATAAAGCAAACAGCGCTAGTCCGCTGTCTTATTTCTAGTTGTTAACGACCAACATAGATGGTCATAGCCTTGTAAATTCTGGTGGGTTGCGATGACTAGGCGCCATCTCATCAATTTTGCCTATGCGTCATGTCCATGTGGCAGTTTTTGCCCTAGGTTGTGAAGCAACCTATATTTCTGTCATTCCCAAAATTCCCAAAAAAATCTCATAAATTCTTTGGGTCATATCTTCGTCAAATATGTAAAAAACCTTCCTTGCCTAGTTCAAAAATAATTCAAAACTATTCATTTTCCTATTCTGTTCAGAGTAACAGTTTGTGAAGGAAGTACCACTTTGGCATGTCCAAATAGTATCCATTTTCTACAGTGCTTTCCTATGCCCAAATAACCATCCTCCACCAAATGCCAGCTCAATCCATTCATTATTTTGAGCCGAGCTTCAACATTCGTATTTATGTCCAGTGTGGTGGTTTGCAAAGCAAGTACCACCTAGGCTCCTCCTTTTGAGCTAAAAATTTGTGAAGACGGTCTTCTTAGTAACTGATCATCCTCAGCCAAAACTCACGCCCATTAGCCATGTACATTTCCCGTGCCACTAATCAAACACTTGGCTGCTTATTCATGTTTGAGCATCGATCGGTCTCCTCGTGAGAATCTTCTGTTGTGATTTTCTTCCTAGAACCTACCTGGGGAGTGCCCAACCCACTAGACATGCCTAGGACGCCCAGAACACATGGCAACACCACGGTCACGCGGTGACCACGCGGCGGGCATGCGAGCTTACATGCTCTAGAGTTGGGGCCCTTGGCCACCGTCCAAACCTCGATGTCTCTCCATCAAACCATGTATTTCTGATTAAATAGATACTTATTTACATAGAAATGATTTTTGAAAAAAATAAAGAGCAAACTATGACACAGCTGCAGTTCAAATTTGACCCGCTTCCAACAGAATCGATGGGAATTTGTCTTTTTCACCAGAAGTGGATCAAAAATTTTGATACCCAACCATTTTGTCAATTGTGCATTAAATATGGCCTGGTATTTTATAAAATTGATTAGGTCCAATTTTGCAACAAATATATGGTAGGTCCTTCACAAAAAAACTCATTTCAGGCACTCGGAAAATGAAAAATGTATTTTCCGTGCAAAGAAAATGAAAACTTCCTTAGGCAACTTTGTTTGGAATTCCAAGATGCACCCTTGTGCACAATATGAGATCATTTGAACAAACTATGCCAAGAATGTGGCCACAATATTGATTATTTGGCTTGAAAGCCATGAATCTTCACGCATGATAGCTCATTTCTGAGAACATTTTTTTTTAAATAATTGTCGTATTGCAAGTTTGTTATTTTTTATGGTAACTTGGCCACATATAATGACACAATGCGAAGATTTCCCAATTATTTGATTTTTTTTCAATTTTTTATGCCCGTTTCAAAATGTGGTCAAAACAGCGGGAATGACCGTTCCTAGCTGGTGGTTGAATCTTGGAATTTTTTTGGTGTTTCTATGATTAAATAGATACTTATGTACCTATAAATGATTTTTGGAAAAAATAAAGAGCAAACTACAAGGCAGCTACAGTTCAAATTTGACCCGCTTCCACCTGAATAGACGGAAATTTGTCTTTTTCACGAGAGGTGGATCAAAACTTTTCACACCCAACCATTTTGTCAATTGTGCATTAAATATGGCCTAGTATTTTATAAAAATGATTTGGTCCAATTTTGCAACAATTATTTGGTAGGTCCTTCACAAAAAAACCTCATTTGGGGCACTCGAAAAATGGAAAATGGTTTTTCCGTGCACAGAAAATGAAAACTTCCTTAGGAAACATTGTTTGCCATTCCAAGATGCACCCTTTTGCACAATATGAGATCATTTGAACAAACTATGCCAAGAATGTGGCCATAAGATTGATCATTTGGCTTGAAAGCCATGAATCTTCACGCATGATAGCTCATTTCTTAGAACACTTTTTAAAAATAATTGTCGTATTGCAAGTTTGTTATTTTTCCTAGTAACTTGGCCACATATAATGACACAATGCGAAGGTTTCCCAATTTTTTGATTTTTTTTGAATTTTTTATGCCCGTTTCAAAATGCGGTCAAAACGACGGGAATGACCGTTCCTAGCTAGTGGTTGAATCTTGGAATTTTTTTGGTGTTTCTCTGATTAAATAGATACTTATGTACCTAGAAAAGATTTTTTGAAAAAATAAACAGCAAACTATGAGGCAGCTCCAGTTCAAATTTGACCCGCTTCCTACTGAATCGGCGGGAATTTGTCTTTTTCACCAGAGGTGGATCAAAACTTTTGACACCCAACCATTTTGTCAATTGTGAATAAAATATGGCCTAGTATTTTCGAAAAATGATTTGGTCCAATTTTGCAACAAATATATGGTAGGTCCTTCACAAAAAGAACTCATTTCGGGCACTCGGAAAATGGAAAATGAATTTTCCATGCAAAGAAAATGAAAACTGCCTTAGGCAACAATGTATGGAATTCCAAGATGCACCCTTGTGCACAATGTGAGATTATTTAAACAAATTATGCCATTCCAAAATGCACCCTTGTGCAAAAAATAAGAGAAACAAATAGAAAAGAACACAATAACGTAAGCTTGAAAAAGTATTTGATGTGCTCCACATGTGCTATGATTGTGAATTATAAAATTGATGTGCTCCAAATTTGCAACATATATTTGCTAAGTTCTTTAGGAAAAACATCATTTTGGACACTTGAAAAATGATTCTCTTACAAAAAAATCATATCTTAGAACACTTTTTTAATGATATTAACATTATTCAAAGTTTGTTATTTTTACTGAAAAGTACTTCCTCCGTCCCGTAATATAAGAAAGTTTTTGACACTACACTAGTGTTAAAAACGTTCTTATATTATGGGACGAAGGGAGTAGGTCACACTTGGTGACACAATGCGAAGGTTTTTTTATTTCTTTATTTTTAAATTTCTTAGGTTGTCAAATAGCAGACATGATTCAAAATCTTGATTTCAATCGATTACGACCAATTTAAATGGTCTTAACATCATCAAAGGGGATACTGTGTTCTGATTGGTCTAAAATCAGCTCACGTGGATCATGGATTAAGCACCGTCGGATGCGCCCGGATCCAACGGCAGCCCACACCCCCCCCCCCCCCCGTCGCTCTCACCCCCTCCCGAAACACCCCGTATCCCTCTCACCCTCGTCCACCCACGAAACCCTAGCCCCCTTCGCCCAATCGCCATTGCCGCCTTCTCCCTCCCAGATCCAATCCAAGTCAGAGCCCCCGGCCTCCATCTCCATTCCTACGCACGTCGGCCACCTCGCTCCGACGGAGCTCGACCCGCACCCCCAAGCGAAGCTGCTCCACCCTCTCCCGCGAGGGTCTTGAGTTTACCCCATCCCCTCCGCCGGCGAGCCTCTCTACTGCCCCCGCGCACACAACCTCTGCCCCCTGTTGCTCTCCCTGCTGGCCCTCCTCCCTTTCCCCGGCCCCCTCCTCCGCCTCGACCGGCCAGCGCGCCGCCATGACCGGCCAGCCCAAGCTCGCGTCGCCCGCTTCGTTCACCAGATCTAGCCGCCTCTCTCTCTTCCCCTACTCTCTATTTCTCATGATTTCTCTATCTGAATCTCTCTCTGCAGGCACCCATGAAGGCAAAGATGGATCCTCACCGACGATGAGGATGCCTGTACTACTCAGGTGGTAGCTACCACGGCTTCTTCTTCTCCAAGCTTCGGCCCCGGCCATGGAAGGGACGATCCAGTCTGTGAAGTCCTGCTAGATCTTCGACAGCCGCGGCAAACCCACCGTCGAGGTACGCCGCACGCGCCCATCCCCCGTCCATCTCCCCGATCTGTATGTTGTGGTCCGGTTCGATTAGATCTGGTAGGGCGGGCGTACGCAGCAATGGCTTGTTTTCGATCTGGTGATTCGGCCGTCGCCGGGCCTGTAGGTTTTTGACATGCTAGATTCGAGGTGTTTTGGGTGGGTGGGCCGGTAGGTTGGTAGGATGCGGATTACAGCTGCCCCTCGGCCAGTCTGGGAATTCCATGGGAGCACGCTGTATCGAAGAATGGCAAATGCCAACAGCGTATGGTTTCAGTCACTCAAGTTTTCTTCTGCATATGATTCGTTCTCTTGCCTATGAATCGGTGACCCCAGCATTCGGTCTGGGATCTCAATGCAGAAATAGGATTGATTGCTTGCCACATTTTCCCATCATCTATATTCTAGGCAGTTGAGCATGCAAATCTGGGGTAGGCTCGAATGCTTGGTATCTGGGAATATGCAAGTTATTATTTCAGGCGAAGTTATGATTCAGTGAGCGAAATAGAAACAATCAGTTTGGCCTGAAAGTATACACTTTTCCCATCAATTTTGTCACTTCTCTTACTAGAATGTGCAGACTTTAAAGACCTGCACGATTCTTTGGATACATCCAGGCACATGTGTATTATCTTGTTGTAATAGCAAGTTCCGTAGCTCTATCATTATGTTTAGCCTCGTACGCCTCCGCTCCGTGCTTCATGTGTCAATAGTGGATTCTACTAGTTTGATTAGGCAAACCAACCATACATTTCTTGTGTTTTCTAGTCTGCTAAATCTGCAGCTTCGAGGAACTGTCGGACGCTGCCTGCTTGTCATGCATTTTTTTATTATCGTCGCTCTCTCCTTTTTCAACCTTAAAATTTGGTTTGGTTCCTGAGTTCCTGACTAGTGAACGCACAAACTCTTCTTTATATCATTATTTACTGAATGTTATTGTATTATTTTTGTTGAACTAATCTTGTCTGAATCATCCCTCTTTTGTAGGTCTTTATGAAGCTTTGGAACTAAGGGCCGGTATATGGATCTCACTACTTGGGAAAGGGTGTTTCCAAGGCTCCATTTGAGCAAATTTTATATTAGAGTGGATAACGAATTCCTAAGCTACAGTCTTAAGTAATTCTGTTACCTAGTTAGTGTTGGTGTAGTCTACCGCCGCTCACATCTTTTGGTCTAACATATCTGCAGTCTAACTATGTTGGTATGCATGATACCTTGCTGCTGTGTTGCCCTGACATTTCTACATGGTTGTTTTGTGCTGCTGGCCTAATTAAACAAGATAAATATGTATACTTCTTTGAGATAGAAATTCCATGCATGTTTATGAGGCACAAATTCTTTGAGATAACCATAATTGTACTAAAGTGGAAAATCATTATCTTCTTTGTTCTTGACTATAAAAATTGATGCATGTTCCCTATTCTAAAGTGGAAAATCATTGATAGCTTGTACTACTCATCTGTTCTAATATTTCCCTTGACTGACATGTGATATGGTTCCCTGCCATGGATGAGCTACAACCGGATTAGCTAGGATCAATTTCTGTTGCTGCTAATGCATATTGATCCATATGTTCTTGTTTCTGTACACATGGGCAGCTTACACCTAACTGACTGATTGACTGTTGATTTGTCCGAGCTGGTTTGTGTTGTTGGTGGTCATCTAGCTACTGATTTGGTGCTGCAAGTTAGAGTGCCTACTGTTTTGTGTTGTAGAAGACTACTAAATTATCTAGTTTGCATCCCTTTGATGTCATGTATGCTACAGATTTGTTGCAGGTAATTAGAATATTGTAGGTTCAGTACTAACGTGGCATAATCCATTGGAAGAAATTAGATGGGAATATATGGTAGGTTTAGTACAAACGTGGCTTAATCCATTGGAATTTTTGTTTCCAATGGGACAATCAGAATGTTGTAGGTTTAGTACATGACGTCATGGAAGGTTGTTCATCTTCTGTCCTTCCTATTCTGATCTGCCGGATACTAGAGTTCATGTTTGTACATAGCTCACTGCTCACTGCGGCACTGAAGCATAAATAGTCAATTACACGATGCACATAATCATGCCAGGTAGCTAGTATATAGCTCACTTGCTAGTACACACTAGTAGTCAATTACACAGGTTCTCCTCGGCTAGAACAAGCATAGAAGCACACAATGCATCACTGAACAAAAGTTCAGTTTATACTAATAAATTATCACAATAGTACTACACTCAGTACAGTCTGCATTTCATTTGTACTATTAAATTTTGTTTATAGATTCAGTTTATAGTGATACGCTAGTGCAGTACAGTCTTTGCCTTTTGTTTATACAGTTAAATGTTGTTTATATATCTAGCTTGTACTGATGAACTTGCATGGTCTCTACCTGTTTATACTGTTAAATTTTGTTCTATAACTTCAGCTTTTGTTGATAAAATTGCACAAAGCACAGTACAGTCTCTGCCTTCTGTTATACTAATAATTGTTGTTTAGTTCTAATTCCTTTTCCACTGTACAATTGTATAGATGCAGTCCCACTCACAAGGAAGGCACACATGTAGCATGGCCTTTGCCATGGTGGCTAGATGTTGTACAACAGTACAGGTGTGTGTCCTGATTTACATGCTCACCATTGTACATGTTGCTTTCTGTTTGGAGTCTATGATGTAAGTGATACTGAGATGCTCATGGGGGAGGTCGTTGTTTATGTGTCATTGGTCGTCGGAATTTCATGCATTTTCTATTTTTAGAGTTGTTATGTATGTGAAAGATTCCATGTTCACTACATGCTAAATCTTTAACTCCTGGATATTCTGTAGTTGCTGTCTGATCTGCTGTAGTAGTTGATCTGATATTCTGTAGTTGCTGTTTGATCTGCTGTAGTAGTTGATCTGATTTGCTGTAGTAGTTGATCTATTTTTAGAGTTGTTGTGTATGTGAAAGATTCCATGTTCACTACATGCTAAATCTTTAACTCCTGGATATTCTGTAGTTGCTGTCTGATCTGCTGTAGTAGTTGATCTGATATGATGTAGTTGCTGTTGATTTGGAGTAGTTAATGTTGCCGATACTATATGTTGTATTGTTGCTGATCGGATCTGCTTTTGCTATTGCAGGAATCCTGGATCAGCTGCTGCTGCTCGCTGCAGGATCTGGTTATCAACCTGAGATGTTGCTTCTCAAGTCATGGCGATGACCGGGGATGCTCTGCTGAGCTGATCCAACCTGGGATGATGATGATGATGATCTGTTGCTCAACAAGGTCATGCTGCTTCGTTCAGCCTCTACAAACATTTACAAGAGCTCTAGGCTGGAAGTGAAGAAGTCAGAAGTATATTTGTAGTATGATAGTATCTTGGTGAAATGAACGATGTAAAGATTATGCTATTACAAGAGCTCTAACCTAGGACAACCTTAGAAGTATATTTGTAGTATTTTGGCTAATTGGCATGTGCTTTGATAATTTTCATCAGTTTACTATTCTCATTGACATAATTGTTTCAAATTGTGGAAGTTCAAACTTGGGCCATTGTTAATTAGAACCTGAGAAGTGGAACCTAGTAGTATTTGGCATTTACCAAATAATATTCACATGAAAGGCTAAAAATTAAGGAAATTGATAAAAAAAGGCCGAGGTCAAAAAGAAAAATAGATGAGACCCAAAAAGAAATGGACCGCAGAAAGGCTGAGGCCCAAAATCACTGAACGAAGCTTAGGGAACAAAAAGGCTGAATTAATGGGCTCGGCCCATGTAAAACACCCAATTGGACCGGGCTGAATCTTGTGCCACGTCAGATTGCCACGCTGGATGCCTACGTGGCCTGGGGAGGTTGCTAGTGACCAAAACGCCAGAGTAGACGTATTTTGGTCATAAATGTCTTCGACCATTCCAGAAGAAAGGTCGCTATAGTCAGTTTACGACCGCCAGCTTTTGACCTTCTGTTTTTGGTCACAAAAAGGTCGCAAATGGAAATTTGTGACCTTTCAGTGACCAATAGTGGTAGTCACAAGTTGACATATTTCTTGTAGTGAGTGTGTGTGTTGCTTTGAAAAACGGATTGGTTTAAGTTGCGACAGTTATTCCAACCTTACATGCGCAACCACTCTATCCTTATATGGGAAAGGGCATTATTGATTACCTAGGCCGATACTAGCTTGGAGCCTGCATTACTAGTGACGGGGAAGAGTTGGTGCTCTCTCTTGGGATGGGGTCGTGCCAGGTAGGGCGGCCAAGAACATTTTTATGGGCCACCGGACACACCGTTGGTACCCCGTGCCAGTGGTATGTGATGAATATGGGAGCAAGGCTCCACAATTTTAAGTTGTGAAATGTTGGGCACGGGGGTTACTACAAATCGAGTGGACTCCATGTTAGTGTCGTCTAGGGAAAGATAGTGATCGGGTCCTTACCCCGGGTACTTGAGGTACCGCGGGTCGTGGATAACACAGAAGTTCCCCGGATCTTGTGGGTAAAGTGTGCAACCTCTGTAGAGTGTAAAACTATTCGAATAGCCGTGTCCACGGTCAAGGACAGTTGGGTAACTGCTCTTGGGCTACATCCACATGTTTGCAAACCAGTGTATGTGTTTGGATAAGTGGGAAGAACTACTTGGGTCAAGTCAAAGGACTTGACATGATTGAGTTGGGTTGATGCCCACTCTATTTATGTTGATATATGTAATCTGTCCTCGTGGTTACTTGAATTCTCTTGATGCATGTCTTACAAGTTGTTGAACTTGTCATTGCACTCAAAACTAGGTTTCTACAAAAATTTACCTATATCATGCATTGTTGTATCTTGAGCCAAAACATGGGTTGCTTGCGAGTACATTCAAAGTACTCATTGGCTTGCCACTGGTTATTTAATTGGCCAGGCATGGAAGAACAGGAGTTCGAAGAAGAGTTCTTTGGGGATGAACATGCGAACTAGGACGTTTCCCAGTTAGAATGCCTGTAGGGTTAAGGCAGATGGCATGGGTTCTACTTATCAACAAAGATTTCCGCTGCTTAAGTTTATTTGGTATTCAGCCCTTGTGGCTTTATCTATGTAAGACTTGACCATAATGGTCATAATTTGTGTAAGACGATACGTGTGGATGTAAGACTCTTGTTATTCAGCTTCTGTGTGTTCAGTGAGCATTGATCTCTGGGATCACTGTATACGTGCATTCGGTGATCACGACTTATGAGTCGGGGTCCCCACATTTCCATATTCTTCTTCATCATCATGGGGTTCTTTTTCCATTGGAAGAAGTGCACCAACACCGATGGTTAAAATATCTTTATAAGAATCTTCTTCACCTACATCACTTAGATCAACTTGCTCCCCATGGGAGCCATTAAATTCATCAAACACCATGTCACAAGTTTCACAACACGTCCATTGGATTTTTTGTAGACTCTATAGGCTTGAGAGTTCAATCCATAGCCAACAAATATGCCCTCAATGGTTTTGGATTGAAATTTTCCTAACCGTTCTCTTTTGTTGAGGATGAAACATTTGCACCCAAATTCACAAAAGTACTGGAAATTCGGCTTGTTCCCTGTTAGGAGCTCACATGGAGTCTTTCCAATATAGTGCGGAGTAAGAGCTGGTTTGATGCATGGCATGTGGTGTTGACTGCCTCGGTCGAAAAACTATGTGGCGAATTGTATTCATCCAACATGGACCTTTCCATCTCAACAAGTGTGCGGTTCTTCCTTTCTGCTACACCATTTTGTTGGGGAGTGTATGGTGCAGAATATTGATGCTCAATTCCTACATCACTAAGAAATCCTTCCAAGGCGTAGTTCTTGAACTCAGAGCCACTATCACTTCTTATTGCCAAGATTTCTTTGTCAAACTTGCGTTGTACTTGCTTGGAAAAATCAATGAAGGTGATCTTCATCTCGTCCTTGGACATGAGGAAGAATACCCATGTATATCTTGAGTAATCATCAACAACGACAAGCCCATAATTTTTTCCACCAATACTATCCCATGAAGGAGGCCCAAAAAAGATCCACATGAAGGAGCTCCAAAGGCCTTGAAGTAGACACAATATTCTAGGGTGGGTGCTTTGTTTGATGTTGCTTCCCAGCTATGCATGCACTACACACACGATCTTTTTCAAAAGAGACATTGGTTAGTCCAAGGATGTGATTACCCTTTAAGAGATCTTGAAGATTTCTCATGCCGACATGGGCTAGCCGGCGATGCCATAGCCACCCCTTGTCGGCCTTGGCCATTACACAAGTTGCATGGAATGTGCTCTGTTTCGAGAAATCAACCATGTAAAGGTTACCATCCAACTCTCCAACAATGGCCACTTCGAGAGTATCTCTCTTAAACACTTTCACATCTGTTAGTCGAAAGAGTGTATCAGAACCAACAGAAGCCAATTGGCGAACATAAAGCAAATGGTATTTAAGGGATTGGACAAGCATGACATTTGCAAGAGACATGTAATTTGTGATAGCCACCTTGCCCAACCCTAGTACATGTCCTTTTGATCCTCCACCGTACATAATGTTCATAAATGGTTGAATAGCTTCCATGAAATTGTGGAGCAATTTGCTATCTCCGGTCATATGATTTGTACATCCACTATCAATAACCCATTTTACTCCACCGGAGAAGGCAAGCTGCACACAATTATGACTTGGTTAGAGTGTTGGGGAACGTAGTAATTTCAAAAAAAATTCCTACGCACACGCAAGATCATGGTGATGCATAGCAACGAGAGGGGAGAGTGTTGTCTACGTACCAACGCAGACCGACTGCGGAAGCGATCACACAACGTAGAGGAAGTAGTCGTACGTCTTCTTCCCGATCCGACCGATCCAAGCACCGTTACTCCGGCACCTCCGAGATCTTAGCACACGTTCAGCTCGACGACGATCCTCGGGCTCCGATCCAGCAAAGCGTCGAGGAAGAGTTTCGTCAGCACGACGGCGTGGTGACGATCTTTATGTACTACCGACGCAGGGCTTCGCCTAAGCACTACAACGGTATGATCGAGGTGAAATTTGGTGGCAGGGGGCACCGCACACGGCTAAGGAACGATCTCAAGGATCAACTTGTGTGTCTAGAGGTGTCCCCTGCCCCCGTATATAAAGGATGAAAGGGGGGAGGCTGGCCGGCCAAGCTAGGAGGCGCAAGAGGAGTCCTACTCCTACCGGGAGTAGGACTCCCCCCTCCCAATCCTATTCCTAATAGGATTCCCCAAAGGGGAAGAGAAGAGAGAGGTGGCCGGCCCCTCTCCTAGTCCTAATAGGACTAGGGAGAGGGGGGAGGCGCAGCCCTATGTGGGCTGCCCTCTCACCTTTCCACTAAGGCCCATGTTCGCCCATTTGGCTCCCGGGGGGTTCCGGTAACCCTCCCGGTAATCCGGTAAAATCCCGATTTCACCCGGAACACTTCCGATGTCCAAACATAGGCTTCCAATATATCAATCTTTATGTCTCGACCATTTCGAGACTCCTCGTCATGTCCGTGATCACATCCGGGACTCCGAACTACCTTCGGTACATCAAAATGCATAAACTCATAATAACTGTCATCGTAACGTTAAGCGTGCGGACCCTACGGTTCGAGAACAATGTAGACATGACCGAGACACGTCTCCGGTCAATAACCAATAGCGGGACCTGGATGCCCATATTGGCTCCTACATATTCTACGAAGATCTTTATCGGTCAGACCGCATAACAACATACGTTGTTCCCTTTGTCATCGGTATGTTACTTGCCCGAGATTCGATCGTCGGTATCCAATACCTAGTTCAATCTCGTTACTGGCAAGTCTCTTTACTCGTTCCGTAATACATCATCTCATAACTAACATCTTAGTTATTATGCTTGCAAGGCTTATGTGATGTGTATTACCGAGAGGGCCCAGAGATACCTCTCCGACAATCGGAGTGACAAACCCTAATCTCGAAATACGCCAACCCAACATCCACCATTGGAGACACCTGTAGTACTCCTTTATAATCACCCAGTTATGTTGTGACATTTGGTAGTACCCAAAGTGTTCCTCCGGTAAACGGGAGTTGCATAATCTCATAGTTATAGGAACATGTATAAGTCATGAAGAAAGCAATAGCAACATACTAAACGATCGGGTGCTAAGCTAATGGAATGGGTCATGTCAATCAGATCATTCAACTAATGATGTGACCTCGTTAATCAAATAACAACTCTTTGTTCATGGTTAGGAAACATAACCATCTTTGATTAACGAGCTAGTCTAGTAGAGGCATACTAGTGACACTCTGTTTTTCTATGTATTCACACATGTATTATGTTTCCGGTTAATACAATTCTAGCATGAATAATAAACATTTATCATGATATAAGGAAATAAATAATAACTTTATTATTGCCTCTAGGGCATATTTCCTTCAGTCTCCCACTTGCACTAGAGTCAATAATCTAGTTCACATCGCCATGTGATTTAACAGCAATAGTTTACATCACCATGTGATTAACACCCATAGTTCACATCGTCATGTGACCAACACTCAAAGGGTTTACTAGAGTCAGTAATCTAGTTCACATATCTATGTGATTAACACCCAAAGAGTACTAAGGTGTGATCATGTTTTGCTTGTGAGATAATTTTAGTCAACGGGTCTGTCACATTCAGATCCGTAAGTATTTTGCAAGTTCTTTGTCTACAATGCTCTACACGGAGCTACTCTAGCAAATTGCTCCCACTTTCAATATGTATCCAGATTGAGACTTTTAGATTCATCTGGATCAGTGTCAAAAACTTGCATCGACGTAACCCTTTACGACGAACCTTTTTGTCACGTCCATAATCGGGAAACATATCCTTATTTCACTAAGGATAATTCTGACCGTTGTCCAGTGATCTACTCCTAGATCACTATTGTACTCCCTTGCCAAATCAATGCGGGGTAATAGATCTGGTATACAGCATGACATACTTTATAGAACCTATGGCCATGGCATAGGAAATGACTTTCATTCTCTTTCTATCTTCTGCCGTGGTCGGGCTTTGAGTCTTACTCAACTTCACACCTTGTAATACAGGCAAGAACTCTTTCTTTGACTGCTCCATTTTGAACTACTTCAAAATCTTGTCAAGGTATGTACTCATTGGAAAAACTTATCAAGCGCCTTGATCTATCTCTATAGATCTTGAAGCTCAATATG
This sequence comes from Triticum monococcum, assembly GCA_034509565.1. NCBI lineage: Eukaryota > Viridiplantae > Streptophyta > Magnoliopsida > Poales > Poaceae > Triticum > Triticum monococcum. The sequence continues at coordinate 283,133,941 of CM067842.1, forward strand.
TAAGCAGCTTCACCGAAGTCTTTCTTTGAAAAACTCCTTTCAAACACTCCTTTATGCTTTACAGAATAATTCTACATTATTTCCGATCAACAATATGTCATTCACATATACTTTATCAGAAATGCTGTAGTGCTCCCACTCACTTTCTTGTAAATACAGGCTTCACCGCAAGTCTGTATAAAACTATATGCTTTGATCAACTCATCAAAGCGTATATTCCAACTCTGAGATGTTTGCACCAGTCCACAGATGGATCGCTGGAGCTTGCACATTTTGTTAGCATCTTTCGGATTGACAAAACCTTCTGTTGCATCATATACAACTCTTCTTTAATAAATCCATTAAGGAATGCAGTTTTGTTTATCCATTTTCTAGATTTCATAAAATGCGGCAATTACTAACATGATTCGGACAGACTTAAGCATAGATACGAGTGAGAAACTCTCATCGTAGTCAACACTTTGAACTTGTCGAAAACCTTTTGCGACAATTCTAGCTTTGTAGATAGTAACACTACTATCAACGTCCGTCTTCCTCTTGAAGATCCATTTATTTTCTATGGCTTGCCGATCATCGGGCAAGTCAACCAAAGTCCATACTTTGTTTTCATACATGAATCCCATCTCAGATTTCATGGCTTCAAGCCACCTTGCGGAATCTGGGCTCACCATCACTTCTTCATAGTTCGTAGGTTCATCATGATCTAGCAGCATGACTTTCAGAACTGGATTACCGTACCACTCTGGTGCGGATCTCACTCTGGTTTACCTACGAGATTCGGTAGTAACTTGATCTGAAGTTACATGATCATCATCATTAGCTTCTTCACTAATTGGTGTAGTAGTCACAGGAACAGATTTCTGTGATGAACTATTTTCCAATAAGGGAGAAGGTACAATTACCTTATCAAGTTTTCTACTTTCCTCCCACTCACTTCTTTCGAGAGAAACTCCTTCTCCAGAAAGTTTCCGAATTTAGCAACAAAAGTCTTGCCTTCGGATCTGTGATAGGAGGTGTACCTAACAGTAACTTTTGGGTATCCTATGAAGACATATTTCTCCGATTTGAGTTTGAGCTTATCGAGATGAAACTTTTTCACATATGCATCGCAACTCCAAACTTTAAGAAACAACAGCTTAGGTTTCTTGCCAAACCATAGTTCACACGAAGTCGTCTCAACGGATTTAGATGGTGCCGTATTTAACGTGAATGCAGCTGTCTCTAATGCATAACCCCAAAACGATAGTGGTAGATCGGTAAGAGACATCATAGATTGCACTATATCCAATAAAGTACGATTATGACATTCGGACACACCATTGCATTGTGGTGTTCCAGGTGGCGTGAGTAGTGAAACTATTTCACACTGTTTTAACTAAAGACCAAACTCGTAACTCAAATACTCTTTTCCACGATCAGATCGTAGGAACTTTATTTTCTTGTTACGATGATTTCCACTTCACTCTGAAATATATGAACTTTTCAAATGTATCAGACTTCTATTTCATTAAGTAGATATACCCATATCTACTCAAATCATCTGTGAAGGTCAGAAAATAATGATACCCGCTGCAAGCCTTAAATATTCATCGGACCATATACATTAGTATGTATGATTTCCAACAAATCTGTTGCTTGCTCCATTGTTCCGGAGAACGGCGTTTTAGTCATCTTGCCCAAAAGGCATGGTTTGCAAGCATCAAGTGATTCCAAAAGCCCATCAGCATGGAGTTTCTTCATGCGCTTTATACCAATATGACCTAAACGGCAGTGCCACAAATAAGTTGCACTATCATTATTAACTTTGCATCTTTTGGTTTCAATATTATGAATATGTGTATCACTACGATCGAGATCTAACGAACTATTTTCATTGGGTGTGTAACCATATAAGGTTTCATTCATGTAAACAGAACAACAATTTATTCTCTTACTTAAATGAATAACCGTATTACAATAAACATGATCAAATCATATTCATGCTCAACGCAAACACCAAATAACACTTATTTAGTTTCAACACTAATCCTGAAATTATAGGGAGTGTGCGATGATGATCATATCAACCTTGGAATCACTTCCAACACACATCGTCACTTCACCCTTAACTAGTCTCTGTTTATTGTGCAACTCCCGTTTCGAGTTACTACTCTTAGCAACTGAACTAGTATCAAATACTGAGGGTTTCCTATAAACACTAGTAAAGTACACATCAATAACATGTATATCAAATATACTTATGTTCACTTTGCCATCCTTCTTATCTGCCAATCACTTGGGGTAGTTCCGCTTCCAGTAACCAGTCCCTTTGCAGTAGAAGCACTTTGTCTCAGGCTTAGGACCAGACTTGGGCTTCTTCACATGAGTAGCAACTTGCTTGCCGTTCTTTTGAAGTTCCCCTTCTTCCCTTTGCCCTTTTCTTGAAACTAGTGATCTTGTCAACCATCAACACTTGATGTTTTTCTTGATTTCTACCTTCGTTGATTTCAGCATCACGAAGAGCTTGGGAGTTGTTTCCGTTATCCCTTGCATATTATAGTTCATCACGAAGTTCTACTAACTTGGTGATGGTGACTAGAGAATTCTGTCAATCACTATTTTATCTGGAAGATTAAATCCCACTTGATTCAAGCGATTGTAGTACTCAGACAATCTGGGCACGTGCTCACTAGTTGAGCGATTCTCCTCCATCTTTCAGCTATAGAACTTGTTGGAGACTTCATATCTCTCAACTCGGGTATTTACTTGAAATATTAACTTCAACTCCTGGAACATCTCATATGGTCCATGACGTTCAAAACGTCTTTGAAGTCCCGATTCTAAGCCATTAAGCATGGTGCACTAAACTATCAAGTAGTCATCATATTGAGCTAGCCAAACGTTCATAACGTCTGCAACTGCTCCTGCAATAGGTCTGTCACCTAGCGGTGCATCAAGGACATACTTCTTCTGTGCAGCAATGAGGACAAACCTCTGATCACGGATCCAATCCGCATCATTGCTACTAACATCTTTCAACACAATTTTCTCTAGGAACATATCAAAATAAACACAGGGAAGCAACAACGCGAGCTATTGATCTACAACATAATTTGCAAAATACTACCAGGACTAAGGTCATGATAAATTTAAGTTCAATTTAATCATATTACTTAAGAACTCCCACTTAGATAGACATCCCTCTAATCCTCTAAGTGATCACGTGATCCAAATCAACTAAACCATGTTCGATCATCACGTGAGATGGAGTAGTTTCATTGGTGAACATCACTATGTTGATCATATCTACTATATGATTCACGCTCGACCTTTCGGTCTGCGTGTTCCGAGGCCATATCTGTATATGCTTGGCTCGTCAAGTATAACCTGAGTATTCCGCGTGTGCAACTGTTTTGCACCCGTTGTATTTGAACGTAGAGCTTATCACACCCGATCATCACGTGGTGTCTGGGCACGATGAACTTTGGCAACGGTGCATACTCAGGGAGAACACTTCTTGATAATTTAGTGAGAGATCATCTTATAATGCTACTGTCAATCAAAGCAAGATAAGATGCATAAAAGATAAACATCACATGCAATCAATATAAGTGATATGATATGGTCATCATCATCTTGTGCTTGTGATCTCCATCTCCGAAGCACCGTCATGATCACCATCATCACCGGCGCGACACCTTGATCTCCATCGTAGCATCGTTGTCGTCTCGCCAATCTTATGCTTCCACGACTATCACTACCGCTTAGTAATAAAGTAAAGCATTACATCACGATTGCGTTGCATATAATAAAGCGACAACCATATGGCTCCTGCCAGTTGCCGATAACTTGGTTACAAAACATGATCATCTCATACAATAAAATCAGCATCATGCCTTGACCATATCACATCACAACATGCCCTGCAAAAACAAGTTAGACGTCTTCTACTTTGTTGTTGCAAGTTTTACGTGGCTGCTACGGGCTTAAGTAAGAACTCATCTCACCTACGCATCAGAACCACAACGATAGTTCGTCAAATAGACTCCGTTTTAACCTTCTCAAGGACCGGGCGTAGCCACACTCGGTTCAACTAAAGTTGGAGAGATAGTCGTTCGGAAGCCATCTATGTGCAAAGCACGTCGAGGGAACCGGTCTCGCATAAGCGTACGCGTAAGGCTGGTCCGGATCGTCTCGTCCAACAATACCGCCGAACCAAAGTATGACATGCTGGTAGGCAGTATGACTTGTATCGCCCACAACTCACTTGTGTTCTAATCGTGCAAATAACATCAAACCATAAAACCTAGGCTCGGATGCCACTGTTGGGGAACGTAGTAATTTCAAAAAATTTCCTACGCACACGCAAGATCATGGTGATGCATAGCAACGAGAGGGGAGAGTGTTGTCTACGTACCAACGCAGACCGACTGCGGAAGCGATCACACAACGTAGAGGAAGTAGTCGTACGTCTTCTTCCCGATCCGACCGATCCAAGCACCGTTACTCCGGCACCTCCGAGTTCTTAGCACACGTTCAGCTCGATGACGATCCTCGGGCTCCGATCCAGCAAAGCGTCGAGGAAGAGTTCCGTCAGCACGACGGCGTGGTGACAATCTTGATGTACTACCGGCGCAGGGCTTCGCCTAAGCACTACAACGGTATGATCGAGGTGGAATTTGGTGGCAGGGGGCACCGCACGCGGCTAAGGAACGATCTCAAGGATCAACTTGTGTGTCTAGAGGTGTCCCCTGCCCCCGTATATAAAGGATGAAAGGGGGGAGGCTGGCCGGCCAAGCTAGGAGGCGCAGGAGGAGTCCTACTCCTACCGGGAGTAGGACTCCCCCCCCCCCAATCCTAATCCTAATAGGATTCCCCAAAGGGGAAGAGAAGAGAGAGGTGGCCGGCCCCTCTCCTAGTCCTAATAGGACTAGGGAGAGGGGGAGGCGCAGCCCTATGTGGGCTGCCCTCTCACCTTTCCACTAAGGCCCATGTTGGCCCATTTGGCTCCCGGGGGGTTCCGGTAACCCTCCCGGTAATCCGGTAAAATCCCGATTTCACCCGGAACACTTCCGATGTCCAAACATAGGCTTCCAATATATCAATCTTTATGTCTCGACCATTTCGAGACTCCTCGTCATGTCCGTGATCACATCCGGGACTCCGAACTACCTTCGGTACATCAAAATGCATAAACTCATAATAACTGTCATTGTAACGTTAAGCGTGCGGACCCTACGGTTCGAGAACAATGTAGACATGACCGAGACACGTCTCCGGTCAATAACCAATAGCGGGACCTGGATGCCCATATTGGCTCCTACATATTCTACGAAGATCTTTATCGGTCAGACCGCATAACAACATACATTGTTCCCTTTGTCATCGGTATGTTACTTGCCCGAGATTCGATCGTCGGTATCCAATACCTAGTTCAATCTCGTTACTGGCAAGTCTCTTTACTCGTTCCGTAATACATCATCTCATAACTAACATCTTAGTTATTATGCTTGCAAGGCTTATGTGATGTGTATTACCGAGAGGGCCCAGAGATACCTCTCCGACAATCGGAGTGACAAACCCTAATCTCGAAATACGCCAACCCAACATCCACCATTGGAGACACCTGTAGTACTCCTTTATAATCACCCAGTTACATTGTGACGTTTGGTAGTACCCAAAGTGTTCCTCCGGTAAACGGGAGTTGCATAATCTCATAGTTATAGGAACATGTATAAGTCATGAAGAAAGCAATAGCAACATACTAAACGATCGGGTGCTAAGCTAATGGAATGGGTCATGTCAATCAGATCATTCAACTAATGATGTGACCTCGTTAATCAAATAACAACTCTTTGTTCATGGTTAGGAAACATAACCATCTTTGATTAACGAGCTAGTCTAGTAGAGGCATACTAGTGACACTCTGTTTTTCTATGTATTCACACATGTATTATGTTTCCGGTTAATACAATTCTAGCATGAATAATAAACATTTATCATGATATAAGGAAATAAATAATAACTTTATTATTGCCTCCAGGGCATATTTCCTTCATAGAGGCACCCATTTGGCAATGGGACCTTTCAAGTTAGTCACAAGGGTCTTAGGGACCCAAATAGCATAAAACCAGAATGCATTTCGAGGACCAACAAACTTTGCATAAACTTCTCCATCCTTAGTCTTACGAAGTACATAGGATGGAGACATGAACTCTTTTGACTTGCTGAGAGAGGGCATGACTCTTGTGGCCTTCTCACTAACAACGTTACATTTCTCCTTGTGCCCTTCTCGTACAAAAGTTTCTTTTAGAGGGGTTGTGCACTTTTAAGAGGACGTCTTCTTCTTGCTTGTGCTTGGGTCAAACCCGAGCCCCTCTTTGGCAAACACCTAATTGTGTTGGACCAATACCTCATTAAGGTTCTTTTTCCGTTGAGCACATGTCATGAAACCTCTCTCGATTTGAACCTCGAGAAAGTGATTCTCCACAAGAATAGATGCTGGATCACTACTAGAGTTAGTAGTACAAGAATCAACATTGATAATAGCAGAAGAGTAAGCCTTGGCTAGAGTTTCAAGATACGTAAGCTTGAGCGTTGAGGGTGTCCTGGATTAGGGGGTCCTCGGACAGCCGGACTATATACTTTGGCCGGACTGTTGTACTACGAAGATACAAGATTGAAGACTTCGTCCCGTGTCCGGGAGGGACTCTCCTTTGCGTGGAAGGCAAGCTTGGAGATTCGGATATGTAGATCTCCTTCTCTGTAACGGACTCTGTGTAACCCTAGCGCCCTCCGGTGTCTATATAAACCGGAGGGTTTAGTCCGTAGGACAAGAACAATCATAATCATAGGCTAGCTTCTAGGGTTTAGCCTCTATGATCTTGTGGTAGATCAACTCTTGTAATACTCATATCATCAAGATCAATCATGTAGGAAGTAGCGTATTACCTCCATCAAGAGGGCCCGAACCTAGGTAAAGATTATGTCCCCTGCCTCCTGTTACCAATCAGCCTTAGACGCATAGTTCGAGATCCCCTACCCGAGATCTGCCGGTTTTGACACCGACATTGGTGCTTTCATTGAGAGTTCCACTATGCCGTCATGATAAAGGCTTGATGGCTCCTTCGATCATCGGCAACAACGCGATCCAGGGTGAGGTTTTTCTCCCCGGACAGATCTTTGTATTCGGCGGCTTTGGACTGCGGGCAAACTCGCTTGGCCATCTAGAGCATATCGATAGCTATGCCCCTGGCCATCAGGTCAGATTTGGAAGCTTGAACTACACTCCCGATATCCACGGAGACTTGATCTTCGATGGATTCGAGCTTGTGTCAGGCACATCGCATAGTCACGACGAGCATGACTTAGCTCTGACATCGGACAATGTTCAGGAGATCGCACCTGCGGTTACGCCGGCCCTCAATCCGGAGTAGATTGTGCCATCTGAGGACGGGTGGATGGACCCTGCCACGGAGGCCACACACTCAGCGGCGATAGAGCCGAATACTGACTTCACCTCCTATGAAACCTGTGTTACCGGACCCTTGGATTCGTCCCCAACCACAGGCTCCAAACCGCCTGCATCTGTGCCTATCCAATCTTATTGGGCACCGATCATGGAGTTTACCTCCGTGGATATTTTTCGGCACTCGCCCTTGGGCGATGTGCTAGATTGAATGAGGTCTCTCTCCTTATCATGAGACCCTCGGCCGAACTATGTCCGGCTTGAGTGGGAAGCAGAGGATGAAGGAATTAGTTCCCCACCAACCACCCACTTAATAAACACTGTGGACGACTTAACCAACATGCTTGATTTCGGCTCCGAAGACATCGACGGTATGGACGATGATGCAGGAGAAGAACTGGAACCACCACCCATAGGGCATTGTACAGCCACCTCATCATATGATATATATATATATATGGTGGACTCCCCAAAAGGAAGTGATGGCAATAAGGCAATGGAGGATAATCCCCTCGAGAAGCAATCTAAGCACCGGCGTCATCGGCGCCGCTCTAAGCACCGCCATAGCAAAAGCAGCGATACCAGCACAAGAGACAATAACGCTGCGGATAGTGCCGAAGACGAAAACAATCCCCGCCAGCCAGGCTTCGAGCGGGAGGATGGGCAAGCTAGCCTTAAGGAATAGGCGACAGACGGAGAATCAGAGGATGAAAATTACATGCCACTCTCCAAAGACGAGGTGAGCCTCGGTGATGAAGAATTCATTGTGCCTGAGGATCCCGTCGAGCAGGAGCGCTTCAAGCGCCGGCTTATAGCCACAGCAAAAAGCCTGAAGAAAAAGCAGCAACAGCTTCAAGCTGATCAAGATCTACTAGCGGATAGATGGACCGAGGTCCTGGTAGCCGAGGAATATGAACTCGAGCGGCCAACCAAAAGTTACCCAAAGCATTAAAGCCTACACTACCAGCGTATGATGCGGCTGACCGGCCACCTCGTGGCCGAGACAAAGCGGCATATCAGCCCGAAGTCCAGCCCGCACCCCGTCGCCAGTCAAAGAAAAGGCCCGGGGCTACACGCAGGACCTGCGAGACATTTTGGAAAACAAAGCAGGACATACAAGATCGATCTACGGATCACGGGGGCGCACCACAACGCGTGACGATGACCCGCCGGATATACTAAAAGCAAATCCGGCCGGGCCGAATACAGCAGACAAGACTCGTATGAACTGCGTTGTGATATAGCCCGGCACAGAGGCGTCGCACACCCCCTATGCTTCACCGACGAAGTAATGGATCATGAATTCCCAGAAGGGTTTAAACCCATGAACATTGAATCATATGATGGTACAACAGACCCCGCAGTATGGATTGGAGATTTCCTCCTCCACATCCACATGGCCCGCGGTGACGATCTACATGCCATCAAGTACCTCCCACTAAAACTCAAAGGGCCGGCTCGACATTAGCTGAATAGCCTGCCGGCGAACTCCATTGGCAGTTGGGAGAACTTGGAAGACGCATTCCTTGACAACTTCCAGGGCACTTATGTGCGACCACCGAATGCTGATGACTTGAGTCACATAACCCAACAGCCCAGGGAGTCAGCCAGGAAATTCTGGACTCAGTTCCTAACTAAAAAGAACCAAATTGTCGACTGTCCAGATGCCGAGGCCTTAGCAGCATTTAAGCATAACATCTGCGACGGGTGGCTCGCCCGACACCTTGGCCAAGAGAAGCCGAAGTCCATGGCAGCCCTCACGACACTCATGACCCGCTTTTTTGCGGGCGAGGACAGCTGGCTCGCAGCAACAACACATCAAGAAATCATGGCAGTTCAGATGCCAAAGATAGCAACGGCAAGCCACGTCACAACAGACACAAGCGCCGCAACAACAGCAACAACGCTGAAGACACGATAGTCAATGCCGGATTCAGTGGCTCTAAATTCGGTCAGCAGAAAAAGCCGTTCAAAAGAAGCAATTTGGGCCCGTCCAGTTTGGACCACATACTCGATCGCTCGTGTCAAATTCACAGCACCCCCGATAAACCAGCCAACCACACCAACAGAGAATGCTGGGTGTTCAAACAGGCCAGCAAGTTGAATAGTGAAAACAAGGAAAAGGGGTATCATAGCAACGACGACGAGGAGCCCCCGCCACCAGACACAGGAGGATAGAAGAAATTTCCTCCCGAAGTGAAAACGGTGAACATGATATACGCAACCCATATTCCCATGCGGGAACGGAAGCGTGCGATAAGGGACATCTATGTGATGGAGCCAGTCGCCCCAAAGTTCAACCCATGGTCTTCTTGTCCGATCACTTTCGATCACAGGGACCACCCTACCAGTATCCGTCATGGTGGTTCTGCCGCATTGGTCCTTGACCCGATAATTGACGGATTTCACCTCACTAGAGACCTTATGGACAGTGGCAGCAGCTTGAACCTGCTCTATCAGGATACAGTGCGCAAAATGGGTATTGACCCCGCGAGGATCAAACCCAGAAAACCACCTTTAAAGGTGTCATACCATGTGTAGAGGCCTGTTGCACGGGCTCAATCACACTAGAAGTGGTCTTCGGATCTCCGGACAACTTCCGAAGCGAGGAGTTGATCTTCAATATTGTCCCCTTCCGCAGTGGCTATCATGCACTACTCGGACGAACCGCATTTGCCAGATTCAATGCGGTACCGCATTATGCATACCTCAAGCTCAAAATTCCAGGACCTCGCGGGGTTATAACAGTTAATGGAAACACAGAACGCTCGCTCCGTACGGAGGAGCACACTGCAGCCCTCGCAGTAGAAGTACAAAGCAGCCTTCTGAGGAAAACAACCAATTCGGCAATAAAGCCACCAGACACCTTCAAGCGAGTCCGAAGTACCCTGCAACAGGATCGCCCGGCACGTCCAGAGCTCGCCTAGCAATTCGGCCTCCGTCCTAGTCCCAGTCAAGCGGCGAAATTTGCGCCGCGCGTACATAATTACGCACTTGAAATACCATGGGCATTGGCGGATGCACGGCTATGGCATGACCCAAAATGCGGCTCAACCGCCTCAGGACCCGTATATCTTTACCATTTTATTCCTTTTAGTACCCTATTCTCTGAAGGCCCTCTCTGATACCCTGATTATCGGACCCATCACGGGAAGGAAACACCAAGGAATCAAGAAGCTTTGACATACAAGGGAATCCCCAGGTGGTCTCTCATAACGATCGCTATACCTGTTTTACATACCCGCACACAGCTTGCCCTTGGATAGGACATGTCAAATAGTCCTATTTTTGCTTATTGCACTACTTGTATACATACACTTTGACGTATCATCTAAATAGCAATGTACAACGTTAGCTTATTATTGCATTTCTTCATTCTTTTTTCCCTGTCTGCTTATTTACGAAAGTTTTACCCGTACATTCTGGTACGTCCAGTGCGCCAGGGGCTTCAGTGTACCCCATAACACGGCAAGAAAAGTCCAAACAGTTTCAACAGTGCGGCACCCCGAACTTATAGCATTATATGCATCAGCTCCGAATCATGTCTTGGGTCAATAGTTGGGTTTGTCCGGCTCCCATGTTTTGGTACCTTACGTTCCACTATATCGGCTAAGGTAGCACTGGGAGAACTACTACGATTGTGTCCCGGTTCTTCCGGACAAGCACCTTAGTAGAGAAAGCCAAAAACTGACTGTCATGATGCGGCGAGAGTTGGTCGCTGTTCGAGAGGTCTCAAATCCTTAAAGATTTTTTACGCTTCGGGCGAGGAATCGGCCTTGTCCAATTTAGGCGTATATAGCGCCCCAAGTCCGGTCTTCCGAATACTAGCGGCTTCGCCAAAATTTAAAATTGTAGACTTCTATGGCTAAGTGAGAGTGATAAAGCTGTATAGTCCGATTGCCTTGTTCGCTGTGCTAAGCACCTCCTTAGAGGACCAATTTTTTTTGGATAAAGAGTGTTTAAGATTTATCCCGAACACCTCAGTACTAGTTACATGGGGGCAAAAGCTAACGACTGGCCAAGCCTCAGATTTTATAAACAGCCGCATAGAGGGTAATATTTTAAATCGACAAGCGTTATATAGCGCACATGAACTCATTTTCATATTACAGGATCACATGACTACATTCGTTCAAATATTACATTCCTCTGCCACAAGGCGTGCACCCTTCAGGACACTGTCATAATACTTTTCGGGGTGGCGATGCTCCTTGCCCTCCGGTGGCCCCTCCTTCACCAGCTTTTCGGCGTCCATCTTTGCCTAGTGCACTTTCGCACGGGCAAAGGCCCTGTGCGCACCTTCAATGCAGACGGACCGCTTTATGACTTCAAACCATGGACAAGCATTCACAAGCCGCTTTACCAGGCCGAAGTAGCTGCCAGGTAGGGGCTCACCAGGCCACATCCGGACTATGAGACTCTTCATAGCCAGTCCGGCCGCCTTGTGAAGCTTGACCGGTTGCTTCAGCTGGTCTCTCAAGGGCATTGGATGTTCGGTCCCAGCATATTGAGACCAGAACAACTTTTCCATCGAGCTCCCTTCCTCGGCCAGGCAGAACTTCGCGGCATCCGATACGCTGCGTGATAGATCTGCGAACGCTCCTGGAGAGCTCCAAATTCGGTTAAATAAAAGGAAAGTATCCTTCGCATGCTTGCTTTGCATAATGCATGCCTTACCCGCCGCTATCTTCTTGACCGCCTGAATCTCCTGGAGGGCCTTTTGGGCTTCGGCATTGGCATTTTGTGCGTTCTCGAGGGCCTTCGTAAGCTCGGACCCCTGCTTCTTAGAGTCACACTCCAAGGACTCCTATTTCTTCACAAAATCCTGGAGCTCTTGCTGAACCTCGCCGACTCGAGCCTCTTGCTTCTCGCGCTCGATGCGCTCCTTGGCCGCTCCGTCTTCGGCCTCGGACAACGGCTTCTTTAAGGCCGCCACTTCGGTCATGGCCCCTAGCAAAATTCATGATGATCCGATGATCTAATAACCACTTTTTTCTTTATCAATATACAGACGGCGTATCACTTACCTTTGTTCTCTTCGAGCTACCTCTTGGTAAGGCCGAGCTCTTCCTCGGACCGCTCAAGGACCTGCTTCAGTCTGAAGACCTCTGCTTATTCACATAGACATATTCTGATTAGACTCCTGTGATTTTTATTTGATCCTCTGTTCGGCCTTTCTTTGCGAACACCAAATAGAGCATCAGGGGCTACTGTCTATGTTGTGATATTTTCTCATAATTTGATTACTTACCTCAAAGCGTGTTAGTAGGCTGGCACAGGCTTCGGTCAATCTGCTTTTGGCGGACTGAACCTTCTCGACCACCGCACTCATGATGGTGTGGTGCTCTTCGTCAATGGAAGCGCCGCGAAGCACTTCCAGCAAGTTGTCTGATGCCTCTAGATGGACAAAGGCCATCGACACAGATGGCTCGCCCCCCTTAGCAGGGGGTCGCCTGACAGAATCCGAAACCACTAGAGGTTCCGGTGCAGTATCCGGGTGGGGGCCCAACTTGCTGTGGCCCCCGTCATTATACCCCATGGGAGTCTTACCCCCCATGTGCCCAGCATCTAGGATGTCGCCTTGGGGCGCCCCCAGAATTATCTCCCCTTGGTCCGGTGCCCTCTGAGACAACACCTCGATGTCCTCTGTGGGCCGGGGGGAGGTGGCTGTCAGGAGTGAATCGATGTTCATCACCGACTGGCCCAAAGACTCATCCGAAGAGGATACGTCGATATGGGCTTTGGATGGACTGCATGATCATGTTTTACATGATAAGAAACAAGAAAACGAAACATACCAGAACTATTATAGTATCCGGATACTTACGACTTCGCCAGGGGCTTGTCCCTGGGCAACCACTCCTCGTCGCTGTAAGCGGTTGTTGTGGAGTGGTCCGGAAGGAGGGTCCTTCCCTTCTTGGACCCTTCGGCCTCCCCAGATGGGGCGGCCTTCCTTTTCTTGTCCTCCCGGTTGCGGGGGGGGGGGGGAGAACTTTCCTCTTCTGCCTCCTCGTTTTCGTGGGAGTAGTGCGCCTCGGTGTTTTCGGACGATGAGTCCGATACAACCATGCGCCGGAGACCTTTCCTTCTCCGTGCGACCTTCTTCTTGGCCTTCTTCTCCGGCGCCTCATAGGGCGCCGAAACCAGCATCTCTGTTAAGAGAGCCTTTGCTGGATCTTCGGGCAGTGGGGCTGGACAATCGATCCGCTCCGTTGTCGCTACCCAGTCCTGTTAAAATGGCATGGAGGCTCAGATCCCTCACATGATTATACTCAGGAAAGGAACATCTTGTGAGATATAAAGAGCTTACCGGATTGGCAGGGCACTTTGCGCCGAGTCCGCGATCCTCAGTAAGGGGAGGAGGAACCTCGGCAGCCTTGAACAACACCCTCAAGACTTCTTTGTGCGTCGTGTCGAAAAGCTCTCGCGGCGTCTGGTGCTCAGCCAGGTGGAACTCCCACATATTGAATGCCCTCTTTGACACGGAAGGATCCGGCGGAAGAGCCTAACCTGGACCACGTTGACAAGCTTGATTCTCTTGCTTATCATATTTTTAACACAGCTCTGGAGTCCGGTCAGCTCCACCGATGAACCCCAGGATAGGCCTTTCCCTTTCCAGGAGGTGAGCCGCGTGGGGATGCCGGATCGAAATTCGGGGGGCCCCACCCAGTTGGTGTCGCGCGGCTCGGTGATGTAGAACCACCCCGATTGCCACCCCTTCACGGTCTCCACATAGGAGCCTTCGATCCAAGTGACGTTGGGCATTTTGCCCACCATGGCGCCTCCGCACTTTGCTTGCTGGCCTACCGCCACCTTCGGTTTCACGTTGAAGGTCTTCAGCCACATGCCGAAGTGGGTCTTGATGCGGAGGAAGTACTCGCACACGATGATAAATGCCGAGATGTTGAGGATGAAATTGGGCGCAAGATCATGGATGTCCAGCCCGTTGTAGAACATGAGCCCACGGACAAAAGGGTGGAGGGGAAATCCCAGTCCGCGGATGAAGTGGGTGAGGAATACAACCCTCTCATGGGGTTCTAGTGTAGGGTTGATCTGCCCCACGTCTGGGAGCCGGTGCCCGATGTCTGCGGCCAGGTATCCGGCTTCCCGGAGCTTCGTAATGTCCTCCTTTCTAATGGAGGAGACCATCCGCTTGCCTCCCGCTCCAGACATGTTTGGAATGGCTTTGCGGAGAAGATGAGAACATGGGACCTGGAGCTCGAGTGCGCGAGAATGGATGGGCAGGTGAAGAAGAAGGCATGGGTGAAAAAGAGGAATCCTTGTCCCTTTATAAAGGCGGTAGAAACTATGCGCCTCGCCACTTGCCCCATAAAACCGCTTATTCCCCAAGCACCGCGATTGATGGCACGGTTGGGTTACCCATACCCGTATTGATGAGAATCCCGTAATAAGAGGAACACGATCTCTGCGTCGACATGACGTGCCAATAAAACTGCCTCGCAACACGTGAAGTGGCAGGCAAGGAAAAACGGTTCGTAATGCCCAGACCATGGCAGGATGTCACGTTATGAAAGGTGGTCAGGAGATTAGATTTGTGGAATAATATAGTCTCTACGGTGGTACGCGGAATTTGTGTTGCAGAGCCGGACACAATCCTGGTGTTCAAAATCTTCTATAGAGTATTCGGAGAAGGAACCCGCCTTGCAATGCCAAAGACAATCTGCGCCGGACTCATCGTCAGTGAAGCCTGGTTTAGGGGCTACTGAGGGATTCCTCGGATAGCCGGACTCTATACTTTGGCCGGACTGTTGGACTATGAAGATACAAGATTGAAGACTTCATCCCGTGTCCGGATGGGACTCTCCTTTGCGTGGAAGGCAAGCTTGGCAATTCGGATATGTAGATCTCCTTCTCTGTAACCGACTCTGTGTAACCCTAGCCCCCTCCGATGTCTATATAAACTGGAGGGTTTAGTCCGTAGGACAAGAACAATCATAATCATAGGCTAGCTTCTAGGGTTTAGCCTCTACGATCTCGTGGTAGATCAACTCTTGTAATACTCATATCATCAAGATCAATCAAGAAGGAAGTAGGGTATTACCTCCATCGAGAGGGCCTGAACCTGGGTAAACATTGTGCCCCCTGCCTCCTATTTCCATCATCCTTAGATGCACAGTTCGGGACCTCCTACTCGAGATCCGCCAGTTTTGACACCGACAAAGGTCTCAAAACTCTTTGTAAGAAGGGTGAGCTCTTCTTCATTAGTCCTGAGGGACACAGATAGGAGCTCACAATCCTTAGAGAGAGAAGCATGAGATCTCACAAGCTTACTTTTATCATTCATCAACTCTTTGCAAGAGTCGTTAGCTTTTTTCAAGGAGGCAACATCTTTAGTATGAACATCAATGTTTGCACCAATTCTCAAGCATAGTTCATCATTTTGTGCTTCCTCACATTGGACTTTCCACCCAAGGATTTCATATTTTTCCTTTTCCTCGGTGACGAGGGCTTCGAGTTCCTTAATGGTGATGGTGTGCTTACTCACCTTCTCCATAAGCATACGAAACATAGTGAGCTTCTTTCCTTTGAGGGAGCACATGAACTTATTTAGTTTAGCAAGCATAGGATCATCTATATCATCATCCTCATAACTATCCTCCGCATCCAGATATTCATCACTAGGAGTAGGAGGAGTGAAAAGAGGAGGGTTTGATCGTGGGGTTACCTTGACCTTGTCAAGAGATCTTTGGTCCTCTCGATCTTCTACCAAGGCCATTACCATTAGGAACTTGTGGGCGTTGCCCTTGTAGTCCTTCATATAGTTGTAGGTGACAACATCACCACTCTTGTTGACTAGCCTCAACGTGTTTTGAGAATCTTGAGCAACTCCATCAACACCACTAACATCTTCTGGATTGGATTCTTCATGTCCAACCATTGCTTTCCCATCTCTCTTTTTGAGCTTGGAGTTCAAAGGATTTGCAACTTATTCTTGGGAAAGGTCTTGGGAAACCTTGGTTTATCTTCTCTCTTCTCATAAGAGCACTCATTCAAGAAGTGGTTGGTTTCTTCACAGTTGTAGCATTTTCTCACTTTCTTCTTATGGAATCTTCCCTTGAATTTTCCCGCGCTAAACTTCTTGACAAAGAGAGCAATATCTTCATATGACGGTCTCTCATCTGAGTCAACCTCATCACCATCCTCCTCCTCATCATCATCTTCTTCTTCTTCTTCACTTTGCTCTTCTTCACATGCATGCTTGGCCTTCAATGCAAGATTGATCTTTGATGTCGAGGTACCATGCATCCCAAGAGGTTTTGTAGCATTTGCCTTTGACTCTTTAAATAGTTGTAAGGTGGATATGATGTCATCTAGAGTCATTTCCTTGAATCCATGGTGTTGTCTTATGTCCCACACCATTTGGTGATGATACGGAGCAAGAGCGTGAAGCAACTTATCCACAAGAAATCGCTTAGTCAAGTTGAATCCATCTTGTGTCTTGTCACATTCACATGACTCGATGTCGGCGGTGAGAGTCATGAGACGCTCAAGAAGTTTCTTGGGAGATTCACCTTTCTCCATACAAACATTTTGCAATTGACCTATGGCAATTTCATATTGAGCAAGCCGGATAGTGGAGGTACCTGTCTTGGTTCTCACAATGCTGTCCCATGATTCCTTGGCACTTGTGATATGTATGTATGGTCTCCTTTGCTTGCAGTCATACCTCTTCTTATGCACATGCTTGCTGTGTCATTGAGATTCTTGTCATATACCTCTCTTGGATTAAGATTCTTCGGTTCAACAGCTTGGTAGCCATACTCCAAGATATCCAACATCTCATCATTTCCATATCGAAGATGATCTTGCATAGCAACTCTCCATAAAGAAAAATCGGTAGTGTCATCAAGTAAAGGAGGATTGCCTTGAGGGTTATACTTGGGTTTCTCTGTTTGAGGTCATGCATAAAGCCAAGGAACACGTGACTTTTCATTGCTAGGAGGTTGTTGGCCAAGTGAAGGAATAGGCACAGCTGGCCTCAAGGCCGCACCACCAGAAATGGGTGCAAGCATCATGGTTAGTGTGGCTATCCTCATTTGGACCAAGGCCTCAAGAGAGGCATCATGCTCCTCCTTGTGCTTAGCAAGAGCTCGTTCCAGATCATTTGAAGTGAAGGACATGGTTTCCGTGGAAGCTGCACCCATATTCTTCGGATCTCCAACAAGGGGGGTCCCATCGGGGTTCATCTTGCTCTAGGGCGGTTAAGCCACAAGAATAGAGCACGAGGCTCTGATACCAATTGAAAGGATTGAGATGGACCTAGAGGGGGGTGAATAGGTACAATTACAAAATTTAATGATTATTTAGCAATTTTAGGCAATAATGCAGAATATGAAAGTGAGCCTAACAATTGCCAGTGTGATGCCAAAAGCGAAGCAAGATAAACAAGTAGTACAAGTATGTAAGTAAGCAAGCTAAGAGATAAGTAACCACAAGTAGAGAGTTAGGGTTAGTAATAACCACAACTCCAAGAGACGATGATGTAGGCCGATGTTCACTTCCTTAGAGGGAAGCTACGTCACCGTTAGAGAGGTGGAGGTTACCACGAAGGCACACCAATGCCATGAAGGCTCACCCTATTCTCCCTTTGAGACAACACCATTGAGGCATTTCTCAACCACTAGTGGTAGACCTTGGGGTGGTCTCCAAACCCTCACAAACTTTTCCGGGGGTAATCACAATGGTTGATTCCTCTCCGAAAGACTCCTACCGCCTAGGAGTATCCAACTTCCAAGAGTAACAAGAACTTTGGGAAATGCTCAAGAGCTTGCTCAAATCACGAATTCCTTTGGTGAGAAGAAGGGGAAGGAGTGAATCTATCACTTGATTGGAGAACTTCTCTCAAATGTTCCCAAATCCCTTGGGGATCTAGGATTTGATGTAGTGACTCAAGAGAGGGAGTGACATGTGTTCTTAGGAAGATGATAGTGAATGGGTAACCTCATCCCATGGGAGGGAGGAGGCTATATATAGTGATAGTGTAAAACTGACCGTTGAGTCACAAAGTGTACTCGAGTTGTCGGACATCTGGTGGGTACCGGACGTTCGGCGACTCAGATTGGACCGGACATCTGGCCGGGCCGCCGGTCGTCCGATCACTGGACGGCCTACTAGGGCACAGATGATGCATGAGGCACACAACAAGCGGACGTCCGAAATACGCCAGCCCTTCGGTGGTCGGACGTCCAGAAAGGTTGGAAATCCGGTAATAAACATTCTATTGAGGCAGAACCGGATATCTGGAGAAGGATGGACATCTGGTGACTGGTCGTCCGGTGGGACCGGACTTCCGCTAATTTATATGATGTGGAGATGCACCAGACAACTGGGAGAGCCGGATGCCCGGTCGGCTGTGAGAGCCCGGACGTCCATAGACAATCGGACGTCCGGTGATAGCTGAACCTACTAGCAATGAATCATAGCTGAATTTTTGCACAAGTTACAGGAAGAATTTGAGATGACATAGAGATGATGTGTGAGGATATTTTGTGGGTTTGATCAAGCTCTTCCATGAAATCCAACATTCCCCTCTTAATAGTGTGGGGTCCCTATACTCAAGAACAAACCAAAAAAGAGCGGAAGCTTTTTTTCTTTGTCTTGTATCTCTGCTCTTGAGTGATATATATATATATATATATATATATATATATAGACACACACACACATGTGGGCTATTCTGTTATGCGTAATAGAATATTATTCTGTTACCCTACTTGAACCGATGAATTCAAGCAGTCGAACTGATGAAATTCGAGCGGTTGAACTAATGCTTTCTGTTGCTGTTAAAAATCGTCTTCTTTAGTTCAATTTTTTTGGCAATTTTTTTGTCGAAACGGGGCTTGTAATATATTGTTGGAAATCTCTTGACATCCACATTACAATCTTACAATTTGTTTTTGCAAAAAAATTATGATTTAAGAGCAGTTTTGAAAAAACCTTTTTTTTCAAAACCGAAAACATGAATCGTATTTTGGACTTAATTTTCAAACGGTTTGTGAGAATTGAGCAAATGAGATGGCGTTGGAAAGCTTGTGAAGATCCGCATCTTCCATATATCTACTATTTTTTCAAATTCTATATGATTTAATAGTAATTTGAAAAACGGTGAAATTATGGGCGAAATGTTTTTTCACTGTTTTTTGCAAAATGGTTTATCGAATTGACGCAAATGATACGGCGTTGGAAAGATATGGAAA
The DNA here is from genome assembly GCA_034509565.1 of Triticum monococcum. NCBI lineage: Eukaryota > Viridiplantae > Streptophyta > Magnoliopsida > Poales > Poaceae > Triticum > Triticum monococcum. The sequence goes on from CM067842.1 coordinate 283,153,606, forward strand.
ATGCGCAACTTTTGCATATAGAAAGTTTTTTATAATTCCTTACGGTTTATATATGAATTCAAATACGGTTAAAATTGGTTTTGAACACGGTTTTTTTTTAAGTTTGTCGGGATGGGGCAAATAATATACCGTTGGATAGCTATCGAAAATGCGAGACTTAGTCATGTTGGACGTTTTCTCTACTTCGCAATCATTTAAGAGTAATCTTGAATGTGGCATGACGGATCCTGTTGTTTTCTCGTCTGAAAAACAGAGTAGTCGTACTGATATATGTGTATGTTTGTACTGAGCTTTTTTTGTAGAGTAATTTTAAATGGTTTCGAAAAAAGGTACTTGTACTGATGGTTGCATGGGTTTGTACTAAGCTTGTTTTCACTCACTAGACTTTGCTCTGTTTTTTGGGTAATATTTTTCTCGTAAATTTTCAATGGTTTACTGTATCCAAGCCCTGAACTTGCATGGTTTATATTGTTGAACTGAATGTTATTGTATCGTCGGCCCTATACTTGCATGGTTTATATCATCGAACTGAATGATATTTTTTTCAAAAAGAAAATGTTTTTTTATTCTTTTTTTGAACTAAACATTTTTTACAACGATGTTCTGAACTTCTCTTATTTTATGACTTGTTCTCTTATTTTATGACTTGTACTTTTACCATTTGAATTGCATGAGGTTTCCTTTTTGCTTGAACTTTTACAATTAGAATTTCTGTCATTTCTTTTATTCTGAACGGACCACCTTTTTTAACGTGTACTGATCAATATTTTTAATTAAACCAATTTTCCTTTATAGAACGGACCACCGTTTTTGTTTGTACGGATCAGTTGTAAAACTTGGACGTCAATGCCACGGAATTAATTTTGTAGAGTAATTTTGAATGTTTCTGGAAAATGAGTACATGTACTGATATTTGCATGGGTTTGTACTAAGCGTGATTCCACTAACTAGACTTTGCTCTGTTTTTTGGGTAATATTTTTCCTGGTAAGTTTTCAACGGTTTACTACCATAGTCCCTGAACTTGCATAGTTTATATCGTTGAACTGAATGCTATATTTTTCCCAAAATATAAGAATTATGACAACTGTTTTGTGACTTGAACTTTTACCATTTTAAACTTTTACCATCTTGAATTACCGTGTGTGGATGAGCACTTGAACTTGTTTGTTTCAATTCTTATTTGTTTTCTTGTCCGAACTTGTGGTGTCATCATCATTGAACCTGCATGGTTTCTGTAGTTGAACTAAAATAAACTTTTACCTGAATAAATGTGAACATTCGGACATATGTACAAGAACTAAATCTAATGCCAATATTGAACTTGCATGTTCCATACGCAAGCTAGCTACCAACATCAAATTTACTGATCCTAAAATCAATCACCACCACAAGAACGCAATAACGTGCTCCAAATGGTTGATCGAGGAAGCGCTAGCTGCTGAACCTGGCCACATTTACTACTGGGAGCAGCCGACCACTAGTTTGTAGAGGGATTTAGCAACGTCGGCGGCCGCCATCTCACACCTGAGAATCAAACCAAATATTCAGGCGAATAAATAAGTGCACAAGAGATATTTCTTTAGCAAGACATTTTTACGGCACACGCAAACCAAACTTTTTCAATGAAGTTTTCTAGGTTCATGTGTTCGAACTTGCAAATTTTCCTAACTAGTACTTAGCTCGCTTGTCATTTTTTCACTTCACGATGGGGTAAGTGCACAACAGATACAAAATTAACACAAGGACAAACGACAGAACAGAAAACTAAATAGATAAATATGCATACACAAAAATAGCATCTCTCGAATGGGCCATGATGCAGGCATCGCTGCCAGCAATACTTGGCGCCCCGGAGAACCTGCACTGCTGAACAATACATGCCGAACAATGTCAGTTTTCAGAAGCAAAACTTCCACTGATCAGTTAAACTCTAAATATGTTCAGACTACATGAGGGCTTCATGCTACTGTAGGCCACACACCGATCCATGCTTTTACCATGATGCACCTTCTTTGATCAATTCCTTATAAAGCTTCCTAGCCCATTAGCTTCAACCTTTAGAAGACAAAATTCTTTCTGGGGGCAGAACAGAAGATAAACTTCTAACCTGCAGTTTTTCGCACTGAATTCCAATCACATGTTGAACTTTCTAGCCTAAAGTTGCAAAGAAGTCGTCCCAAGTCAGGCTAGACAAAGACGTCCAGTTGGCTCCTGCCGTATATGGAGAATTTCTAGAATTTGATAAAACAATTGATGTAGCTTGGTCTGGTTAGTACCACCATAATTAGATACATGTACTACTTTTTGACTATAACAATAAAAGATAGCACTAGCTAGTGTTCAAAATAGAGAAAGGGTGTTATTTCTTAAATACAAAATTCAGAAAAGAATGGTGCTCTCTATCAGATTGTTGATGCATGAAAATCGCATGGACTTCATGCACCGCAATAGAGTTGCATCAAGTGCACACACAAAGATCGGCACACGTCCTGTTACACCAAAGCTTGCGGTGAACTATTTAAAGTTTGAAAACTGAAACCTTATGTTCTTGTTGGTTGACAGGCACGCCGCTCCTACTCCTTTCGACTGGTGGCACTGACGAAGTGGAGCTGAAAGAGCGGGGATCACGAGCGGTGGCTGGGTGCACCATGATTTGGCCGGTGAAGTGGAACTGAACCAGTTTATGACATCATGGCTGACTCGTCGCTCATGTCTTGGATGAAGACACTCAACCGTTCCTGCAAAACTGAACCATCATCTATGTACTGAACTTATGTATCTATACACTTGACTGCTATATGTTTTAATTGTAAAAAATCTTGAAGGAAAATCCAAACATGACCAAACATGCACATGGAACTGACAAACCTTCATAAATACCTTTAGAATCCAAACTTTTGTTGAGGGAGAAGACTACAATTCTCTTTTAGCATTTTCAAGATGATATTCTTGAACACACTTAAAAAGAAAAGAGCATTAAAAACATCCTGAATTTAGTTGTATTTGCCACCGATCGCATTCCTCGAACACGTCGCCGTCCTATACACCCTCAGGGTGGCTTTGGCACGGGAGTTGCCGGCCAAGGTGAACTAACTGAATTTTAAAGGAAGCAAACTACACTGCTGTAAATCAGTACAGTCAAGGAGTTATTTTTACTTCTTATATTTTATCTATTGAACTGAAGTAAAATATGGGAACTAAACTGAGTGTGTCACTGAAATAAGAACATCAGTTTATTGGAGGAATTCTCACTGAAATAAGATAAGGAAATGAAAGACATCTTAAAGTTTTCTATTATACAGACTATTAATTAGCTTTAGAGGACTCACATCTAAGGCATTTAACTTATGATCTTCCATGCTGCATCACTTTCATTGGATCACTAAAAGTAGTCCAAAGAAAACCTTTTCTTCTCTGCAAAAGTAAGCATCGTCAAATCAATGAACTGAGGTTGACCATAAGGATTTCCTATTGAAGGACCTATCTCACAAGAGCACGTGTAAGCCCAGCAGTTTCAGTATACAGATACAGCTCAAAAGATAAAACGCTCCACTGATGCCCATAAGGATACTACTGCAGTTCGTGATTTGGTGGTCGCGCTTGTCATTGCTGAACCAGCCCAAGCGCCAAGATTGAACCATCCATTCTTGTGGTGCCGTCCGTCGATCATGCACCCAAAAAATTTAAACACAACAAAAAATCAGCATTTTGGCTCCCAATCCTCCTGGACATACATTTTTTAACTGATGTTTTTTCTGCCATTGCACTGCTGTTGATATATATTCTGATGAACTCTCAAATGCAATGCATTTTTTCTTTCTTTTAGGAATAAGAACAAACACGCACGGAGCACAAAATGCAAGCCATCTGCATTAGATGTCGTTGAAATAAGTTGAACTATTTGTTCTAAGATATTTGAACTTATCTAGGGATCCATGGGAAGGGTGCAGGGGGAGACAGCTACCTGTATTCCTGGACCGGGCAGCGCTGCCGCTTCCTCCTTCGTTACTATACAAGTTCGAATTTTCTTTGAACTTCTCCCATTTGTCTCCTCTGAATTTTTGAAATTGTTTGACTCGAAATTCTGCAATTTTTCACCACACATTTATCTCTTACTGACTAAGCCAACAAAATACAAAAGTGCAGCACAACTTTTCATTCAGTCCACATACGGAAGATGAATTTATCATGCACATTACATCAAACAGCTTGCATATGCCAAATAGGAACACTAAGGACAACTACCTTTTTCAAATTAGCCATCAGGCAGCAAGGAACCTCATCTGAACTCGTACATAAGAAAACAAAAGAAAATCAGATGAATGAACACCAAAAGAACCAGTGTGGCGGTGTGCACTGGTGCCGGTAGAAGCTCATACATCAAGGAGCATGGCAGGAGAGTTTGGATGGAGAAGGGAGGAAGAGCTGGACTGGCATGAGCCCCATACCAGGACGGGCACGAGAGGGGTGACAAGGGCTGGTTCCTAGCCTCGCAGGTTGGAAGCAGCGACTGTGGTTGAAGGTGGAGAGTGCCAGCAACGGTTTCCCATGGAGGTGGATGGGTCTGAGGGCGGAGGAGGTGGCTGGTCTGCGTGCGACGGCGGTGGCTGGTTCCGTGGGCGGCGCCGGTGGCTGGGTCCGGGGGCGGCACCGGTCCCGCTGGGTCCGGGGGCGGCGCGGGCCTCGCCGGGTCGGGGGCAGCACCGGTCGCGCTTGGTCGGGGGCGACGTCGGTCGCGCTTGGTCGGGGGCTGCGTCGACGGCTGAGTCGGGGTGGGGGTGGCTGCGCCTTGGGGCGGTGGCGGCGGTGGCTGGGTCACGGTGTCGCGGGCTCCCTCGCTCCAGCTGACGCCGTCGCTCGCTCACCCACGACGGCTGCCTCCGGCGGAAGGAGGTGGGTTAGGTTCGGGGTGGGTGGGTGGGGTGTTTCTACGGCGTATATATATATATATATATATATATATATATATATATATATATATATATATATATATATATATATATATGTCCGTAGTCATGATCCACACATGGCCCTTGAGACATAATCCCGCAATATACTTGATAAACATGATTAGTCCCAAAATGCATGTTGTCATTAACATCAAAATACGATTAAGGCAATGATTGCACTTTCAACGGCGATGACGATGGCACCGACTGGGAGGGCGACACCTCTGACTCCAGCTAGGTATCAGCCAGACCGTCACCATCAGGCGGCGGCAGCACCATCTGCATGTGCACCTCCTCTCCGGCAAGGTAATTTGCCGGGGAGTTTGGAGCAGGGGTGGAGGTGGTGCCTTCGGCTCGTTCAGCAGCCTTACCTCTTCATTCTTCTCCTTACCTCTTCATTCTTCTCCTCCACTCCATCTCCTCATCTCCTCCACTCCATCTTCCCTTCTCTCCTCCACCATACTACCCTCCTCCTCTCCGGCGACCTCCTCCTCCTCCTCTCCGGCGACCTCCTCCTCTCTGGCGACCTCCTCCTCCCTCCTCTCCTCCCCTCCCCTCCCCTCCCCTCACGGTTTCTCCTCCCTCCTCTCCGGTGAGCTCCTCCTCCCTCCTCTCCTCCCATCCCCTCATGGTTTCTCCTTCCTCCTCTTCGATGCTCCGGTGAACTCCTCTCCGGCGACCTCCTCCTCCTCTCCGGCGATGTAGGCGAGCGCCTCTCCAGTGATTTCCTCCTCCTCGTCTCCGGTGAACTCCTCTCCGGCAAAAGAACACGGCGAAAGAACATACAAGATCAAAAAGCAGGAACAAAATTTGATATAATATCGTGCCAAAAAACGAGCAAAAAAACGAGCAAAAATGGGCAAAAAATCACGATCCAGATCCAAATTCAAAATTCAAAAATAGCAATGGCGCACGGTGGGGGATAGACGGTGCGCCACTACTATTTTCCCGCCTTCAAAATTCAAAAATACTAATGGCGCACCGTGGCCTATACTAATGGCGCATTAGTGGCCTATACTAATGGCGCACCGTGGCCTATACTAATGGCGCACAAGTGGTGCGCCATTATTATACCAAATACTAATGGCGCACCAGTGGTGCGCCAATAGTAAAAAATACTAGTGGCGTGGTACTAGTGGCGCACCAGTAGTGCGCCATTAGTAGGCAAAACTGGTGCGCCACTAGTAGGCCTTTTCCTAGTAGTGCTTCCACAACCCACGTCATCGATCAGTGCGGTGTCAAGCCGCAAGGTGATTAAGTGGCAGCCATTCGCCGCATGGTAGCCATTTCCAACAGGAGAAACCCGCTGATGACACCCGTGTTGCGGCGTGTCAAGCGAGCAGGTGCGGAGCTGGCAAGATAGTCCAGCAAGCCTTGTCGGGCAACCAACGATGTGACATTAAGCGGTGCATTTAATGCGCCCTATCAGCCATCAGAGCTAGGTATGATAGCATTGTTTGCTATCTTATCAGTGCGTAATGACTACTTTGCCACTGTGGTAACCCCTTGATCTATAAAAGGAGGCCCATGGCAATTGTAGAAAGGGTTAGAAGGTCGGACAACTCACACCTCCATACGCGCATAGTCGCTATTGCCTGAGGCAACCCTTGCCGGGCAAGTGTACTACGCACCACCACCACCATCAATCCACCAAAGCAGGAGTAGGGTTTTACACCTTGCGGCGACCCAAACCTGGGTAAAATTCCTTGTCTGATCTCTGCTATGCTTCCCCATGCTCCTCTGCTCTTTGTGCAACACGTCGCCTCCCTACCAAACTAGCAAGGGACCCCCTAGTCCCATAGGTGGTCATGGTTTCCCACGACATCTTTGGCACGCTAGGAAGGAGGCTTGCTTGCGCAAACCTGAAGGCGTGCACAGCACATTGACTTCATCACCATCTTCATCTTTGAGGAAGCATCAACCATGGCGCCTAAGAAGAAGCCCGGTCCTTCAAATCACCCATCCACCTTAAAGGCTCCGCTGCCCACCGCCTCCAACGCTGCGGGGGGGTGCGGAAGCGCGCGAGGATGCGGACGCTACTGGGAAGTGGTCGGAGCGGCGGCGCCGTCACTACTTCTCCCACAGCCGACGCATGAGCAGGAGGCATCAGAGGAGAGCAGCACCGACAACACCACGACGGCCATGCTCCGCAAGGTACGGGTGAGGGGGACACTCCACCTGCGCCTCTCTTTCCCGCCGACGGGCACAACCACAGCAATGGTGCTCATACCGGGGCGAACCGCCGCCCTCCGGCCACCCCCACGACGGGTGCGGTCGTAGCGCCTGCACTTCCCCCGGGATGGGCCGACCAAGCCATTGCGCCCAACGGAGCCTCTAGCCCTCGAGCGCCTTCACTGCTCCACATCCAGGTGGTCGTCCCACAGCAATAGCAGGGGCGCAGCACTACCGCCGCTGGCACTGTCAGGAGCCGAGCGATGGTACGATCGACTTCGTCATCATCCCTGCCAAGTACATCTTCGGAGGCCATGGCGAGTCCTGAGCTACTGCTGAAGTTTCCTCCAGCGGTCGAGCAGATGGACGAGTGGCATTCCACCATCCAAAGTCTGTTCGGTTTCGCCGAAACTAGAGGCTCACGACAAGCTGGCCTGCCGCAACCTCCCCGAGTGATAGCAGCAGCTCGTGTTGCTGACCGTATGGATGGGGCCATACCCATGGTACAATCCCCACCGCGGCAGCCAATACGAGCGCAACAGAATCAAGACCCTGGCGATGTCTCGATGGCCTCTTCTGACCCTCGAGCACGTCCTGGCCAACGTCGAGCCCCGGAGAATAGGCGGAGAGGAGAGGCACACGTCATCGAGCAACCCCGCGACGACCTCCGTCGGACCGGCGGGTGCGACAGCCTCAACATCGACGAGCCTGCGCTTGGTGTTGGCGGTTGCCTACTTTTTTGAGGTTGGCTTCCCTACCTTCACATGAGAGCTGCGGCAAGTCCATTGGCTGTCCGTTCGCACGTTCAAGCCAGCGATACCTAAGAAGTACGATGGGAGGCTGAACCCGGTAGAGTTCCTGAGCACCTACACCATCGTTGTTCAGGCTGCCGGGCGAAGAGATTAGAAGGTGCTTGCAAATACTTCCCTTTGGCCCTCAATTCCAATGTGAGGTCTTGGCTGATGCACCTACCGGAGAACTCCATTCCATCATGGCTGACCTGTGCCATGAGTTCATTGGTACTTTCACTGGTGGTCATCAAGAACCCGGCAGGCCCAGCGATTTGCAGCTTCTCCAGCAGAAGGAAGGAGAAACCCATCATAAGTATTTACATAGAAATATTCCAAATATTAATAACTGCCTTCCAGTCCAATGTGCGCAACTGTCGTATTCATTCCAAGATGAACGTACGGTTGCCCAAGACTATGAAGGAGCTTTACACACTGGTGGATTAGTGTGCTCGGATGGAGGAGGGAAGGAAGTTGATCCAGAGGATGAGGATGAATCAACTAGTCAGGAGAAGAGCAAGAAGCGCGGTAAGAAGCTAATATATAAGGAAGTGATGACTGTCGATGGTTCTGGTACGCCTAGTATCGGTAAGAACGCCAATGGTGAGGCCCTCAGAAAGGAAGCTGCCGCGTGCACTAACTTCCGTGAAGCCGCTGCTGCCGAGAAAGCCGGGAAGGGTGATGGGTTGTACTACAAGATTCATCGGACCAAGGGTCACGACCTTCAACAGTGTCATCAGGTTGTGCAGCTTGTCAGGAAACAGAGAGCAGAATATGAGAAGCGAGATAAGAAAAGGTTCAGAATGTTGTTGGCGGTAAGGGCCGAGGTGGTGAAGTAAAACGCCCCGGAAAACCGTTTTGGAGCCATGGAAAGCCCGCCAGAGGTCAAGAGAAGGAAACCTGTGATGCTGAGAGTGATGGAGGGGATGAAGAGCAAACCAGTGAGCATGAGTTTCAGAAGGCCACAGATGCCCTGTGCATCGACGGAGGTGCATCTCTGCACGCTTCTCACTGCTAGCTCAAACGGTGGGCAAGAGAAGTCAATGTCGTGGAACCAGCGCCAGAGGCCCGAAAACAGCTCAAATGGTCTTGGATGCCCATAATATTTGACGAGGACGACCATCCTAGCCGTACCACTGTAGTAGGATGTTTGTCGTTGTTGGTCTCTCCAACAATTCGCAACCTCAAGGTCACAAAGATGCCGGTGGATGGCGGGGCCAAGTTGAATATGATTTCCCCAACAGTTATCAGCAAGCTTCAGATAGGAGAAGAAGAGCTAGAGGTTACCAGCACGTTTCAAGGAGTTAATCCCGGTAGGAGCCTTCCTAAAGGAAAGATCACATTGCCAGTAACGTTTGGGGGAGAGCTAAACTAATAAACTGAGAGGATTGTGTTTGATGTGGTTGATCTCCCCCTTCCGTAAAATGGGATTCTTGGACGCCCGGCTCTGGCTAAGTTCATGGTAGCATCCCACTATGCCTACAACACCTTGAATCTGCCTGGGCCACTAGGAGTCATCACTATGCCATCAGATGAGAAGGGTGCAATCATTTGTGTGGATAAGATGTATCGCGTCGTGGTCACGGTAGAGGCAGCAGCCGCTCCCGCCAAGGAAAGTAAAGGAAAGAAGAGAGACTGTAGGGACTCCGGCAAAGAGTCCGGGAAGCGTGCCCCTAGCGAGTGCATAGCACCCATTGACGACATGCCAGAGTGTTCTAACAGCAAGAGTTCCAAGGTCGCTGCCCCCCAAGTGAAGAAGGTCCCAGATGGGCTAGCTGGCGTTGATGGTACCTTCACTATCAGCACCACCCCCGATGACAAATAGGAAAGCGCGCTTGTTGCCTTCTTGCGGAAAATATCTATGTGTTTGCCTGGCAACTGTAACACCCACGATGCGGCTATATCTCCCACATGTCGAGGCATGACTTAGAGGCATAACCGCATTGTGGTTTTGTCGCAAGAGGGGTAATCTTCACACAATCCCATGTACTGAATAAGAAAGGGATAAAGAGTTGGCTTTCAATCGCCACTTCACACAAATAACAAGTTAAACATACATCATCCAGAGTACAACCAAGGTCCGACTACGGAACCAAAATAAAAGAAGACAACCCCAAATGCTAGATCCCCGATCGTCCCGACTAGGCTCCACTACTGATCTACAGGAAACAAAACAAAACAACGATCAAGATCTTCATCGAGATCCCACTTGAGCTGGGTTGCGGCACCTGCACTGGTATCATCGGCACCTGCAACTGTTTGGAAGTATCTGTGAGTCACGAGGACTCAGCAATCTCACACCCGCGAGATCAAGACTATTTAAGCTTATGGGTAGGGTAAGGTAATGAGGTGGAGCTGCAACAAGCGCTAAGAAAATATGGTGGCTAACATAAGCAAATAAGAGAGAGACGAGAAGCAACGCAATGGTTTAGAAGCTAGAAGTGATCAAGAACTGATACTCAAACTACTTACGTTCAAGCATAACACAAGACGGTGTTCACTTCCCGGACTCTGCCATAAAGAGACTATCACGTCTACACACGCGGTTGATGCATTTTAATTAAGTCAAGTGTCAAGTTCTCTACAACAGCACATTAAAAAATTCCCATCTGACACATAACCTACAGGGGTGTCCCAACTTAGCCCATCACAGGCTCTCACGGTCAACGAAGGATGTTCCTTCTCCCGGAAAGACCCGACCAGTCTCAAAATCCTGGTTACAAGACTCTTCGACAATGGTAAAATAAGACCAGCAAGACCACCCGACTGTGTCGACTAATCCCGATAGGAGCAGCACATATCTCGTTCTCAGGGCACACCGGAAAAGCTAAGCGTACAGGTACCAACATAACCCAAGTTGCCAAGTGACGGTCCCGCACGGTGCTCTACTTTGGACCAACACTCAGAGGAGCACTGGACCCAGGGTTAAAATAAAGATGACCCTTGAGTATGTAGAACCCAAGGGAAAAGGCTTAGGTAGGAAAATGTAAAACCATGGTTGGGCCTTGCTGGATGAGTTTTATTCAAAGCGAACTATCAAGGGGTTCCCATAACACCCAACCACGTAAGGAACGCAAAATCAAGGAACCTAACACCTGCATGACGGAAACTAGGGCGGCAAGAATGGAACAAAAGACCAGGCATAAGGCCGAGCCTTCCACCCTTTAACAAGTATATAGATGCATTAATTAAAATAAGAGATATTGTGATATCCCAACATAAATATGTTCCAACATGGAACAAACTTCAGCTTCACCTGCAATTAGCAACGCTATAAGAGGGGCTGAGCAAAAGCGGTAACATAGCCAAACAACGGTTTGTTAGGAAGGTGGGTTAGAGACTTGACATGGCAATATGGGAGGCTTGATAAACAAGTGGTAGTAGCACAACATAGTGATAGAGAGATCAACTAGCAAGCAAAGATAGAAGTGATTTTGAGGGTATGTTCATCTTGCCTGAGATCCCGCAAGGAAGAAGAACGAGTCCATGAAGAAGACAAATGGACGTAGTTGAATGGATCCTCACAAATGCAACGTTACTGGAATTACCAGGAAGAAGCAACACCGGAAAAAGCAAACAACATGGTAAACCAACAAGCATAAACATGGCATGATGCACAACCAAGGATGATGCATGTCCGGTTTAAAAATGCATGGCATGCCAAAATGCAACAAACAACACTACAAGTTAAGTGGACCTCAATATGCAACGAGTTGCGTATTGATGAAACACCACATGACATATTTAGTTCTCTCTCGGTTACGTACCCAACATTATTAAATGTTATTAAACATGGCAAGCGGTGAAGCAAAAGTACACTAGACATCTTAGGCAATTTAAGTGAGGACGGAAACAACAAATAACCTTTCCGGTAAATCCCCACATGTCATTTAGCAATTGAAGCAAACAACAATTTAAACATTCTTGGCATTGTTATCATGATGCAGATGACATGCAAGTTTTATGCAATTTTTATGAAAATGTTGACATGAGCATGTTATGAAGCATTTGTCATCATAGCGGAAAACGAAAGGGGTGCCATGGCAACGACAACGGAAATGGTGCCATGGCAACATTCTGATGATCCGATAACTCATTGGAGTAACGGTGCAAAAGAGCAAGTGTGCGGATGTGTAACGCCCCGGATGTAACTTACCATATTTGTACTCCAACCTTGCCATTTTCGGCTATAAGTTATGATTTTTCCTCGTGGTTGGGTTTTATCTTCGTGTTGCATTTTGTCCATGTCATGCATTTAATATCATGTCATCACGTGCATCTCATTTGCATACGTATTCGTCTCTTGCATCCGAGCATTTTCCCCGTTGTCCGTTTTGCGATCCGGCGCTCCTATGTCCTCCGGCGCCCCCTTTTGCCTCTTTTCATGTTCGGGCGTTAAACTTTATCGAAATGGACCGAGATTTGCGAAGCGACCTTGGTACACCAACGGTAGACCGCCTGTCATGTTTCGTGCCATTTGGAGTCCGTTTGATACTCCAACGGTAAACCGGGGAACCGTAAAGGCCTTGTGTCTGTTGCAGCCCAACACCCCTCCAAAGTGGCCCAAAACCCATCCAAACCCCCTCCATCCTCTCGGCCGTTCGATCATGATCTTGTGGCCGAAAACCGCACCTCATTTGGACTCTCCTAGCTCCCTCTATTTATAAATATGTGCACCCCTCCTCACAATTCGTGGAAGAAACCCTAGAAATAGGCCCTACCGCCGTCGGATATTCTTCCACCAGCGACGGACACGTCCGCCCGCCACTGCCACCACACCCGCAGCCAGTGGCAGCGCGCCATGTGGCACCACCGCTGCCCGCCGCCTCTGTAGCCCGGAGAGCCCGCGGCCGGCCCTCCAGGCCCGACGCCGCGACGCCGCCGCCTCGCCACGCCGCCTCCTCGCTGAGCTCACCGCCACCCGCGCGAGCTCCGGCCCCGCCTCCGCCGCCTACCTCGTCGTTCGACGCCCGCCGCCCCAGCTCGGGCCGCCTCTCCCCTCTTCTCTGGCGAAGTGCACTGGCGAGCTTCAATCCGGTCAACCTCGGGTTCCACACCGCCCCAAACCCTAGATCTGGATCCAGAGGAGATCAAATTTCCCAAAGTCTTTTTATTCCTGTAACTTTTCTTAGCCCTGTTCATCGCATCATAACTTTGTGCTTGATGGTCCGTTTGGTGCATATGAGATATCAAATTGTTCATCAGGATGTCCTCTTCATTTTGTTCCATTGCACCATGCTTGTTTGAGTACATCTTGATGCCCAAATTGTTGATGCAAGAGTGCTTCATAATGTTAGTTCCTATTACTTAGCAGATCTTGAGGATTTGTCATTTTTGCCATGATTATTGTGTGCTGCATATGAGCATGAGCTCTACATGTGTTTTGGGATATGCCATACCATCTTTACAGGGGTGTATTCCATGTATTTTTGTGATCAATGTGGTGACTAGCACAAGCATGCAAAGTAGCTCTCGTGATGTTGCTGATTTCAGGGACTTAGAATTCACTAAGTCATTCCCCTGCTATTATTTTAATGCCATGTATTCATGTTGCTACAGAGTGATCCATGCTTCTTTTAAGTATGTTCAGTAAGGATGATTTGGGCATATGCTTATGCTCTATACATCCATGACCTTGTTAGCATTTATGCAGTAAGCTAGCATTATTAAAGCTTGCTCTACTTTTGCTATAAAACGTTCCTGCCAGATTGTTTACATGTTAATCAATTTTGCCAAGGTTGTTGTAGTTGATCCATGCATGCTATGAGACTGTTCTTACCATGGTTAGCTTATTGATCATGTCTTCTTGATGGGTGTATGCTTAGTTTGTCATGCAATGTCGTGTGTTGAGTGCATCGAGCTCCCAAACATGCCTTCATGACTCTGTTTTTGCCATGTCTAGTTTTCTGCTAAGTCTGAATCTGTTAACGAAACTTGCTATGTTTACTTGGGTGCCATCATATCTTATGATCCTTTTTGGCTTATGGTCAGTAAGGGACTTTTGTTATGTATTTTGAGTAGATTCAATCCGTGCCTTGTATTTCTATGATCTGATCCTGTAGCATGTTGTTATCTTGCTCTAAACATTGCTTCCTGATGTTAAATCCTGACATGTTATTTTCACAAAGTCTGTGATGCTGTTATCTTTTGCACTTTTCCCATGCTTGTTTGATCCTGCTCTTGTGTGATTTAGCCATAGCTCAGTGTTCATCTTCTATCAAGCATCTTGAGTAGATCACTGCCATGTGCTTTTTTGCCATGTTGTAGTGCAGTAGCTTAGTTTCTTGTTGCATTCTAGATGGCATCATGCTGTTAATCGCAGAATTGTGCCATTCTTGTTTTGCTTGCAATTTGCAAACCGTGCATCCGTTTTCGACGATCTTTATATCGATTTCGACCGAAATCAACTCATATTTCTAGCACAACTCTTGGTTTCCCAAGTTTACGCCTGGTTCAATATTTTCCTTCTGGAGCACGCATATGCATTGCATGTCACATCCCACATGTCATGCCATGTTTTGCATCATGTTGCTTGCGCATTGCATCGTGGTTGATTGTGGATTCATTTGCTTGTGTTCTTGCCTTGGGTAGAGCCGGGAGACGAGTACGTGATCGAGGAACCCGTTGAGTACGCTTACGAGGATCACGCTTATGTCAACTCAGAGAACTTTGCAGGCAAGATGACCATACCCTCGATATCACTTCTATCTTTGCTTGCTTTAGCATGCCTCCCATATTGCCATGTCAAGCTTCTAACCCAAATTTTCCTAGCAAACCGTTGTTTGGTTATGTTACCGCTTTGCTCAGCCCCTCTTGTAGCGTTGCTAGTTGCAGGTGAAGATTGGACTTTGTTCCTTGTTGGAACATGTTTATTGTTGGGATATCATTATTATATCTTGTTTACTTTAATGCACATATATACTTGGTAAAGGGTGGAAGGCTCGGCCTTATGCCTGGTATTTTCTTCCACTCTTGCCGCTCTTGCTTCCGTCATACCGGTGTTATGTTCCTTGATTTATCGTTCCTTACGTGGTTGGGTTATAATGGGAAACCATTGATAGTTCGCCTTGAATAAAACTCCTCCAGCAAGGCCCAACCTTGGTTTTACCATTTTCCACCTAAGCCTTTTCCCTTGGGTTCCGCGGACTCAAGGGTCATCTTTATTTTAAACCCCCCGGGCCAGTGCTACTCTGAGTGTTGGTCCAATTTGTCAGCCGCCGGTGGCCACCAGGGGCAACTCTGGGTTGGCCTACCGGAAGTTTGGACAATCCGGTGTGCCCTGAGAACGAGATATCTGCAGCTCCTATCGGGATTTGTCGGCACATCCGGGCGGCTTTGCTGGTCTTGTTTTACCATTGTCGATATGTCTTGTAACCGGGATTCCGAGTCTGATCGGGTCTTCCTGGGAGAAGGAATATCCTTCGTTGACCATGAGAGCTTGTGATGGGCTAAGTTGGGACACCCCTGCAGGGTTCTGAACTTGTTAATGTTCGGTTGTAGAAAACTTGACACTTAATCTTAATTAAAATGAAACAACCGCGTGAGTAGCCATGGTGGTCTCTTTTCGGCGGAGTCCGGGAAGAGAACCCGGTCTCATGTTATGCTTGAACGTAAGTAGTTTTAGGATCACTTCTTGATATGTATAGCTTCTCGACCGTGATTTGCTTCTCTTCTCGCTCTCATTTGCGTAAGTTAGCCACCATATATGCTAGCGCTTGCTGCAGCTCCACCTCACTACCTTTTTCCTACCCAGAAGCTTAAATAGTCTTGATCACGAGGGTGTGAGATTGCTGAGTCCCCGTGACTCACAAATTACTTCCAAAACTAGATACAGGTGCCAGTGATGCTAGTCCCGGGGATGCGACCCAACTCAAGTGGGAGTTCGACGAGGAGTCCGGACGTTACAATGTTTCATTTCCAGATGATCTATAGTGCAGCCCAGTTGGGGCGATCGGGGACCTATGCATTTGGGGTTGTCTTTATTTTGGTTCCTTAGTCAGACCTTGATTGCTTCTGGATGATGTAATGCTATATTTATGTATTTTGTGAAGTAGCGATTGTAATCCAACTCTTTATCTCTTTCTTATTCAGTACATGGGATGTGTAAAGATTACCCCTCTTGTGACATGCCTACTATGCGGCTATGCCTCTAAGTCGTGCCCCGACACGTGGGAGATATAGCCGCATCATGGGCGTTAAACGATGCGTGTCAAGCAAGAATGGTTGGGTGATCCCGGATGCTGGGTTCCCACATGTCGATGGCATGGAAAACGAGGAATGAGCAAGCGGCGATTCGGACAAGGTGCAAACATGGGCATACGGTCCACGGGCGTCGTCTCATACAACACATCACATGCATACGGTCCACGGGCGTCGTCTCGACGTTATACCTTTGAAGCATGCATTATCGGAATGGATCAAGTCGGTGCGAAGTAGAGGAGTTAGACATTCTCGCGACGTAGTGGAAGTAGTGGTTCACGAGTCGAAGAGGAAGTAGTCGTTCATGTCCGTAGATGTTTGGGGTCACGACATGGAACTTGACGTCCAAGGGGTCTTCGGAGATGGTTGTGGTACATGTTTTGTAGACGTTCGGGTGGTGGTAGCGGTACATGTTTTAAAGGTGAACTTGAAGAATACGAATCCCTTCGGGGTTGTTGTGGTACTAAGGGTCTTCGGACCTGACGGCTCCGAGTCCTCCGGGCGGTCGATGGTAGTGTCGTGGCACTCACCGTCTTGTCGAGGCCAAGCGACGGTGGTCGTACACGACGCGTTGTGGAAGTAGTTGTACTCGCGGTCTTCGGTGACGGTAGTCGTACGTGTATCGACAAGGTACTTGGCGTATCATTGGTCCTTCGGGTTCGGTCTTGGCGATTTCGTAGATGGTAGAAGGGGTACTGGATAGTTCTGGCACTTGGCAAAAATCCTACGACGGTGTATGACGATTTTGGTTCGGGATTTGGCGTCATTCAATAGGGTACTTCTCGGGACAACACATCACATGCGGTCCACGGGCGTCGTCTCATACAACACATCACATGCATACGGTCTATGGGCGTTGTCTCGACGTTATACTTTTGAAGCATGCATTATCGGAACGGATCAAGTCAGTGCGATGTAGAGGAGGTAGACGTTCTCACGATGGTAGTGGAAGTAGTGGTTCACGAGTCGAAGAGGAAGTAGTCCTTCATGTCCGTAGATGTTCGGGGTCACGACATGGAACTTGACGTCCACGGGTTCTTCAACGATGGTTGTGGTACATGTTTTGTAGACGTTCGGGCGGCAGTAGTGGTACACGTTTTTAAGGTGAACTTGATGAATACGAATCCCTTCGGGATTGTTGTGGTACTAAGGGTCTTCGTACTTGACGGCTCCGAGTCCTCCGGGGGTCGACGGTAGTGTCATGGTACTCGGCGTCTTGTCAAGTCCAAGCGATGGTGGTCGTACACGACGCGTTGTGGAAGTAGTCATACTCGCGGTCTTTGGTGACGGTAGCAGTACGTGTATCGACAAGGTACTTGGCGCATCCTTGGTCCTTCGGGTTTGGTCTTGGCGTTTTCGTAGATGGTAGAAGGGGTACTGTATAGTTCTGGCACTTGGCAAAATCCTATGACAGTGTATGACGATCTTGGTTCGGGATTTGGCGTAGTTCAATAGGGTACTTCTCGGACAACCGACAAAAATAGAGAAGCACGAGAGGCACCGGTCAGGATGGAGCTCAGATTCTAAGCAAGGAACAGATGCAGGGGTTCGAACGGAGCCAAGGCTACGCCTGTGGATGCAGGGAATGACGAGTGAGATTGACAGAGGAGTTGCAAGAGCGGCGCTCATGGGAGAAGGCAAGGCGGTGCGGCGCTGGACGAACAGGAGCGTCAAGGAGGGCAGGGCATAGGCGAACCATGGAGGCCAGCGGTGCCATGGCCGTGTGGGTCAGGCGCTCGGGCACGGCGGAAAGTCGTGGCATAGGAGGGCCGACGTGGAAGGGAGCAGCAAGACGGAGCTGGAGGGAGCAAAGGACGGGCAGAGGCGCCGTGTCTGCTGGTGCTCTAGTGAGGCTGGTCCTTGTCGCTGGAAGTGACCAGAAACGGTGGCGGGGGCTTGCCGTGGCACACTAGTGGCCGGGGCCTGGTGGCATCGCCATGGGAGCAGCTCGGGCCAGCTCGAGCTCACGACGGGAGGAGGAGCACAAGACGCAGGCGAAGACGAAGGGGAAGGTAGAGGGCGGCCGACGACGAACTTCGCGCCGGTTGCCGGCCACAGGAGGCGGAGCGCTGGCGCGATGCGTGTGTGCGTGTGTGTGGCGGCCTGGGAGAATGAGAGGAAGAGGGGATCGATCGGTATTGGGGAAATCAGCGTGGGGCTCTCCTGGCAGCGCTAGGAGGAACGATGGGGAGAGAGGGGATCAACCAGAGGGTCGGGCTTACGGTTAGAGCAGGTGGCCCGTCGGTTGGGCTTATGGCCCGGCCTGGCTGTGGGCTAAAACGCCTAGAAAAACAAAAAAACAAAAGCAGAGATGGGCCAACCCCGGTTAAGAGAAAAAAGGTATCTTCTCCTAATTAAAGGAAAAAAAACAAAGAAGCCAAATGTTTATTTGGAAGAGCGAAATAAATAGGAATTGAACTAACATTTGGCATGTGCCTACTTTGATATATCAAAGCTCCACACCTAGAGGGTGAGTAAATGCGGAAGAAGGTTTTAAAAGATTTAAAAAAACAAGAGGGGATTAAAATGCAAGTTTGTTATGGTTAATTCCAAAACGATGGAATATTATATTATAGCTCCCTAATAATATTGGAGACTTTGAATATGTTATAAAGAGAATTTCACCATGTGAATTTCCCTCGATTTAAATGGATCAAAGACCCATACAATTTATTTAGTAGAGTTTTAAAAATTAAATGGCATGCTACCATGATGCAATGCAAAATAAAATAAATAGAGCAAGCACAAATGAAACACACGGAGGTAACAAAAATATGCAAGTCTTCTAGAACGTCAGTCTCGGGGCGTCATAGCAATCGTCTAATATCCCCGGTGTTCCCAGGGAGGTAATCGAGCACCACCTTGTTGTCTGCCCACATGCCCGACCTGTCAAGCAGAAAGTTCCTAAGCAGGCCTGGGAAA
Organism: Triticum monococcum; assembly: GCA_034509565.1. Classification (NCBI taxonomy): domain Eukaryota; kingdom Viridiplantae; phylum Streptophyta; class Magnoliopsida; order Poales; family Poaceae; genus Triticum; species Triticum monococcum. The sequence goes on from CM067842.1 coordinate 283,172,637, forward strand.
GACAGCAGTTTATTGCAGAAGAGATCAAGAAGCTTGAGGCAGCTGGTTTGGTCAGAGGAGTATTGCATCCCACATGGTTGGCAAATCCAGTGGTAGTCCGGAAGGCTAACGGGAAGTGGAGGCTTTTCATAGATTTCATAGATCTCAACAAGGCTTGGCCGAAGGACCCATTTCCCTTGGCGCCACTAGAAAAAAAAAGACACTTCCCCGATGATACGTGTTTGTCACAGTAGGTCACGTTTTGTGTCATGCATGTACATCCATGACAATTTTATGACAGAATCAAGATAGTCATACCTATGTTGTCGTAGAAATGTTTCATGACATTACCAAAATTATCATCACGGAAGTGTCCACTTCCATGATGATAAATCGCGCGTCATAGAAGGGCTTTCGTCAAGGGTGACCGACACATGGCATCCACCATAGCGGGACGCCGTTAAGCTATCAGGTCCGGTTTTGGATCCGATAACCCCCTAACAGCAACGACCAATGCCAATTTTCCACGTGTAAAATTCTCATTCGCTGATGGAACCACGTCTTAGCTCCGCGTTGGCACAGGTGTCACTCATCCAATGGGCGAGATGAGCCTATGGTACGTTGACATGTGGACCGGCCCAAAAGTAGCTCATAAAGATTAAATGGGCCAGTCCAACTAAAGGCCCACAAGATTTAGCAGGCCATAATGGGCCGGCCCAGCTAAAGGCCCAACATTCTCAGTTAAGGCCCGTATGGCTAATGTTAAATCGGCCCATCAACGGCCCGTAAACTTGTCATCATTGCGGCCCATGTTCACTTCTGGCCCGTTAACAGTCCGCTATGAATTTGGGCCGAATTACGGCCTAGTGTGTTTCCAGCCTGTTAAAGGTCTTGCTTCATTTGGGCCCATTTATAGGAAATTAACACTTTCGTACCATAAACGACCGTGAAGGATATGGGTCATATTCGGCCATGTCTGACATTCGGCTTGTTAGAGGCCCACTACAGATTTGGGCCACTTTCAGCCTGTTGTGACTTTCGGCCTGTTAACGTCGAACGAAAACCATGGGCCATATGTGGCCCAACACCACATCGGGCCTACTAACGGCCCATATAAATATGACACTAATCTAGCCCGACCGAACTTTCAGCCTGTTAAAGACCTGTGTAGTAGGTCGACGCATTTATGGCCCGTCTGAATTTCGGACTGTGGACGATCGGCATTGTAAATTGGCCACCATTTCGGCCTGTTAAGACCAGTGGGTTATTTGGCACAATCAGGGCCCAATCTTACTTTCGGCCTACTAAAGGCCCATGTTTGTTAAGGGCTCGAGATATTTACACATGTAAACGGCCTATTATTACTGAGGTCCCAAATAATATTTAGGCTTGTTAAAGGCCCATTGTGGGCACGGGCCAACCAGAAAAATATGAAAGCTTATGCTGATTTAGGCCCAGATATTTTTAGTGGGCTACATGCAAATATCGGCCTAGAAACATTTTTAGCCTAATTGGAATGGGCCCGACGAATGTTGGCATGTTGGGCTCCTACGAAGCTTTCGGTCGAATACATTACTAAGATAAACCTACACTATACAAAAATAGCGTCGTAATTACTACAACCTTTGGCAGCATCATAAATGTTGTATCACAACAACAAAATTCCATCCATACAACAAAAGGCCTGTTGGCATAAGGTTTACAGTCCTTGCAGATAAAAGCACCATCAGATGTATAGAAGCACAAATCATTTGACCTGAGTGGTTATGTTTCAGGCAGTAGAATCTGAAGGAGCAGCACGGTCTTCCCCTTTTTTCCGCGATTGGTCTTGAGCAACGAAGCAAATGTCTGATAGTCTGGTTTCAAAACCATTCATATCTTCACGACATTTGTCAACCACTATTTTTGTTTCTGACACAATGTCCATTAGGGATTGGACTTGTGTCTGGAGCACAGATATATCACGCTGTTTAGCCAGAAGATTTTGTTCAGTAGGCCATTTGGATGAGGTTACTCATACGACTCCAACATATCTATAATTTTTGATTGCTCCATGATATATTATCTACTGTTTTGGACTATATTGGGCTTTATTTTCCACTTTTATATTATTTTTGGGACTAACCTATTAACCGGAGGCCCAGTCCAGAATTGCTGTTTTTTTGCCTATTTCAGTGTTTCGAATAAACGGAATATCAAATGGAGTCCAAACGGAATAAAATCTACGGGAACGTGATTTTCTCATAGAACGTGATCCAGGAGACTTGGACCCTGCTCCAAGGAACAAAAGAGGCGGTCACGAGGGTGGGGGACGCCCCCCTAGGGCATGCCCCCTGTCTCGTGGGCCCCTCGTTGCTCCTCCTGCGTACTTCTTCCTCCTATATATACACACGTACCCCCAAACAATCAGAATAGGAGCCAAAAACCCAATTCCACCGCCGCAACTTTCTATATCTGCGAGATCCCATCTTGGGGCCTGTTCTGGAGCTCCGTCGGAAGAGGGCCGTCATCACGGAGGGCTTCTACATCATCATAGCCTCTCTGATGAAGTGTGAGTAGTTTACTTCAGACCTTCTGGTCCATAGTTAGTAGCTAGATGGATTCTTCTCTCTCTTTGTATCTCAATACAAAGTTCTCCCCTCTCTTGTGGAGATCTTCTTTTTGCAGTGTGTTTGTTGAGACCGATGAATTGTGGGTTTATGATCAAGTATATCTATGAATAATATTTGAATCTTCTCTGAATTATTTTATGTATGATTGGTTATCTTTGCAAGTCTCTTTGAATTATCCGTTTGGTTTAGCCAACTAAATTGTTAGTTCTTGCCATGGGAGAAGTGCTTAGCTTTGGGTTCGATATTGCGCTGTCCTTACCCAGTGACAGATGGGGCAGCAAGGCACATATTGTATCATTGCCATCGAGGATAATAAGATGGGGTTTATTTCATATTGCATGTATTTATCTCTCTACATCATGTCATCTTGCTTAAGGCGTTACTCTGCTTTTAACTTAATACTCTAGATGCATGTTGGATAGTGGTCGATGAGTGGAGTAATAGTATTAGATGCAAGATCATTTCGATCTACTTGTCACGGACGTGATGCCTATATACATGATCATGCCTAGATATTCTCATAACTATGCTCAATTCTGTCAATTGCTGAACAGTAATTTGTTCACCCACCGTAGAATACTTATGCTCTTGAGAGAAGCCACTAGTGAAACCTATGGCCCCCGGGTCTATTCTCGTCATATCAATCTCCATTACTTTAATCTTGCTTTGCTTTTACTTTTTACTTTGCATCTTTATACCAAAAATATTATATCTATTAGATCTCACTCTCGTAAGTGACCGTGAAGGGCTTGACAACCCCTAATCGCGTTGGTTGCGAGTAGCTATCGCTTTGTGCAGGTACGAGGGACTGGAGCGTGGGCTCCTACTGGATTGATACCTTGGTTCTCAAAAACTGAGGGAAATACTTACGCTACTCCACTGCATCATCCCTTCCTCTTCGGGGAAAACCAAAGCAAGCTTAAGACGTAGCAAGAAGGATTGCTGGCGTCGTTGCCGGGGAGTCTACGCAAAAAGTCAACATACCAAGTACCCATCACAATCCCTATCTCTCGCATTACATTATTTTCCATTTGCCTCTTGTTTTCCTCTCCCCCCCCCAATTCACCCTTGCCATTTTATTCGCCCTCTCTCTCTATCCTCCCTCTCTTTCTCTATTTGCCTCTTTTGCCCATTTCTTGTTTGCTCATATGGTTGGAATAGTTGTTTATTTATTACTAAACAGAGAACCAAAGATCTATGTATCATCATCCGCTTGCTAATCTTTTTAAGAGATCCAGTTATGTTGAACCAATTGCTAGTGAGTTTTGTGCACTAGATTATCTTTATGAGGTTTTGCTTGAAATCCGTGAATAGGAAAAGTGTGATGAAGTACTTCATGAAGTGATTCACGATAGATCTTTGAATAAAAAGCATGATTGCAATGATGATAGTATAGATTTTATTAATATAAATTGTGCTAATAATATGCAAAACCCTAAGCTTGGGGATGCTAGTTTTGCTATGTCCTCTACTTGTTGCAATGATCATGATTGGGGTGATTTTTCTTATGGTCCTGATAATTTATTTAAGCCCCATGATGAATATGAGATTGATTATAATGTTTGCAATAATATTGAAAGTGTGTTTGGAAAGGTCATAACTTTAGTTAATGTTAATCCCACTATTTTGGAGGAGTGTCAACTTTACATGCATATGGATCATGTTGAAAGTATTCTATGTGATAGCTATTTTGTTGAATTTGCTTATGATCCTACATGTAATTATTACAAGAGAGGAAAATATGATGGTAGAAATTTTCATGTTACTAAATTACCTCTCGTTATGTTGAGATTGCTATTGTTTCTTTCCGCTTCCTTGCATATGCTAGTTTTTGCTTGCCTTGATAATTTGTTTGCCTATAAGATTCCTATGCATAGGAAGTATGTTAGACTTAGATGTGTTTGTCACGTGTTTTATGAGGCTCTCTTTGTGCTTCAATTCTTGTCTTTCATGTGAGCATCATTGAAATATTATGCCTAGCTATAAGGCTTTAAAGAAAAGCGCTTGTTGGGAGACAACCCAATATTTATCCTTTCTGTTATTTAATAAATAATTTATTTAGCCTCTGTTTTGGTTGTGTTTTTTGTGTTTAATTAGTGTTTGTGCCAAGTAGAACCGTTGGGAAGACTTGGGGAAAGTCTTGTTGAACTTGCTGTAAAAAACAGAAACTTTAGCGCACACGAGAAATGCTGTGTTTTTTTTTGAAGAGTGATATTTAGTTAATTATTTTTGAAGATGATTAATATATAAATTCCTCATGTCCAGAAATTTATTTTAGAATTTTTGGGGTTCCAGATCTTGCGCTAGCTACAGATTACTACAGACTGTTCTGTTTTTGACAGATTCTGTTTTTCGTGTGTTGTTTGCTTATTTTGATGATTCTATGGCTAGTAAAATAGTTTATAATCCATAGATAACTTGGAATACAGTAGTTTTAACACTAATATAAATAAATAATGCGTTCATTACAGTACCTTGAAGTGTCCTTTTGTTTTCTTTCGCTAACGGAGCTCACGAGTTTTCTATTTTGAGTTTTGTGTTGTGAAGTTTTCAAGTTTTGGGTGAATTCTTTTGATGGATCATGGAACAAGGAGTGGCAAGAGCCTAAGCTTGGGGATGCCCATGGCACCCCCAAGATAATCCAAGGACACCAAGAAGTCAAAGCTTGGGGATGCCCCGGAAGGCATCCCCTCTTTCGTCCACTTCCATCGGTAATTTACTTGGAACTATATTTTTATTCACCAACATGATATGTGTTTTGCTTGGAGCGTCTTGTATTATTTGTGTCTTTGTGTCTTAGTATGCCACAATAATCCTTGCTGTACACACCTTTTGAGAGAGCCATACATGAATTAAAATTTGGTAGAATACTCTATGTGCTTCACTTATATCTTTTGAGCTAAGTAGTTTTGCTCTATGTGCTTCACTTATATCTTTTGAGCTAAGTAGTTTTGCTCTATGTGCTTCAATATCTTTTGAGCATTATAATTTTGCTCCATGTGCTTCACTTAGATATTTTAGAGCACGGTGGTGGATTTGTTTTAAAGAAACTATTGATCTCTCATGCTTCACTTAAATTATTTTGAGAGTCTCTTAATATCATGGTAATTTGCTTAATAATAATATGCTTGGTATTCAAGATTTGTGAAACTTTCTTTCGAGTGTGTTGAATACTAGGAAAAGATTGAAGCATGATAATTGTATTGAGATATGGAGGGTGATAATGTTAAAGTCATGCTAGTTGAGTAGTTGTGAATTTAAAGAATACTTGTGTTAAAGTTTGTGATTCCCGTAGCATGCACGTATGGTGAACCGTTATGTGATGAAGTCGGAGCATTTATTGATTGTCTTCCTTATGAGTGGCGGTCGGGGACGAGCGATGGTCTTTTCCTACCAATCTATCCCCCTAGGAGCATGCGTGTAATACTTTTCTTTGAAAACTTCTAGATTTTTGCAATAAGTATATGAGCTCTTTATGACTAATGTTGAGTCCATGCATTATACGCACTCTCACCCTTCCACCTTTGCTAGCCTCTCTAATACCATGCACCTTTCGCCGGTATCATACACCTACCATATATCTTCCTCAAAACAGCCACCATACCTACCTATTATGGCATTTCCATAGCCATTCCGAGATATATTGCCATGCAACTTTCCACCGTTCCGTTCATGACACACTCCATCATTGTCATATTGCATATCCCGGTACACCGCCGGATGCATTCACATAGTCATATTTTGTTCTAAGTATCGATTTGTAATTGTTGAGTTATAAGAAAAATAAAAGTGTGATGATCATCATTATTAGAGCATTGTCCCAGTGAGGAAAGAATGATGGAGACTATGATTCCCCCATAAGTCGGGATGAGACTCCGAACGAAAAATAAATAAATAAAAAGAGGCCAAAGAAGCCCAAATAAAAAGAGGCCAGAAAAGGCCCCAAAAAATGATGAGAGAAAAACAGAGAAGGGACAATGTTACTATCCTTTTACAGCACTTGTGCTTCAAAGTAGCACCATGATCTTCATAGTAGAGAGTCTCTCATGTTATCACTTTCATATACTATTGGGAATTTTTCATTATAGAACTTGGCTTGTATATTCCAATATTAGGCTTCCTCAAAAAGTTGGATGCACACCCACTTAGTTTCTTTTTGAGCTTTCATATACTTATAGCTCTAGTGCATCCGTTGCACGGCAATCCCTACTCACTCACATTGATATCTATTGATGGGCATCTCCATAGCCCGTTGATATGCCTAGTTGATGTGGGACCATCTTCTCCTTTTTGTCTTCTCCACAACCACCATTCTATTCCACCTATAGTGTTATATCCATGGCTCACGCTCATGTATTGCGTGAAGATTGAAAAAGTTTTGAAAAAGTTAGAGTATGAAACAATTGCTTGGCTTGTCATCGGGGTTGTGCATGATTTAAATACATTGTGTGGTGAAGATGGAGCATAGCCAGACTATATGATTTTGTAGGGATAACTTTCTTTGGCCATGTTATTTTGAGAAGACATAATTGCTTTATTAGTATGCTTGAAGTATTATTATTTTTTATGTCAATATAAACTTTTGTCTTGAATCTTTCTAATCTGAATATTCGTACCACAATTAAGAAGATTTACATTGAAATTATGCCAAGTAGCACTACGCATCAAAAATTCTCTTTTTATCATTTACCTACTCGAGGACGAGCAGGAATTAAGCTTGGGGATGCCTGATACGTCTCCAACGTATCTATAATTTTTGATTGCTCCATGCTATATTATCTACTGTTTTGGACTATATTGGGCTTTATTTTCCACTTTTATATTATTTTTGGGACTAACCTATTAACCGGACGCCCAACCCAGAATTGCTGTTTTTTGCCTATTTCAGTGTTTCGGATAAACAGAATATCAAATGGAGTCCAAACGGAATAAAATCTTCGGGAACGTGATTTTCTCACTGAACGTGATCCAGGACACTTGGACCCTCCTCCAAGGAACAAAAGAGGCGGTCACGAGGGTGGGGGCGCCCCCCCCCTAGGGCGCGCCCCCTGCCTCATGGGCCCCTTGTTGCTCCTCCGGCGTACTTCTTCCTCCTATATATACACGTACCACCAAATGATCAGAACAGGAGCCAAAAACCTAATTCCACCACCGCAACTTTCTGTATCCACGAGATCCCATCTTGGGGCCTGTTCCGGAGCTCCGCCGGAAGAGGGCCGTCATCACGGAGGGCTTCTAAATCATCATAGTATCTCCGATGAAGTGTGAGTAGTTTACTTCAGACCTTTGGGTCCATAGTTAGTAGCTAGATGGCTTCTTCTCTCTCTTTGAATCTCAATACAAAGTTCTCAACCTCTCTTGTGGAGATCTATTCGATGTAATCTTCTTTTTGCGGTGTGTTTGTTGAGACCGATGAATTGTGGGTTTATGATCAAGTCTATCTATGAATAATATTTGAATCTTCTCTGAATTCTTTTATGTATGATTGGTTATCTTTGCAAGTCTCTTCGAATTATCCATTTGGTTTGGCCAATTAGATTGGTAGTTCTTGCCATGGGAGAAGTCCTTAGCTTTGGGTTCGATCTTGCGGTGTCCTTACCCAGTGACAAAAGGGGTAGCAAGGCACGTATTGTATCGTTGCCATCGAGGATAACAAGATGGGGTTTGTTTCATATTGCATGAATTTATCTCTCTACATCATGTCATCTTGCTTAAGGCGTTACTCTGTTTTTAACTTAATACTCTAGATGCATGTTGGATAGCGGTCGATGAGTGGAGCAATAGTAGTAGATGCAGAATCGTTTTGATCTACATTTCACGGACGTGATCCCTATATACATGATCATGCCTAGATATTCTCATAACTATGCTCAATTCTGTCAATTGCTCAACAGTAATTTGTTCACCCGTCATAGAATACTTATGCTCTTGAGAGAAGCCACTAGTGAAACCTTTGGCCCCCGGGTCTATTCTCATCATATCAATCTCCATTACTTTAATCTTGCTTTGCTTTTTTACTTTGCTTTTACTTTTTACTTTGCACTTTATACCAAAAATACCAAAAATATTATATCTATCAGATCTCACTCTCGTAAGTGACCCTGAAGGGCTTGACAACCCCTAATCGTGTTGGTTGTGAGTAGCTATCGCTTTGTGCAGGTACGAGGGACTTGAGCGTGGGCTCCTACTGGATTGATACCTTGGTTCTCAAAAACTGAGGGAAATACTTATGCTACTCTGCTGCATCATCCCTTCCTCTCCGGGGAAAACCTACGCAAGCTCAAGACGTAGCAGTTACCTTGACAACCAACCGAGAATTACGCAAGAACGTGCTTTTTGCACTGTTAGTGGAGAGATACTGACGCACTGCAGCAAGAGGTGACATTGTGCCTGTGGTAGCCTCATCACCTTCAGGTGGTTGTGGCTTTTCAATAATTTATTCCATATCTTCCTGAAAGTTTGAAATTGTAGATTAGTGTACCAGATAAGTTACTAATCAGACAAAAACAAATAAAGTAGGTTTCACATTTATACATAACTTATTTTGGTGAACTACTATAATACATTAGCATGTATTGTAGTGCCAACTACATAATAAAATCACTTTCGGAACATATGTCCATGTAGCATGCCTACTGTATTGTCTATTTCCTCACATTCATTGACATCCAAGGATAAAGAGACATGGTTTAAAGTAGGATAAAGAGACATCATTCATATCATGGCAAACAGATATAAAAAAACAAGCTATTGTATCATTGTGTGCGCAGGTGAACATCACAACTAGATTACAGATGATGACCAAAAGAATATCCTTCATCTCTTTTAAACCATGTAAGGTGAAATGATACGTTAAGACAACTGTGTATAAAAGTGAACAGAGTAACTGACATTGGTTGCAAATGAAGCAGTTAAATGAAAACATCATAGTACCAATCAGTTCAAAGACGGGAGGAGTAAGGACTTACAACATCGGCCCGAACTGGTGTGCTCATGCGCTTCATCTTGCTAGTGTGGCAATCCTTGAAGATTTGCACTACATTCGGTTCAGGTTCTTTTTGGTCCGCACGGGTTTTCCTATGTATTTGGAACAAGTCAATATAGATACGATAATATGGCATAAAAAGAAGGAAGTAGCAGCTATTAACTTTAGAATGGTTGGTCTTGTTCTTCAAACAGTTAGCCTAGAAGTAGATACACTTGTAAGGCACATACATAAATACAAGTTCAATATGTGGTCTGATCAAATACATATACCCTACTTGATACTTTGCATCAGACCAGTGTTTAATAAGGGCTATCGAATCTTCATCTATAATATATTCCACTAGAGATGTTTGGGCGATTTCATTGTTAGCCTTGCCTTCAAAGTGAGATTTTCTAAGGTGGTACCGATGATGTCATAGAGCAGACTGAAAAACATGAGTGCATGCTTGTTTAGTTGCATCATCTTTCGGATCCACCTTGAACCTCATCTGTTGAAAAAAGAATGTCAGTCTCATTAGGAGGAAGCTAGAAAGTATGGCACAGAGTAACACAATATTACAAATTGCGATGAATAACATTACTTACAGATAAATGGTCAAGGAAGGTGTTAAACTAGGTATTGTCTTTCTCATTCCTATAATGGATCCACGTTGGGAGGATACATGCATGACACCTAACGACAATGGCTGCCTCTGATACTAACTTGGCTAACTTTGTAGAATCACGTGGCCTTTTTAAACATGCTTGAAAACGGATCTCCATTATTCCTCCTTTAGATTTTTTTAATCTATCAAGCATTATCCGTGATGTCTATTTCCGCTTGCGCCGTGGTGCTTGTTCAACAGCGAATATGGAAAGTGTTAGTGCACATCAAACTGTGAGAGTACATATAAAGGAACATGCAACTTCAACTTGACTCGGTCAGGTACCGTCGTGGTGTTGATGCTCATGAGGTTCCTCTGATCTTGCCAAGTCCTGTTGTGACAGCAGTGCTTCAGAAGTAGCATTAGGTGTGAATGCAGTTTGGGAACTGGCTAGTTCCGGAGCAAACGATCGAGTAACTCGTTGAGATGCTGGTGTAGTTGAAGCGGATGCTGCAGCTGGTGGAGCAGGTGATACTATGTTTGTAGATTTAGCCGGTGGACATGGACCTTCTACTGCGCTACAAGTACCAACAAAATCTCGAGGGCAGATCCTTTTCCCTTTCACCCGACGAGTAACACCATTCCCTACTATATTATTTTCCATGCTCTTTTTTGACTTTGCCATGTCAAGGCATACCCACAACACAAAAGAATAAAATCGCTCTTCGGAACTCATTGATGCATGATACAGACAAGCAATACTTTGATGTAAGACAACCGTATGAGGATGGCATACGTAAGAAAAACAGGACAACGTGACATATTCACAGCTACGATGTCTAAAATAAGTAGAAGGATTTTCAAGAAAATAGAAGTAATGCAAGCTAGACACCATATGAGAGATGCAACCAATATCACTTTGCCTAGTTAAAAGTGTCATTTCGAAAAATTAGAAGCAGTACAATGTAGAAATCAATGCAAGATGCAACCACTATCACACTGCCATGTCAAAAGTGTCCAATCATGAGTGTCTGATGCGGGATACACAATAGCAGTACTTTGATGTACGAACATGGTATGATTGATAGATGCAATGTATTCTAGACACAGAAAGGCATGTCATGTGCACATGTAACGTATAAACTCAGCAGGTCCAATTTAATCAAAATAGAAGAAATACAGGCTAGACAACATTTGCAACATGAAACCAATTATCACACTGTCAACTTAGAGCAAGCACCTGCGATGGTGGAGTACGGGAGATGAACTCATCATGTAGACTTGGGACTTGAACTTCATTAGCAGTAGTAGTGGCAAATCTAGAGAGTATCTGTTTGCGTCGGTCCGGAGAACCATCAACATCCCCTAACTAACTCTTTTCCTTCCTATTTTCTGATATTGTCTTATGAAGTCAAAACCAAAAGAAGATGAATAAAATTAGCTCTGCATTAACTGGTTGATGCATGATACACACGAACACTACTTTGATGTAAGGCAAGCGCATGATAGGAGGATGGAATATATAAAAAAAGACAGCATTGTCGGATCTCGGGTTCCGGCAAAACCCTCAAGGTTAGAACACTAGGGTGCGCACGAAGATCTCCCCCTACTAATCCACGTCCTTGCTTTGCTAAGATCTCTCGGGCTAACTCGACGGACTCGGAACACAAAGGACACAAGATTTATTCTGGTCCGGGCCACCGTTGTGGTGTAATACCCTACTCCAGTGTGGTGTTGTTGATTGCCTCTTGGGTTGAGGATGAATAGTACAAGGGGAAGAACAGCCTCCTGAGGCGAGGTGTTCTTGTTCTTGGTGAACTTTTGGTTGTTCAGGTATCTCCTATCCTCCCTCTAGATGAGTCGATCCCCCTCTCGATGAGTCAATCCCTTTCTATGGTGGTCGCTAGTCCTATTTATAGAGGCCCTGGTCCTCTCCCCAAATATTGAGAGGGAAGGAAGCCAACAATGGCCAATTTGAAAGGGGACAGCTAGTACAGCTTATCCTGACAAAAGCAGTCTTCGCCTGCAAAAGGCTCTGGTGGTGACGCCGCCCTGGGCTCCATGGTGACTTCCGTCTTGCCGTCCTCCTAGTCTTGGTCTCGTTGCACTGATATGGAAACCTTTGCTTGACGCCTCGGTACTCCGCGCCTCGCAATGCCGCGCCGTGGGCTGCAGGTAGGCAAGTCTGGCGACCCCCGTTCCCAGAACACCGACAGTAGCCCCCGAGCCCAAGGCGCGCTTGGGCATGGCTTCGAGGCGAAGCCATAGGTCAAGTGCAGAGCACCGCGGGCTCCAATAGCCTGCGGCCTTGGTCGACGCGTGGCGATTGATTGGACGTGGGCGTCTCCACTTCCCCACGCTGACTCGGCAACTGCCCGACTTGACGAGTTCCTGCTGCATGCAAGGAAAAACCATCATTATTACCTTAGATCATGGAGGCCGACGGTTGGCCTCCCGTTGGCTATAAATGGGAGGTGGGTGGCGGAGCCCCATCACCCATCTCTCCTTTGCCTCTCCTGCTTCTTCTCCTTCCTTCCTCCAATCCTTGTTGGTGCAGTCATTGCACCGATTCGGAGGTTCTCGGCCGCAGAGAAGGGCAAGGCTCCCCTCAACGAGCCCAAGCTTCTCCCGCCGAAGAAGAGGAGGTCTCATCGCTGCGAGATGGTCGTGAGGCCGGTGGTGTCATGGCCTTGGTATGAGAGGCCACCTCCTGGGTACCCGTTGACCTTGTATGCTCACGCTAATGAGTCCGGAGGGAGGAGCAATAAGTGCTGCCGCCCGCGCCAGGGCCCTGGCCGCCGTGCCACAGAGGCGCACACCATCGCCCTAGGGGTCCACGCTGTGGACTCCTCGCGTGAGTTCGTGTTGTGGGCGGCGATGCCCCCGAGCACTTGGATTCGCTTCCCTTCCTTCTTTTCTGCAAACATGCCTCCGAGGGGGGCCCTTGAGCTTTGGCTGCAGCACACCGACTGCGATGCCCCGGAGACTGGAGCGGAAATTGAATCTGTTGCCTCCGGGAGTATCTTCATGACCCGAGGCTGTGGCGAGATTGCCCGAGTCTGCCGTGCGGAGGGCGCCCTCACAATCCACTTCGAGTAGATGGCGCCTCCATGCTGTTCTTCAAGGTCTTCGACGAGGAAGGCCGCCGCCTGGAGTGCTGCCCTGAAGGAGGTCGCCAGGATGGCGCAGCGGCGGGCACTGGACCTGCCGCAGGCCTCGCCTGCAGCTCCTCCAGCGACAGCGGCGACTCCTGGTGGTCCAGCAACTCTACCAAGATTTATGAGACTCCGGAGACGAGCGATGACATTTACGTGCCCCCAAGCTCTCGCCGAGCCTGGAGTAGGGTCGCACCGTCAGGCTGCCGCCGCTGCTGAACTAGATGAGGTTGGCGCCGGCCTCTGGTGGCCTACTGTTGATGATGGCGTCATCCTCAGGGGCACCCGTAGTTAGGACTCCCTAAGTTCTTGTCTTTTGTTCCCTGCGAGGAATCAAGAAATGTCCCGTGGGTGTGTGTAAAGGTTTTGTAATCCCTCTTGTCAATATTGTCCTTACTATAAACTTGCGCGAGTGCGAGTCCTTCTTCAGCTCGGTCTCCCTTTCCGACCTCGCGATGACTTGGCGCTCTACACTGACAAGTCCTGGTCCCCAGGCAGGCTGCAACCGTCGCTGGTATGCCTTGTCGTGTGTCGTGGTCAAGGCCAGGAGGTGAGCGGCCCGAGGTCCAATAAGAGTTCCTGAGGCGCGATGCTCAGGAGGTCCCTTTAGTGCTCAAGCAGCCGTCGAGAGGTAAGAAAGGCGGGTGACGTTGCTGCAGCAAGGTTGCGGTTAGTATGGTTCTTAGTCCTAAGCGGTTTAGCCAACCCGGGCTCGGGACTTATCTTGATGGTCCGGAGTTGATTCCTCATGATGCGCCAGATTCGTGCATAGGCGTCCAAAGCATAGCTAAGCCAGGCCCATGCGAGCCTCCCCCTTCTCCCTGCTCTACTTCATGCTCTGCGTCCTCAGGTCCCGGCCCTCAAGCGAGCTCAACCGCCGCTGGTATGCCAGGTCGCTTGCCATGGTCAAGGCCAGTGGGTGAGGGATGGAGAGCCAGTAAGATCTCCTAAGTCGCGACGCTTGGGAGCCCCCCTTTTAACGCGCAAGCGGATTGCATGGGAGAAGAGGGGGCTCGCGGTCCCGCTTGCCGTCGCCTTGAGGAGATTCCTGCAAACCAGCACAATGAGAGACATAGTTTGCCATTACGGTTGCTGGTCCGCCGCTAGTCGGTCTGCGAGAAGATGAAGGCACTGAGGGCCTGATGAGGTGACGTGCGCCGGGCATGCCGCGAGCCAGAGCTCGACCGCTCAGGTTTGTCGATGTTGTAGGGACGGACCCGAGCACAAGCAACATGCCAGCGTCAGTAGCCCCCTTGGCGGGTGAGAATCAAGCAGGTAATGGTCATAGGCAGATTAAGCATGGAAAGCAAACTAGCTCAGGTAAATGCATGAACGGTACGCGCCACTGGGTCCGGCCCGAGCGGCTTGGGGATGAGGCAGCCCGAGGGGCGCCCCAGCAAGGTAAGCTCAAGACATAAAAAAGAAGGGATACATGCCATAGGGATGGATCCACGCGGCCTGGGAATAATGCAGCCCCGGGGGCGCTCCCAGCTAAATGAACTTGGAAAATGTCACTTGGTTCCGTTGATGAAGGGGTGTTGAGGCAGCTGAAGGTACGCGACGAAGGGGTTGCCCCTCACGAGCCACTGGTGCCTTGAGCCTCGGGAGGCTCTGGGGGTCCGGGCAGTTCCTTGAGGAGCGTCACCATCTCCGCCAGGATTGCGTGGTGCCTAGCCTCCTGACCCACCATGACGCTCCGCAGGTTGCGCTGGAAGGCAGCATCCACACTCGGAAGGCCAAACGGCATATGAACATAACTGTGAGGTGGACCTTCACAGCGCCGAACACGTGAAGACCAGAAGCTCTCCTAAGATGCGGCTTGATTGAGCCCTCGTATGTCGATGTAGACGCGCAGCTCACCATCCTCGCCCGGGTGAGGAGCAACGCTAGGTGGGCGGCGGTCGCCGCGTATTGCTCTTACTTCCTGAAGCTCCCGAGATTCCCTGGTGATGAACTCCTGAGCTCCGGCGCTCCTTGCCCAGTGTCCTCCTGAGGGAGACGTGCCGTGAAACACACCTCCAAGTGGTGCCCGAGCGCCTCCCTCGTGACGTTGGCAAGGTCTGAGGCCCTCCAGAAGAGAGCCCCCAAGCCCTGCCCGAGGAGGGCGCCGGGCGCGCCTTCCTATGTGACAGAGGGAGGCGCCCCACGTGCGGGAGCTGATCCTGACGAGGTGCCACTTGCGGCGCTGCCCTCCTGAGGTCCGGCATAGAGTAGCTGCTCCTACTTCTTGGGGACGACCTCAGGAGCATACCGAGCTGCATTGTTGCTGGGGTCTTCGATTGCCGCTGCTTCGAAGGCGCGCTCGAGGGAGCACACAACATCTCTTTCCTCGTAGGGGACTCTGATGATCCCGCCGCTTCCTAGCATCTTGAGGACATTGTAGCCGTGGTGCACACTGCCATGAACTTCGCCAGGGCCGGATACAAGAGGATGGCATTGTATGGTAGACGGATGTAGGTGATGTCGAAGTCGATGGGCTCGTTGGGGTAGTTGTCGTGCTGTCCGAAGGTGATGGGGAGGCGAACTTGCCCGATCGGGGTGGTGCAGCCATCGGTAACTCCTGAGAAAGGCTTGGTGGGCTGAAGCTGATCATACAACAGTTGGAGGTTGTCGAACGTGTCGACGGATGCTACCTCTTGAGCACTGTGTTGGTTTTCCCCGAAGAGGAAGGGATGATGCACCAAAGTAGCGTAAGTATTTCCCTCAGTTTTCGAGAAACCAAGGTATCAATCCAGTAGGAGGCTACACGCGAGTCCCTCGTACCTACACAAAAAAAATAAATCCTCGGAACCAACGCAAATAGGGGTAGTCAATCCCTATAAGGCCACTTATGAGACTGAGATCTGATAGATATGATAAGATAATATTTTTGGTATTTTTGTGATAAAGATGCAAAGTAAAATAAAGGCAAAGTAAATAGCAAATAAAATAACTAAGTAGTAGGAGATTAATATGATGAAGAGAGACCAGGGGGCCATAGGTTTCACTAGTGGCTTCTCTCGAGAGCATAATTATTCTACGGTGGGTGAACAAATTACTGTTGAGCAATTGACAGAATTGAGTATAGTTATGACAATATCTAGGTATGATCATGTATATAGGCATCACCTCCGAGACAAGTAGACCGACTCCTGCCTGCATCTACCACTATTACTCCACTCATCGGCCGCTATCCAGCATGCATCTAGAGTATTAAGTTAAAAATAGAGTAACTCCTTAAGCAAGATGACATGATGTAGAGGGATAAACTCATGCAATATGAAGAAAACCCCATCTTGTTATCCTCGACGGCAACAATACAATACGTGCCTTGCTGCCCCTACTGCCACTGGGAAAGGACACCGCAAGATTGAACCCAAAGCTAAGCACTTCTCCTATTGCAATAAAGATCAATCTAGTTGGCCAAACCAAACTGATAATTCGAAGAGACTTGCAAAGATAACCAATCATACATAAAAGAATTCAAAGAGGATTCAAATATTATTCAAAGATAGACATGATCATAAACCCACAATTCATCGATCTAAACAAACACACCGCAAAAAGAAGATTACATCGAATTGTTCTCCATAGGAGAGGGGGAGAACATTGTATTGAGATCCAAAAAGAGAGAAGAAGCCATCTAGCTACTAACTATGGACCCGTAGGTCTGAGGTAAACTACTCACACTTCATCGGAGGGGCTATGGTGTTGATGTAGAAGTCTTCCGTGATCGATGCCCCCTCCAGCGGAGCTTCGGAACAGGCCCCAAGATGGGATCTCGTGGATACAGAAAGTTATGGCGGTGGAATTAGGGTTTTCGCTCCGTATCTGATCGTTTGGGGGTACGAGGTATATATAGGAGGAAGGAGTACGTCGGTGGAGCAACAGGGGGCCCATGAGGGTGGAGGGCGCGCCTGGGGGGTAGGCACGCCCCCTTTCTCGTGGCTGCCTCTTTTCTTTCTTGACATAGGGTCCTAGTCTCCCGGGTCTTGTTCATTGAGAAAATCACGTTCCTGAAGGTTTCATTCCATTTGGACTCCGTTTGATATTCCTATTCTTCGAAACCCTAAAATAGGAAAAAAAACAGGAATTCTGGGTTGGGCCTCCGATTAATAGGTTAGTCCCAAAAATAAGATAAAAGTGGATAATAAAGCCCAATAATGTCCAAAACAGTAGATAAGATAGCATGGAGCAATCAAAAATTATAGATACATTGGAGACGTATCAACGGACAGGACGTTGAGCCCTGCACCGCCATCGATGAGGGTCTTGGTAACTTGCACGTTGCTAATGACTGGTGAACAGAGCATCGGGAGGGTGCCGATGGTAGCCACGCACTTGAGATGATATGTGAGCTGAACGTGATGGCGCACTTGGACCATATGAGCGGGTGCATGGCCTCGAGCTTGGGGAGGACTACATTCACTTCACGAGTGAACTGTTTGAAGATATGCTGTGAGGCTGGGGCTTGAGCCCTGCCCAAGATGCAGGCGATGGCACACGGCTCCTGGAAGCCCCCAGCCGCCTCGTCCTGATGGTGGTCGTCATTCCTTCTTGGTGGTGGCGGTAGTGGAGGGAGACCAGCGTTGTCCTAAGGACGATCCTCACGGGACTGATCCCTCCAAGCGCCCTCGCGAGACTGATCCTGCCAGCGGTTCTCACGAGGCCGGTCACGCCACTCCTGGCGCGGGCCTCGGTCATCCCAACATCCGCCACCACGTCCTCCTCCTCGGGCGTAGCCCCAGTCGTTGCGCTCGGGGCGTCAACCAAAGTGTCCTTCTCGAATGGCCCTGAGCTCTTGACAGTCACTGGTGTTGGGGCTATGCAGGTTATGGAAGTCGTAGAACGGTCGGCTACTCTTGGGTGACGGACGGCTGCTCCCTTACGCTTCACGTCTTTGGCCTTGGCTTTCTTCTCCTTCAGGCCTGTAGCCGGGAGATCGAGGAGGGAGAGGCGCCCCTCCTTAGCTCTTGCGCACTTGGTCGCCAGGTTGAACAGCTCCAGAGACATGCACAGCTCCTCATGGATGGTGAGCTCCTCCTTAATCTTGACATCACAGACGCCATCAAAAAACGCGGAGATGATGGATTCGTCCGTCACCTTGGGGATCTTGAGGCGAACGTTGTTGAACCGCTGGATGTACTTCTGGAGGATCTCTCCTGGTTGTTGCTTTACGCGGCGTAGGTCACCCGCAGCCGGTGGGCGGTCGCGAGTGCCCAGGAAGATGGCAGCGAAACGGTCGCGCATCTTGTTACAGGAGGTGATCGAGCCTGGAGGTAGGTTCAGGAGGCAAGAGCGGGCACCATCCTTGAGAGCCATGGGGAACCAGTTCGCCATGACCTTCTCGTCGCCGTTGGCTGCCTCAATGCTCAGCTCGTAGAGCTGCAGGAACTCTGCGGGGTCGGGGGTGCCTTCATAACAAGGAGGCAGATCCGGCTTGAACTTTCCTGGCCAAGCGACGCTACGCAGCTCAGGGACGAAGGCACGGCAGCCTGCCGTGGTCACCGGGACTCTGCGCTGGTGCAGAACTTGTCCTTCATGGGGTTTGTGCACAACCGCCGTAAGCAAAACGCGATCTTACCATGGTGGCATAGGGAGCGCAGGGGCATTTTCTCGCGGCCGAGGGACTTCTTGGCAGCTTCTTTCTTCTTGCGCGGGTGCTGGACATGGCAGAGTCGCGCCGTGGGGCTGCGCGCCTTGGCGCCAAGACTCCGTCTTGGGGCAGAGGTGGTGGACGCGCTCCATGGGCCACGCCGCCCGCGGCTGGCGGAGGGCGAGGCAGCGAGAGGGACGGCGCACGGGAGCCCCCTACGACGCTGACAAGCTCGACGATGTGGTCAAGCCATTCCTCTAGACGTCGTCGACTGGGCGGTACTACAGGAGCTCGCGCGTGATGCACAGAGCGTCTTGCATGTCCATGAGAGCATGACGAGCGTGGGATGATGAACCGGCCGGGGTCAGCCATGGAGTGGCGGTGTGGCCGTCCTGCCGCATCGAGGGCTGTAGCAAGGATGCTTGCTGCTCGTTCCCCGCCAAGCCGGTGGCAGCGTTGGTGGCAGGCGACGGAGAATGACTGGGTGGCCCATCGACGGGAGCCGTCTGAGAAATGTGGGCGGCGAGGGCAGCCCAGCGCTCAGCGCGAGCGCGGCGAGCATTCGCCATGGAGACAATGGAGCAACGGGACTCGGGGCGACGGAAGGGAAGCTTCGGCGCACCCCTACCTGGCTCGCCAAATGTCGGATCTTGGGTTCTGGAAAGACCCTCAAGGTTCGAACACCGGGGTGCACACGAATATCTCCCCCTACCGATCCACGTCCTATCTTTCCTAAGATCTCTCGGGCTAACTCGATGAACTCGCAACACAAAGGGCACAATATTTATACTGGTTCGGTCCAGCATTGTGGTATAAGACCCTACTCTAGTTTGGTGTGGTGGATTGCCTCTTGGGCTGAGGGTGAATAGTACAAGGGGAAGAACATCCTCCTGAGGCGAGGTGTTCTTCTGCTTGGTGAACTTGTGGTTGTTCGGATCTCTCCTCTCCTCCCTCTAGATGAGTCGACCCCCCTCTCGATGAGTTGATCCCTTTCTATGGTGGTGGCTAGTCCTATTTATAAAGGCCCTGGCCCTCTCCCCAAATATTGAGCGGGAAGGGAGCCAACGCCGTCAAATTTGAAAGGGGACAGCTAGTACAGCTTATCCTGACAAAAGTAGTCTTCACGTGCAAAAGGCTCTGGTGGTGACGCCACCCTGGGCTCCATGGTGACGTCCGTCTTGCCATCCTGCTGGTCTTGGTCTCGTTGCACTGATATGGAAACCTTTGCTTGACGCCTCGGTACTACGCACCTATGCTTGCTTCCTTAGCACCAAAGAGTAAACAAGGACACTGTGCGCACTGGCGCCCGCCTACCGCCCGCCTGATCTTCATTGTCATGGCTCACTTTACTAAAACTTCGTGAGGTTTGCCTTGCCTTGAACACTCCGCCCCTCGGGAGCCAGCCGGTGAGGCCGCTCCCCAGGAGGTCTTGTGTCGTCCACCTCGTGAGGCTTGGCCCCTCGCGAGGGTCTTGAGTGCTTGTTGGTGAAGATGGGTCGTACGGGCCTGCTCGCAGAGCCACACCATGGGCTGCAGGCAGGCAAGTCTGGGGACCCCCGTTCCCAGAACGCTGACAAGCATTGCATATTCAGACGTATGATAGGTGGATGGAATATGTATGAAAAAAGTAAGCAAAAGGCATTTCAACAAAATTACAAGAAATGAAAGCTACGCACCATATGAACATGCAACCAATATCACTATCAGGTAAAAAGTGTCACGTCGTAAGTGTCGTTTCCATAAATTAGAAGCAGTACAAGCTAGAAGGCAATGCAAGATGCAACCTACATCACACTCCCACGTTAAATGTGTCTTATGGTTAAGTGATCGTTGCAGGTTTAAGTTGTAAGCTATGCAGATGCAATTCAAGAAAATCAGAAGCAAAACAAACTAGACATAATATGGAACACGCAACCACATATAATAGTTCCAAGTTAGAGCAAGCACCTATGATGGTGGAGTAGGGGAGATGTGCTCATCATCTACACGTATGTTCTAGAAACTGGAACAGGTGTCATACTCATAGGCATTATGTGTAAAGTAAGTAGATGCAATTCAACAAAGTTAGAAGCAATACAGGCTAGACATCATACGCAACATGCAACCACATATAATAGTGCCAAGTCAGAGCAAGCACCTGTGATGGTGGAGTAGGGGATATGTGCTCATCATGTACACAACTACGTTGAATGTCTAGCCTTGCGTTGTCTTGCGAATCTTTTTGGGAGGCTAGCGGAGTAGAATCTGTAGAGACCCTCAGTTTCAGATCCTCGGAAGGACCAATATCATCCAATGCCTTACCAATTTCCTTCCGCTTTATTGATTTTGCATTGTGACGTCAAACCGACAAGAAAAAGGAATAAAATTTGCTCTTCAGAACTCATTCATGCATGATATTGACGAACAATACTCTGATGAAAGGCAAAGTCATCATACGAGCATGGAATATGTACGAAAAACTGGACGGCTTGACATATTCACACCTATGATGTGGTAACTAAGCAGAAGGGACTTTGACAAATTAGAAGCACTGCAAGCTAGACACCATATGCAAGGTGCAATCAATATCACTCTGCCAAGTTAAAACTGTCTCGTCATAGGTGGCGTTCATCAAACTAGAAGCACTAGTCGGTGTCAAAACCGGCGGGTCTCGGGTAGGGGGTCCCGAACTGTGCGTGTAAGGCGGATGGTAACATGAGGCAGGGGACACAGTGTTTACCCATGTTCGGGCCCTCTTGATGGAGGTAATACCCTATGTCCTGCTTGATTGATATTGATGATATGAGTATTACAAGAGTTGATCTACCACGAGATCATAGAGGCTAAACCCTAGAAGCTAGCCTATGGTATGATTGTTGTTGTATATCATCTATCGACTAGCCTGGCCTCGGTTTATATAATGCACCAGCACTACTAGGAAAATGCTTATAGATAGAAGTTTACCAGTAGCGCCTGTTTATGACCCCATGCTACTAGTATTTAGCTGTAGCACTGGGCAGAAAACACGCTACTACTAATATATAACAGCAACATTTGTTTTGAATGGGCGCTACAGCTGGTGGGCTTAGCAATAGCGCCGGCCTCTAAACAACGCTACTACTAGAGCAAAAGAAAACCGACCCGTGCGCCCCCGCACCCCCTTAAACTCTCACAATCGATCCCCTCCGCCCGACGACGCCGCCGCGGTTAGGGTTCGTCCCCGGCTGCCTCACCCCCGTCGACGGTGCCGTGCGCCACCACCACGCGCGGTCGCCTCTCACGTACTCCGACGCTCCAGCCCCGTAAGTCCCCCTCGGTCACCTCCTCCCTGCGCGCGCCACACTAGCTAGGCTCCAATTGATTTGCCGCGGCGGCTCGCCATGTTTTAGGATTTAGGGATTGCACGGTGGCTCCGCACTTCGATGCGACATGCTCCTTGCGTGATTGGGGAGAGAGTAGAGAGAGGGGTTAGGTGAGAGAAGTAGAGCCTTTTTGTTGCTCACCGAAACTTAGGAGAGAGTAGAGAGAAGTAGCCAGAGAAGTAGAGGCTTTTAGCACATATAATTGAAACTTGGGTTTCAATTCTTGGTTGGTGCCCCTGGAGGAGTGGTGGCGGCGGCGGTGCCTAGTGTTCTAGGGTTTAGAGTGGGGGCGTCCATGTTGTGACTATTGTTTCTAACATATAGGATCATTGGTGTAGTACTTGTAACTACTTGTCATTCGTTCGCTGGAACAACCATAGTGCTCGGCCATAGAATCGTGAGCATTTTTTTAGCTCTGATATGACAACAACGGTTGAGGGTTTCAATTCTTGGCTACTACCACTAGCTTCTTTGTTGATGCACATAAAGATATGACCAAGTAGCCCTCACTGTTATGTGGTTTCATGGAAAAATCAATGGTTGATTCGATACTCTCTTTCAGGTTGAAGAGAGTATCTGTATGTGGTGATGCTCAAATTGCTAAGTTCTTATGATGCTGTTAGTGAGCCCATTTTTGGTAAATTTCAGAAAAAGAAAACACAGATAGACAGAGAGTTGTATCTGATCGAAAAAGGGGTGCTTGACTTTTATAGTTTTAATTATTGTGCATCTGATGCCAAAGGTGGAATGGATGTTTAGTTATTGTGTTCTGGAAGATTGTAAGCTGGTTCAACTTTTGGATGTGGGAATAGATAAAGTGTTCCCCTGGACTGAACTTTATGTTTACTTTTTAGTTGTTATTTCGCTTGCCATGTGAACTCTAGCTATGAAAACTTTATGTTTACTTTTTGGATCGTTAATCCATTAATCATATTGCTTTAGGGAAATGGCGCCACCGCCACCACCACCACCATGTCGATGGTGCAAGTCAAGGTGCACCAGCAGCCTTGCAACAGGCACGCTGTTTGGCATCTACTTCGAGTCTAGTTTTCTTCATGCGGCGGTAATAAAATATATGAAACTAGTAACTACTATTTTGTTTTTAGTGTTATTGGCATTAATGCATTGTGTATATATCATTTTGCTTTTTGTACACAGATCATCCCATGCAACGTGAGGTCAGAATTCAACAATCTGACTTGAGACTCTGTGACCTTTGAGGCTCTTGGGGGCCCCTACACTATGGAGATCGAGAAAGGACGAAAGATGACGCGGGTGGGTGGAGATGGATGGGTCCGTTTCATCGACCACATGCGTATCACCGGTGGTGAGTTGATCAGCTTCTCCTTCAGAGCTGAAAGACCCAAGCTGGCTGTCATTTATGTGAACAAAGCAGAAGATTATGAGGATGATGAGGATGATGACGACCCACTCGGTGATGCCATCGTAGCTCAAAGAATGAAGTTGAGCGAGGAGGAGGTGTGCAACCTATGGGACATCATTCCGCCACGTGCTGACTTTGTCAGGGTGCCATTCGTGACCCGCCTTACAAGTACCATGGTTGATCGGCATATCATGGTATGTTGCATTTACTGTAGTTTTTAGAGTAATTTGATGATATGCTTTATTGTTATACTTAGTTTAGAGTCCGATGATATATATGCTTAGTGAATCTTATATGCTTTATTGTTATACTTAGTGTAGAGTCTGATGATATATATGCTTAGTCAATCTTATATGCTTAGTGAATCTTATATGCTTAGTGAATCTTATATGCTTTATTGTTATACTTAGTGTAGCGTCTGATGATATATATGCTTAGTGAATCTTATATGCTTTATTGTTATACTTAGTGTAGCGTGTGATGATATATATGCTTAGTGAATCTTATATGCTTTATTATTATACTTAGTGTAGAGTCCGATGATATATATGCTTAGTCAATCTTATATTCTTAGTGAATCTTATATGCTTTATTGTTATACTTAGTGTAGCGTCTAATGATATATATGCTTAGTGAATCTTATATGCTTTATTGTTATACTTAGTGTAGCGTCTGATGATATATATGCTTAGTGAATCTTATATGCTTTATTGTTATACTTAGTGTAGAGTCCGATGATATATATGCTTAGTCAATCTTATATGCTTAGTGAATCTTATATGCTTTATTGTTATACTTACTGTAGAGTCCGATGATATATATGCTTAGTGAATCTTATATGCTTAGTGAATCTTATGTGCTTAGTGAATATTATATGCTTTATTGTTATACTTAGTGTAGAATGTGTGAGGCTACTGATATGTTTTTATTATTCAGAAATTGCCAAAGAGCCTATCTGAGAGTTGTGGTATCAAGGCTGATGAAGAAGGCTCTGCTGGAATATGCCTAACCGCAAGGGGCTCTGTCACCACTTCTGCGTACGGCGTGGACACGGACGGTCACACACACTTCAACTCGATTGGGTGGAAGAGCTTCCTCGTCGGCAAGAATCTTCATGTTGGACAGGCAATCCTAATTACTATCAAGAACACCCACCGCCCAGGCTTGAGGATGATGGTCGTCATCGACATCATCTAGAACTTCATATGCATGCGTGTGGCTGTTGAACCATATATATGCTAGTATGACTACCTAGTAGACTACTATATGAGTTTGTTGACTACTATATGAGTTTGTGAGATTGTGTGATGTACTGTCGTTAATGTTTGTGAGATGGTTCTGCGAACTTAGTTTATTTGCACTGGACTTGTCTTGATTTCCATGAATATTGCACTTGACTGCATTTTTATTTTTTATTTCTATTTGCCTAGTTGTAGCGTGGGAGAAAATAAGGCGCTACTACTACGTGATGATAGTAGTAGCGTTGGTGGAGAAATCGGCGCTACTAATGAGTATTTTAGTTGAAGCGCTTGTTTAGAAATGCGCTACTATTAAATAATAGCTGTAGCGCCCTAGTAGTAGCGCGGGTGCCCGCGCTACTGGTATGTAAAAAACCAGCGCCACTAGTAAGCTTTTCTCGAGTAGTGCAGAGGCATAGGATAACAAGAGTCCTAGCCAAATACGTCGGTGGGGAGGAGTCCTTGTCTTGATCGCCAAGTCTTGTGGAATCTTCCTTGTATGCGGCAGCAGTCCAAACTGGCCCATGAGTATACGGCCATGGGGGTCCTCGGCCCGATCTAACA
This sequence comes from Triticum monococcum, assembly GCA_034509565.1. Taxonomy (NCBI): domain Eukaryota; kingdom Viridiplantae; phylum Streptophyta; class Magnoliopsida; order Poales; family Poaceae; genus Triticum; species Triticum monococcum. The sequence continues at coordinate 283,198,056 of CM067842.1, forward strand.
GATCGGGAGATGACGTGGTGAGTACCCCCTAGTCTAGGACACCGTCACACTACATGCTAGAAATCATATTCAAGACGCAAACCAATATCACACTGCCAACTTAAAGGTGTCCCATCATATGTGACTGACGCAGGATACACAAGAATAGTAGTTTCATGTAAAAACATGGTGTGATAGACAGATATAGTATGAACCAAAAACAAGAAAGCATGTCATATTCACACGTATCATGTGTAAGCCAAGCAAATGCAGTTTACACTAATTAGGATCAATACAAGCTAGACACCATATGAAACATGCTACCAGATATCACACTGCCAAGTTAGAGCAAGCACCTTGGATGATGGAGTAGGGGAGCAGAGACATGGAACTTGTAATGCACTAGCAGTACAAGGAGACTCCGTACAGATGCTCCATTTACGTTGCTGCAGAGGACCACCATCATCACATTCCTTACTCTTCTCCTTCCTCTTTTTTGATTTTGCCTTGTCAAGTCAAACCCACAAGAAAAAGGAATAAAATTTGCTCTTCAGAACTCATTGACGCATGATACTGACAAGCACTACATTCATGTAAGACAGCCACATGATAGGAGGATGGAATATGTATGAAAAACATGACGGCATGATATATTGACATGTATGATGTACAAAGTGTAAACTAAGAACAAGGTGTTTGAACTGGTTAGAAGCAATGCAAGCTAGAAACCATATGAAAGATGAAACCAATATCACTCTAGCAAATTAAAAGGGTGGCCTAACAAATGTATTTGACCAAATTAGAAGCAATACTCCCTCCGTTCCACAATGTAGTGCCTATAGATTTTTTTCGAAAGTCAAACTTTGTGAAAGTTGACCAAGTGTATGGAGAAAACAGTCTACATCTACAATACCAAACATGTACAATCTGAAAATACAACTCATTATGTATCCAATGATGTGCATTTGGTATTCTAGATGTGCCTAATTTTCTCTAGGTGTGTGATATTCACATGTATAATGTGTAAGCTAAGGAGATCCAATTTAACAAATTAGGAGCTATACAAGCTAGGCATTATATACAACATGCAACTAGATATCACACTGCCATGTTAGAGCAAGCACCTGGGGTTGTGGAGTAGGGGAGATGAGATTTGGAACTCACACTACAGTAGGAGTAGCAGGAGAATCTGTAGAGATCATCTGTTTCGGTTGCTCCAGAGGTCCACCATCATTTCGTGCCTTCGTCCTTTTAGATTTTGCCTTGTCAAGTAAACACACAAGAAAAAGGAATTAAATTCGCACTTCCAAATTTGTTGATGCATGATACTGATGAACACAACTTTTGTGTATGGCAACCACATTGTAGGAGGATGGAATATGTATGAAAAACGCTAAGTAAAAAGCATTTCAAAAAATTGGAAGCAATGCAATCTAGACACCATATGAAAGATCCAACCAAAATCACTCTACCAAGTTAGATGTGTCTCATTATAAGTGGCACTTAAACAAATTAGAGGCAATACATGTTTGAGATGATATGCAAGATGCAACCAATATTACACTATCAACTTGAAGGTGTCTCTTCAGAAGTGATTGATGAGGGATACACAAGAAAAGTAGTTTGATTAAGAACATGGTTAATAGAAAGACGTAATATGTACCAAAAGCAGGAATGCATGTCATATTCACAGGTATAATGTGTTAACTAAGCAGATGCAATTTACCCTAATTAGAAGCATTACAAGGTAGACACCATATGCAACATGCAACCACATATCACACTGCCAAGTAAGCGTAAGCACCTACGATGGTGGTGTGGGGGAATTGCGGTCATCAACTAGAGAGCTACATTGACTATCTCCATTTAGCCTTGCTATTTCTTGAGAATCATGTGGGGAGGATGACACTGCACTCTTTAAACGAGTAGCGCGTCTCACAATAACCCACTGGGGTGACTGTCTCGTCATAAGTGATTGATGAGGGATACAAAAGAGCATTAGTTTGATGTACGAACATGGTTAATAGACATATGTAGTATGTACGAAAAACAGGAAGGAATGTCATTATCAAAGGTATAATATGTCAAGTAAGTTGATGCAATTTAACCAAAGTGGAAGCAATACAAGCTAGAAACCATATGTAACATGCAACCACATTTGACAAGGCGAAGTTAAAGCAAGCACCTAGGATGGTTGGGTGTGGCAAATGAGATCATCAACTGCAGAGCTACGCTTACTGTCTCCATCTACTGGCACTACACCCTTTAGAGCGTTGGGACTCTTAGTGCTTATCTTTGAATTATACTAGAGTAACTTTTGTCTTTTCTTTTTGCATTCATCAACACTGCGTCAGAGTCTGAAATACCCATGCATAAAAAACAATAGTGTGAGTATGGGTGAAGTGTGTGCACAAGTAGTACATTGTAAAGGTAGAAGATAACAGGTCGGTGAGAAATAAATGACAGGAGACCTATGATAGATCTACAACATGCATGGCACAAGAAATTACTAGATTCTAGGATTTTGAAATATGAGCACAGGGATGGCTAGGAAATGCAGATGCTCCTCCAGCACAGCACAAGGTGTGGTCCTATGAAAATAACAGTCGACTGAAAACAAATAGGTCAGTCCATTTTTTCTACACCGTCGGATGTACAAAGAATGGGAAGATCGCCTTCGTCAACCTCCCACCACTCAGTGTTATGATCTTCCTCAAAACGCTAGCGACCACCGACCCAGTCTTCTGCCTCTGCCCTCCCATCGACCTCACCGCACCGCCGTGCTTGGCACCGCCCTGGCCAACCCTCAAGCCCCGCCAACCTCCAGATCGGGTGCAAGCAACTCCTGCGTCCGACACCCCTATGATAGACACCGATACACCGCTTCCGTGGCGAATAGGAGGACTAGGTGCCCCGCACGCCTAAGCGGGTGCTGCTTATTTTGATTGCGATTCGACTGACCCTGAATTGAAATCCAGGAGGGCTACTAACCTCTAGCAAAGGTGAAATAGTAAATGGGAGGAAACCTTGTGCATTTAGTATCACGAAGAAGATGCAGTACAAAGCGCTAAACTAGTTTCTTTCATGAGATGAATACTGTGTGAGCAGAGACGTAAGATTTACACAAATAAGGGAAGAGGAGTACCTCTTTCTGCTGGCAGTGCTGTGTCCTCCTTCTATTTTTCCAACGATCTTCTTGTGGTTCGCTAGAAACGAGAAGTTGTGGAGGACGGTGGAGCCTTTGGACGAACCCATGGCCTAGTTATTGAGTGTGGTGTGGTGGCCTTCTGTCGGCGGCGGGGAACCAGATCCGAGGTGGTGAACGATGGCGTAGCGGGAACAACTCCGGTGCGATGGACGGTTGCTGTAGTGGAGCAGTAGCGGTGAGATGCAGGACGGTGTGGTCGAAGTTGTTGTGGTACAGCACGTCGGTGTCATGGAGGCAGCTCTGCCTGGGCTTCAGCTGCTAAGTCCTTGAGGGCGTTGCGGTTGCGTTGGACAACGATGTCGGGGTATCGGCTCCGGCGTGATGGAGGAGGGCGGCGGTGGTTTGGGTGCGATGGGGTGGAGGACGGAGGAGGCTGGGGTTTCGCGGCTGGTGGAGAGGGCGTTTTGGCGCCCACGGAATATGAATGGGGAAACGGAGGGAGGGGGAACTAAGGGCGAACAATGTTTCGGTTTGGAACGCGCTTGTTTGAAATTTGGGGAAAGTTACAAACTTTGGCCCCATCTAAAATTTCGGACATATTGCGGGTTGGCGTAGGACAATAATCTTAGGTGTCCCAAATGGTGGGCGGGATAGATTTTGGCCGAGCACATGAGTGTTTAGGTGCCCACGTTGTATGAATGCTTCTCGGAGGCGGTTGAGACTGGCATCTGGGTGAATTTACAAACCTAACCCGGTTTAGACCTTTGGACATCGGGCCGATAGGCTACACGTGCCAGAGTCAAGATAGTAATTTCCTACCACCAAACATTAGTCTCGCGCGGTTTCGGGTGACCAGAGGCTTGTTTGGCGCTTTGTTCAATATATGGGAGCAGAAGCATTAACGTTTTTGGTTCTCTTGAATTGAACTTTCAGGATTTGTCAAACTTCACAAATCTTTACTCTTGAAAATCCTAAAACTATGATTATTTTGGAATGGAGGGGGTACATTTGAATATACATTGTACATGAGTATATATTAAAAAAATATGCAACTTACCTCAGTTCATGCATGGTTCCACATATAATCTCCTAGGTTGCAAAAAAAATAGTTAGACATGCGTATGAATATATAGCATGTTCAAACGCACAACGAAGATTGATGCCCCCTTTTAGATCTGATTTACAAATGCCGTTATCTCGGGTTCAAATAGATGAATGCACTTCCTATGAATTCAATCTTCGAAACCCCCTTTATGTTGAATTCAACATGTATTCTATTTCATAGCTAGCAATTTGGAATGTATCCATGTAAGTGACCAATGTATAAAGTGATTCACACTAACAACATGGAGTGCACTAATTAATGTTTATATATGAATTGCAAAAGCAATGAATTGCCTGTATTTCAAACCGCTCTCACTCTATGGATCGATAATTTGAAATAAGCACATGCACATGTTAGAATTCAATACAGTATGGGTGTCTGATAGACTGATTTTCGTTCATACGCAAATTGCAAAATTCATGATCTCATCCAAAAATAATAATGCCATTTATATTTTAATTTAATGCATAGAACCGCCTTTTACACGTAGATGCACTATGCCTCGTCCCGTTCTCACAAACATGCAATATATCTCTCTATCTAATGCATAAGTGCACACACTTTATATACATCAGCATTCTCTTTCAGACATGCTCACAATCTCTCCCGGGGTGTCGGGGTGTCTCACGCACACACTCCCTCTGTATCTCTCTCTCCCTCCCTCCCTCTCTCTCTCTCTCTCTCTCTCTCTCTTTCTGACTACTATGTACCACTCTTTTCACTAATCTTAGTTGGAAAACACTACTTCTCTCATGTGCATATATACACACGCATGATGTGTACTAGCCTTCTATACACACATATATGTGCCTACATGTAGCCTGCACGCACATTATCTTTAGGCCTCTCTCGCACACATTGCCCCCCCCCAGACACACCTCTCTCTTAGTCTCTTAGTAGTTGGCAGATATGATTCCATCAGATCATTCGGTAGGATAGCCCTGACTGTTAGGCTGGATGGTAATACGAGGCAAAGTTTTACCCAAGTTCGGACCCTTGCAGTTGAGTTAAAAGCCTACTCCTGGTACTGTATATTAGTGATAGGGATATGTACAAAGTACACGTGAATACTAGGCATTGTGCGTGTGTGTGTACTATCGACGAACTAGCCCCGTGGCTTCCATAACATACTTGGGTCCTAGGGTTACAAATCATATATAGTCGGCTTATCACCAGCGGGGAGAGAGTCCTCCACGACTCTGGTAGCTTCGTGTTGTACGTCGAGTCCTCCACACGGGTCTTCATATAATGTGTCTCGGTCCAACCTATGTGGCGCAGGATGGAACCAACCCATGAGTCCTCATGTTAACCCACCACAACTAGAAATGATGTTCCCACCCCAACTAGAAATGATGTGCCCACCACACCACACACGCAATCGACCACTAAGAAAATAAGCATATACAATAGTACAATGTTATACATGAAAGTTAATTGCATGGTACATCAAAAAAAATTGTTCTGCATTGTGAATGTTTATATTTTCTCCTAAAATATTAGTCATGTGAAAGAGAACCGAAGGGCATATCTCTCCTTGTCTCCACCGGACACCCCCTCTTTCTACACCACTTTCACGTACGCACAAAAACTATCTCCCGGCCCTCTAAAAGTATGAATGCCCATGAGACATTCATGCGTGACGGTCACTGTATTTTATGATAAAGAACTATATGGTTGGTGGACTTCAGAATATGCTCATTATGGTCACCATATATATTCTCAGGGTGAGCATACAATATCTAGCTAACGACACGTCTCCGTATTTTGTTGATGACACTAACGGACATTGTATTTGATGCATGCTCCGTATTTTGTTGACGACACTTACAGTCATTGTATTTGAAGTGAAAGCACGATATGGTCACTGGACTTCAGAATAAGCTCATCACGGTCAGCACATACATTTTGTGGTGCTAACCAACATGTGGTTGGATGGTTAGGAGGACAATGGTTTCTCGAGCCCACCAGGGTTAAATTCCTGGTGCTCGCATTTATCCTAGTTTAATTTCAGTATTTTTCCAGCGATGCGTGTTCAGTGGGAGGAGACGTTCCACTCGACTACGAGGCACCTACGGTGACTTCGTCAAATCTCAAGATCATATGCTGGCTCACTCTCTTGATGGTGCTCATAGGGGTAGGGTTTGCGTGTGTGCGCTTATAGCGGTGAGTGCTTGCATCTGTACCGTGTTAAAAAATACATGTCGTGATTATATGGTCACTGGCTCACCCGTACAACTCCGTATTTTGTTGATGACATAATCAATTGACCAGTCAAACATTCCTCGTGGCGCAACTAGTGTTGCACCATCGGGGCGCGTAACCGTGGGGCCCACGTATCAGCGCGTATATGAAAGAAAGAAATGGTAGTTTGAGTCTGTACTGTGTTAACAAAATACATTTTAGGGTGATCATATGGTAACTGGGTCACCATACAGCTCCGTAATTTGTTGATGACACGATAAATTGATCAGTCAAACGGTCCACATTCAGCAGCGCACATTACCATAGGGCCCACCCGTCAGCGCGTATATGAAGGACAAAAATGGTAATAAATTAGTGGTCGGTGGGGATCCGAAGTCGTGAGTCCTCTGGTTGGCAGTCGCCGACAGTTGGGGGTGCAGTGATTGGGTGGTGGCGTGGGGATCGCCGGAGAAAAAGCTCGGCGCTGGGGGGCCTAGAGGGATGGCCGGGGCGGCGGCGGACCGGTAGTGGGGAGTTGTTTCGGGCGAGCGGGGCGCCGGCGGCGGCCGTCGGTTTGGCCGGCAGTGGCTGGTGGCTCAGGGGGTCGAGGTTGAAGATAAACTGCAGGCCCTTAATTTCGTATCAAACAGCTGGAAAATCTACTGACCAAAGATGAAAAGGTCAGTCGACTCACGTGTAGCCTCACCCTGCACGTACACATGCATGCACGCAACACTTGCACGAAGACAAGCACACATGCATGCGTGCAACACTAACATGTACACATAACGAACACACTCACGCATGCAGGTGGGCAACATTGACACGTACACATGCACTCACAAACACACGCATGTAAGCACACATGCATGCAACACCGAAATGTACACATCCACGCACGGCACACTCGCACGCCTGCATGCACACCTCACATGACGCAAGACACACGCTAAACCTATATGTGCTTGCACCCTTTGTTAAGGACGTGGATTGTTACGGGTATTAACCAATCTAATCCTTTTTTGCAAGGTTTAATCAATCTTATCTGTGATAAGCAGAACATTGATGTTTGAAGCGGTCTTTATGAATCACAATGTATCGAAAGGGCTATCAACATATATATGCAAATTTTAAAATTCTCTTACATTATATAGTAGGCTTCTCTAGATGAAATAGATGACGTCACACTTAATGACCTATCATCGATTTATGAAATGCCCGCTTCTGACTGCCCTCGCCCACCAAAAGTTCCTCTCCCATGCACTTCCTACGTTGGGTCACTGACATGAAGGCCATGTACCCAAAGAGCCCACACGTCAGTGGAAGAACGGCGCGGTGTCGTACGTCAGAGTCGAGGATGCCACTCGATGCACGCTCGGCTGAACACGCCTCCTTTCCGCATTAAAACACCTCCATGAAACCCATGTGGAAGCCAAGAAACCCACTCTAGACACATGTCCGTTCATGACCGTGCCAGCATTAAACGCAATGCCGGCCAAGCTCCGCCCATCCGCCGTCTATTTAATCTCCTATTTAAACAAGGCCAAACGCTGGCCAAGAATCGCACCCCTCTGCCGCTCCCCTATCTCCTCCTTCACCATTTTGTCCACTCTTACAATGGCTTATGAAGAGTAGTTATCCCGCATCCAAGCCGGTTTGGTGGCCCGCAGAGCCCGCCGGATACGAGCTATGCAGCTCGTTGATCCACCTCCCTCCCCTCCCCCAACGGAGCCAGTTGCAGCCCCAAGCCGGCGAGCGGTTCAGCAATTCACCGCTCCAGGCCAGCTCGACGAGGAGCGGCGCATGGGCGTCGTCGCTGCCGTCCACGCCACCGCCTTGTACCGCGCCTACCGTGTCTTAGATCGTGTCTCCCGTTTCTTTGGCCGAGACTCCCATGCCGGAGGCCGCGCCATGCAAGCGGAGACCGAAGCCGGGTGCGTGGAGAGCGACGAGTCGGCGGCCAGCGCCTCCGCGTCCGCCGCCATCACTGAGGAGAAGTAGAACATGGGAGGCCGCCGTCGCTTGGGTCCCATGAAGGCCAACGCAGAGTCACCGCCGACGTACACAGCAGTGTCTTGCAAGATCCTTTTGTTGCGAGGACCTTTGTCGACCCCGCATGGGCTCCACGGAAGCAGAGAATCCCCCTTCCACCATCATCTTGGGCATCAGACAACTATATCAGTTGGGCAGCGGGGAAGCGAGCCGTCCTTTGCGCTGAAGCATATACCTCTAGGGCTCCCGACAGTCCGGTGATCGTGCTGCCTGAAATGAGGAACACAAATGGATCGGTGGGCGGCCATTTAGGCCAGGTATTGTATACCACTGTTGTCCAGAACTAGCACCACTTAGTTGATTTGAATGTAATGAAATCCGTCATGTTTGTATGGAAATATGATATTTTATATGAACTCCATCATTGTTTATGATAAATATCGCTGTGTTTGCATGAACTCCATCCGGTTGGTTGAGCTGCTGTCAGAATGTGTGCGGCTACGGTTGGATGGCGTAATATGCGGGTCGCTTGTCGGTCTCCGTCCGCGGGCGGCGTGGTGGGACAAAAAAATCACGGCTCGTGCGAGCTCGTCTCCAACATGCACGCTCGAGGATGCATGTGCACCCGAGCCACTCATCGTTCATCGGTGGCAAAGGCACCGGTGAGCACAAGGGTCACCAATATTTTGGCTACCCCGGGAAAAATCCAAACAACCCCTCCTAGTAGATTCAAATCCCTCGTTTGCCGTGAAATTTTGCCATGTGTTGTTTTCAGGGACTAGCAAGATGCCCGTGCATTGCACGGAACATCAATATGCATTTTTTACAAAACACCTGTTGTGATTGACCAATGCAGGAGTAATCCCATGTGTGAAAACTAATGATATCTCGACAACTTTACCGGAAAAATGGTATCTCGAGAATTTCATCAAGAAAATGATATCTCGAGAAAGATGAGAGATAAGGTGAGGAGGAGTGGGGCGTGGTGGTGACTGGTTATCAGACTGGGCGGAGGCATGGGCATCGATGGTGCATTATGTCTTGGTTTGTACCTGTCTCACACACACCCATGTAGGTGGGGGACATGCACGAAGAGAAGAGGTGCACGCATGGCGCACGTACTCCCGTCTCTTTCCCAGCCACACCCATGCGAGTACACGGTGGAGCTCATTTCTATACGAAAAGGCAGCCCACGTTGTAATTTGACATGTGTACTGGTTGTCCACTTGATGGAGGATCTTCTACCATGGGTGAACAAACAAATTGCAACTTGATGCGTCATATGGGGCCTACCTTAGAGGCAAGGTTCTGTACACTCGAGATGGTCTGTACGTAAGTATTACTTTCAATGTGTCCCGTCAACTCGCAGAATGAGGAGAAGCTTGCTTACTACACCGTCTCCCCCGCCCACGGGTGCGGTGGCTCGCAGGACGAGGTGAAGCTTTCTTACTATGCCTATGCCCGGTCCCTCGCCCACGCGTGCGGTGGCTCGCAGGACGAGGAGAAACCTTTACTACTCCCTCCGTTTACTCCTCGTCCCTACCTTGGTTAGAGAGATTATCGTATTATTTGGAATATATGTCTTTTAGTAGTACTCCCTCCTTTCCAGTTTATGGCTCAATTTTCTTGGAGTAGTATATAGGAGTAGTACTACTACCGCAATTTCCTTGGAGTCCGTGGTGTAGTAAGCTACCCTAGGCTATGTTACTACTCCGTCCATTCTAGCTTATGGCTCAATTTCAAAATCTCTCCAACCAATGTAGACGATTAGTGGTGGAATTTATTTCGTAGTTTGCACAAGTAATGTACGCTCGTTTTTCTCAATAAGTTATGTTTACAAAGGCATTAATTAGAACGAATGCATGCATGACCACTAAATTTCCATGAACTTCTACATGCATTGGTGAGTTTTCTCTTGACAATGCTTGCATCGGGTGATTTAACGCATGTCGAAATCCAACATGTGATGGTACTACTACTACTACTAGTAGGATTGAGACTTATGAAACGGAAAATTGATTTTTTTAGACGAGCCCTATAAACCGGAAAGGAGGGAGTAGTAAGTAGTATACTACCTCCATAGTGGGTACGTACTTCGTAAAATAAGATTTTCCCAAAACTAAGTCGCTCAACCTTTATTTGCTTGTTTCCCTTCCTTCCTCGTTACCTCAAACAAACTATGCCAAACTCCACTGCCTGCCGCGCGGGAAAAGACCCTCCCTCGCCTTTTTTAATCCGGGTTTGTATCGAGGGATCACGCGAAGTAGCAAAAATCAAGATGTGTCTTGTACTCCTCCATCGACACTCGCTTTCATGAATTCTATACTTCCTCTCGCCGACATGTGGGACATATAGCAACCAGGTTAATGTGTCATGCACCAAATAACAGTGTAGAATAGCAGGGGGGACGCACCGTAGTCATACCTCCCTAGTAGTAGTAATGAGCAATGAGACGTCAAATCACAATGCCGCACCTTCCCAGATGGACGAATCAACCATTATTTCACACTTCGCTTCGCCATCATCTCTTTCAAGAAAACCACGCAGTATTGCTTCTTCCATTGTTCTGCCTCAAGAGGGTCACGCGCATCGCCTTGGTACATCATGACACGTGGGACCGCATGACAGGCCATGCTCCCCCGCCCATCGCTCGGTAAATCACCTCATTTTTACTACTTCCTCCGTATCGGTTTACAGGGCATGCACGTCGTTCTAGGTTGAGAATTTAACTGGCTATATATGTGATGAACAATATATGTTTAGAAACTGCATCCGCTTATGAATCGAATGATATACTTTTTGAGACATAGTAACTCATATTTAGTTAGTCAAATGGATGACCGAGAACTACGTGCGCGCCCTATAAACCGAGATGGAGAGGGTAGTACAGTACGTATATTTATCTACTCCTATAAAAGACTCAGTTGGTGATGATGGTGTGTCTGCCATCCGTCATTTCTGACCATCAGATCTGCATCTAACGACTATGATGTAAGTCGTGGCATTTCTGCAACAAGACCCCACTCCTTTGCTCCAATTTGCAGAAACCCCTTAGTATCTTGAAACCAACCACATCCCCCCACCTCATCAAAACAACCACAAGGAATATATTTTGAGTGAAACCTAATACGAGTATATATTTTTTTTTGAATATTTATGAGTATATTTTTTAGTGATATATACACCAAACTACAGTGTTTTTCTTTCAAGTTTGTGAACATGTATTATTCTATTTTGGATCCGTTGCAACACATGGGCACATTGCTAGTTAGATCAATATAGTTGGTATTCACCAAGGAGCAAAACCAAGTGGTAGGCTGCTCCTGTCGTGTTGGCGTTGCAACTCAGGGCTCATTCGGTTTGGAGGAAATTAGTACGTAGGAATTAGGAGTAGTATAGGAATTTGATAGGATGGCACTTGCCATCCTAAGGAATTGACTTTCCCTGTTCCTACGCGCAAAATCTATGAGGGAGTGTTGGGTGTTCGGGAGACTATCATTTGAAGCACAAGAGCAAGGAGTTCATCGTCAACACGCCATCTATTACCTTTGGAGAGTGGCGTCTCCTAGATTGGTTAGGTGTCACTTGGGAGCCTCCGACAAGATTGTGGAGTTGAACCATGGAGTTTGTATGGGCAAGGAGATCGCCTACTTCATGAAGATCCTACCCGAGTGATGCAAGTCCATCGTGGGCGATGGACATGGAGGGATAAACAAGGTCGCTTCTTCATGGACCCTTCGTGGTGGAGCCATTCGTGGACTCGCGCAGCTGTTACCCTTCGTGGGTTGAAGTCTCCATCAACATGGGCGTATGACAGCACCACCTATCGGAACCACGCCAAAAATCTCCATGTCTTCATTGCATTTGCACACTCCAATCCCATCCCTTTACTTTCTTGCAAATAGCATGCTTTACTCTTTCTGCTGCCTATACTCTTGCCATGCTTTCTTGAAATGTATTGTGAATGCTTAAACTTGTGCTCAAACTCCACCTCCATTCTAAGAAGTTAAAAACAACTACTTTTGCTTATTGAGGGTCTAATCAACCCCCTCTAGACACCTCTTCTCAATCCTTTCAATTGGTATCAGAGCATTGGTATAATTTGAACAAGTATATAATTTGAACAAGTATATTAATAGCCCTTGTGCTCCTCCTATTGATCCCTTGCATCCTACCGCCGATCAGTATCTTGTGCTCCTCCTATTGATTTCCAAAGTATTCTTTGAAAAATCTAGATGACATTCTTGAAAAGTCTATTGCTTTCATAAAACGAATCCTAGTGATCCTAAATTTGGTGATTGTCTATTTGAGCTGCGTCACCTCATGTGTGGCAAAGGAGATGTTGGAGTCATTAGTAGCATCATTTCTCAAGTCATTATAATTCATAAATATGAACATTATCATGGTCATAAATCTAATGAATCACTCTCTCTAGGTGATGATCGATCACAAGACGATGTTGAACATGGATATTATGACGAGGATGATGATAGTCACTTTGATCTTGATGAGTGTATGAGACACTTTGGTCTTATGGCTAACCTTCGTGGTTACATGGCCAGAGGAAAGGAATGGGTTCTTGATAGTGGATGTACCGATCACCTGACCGGAGACAAGGACATGTTTCATGAGCTTGCTGAAAATGATGGTCCCCGAAAGTGTGTTACTTTTGGTGATAACTCAAAGGGTAAGGTGGTTGGCCTTGGTAAGGTGGCCGTCTCACGTGACAGCTCCAACCATAGCGTTATGCTCGTTGAATCTCTTGGCTATAATTTACTTTCCATATCTAGACTAGTCGATTTCGGTTTCAATGTTCTATTCACTGAAGTAGATTGCCAAGTGTTTCAAAGAGATAATCATAAAATGGTCTTTACCGGTATTCGTAGATGTGATCTATACATTGTTGACTTCACTAAAAGAGCTCAACCTAAAACTTGCCTAATTGCTAAGTTTTCTAAAGGTTGGTTGTGGCATATATAGAAGGTTAGGTTATGTGGGCATGAGAAATCTTGACAAGCTTCTTGAAGGTGAACATATCCTTGGTGTTGAAGATGTTATATTTGACAAGGATAGACTTTGCAGTGCTTGTCAAGAAGGGAAACAAGTTGGAGGAAGTCATCCCGTGAAGAACATTATGACCACGAGAAGACCGCTTGAGGAACTTCATATGGATATTTTTGGCCCCAACTCCTACAAGCTTCTCGGTGGTAACTCGTTCGGATTGGTCATTGTTGAAGACTTTTCAAGATTTACATGGGTATTCTTTCTTGATGAAAAATCGCAGGTGCAAAAGATCTAGGAAGGCCCAAAATCAATTTGAAGTGGAGATCAAGAAGGTTCGTAGCGACAACATAAAGGAGTTGAAGAACGCCAATGTGGATACCTTTCTTGACGAAAAATTGATTTCACATGAGTTCTCGGCTACGTACACGCCTCAACAAAATGGATTTGTTGAGAGGAAGAACCAGACACTTATTGAGATGGCGAGAATGATGCTTCATGATTACAAGACGCCAAAACATTTTTGGGCAGAAGAGGCTGAGACAACTTGTCTTGCAAAAAATCGACTATATCTTCACAAGCTTCTTGGGTAGACGACATACAAAATTCTTACCGGTAAGAAACCCCAAGTTGAATACTTTCGAGTATTTGGCTCAAAGTGTTACATTCTTGATAAGCATCGTTGTTCGAAATTTGCCCCTAAATCTCATGAAGGTTTCCTACTCGGTTATGGCTCGAAATCTCATGAAGTTTGATGAATCTAAGGACTCGCAATTAGAGCAATTGCCAATTGATGTAGGAGACAAAGATCCCTCAGAAGCAATCCAAGACTTGTCTATTGCCAAGATTCGCCAAATGGATGTGAAGGAGAGTACCTCGTCCATTCAAGTTGAAGCCTCAACTTCACGACAAGGTGAACCACAAGTTGACTTGGAGGCATCCATGAGTGGAACATGTCAAGATGAAGGAAATGAGGAAGTACAACAAGATGAACCTCATCGACCTCCTTCTCCACCTCCACAAGAGAACGACAGCGCCAACAACAATGAAGAAGGACAAGAGGAAGAACAAGACAATAAAGAGGATGTTCCGCCCCGACCAAAACAAAACCTCTCACGAGTTAGAGCAAGAGTCTCAAGAGATCATCCCGTCGAACAAATCTTTGATGATAATCAAACCGGGAGAATTACTTGCTCTAAAACTCGTTTGGCTAACTTTTGTGAACATTACTAAATCATTTCTAGTATTGAACCTACGAAGGTTGAAGAAGCTCTTGATGATCCAGATTGGGTGAACGCTATGCATGAACTACACAATTTTGAGAGGAATCAAGTGTGGACATTGGTAGGAAAGAAGGACGACAAACAAAATGTCATTGGAACTAAGTGGGTGTTTCGGAATAAGCAATATGAAGATGGACAAGTTGTACGCAACAAGGCCCGTCTCGTCGCCCATGGCTACACTTGACTCGAAGGTATGGACTATGTTGAGACATATGCCCTCGTTGCTAGAATGGAGTCCATACGCATCTTACTTGCTTATACCAATCATCATGACATTACGTTATATCAACAGGACATCAAAAGTGCTTTTCTAAATGGAGAAATTGAGGAGGAAGTCTATGTTAAACAACCTCCCGACTTTGTTAATCCTAAGAAATCTAATCATGTTTACAAACCTCACAAAGCTCTTTATGGTCTTAAACAAGCTCCTAGAGCATCATATAAATGCTTGACTAAGTTCCTTATGGAAAACGACTATTGTTGGGGATATAACTACGGGGTATGACCCGCCCAAGAGGGGACAGGTCATGCCACTGGCGGCTTAAAGATGAAGAGGTCCGATAAGGTCCAAGAATGTGTGAAGATGGCGGTTCATAGAGCAAGCTTATTGAAGGCCCAAGACCCGAGGACGACTTGAGTCCCACGGGTGTGAGCCGCCATATGTTAAACTTGTATTCTAAGGCAAGCTTAGTTAGATACCAAACCAGACACATTTTGTATCAGCCGCTCGGGACTCTGTAAGCCGCCGGGCATTAACCTGTATATAAAAGGGTGACCCGGCGGCGGGTTAACTCAAGAAATAACTCATCGAGAACTAGGTCAAGCATATTCGCTCCCAGGTAATCAAAACCAAGCAATACAACCTAAAGTAGGAGTAGGCTTTTACCTCGTTGAGAGGGGCCGAACCTGGGTAAACTCTCTGTGTCCTTTGTCCCGTTTAACCCCTTGAAGCTAACCTAGCTGCGATGGCTCCACACCTAGGTACTTTTGCTAGGGCATCTGCCATGTTAAGTCCCCGACAGTTGGCACCCACCATGGGGCCAGCGCAGTGTGGTTTCGATTTCTTGAAGGGCAGCTTCGCAGGGATCAAGGCATAAGCTGTCGGCTGGATGACGAAAAGCCGTTGCGGGAAGCTCTATATCAACGACACTGGCTGTGGCTCCGAAGCCAGCTCAATCGAGTATGGATACTGGGTCCCCTTCGGCAGAATTTACGTCTTCACACTACAAAAAAAATACACTTCCGTGATGATACATGTTTGTCACAGTAGGTCACGTTTTCTGTCATGCATGTACATCCATGAAAAATTCATGACAGAATCAACATAGTCATACCTGTGATGTCGTAGAAGTGTTCCATGACATTACCAAAATTATCATCATGGAAGTGTCCACTTCCATGACGATAAATCGCGCGTCATAGAAGTGCTTTCGTCAAGGGTGACCGACATGTGGCATCCACCGTAATGGAACATCGTTAAGCTATTGGGTCTGTTTTTGGATACGATAACCCGTTAACAGCCCCGACCAGTGGGGATTTTCCACGTGTAAAATCATCATTGGCTGGAGGAAACACGTGCCGGCTCACCGTTGGGACAGATGTCATCCACTCATTGGACCCAAAGTACCTATGATACATCAACACATGGCACGGCCCAACAGAGGCCCATTCCTGTGAAAAGGCCGACCCGTTTGACTTGGTAAAAAGGTGGCGGGCCGGCCCACGGCAAGCCTATTAACGGCATGTTCGCATATAGCCCATTTAAAGCCCGCTAACCCAGGGCCCATTTACGGCCTATCCAAATTAGGCCTAGTAGCGTCATCTGGGCCATCCAATGTAATTCTAGCCTGTTTTAACTTCCGGCCCATGATTGGCCCATGACGTCTTTAGGCCCGTATGAGGCCCTTAGTAACCCTCGGTCCATTAACGGCATGTGGTGAAACTGGCACGATTTCAACTCTAGCCCATTTATGGCCATAATGTGGTCTGTTGTTGGCCCATGTTTGGCCAACCGATCATACGGCCCGGAGAAGGCCCATTGATGACACGGCCCGTAGTAGGCCCACTGTGTCTACGGCCCTTATAAGGCCCATTGTTTCTACGCCCCGTAGACGGCCCATTGTTTCTACGGCCCGTAGGAGCCCCATGTTAACTACAGTAAATATGTAGCCCATGGTTATTGTGGCCTAGTTTTTAAAAATAGGTTATTGCGGCCACTAGCAAGCCACAGAAAAAGAACTGCACTGACTACAAGAAAAAAAATAAACAAGACAATAAGGAAATAAATTAGCAAGCTACTTACGCTAGGCTATCATGGCTATTACACATATTACATCCACTAGGCATCAAAGTTCGCCACCTGTGCAAATATAGGGAACAAAGCAGCATATAAACGCCGCAGCAAAACAAGTCCAGAACTGAAAC
The DNA here is from genome assembly GCA_034509565.1 of Triticum monococcum. Classification (NCBI taxonomy): domain Eukaryota; kingdom Viridiplantae; phylum Streptophyta; class Magnoliopsida; order Poales; family Poaceae; genus Triticum; species Triticum monococcum. The sequence continues at coordinate 283,215,169 of CM067842.1, forward strand.
CAGTTCAGGAGAACTCAAGAAACAATATCCTAGGTACCCATAATGCTAGCAAGATGCTTAGCAAGCTTATTAACTTTCTCTTGTTTGGCGCTTAAATCCTCCAGCACTAGCTATTGCACCAGAAATTACGCATCTGAATTCTGCAAGGACTTCCTCAGTCCTTCGGCTTCCTGTCGCATAACATTTGATCGATGTCTTTCAACTTGAAGTTGAGACTCAAGAAGCCGGACTGATTCATGCAGCAAGTTCGAAGAGCTGGTGCCAGTAGTAGTAGCCAGTAACTTGAACACTACATCAGGACAGGACTTTGGGGTTGTCTTAGTGTCTTCAGTGTCATTTTTATTAACTTTCTTGGAGACCAACAGGGATGTCTCACTATCTTGAACCTTATCTGCATTACTTCCTTTGCCATTGCATAACAGGGTACTCTTGTCCAATATTTTATCCGTGTTCTAAAATAGAAACAAACAAATACATCACAGGTTTACAATGTAGTATATGAAACTCATTTTGGTAAACCAGTTTAGTAGTAAGGTGGACAGGATAACAACATGAAACAAACATATATCTATGTAGTATGGTCACTATATGGTCTATATCATTCTAGTTTATGTTGCCAAATCAAGATAGATACAGCTCGAATCATATCTATTTAAGACAAAGCATCATAGACAGAATATAAGTGTGGGAAACTACACAACAATAAAAACACTTGTAATGTGCATGGCATGAGAACATAACTGTTTATTCAATTGAAACTGAAATCAACATAGAGCAAGTTACAACAGCAAACACATTAAAGAAACAGGTTTAAAACATACCTGTTGCACCACTGGAGTTTCAGTTGCATCCTTCAAATTTGAAATTAGTTGGTATGAGTAAATACAGTGATGCAAGAGCAAAGTAGTATGAACCATAGCTACAGAACCTGTCCAGAGAACAATTCTTCTCCTGCTTTAAGCGTTGACTTGGGGTTCGGAGTGGTGGTCCTCGTGCTTTGGCACTGCAGTTGCCTTACTAACTGCTCGTGTTTGGGTGCTCTGTGGTGGAGACGGTGCTGTGTCAATGTGAACTGGGTTAGAAGGGGTGTAGCTGGTTTTCTGTACAACTGGGTAGGGGTACAATCTGCGTGAGTCTGGGTTATGTGGGGGGGGGGGGGGCTAGTTCTTGGGCAAGGACAACCATGAATCTATCTCCATCGACAGGTGGCACAATCTTTTCTAAAGACCGTGTTTTTACTCCCACAGATACTGCCATCACCCCCTGCAATTGAAGTGGCTAATAAACAAGAAAAGTAATTGAATGTATAGACATTGTAAGATAGACAGGTGCAATGAATTGTAGGGAAGAAAACAGGGCATGAAATAATTCACATTTATGTGGTCTACCCAAACAAAATAGCAGGACATAATTTCACACATATGATGGCTAATTAAACAAGATAGCATGACACAATTTCACATGTATGATGGCTAACTAAACAGGATAGAATGGCATACTTCAAAATATGATGACTATGTAAACATGTTGACATGATATAACTATACGATGTGTCTATTAAAGTGGTTGGCATGCCATAAATCACAAACATGTCGTCGATGGAAACATGATGGCGTGATATAATTCATGGATAGAATGACATAATTCAAAATATGATGACTATGTAAATAGGATGAGATGATATAACTATATTATGTCTTTAGAAAATGGGTTGGCATGCCATAATTCAGATACATGCTGTCTATGTAAACATCATGGCATGATATAATTCAAATATATGATTTATATACTAAGGAAGTGAGTAGAGGGCAATCGCATATATCATGTGTCTACTAAGGAGATGCATTCAATGTCGTGTATATGATGTAAAAACTAAGCATTTCAATACAACATATGCATGATATGAGTAATATAACCCTTCCAAGTTTGAGCATACACCTCAGGGGGATAATAGGACTGGTCATATGTCTATGAATCCTCCTCTGAAGAGCTATCTGTAAACAGCAAGATATCTGCTTCAGCAGGTAGCATTGTCTGCTCTGAAGTCCTTGTTTTCACTCTAGATTTCTCCATCACCAATTCAAATGGCTGATGCACAGGAAGATCAGTTGAATATACAAACATTGTCGACAAAAGCAATGAGAAATACAAAAAAGGACGGCATGATATAATTCACATATATGACACTTGGCTAAACAGCATGGCATTGCATAATTCACATATATAATGCCTTGCAACAAGATAGCATTGCATAATTCACATATATAATGTCTTGCAACAAGATGGCATTACATAATTCATATATATGGTAATTAGACACTAAATAGGTGGCATTCACACAAAGCATGTCTAAACTAAGCAAATGACATAGCAGTGCAAGATACCATACGCATGATATGAGCAACATAACCCTGCCAAGTTAAAGCATGCACCTCGGGGGGGGGGGGGGGGGGGGAGGAATAGGACTGGTCATCTGTCTCTGAATCCACCTCTGAGGAGCTATCTATAACCAGCAAGACATGCTCTTCGTCAAATAGCACTGTCTTCTCAAAAGACCTTGTTTCCACTCTAGATTTTTCCATGACCGTGTCGAATGGCTGATGCACAGGAAGAGTAATTGAATGTACTAAAATTGTTGACAAATTTAACACGTACTAAAAAATGATGTCATGATACAATTCACATATAAGATGACTGGCTAACCAGGGTGGCATTGCAAAATTCACATATCTGATGCCTATCTAAACAAGATGGCATTGCATGATTCATATATACGATAAAGAAACTAAACAGATGGCATTGACACAAAGCATGTCTAAACGAAGTAGATGACATCTTTGATGTTCACAGTAAGCAATGCAAGGCACCATATGCATGATATTACCAACATCAGCATGCCAAGTTAGAGAGAGGACCTCATAGGGTAAATAGGAGTTGTCTTCTGCTTTTGAATCCCCCCGAGAAAAATTATCTTCCTCTTGATTATGATCCGAAATGGGTGGAGGGGGGCTGCCTTTGCGCCCGCCATGGAGCGAGTCTGCATGAAATTTTATTGCCATGTAAGGCTCGTCTCTTTTGCTCTACAAGTTCAGTTCCATTGTGAACAATAACTGACATGCATAGGAATAAAACATAGTCAGATTATGTAAGGAGTGCATGCACAAATCCAGAGTGATGGTAGCAAACTGTGGATAGACCCAAAACCAATGATAGCAGACAGATAATACCTTTAGTTAAAAGTACAGATAATGGCTGCTTTAATGTTTGTTTGCACCCAACAAGAAACTCATAGTAGACACCCGAGATTAACTAGATAGTAGACAGACAGTACTGATTGCTGCCCCAATATGTACCCCACAACCATTTAAAAACTCAAGTTTCAGCATAAGTTTGGACATGACTCGGAGTCTAATAGGTGAACACGACGATAAAGTAGCATGTCATCATATTAAGCGATGCATAACGTAAGCAGACATGGAAGAGTGCGACCTCTCTTGCGGACCCGTGTAGCCCTCAAGGTCATCTTCTCAATTGATGATGGTAATGAAGTTGTCGTGGCTGTCGGCGGCGGGGAAGAAGATCTGAGGTGGTGAAAGACAGTCTGGAGAGCGGATCCCTGCTATGGTGAACCGTTCCGTCATTGGAGCAGCTGAGCTGGGGTGGAACACAGCACCTCAAGAGCAGGACAAACCACACAAAGTTTTCTTTGACACATATCTGTAACAGAAGTAATTGTGTAAGGGCTTGTTTGAATTTGAGGATTCTAACAATGCAGGGATAGGAAATAGACAGGTATAGGATAGGAATGCACGTGCAAAACATAGAATTGAAAACACAGGATTTCTACCAATTTGGGTGTTTGGTTCACAAGAATTGGAAGAAACACAGGATGCAAAGAAGCATGGTGAGATTAACTCAAATCACAAGAAAATGTACGGTTATAATGCTATTATGCTACTATCTCTTAGTCTTGTGCTTCATGAATAGGAATTTGAAAAGCAGGACAAGTGGAAATTAAAATTCCTATGGTTTTTCTTTCAAGGAGACACTAAAGGAACAAATCCTATAGTTTTCCTTTGCTCCATTCCTTTGCACCAAATTCATGAAAAGTAGTACCATAGGAAACTTTCCAATTCCTATGTTTTCCATTCACTTTTCCTTTCAAGCACTGGCGATTCTAGTAGGAAGGCTTGAGCAAGGAAAATCCTACAATAAAAATGTTTTTGTGCTACTTATATTACTTTGGACCCAGGCCACAACCCTACTAGCTCAGCTCCTAGGGCCATCGACAAATGCATAGCTCAAACACGCAGAGATAAATAATGATGGCGTTCAAGAGAGTCCAGCACGGATAGCTAAGTGTCCTGGTACCTCACTACTTGTCATATAGTAGGATAAAATAATCGTATTTCCCATTACTCCATGTGCTCAGTGGACAATATATATAACATGTAGAGTAAAAAAGAGATGCAACAAGTCTACAACCTCTTGGCGAAGCCATGTCGATCTCAGCGTGATTGGGTTGGCCGGTGAGGATGCTCCGGCTGACTTGGCTGTCGGAGGAGGGGAAGAAGATCTTAGGTGTCTGGAGATGGAGCCCGAGGTACTGCTCCGTTGTGATGGAGGGTTTTGTCATTGAAGCACCTCCGATGAGTTGTACGATGCCGAGGCTGAAGCAGGACAAGAGAGACAACATTAACCTGAGTGGAATTCTAATAGCATCTCCAATAGATGACATAAAATACATAACCACAAAGTGCTAGATGTAAAATACATCAGCCACTCATCTCTGAACTTAATTGTCGAAACTGAATTTAATTGTCAAAACTGAACTTAACTGCCCAAACTGAACTTAATTGTCAAAACTGAATTTTGTTGTTGAAACTGAATTTCGCTGTCAAAACTGAGTTTTACTGTCGAAACTGAATGCACTAGAGGTGAGGCTACACGTCAGTCGACTGACTTTTTCATCTCTGGTCTGTCGATTTTGTAGCCATTGTGTACGAAATCAAGGGCCTGCAGTTCATCTTCAACCTCCACCCCTTGAGCCGCCAGCCACCACTGGCCAAACAGGCGCCCCCCGCCGCCCGCGGCTTGCAGTGCACCGCCCCGCCTGCCCCGAAAACACTCCCCACCGCTGGTCCACTGCCGCCCGGCCATCCCTCTACCCCCCCCCCCCCCCCGTGCCGAGCTTTTTCTCCGGCGATCCCCACGCCACCGCCCCACCACCGCCGATGACCACCGGCCCCACCCTGAACCCTAAGATAGATAGTGAGGTACCTCTCCGGCGATCCCCCCTCCCCGCTGCGGCTGGTTCTTCCTTAACTCCGGCAAGCCCCCCACCCCCTGAAAATCGACTGACCCAAAAGTCGAATCAATCGACTGAAGTGTAGCTAAATCGGAGAAGCATCGCAATCAAGAGTTAGAGCAAGAGCAGACAAGGCAGGGGACCGAGAGCAAGAGCAGAGCAACAGCGTGAGCGAGAGCTAAAGCAGCAGCTCCTACTATTGTGGACGTCGCTGCCAAGGGAGCGACGCGATGGAGGAAGTGGCCGACGATGCCGCCATGGATGTAGTCGCGCCGTGTCGGCTCGGTACTGAGCGCCGGCAGCACCATGAGATCGAATCAAGAAGAAAATGTGGAGATTAGTGCACAACCTCTTTGGTGGCGCTGATTAGGCCGCAGCTTCATCCGAGGAAATGGTGATGCTGATGCTCTTCAGGTGGTGCAGGTGAAGACGGCTGTGTGGGAATGGAGGTGGTGCGAAAGACGAGGGGAACATCGGGGCAGCTCCTTGGAGATGGAGGGCGGGGTGGCTGAACCGGCGGGATGACCAGATCGACGATGGATCCTCATCCGGTACGGTAGATGAGGGACGTCGAGGTGTTGTTGTGGACGATGTCATCGGGGAAGAGGCTCCGGCTGGGTGGCGGACGGAGGAGGGTTTGGGGCTTCGCGGGTTTTCCCGGGCTCTGTGTACGAATGGGTGGACAGATGGGATGGGAGTGGGGAACCATAGCTTAGGGACGCACTTGTCCGAAATGTGGGGTAAGTTATGAAAGTACCCCCACCAATTTGAGGCGCCTCTTTCGGTTCGGGGGTATCAGGGGCATTTCGCGTGTCTGGATTTCACAGGAGGTGGGAGTTTTCGCGCGCGTTGTAATTCTGGAATTGCATGGCACGGGTTGAGATGGAGGGTGTTGTCGAAGCACAACGAGGCAAAGATATAACTTCAATATTTCGGGGTAACAAGGCGCGGGTTGAAATTTCCGGACAAGCCTAACGTGTACTGTACCAAATCAATTCGCACTACAAATATCATTCAAAACTTTGAATTCATGTGATGTTCAATTAAAATATTTCGCTACATGTATAATGCATGCAACCTACTACTCAAATGAACGTTTTAGTGCATTCCAAACGTATGTACTACCTCTTCAATATGAACTAAATTTGAATTCGTTTCTCTATTTGAATAAGATCTACAATAATGATTGTTGTGACGTCAAAGCATTTGAATCCGTTTCTCTGTTTTAATAAGATCTACAATCATCACTACTGTCAAGTTAAACCATCGTTTGTGTATTATCTTCACAGCACACCACATGATTACTCTCGAGTTACACATGAACTATGTGTACTATATGAACTCAAACTCAATTTCTTGAATCCACTTTATGTTGATTTCAAATCATAGTACATTTCAAGCTCTAGCAAGATCTTCATAATCTAATCCATATCTCATATGTATAATGTGTTTATCACATTATGTATGGTGCCCTGCCCCCTATGCCTATAAGTATTTAGATGTGAGTTGCAAACACCACACATTACCACAAATTCAAATAAAATGTGAGAATGTTCGATATATATTATTGTTTAGATTGTTCGATATTTAGTTGTAATCTGCAAACGCCACACATTATCACAAATTCAAATAAAATTTGAGATTGTTCGATGTATAGTATGGTTTAGATTATTCGACATTTAGCTGTGAGCTGCAAACGCTATGCATTATCACATATGGTATAACATGTGAAAAACCACAACACGCGTATCACCGCTATATTCATGCATGCATATGTTTAAAACACTATGATGTCCTATTCAAATATATGAATCCACTTTCATATCAAATTATGATCTTTGTTTGTATCTTACACCCACACAATCCTCTAACCTATGTAGCTACCACTAACTTTCTGTCGTGCACGCACACGCCCTCCTCCCCCTCCCCCTCCCTCAGCATTCTATCCATCACGCACATTCATTTTTTTCTTTAGGTCGTTCTTCGACAGTCCACACAACTCCTTTCCGACACACGCCTATCGATAAACCTCCCCAGCAATGTCTGCCTACAACATCCACACGCACCTTCAATCTCCTCCTTTATGTGTCCTTGCCTCATGTCTCTCATACGGTCCCACACACGTGTAAACTCTCACCACTCTTTTCATCGATCTCACAACCGCACACTCCTCCCCCTATCTAGCTAGTAGCTGGGCCTCTCGCACCACCTCCTAGCTCCATTCTCTTTGTCTATCCGTCTCACCGGGCCTTATTTGCCTCTAACAAATGGACGTACAACGACCGATCTCCCGCTATACATATAGCTAGCTATGTCCTTATAACTCATTATTCCCCAAGTGTCGATCGATCTACCTCATTAGTTATGTCTCTCCCTTCCTCCGACAAACAACAATTGATCTACCGATCTAGTAAGGTTTGCTTACCAAACACATGGTTCCCCTTCATCATCCATGGATGCGTCCCGACAGATCTATCACGCACAGGCACACACAGAAACACATCCCCACTCTTATTGATAATATTGCAGTTGCACCCTTAGTTTGTCTAGTAGGCCTCTCCCGCCATATTCGAGGAGCAACTCCATCACCCATCCAACTCTCTACCCCTCTCCCTCTCTCTCTCCTCTCTCTTTTTGTCCCATCCTATTTCCAGTCCTTCAGTTATGTATGGATGTCGACCGATCTCCCTCAAGACATAGTTGGGTCTCTCCTTCTCAACACATACACGAGTCGTTCTACCTCTATAGTTAGGCCTCTGCGTACCCCTCCCCCACCCCCTCCCTCACACACACACACACACTGATACATCGAGTTCTCTAGTCATGTCTCCCTGCCACACACAAACTTGACATGTGCCCTCTGATGTTCCGGTAGGTCAGTCACCCTATATCTTTGACTTGCACACACACAAAATTTCGATGGCTCTCTTCATCGATCTCGCACACACCCACTTGATCCTCTCTTCGACTCTATCGATATCCATGACCCCTCCCTCTCTTCTCGTGGATAGCCCAGCCCTCTATATATGATATGGATAGGCCTCCATTTCACACACATTGCATGCAAAATTTTGTTTGAGATGTCATCGACATATATTCCCACAAATACATTCACGAAATCAACCTCCCCCAAAAACAAAAAACACTCACGAATGCACAAGCCATTTGTCTATGTTTGTATCTCTCACACACACCCACGTAGGTGAGGGACGTGCACGAAGAGAAGAGGTGCACGCACGACGCACGTACTCCCGTCTCTTTCCCAACCACACATGCGTGGGTACACGGTGGAGCTCATTTCTGTATGAAAAGCCAGCCCACGTGGTAATTTTACATGTGTACTGGTTGTCCACTAGATAGAGGGACTGAGGGAGTCCTGGATTAGGGGGTTTCACACAGCCGGACTATATCCTTTGGCCGGACTGTTGGACTATGAAGATACAAGATTGAAGACTTCGACCCGTGTCCGGATGGGACTCTACTTGGCGTGGTAGGCAAGCTAGGCAACACGGATATGTATATCTCCCCCTTTGTAACCGACCTTGTGTAACCCTAGCCCCTCCGGTGTGTATATAAATCGGAGGGTTTTAGTCCATAGGACAACATACAATCATACCATAGGCTAGCTTCTAGGGTTTAGCCTCTCTGATCTCGTGGTAGATCTACTCTTTTGCTACTCGTATTATCAAGAATAATAAAGTAGGATGTAGGGTTTTACCTCCATCAAGAGGGCCCGAACCTGGGTAAAACATCGTGTCCCCTTCCTCCTGTTACCATCCGCCTTAGACGCACAATTCGGGACCCCCTACCCAAGATCCACCGGTTTTGACACAGACATTGGTGCTTTCATTGAGAGTTCCTCTGTGTCGTCGTCATCAGGCTTGATGGCTCCTTCGATCATCGGTAGCGATGCAGTCCATGGTGAGACTTTTCTCCCCAAACAGATCTTTGTATTCGGCGCCTTTGCACCGCGGGCCAACTTGCTAGGCCATATGGAGCAGATCGAGAGTTACGCCCCTAGCCACCAGGTTAGGTTTGGAAGCTTAAACTACACGTCCGACATTCGCGGAGACTTGATATTCGACGGATTCGAGCCCCTGCCAAGCGCGCTGCACGGTCACGATGAGCATGATTTGGCTCTACCATCGGACAATGTTCAGGAAACTACACCGGCAACCATGCTGACCCTCAATTCGGAGCCAATTGCACCATCCATGGACGGGTGGATAGACCCCGCCACGGAGGCCGCACTCTCATCGGCGATCGAGCCGAGTATCGACCTTACCTTTCACGAGAGCCGTGACGCCGAATTGCCGGATTCTCCCCCGGCCACGGACACCGAACCGCCTGCACCCGTACCTATCGAATCCAATTGGCACCGATCATGGAGTTCACCTCCGCGGATATCTTTCGGACCTCACCCTTCGGTGGCATGATGAACTCATTAAGGTCTCTCTCCCTGTCAGGAGAGTCTTGGCCGAACTATGTTCGGCAGGATTGGGATGCAGAGGACGAAGAAATTTGCCGCCCACCCACCACCCACCTAGTAGCCACTGTCGACGATTTGTCGACTTCGACTCCGAAGACATTGACGGTTTAGACGACGATGCATGAGACGAACAGGAACCACTGCCACAGGGCACTGGACGCCCACTTCATCATATGATGTATACATGGTTGACACACCCAAAGAAAACGACGACGAGGAACGGAAGGACACAGCGAAGGGTTGTTCCCTCGAGAAGCAGTCAAAGCGGCGGCATAAGCGCCGCTCCAAATCCCGCCTCGGCAGAAACAACAATCGTATAAACCCAGCGATAGAGCAAGGCGAGACAGCGGACGACAAACACAGCATTGAACCGTCATCCGACCACAACAACACGGAGAATCAAACCTAACAACCTGTCACACCCTGATTTTCAGGCCACTACACTTAAGCTAACAACCATGATAAAATGTGGTTTGACAAAAACTTTTGAGTGTTTTGGACCTTGCCTTGATTGGATTTTTGTCTGTTGTTTGCAAGTGCTCTAAAAATCAAATAAATCCTCCAACTCCTATACTTCATATCCTTGCTCCAAACTCTTGAACGAATGATCATGCCATGTGTATAGAGCAATATAGTATTTTCTTACAAAAATAATTTGGCCAAAAAGTATTTTCAAAAATTAGTTTTCCAAAAACCCCTGAATTAAGATTTGTACTGCAAGTACTTAATTCAGGGTAGTAGAAATCTTTCCAAAAATATGTTTGACTCCTATTAGATATAGGATACCCAGAAACCACAAAAATATAATTTTAAAATTTATTTTCCTATTTTATTTCAAAGCTTTTTCTTAAGGCCAGAAATGGTCTTTAATATGGAAAAATTATTTTATTGTTTTAAAAATATTTGAAAAAAATCAGGGAAACACAATGGACACATATTGTCCATATATAAGAGTTTCAACACATGGTCATGTTCAAAATATTGGTCAAATCCCTCAGAAACCCTTCCTGGATATTTCAAGCTTTTGAAATATTTACAAAGGAAATATTCTCCAAATTTCCAAGAAAATACTAGCATGTCACATATGACATGTTTGATGATTTTGGCAAGTATCATGTCATGGAGAATAGTATAACCCCATGAAATCCCCTCAAAACCATTTCTGTCCATTTTGAAGTTTGAGCAACCTTACATTGCCAAACATGTCCAAATGTTCTCAAACCTTGTGAACATACTCAAATGGTCTAATAATTCATCTAGACCAAATGGCACAAGTTGGAGAGAATGTTATCTTGCTCAAAGTGCCCCAAAACCCTTCCTGTTCACAACCAAATTTGAACAACTCTACATTGGCAACTTTCTCCTTTTGATCTCAACTTTTGAGGACATGTTCATAACCTCAAATGATGACACTACACCAAGTGGTGCATCAAGGAGAATAGATTTGCATGACTAAATCTTGGTAAAGCCATTTCTGTTGATTTCTAGGGTTTACCAAAGTTACATTGGCTACTTTGCCCAAATGAGCTCAAACTTGGTGGAACATCCTACTTCTATGTGCCATTCCATCCTGTTAATTCTCATGGCAAGTGGAATTAATTTTCTTGCCCAAACCAACAACAAACACCTTTTGCCATTTTACAAAAACCACTGTTTTGACCCCTTCCACTATTATTCACGAGCTCAACTTTTTACCAGAGCTTAATCTAGTCACCTTCTACCTCAATTATTTGGGGGTAAAACCCATCTCTTTCCCTCTCTGTTTACTCATGGCAACTCCTCCTCCTCTCTCTCTCTCTCATTTCTATATGCAGCTCCCCACCTAGCTCCTGACCACTCCAGAGCATCCAAGGAAGCTCCAGGACACAAGTGGACATGCCCCTGACCTTTTAAAATGGCCATGCCGGCCATATGCATGCTCTGGAGTGCGCTACAGTGCGCCCTTGCACTGTAGCTACCCTTTGCCCGATGCCTCCGACCACCTCGGGCCTCCCCAGCGCGCTCGACGATGCGCCTCGACGTCTGCGACACGCCATGCCTCTGTCCCCCTCTTCCTTCTCCCTCCTGTTGCCTCCTTTCGCACGCGCACCGGCCGCCCGAGAGCTCCAATGGCCGAGATCACACGCGCGATGCTCTAGCCCTCCCCCGCTCCTTCTCTCCCTTCCCCTTGCCGTAGACCATATCTACAAATGCCCAGGACACGCACACACGAGCCCCCATGACCCCTAGCAATGGCAACGACCTCGCCGGCGCACTTGTCCATGGTGCACTGTCACCCCGCCTTAAACGACCATCCCGAGCCCCTTCTCTGGGCACCGATCGCTCTCTCTTTCCCCCAGCGACCTCCTAGAGCATCCAGATCCTCCTCCTGTGCCTCCCTTCTCCTCCTACCACCGCACGACCGCCGCTTCACCTCCCTCAAATTCGAGCAATGCCGAGCACACCTCCCTCCCTTTCCTCCACACAAACACTCCCTGTGGTCCGGCGAACCTCCCCACCTCCTCAAACCGTCGCGGGGATGCTCGAAGGCTGAGAGCCACGGATGGTCGACGACCTCCCTCTCCACGGTCAAAGCTGTGGTCACCTCGGCCCCCTCCAGTGGCCGTGACCTACAGCAGCGGATGCGCCGCTCAGCGCTGAGCTCGCCCATAGGCGGAGCGCCGCGGGAGACGGCCGGAGGTGCCGGCTATCACCGGACGAGCATGGGCGTGCGCTCTGCCTCCCCTGCTCTGCCTCGAGCGGGAGGTAGAGGAAGACCGCCCCGCCAGCTGGCATGGGGGGCCCGCCCGTCAGCGGCAAAGGCGACCGAGCCGGCTCACCAGTCGGGTTAAGTGGAAACGGCTTCGGGCCGATCCGCTTGCCCCGCTGGGTGGCGCCCTCCCGCAGTGCGCCTTCAACGTCACCTCCGCCCTTGCGCAACCAAGCCACTGGGCCGAGCTGGGCTTCGCCCAGTGCGCTTTATAAGGTTGAGTCCCTTTCTTCCTTTTTCTTTTCATAAATATTGTAAAATTCCTAAATAGTTTAAATTAACTCCAAATTGGATGATTCAAATTTCTAGTAGTTCCTAAAATCATGCCCTATTACATGGTGCTTTTTGCACATTTTTCTAGCACATTTCCCTTCACACATATTAAATAAATCCTATTTTCTTATTTCTCTGCTGAACTTTAGAAAATCACAGAGAGCTCAAAATTGATCCAAATGCCATGATTCAAATTCCTAGATGCTTCTAAGTTCAAAACTTAGTTTTTGAACATTTTTACTAATACTTTCTGTATCACCTCAAATAATGGTCTATTTCTTCATATTTGTCAACTTTGCAAATTCATAGGAAATTCATTTGAACTCCAAATCCAGTGAAACCAACTCCTAGATGCTTCTAAAATCATGATTTGTTAAATGGGTGCCTTTGGTCATTTTTCAAAAATATATTTCTGTACACTTCTTGCAAATCCATAAATCCCTTGATTCCATCATATCAAAATGTTTAGAAATATCCACTGACCCAATTCCAATGAAACCACTCTGGTTAATTTTCATATAACCAGAGATGTCCTAGAAAAGTCAAATCAATATTTTTGGAGCACTTTTATTTTCTACCTTGTTGTGTTGCTTATTGTGGTTGCTTTCGACGATAGTTGACGAAGTAGACGAAATGCTCGGAGTTGGACCAGAGATATTTGAAGACCTAGAAGACTTTGTTAAAACAGGCAAGCAACCCTTTGACCATGTCTATGAAACCCTTTTTATGCATGTCATATAGTACCATATTGTTGTTGCAACGGAATCATGATGAGGAGGTAGCCACTTTGATGGGTTGCCTCTGTTACTTCCTCGTTGATACTTGCATTCTGCATGACCCTACCTCCTTATGAGGGTTATGCCGGTGGGAGTAGATAGGATGCTAAAGTAGTGCTACGCAAAAGGGACGGGAATATGCATAGTGATGGAGACAAAGTATTTTCAAAGGACTTCTCGAAAACCCCGTCGGGTGCCACTTATGCCCGAGGGAGATAATGAGATGGGTAACCACTTGATGACGAAGTGGTGTATTGAGGCAAGTGTGTGTGTGTTGCTTTCAAAAACGGATTGGTTTAAGTTGCGACTGTTATTCCAACCTTACATGCGCAACCACTCTACCCTTATATGGGAAAGGGCATTATTGATTACCTAGGCCGATACTAGCTTGGAGCCCGCATTACTAGTGATGGGGAAGAGTTGGTGCTCTCTCTCGGGACGGGGTCGTGCCAGGTAGGGCGGCCAAGAACATTTTTATGGGGCACCGGACACACCGTTGGTACCCCGTGCTAGTGGTATGTGATGAATATAGGAGCGAGGCTCCACAATTTTGAGTTGTGAAATGTTGGGCACGGGGGTTACTACCAATCGAGTGGACTCCATGTTAGTGTCGTCTAGGGAAATATAGTGATCGGGTGCTTACCCCGGGTACTTGAGGTACTGCGGGTTGTGGATGACACGGAAGTTCCCCGGATCTTGTGGGTAAAGTGTGCAACCTCTGCAGAGTGTAAAACTATTCGAATATCCGTGTCCACGGTCAAGGACAGCTGGGTAACCGCTCTTGGGCTATGTCCACATGTTTACAAATCAATGTGTGTGTGTGTGTGGATAAGTGGGGAGAACTACTTGGGTCAAGTCAAAGGACTTGACATGATTGAGTTGCGTTGGTGCCCACTCTTTTTTATTGTTGATATCTGTAACCTGTCCTCATGGTTAATTGAATTCTCCTAATGCATGTCTTACAAGTTGTTGAAAATGTCGTTGCACTCAAAACTAGCTTTCCGCAAAAATTTACCTATATCATGCATTTTTGTACCTCGAACCAAAACATGGGTTGCTTGCGAGTACATTCAAAGTACTCATTGGCTTGCCACTGGTTATTTTATTGTCCAGGCATGAAAGAATAGGATATAATGAAGAGTACCTTGGTGGCGAACATGCGAGCTAGGACGCTTCCAGTCAGAATGCTTGTAGGGTTAAGCCAGATGGCATGGGTCCAAGTTATACTCAAGACTGGACCATAATGGATGTAAGACGGTATGTATGGAAGTAATACTGTTGTTATTCAGCTTCTGTGTGTTCAGTGAGCATTGATCTCTGGGATCACTATACACGTGCATTTGGTGATCACGACTTATGAGTCGGGGTCCCCACACAACCCGACTCCGTCGAAGATAACGGTCCGGATAACATCACAGCGGACAGGCACCCGGAGCAACAGAATACCCATAAAAAGCTTGTTGCCACTGCGAGGAGTCTGAAAAAGCAGAAGCAAAGGCTCAGGACTGCACAAGACACACTCAGAATCAGATGGAGTGAAGTACTCAACACTGCAGCGAAGTACGGCAGTAATCGCCATACCAAGAGCTACCCGAAGCGAAAGCTGCTACCTGAATTCGATGAGGAGGCCTTAGATCCCCCGCAATCAAAAAACAAAACGGCCATCTGGTCGGATAGACGTCCTCATGGCCAACATAGGGCGGCAAACGACGCCGCACATAAGCCAGTATGCGACCCACATGACGGCTCGCATGAAAAGTGCGGCGCAACCAGATCCATCTACGGGCCATGCAAGCGTGCTCCAGTATGCAACGCAACACAACAAACATCCCAACACCACGGTACACCCAAATACAGGGGTGCCACACCCCCCTATGTTTCAACGATGAGGTGCTGGACCACGAATTTCCAGAGGGATTCAAACCCATAAACATAGAGGCATATGACGGAACGACAGACCCTGGGGTCTGGATTGAGGACTACATCGTGCATATCCACATGGCTTGAGGAGACGATCTACACGCCATCAAGTACTTACCCCTCAAGCTCAAAGGGCCAGCTCGGCACTGGCTTAAAAGCCTCCCCGAAAACTCCATTGGAAGCTGGCAAGAGCTCGAAGACGCTTTTCGGGCAAATTTTCAAGGGACCTATGTCCGACCACCGGATGCAGACGATTTGAGTCATATAACTCAACAGCCCGGAGAGTCAGCCCTAAAGCTTTGCAACATGTTTCTCACTAAAAAGAACCAAATAGTCGACTGTCCAGACGCCGAAGCCTTAGCAGCTTTTAAACACAGCGTTCGAGACGAATGGCCTGCCAGACACCTCGGCCAAGAAAAGCCGAGAACAATGGCAGCATTAACAAGCCTCATGACCCGCTTTTGCGCGGGCGAGGATAGCTGGTTAGCCCGGTGCACCACCAGCGACCCAAGTACATCCGAAGTCAGGGACGAATGCGGGAAACCACGACGCAGCAAAAACAAGCGCCGGAATAAAGAAGACAGCCCGAAGAGCACGGCGGTAAACTCCGGATTCAGAAACTCTCGGCCAGGTAAGCAAAAGCTGCCCTCCAAAGGCAACAGAGACGAACTGTCCAGCCTCAACAAGATTCTGGACAAAATATGTTAGGTCCACAGCACCCCCGATAAACCTACAAATCATACCCATAGAGAATGTTGGGTCTTCAAGCAGTCCGGCAAGCACAACGCCGAGCACAAGGGGCAGGATACTCCAAGCGAAGACGAGGATGAGCCTCTCAAGCAAAGCACCGGGGAACAAAAGAAATTCCCACCAGAAGTCAAAACAGTAAACGTGTTACATGTGACAAAGGGGAGAAACAAAGCGACACTCCTAGAGACACATGCCCCAGGGCCTATCACCACGGAGTTCTGCCACTGGTCGTCCTAACCAATTACCTTTGACCATCGGGAGTACTCGGCAAGTATCCGGCATGCAGGATGGGCTGCCTTGGTATTAGACCCAATAATTGACGGATACCACTTCACACGAGTCCTGATGGACGGCGGCAACAGTCTAAACCTGATATATCAGGACAAAGTCCGCAAAATGGGGATAGACCCAACAAAAATTAGCCATAGCAATACTACCTTTAAAGGAGTAACGCCAGGCCCAGAATCCCATTGCACAGGCTCCCTACTACTAGAGGTTATATTCGGCAACGAACATTTAACCTTCCACATCGCTCCGTTCCAAAGTGGCTATCAAGCACTACTCGGACGCGAAGCTTTCGCTCGCTTTAACGCAATACCGCATTACGCTTCCCTCATGCTTAAGATGCCTGGTCCATGTGGCATTAGTACAGTAAATGGAAATATTGAGCACTCCTTGCGCGCGGAAGACCATGCGGCTGCCTTGGCATCCACACACTAAACGGCCTCACCAACTAAAACATCTGACAGGTCGTTAAGACCACAGACACGGTTGGACGAGTTCGGCGCAGCTATATGTAATTGATACAGGTTTGATGGCTATACCCCTATTACACTACAAGGGGCTCAACATGCGTGCTCAAGTGGCAATCAGGCTCAACTTTACTCATTTTGAACTATATATTGTTTATTTAGTATAACTTACCTTTTGCACGGCAACTTTTCAATTAAATTCCTCTCTTTTTCAGATGACCATCGTGCTACACCCGTCCAGAATACGACACAATGGAGATACAGGCGCAGATGTGCAGTAGGGACCCGTTCTAAGGATTCTTTTTAGATTAAGGCCCTACGTAAACCTTTTTTACTGTCTCTTGTTGATACACATCCCTCGGATTCTCAGTAGAATTGAGAAGGATGCTGACGTATTGGCGTGTGGCCACGTCAGAATATTACACGTACCTGGACACCAGGGGCTTATTACAAAGGCCACTGTTTAGGCCCGGTTTACATCATAAAGACCGAATACATTAGGGAGTGTTCGGCGTCGTGAGTTTGGCCTTATATGCATCAGGTCCGAATCATGTCTTTGGTCAAATGTTGGGTTTGCCCGGCTCCTGTGTTTTGCTGCCTTACGTTCCGCTCTATCGGCTAAGGCGGCACCAGGAGAACTACTGTGATTGTGCCCTGGTTCATCCGGACGAGCACCTCAGTAGAGAAAGCCGAAAACTGACTGTCACGATATAGCGTGAGACTGGTCAACCACTCGATGACCTAGCGGAATCTTCGGGATTCTTCCACCTTAACGAAGGGCCATTTCCCGATGAGGCATGTATGCGCCCCGAATCTGGATGAGCGCAGAGCCACCAGCGGCTATATAGTAGCCCCACTATCAAACTCCTCTGGCTAAGTGAAAGTGTTAAAGCATTATAGTCCGGTTGCCTAGTTTGCTGCGCTATCACCTCCTTAATGGACCAAGACGTTGGATCAAGTGTGAACATGCGTCTTTTGCGAACACCCCCGCATTATATGCGTGGGGGCTGAAGCCGACGACTGCCATCTTTCAGGTTATATATATATATATATATATATATATATATATATATATATATATATACATACATACATAAACGGCCGCACAGGAGGCATCATAGTACTTCCGGGCAAAAGTATAAATACAGCCTTGCTAAATTCAATAAAACATTGTTTTTACAATGGGAATACATGTCACCCAAACATAATATTCTTCGAGCACTGAGCCTTTATTGAACAAGCGCCTTCAAGAACTTCTTCAAAGTAGTGCCCGACAGCCACTTGGCCTATGGCAGAACCCTGTGCCGCAACAGTGGTGGCATCCATCTCCTCCTAGTATGTTTTGACACGGGCAAGGGCCATCCGCGAGCCTTCTATCCACACAGACCACTTTATAGCATCGATGTGTGGCATAGCGCCAAGGAACTGTTGGACTAAACTAAAATAGCTATTCGGCCTTGGCCCTCCTGGCCACAAATGATCCACAACGGACCTCATGGCCAGTCCGGAAAATCTATGGAGCTCGGCCCAACCGGTCAATCGCTCATTGAGCAGTAGTGGACGGACTAGAGCATGAAACTGTGACCAAAACAGCTTCTCCACTTCAGGACCTTTCTGATCCTTGAAGTACTCGGCGGCATGAGCAGTGCTGGCAGCCAAATCCATGTACGCGTCCGTAGAACTCCATAGCCAGTCTAGAGGAGCATACTTCGGATCTCCGAACTTAGTCCGCAACAAGAAGGGCTTCCCAGACACGATATCTACAGCTTGATTCAGCTCCTCCTTCGTCCCTCTAATTTTGGAGCGCGCTTCCTTGGCAGCCACCCGGGCCTTCTCAAGATCTGTCGCTTTCGCCCGGTTTTCCTCTTCAAGAAGCCGGTAACGGTCAGCAACATCTTTTAACTCCACGGCCATCTTGGCAATTTTTTCTTTGCTCTCGCAATGTGCGGCCTGTTCGGCCCTTAACTCTTCGGCCGCCTGTAAAGCGGCCGCATTGCTAGTCCTTGCTTGCTCCTTGGCTTGGGCAAGCTCCGTCCGAAGGGTCTCCATGGTGGCCGCTCCATCTGCAGTCACAACATATTAAAGATACTGGCATCAGGCTGCTCATATTATGCGATAATCGCCAGAAATATCACTAACGCTACACCTCGTCAAGCCGCTTGTTGACAATAACAATGTCGGCATCTGCCACTTCCAGCTGCCGCTTTAGTTCAGCATACCCATCTGTCCGGCTAGCCACCAGAGCCTCCACCACCTGCACATAAAGGCAGTCTGGTTATTACCTGGGACTATGATCCTCTGTTTGCCGCCGTTTTCGATGACAACCAAAGTCTCATGGGCTAGTATCTACAGAGGGTACATCTAAAAATATGCGGTACTTTCAAAAATGTACATCATTTCACGTACCTAAAAACCCGTTAGTAGACTCTTAAAGGCTTCATGCAGCTCGCTTTCGGCGGATGAAATCCTTTCAATCACCGTACCAATCAATGTGCGGTGCTCTTCTGAGATAGGCGCATTCTCCAGCAGATCCCTCAATACGTCCGACCGCATACCAGATGGTGCCGGACTCTTCTGATTGCTCTCTTCGAGAGCCGGATACTGAGGTCTTCGAGTGGCCATAGGATTACCTTCTCAAGCCCTCCGCGACGACACCACGGGGTCGCCCGCTTCATGAGACGGTGTGGTAGAGGGAGGCGTTTCGCTCTCCATCATCTCCGGAAGAAGATCCCCCGAAGACGAGCTCTGCTGAGAAGGGCTAAGATCCGAACTACAAGATAAATGCTTCGATTATTTTCCTCAGAAATAGAGCAAGATATTTTCGTGATTGAATATCCTTTTACTTACAGCTCGGTAGAGGGCTGATCCCCCCGTGGACATTGTGCGGCAAGAGTACCCTCCGAGGCAGGTCCCTCTGGCGGAGATTTCTTCTCCCGTTTGGAAACCTTAGTTTCCGGATCTTCATAGGTAGACCTCTTCCTTCCCCGGGGAGAGAGAATGTTAGATTCTACCCCTTGGTTATCCTCCCTTGTGGAGGCGCTCATTCCCTTGATTGGAATAGGTAGCGATGGAGGCCGCTTTCGCCCTCTTTATTCCCCCTTCATCTTCCTTTGAGGGCACTAGACAAGGTGCTGGCTCGAGCATCTTTTCCACAACCAGATTGTCCAAGCCTTCAGGAAGGGGGGCTGTTAGTGTCAAAACCCGCAGATCTCGTGTAGGGGGTCCTGAACTGTGCATCTAGGCGGATGGTAATAGGAGGCAGGGGACACGATGTTTTACCCAGGTTCGGGCCCTCTTGATGGAGGTAAAACCCTACGTCCTGCATGATTAATATTGATGATATGGGTAGTACAAGAGTAGATCTACCACGAGATCAGAGAGGCTAAACCCTAGAAGCTAGCCTATGGTATGATTGTTGTTCGTCCTATGGACTAAAACCCTCCGGTTTATATAGACAGCGTAGAGGGCTAGGGTTACACAGAGTCGGTAACAATGGTAGGAGATCTACATATCCGTATCGCTAAGCTTGCTTTCCACGCCAAGGAAAGTCCATTTCGGACACGGGACATAGTCTTCAATCTTGTATCTTCATAGTCCAGGAGTTCGGCCGAAGGTACAGTCTGGATATCCAGACAACCCCTAATCCAGGACTCCCTTAGTAGCCCCTGAACCAGGCTTCAATGAAGACGAGCCCGATGCGTAGATTGTCTACGGCATTGCAAGGCGGGTTCCTCCTCCATGTACTTCATAGAAGATTTTGAACACAAAGATAGTGTCCGGCTCTGCAAAATAAGTTTCCACATATTGCCATAGAGAGAATAATATTTACATAAATCTAATTTGCTGACGTATTCTGTAGCGTGACATCACACTACGGCCAAGTCTTTATTCGTTTTACTGTCCCACCTCAGCGCGTTTAGCGAGGTGGTTTCCCTGGCACGTCTTGTTAAAGCAGAGATCGTGTCCCCTTATTCCGGGATTCTCATCAATACGGGCGTGGGTAACCCAACCACGCCATTGACTACGGCGCTTGGGAGATAAGCTAGTTTTACCAGGCTGGTGGGGGCGCATAGTCGCGTCGATCCATATAAGGGGATAAGGATCCGCCCTTTTCATCCACGCCTTCTTCCTCCTTTTCCTATCCATTTCCACGCACTCGAGCTCCAGCGCCCAAGTCCGCACACCCCACCTCAGCCTTCTCCAGCCATGTCCGGAGCGGGAGCCAAGTGGATGGTCTCCTCCGTCACGGAGGGACACATAAAAAACTGAGGAAGGCCAGATACTTGTCTAACGACATTGCGCACCGGCTTCCCAAAGAGGGGCAGCTCAACCCCACCCCTAGGCCACATGAGAGGGTGGTGTTCCTCCCCCATTTCCTTCATGGACTGGGCTTCTCTCCACCCATTTGTCCGGGGGCTCATGTTCTACTATGGCCTGGATTTCCATGATCTGGCCCGAACCTATGGTTCGAGGGCTCCTTCGTGGAGTCCATAAAGGGGTGGCAATCGGGGTGGTTTTACATCACCGAGCCGCGCGACCCTGAATGGGTCGCATCCCCCGAGTTCCGATTCAGACCCCCTACGCGGCTCACCTCCTGGAAAGAGACGGGCCTGTCATGGGGTAAAGAAGGAGAGCTGACCGGACTCCAAACATGCATCCAAACTTGTCAATGTAGTCCAGGTTATGCTCATCCGCCCGATCCTCCCGTGTCAACGACGTGCTTTCAACCTGTGGGAGTTCGACCTGGCGCAGCACCGAACTCTGAGCAGGCTCTTCAACACGACGTACGAAGATGCCTAGAAGGTGCTTTTCAAGGGCGCCTAGGCCCCCGCATCCGCTACCGAGGATCGCGGATTCAGCACGCAGCGTCGCGCTCGTGCGGTAGTCTGTTTTTACCTTTACAAGCTATTAGTTTTTCATAGTTTGACTCCATGCGGGATCTAAGCTCCCTTACCTTTGATAGGATTGGCAGGAGACGTCCGGACAGATCAACTGTCCAACTCCTTTGCCCGAAGGCCCAGCGGACACTCGCTTGGTGAAGCTCCTGGTTCCGGCACCCTATGTGGTGTCGGAGAAGAAGGCCAAGAAGAAGGCCACGAGGACTCGAAAGAGTGCCAAGCGCCAGGAGGTGTCGGATTCATCATTCGACGACTCCAAGCCGCACTCCTCTCGTGAAGACGAGGAGGAGGAAGAAGAGACCTCTCCCCCTCCAGCGGGGGGAGAGAAGACAAGGAAGGCCGCCCCAACTGGGGAGGCCAAAGGGTCCAAGAAGGGGAAACCCTTCCTCCCGACGGCTCCACCAACACCGACGACGGCGAAGAGGAGTGGCCGCATAGGGCCAAGCCCCTGGCAAGATCGTAAGTATTCGGACACCAGAGCAATTCATAGTGTTCCTTTCTTGCACAGCTCCTCCTTATGCCGAATATGACTATGCTGTCTGCCCAAGGTCGGGCTCGACGAGACGTCGAGCGGCTCCCTGGATTCGTCGGATGTGAATTCGCTTCCAACGGCTTCCTCCCCCACCCTACGGATGACGCCGAGGTGGCGTCCCAACAGGTTCCAAGCCAGGAGGAGGTGGTCCTCGAGGCGCCGCAAGGCGACCTCCCGGACTCCGGGCGTAAAGGGGATAGAACCTCCAAGGGATCCAAGTCCGGCCTTGAGCTGGACACCGCACCGGAACCTTCAACAGTTCTGGACTCCGGTAGGCAGCCTCTTTCCAAGAGGAGCAAGCCTACCGAGCCGGTGACCTCCATCCAACCGGAGGCATCGGACAATTTGCTGGAGACGCTTAACGGCGCCTCCATCGACGAGGAGCACCGCACTATTATGACTGCGGTGATCCAGAAGGTGCAGTCCGCCAAGAGCGGACTGACTGAAGCCTGTGCCAGCCTTCTAACAGGCTTTGAGGTAAGTAAGGAATATGTAAAAATATTACCGCATAGACAGTAGCCCCTGATGCTTTGTTCGGCGTTCGGAAAGAAAAGCCGAATAGAGGATCTAATAACATTCGCAGGAGTCTAACAAAAGTAAGTCATTATGCGTATGCAGGCTTCGCTGCTAGCATCCGCCGCACTGACAGCGGAGGTGGGCACGCTGAAGCAGAACCTCGAGCGGTTCGAGCAAGAGCTCGGCCTAGCCAAGCAGCAGCTCAAGGAGAATGAAATATGTGAAAGGTGCAATTGCAAAAAGTGACAGGATTAACGCGGCTATTGTAGGGGCCACAACTGAGGTGGCGACCCTTAAGCAAGCATTGTCCGAGGCCGAGAAGAGGGTGGCCACGGAGCGCACCGAGCGGGAGAAGAAGGTTGGCGAGGTGCGGCAAGAGCTCCAGGCTCTCATGAAAAACATGAGAGTTTGGAACTTGACTTGAAGAAGTGAGAGTTTGAGCTCGCGACGACCATTGAAGATGCCAAGTCTGCCAAGGCCGAAGCCCAGAAGGCCCTCTAAGAGGTTGAGGCAATAAAAAAGATAGTGGCAGGTAAGGAATTCTTTATGCAAAGCAAGCACGTAAAAGTGAATTACTTGTTACTTACCCAAATCCGGAGCTCTCCAGGAGCATTCGCAGACTTGCCCCGTAGCGTGTCGGATGCCGCCGCCTGTCTACCGAGCCGAGGAGGGAAGCTCGGAGAAGGTGTTTTGGTCTCAGTATGCTGAGGACAAACACGCGGTGCCCTTAAGTGAATAGCTGAAACAGCCGGTCGAGCTCCATAAGGTGGCCGAACAGGCCATGAAGTATTTGATGAAATGTTGCAACGGGCAACCTTGGACGCAAGATACATGTAACGGAAGCTGGAAGCTTCATAGCATTGTACTATCTTGCTGATAAATTAAAGTACGTACTATACAAGTACTTCCTCTGTTCCTAAAGATAAGTCTTTGTAGAGATTTCACCATGAACGACATACGGATGTATATAGATGCATTTTAAGTGTAGATTCATTCATTTTGATCCGTATGTAGTCCACCTAGTGGAATCTCTACAAAGACTTATATATTTAGGAATGGAGCGAGTACTATGTAAAGAGTTAGGTGTCGCACGGTGTCCATAAAATATGGTGATAGTGTGAGGTGGGCCATGTACTCACTGAGCCTGTGTGTTTTCACTGCTCTTGCACTCCTCCGCCGTAAGAATGGAGAAAATTGTAATCTAGTAGTACCTCCTTTCGCCGAAAGCATGGGTCATCCAGCAGTCCTACCACCTCAGTAATAATGACCAATGAGCCGTCAAATCACATAGACCCAGCAGTAAGTTGGACGGACGAAGCAACCATCACTCTTGAATCCGCTTCTCCCTTCAACGCAGGCACCAGTGAGAGGTCGCGTCCGCTCTGCTCAGGCATGAATGCGGCACCGATTCTGTGGAGTGGTGCTGACTGTTTCAGGCGGGAAGTGCGCGCGGGCGATTGAGGGGCTTTGGGTTGGCCAGGCTAGTCAGGAGCGGGCATGGCAGCTGTCTGCTTGTCCCTCTACCGGACGCCCGAAAACGAGAGGATGCACCGACTCTCGCGGTTAAAATCGTACACTACATACCATCTCTCTATAGGAGTAGGTCGATCTATCGCACTCTCTAACACACACATGTTGTTAAACACACGCACACACACACACACGCACATGCACACACAGGTTCATAGAATAGGAAAATCATGCGAGTGCGATGCCACAGGAAGTGAGATACAAATGGAGTACGTACAAGAACCGAAGAGGTGACGAATATTCCATCAAACCTGGACTAAGGAGTAGTACTCCCTCCGTCTAGGTGTTAAGTCATCTTACGAAAATCAGATATTCGCAAAATGTTTAGGCCTCGTCCATTAACTTCGCATCTCAATCCCCTCCTGGCCTCGTTGCTAGCGAGCGTTGTTACTTAGGGAGCGTTTGGATCCTTAGAAAGAACAGCTTATAGCATAGCTGGGCAAGGTTAGGCATTTGGAACTGTTAAAATGTGTTACCTTTTGTGGGCCAGCTAGCTTGGGTGGGCTAGAAAAACCTTGCTGGCTCAGGGGAGCCAGATCGGCTCGCTTCCAACGGCAAACTTTGGGTAGTAGTAACATAGACTAGTAACATATGCATGTTACTAGTCCAAGTTACTCACCACTATGACCAGCCTAAGCAATGTAACCAAACGCTCCTTACTCTGCCTTATTATCTCCCCCGGAAACAAAACGCATGGAGCGCAACTACGCGCTGATCAGTCAAGAAATCAAAGTCGGCTTGCATGCGAGTTAATACGTGGCCCTGCATGGTAGCTAAAATGGCATCTCTTAGTTGTTCGGATTAATTGTTGCTTTTAGAGATAGAAATCAGGGCTCTGATTGGAGGAATGACCAGTGAAGTTTCTCCTTCTCCTCCAATCTGCTTGCACGTTGGTCTCGCTGCACCATCTAACGTGACTTATTACACCTAGACGGACGGAGTCGTCTGAGATAGGGTGGCACACTGACTTAGGTCGAATACAAGTTCCCAAAATTGTGTGCATGTTATAATAAGGATTCACTTATGATAGTACGTGAGCGAACAGATGGATCAATTGGGCAGTGTTCCCAAGCAGTAGCGAGATGTGTGAGGTAAGTTACACCCCTGGCACTTTCAATTTTTCTTATTAATTTGTTTGTTTCACCCTCTGACTAGTGGGACCCAACGTACTACGTGGAGAGAGGTAAGGTGACTAAGGATGCATTATTTCTGCACCACTGGGGATAGTCTTACCACCAAAGCCACATGACACGATTATGATTTAAATCCCAATGACTCCCACACAAAAAAACATGCCATGCTTATCACATGAATGCAGGAATGTATACAAGGTTATTTTCCTCTCTTGAGGTTACTAAGGTCTCGGGTTCGATAACGGGAGGGTTGTGTAGCTGGTTAGCCTGTTTGCTCATCAAACTTGAGGTCTCGGTTTCGATAACTACACTTGAGCATAATTTGTGCCAGGAGGATTCTTTGACTGCTCAAAATGGATGGATACGGAGCTATACGATCAGCTGTAGCCTTGGCGCTTGTTTTCTAGGGTTTGCACTCTTCACACTCTCTCGAGTATATATATACACGCTGGAGCCTCAATGCTTGTAGTTGCTCTCTTCACACTCTCTCACCCTCTCCAGATCTAAACAAGACTTCGTTAACCTCTATCTCTCCCCTCACTGCTGGTCTGCTTGTAGTTGCTCTCTTCACACTCTCTCACCCTCTCCAGATCTAAATAAGACTTAGTTGGCCTCTCTCTCTCCCCTCACTGCTGGTCTGCTTGTAGTTGCTCTCTTCACACTCTCTCACCCTCTCCAGATCTAAATAAGACTTCGTTGGCCTCTCTCTCTCCCCTCACTGCTGGTCAAAGAGATGGTAGGATCCATCTGCCAGGAAGGGGAGGAGGCTTAAGCTGTCGCTGTCGGCGAGGGAGGGAAGCAACTACCGGCGCAGCTATTCACTTTCACCCAGCGGCGGTGCGGGAGGGCTCCGACCACTTCTTCTTCGTCGCCGTACATAGTGCGGGTCGAACGGCCTCCGGTCGCCCACCGAACCACACCCCAAGAACCTTAAGCTATAATTTACTTATTCCACATGCATTGCTCTAGCTGCATGTGGGCTTTTTCCGCTTCTGCACTCGAATATAGGTGTTGGATCCAACAGGAAAGTAGTAGGGGAAAGTTGCATACCATGAATCTAGGACGTGGTTCAAAGCGGAAAGGAATGGGGGAAAGTAGTGGGGAAAGTTGCATACCATGAATCTAGGACGTGGTTCAAAGCGGAAAGGAATGGGGGAAAGTAGTGGGGAAAGTTGTATAGCATAAATCTAGGATGTGGTTCAAAGAGGAAAGGAATGGGGGGTAGTACTAGTACAAACTGGCTACCCAGCACTTACGTTGGTCGAAAAGGGAAAACAATGACAAACGCAGTACGCACATCTGTAACAAATTGATCTTTTGTTTTGATTTGGGGGACAAGGCTGTAGAGTTTGAGCAGGACTAGATTTGCTGCGCCCACATAGGGAAAGGCATCTAAAGATAAAAAACTAGGACCAACACAAATACGCTCTTTGGTTGTTTGTTCTTTGTTGCAACAGACTGTGCATCACCCCAGTACATCCGTAGATACACATGGTGCTGGTGCGTCCACTGTCCCGTGCAGCTCTTTAGCTGTTGTTAATCTAAGGCCCTGTTTGGTTAAAAACTCCCTAGTCCCTACCCTCTTAGTTCCAGGGACTAAACGTGGAGTAAAGGTTATGAAATGACATGCTAAAACACCATGTTACCCCTAGTAATGAACTAATAGAGACAAGGTGCGATGCATCACAGGGTCTTATTCTTTAGTCCCAAATTCCCACTTTTCGTCCCGAAGTCCCTCCTGTTTGGTTTAGATGGGACTGACACGGAGTTTTTTAGTCCCTCCACCAAAATGTCCGTGTAAACAAACACCCTCTAATAATGTTGCTGGAAAATTGATGCAATGCTACAGTTAAAAGAAAATTGCATGTTTAACAAATTTTATTTAATAATATAATCTCTCTGTTAATATTAATCAATGCCAACGTTTGAGAAATGCTACTATCTTGCTTTCTTTCCCATTTAGATAAGGTAGATGCTTCTTTTTGTTGGCTTCTGTGTCATCCACCGTTATTGACCACTAGTTGTTTCCTTTGCACCTCTGTGTAAATAGGGTTATCTACTTCACCTCATTGCCATTGTTACCTTTTGTTGCACTACACAAAACACTTTTGTTTTAAGAGTGTTTTGTGCAGTTCAACTAAAATGTCACACCGACAACGTTGCTTGATTGCTTGATCTTAGTGGAACTACATAAGAGGAGATCTTACTTCCTATCCGTGTTGGCAAATTTGGTTCTGATCTTCTTCTTGTGAGTTGTCTGAATTCCGTGTCTTGAGAGGTCTGTACAAGCCTTCTTTCACATGATTCTGCAGTGTGCTTTCACATGTTGTGCTACTTGTGCAGTAATGTTGCTTGATTTTAGTGAGCTGCACAAATGGAGACAAGGCTTCCAATCTGTATTTGCACCATAATATACCATAGAGGTAAGGTAAGGATATTTAACAACTATTGACCTGTATTTTGCCACTTTCATCTGAAAATTAATGTCATTGTTTAGTGTTATACTTGTGCAACCTAATTGACATGCCAAATCTTACATTGAAGGCAAAGCTTGTCTGTTATTGAACCAAGTGATGAAGGCGAAGAACAAGCGGAAGAAAAACAAAAATCAACTCCCAGTGATGTAATGAAGCACTGGAACTGTGTTACTGTTTGGATACTGTAATCAAAAAGTGGTATTGTCCTTGAGAAGTGCTTGATCTGTGTTGTTTTAAATATTTCCTTTCCTTTTTTTGAGCAAACATGGATGCTAGCATTTAGTTGTCCTCTTGTCTTTGCACAACATGATCATCCTCCTCTAAAGAAGAATATGGAGTATGTGAAGTGACTAGTTACGATTATGCCAGGATGAAGAAGCCCTGTCTATCTTCTCATCATAAGGAGCAGTTGAAGGACGGTTACATTACCCACCACAAGACCAAACTAACTTCAAATCGGAAGGACTGACAAATCTCCATTTTCTTGCTGCGATGCGCGAGTACAATGTTGTTCTAGGATTCTTTTCGGTGAGTTCCCTTTTTCTAAAAGTGTGCTCTACATGAACCATGTAGGTGCCTATTTAAACTGTCAATTCATAGTACAGTTTGCTTTATACTAATCACTTTTTTTGTATTTTTGCAAATATGGGTGCTCAGCTTGATTTCAATGGGAACTGCACAAAATGTTCATGAATACATCGAATCATTCATTTCCACCACAAGAAAGGAGGTGCCGAGTGAGTGATTTTGGTGGAAATGCAAAAGAAGAACAACTGGTTTATTTAGCACGAGGTGCCATGTCAATGTCCGAACTGATGGCAAACCCTGCCCATTCCACAATCGTAGGCATTTGATATTTTGGAATGGGACAACCTTGTCAAATTTTGCTCATTGATTTTAGCAAGAAGACATGCGTTTGATATTTTCAAATGGGATGCCCTTGGCTGTCAGCAGCATCGATCCATTTTTTCTTTATTCTTTAGTTGCAAAGTAAATATTGGCTCTAACATGTGAATCGTTGAGATGCATAATCTTCGATTGTTTTGAATGTTCTATATGAATTGCCAGGCTTGTGTGTTTGATTGCAATGTACAGGAATGCTAAAAATCTGCTCAAAACATTTGTACTCCTTCTGTTCCTTTTTACATCGCACATTGTGAAAGTGCATACTTTTTTCTATAAGATTGGTCAAAGTAGAGATACTTTGACTGCAGACAAAACTTGTATGCAGAATAGAAAGGACCGGAGG
This sequence comes from Triticum monococcum, assembly GCA_034509565.1. NCBI lineage: Eukaryota > Viridiplantae > Streptophyta > Magnoliopsida > Poales > Poaceae > Triticum > Triticum monococcum. The sequence goes on from CM067842.1 coordinate 283,244,521, forward strand.
GAGTACATGTGAAACTGCTGCAAACGAGGTGATCACCCTGGGAATAATGCTAGTACGTATTGTTTTGCATGTTCATCCAATGCTAGTGATACAAGAATTCAAACTAATCGAAATAAATTTATTCATACATGGTTGGATTTCATATAAGCATGCCGGATTTCGTTACATTTCATACATTCTTCAACTAAAAATGGGTGTGATGGATGTATAATTAATTAACCGTAGTTACCCACCTGTGTCTGGTAGCATACAACTGAAGTGCTCAAGTTCTCTAGCAAATGACTATATCTCATGAGCTTGCTCAACCACGGAGCGGTCTTCAATCATCCTGTAATCATAGAATTGCTCCATGATGTACAGCTCAGTGCCAGCAACTGGAGGGTAGCAGCGGTGGCCTTACTTGGACCCGAGCGGCGGCGACCTACCGTGTTCTACTCTTCCTTGTTTTCTGTGTGGCGCGGCCTCGTTGGTAGTGGGGCGGGGCCTCGGTGCAGCCGTTGATGTCCTCTGTCTCGTTGCCAGCAGACGGCGCCTCGGCAGAGCAGGGGAAATCCTCCCCCTCATTGCCGGCAGGGTGGGGCCTCGGCAGAACCGGTAGTGTCCTCTGCCTCGTTGTTGGCGCCGCGGGGCCTCGGCGGAGCAGGGCCTCATCAACGCCAGTGGAGCGGGGACTCGTCTTAGCCGGCATTGTCCTCTGCCTCGTCCTTGGTCTCGCCAAACAGCGCCTCGCCCGCTTCATCGCCCTCTTTGTAGGCTGCGGCAGCCTCCGCCACCCGCATGCGGTACCGCTAGCGCTCAAGGCGGCCCTCGCGGGCGGAGCGGTACGAGTCGAGCAGCGCCTCCTGCCGCACCTTTCCAAGTCTAATTAGCACTTTCCCTTATCAACAGCGGAAAATTCTTCTTTGGTGTTGTGCTTGGATAAGACAGTGGGGTTCCCTAGAGTTGTATAAGCCGTCCCAGTAACTATTATGTCTTAAGTCTCCCAAGCCTTCTTGGCGGGACTACACAGCTTAATATCCTCTGGGTCAGAATTCATGGATATAACTACTGGGCCGAGTCATGCCACTGGCGGCTTAAAGATCAAGAAGCCCGATAAGGTCCAAGAAGATGTAAAGATGGCGGTTCATAGAGAAAGCTTATTGAAGGCCCAAGACCCGGGGACGACTTGAGGCCCAGGGGTGTGAGCCGCCATATGTTTAACTTGTATTGTAAGGCAAGATTTGTTAGATACCGAGCCGAACACGTTTTGTATGAGCCGGCCGGGACTCTGTAAGCCGCCAGGCATCAACCTGTATATAAAGGGGTGACTCGGCAGCGGGTTAACTCAAGAAAGAACTCATCGAGAAGTAGGTCAAGCGTATATGCTCCCTGGTAATCAAAATCCAAGCAATACAACCTATAGCAGGAGTAGGCTTTTACCTCGTTGGGGCTGAACCTAGGTAAACTCTCTATGTCCTTTGTCTCGTTTAACCACTTCAAGCTAGCCTAGCTGCGATGGCTCCACACCTAAGTCCTTTTGCTAGGGCATTTACCGTGTTAAGTCTACGACAGCTTTGAGATTGGAAAATTTGGTTCTACACTTTTTACTAAAAGGGTTAATGGTGAACTATTTGTGTGCCAAATTTATGTGGATCATATCATATTTGGATCAATTAACCCTCATTTTAGTGAAAAGTTTGGAAGGCTAATGGCGAAGAAGTTTGAGATGTCTATGATGAGTGAACCCAAATTCTTTCTTGGTTGAAAATCAAGCAAACTAAGGAAGGTACCTTTGTTTCCCAAACAAAGTATACCAACAACTTATTCAAGAAGTTCAACATGCAAGAAAGCAAAGGTATGAAAACAACCATGCCTACTAGTGGACATCTTGACTTTACTAAGGATGGCAACCCAGTTGACCAAACGGTTTACCGCCCTATGATTGGATCATTGTTATATCTATGTGCCTCCCGTCCTGATATTATGCTAATTGTGTGCATGTGTGCATGATATCAAGCGGCCCCTAAAGAAAGTGATCTTAAGGCTGTGAAAAGGATAGTGAGATACTTAATTCATACACCAAATTTTGGCATTCCCTAAGAGGTCTTCTTTTGATCTTGTTGGCTACTCTGATTTGGACTATGCCGGTGACAAGGTTGATAGAAAGTCCACTTCATGTACTTGTCAATTTCTTGGTATATCTCTTGTATCTTGGTCCTTTGAGAAACAAAACTCGGTATACTTATCCATCACCGAAGCGGAATACATTTGCTGCCGCATCATGTTGTGCTCAATTACTTTGGATGACCCAAACCCTTAAGGATTATGGGATATATTTGAAACATGTTCCATTTCTTTGTGATAATGAAAGTGCTATTAATATTGCTGACAGTCTCATGCAACATTGTCAAACTAAACATATTGAATTTCGTCATCATTTCATTCGAGATCATGTTGCTAAAGGAGATATCAAGCTTAAGAATGTTCGTACCGATAAGCAATTGGTGGATATATTTACCAAACCGCTTGATGAGAAAGTATTTTCCGTTTCAGAGGTGAATTGAAAATTATTGATGCCTCAAACTTGGAGTAGAAACTCCATTTGGATACATGCAAGGCATGTGCCTTTTGACCAATCCTTGATATTTTTCTTATAATGATGATTATTTGTCTTGGACCTACTTGTACCCTTGGATGTTATATAACCCTTGTAGGTACTTGGATGAGCCCAAATCTATGACATTGCTAGTCACTCAAATCTTGAGCAATCTCTACATCACCCAGGTCTACTATATAGTTGTTGAACACAAGGAAACAAGAACCCACTCAACATATCCTTTGACAATATAAATAAATCAAATTTCATTTGGTATGAAATTTCATGATTGTCATTTTGCATACACAAGTGCTCTTCCTTGCTAGGCTAACCCATGTAGGAAGACAAACTTAAACTACAAGTTGTGCTCCCAACTCTTGATAAACTACATCAAATTTGAGCATCCAACACAAGTTCGACTACATGATCAAGATCAACACTGCCACCCATGGTATGTTAATCCATCTTAGAAAAGTTTTGACCCAAGTCATGAGTCAAAGAAACTCAACCAGATGTGAAAACATCAAAATGCTTAAACGAAAAATGGTAACCCCATTTTGAGCACAAATGATGAGTATGACCTACAATCAAGAATTATCACTTGACTCCAAAGTCAATATACTCTAACATTGGCGACTTTGTCGCCGACCCCTTCTAGATGAAGTTCTCAAGCGTTTCCTTGTTCACGTACTTTGTGTCTTTGCATATGTGGTCCACCTTGCAGGCTCCCGATGCCCATGTTCTGCTATATGGTGTGTTTTGACCAGGAAAAAAATCGAAGGAAGCTTTCGGGACGAAGCGCCACCGTCTCAACGTGGAACATGCGCAAAACCAATCTAGGGCTTCGGCGGAGCTATTCCGCCGGGGAAACTTCCCTCCGGGAGGGGGAAATCGAAGCGATCATCATCACTAATGATCCTCTCATCGAGAGGGGGTCAATCTCCATCAACATCTTCACCAGCACCATCTCCTCTCAAACCCTAGTTCGTCTCTTGTATCCAATCTCTGTGTCAAAACCTCATACTGGTACCCGTGGGTTGCTAGTACTGTTGATTACTCCTTGTAGTTGATGCTAGTTGGTTTACTAGGTGGAAGATCAGATGTTCAGATCCTTAATGATAATTAATACTCCTATGATTTTGAACAAGAATATGCTTTTTGAGTAGTTATGTTTGTTCTTGAGGACATGGGAGAAGCCTTGGTATAAGTAATCATGTGAATTTGGTATTCGTTCGATATTTTGATAAGATGTATCTTGTCTCAACTCTTGTGGTGTTATGTTGTCAACTACATGACACTTCACCATGATTTGGGACTGGGAAGGCAGTGGGAAGTAATATGTAGATGATGGGTTGCTAGAGTGACAGAAGCTTAAACCCTAGTTTATGTGTTGCTTCATAAGGGGCTGATTTGGATCCATATGTTTCATGCTATGGTTAGAATTATCTTAATTCTTCTTTCATAGTTGTGGATGCTTTCGAGAGGGGTTAATCATAAGTGGGAGTCCTGGCCAAGGAACGGCAGCACCCAAGCACCGGCCCACCCACATATCAAGTTATCAAAGTAACAAACGCGAATCATATGAGCATGATGAAAACTAGCTTGACAGCAATTCCCATGTGTCCTCGGGAGCGCTTTGCATTATATAAGAGTTCTTGCATGCTTGTCCATTGCTACAAAAAGGATTGGTCCACCTTCTTGCACCATAGTTACTTTTGTTACTTGTTACCCATTATGAATTATCTTATCACACAACTATTGTTAACGATAATTTCAGTGCTTGCAGATATTACCTTGCTGGGTTCGACACTCTTAGTTGTCGAAAGGACTACGATAGATCCCCTATATTTGTGGGTCATCAAGACTCTTTTTTGGTGCCATTTCCTGGGAGTGAAGCGCCATTGGTAAGTGGAATTTGGTAAGGAAACGTTTATATAGTGTGCTGAAATTTACTGTCACTTGTTACTATGGAAAATAATCCTTTGAGGGGCTTGTTCGGGGTATCTTCACCTCGACCAGAAGAGCAAGGAGTTGCTCCTCAACCTACCGCACCTACTGAAAATATTTATTATGAAATTCCTTTGGGTATGATAGAGAAACTACTAGCTAATCCTTATGTAGGAGATGGAACATTACATCCTGATATGCACCTAATCTAAAGTCTGGGGATAATTTAAGCTTGCAGGTTTTCCCGAGGATGTTGTCAAGAAGAAGGTCTTCCCTTTATCTTTGAAGGTAACAACATTTACTTGGTATAGGCTATGTGATGATACTGGATCTTGGAACTACAACCGACTGAAATTGGAATTTCATCAGAAGTTTTATCCTATGCATCTGGTTCATCGTGATCAGAATTATATATATAATTTTGGCCTCTTGACGGATAAAGTATAGCTCAAGCTTGGGGGAGACTTAAGTATGTTATATTCATGCCCCAATCATGAGATCTAAAGTGAAATTATTATTCAATTTTTTATGCTCGGCTTTCTCATAATGATCGATCCATGCTCAATACCTCTTGTACTGGTTCTTTTATGAAGAAGGATATTGAATTCAAATAGGATTTATTGGAAAGAACGAAATGCAACTCTGAAGACTAGGAACTCGACGAAGGTAATGAGTCAGGTGTAAACCTTAAGTTTGATTGTGTTAAATCTTTTATGGATACCGATGCTTTTCATGATTTTAGCACTAAATATGGACTTGACTCTGAGATATTAGCTTCTTTCTATGAATCTTTTGCTGCTCATGTTGATCTCCCTAAGGAGAAGTGGTTTAAATATCGTACGCCCATTGAAGTGAAAGTAGTAGAACCTATTAAAGTTGAAGAAGAAACTACTACTTATAATGTTGATCCTATTCTTCCTACTGCTTATATTGAGAAACCACCTTTTCCTGTTAGAATAAAGGATCATGCTAAAGCTTGAACTATGGTTTGTAAGGGTTATACTAGAGCACCTACACCCCCTGAGCAAATTAAAGTTGAACCTAGTATTTGTATGGTTAAAGATCTCCTGGTTGATAATATTGATGGGCATGTTATTTATTTCTGTGATGAAGCTGCTAGAATTGCCAAACCTGATATTAAAGATAAACATAGACCTATTGTTGGCAAGCGTGTTGTTTCCGTTAAAATTGGCGATCATTGTTATCATGGCTTATGTGATGTGGGTTCTAGTGTGAGTGCAATTCCTTATAGCTTGTACCAAAAAATTATGAATGAGATTGCACCTACTGAGATGGAAGATGTTGATGTTACTATTAAGCTTGCCAATAGAGATACTATATCAACAATTGGGATTGTTAGGGATGTTGAGTCTTGTGTGGGAAAATAAAATACCCTACTAATTTTATTGCTCTTGCTTCCCTGCAAGATGACTTTTGTCCCATTATATTTAGTAGACCTTTCTTGAATATTGTTAATGCTAAGATAGACTACGAGAAAGATATTGTTAGTGTTGGTTTAGGGGATATGTATCATGATTTTAATTGCTCTAAATTTCATAGACAACCCCATGATAAAGAACTGTCTAGTAAAGATGAAGTTATTGGTCTTGCTTCTATTGTTGTGCCTCATATTGATCCTTTAGAACAATATTTGCTTGACCATGAAAATGATATGTCTATGAATGAAAGAAAGGAAATAGATGAAATATTCTTTAATCAAGGGCATGTGTTGAAACACAATTTGCCGGTTGAAATCCTTGGGGATCCTCCTCCACCCCAGGGTGATCCCGTGTTTGAGCTTAAACAATTACCAGATACATTGTAATATGCTTATCTTGATGAAAAGAAGATATATCATGTTATTATTAGTGCTAAACTTTCCGAGAATGAAGAAAAGAAATTACTGAAAACTCTGATGAAGCACTGTGCCGCTATTGGATATACTCTCGATGATCTTAAGGGCATTTTTCCCACTCCATGTCAACAAAAAATTAATTTGGAACATGATGCTAAACCAGTTGTTGATCATCAACGACAGTTGAATTCTAAGATGAAAGAAGTGGTTAGAAATGAAATACTAAAGCTTGTGGAGGCAGGTAAAATTTATCCTATTGCTGATAGTAGGTGGGTAAGTCATGTTCACTGTGTCCCTAAGAAGGGAGGTATTACTGTTGTTCCTAATGATAATTGATTTTGCACAAAGAATTGTTAGAGGTTATAGAATGGTAATTGATTTTCACAAATTGAATAAAGCTACTAGGAAAGATCATTACCATCTACCTTTTATTGATCAAATGCTAGAAAGACTATCCAAACATACACATTTTTGCTTTCTAGATGGTCATTCTGGTTTTTTCTCAAACTCCTCTGTCAAAAGATGATCAGAAAAAGACCACTTTTACTTGCCCTTTCGGTACTTTTGCTTAGATATGTATGCCTTTTGGTTTATGCAATGCACCTGCTACCTTTCAAAGTTGTATGACTGCTATATTCTCTGATTTTTGTGAAAAGATCATTACCATCTACCTTTTATTGATCAAATGCTAGAAAGACTATCCAAACATACACATTTTTGCTTTCTAGATGGTCATTCTGGTTTTTTCTCAAACACCTCTGTCAAAAGATGATCAGAAAAAGACCACTTTTACTTGCCCTTTCGGTACTTTTGCTTAGATATGTATGCATTTTGGTCTATGCAATGCACCTGCTACCTCTCAAAGTTGTATGACTGCTATATTCTCTGATTTTTGTGAAAAGATTGTTGAGGTTTTCATGGATGATTTCTCCATATGCGGAACTTCTTTTGATGATTGCTTAAGCAACCTTGATCAAGTTTTCCAGAGATGTGAAGAAACTAATCTAGTTTTGAATTGGGAGAAGTGCACTTTATGGTTAATGAAGGTATTGTCTTGGGGCATAAAATTTCTAACATAGGTATTATTAATTTGTTTGTTTCACCCTCTGACTGGTGGGACCCAACGTACTACGTGGAGAGATGTAAGGTGACTAAGGATGCATTATTTCTGCACCACTGTGGATAGTCTTACCACCAAAGCCACATGACACGATTATGATTTAAATCCCAATGACTCCCACACAAAAAAACATGGCATGCTTATCACATGAATGCAGGAATGTATACAAGGTTATTTTCCTCTCTTGAGGTTACTGAGGTCTCGGGTTCGATAACGGGAGGGTTGTGTAGCTGGTTAGCCTGTTTGCTCATCAAACTTGAGGTCTCGGTTTCTATAACTACACTTGAGCATAATTCGTGCCAGGAGGATTCTTTGACTGCTCAAAATGGATGGATACGGAGCTATACGATCAGCTGCAGCCTTGGCGCTTGTTTTCTAGGGTTTGCACTCTTCACACTCTCTCGAGTATATATATACACGCTGGAGCCTCAGCGCTTGTAGTTGCTCTCTTCACACTCTCTCACCCTCTCCAGATCTAAACAAGACTTTGTTAACCTCTATCTCTCCCCTCACTTCTGGTCTGCTTGTAGTTGCTCTCTTCACACTCTCTCACCCTCTCAAGATCTAAATAAGACTTCGTTGGCCTCTCTCTCTCTCTCCCCTCACTGCTGGTCAAAGAGATGGTAGGATCCGTCCGTCGGGAAGGGGAGGAGGCTTAAGCTGTCGCTGTCGGTGAGGGAGGGAATCAACTACCGGCGCAGCTATTCACTTTCACCCAGCGGCAGCGCGGGAGGGCTCCGACCCCTTCTTCTTCGCCGCCATACATAGTGTGGGTCGAACGGCCTCCGGTCGCCCACCGAACCACACCCCAAGAACCTTAAGCTATAATTTACTTATTCCACATGCATTGCTCTAGCTGCATGTGGGCTTTTTCCGCTTCTGCACTCGAATCTAGGTGCTGGATCAAACATGAAAGTAGTGGGGAAAGTTGCATACCATGAATCTAGGACGTGGTTCAAAGTGGAAAGGAATGGGGGAAAGTAGTGGGAAAAGTTGTATAACATGAATCTAGGACGTGGTTCAAAAAGGAAAGGAAGTAGGAACGTAGTGGCAAAAGTTGAATCACATGAATCTAAGACGTGGTTCAAAGAGGAAAGGAATGGGGGAAAGTAGTGGGGAAAGTTGTATAGCGTAAATCTAGGATGTGGTTCAAAGAGGAAAGGAAGGGGGGAAAGTACTAGTACAAACTGGCTACCCGGCACTTACGTTGGTCGAAAAGGGATAACAATGACAAACGCAGTACGCACATATGTATTGAATTGATCTTTTGTTTTGATTTGGGGGACAAGGCTGTAGAGTTTGAGCAGGACTAGATTTGCTGCACCCACATAGGGAAAGGTATCTAAAGATAAAAAACTGGGACCAACACAAATACGCTCTTTGGTTGTTTGTTCTTTGTTGCAACAGACTGTGCATCACCCCAGTACATCCGTAGATACACATGGTGCTGGTGCGTCCACTGTCCCGTGCAGCTCTTTAGCTGTTGTTAATCTAAGGCCCTGTTTCGGTAAAAACTCCCTAGTCCCTACCTTCTTGGTTCCAGGGACTAAACATGGAGTAAAGGTTATGAAATGACATGCTAAAACACCATGTTACCCCCAGTAATGAACTAATAGAGACAAGGTGCGATGCGTCGTAGGGTCTTATTCTTTAGTCCCAAATTCCCACTTTTAGTCCCTAAGTCCCTCCTGTTTGGTTTAGATGGGACTGACACGGAGTTCTTTTAGTCCCTCCACCAAAATGTCCGTGTAAACAAACACCCTCTAATAATGTTGCTGGAAAATTGATGCAATGCTACAGTTAAAAGCAAATTGCATGTTTAACAAATTTTATTATTAACATAATCTCTCTATTAATATTAATCAATGCCATCGTTTGAGAAATGCTACTATCTTGCTTTCTTTTCCATTTAGATAAGGTAGATGCTTCTTTTTGTTGGCTTCTATGTCATCCACCGTTATTGTCCACTAGTTGTTTCCTTTGCACCTCTGTGTAAACAGGGTTATCTACTTCACCTCATTGCCATTGTGACCTTTTGTTGCACTACACAAAACACTTTTGTTTTAAGAGTGTTTTGTGCAGTTCAACTAAAATGTCACACCGACAACGTTGCTTGATTGCTTGATCTTAGTGGAACTACACAAGAGGAGATCTTACTTCCTATCCGTGTTGGCAAATTTGGTTCTGATCTTCTTCTTGTGAGTTGTTTGAATTCTTTGTCATGACAGGTCTGTACTAGCCTTCTTTCACATGATTCTGCAGTGTGCTTTCACATGTTGTGCTACTTTTACGGTAATGTTGCTTGATTTTTAGTGAGTTGCACAAATGGAGACAAGACTTCCAATCTGTATGTGCACCGTAATATCCCATTGAGGTAAGATAAGGGTATTTCACAACTGTTGGCCTGTATTTTGCCACTTTCATCTGAAAATTAATGTCATTGTTTAGTGTTATACTTGTGCAACCTAATTGACATGCCAAATCTTACATTGAAGGCGAAGCTTGTCTGTTATTGAACCAAGTGATGAAGGGGAAGAACTAGCGGAAGAAAAACAAAAATCAACTCCCAGTGATGTAATGAAGCACTGGAACTGTGGTGACACTAGTGATGATGTATTTTTGCATCTTAATTTATTACTATGACTGGAACGAGCAATTTTTTTGCCACTGATTTGATTCCACTCTTAATGTAATACGTAATTATCTCTACTTGTACAAACAGGGATCTTCTTTGAAGATACCATATATTTTAGTGGAACTGCACAAGAAGATGTTGGAAACATTAAAGTAATCGAGGAGTATAAAGTAAGCATGGCCACCACAGTAGATAGCAACAGATGGTTTCGGAGAAATGCTTCATCTGTATGCTCTACACAATAAACCTCTTAACAAAGGTTGGAAATCGCCCACTGATTTCATCCATATGATTGAGCTTTGCCATCTCTATTGGCATTGTGTTAGTATTTAGATACTGTCACCAAAAAGTGGTATTGTCCTTGAGAAGTGCTTATTAATTTTGCTAATTAATTTTTCTTATTAATTTGTTTGTTTCACCCTCTGACTTGTGGGACCCAACGTACTACGTGGAGAGAGGTAAGGTGACTAAGGATGCATTATTTCTGCACCACTTTGGATAGTCTTACCACCAAAGCCACATGACACAATTATGATTTAAATCCCAATGACTCCCACACAAAAAAAACATGGCATGCTTATCACATGAATGCAGGAATGTATACAAGTTTATTTTCCTCTCTAAAAGATATATCATGTTATTATTAGTGCTAAACTTTCCGAGAATGAAGAAAAGAAATTACTTAAAACTCTGATGAAGCACTGTGCCGCTATTGGATATACTCTTGATGATCTTAAGGGCATTTTTCCCACTCCATGTCAGCAAAAAATTAATTTGGAACATGATGCTAAACCAGTTGTTGATCATCAATGACAGTTGAATTCTAAGATGAAAGAAGTGGTTAGAAATGAAATACTAATGCTTGTGGAGGCAGGTACAATTTATCCTATTGCTGATAGTAGGTGGGTAAGTCATGTTCACTGTGTCCCTAAGAAGGGAGGTATTACTGTTGTTCCTGATGATAATTGATTTTGCACAAAGAATTGTTAGAGGTTATAGAATGGTAATTGATTTTCACAAATTGAATAAAGCTACTAGGAAAGATCATTACCATCTACCTTTTATTGATCAAATGCTAGAAAGACTATCCAAACATACACATTTTTGCTTTCTAGATGGTTAGTCTGGTTTTTTCTCAAACACCTCTGTCAAAAGATGATCAGAAAAAGACCACTTTTACTTGCCCTTTCGGTACTTTTGCTTAGATATGTATGCCTTTTGGTTTATGCAATGCACCTGCTACCTTTCAAAGTTGTATGACTGCTATATTCTCTGATTTTTGTGAAAAGATTGTTGAGGTTTTCATGGATGATTTCTCCATATGCGGAACTTCTTTTGATGATTGCTTAAGCAACCTTGATCAAGTTTTCCAGAGATGTGAAGAAACTAATCTAGTTTTGAATTGGGAGAAGTGCACTTTATGGTTAATGAAGGTATTGTCTTGGGGCATAAAATTTCTAACATAGGTATTATTAATTTGTTTGTTTCACCCTCTGACTGGTGGGACCCAACGTACTACGTGGAGAGAGGTAAGGTGACTAAGGATGCATTATTTCTGCACCACTGTGGATAGTCTTACCACCAAAGCCACATGACACGATTATGATTTAAATCCCAATGACTCCCACACAAAAAAACATGGCATGCTTATCACATGAATGCAGGAATGTATACAAGGTTATTTTCCTCTCTTGAGGTTACTGAGGTCTCGGGTTCGATAACGGGTGGGTTGTGTAGCTGGTTAGCCTGTTTGCTCATCAAACTTGAGGTCCCGGTTTCGATAACTACACTTGAGCATAATTCGTGCCAGGAGGATTCTTTGACTGCTCAAAATGGATGGATACGGAGCTATACGATCAGCTGCAGCCTTGGCGCTTGTTTTCTAGGGTTTGCCCTCTTCACACTCTCTCGAGTATATATATACAGGCTGGAGCCTCAGCCCTTGTAGTTGCTCTCTTTACACTCTCTCACCCTCTCAAGATCTAAACAAGACTTCGTTAACCTCTATCTCTCCCCTCACTGCTGGTCTGCTTGTAGTTGCTCTCTTCACACTCTCTCACCCTCTGCAAATCTAAATAAGACTTCATTGGCCTCTCTCTCTCCCCTCACTGCTGGTCAAAGAGATGGTAGGATCCGTCCGCCGAGAAGGGGCGGAGACTTAAGCTGTTGCTGTCGACAGCAAAGAACTGGCTGATGGCAAAGACCTTCTTTGCCATCAGCCAGTTCTTTGCCGTCCTTTTTCTGTAAGCGGACAACAAAGACCTTCTTTGCCGTCAGCCAGCAAACGGCAAAGAACTGGCAGGCGGCAAATAAGCTAATTCCAGTAGTGTATTATCACTCGGATGTAGGTTCTCATAAAGTATTATTTTGACATTACCCTTGAGTTAAAAGGTTGGGAGGCGAAACTATAAGCCCCTATCTTTCTCTATGTCCGATTGAAGCTTTGAACCCATAAGTATCGCGTGTGTGATAGCAATTGTGAAAGACTAAATGATAGTTGAGTTTGTGGAATTTTCCCCAATGACTGAGATCATAGTTTTTTAGTTTTCAATGAAGTTTCTAATTCATACTTTACCTTGTGAAAGAATTGTTACTTTAGCATAATAAATTACATGAGAATATATGTTGCTATTCTAAAGATGATCATGATGCACTCATGTACGTATTTTATTTTCTTGACACATCTATCCCTAAACATGTGGACATATTTTTCGATATCTCCTTTCGCTTGAGGACAAGCGAGGCCTAAGCTTGGGGGAGTTGATACTGTAACGCCCTCGATGCGGCTATATCTCCCACGTGTCGAAGCACGACTTAGAGGCATAACCGCATTGAAAGCAATGTCGCAAGTGAGGTAATCTTCACACAACCCATGTAATACATAAGGCAAAGAGATACATAGTTGGCTTACACTCTCCACTTCAAACAATTACATGAATAAAATATTACATCATCCAGATACAATCAAGGTCCGACTACGGAACCAAAATAAAAGAAGAACCCCAAATGCGACACGGTCCCCGATCGACCCCAACTGGGCTCCACTACTGATCAACTAGAACAAATCAACGCAAAGGGAAAGATCTTCATCGAGCTCCTCCTTGAGCTTGGTTGCGTCATCTGCACGGTTCAACGCACCTGCAAGCTGGTTTTGGAAGTATCTGTGAGTCATGGGGACTCAGCAATCTCACACCCTCGCGAACAAGATTATTTAAGCTTATGGGTAAGGTAAAAATATGAGGTGGAGCTGCAGCAAGCGACTAGCATATATGGTTGGTAACATACGCAAATGAGAGCGAGAAGAGAAGGCAATGCATGGTTGAGAAACTATGATCAAGAAGTGATCCTAGAACAACCTACGTCAAGCATAACTCCAACACCGTGTTCACTTCTCGAACTCCGCCATAAAGAGACCATCACGGTTACACATGCGGTTGATATATTTTAATTAAGGTCAACTTTAGGTTTTCTACAACCAAACATTAATAAATTCCCATCTGTCCATAACCGCGGGACGGCTTTCGAAAGTTTAAATCCCTGCAGGGGTGTTCCAACTTAGCCCATGACAAGCTCTCACGGTCAACGAAGGAATAGACCTCCTCCCAAGACATTCCGATCAGACTCGGTATCCCGGTTCTACAAGACATCCTCGACAATGGTAAAACAAGTCCAGCAAGACCACCCGATGCGCCGACATCCCGATAGGAGCTGCACATATCTCGTTCTCAGGGCATCACCGGATAAGCAATCCGTACAACTAAAACCAGCCCTCGAGTTTCCTCGAGGTGGCGCTGCAAGGGGTCTAGTTTGGACCAACACTTAGACAAGCACTGGCCCGGGGGGTGGGTTTAAAATAAAGATGACCCTCGGGATGCGCAACTCCCAAGGGAAAAAGGCTAGGTGACAAATGGTAAAACCAAGGTTGGGCCTTGCTGGAGGAGTTTTATTCAAGGCGAACTGTCAAGGGGTTCCCATTATAACCCAACCGGGTAAGGAACGCAAAATCCGGGAACATAACACCGATATGATGGAAACTAGGGCAGCAAGAGTGGAACAAAACACCAGGCATAAGGCCGAGCCTTCCTCCCTTTACCAAGTATATAGATGCATTAATTAAATAAGAGATATTGTGATATCCCAACAAAATATCCATGTTCCAACATGGAACAAGCTCCAATCTTCACCTGCAACTAACAACGCTATAAGAGGGGCTGAGCAAGGCGGTAACATAGCCAAACAACGGTTTGCTAGGACAAGGTGGTTAGAGGCATGGCTTCACAATATGGGAGACATGATAAGCAAGTGGTTGGTATCGCAGCATAGGCATAGCAAAAGAGAGAGCAACTAGCAAGCAAAGATAGAACTGACTTCGAGGGTATGGTCATCTTGCCTGAAATCCCGCAAGGAAGAAGAACGAGCCCATGAAGAAGACAAACGGATGTAGACGAACGGGTCCTCACAAACGCAACGTTACCGGACCCAACCCGAAGAAGCAAACACCGGAACGAAGCACACAACATAGTGAACAACCAACACATGAACATGGTATGATATGCGGGATGCGATGCATATGCATGATTTTACAAGGAATGACTGACCATGGCCTCAACATGGAAATCCAAGAGTTCCACTGGAAAGGTGTGGTGATTTCGGTTGAAGTCGATATAAAGATCACCGGATTCGGACGCACGGTTTGGAAATGGCAAGCAATTCAAATAAGGCACCGGTCTGCGATAAACAACAAGTAGCCATCTAAATGCAACAAGTTAAATATGCTACAACACTCAAACATGGCAACAAAATACATGTCAGGGATTCATTCAAGATGCTTAACAAAAGATGAACACTGAGCTACAGCTAATTCATCCATTAACAGTTTCAAACAAGCATGGCAAAAATGCATTTGGCAAACAGATTTCAGACTTAGTGAAATTAACACTTGTCTGGAATTTCTGATCAGGTAGCACACTTTGGAGCAAGAAAACTATATGCTACAGGAACTTAACATGGCAAAGAAAAGCATGGCATGGAGCTACTCAAAGAGCTTAACAAAAGTCCCTTAGTGACCTTGAGCCAAAATAGATCAGAAAATACAATTGCAAGCATGTGAACATGGCAAAAACATAATCAATTCTCAGACTTAGTGAAAACTGGAGCATGCAAAATCAGATATCAAGTAGGCATGTTTACGAGCTCGATGCACTCACTACAGAGCAAGTCATGAAAATCTAAGCATACACCCATCAAGAATAAACATTATAGAAGCTAGACATGGCAAGAACAATAACATAGCATGCACGGATCAACTACAACATCCTCGGCAAAATCGCTAACAAGTAGACAATCTGCCCAGATTCACGAAATAGCAAAAGTAGAGCTCGATTGACTGAAGCTAGGGTGCTCCATAATTGCAAACAAAGACATGGATGGATAGAGCACTACAAGATTAACAAAACATCCTTATTGATCATCCTCAAAAGAGGCTCGGATCACTAGGAAACAACATGAACATATGGCATATTGATATAAACAGATCAAGGACTGTGTGAATTTCTAAGTCCCTGAAATCAGCATTAATGAATGCACCACTTTTCAAGCTTGTGCTAGTCACCACAGACATCAAAAAAATACATGGGTTGCACCTCTGGATATATGAAAAAACATATAACAAAACACATGTAGAGCTCAGGGGCATATCATGCACACAATAATCATGGCAAAAATGACAAATAGCTATTTGGTGCAGCAGATCTGACAATTAACTCAAATAGCACTCTTCTAACAGCATTTCAGGCATCAAGATGAACTCAAATGAAAATGATGCAGTGAGATGAAATGATGTACTCTCTGAGATGAACGTTTTGATATGCTATATGCGCAAAACGGAGTTACGGATGCAGAGTTACAACACGACAAAGTATGCAAAAATAATTAGGGTTAGAGGAGAAAGTCAACCATGAGGTGGATCTAGATCTGGATCCAGACTGGGCACAGAATCTGAGGACGGCCAGAGCTGCTCGAGTCTGCCGGAGAGGGGCGGCGCCGGCGTTGGGCGAGGTCGACGAGGCTGCTGCGGCGCCGGCGACCGGACGGCGACGGCGGCGCGGCGAGGCGCTGCGGGGAGAGCGGGGCCGGCTCCGGCGGCACGAACAGCGAGGGAGCTCGCCGCGGCGGAGCTCACTGGCAACGGGGATGGGCGGCGAAGGCGGCGGGGCACTCGGGCGGCGCGCGGCAGGGTGAGTTGCGCCGGGCAGCGGCGGGATCTAGTCCCGCGCGGGCCCACGATGGGCTCCGTGGGCCGGCGGCACGAGGACGGCGGCGGAGGACAGGTGGCGCGATGTGATTCGCTGCGGCGGATGGTTGGACGTGTCCAGCTGCCGGGTGGACATGTCCGGCGGCGCGGGGAGGAGTGGATCTGGGGGTTCATCCGCGAAATGATCCGAAATTTCGGGGAGGGGGTGCTCTTTTATAGGTAGAGGGAGCTAGGAGAGTCCAAATGAGGTGCGGTTTTCGGCCACGCGATCCTGATCGAACGACTGAGATGATGGAGCAAGTTTAGGTGGGTTTTGGGCCACTTTGGAAGAGTGTTGCGCTCCAACACACACGAGGCCTTTTCGGTCCCTCGGTTAACCATTGAAGCATCAAACGAAGTCCAAATGGTACGAAACTTGACAGGTGGTCTACCGGTAGTAACCCAAGGCCGCTTGGCAAGTCGCGGTCAAATCGGGAAATGTTTAATCCCCACACACGAACGAAAGGTAGAAATGACCACCGGAGGAGAACGGAGCGCCGGAATGCAAAACGGACAACGGGGAAAATGCTCGGATGCAAGAGACAAACACGTATGCAAATGAAATGCACATGATGACATGATATGCAATGCATGACAAGCAAGCAATGACAAGGCAACAACGGCGAATAACTGGAGGACAGCTAGCACATCGGTCTCGGGGCGTTACAGATACGTCCATTTTGCATCATGCTTATATATTGATATATATATATATATATATTGCATTATGGTCCGTTATTACACATTATATCACAATACTTATGCCTTTTCTCTCTTATTTTACAAGATTTACATGAAGAGGGAGAATGTCGGTAGCTGGAATTCTAGACTGGAAAGGAGCAAATAATAGAGACCTATTCTGCACAACTCCAAAAGTCCTGAAACTTCACCGAGAATTATTTTGGAATATATAAAAAATATTGGGAGAAGAAAGCACCAGAAGGGGGCCACTTGCCATCCACAAGGGTGGAGGGAGCGTGCCTTGTGGGCCATGTAGTAGGCCCCTGTGGGGACCCCGACTCATAAGTCGTGATCACCGAATGCACGTGTATAGTGATCCCAGAGATCAATGCTCACTGAACACACAGAAGCTGAATAACAAGAGTCTTACATCCATACATACCGTCTTACATAAATTATGACCATTATGGTCCAGTCTTGAGTATAACTTTGCAGCGGAAATCTTCGTCGATAACTTGGACCCATGCCATCTGCCTTAACCCTACAGGCATTCTGACTGGGAAGCGTCCTAGCTCGCATGTTCTTCACCGAAGTATTCTTCTTCATATCATGTTCTTTCATGCCTCGCCAATAAAATAACCAGTGGCAAGCCAATGAGTACTTTGAATGTACTCGCAAGCAACCCATGTTTTGGTTCAAGATACAACAATGCCTGATATAGGTAAATTTTTGCAGAAAGCTAGTGTTGAGTGCAATGACATGTTCAACAACTTGTAAGACATGCATCAGGAGAATTCAATTAACCACGAGGACCGGTTACAGATATCAACACAAATAGAGTGGGCATCAACCCAACTCAATCATGTCAAGTCCTTTGACTTGACCCAAGTAGTTCTCCCCACTTATCCAAACACACACACTGGTTTATAAACATGTGGACATAGCCCAAGAGCGGTTACCCAACTGTCCTTAACCATGGACACGGCTATTCGAATAGTTTTACACTCTGCAGAGGTTGCACACTTTACCCACAAGATCCGGGGAACTTTCTTGTCATCCACGACCCGCGGTACCTCAAGTACCCGGGGTAAGCACCTGATCACTATCTTTCCCTAGACGACACTAACATAGAGTCCACTCGATTCGTAGTAACCCCCGTTCCCAACATTATCACATAACATTTTCGTGGAGCCATGCTCCATAATCATCTCACATCACAAGCACGGGGTACCAACGGTGTGTCCGCTGCCCTGTGAAAACAGTCATGGCAGCCCTACCTGGCACGACCTCGTCCCGAGAGAGCGCAACAACAACTATCCCGTCACTAGTAATGCGGGCTCCAAGCTAGTATCGACCTAGGTAATCAATAATGCCCTTTCCCATATAAGGGTAGAGTGGTTGCGCATGTAAGGTTGGAATAACGGTCGCAACATAAACTAATCCATTTTGAAAACAACACACACACTTGCCTCGGTACACCACTTCGTCATCAAGTGTTTACCCAACTCATTATCTTCTTTGGGCATAAGTGGCACCCGACAGGGTTTTCGAAAAGTCTTTTGAAAACAATCTTGCTCCCATCACCATGCATATTCCTGTCCCTTTTTGCGTAGCAACTACTTTGGCATCCTATCTACTCCCACCGGCATAACCCTCATAGGAAGGTAGGGTCATGCATAATGCAAGTATCAACAAGGAAGTAACAGAGGTGACCCATCAAGGTGGTTACCACCTCATCATGATGGCGTTGCAACAACAATATGGTGCTATATGACAGGCATAAAAAGGGTTTCATAGCATGGTCAAAGGGCTGCTTGCCTGGTTCATCAGATTCTTGAGATCTTCTGGTCCTTCTCCAAGTACTCCGTCTACTTCTTCAACTAACGTCGAAACAATCATAGTAAGCAACACAACAAGGCAGAAAATAAAAGTTCTCTAAAAATATTAATTTGACTTTTCTAGGACATCTCTCGTTATATGAAAAATAACCAGAGTGGTTTCATTGGGATTGGGTCAGTGAATATTCCTGAACATTTCAATATGATGGAATCAAGGGATTTGTGGATTTGCAAGAAGTGTACAGAAATATATTTTTGAAAAATGAGCAAAGGAACCCATTTAAAAAACCATGATTTTAGAAGTATCTAGGAGTTGGTTTCACTGGATTTGGAGTTCAAATGATTTTCCTATGAGTTTGCAAAGTTGACAAATATGAAGAAATGGCTCATTACTTTGTGTGGTATAGAAAGTATTAAGAAAAATGTTCACAAACTAAGTTATGAACTTAGAAGCACCTAGGAATTTGACTCATGGCATTTGGATCAAATTTGAGCCCTTTGTGATTTTCTAAAGTTTATGACAGAAATGGAAAAATGGGATTTGTTAATTATCTGTGAAAGAAATATTTCTGGAAAAATGTGCAAATAGCACCATCTGATAGGGCATGAATTTAGAAACTACTAGAAATTTGAATCATCAAGTTTGAAGTTAATTTGAATTATTTATGGATTTTTCAAATTGTACAGAAAAGAAAAAGGAAAAAGTTTTTACCCAGACGGCTGGATCTGGGCGGCAACTGTGTGCACTGAGCGTGAAATAGCAATTGGGCCAGCCCAGCGGCTCGTCTACGCGGGCGGACGAGTCAACGACGAAGGCGGCTTCACGGCGGTGCGCCTTCGCGCGGAGGAGGCAGATCTGGCCGAAGCCGTTTCCACTTAAACGGCCGGGCCCGCCCACTGGGTCGCTGACGCGCGGGGCCCAGCGGCAGGTCGCCTTCAACCTCCTGCGCGGCGCGATTGGAAACAGAGGGGCCGAGGCCGAGCGTCATCGGTGCTCTCCTCGGCGACACTGGCCACCTCTGTTGGCGCCCAGCACACTAGCGTACTCAGGAGAGCGTGTCGCACCTGCCGAGGTGCGCCGTGATCGCAGGGGTGGCCAGACATGAGCGCATCATTGTCCACGGCTGGCGAGGCCGACAGTGGTGATGGAACTCGAGGGAACAGCCACGGGGAGGAGAGGGAGAAGCACGGGAGGGGCTTGCGGTGATGGTGGAGGTTCTCTAGTGTGGTCTAGAGGGGAGGAGGGGGAGTGGTGGGTGCGAATTTAGGCGGAGGCTGACGTCAAGGCTCCGGCCAAAGTGGCGGATGGTAAGTGCGAGGAGGGGAGTGGGTTGGTCTAGGGGATGCACGGGAGGGAGAGAGAGCTAAAGGAGTAGAGAGGGGGTTCGGGGTGGCCTTAAGTAGCCGACCCGTGGCTCACCATGGACGCGGCGCACGGGTGGCCGTGACAACGGCTCGGGAGGCCAGGAGAGAGGGAGAGGTGCTGTCTACGGCGTTCGTGGGAGTTGAGTGGGGCGCCAGGAAGAGAGAGGAGGAGTGGGGCGAGCTGCACGCGGCCACAGGAGCTGCGCGAGCATTGGCCGAGCAGGGCGGCTCTGGGCACGCGCCGCAGGAGGTGAGAGAGAGGGGGAGAGGAGGGGGCATGCACGGGTGTCGTGTTGCGGACGTCGAGATCCTCGACTGGCACGAGGGGAGGCTCGAGGTGGTCGGGGGACACGCCGTCAACTCTCGGGAGCGCGATGACGTGCTCCACAGCACGTCTTTGGCCGGTGTCTGCGGCTTTTCACGCGCACCAACGCGTCCACTTGTGTTTGGCAGCTGCATGGGGGAGTAAACAATGGGAAAGTGTCGTTGGATGCTCTGGAACTTGCGAGGACTAAGAGAGAGATGAGAAAGGGAGGGGAAAGTTGCTGTCCAGAGAGGAAAAATGGGTCTCTGCCCCCCTTAATCATTTCTCCTTTGGCAGCTAAGCATGCATGAGGTAGAGGAGGAGCAGATGAGGTTGTGGGAAAAAGTTGAGCTCATGGAGATTTGTGGAAATGTACAAAACATGCATTTTAAATTTCTGCCAGAAGGTGTTTGATGTAGGTTTGGGCAAGCAAATGGACTTCCCTTTTCATGAGGCTTGACAGGGTCAAATGGACTGAGAAAATAAGAGGTTCCACCAAGATTGAGTTCATTTGGGCAAAGTAGCCAATGTAACTTTGGTAAACCCTAGAAATCAGCAGCTATAGCTTTACCAAGATTTAGTCATGCAAATCTATTCTCCTTGATGCACCACTTGGTGTAGTGTCATCATTTGAGGACTTGAACATGTCCACAAAAATTCAGATCACAAGGACACACTTGGCAATGTAGAGTTGTTCAATTTTGGTTCTGGACAGAAAGGGTTTTAGAACACTTTGATCATGATATCCTTCTCTCCAACTTGTGCCATTTCGTCTAGATACATTATTACACCATTTGACATGTGCACCAAGTTTGAGAGCATTTGGACATGTTTGGCAGTGCAAAGTTGTTCAAACTTGAAAAAGTACAGAAATGGTTTTGAGAGGGTTTGGTGGGGCTACATTGTTCTCCATGACATGATACTTTGTAGGATCCTCAAGTAGGTCATTTTGGATATGATAGAATTTTCCTATATTTAATGGAGAATATTTTCTTTGTAAACATTTCAAAAGCTTGAAATGTCCATAAATAGTTTTTGAGGGATTTGACCAATAATTTGAACATGACTATGTGTTGAAACTCTTATATATGGACAATATATGTCCACTGAGCTTCACTAAATTTTCTCAAATATTTTTGAAACATTAAAATAATTTTAACCTATTAAAGACCATTTCTGGCCTTAAGAAAAAGCCTTTAAATAAAATAGGAAAATAACTTTTAAAATAATATTTTTGTGGTTTATAGGAGCCCTATACCTAATAGGTTTCAAATATACTTTTTGAAAGATTTTTCACACCCTCAATTAAGTACTTGTAGTGCAAATCTCAATTCAGGGGTTCTTGGTAAACTAATTTTTGAAAATACTATTTTGCCAAATTATTTTTGTAAGAAATTATTTTTATGTCCTATGCACATGGCATGATCATTGGGCAAGGTTTTGGATCAAGGAGAAGGAGTATAAGAGTTGGAGGATTTATTTGATTTTTAGAGCACTTGCAACCAACACACAAAAAATCAAATCAAGCAAGGACCTAAACACTCAAAAGTTTTTGACAAACCACATTTTATCATGATTTACTAGCTTAAGTGTCATGGCATGAAAATCAAGGTGTGACTGCCCCCGATGCCCATCTTCTGCTATATGGTGTGTTTTGACCTAGAAAAATCAGAAGGAAGCTTTCGGTACGAAGCGTCGCCGTGCTATGGCGGAACATGGGCAGAACCAATCGAGGGCTCCGGCGGAGTTGTTCTACTGGGGAAACTTCCCTCTGGGAGGGGAAAATCGAAGCCATCGTCATCACCAACAATCATCCCTTAGAGAGGGTGTCAATCTCCATCAACATATTCACTAGCACCATCTCCTCTCAAACCCTGGTTCATCTCCTGTATTCGATCTCTGTCTCAAAACCTCAGATTGGTACCTATGGGTTGCTAGTAGTGTTGATTACTCCTTGTTCTTGATGCTAGTTGGTTTATTCGGTGGAAGATCATATGTTCATATCCTTAATGATAATTAATACTCCTCTAATTTTGAACATGAATATGCTTAGTGAGTAGTTACGTTTGTTCCTGACGACATGGGAGAAGTCTAGTTATAGCTAATCATATGAATTAAGATAAAATGTATGTTAGCTCTCCTCTAGTGGTGTTATGCGAACATTGACTACATGACACTACACCATGATTTGGGCCTAGGGGAAGTCTTTGGGTTGCTAGAGTGATAGAAGCTTAAACCCTAGTTTATGTGTTGCTTCGTAAGGGGCTGATTTTGATCCATATGTTTCATGCTATGGTTAGATTTATCTTAATTCTTCTTTCGTAGTTGTGGATGCTTGCGAGAGGGGTTAATCATAAGTGGGAGGTTTGTCCAAGGAAGGGCAGCACCCACATATCAAATTATCAAAGTAACAAATGTGAATCATATGAGCATGATGAAAACTAGCATGAAAGTAATTCCCATGTGTCCTCGGGAGCGCTTTGCATTATATAAGATTTAGTCCAAGCTTGTCCTTTGCTAAAAAAGGATTGCGCCACCTTGCTGCACATTAGTTACTTTTGTTACTTGTTACCCATTACGAATTATCTTATCACACAACTATGTGTTACCGATAATTTCAGTGCTTGTAGAGAATACCTTGCTGAAAACTGCTTCTCATTTCCTTCTGCTCCTCGCTAGGTTTGACACTCTTACTTATCGAAAGGACTATGATAGATCCCCTATACTTGTGGGTTATCATGCACCAAGGTCTTCGCAAAGGCCATCTTAGCTTCACGACGTCAATCTGGGGAGTGGCGTCACACAACTTCTGCACTAGGCCAAAGTAGTTGTTCAGTAGCGGCTCTAAAGGCCACAACCAGAGACACAGGTCCTTCATGGCTGGCTTCCCCATCCGATGTAGCTCCATCAGCTGCTTCCGTTGATTGGTCAGGAGGCTAGGGTGCTCGGGTGCCTGGAACTACGCCTAGAAAAACCTATTCTCGGCATCACCCTCTCGAGATGCATAATGCCTTGCTGCATCTGTCACACTCCTCGAAAGATCTGCAAACGTGCCTGACGAATGCCACACTCACATGATAAAGGCAAACCTGTAACCGCCAAAGGAACTTTGTAGTTAGTATGACTTACCATCTGCAATAAGCTTCACTTGGCGGAGTTCTTCTCGGGCGCCTCATGTTTTCGTCCTCGCCTCCTGTATCTCTAGCTTCATTGAGGATAGCTCGATGGCTTGACCCTTGTTTTTTTTCTCAAGGTCCTCACATTTAGTGATGGCATCCTTGATCTCTTGCTGCACTTTGGCCACTCTGGGCTCATGCTTTTCACTAACAGTCTTCACCATCGATAGTTTGTCGGCCGCCGCCTTCTGTTCGGCGGCCTCTTGCTTCGCCTTCTTCAACTCGTCCATGAGGTTCTCGATCTCCGTACCGACAACTATAGTCATAAGTAAGAACTCCTTGCTTAGGGTTAACCCCCAATACCTTGCTCGATAAGGAAAATCGAACTACTAACAAGTTTAGTCCGGACTAACCTTACGCTTCTTCGAACCGCTTGTTGAGAAGGTCGAGATCCTTGTAGGGGCTCTTGAGTTTTTGATTCCCATCGGCCAGCTCCGTGACGTTGGTAGCCACCGCCGAAGACGAGGCCTACACAACAACTTACACAATTTAGACTTCCGTTTTAATGATTTTCGTTCCTCCGCCAGGTTTTTTCAATCCTGATAGAATCTCGGGGGCTATGATTAAATTGTCACTATCACAAGCATTGTTTCACTATTCGATCCCTGCTTGAGTTTTTCAAACTCACTAGGGTTCGGGGGCTGCTATATATGAGGATTGCACGACCTCACATAAGAAATTCTGTTTATAAAAAGAATATTACATGGCTTACCTAGAAGCCTATTGGGAGGCTGCCAAAAGCTTCCTCCCGTCCGCTGTTAATAGACCGAATACTCTATAATACCACAACGATGGAGGAGTTATTCAAAGCGTCCTCTATCATGTACGACCACCTAGTTGTGACCCGCTCTATGGCAATTTGTGGTGGTGGTAGAGTCCAGGCTCCCCCTTCGGTGGAGGGTGAAATGGACAACTCCGGGGGCCTTGGGGGCTCCAAATCAGTCTTCGGGGATAGCTTAGATTGACCGAGCTCCCCCTCTTTGTTAGCTAGGAAGGATCCCCCTTTTGGTCGTCGAGGACCGAGGTGTTAACCTCGGCCATGATATCATCACCGCTGCCCCCCCCGTGTTCGGGGCTAGGAGGGCTCATTCAGGATAACACCTCTCTGGGTCTCCTCAATGACCGAAGGACGCGTTGAGAAGTATGCGGCCCCGCCTTCTTCCAGCTCGGCAGGCGGGGAGTTCCCATCCAAGACATGGTCTGTGGGGAGGTTGCGCGGCGGGCTGCATTATGAAAGACATGCATACGGTTAGTAATAAACCTTAAAGCAAATACCCGGGGAGTCCTCAGATTAGTACCTTTGGGTAGCGAGCTTGACCCTGGGGTTCCTTTGAGGAACCTCTTCATAAGTCTCGGACTGCATGACAGAGTCCAAGTTGTCATCGGACTACCTAGCCCTACGTTGCTTCTTTGGGTAGGAGGGGGCAGACCCTCCTCTGCATCATCTGTCACTGCCCTCTTTCTAGTTTGAGAGGAGTCGCTCTACTCCCTCTCCTCATTCTGCTCCCCCTCATGAACAGAGAGGGGTTGAGTTTCCTCAGACTTGGTGTCTAGGGTTCCCCTTGGGTAGAAGCATTCTCGGGCCTCCCCCTTTTCGATCATCTTCTTATCCTTCTTCTCCAGTGCCTTGTATAGTGGCATGGTCAACATCTCCTCTAGCACGGCCATCCTGGACCCTCGGGTAGCGGGGTCGGACAGTTGATCCACACATCTTTCTCTAGCAAGCTCTGCGAAGGCAAGGAAGAAAGACTCAAGTTCCTTTTTAAAAAGAACAAATCCGAACATAAAGAATAAAATAATATTACTTCTCGAGGAGGGTGTGCGGCGTCGAGGCCGATGTCTTCTTCCTTGTCCGGCCAGTCCTTTTGGGGCTTGAATAGCACCTTCCGCATCTTGTCATGGTTGGTGCCGTAGAAACGAAGCATGGTGGCAGGGTCTTCGGTATTATAGGACCACATTGCCGGTAAGGAAGGAGGTGGCGTTGAAGCATCACCTGAACCACGTTGGTCAGCTTGGCCGTCGCCTTTATCATACTGGAGAGGCGGTTCTACAGGGACTCGACCTCCATGGACGATTCCCAGTCAACGCCCTTTTTATCCCACAAGGTTAGCCTCATGGGAGCTTTGGATCTGAAAACGAGGGCTGCTGCCAAGCCTGCGCCGCGCAGTTCGGTGATATAGAACCACTCTTTAATTGCCACATCTTAACGGTATCAATAAAGGTACCCTCCGACCACTCGACCGGGGAAGCTTGCTAATCATCGCCCCCCCCCACAGGCTGCCTGCTAGCCATCGACTATCTTTGTCTTGACATTGAGGACCTTTAGCCACAAGCCGAAGTGTGACTGGACTAGCAGAAAGGCCTCGCAGATAACAATGAAGGCCAAAAAATGCAAGGAGTTTGGGGGCAAGACCGTGGAAATCCAATCGATAAAAGAACATCAACCCCCTCACAAAGGGGTGGACCAGAAAACCCAACCCTTGGATGAAGTGGGGGAAGAATACCACCCTGTCGCCTGGCTGGGGCATGGGGACGACCTAGCCCTCCTCTGAAGCTCGGTGGCGACGTTGATCGGGAGGTAGCCAACGCACTCCAACACCTCGATGTCATCATTTGTGACACTGGAGGCCTCCCACATGGCCTTCGATCCAGATCCAGCCATGATCAGATTGAGGAAGTGGTTGGGAAGGTTTCTGGAGCTCACTAGATTGGGAAAGTGATGGCAATGGAGGCGGGGGAAAGCGTATGGAGAAAACAGTGGTTGTTTTCCTTTTATAAGATACGTTAATACCAAGAGTACCTTTGCTGCGCTGCACACCTCGCTCTTTCCTGATATGATCATATCCCTTAAAAAATGGGGCATGATGTCCATATTGATGGGCCGTGCCAACGGAGAGCTACCTCGAACCACAAATCGAGTTTTCATAATGGTTCAGTGTTTGTGGCCTGCCGTGACCTTTCGCCAAAAGTTGTCAAGGGAGGGCACTATTCACAATTAAGCAGTTGACCATCGAGGCTAAACAATACTCACAATTCAGAATCAGGACATAATCCGGATAACACATGGTCGAACTTGCGTAAGTGGCCATTGAGGACTACTTACCTAACATGAGCGTGGTGGAAGGAAGGAACTGGTCAACAAAGCCGATGATTCCCGCACGTGACTCGTCTCCAAAGATTAGTTTGGGGGCTACTAAGTGAGTCCAGGACTAAGGGGTCCACGGGCTGCTGGCATATCACCTATGGGCCAGATAGGTGGGTTCCTCTATGATTTCTATAAGGCCAAGCTATGAGGCGACTCCATGTCCGGACAGGAAACCTTTGAAGCCTTGATGTATCCTCCAAGTCAAGATGGAAGAATCGACAAGTTTATTCCTTTGTTGTAACCAACTATGTATAACCCTAGTACCCCTGGTTTTTGTATAAACCAGAGGGTTTAGTCCATAGAAGCTAGAACAAGAACCATCATCCTACAAGCCTAAGGTTTAGTTCATCGGATCTCGTGGTAGATCGGCTCTGTAACCATCATATACACTTCAATTTAATCAAGCAAGACGTAGGGTTTTATCTCTTCGAGAGGGACCAAACCTGGGTAAATATCGCCTCCTTTGTCCCCTGTTCCCCATCGATCCAAGGTCCACAACTCAGGATCCCCTACCCGAGATCTGCTGGTTTTGACACCGACAATGCTCATCATCTGGATCCGATCTAAAGTCTTGTGTAACAGCAAGAGGTCAGTCGGATTCATCCCCTGACTTCTTTCGAAGGTAACCTCTAGTATGCATGCATAGGGGGTGCATTCGGCCAAGGCTGACCCCTGGTCCTCGAACGCTAAGATCGAATAAGAGCTGAAAGCCAGATTTGAGGTGGGGGCCAATTTGGATATGGGATCGGGGAGGAGGTCCAAAGTTGAGGATTCAGGATTATTGGGTCCCATGGGTAAAGCTAAGAAACCAATAAATATTTGATCACCTCGAGTGTCGGTGATGTACTCCAGGTTGCCCAACCTGATTTCCTACTTAGGGGCGAAACAGTCAATCTAGTCAGGATGACCGGTCGGGCTGGTGTGTAGAACGATGCTTCCAAATGCGAAGAGCTGGTCGGGCATGAAGACATCCCCGGTGCACATCGCCGATGACTAACTGAGCCATTGATCCTCTGACGATCGTATAGTGGAGCACTCAATGAAAGCACCAATTTTTGGTGTCAAAACTGGCAGATCTCGGATAGGGGGTCCTGAGCTATGGATCTTGGATGAATTGGTAACAGGGAACGTAGAGAAAATGTTTACCCAGGTTCGGGCCCTCTCAAGGAGGTAAAACCCTACGTCCTGCTTGGTTGTATTGATGTGTTTGTATGACAATTACAGAGTTGATCTACCATAAGACTGGATGAACTAAACCCTAGATGGGAGTGGCGATAATGGTTCCTTCCCCTCTACGGGCTAAACCCTCTGGTTTATATAGACACCAGGAGTACCTAGGTTTGCATATGGTTGATCACTATGAGGGGACAAACATGCCAGTTACGCTAAACCAGACATGGAGGATACGCCAAGTCTTCAGTGGTTTCCTTCTAGACCATGAAATCGCAAGTAGCCTGGCCTTATGTTGATGAATCAAGAGCGGCTCACCAGTCCGTCTCGTGAGAGATAGGCCGGCAGGCCGAGGACCCCGTAGTCGGGAACACCCTCGCCACCCATGTTTGGCGCCCATCATGTTTGAATAGGGTGAGAGTCGGTCGTATCACATCGGATTCAAGTTACTAACCGGTCCCTATTGAGAGCAGTGGAAATCGGGCCAATATGTTGTCGGTATAATAGTTAGACAGTAATTTCCATCTCGCAAACAATAGTTTTGAGCAGCCGACGTGGGAGTGGATATTTTACCGCTTCTTTCAAATTTTGGGACAATAAGCATTCACGTTTACCCTCTTAACTAACTTTGAATCCATGTTATATTCTTATACGAATCTTTATAAATCATTCTATGTTTTTTATATATCTTCCAAAGCGCAGCAAAGATGTATTTCACTATCATATATTATGATTTACAAATGCCGATACTCGAATCCAGTTTAAGGTGAAATCAAATATTTGAAACCGCTTTATGTCCAACTCAAGTGTAACATGTATGACACATGCAGCATATATGTAACACCCATGATGCGGTTATATCTTCCACGTGTCGGGGCATGACTTAGAGGCATAACCGCATGGTAGGCATGTCGCAAGAGGGGTAATCTTTACAAATCCCATGTACTGAATAAGAAAGGGATAAAGAGTTGGTCTACAATCGCCACTTCATGCAATTACAAGATAAACATACATCATCCAGAATACAATCAAGGTCTGACTATGGAACCAAAATAAAAGAAGAAAACCCCAAATTCTAGATCCCCGATCGTCCCAACTGGGCTCCACTACTGATCAAAAGGAAACGAAACAAAACAATGATCAAGGACTTCATCGAGCTCCCATCTAATCTGGGTTGCATCACCTGCACTGGTATCATCGGCACCTGCAACTATTTGGAAGTATCTGTGAGTCACGAGGACTCAGCAATCTCACACCCGCGAGATCAAGACTATTTAAGCTTATGGGAAGGAAAATGTAGTGAGGTGGAGCTGCAGCAAGCATTAAACATATATGGTTGCTAGCATATGCAAATAAAGAGCGAGAAGAGAAGCAATGCAACAGTCGTGAAGCTAGAAGTGATCAAGAAGTGATCCTGAAACTACTTACATTCAAACATAACTCCAAAACCGTGTTTACTTCCCGGACTCCGCCGAGAAGAGACCATCACGGCTACACACGAGGTTGATTCATTTTAAATAAGTTAACTGTCAAGTTCTCTACAACTTGATATTAACAAATTCCCATCTGCCCAAAACCGCGGGCACGGCTTTCGAAAGTTCAAACCCTCCAGGGGTGTCCCAACTTAGCCCATCACAAGCTCTCACGGTCAACGAAGGACATTCCATCTCCCAAGAAGACCCGGTCAGACTCGGAGTCCCGGTTACAAGACATTTCGACAATGGTAAAACAAGACCAGCAAAGTCACCCGATGTTCCGACAAATGTCGATAGGAGTCACACGTATCTCATTCTCAGGTCACACCGGATGGGCAAGACGTCGGGTTGGCATAGACCCTGGTTGCCCAGGGGGCGCCAGACATCGCCCAGTTTGGACCAACACTCGGAGGAGCACTGGCCCGGGGGTTAAAATAAAGATGACCCTTGAGTTTGCAGAACCCAAGGGAAAAAGGCTTAGGTGGCAAATGTTAAAACCAAGGTTGGGCCTTGCTGGAGGAGTTTTATTCAAAGGGAACTGTCAAGGAGTTCCCATAACACCCAACCGCGTAAGGAACGCAAAATCAAGGAACATAACACCGGTATGACGGAAACTAGGGCGGCAAGAGTGGAACAAAACACTAGGCATAAGGCCGAGCCTTCCACCCTTTACCAAGTGTATAGAGGCGTTAATTAAAATAATAGTTATTGTGATATCCCAACATATCCATGTTCCAACATCGAACAAACTTCAACTTCACCTGCAACTAGCAACGCTATAAGAGGGGCGGATCAAAAGCGGTAACATAGCCAAACAAGGGTTTGCTAGGGAAGGTGGGTTAGAGGCTTGACATGGCAATATGGGAGGCATGATATAACAAGTGGTAGGTAGCGCGACATAGCAATAGAGAGAACAACTAGTGAGCAAAGATAGAAGTGATTTCGAGGGTATGGTCATCTTGCCTGAGATCCCGCAAGGAAGAAGAACGGGAACAAGAAGAAGGCATCCGGACGTAGTCGAATGCATCCTCACAACTCTGGAACGGAACCGAAGCTAACGAGAGAAACAACCCGGAAAGAAGCAAGCAACATAGTAAACAACCATCACATAAACATAGCATGATGCGCAAACAAGTATGATGCATGTCCGGTTTAATGAGGCATGGCATGGCAAAGTGCACAAACAATACTACAAATTAAGTGGAGCTCAATATGCAATGAGTTGCATATTGACGGAACACCACATTCAAGTTATTTTGCTCGATCTCGTTTATGTACCCAAAAATATTAAATGTTTGTTAACATGGCAAGAGGTGAAGCATAATCAAAACTAACTACCTAGTCAAGTTTAAATGAGGCCAGAAATAACGAACAACAATTCCGGAAAATCCTCATGTGCATATTTTTTGATTAGGTATTGTTCAATCCTAAACCATATTTTAGAATTGTTAAACATGCAAGATGAATGCACCATGTTAGACTCGGCATTTTTCTACCCCATTTACATATAAAATTTATTTAAAATGGAGCTACAGTTATTTAGTTATGAAATAAATCATTTTAGCAAATTATTTAAGAAAATTTAAACAAACAACATTTTAAACATGGATGAAAGTGGCATATTATGAAACTAAACAAAAATCTAAGCATTTATCATATTTGAAGTTTTTACAAAAGATGTATAGTTTTTAAGTTATTATATGCATGAAGCTCAAGGGGTTTTCTGCAAAACAAGTTTTCTTTGGATAAAGCTAAAATCGCAGTTAGTGAAAAAACATCAACGGGCCGAAATCTGCTTGCCCAACCGGAGAAAAAAGAAACACAAGGAAGGCGCTAGAGGGGCAGCTCACCATGGGCCTGGCCCAGGTTGGAGGGGAAGCAGCTGGGGCACTGCTGGGCCTTGCTGGATGGATGCGGCTGTTGGGCCGGCTCGGGGCGACGCGGTCAACGCTCAACGACGAGCGAACGGCAGAGGTCGTCTCGTCTCAGCTTGCATGAAGCAGAGGCACAGCGAGGCGGGACTTGAGCGGCCGGAGGCCGGAAACGGCAGCGCGGCGACGGGATCCAGCGGCTCTGCTCGCCGGCGGTGGGTGAAGTTGGAGGCGTGGCTACAGGGTGGAGGAGGCGCTGGGCACAGGAGGCTCCCTAGCGGCGGCAAGTGAGAGAGAGAGGCAGGGCAACGCGAGGAGCGGGACAAGGCGCTGGTCGTCGTCACCGGGCTCGATCCTGCCTGGACCGAGACGACGGCTACAGCGGGCGATGGCGCTCGGCGATGTAGGGGAGGCAGAGGAGCTCGATCTGGAGCAGGGAAGCACATAGACTTGGCGCTGCCGGCGAGGACGATGCCGATGTGCTCCACGGCCACGGCAGACGCGAGACTTGAGGAGCTCGGTGCGGGAGGCAAAACAGGGGATATCCAGCGAGGGGCGCAGTGCAGGCGAGCTCCAGGCGACTGTTGGGGCCGTCCATGGTGCGGAGGCAGAGCAGTTTGCGGGTGGTGTAGTGCTTCTGCAGGAAGATGAACGGGACGGCAGCGCGGGCCCTGGCCTGATGCGGCAGTGCTGCTCCGGTGAGGCCGCAACGGGTAGTCTCAAAGAAACGGGGTGGAGGCCATGGCGTCGAGGTAGAGCTCCTATTGCACGAACAGGTACAGAGAGATGAGACTTTGAGAGAGAAAAGATGAACTAGGGGAAGGAGGAGAAACGTGGGAGGAAGGAGGCGAGAGGGACGCGAGGGTCCTGCTGGAAGTGGTCGCCGGTGGTGCTTGGCGAGCATCTCCCCGGGCACGAAATAGGCAGTGCTTGAAGTGGACGTGCTGCTCTGCAGGTGCTGGACGCGTCCATGGAGGAAGGGAAGGCTGCGGCGGAGGTCGATCGAGGGGTGCTGGTTGGTTCGCTGCAGAAACGAGGAGGAGAAGGTGGTGGCTTGCTGAAATGGGTGGTGGCGGTGGAATGTCTCTAGTTCGACCTCTTTAGCAAGCAGGTCATTCTCAGCCTTGTCCCACAATGGACGGGCTTAATCTCACTTGTTTTTATGTTTTCATGCATGTCAGGTACTCAACATTATCGAAATGAATATGAGAATGGGCGCACGAGAGGAATATTGCGGAACAATCCACTTGCTAACAAACTTGGCATGGTGGAGGATGGCCTATCTTATTCACCCATCAAGGTGCTTGCTCTAACTTGGCAAGGTTGTATTGGTCGTACATATTTTGCATCTGACCTCTTGCATTACTTCTACTTTGTTACACCATCTGCTTAGTTTAAGCATCATATATGAGTATATGCCATACCTATCCATTTTCTGTACCTATTGCATGTGTCGTTATAATATGTTTTTCCAGTCAAATGTTGTTCTTTCGTAATAAATTTTTAAAAGCAAGAGGGTGAGTGCAAATCCTCAAGGAGTACAAACTAGGTATTTGGAAAAGGTAGTGATACCTGATAAATTAGATAAATGAGCATCCACAGAAAACACAGGCCCAACTGTACTACACTCTACCCCTACTCCACTGGCCAAACCCCTATTAGAACTGCTGAGAAGCCAACATCACGTACTGTCTATGATATCAATTCAAAATTTGAACTCCTAAATTTTTGCATGTGCCTTACCTTCTCTCTTGTATGAAAACTAATTTTAGATGAAGCTCCTTGCTCAAAGGATCATAGGATCTCAAAACAATACTGGGCTCTGCATTGCTCTTTTCAGTACCTCTTGCCCTCTGTCAGCATACATACACTCATTGCTGTTTGATTATGTAGCATCATTGTAAATGTTTGCTTCTTTATCCTCCCTTTGCTTGAAATTATAAGATCTACATTTACTCTTAGATAATTGTAGAATTAACACAATGGTTATGAAGTTTTGGATTGCTCATGTAAGTACATGTTGTCATGTACTCCCTCTGTGTCGAATTAATTGTTGATTAATTGGATGTATTTAGAACTTAATAGTGCTAGATACATCCATTTGAGTGACAAGTAATAATCGACGGTGGTGGTATTACTGTACTTGCATCGCGAGATAGTTGATTGTCTAGCAATACTCTGCATCTTATCTACCCTGCCCTCCACCTTATCCAAATTATCATATCTACATTTACACTTACCAAAATGTTCAATAAAGCCAGTGGCACTACACATGTTGATGTCTGCATTCCTCTTGTTAGTACCTTTTGTACTTAATTGCTATTTGATTATGTATCATTTGTCTGCACCTGAGCTTCATTATCCTCTGTTTCTTCCAATATTATTTGATCTATATTTACTCCTTGAAAAATGTAGAAACATGGCAACGCTTATAAAGAATTTTCTTTGGGGAATTTATTGAATGTAATGTAAGTTCATCCTTCTCAAGCCTACAAGCTTTGTTGTAGGATAGAGTTGGATATGCATCATTTCCTCCACTATCGTTTACTTTGCCGTCTATATCTGATTGGATGTTTGCAACAACTACTAGTTTTAAATTGTAGTTGTAAAAACATGTTCCTTATGCAGAACAAATCCATTTATTTGCTTATATAATTGTGAAACCTGTTACGTGTCTCCTTGTTTCTCTTTTAGATTCATATCTCTTATGCTAGGCAGAACTTTAGGGAAGATAGTGAGAAAAATCATATTGAGGACAGCAAGATGACCCCAAGGACATGTCTTGATGAAGACAGTGAGTTGAAGCTACTCACCAGCAAGTGTCCGACAACCTCTGTGTAGTCGCTGCCTCAATCAGTTCGACCTCTTCAGTCTCAACTTAAAGCGGAAAGGCTTGCTTCAGCTCAGCTCCGACTTGAAGTGAAAGATGCAAGGAAGATATCAGAGGACTTCCTTGCGCACTATGGTGCCATACATCTAGGGATGAGGCATCTATCGTTGACACAACTGAGGTCTCATCAACTTGTTCGGCTGCTTGCGGGGCCCACCCTGGCCAGGCCTCGTGCCTTCTGAAGTGCTCTCAGTTTTGTATATTCTTTTGTCAGCGCGTTTATATGCACTGGTGGTGACCTTTGATGCCCAGCGTATGTAAATGTGGTCACATTGCGCTTTATTATCACCGGTAGCGAACTTTGATTCCCAGTGGATGTAATATGCCGTAATTTCTTTATTATATAGTCTATGTTTATTCTTTGGTCAGTATGTTATAATTTAGGCCGGAAGGTTCAATGGATCTCAGTGTTGTCGGTCTTCAGGCCGGCCCATTACTCATATGGGCCAAAACGTGGGCCCATAATCATCTTGGGCCATTAGCAGGTCTAAACCTATAGTAGTTTCCCGCCTTTAACAGGTGGAGTAAAGTTCTAGCCAGCTAGGCTAGAGAATACCATGGGCTTTTAACAGGCTAAAGCATAGATTGGGCTAGCGTTGGGCCAAAAAATTCACATGCCAATACAGGTCGAAACTGCCAAAGGAACATGTTTGGCCCAAATAGGACGAGTTGTTAACAGGCCAAAATATATCTCGGGCCAGTTTGGCCCAATAAAATTATGGGATTTAAGAAGGCCGGTATCCACGGGGGCCATCAGCCCAAAAGTGTCATGGGCTATTATCAGATGGGCTGTAAGCAGGCCCGATTCAACGTAGGCTGTAATTAGGCCCAACTGTTCCACGGGCCATTAGCAGGCTGATAGGCCTGTTGAGTTGAAATTTATCCACGAAGACCACGGGCCGTTATGAGGCCCCTAAAGTTACTTTGGATAAGAAGTAGCCCAGTTTCTCCATGGGCCGTTAAAGGGCCTAAAGTTAAACCGGGCCGACAATGTCCCAGATGCACCACAGGCCGCTAACAGGCCGAAACTATTATCGAGCTGAACTGGTTAACGGGCTTTTAAAAGGCTGAAATACAAACCTGTCTTAGAATGGACCCAAAAGAACAGTGGCCTATTAACGAGCCTAATCCGATATGGTCCGTAATTTGGCCGAAAACACGGTAGGCTGTGAATGGGCTTGATCTGCTATGGGCCTCAATTTGGCCCAAAACATGGCAGGCTATTAACGGGCCAGCCCACTAGTGTCTGAAAAACATGGTGGGCCTTTAGCTAGGTCGGCCTTGTCACCGGAATGGGTCTCTATTGGGCCATGCCACGGGTCGGCGTATCATAGGCGGCTCCTGTCCAATGAGTGGATGACATCTGTCCCATCGGTGAGCAAACACGTGTTTCCTCCGGCTAATGGGAATTTTACAAGTGGAAAATCCCCATTGGTCCGGGCTGTTAACAGGTTATCGGATGCAAAACTGGACCCGATAGCTTAACGGCGGCCCATTACGGTCGATGCCATGTGTCAGTCACCCTTGACGAACGCACTTCTATAACGCGGGATTTATCGTCATGGAAGTGGACACTTTCGTGATGATAATTTTGGTAATGTCATGGAACATTTCTACGAGAGCATAGGTATGACTATCTTGATTCTGTCATAAAATCGTCATTGATGTACATGCATGACAGAAAACGTGACCTACTATGACAAACATGTATCGTCACAGAAGTGTATTTTTTTGTAGTGCTTTGACTTGCACACACACAACTTCGATGGCTCTCTTCATCGATCTCGCACCCACCCACTTGATCCTCTCTTCGACTCCATTGATATCATGACCCCCCCTCTCTTCTCATGGACCGCCCCCTCTATATATAATATAGATAGGCCTCTATTTCACACACATTGCATGTGTAAAATTTTTGTTTGAGATATCATTGACACATATTCCCACAAATACCTTCATGAAATCACACCCCCATCTAAAAATACTCACGAACGCACACGCCATCTGTCTAAGTTTGTATCTCTCTCTCTCTCATACACACCCACGTAGGTGGGGGTCGTGTACGAAGAGAAGTGGTGCATGCACGACGCACGTACTCCTCGCTCTTTCCCAACGGCACCCGCGAGAGTACAGGGTGGAGCTCATTTCTGTATGAAAAGGCAGCCCACGTGGTAATTTGACACGTGTACTGGTTGTCCACTTGACGGAGGATCGTGTACCATGGGTGAACAAACCAATTCCGACTTGATGCATTACATTACAAAAGAGGCAAACCATGTGGGGCCTACCTTAGAGGCAAGGCTCTATACACTGGAGATCCTCTATACATATTACTTTTGATGTGTCCTGTCAACTCGTAGAATGAGGAGAAGCTTTCTTAATATGCCATCTCCCCCTCCCATGGGCACGGTGGCTCGCAGGACGAGGTGACGCTTGCTTACTACGCCTTATGCCCTCTCCCTCGCCCACACGCGTGGTGGCTCGTAGGACGAGGAGAAAATTTTACTACTCCCTTCGTCTACTCCTCATCCCTACCTTGGTTAGAGAGATTATCACATTGTTTGAAATATATGTCTTTTAGTGGATTTCAATATGAACTACTAGTACATACTCCAAACACTGATGTATATAGACGTATTTTTGAGTGTAGATTCCCTCATTGCTCTGTATCTAGTCCATATTTAAACGGACGTAATAGTACACACTCTCCCTCACCCCTCGCCCCTCAACCCTCGCTTGACGCTCGCCCACGTGGTGGACATGCAGCAATTCATTCGGCCTCAGATAGCCAGAACGATATATACTGCAGTACCATTATTGCTCAACTTCCCGAAGACGCGAAGAGCCAAGCACAAGGTTAATATTTTGGAGATTCCACGCACAAGGTTTATAGGAGAACGAGTAGTAGTATTACTAGTAGTACATACTAGTGGTACATAATGTATGAGGAAGCAGGCAACAAGATGTATGTTTTGCGTGACAGTCTCTTCTTTCAGGAGGTGCTAGACCTAGTGGACCTCATTGTTGCAATGGGAGTACTCCTATCATAGATGGCATGATTTAGAGTGGTGGGCAGTGGGCATAATTTGGAGCTTTTTAGTCTTAAACCCCATGAAGAAGTCCCATCGAATAGAATAGCCGTCCTCTACACGTGCTCCTATGTAAAATGAGTAAATGAGACAAAAAGAGAAAGAGACAAAGTAAAAAAATCATTAGCCTTAGATCCTGCCATATTGTATCGGTGAATGATATTTCTACGTCGTGATTGACTTGGCTATATTATTTAGAAGCGGGTTTTTATTTATTTGCGGAGGTAGCAGCGGATGGGTATTCAACGAGGAGTGAAATGATGGCTCCTTCCTCGGTTAAACATAGAGAAAGGCGGGCCTCGTGATTTGACGACTTATTAATCATTATTACTGCCTATACTTTTAATAACCATGCTCGGAGAGAAGAGGTGCATGCACCCACGCACGTAGTACTAGTAGCACTCTTTGCATCTTTTGCATCTTCCCCAACCACACACGTGACACGGTGGAGCTCATTTCTATCTGATTATGCAGCCCACATGATAATTTGGCGCATCTAGTAGTAGTTATTCATAAATAATGGGGAGTCGGGAACCAAGCATGAACGATGCCACGTCATTTATAAATAATTTTTGTCTTCTTTACTGGAACATACACAATATAAATATGTTCATATGGAGAGAAAAGGAAACCGCTCCACTATATACATAGCCAGGACGAGCCTACACGGTTGCTTGCTGGGGTTCCTCTCTTCACACTCCCTCGCACAAAATGACTGTGGCCACATCTCTAACATTCGGGTCGATCACGTCCGCTGGGGGAAAGGGTGGATGCTTTGTATCGATGCGGCCGGTGTCGCCGATGGCGAAAACCCACTGTCGGTATGTCCCGATCAGGGGTCCCCGCCGTTCTCTCTCACAAAGCTAGTGAGGTTGCCTTCGTCGCTTGCTCACTGCCGCGACGTCGGCAATTGCCGCCTCCCGCCACCCTCCTCTAGGTTGAGCTACGTCCCGACATCCCTCATGTACAAATTTCTTATAGCTGGCTTGCACCACTGCCCCAGCTGCCCACATCGCTCCATGTGCATATTTCTCTACTTCTTTGCCCCACACATACCTCTACTGGCTTCTACTGCATTTGTGATGGGTTTATATCTCATCAACTAGTCCCAGTAATTGTATTCTAATCACGCTTCTTAAATTTCTTTGCCACAGGGATGCTCATCTCGATTTCAGTGAAACTGTACAAAATGATCTTACGGTCAAAGGGTTGCAAACTTCATTTCTTCAAGAGCTTCAATGTCGCCAGCAAATTAAACCCTGGTTAGGGTTTAGGGTTCAAGGGCTAGCGACTGCATGGATCATTTTTTTCTTTAGCTGTCTCTGTTCCAAAATAAGTGTCAACTTTTGTAGTAGTACAACTTTGTACTAAAGTTTGCATAAAGTTGAGAAACTTATTTTGGAACGGAGGCAGTACATATTGGCTATGAGCTGTCAATCATTGAGATGCAATAGTGTCGGAGTAAATAGCCATGGGTAGCCTAGCCGGCTTCCCCTGGCCCTTCTGAAAAAATTACGAGCGCGTCCGGCTCTCAAAAGAATTCAAGACCTGGGGCCGCCATCCCCTGCCGGCTATTTTCTAGGCCGGCTTCGGAGGGCGGCCCGCCTTTAGCCCTCATGAAGGAGGCTATGGGAGGGCCGACTTCGAGAAGTCGGCAACAAGTAGGCCGACTCCAAGAAGCCGGCTCCCATAAAGCAGTCAAGATCGCACCCGCGAAGTCCGCGTCCACCCAGCAATGATGAAGCAGGGCGTGGCTATAGTAAAGCCTGCCACCCCCAAAACCCGGAGCACGCCCAGCACAGTGCGCCGTACGGGTGGCCATGACCCATCCAGCGCGGCACTGTTGCCACGGCGGCCTTGACGCCGTGCACGACGGGCCACCAGCGTGGCCCCTGAGGCGGTGGGCCCCTTCGGGCAGAGAGATACCGAAGGCGGCCGCACCTCCTCCCAAGTCGGCCCGATGGAGAGCCGGCCCCCCATAGCCAGCTCGCCATCCTCCTCGAAGGAGACGCCCATTAAGGAGACAGGATACAGCGGGGCTACAGTAATCGCCCGCCAGGGCGGCGGTACTGTAGCCACGCTTACCTCGACCAAGCCCGCGTCATCAGCATGGAGCAACAGTAACCAGCCACCGACCAGGCCCTGGACAGTGGGGCCTGCCTGTTGACCAGGGTGCCGGCAGCCGGCGGGACGCACCAGTCGGCTGGCCGCCGCAGCCGGCGCAGAAGCTGGCGAGCACAGTCACAGACAGCTGGGCCCCGCGCCCAGCTGGATTGCCATTGTACCCACGGGGGGTAGGCCTATATAAACCCCCTGGTGCACCCATGCAAAGGGTTGGACTCTCAAGCTAGTCTTAGACACCATACAAGGAGAGGAAGTAGGCTAGCCGTGCCCTTCTTCCTCCTTCCACCAAACAGCTCAAGGAGCATCGTGTAGCTACTTGTTCATCTAGTGATCATGCGGAGACCCCGCAGAGCAGCAGCAGGGGTGTTATCTCCACGAAGAGCCCTGAAGCTGGGTAAAGTACGCCGGCGAGCTTGTCTTTGCCTCATCCCGTTTCCAGGCACCGGCGACGTCTTATTGGCTCCCACAATGCTAAGCCACCCGTTGGCATATGTCGCACCTACCACCCGACATTTGGCGCCCATCGTGGGGCCAGGTGCAACATCGTCCGGAGACCTGTTCTGGACGGGAACCCTCTTCCTCCCTAGCGAGCGTAACCAGCCCGGCATGCCCAATGGCGCTTGCCACGATGCGCTGCAAGGCGTCGCCAGCATCTGCGCGGCAAGCAGCCTTGCTGATCTCCTCGACGAGGCCTGCATCTCCGACGAGCTCGCCTTCGATGCGGGCACCGACCACCTCGCCAACCTCCTTAGCCAACTCCATGTCTCCGGCGGGCCTGCCGCGGATCTGGAGTCGGTTGGCTCCACCGACCCGATGCCTGTCGACTCTGTCGACTCCGACACGGCCTCCTATGACACCTTCCCCACCAACGTCACGATCTACAACGACCCGCTCCCTCAGGCCGACGATCGCGATACTGTCACCACTGAGGTGATGGTTATCAGCCATGGTGATCCGGCCGACGAGAGCGCCCACGAAGCCCCGTGCATTGCGGCCCACGACTTGTCCGTCCCCCTCCCGGCTGATGCCGACGACGAAGCACTGGAGGCACGCCGTCTCGCCCTCCTCGCGGAGGGCTGGAGGCTGGCTTCCGTGAGACGCCTCACCGAGGCTTACCAGCGCAAAGCTGACCGCGCCGCCTTCGGCACGCCGGCCCCGGCTGGCCCAAGCTGGGCTAGTGCTGTCAGGCAATGCGGCGCCGTCATCGCCGACGCGCTGGGAGTCGACCGCCCTGTCTATGCCACTCCGCTCGAGAATCTGCGCGCCGCCCAAGCGGCCGTGGACGAGTTGGATGGATTGGAGGCCGAAAACCTCCCCCACATGACCCGACGCATATAGAAACTGATTGACGCAGCTGCTCAGCGGCACGAGGCCGACGCCCGCGCGGGAAGCCCACCCCCGCGTCGGGATCACAGCGCGACGTCTCGGACGCCGACTAAGAGTAACACTGCTCAGCGGCGCGAGAAAGAGCCGACTTCCAGCCAAAGCCGGACACGAATCTCCGTCGAGCGCGACGCGGACGGCCGTCCCCGAGCCAGGGAATGGCAGGGCAGCCCGCCTCCGCCTCGGGCTCGTGGAGAAAGATACCCCACCCCACCGCCAGTGGCGCACCCGACTCTCAGCGCCCGACTAGGTCGCCGCGAAGGAGTCGGCGAGAACGACGCCCACCATCGGATTGATCGCCTGGCCAGATCCCTGGCGCTGGAAGAAGAAGACGATGTCGGCCCGCCCTGCTTCGGCCCCCGCATCCGCGACGAGCCCTTCCCCAAAGGGTTCTCACTCCCAAGAGACACGCCCAAGTACAACGGCTCCGTGAAGCC
This sequence comes from Triticum monococcum, assembly GCA_034509565.1. Taxonomy (NCBI): domain Eukaryota; kingdom Viridiplantae; phylum Streptophyta; class Magnoliopsida; order Poales; family Poaceae; genus Triticum; species Triticum monococcum. Next base: position 283,285,893 of record CM067842.1, read on the forward strand.
GGAAGACTGGCTGATCGACTACTCCACGGCAGTCAGCATAGCCAACGGCAACCGGCGGGTTGCCGTAAAGTACGTGCCCCTCATGCTGCAAGGCACGGCATGGACTTGGCTTAACAGCCTCAAGCCTCTCAGCATCAACAGCTGGGTAGATTTTACCGAAGCCTTCGTTCGCAACTTCACCAGCACCTACAAGCGGGCTCCCAAGCCCAGGCAGCTCTCCCTGTGCGTACAGGGCCTAGCCGAGTCCACTCGCGACTACCTCATGCGTTGGGCCGAGCTTCGCAACTCTTGTGAAGGGGTGCACGAGGTGCAGGCCATCGAGTACTTCACTGCCGGGTGCCGAGAAGGCACCCTCCTCAAGCACAAGCTCCTCTGCGACGAGCCGACTACCCTTGACGACCTTCTGAACATCACCGACAGATACGCCACCGCTGATTCTTCGATGAAGACCGAGCTCCGGGTAGACGCGTCCGGGAAAGTTCTTAACCCGGCGCCCAAGACGCCGGGAGGAGATTCCGGCCGACGCCAACACCCGAACGACCAAAAGCGTAAAGGCCCTGCGCCACCTCCCGTTAACCGGCAGGTGGCCACGGTCGAAGACACGCCGCCTGAAGGGCGGCCTGCTCCCAAGAAGCCCAAGGGCGGCCGGCTTGGCAAGCGCCGAGAGCATCAGGAAGTCAGTGTGGTCGCCGCTAACCCAGCCGGACACATGCATTGGTCAGAGAAACCCATTAGCTGGAGCCGGGCCGATCACCCAGAGGTGATGCTGTCTCCCGGCTCTTATGCTTTGGTCCTGGAGGCCACCCTCGCGACGGACAGATGCGCCGCCCGCTTCTCCCGCGTGCTGATAGATGGCAGGAGCAGCATCAACATCCTGTACCGCGACACCCTGGAGAAGTTGGGTGTCAAGACGAAGCAACTTGTGCCGACTCGGACGGTGTTTCATGGCATCGTACCCGGCTTGTCCTGCGCCCCCATTGGCAAGATCAAGATTGACGTACTCTTTGGGGACAAGGAGCATTTCTGCCGGGAAGCGGTCTGGTTCGAAGTGGTGGACCTGGAGAGCCCTTACCATGCATTGCTTGGCCGACCCGCCTTGGCCAAGTTCATGGCGGTCCCCCACTACACGTACCTCAAGATGAAGATACCAAGCTCCAAGGGCATCATCACCATAGCCGGCGATTACAAGAAGTCTGCCGAGTGTGTTGCAGCCAGCAGCCGACTGGCCGAGTCCCTTGTGATTGCTGAAGAAAAGAAGACGCTGGACCGGGTCGTGGCCCTGGCCAGCAAGCACCTGAGCCAGCCCACCTACTCCAAGGATCATGATGCCCAAGGATCTTTCTAGCCGGCCAAGGAGACCAAGAAGATACCTCTCGACCCCGAGCACCCCGAGAGGTTTGCCGTCATTGGAGCAAGCCTGAACAGCAAATAGGAAGGCGAGCTCGCCGATTTCCTCCGTGAGAATCGGGATATCTTTGCATGGTCCCCCAAGGACATGCCGGGTGTTCCGAAGGATTTCGCCGAGCACAAGCTACACGTGCGAGAGGACGCAAAACCAGTCAAGCAGCCTCTCCGCCGACTGTCAGAGGAGAAGAGAAGGATTGTAGGAGAGGAGATAGCCCGGCTTTTGGCAGCCGGCTTCATCATGGAAGTTTTCTTCCCGGAGTGGCTTGCCAACCCGGTTCTCGTGCTAAAGAAGAATAACAAGTGGCGCATGTGTATAGACTACACAAGCCTCGACAAATCCTGCCCCAAAGATCCCTTCGCCCTGCCAAGAATTGACCAAGTGATAGACTCCACAGCCGGATGCTAGCTGTTGAGTTTTTTGGATGCTTATTCAGGATACCACCAGATAAAACTGAACCCGGATGACCGCCTGAAGACTGCCTTCATCACGCCATTTGGAGCCTTCTGCTACCTGACCATGGCATTCAGCTTGAGGATTGCTGGTGCCACTTTTCAGCATTGCATGCAGAAGTGCCTCCTCGTGCAACTCGGCAAAAACGCTCACGTCTACGTGGACGATATCGTGGTGAAGACGGAGAAGCGCGGCACCTTGCTGGAAGACCTGAAAGAAACGTTCGAGAACCTGCGCCGGTTCCGAATCAAGCTCAACCCCGAGAAATGCGTGTTTGGAGTGCCAGCCGGCCAGCTCCTAGGCTTCCTGGTCTCCGAACGCGGCATCGAGTGCAACCCGGTGAAGATCAAGGCCATCGAGAGAATGGCGATCCCCACCAAGCTTCGAGAAATCCAGAAGTTCACCGGGTGCTTGGTCTCTTTAAACCGCTTCATCAGCCAGCTCAGAGAGAAAGCCCTCCCTCTCTACCGCCTCATGAAGAAGAGCACTCATTTCGAGTGGAACGACCAGGCCGATCAAGCCTTTCACGAGCTGAAGAAGATGTTGGCCACGCCGCCTGTCCTGGCGGCACCGACTGAGAAAGAGCCCATGCTCCTTTACATTGCCGCAACCAGCTGGGTGGTCAGCACCGTCATCGTGGTCCAATGCCCAGAAGAAGGCCGAGCCCAGCCGGTCCAGAGGCCGGTGTATTACTTGAGCGAGGTGCTGTCCGCCTCCAAACAACACTACCCGCACTACCAGAAGATGTGCTATGGCGTGTACTTCACCGCCAAGAAGCTGAAGTCCTACTTTCAAGAGCATCCCATCACGGTCGTATGCACTGCCCCGCTGGCCGAGATCATAGGCAGCCGGGATGCATCCCGCCGGGTGGCGAAGTGGGCCATCGAGCTGGCCCCCTACACAATCTTCTACCAGCCCCGCACGGCCATCAAGTCCCAAGCATTGGCCGACTTCCTCGTCGACTGGGCCGAGACCGAGTACCTGCCGCCGGCTCCCGACTCCACTTGGCAAGCAATACCAACCGGCATCGCTCTACAACGCCTCCTCAAGCCGTCCATCAAGCTGTCTCCAGAATCCGACTCCATCTTTGTGCCGCCCTACCCCGACGGGGCTGGGTCCGGGTCGAAGAACCAAGCAGGTGACCCAGGAACTTCAATACTCGGCCCGGGGACTGCCGCACCCAGCCCGGGGACTGTGGTAGCCGACCCGGGGACTGTGGTAGCCGGCCCGGGGACTGCAGTAGCCGGCTTGGGTACTACGTCAACGCAGCAGTCGGCGGCCGACTCTAGCACTTCATCACCCAACCTGCCCACCCTGGTGGCAGTAGCCACATTGGCGGTAGGGGAAGTCGCAGCCCCATCATGGGCCCAATCCATCCTCAACTTCCTAGTAAACCAAGACCTGCTGGCTGACGAAACAGAAGCGAGACAAGTCCAGCGTCAAGCCGGAGCATACACGATCGTCAACAGAGAGCTGGTCAAGCACAGTGTCACCAGAATCCTCCAACGGTGCGTCGAGCAAGAGAAGGGCATTGCAATCCTCAGAGATATACACCAAGGAGAATGCAGCCACCATGCCGCATCAAGATCACCTGTCGCCAAAGCTTTCCGCCACGGCTTTTTCTGGCCGACTGCTTTGGATGACGCCAAGGAATTAGTTAAGCACTGCAAAGGCTGCCAACTTTTCAGCTCCAAGCAACACATGCCGGCTTCGGCACTCAAGACCATCCCCATCACTTGGCCCTTTGCCGTTTGGGGATTAGACATGGTGGGCCCATTCAAGACGGCGCGCGGCGGCATGACACATTTTCTCGTCGCCGTAGATAAATTCACCAAGTGGATCGAAGCAAAGCCGATCAAGAAGCTGAATGGGCCGACTGCCTTGACATTCATCGCAGACTAACAACTCGGTACGGCGTGCCACACAGCATCATCACCGACAATGGCACAAATTTTGCCAAAGGAGCCTTAGCACGTTTCTGTGCTGCACAAGGTATCCGGCTGGACTTAGCGTCCGTTGCCCACCCGCAGTCAAATGGCCAGGTCGAGCGAGCCAACGGCCTCATCCTCTCCGACATCAAGCCTCGACTGGTCGTACCTCTGGAGCGTTCAGCCGGCTGTTGGCTCGATGAGCTGCCGGCTGTCCTCTTGAGTCTGCGCACCACCCCAAACAAGTCAACCGGCTTCACTCCTTTTTTCCTCGTGTACGGTGCCGAAGCAATCATCCCAACCGACATCGAGTTCGACTCTCCTCGGGGGACCATGTAAACGGAGGCGGAGGCCAAGGAAGCACGAGAAGACGGCGTCGACCTGCTGGAAGAACGCCGGCTATTAGCCCTCAGCCGGTCTGCCATCTACCAGCAGGGGTTGCGCCACTACCACAGCCGGAAGGTCAGGCCAAGATCCTTCCAGGAGGGCGACCTTGTGCTCCGGCTGATCTAGCGAACAGCTGGCCAGCACAAGCTCTCGGCCCCCTGGGAAGGCCCCTTCGTCATCAGTAGAGCTCTAGGCAACGACTCCTACTACTTGATCGACGCACAGAAACCCAAGGCACGCAAGAGAGACGACTCGGGCAAGGAGTCGGAACGACCATGGAACGCCAATCTCCTTCGAAGATTTTACAGTTAAAATGCAGTATGTATCACGTTAACTTTTGGATTAATTACGAGACAATAGGCTCCCCGAGGAGGACTCGGGGACTACCATCTTTTATTTGTGAATGAACAATATCATGCTTATGACCTTGTCATTTCATTTACTTATTCTGTCCGGCACCGGGTTCGACCAGTCGGCCCAGGGACTGACCGACTAAAGTTATATTAGAAGTCTTACCCATAGTCAGGCAAGTAGTGTGCCGGCACCCAAGCTTAGCTCTTGCCAAAGCCGCAGTTCGAAGAGCCGGCTGTTCGGCTGGCAAGAGTCAAAAGCAGGAAACGGTGCGCACATGAAAAATGGCTAGGGACCAGCGGACTAATATAACAGGAGCCGGTTTGCCGCCTGCCGCCGACTGACTACCAGAGTAGCCGGTCGGCCGGTTTCCATTCACTTCACTCCAATCCAAGAAAGCTTGAGTACTTGCCTCCCCAAAGCGGGAAGGCGGCAAAGGAAAAGGCCTAAGGATAAAAAGCGTACGTGCATGGAAACCAAACATGCATACCGTAATGTTTACATAAAAAGACCTCTAAGAGGCCGACATCCAACATAGTTCGATACACCCCCAGCGGGTGGAATTGCAAAAGCTTAAAAAATTGTTCCAAAAGACGACAAGCAGGAAAAATAAAGACGGCAAGTCAAGCCGGCGGAGCGGTTGACGAGCTGGGCTGGTCGGTGGAGGCGGCTGCGTCGACTGAGGGAGCGGCCGACTGGTGAACTTCGGCTTGATCACCGCCTCCTACAGTGGGCGCGGTTCCACGCGCCTCGTTGTTGGAGGCACGATCAGCCGGAGGCTGGCCGGTTGTTCCGCTAGCCGGCTCAATGTCTTCGCCGTCTTCCTCCTCGTCATCCTCGCCCTCATCACTGGAGGCGATCTCCTCGGCCGAGTCCTCGCCCACGGCCAGGTCCAGGCCGAACCAGTCCTCCGGCTGTGCAACACCGTCGTCATTGAGCTCAGGCGCGAAGACACTGATGTCGGTGCACTCGGCGATCGTCGAGGCGCGCTGGGCGATTGCCGGCCGCACTTCCTCCAGCTCCGCGTCGGCTTCCAGCCTCCAAGTACGCAGCTGGTCTAGGCTTAGCCCTGGGTACCAGGCGCGGACGAACTCCAATGCCCGCCCGGCTCCGAGACGGGCCGCCGACGCCTTCCATGCTTCAAAACGGCCGACTGCGACCTCCAGCCAGTCGGCGGTCCGGCTTGGAGTGCGGGGGATCGTTTGGCCGGGCCAGAGGGCGGCCAGCACCTATGCCCCGGCACGTTGAATCCAGCGAAGCATCCGGTGAGCCGGCTGAAGCCGTTCTTGGATGGCCACGAGCTGCTCCGCCAGCGTCCGATTGGCGTCCGGCGCGACGTTGACGCCCGCCTAATGGCGCGCCTCGCGATAAGCCTCGATCGCTTGGGCGGCAATGGTGGAGTAGCCCCGAAAGTAATCTGCACAAGAAAAGGGGCGGCAGCACAAGTCAGCCCACGGCCCCAGGCGGCCAGTAGGCAGAAGAAGGGCGAAAAAAGCAGCTTACCATCGATCAAGTCTTCGACGCGGCCGAAGCCCGCATCCAGTGCTCGACGAGTCTCAGCCCAGCCTGCCGCCTTTTTTTCAAACTCCGCCTTTAGGGCGGCCTCGCTCTCCTGCGCCTTCTACAAGGCTGCCTTGTGGCTTTCTTCCTGATCAGCCAGCTTCTTGGCCAGGCGGTCGCGCTCCTGGGCCAAGTTAGCGTACTCGGCGTCCCTGGTACGAAGGGTGGTCTGCGCCTCACCAAGCTCTCTCCGCAAGTCGGCGTTGGCTCCTGCAAAGAGCAAAAGACAAAAAGAAAAAACCAATGAGGGAAAGGTCGTCAAGGAAGATCTGACCCGACTGCTCAGCAGTCGGCCCGAATCTCGGGCACTACACCCAGTGGGTGCGCTGACGCGCCCCCATAGGAAACAGTTAAAAACAAACACTTACTTCGGCTGTTGTCCAGGTCTTCGATCTTCCGGCCCAACTCCTGAGCCTGGGAGTTGAAGGCGGCAGCACGGGAATTATGATATTCCTGGAAGTTAAGATAGAAAGCAAACATGAGATGGTCGCCAAAAAAGATCCGACCCGACTGCGCAGCAGTCGACCCGAATCTCGGGGACTACACCCAGTGGGTGCGCTGATGCCCCCCCACGGAAGAAATCAAGGAACCAGAGCGGTCAAGAGCCAAAACTTACCCGGATGGCGGCTCGCGTCGACAGGAACTCCTGCGTGTATTTCTGCAGGAGGCTGGCCTGAGCTCGCAGCCGATTCTGGACCTCTTGGGCTGCCACATTCAGCTTGCCGGTCCCCGCGCTCGGAGTCCACCCAGACGTACCGGAGCTGGCCGCCTCCAAGGCCTCCGCCGACTGGCCGGCGCCTGCGGCTCGGCGCGACTCTGGCGGGGCGGCACTTCCCCCTGCGCGCTGGCGCGTCACCGGCTGAATTTCAAGGCCGGCTCCGACTTCAGGCGCGTCCCTGGCCGGCTCCATTGGCGCTGTCAACGACTGGCCGCCTTCGCCCGCGCCGACTGGCGCGGCCGGCGACATCCTCCCCGCGAAGACCTCGAAGAGCTCCTCCCATTGCACCGACGGCGGGTCCTGGATGATCTCCTCCGCCAGGGGCAATGGGGTGTCTGGGTCTACGGATCGGAGTGGGATGGCGAGCAGCGGGGGTTGGTCGCGCGAGCCCTCCGCCTCCGCCTCCGCAGTCGCCTGCTCTGACTGAGTCCTGGCCGCCTCCTCCGCCCGCTCCTTCGCCGCCTGAGCCGCCTCCCGATCTGCCGCCTCCCTCTCCTCCCACGCCTCTCGAGCGTTCCGCTTTGTGGCTTCCATGAGGTCGGCGCGGGGATCGACGCGGCGGGAACTCGAAGACCCTCCTGCCGGCCCGACGACGGAGCCGCCTGGGCTCCGCTCCAGCGAAAGCGGCGCCCTGCTCAGAAAACGGAGAAAAGTTAGCAAGAATGATTCCAACAGACGAACACAGCAAAACAAGCATATAAGCGACTGGATGCTTACGCCGAGACCGCCTGGGGCTGCTTCACCACTTTCCGGAAGCGGGCCGCCTTCGCTGCCGCCTCGTCTCGCTTCATCGCTGCGGCGGAGGTTTTCGGTTTCTTCGACCGATTGCCGAAGAGAGCTGATGCGGCCCGGCGCTTCGGGGCGCCGCCGCCTGCAGCCGGCGCGGCAGATGGGCCCGCGCTGTGGCGGTCGGGTGCCGGCTGGCGACGTGGGACTTCTTCGGTGTCGGCATCGTCCGTACAGTCCTCGATGCTGGCGAAAAGCCTGGTGCCTCCGGGTTCAATGTTGTCACCTACGACGGCCTCCTCCGTGGCGGCTGCCCCCAAGTCCGGATCGTCAACGTCATCCACCATGCGATCGGGGGCATACTGACGCTCGATCCCTGCCGCCCCAGCCGGCGGCGGTAGAAGGGGATTCTGCAAGCAAGAGCCGGCTGATCAGAGGCCGGCCATCATGGAGTCGGCTGACAACAAAAGGAAGATAGAAGAGAGAAGCTTACCACAGGTGGTGGGTTGGCGCGAGAGTACGGCGCCTTGCCGTATCGCTAGTCTCCGGTGAGCTTGCAGTTGGCAATGTAGTCGACCATGAGCGCCACCTCTACGTGCGGCATTTCCCGCGTGCTCAGCCGACTTGGGTCAAAGCGGCCGCTCATCTGGCACATCATGTGGGGCTGGCTTTGGAGAGGAAGGATCTGGCGCTCCACGAAGGCGGCCACCAAGTCGGCTCCGTGCAAACCCTCCGACTGGATCATCACTCGAAGCCGGGAGATGGCGGCGTTCCCAGCCGGCGACAGAGACTTGGACCGATAGCTCCACGACGGCTGCCTCCCAGCCGGCGGGCCGGCTACGTAGGCCGGCAGATTGATGTGGTCTCCTCTCGGGGGCGAGCCGGCGTTCTTCACATAAAAATACGACTTCTGCCAGATCTTCACTGACTGGATCAGAGGGATGGAGGGGAACGAGTTGTTGTCACTTGACCTCCTCATGGCGATGTAGGCTCCACAGGGAGCCGGCACGCCGGCGGTGACAGTGCTGAGCTTGCTCTGGAAGAGCTCCCCCCAGAGCTCCAGCGTGGGGAGCATGCCCAAGAAGCCTTCGCAGAGGGAGACGAAGGCCGACATGAGCATCACCGCGTTGGGCGTGAGGTGATGCGGCTGCAGATTGTAGAACTACAAGAAGGAGCGCAGAAACCCACTCGCCGGCAGGCCGAAGCCCCGGAGGAAATGCGAGCGGAAGACGACCCGCTCGCCTTCCTCCGGCTCTGGCGAGACCTCCGTCGCGGGCGCCAGACGGAATTGCACGAGATTGGCGCCGGGCAGGCGCCGCGTCTGGCGGAGGAACTCCACTTGCTCGTTGTCGACGTTGGAGCCGTCCCATGAGCTCGATAACGCCATGGGGCGGAGCGCGGTGAGCGTGCTGCGGTGAGAAGCTGCAACGGCAGCGAGAGGAAGAAGAAGAAGAAGCAAGAAGACGAGGAGGGATGGAGCGTGGGAGAGCGAGCGAACCTCTGCCGCTCCCCCTCCTCCCCCTACTTGAGCCGAGGAGGCGTGGCGTGGGGAAACGTGGGGATCGATCGTGCCCACTTCCCCCACGACCCGCGTTTATTGCGCCCTAATGGCGAATTCAAGGTGCCACAGGAAGCCGAGCCGTCTCCCTGGGCCGTAGAAGATCAGCGCTCGGGCCGAGGCCAGGGAGTTGCGGGCCCGGGCCTGCGGCGGCGTCCCATCGCGCGCGTGCGTGGGCAGGATTCCGCCGCCACGTGGCCCATGGGGGGCCCACAATCAGCATGCAAGTCGGCCACCACCCTGGCCGCAAGATACGAGAACTCTCTGAAGACGACCTAAGCCAGCGAAGTCGGCTCCTCGGGGTAAGAAGCTGATCAAGCTTCTCGTCCCTCTGTCCGCCTCGAAGCTCGCCCAGCTTCGGGGACTACTGTCGGAGTAAATAGCCATGGGTAGCCTAGCCGGCTTCCCCTGGCCCTTCTGAAAAAATTACGAGCCCGTCCGGCTCTCAAAAGAATTCAAGACCTAGGGCCGCCTTCCCCTGCCGGCTATTTTCTAGGCTGGCTTCGGGGAGCGGCCCGCCTTTAGCCCTCATGAAGGAGGCTGTGGGAGGGCCGACTTCGAGAAGTCGGCAACAAGTAGGCCGACTCCAAGAAGCCGGCTCCCATAAAGCAATCAAGATCGCAGCCGCGAAGTCCGCGTCCACCCAGCAATGATGAACAGGGCATGGCTACAGTAAAGCCTGCCACCCCCAAAACTCGGAGCACGCCCAGCACAGTGCGCCGTACGGGTGGCCACGACCCGTCCAGCGCGGCACTGTTGCCACGGCGGCCTTGACGCCGTCCATGACGGGCCACCAGCGTGGCCCCCGAGGCGGTGGGCCCCTTCGGGCAGAGAGATACCGAAGGCGGCCGCACCTCCTCCCAAGTCGGCCCGATGGAGAGCCGCCCCCCCCATAGCCGGCTCGCCATCCTCATCAAACGAGACGCCCATTAAGGAGACACGCCAGGGCGGCGGGGCTACAGTAATCGCGCGCCAGGGCGGCGGTACTGTAGCCACGCTTACCCCGACGAAGCCCGCGTCATCAGCATGGAGCAATAGTAACCAGCCACCAACCAGGCCCTGGACAGTGGGGCCTGCCTGTCGACCAGGGTGCCGGCAGTCGGCGGGCCCCAGCAGCCGGCGCAGAAGCCGGCGAGCACAGTCACAGACAGCTGGGGCCCGCGCCCAGCTGGATTACCATTGTACCCCCGGGGGGTAGGCCTATATAAACCCCCGGTGCACCCATGCAAAGAGTTGGACTCTCAAGCTAGTCTTAGACACCATACAAGGAGAGGAAGCAGGCTAGCCATGCCCTTCTTCCTCCTTCCACCAAACAGCTCAAGGAGCATCGTGTAGCTTCTTGTTAATCTAGTGATCATGCGGAGACCCCGCAGAGCAGCAGTAGGGGTGTTATCTCCATGGAGAGCCCTGAAGCTGGGTAAAGTATGCCGGCGAGCTTGTCTTCGCCTCATCCCGTTTCCAGGCACCGGCGACGTCTTATTGGCTCCCACAATGATAAGCCACCCATTGGCATATGTCGCACCTACCACCCGACAAATAGCATGCTATTCTCCTTTGTATTTGATGAAATGTTGCAACGGGGCAACCTTGGACGCAAGATACATGAAACAGAAGCTGGAAGCTTCATAGCATTGTACAAATTTATCTCGATTAGAAATTACAGTACATACTATACTACTATGTAAAGAGTTAGGTGTCTCACGGTGTCCAGAAAATATGGTGATAGTGTGAGGTGGGCCATGTAATCACTGAGCCTGCACGTGTTCACTGCTTTCACACTCCTGCACTGTAAGAATGGAGAAAATTGTAATCTAGTACCTCCTTTCGCCGAAGCATGGGACATCCATCAGTCGTACCACCACTACAAAAAGATACACTTCCGTGATGATACGTGTTTGTCATAGTTGGTCGCATTTTTTGTCATGCATGTACATCCATGACAAATTTATGACAGAATCCAGATAGTCATACCTATGCTGTCGTAGAAGTGTTCCATGACATTACCAAAATTATCATCATGGAGGTGTCCACTTCCATGACGATAAATCGCGCGTCACAGAAGTGCTTTCGTCAAGGGTGACCGACACGTGGCATCCACCATAACGGAACGCTGTTAAGCTATCGGGTCGGGTTTTGGATCCGATAACCCGTTAACAGCCCCGACCAATGGGGATTTTCCATGTGTAAAATCATCATTGGCTAGAGGAAACACGTGTCGGCTCATCGTTGGCACAGATGCCATCCACTCACTGACAAAAGACGCCTATGATATGTTGACATGTGGCACGGCCCAATAGTGGCCCATTCCTGTGAAAAGGCCGGCCTGTTTGACTTGGTCAAAAGCTGGCGGGGCAGCCCATGGATAGCCTGTTAACGGCATGTTCGCATATAGCCCATTTACAGCCCACTAGCCCAAGGCCCGTTACGCCCTATCCTAATTAGGCCTAGTAGCTTCATCTGGGCCATCCAATATGATTCCAGCCCGTTTTCACTTATGGCCCATGTATAGCCCATGACATCTTTCGGCCCATATGAGGCCCTTTGTAACTCTTGGCCCATTAGCGGCCCGAGCTAAAACTGGCCCATAATGAATAGTGTATTACTTTACACCCATTAACGACCCGTGGTGAAACTGGCCCGTAATGAACAGTGTATCACTTTATACCCATTAACGACCCGTTATTCCGTTGGGCCATTTCCAGCCCAAGTTAACTTTCGGCCTTCTGAGGGCCCATTTATTCTTGGGCTCATTTGCAGCATTCGGTTACTTACGGCCCATTACTGTCATTTTCTGCTTGTGGGCCAAATTCAGCCCGTCGTTACAGTCGGCCCATTTGTGGACCGTTAGTCTGTTGGGCCATTTTCATAGCATCACCAAATATGGCCTATTAACGGCCCGTTATGGTCAGCCCATAAAACGTATGATTTCCAATAAAGGCCCGTCTATGGCCCATTAAAGGCCCGTACAAGACCCATAAATGAGTCGGCGGCCCATGGATCTTATGAGACGTAGAAGGCCCATGGATCCTACGAGACGTAGAAGGCCCATGGATCCTATGAGACGTAGAAGGCCCATGGATCCGATGGCCCGTGAAGGTCCATGGTCGGGCGAGTTGGCCCCCGTTTGAACGATATAGCATATTCAAAGAATTATCCTACTCAATACTATCACCTCTAAAAAGCATACACTCTACAAAAAAGAGATCAAGGAATAGAAAGGTAGAATAATCCTACACTATGCAATAAAGAAATTACAGCCAATTATAGCCACTAGGCATTATGGTTCGGCACAGGTGATAATAAAGCATACAGAAACAGCAAATTACATACACTCGGCAAATACAACTCATACATCATGGACGCGCATCATCTTAACTCCATTTGAACTATAATCTCTTCAGAAAATAGGATTGTCCGGATTCAGATAGGACAAATTTCAGTCTGCAAAATCTCTAATTCCTTCATGGTTACCTCAGTGTCTTGTTTCATTTTGTGACTCCAGCATCTAATTCATGCATGTCCAGTATCAACTTGTTGATTATACGTTGACAATCATGTACACATTGTCTTGACACCTCTAGTTGATGCTCGAGAACATCAACACATTCCAATTCCAATCCATAATCATTCAGTAACGTCCATGCCGCACTGTTCGCAGATCTTTGTGTTGATGTCACTTCATCCTGAAATGTTTCTGTAAGTACACATGACTAGGGCAAAAATATAGTTACAACAGTGAAGCGAACAAGACACTATTTTGTACTACATGGCAAAACAGGACTAACAATAATGTTACATGTCAGTTTCAAAAAAAAATTTACACGTCATGAAGCATAAGCAGGTGACATTTTAAAATTTATAAAAAAGACAATTTGTGCAGTCTGCGTACAGAAATCCCTCTTAGCTCACCAAAGGAGCATGATGTTGGGGCCCAATCAAAAACACAGACAAGTTACAAATTTAGACAGCACGTTGCGTATATGTAAGCAAGCAGTTGGCCATTCTGTTCCTCAATTAAAGTCTTAGGGAGCATAATGAACAGCAGAGGGTTTCATACAAATGTACTACAGCAGGCAAAACTATGCAATCATTAGCATAGTATAAACTAGGTTGTGAGCCTCATGCAATAATAGTTGGTTAATAGACTTCAAAGCATCAGGCACACTTTGGCAGAGTAATTAAATGGTAAGGCCTTTAATTATGTCAGCTAATAGTGATACAAGTACCGAACATCAGGCATGATTATTTGGGCATCTCATTAATTGAGGACAAATAAAGCAATTGAAAAGAGAAAATTAACTATGCCTGAAACAAACAAGGAATTGAACTGTTGAGTTGCATACAGTGACTTACCGTAGCAGGTTGAAGAGGCTTAGTGCAGCTCCTACTTCTCTTGCAAGGCTCCTTCCTAACATCTTGTACTTGGAAATCCCCAATCTTATCTTCATTGCACCCCCTCTGCAAGGTGACACAAACTAGTTACTCCTCTCCTTGGAAGATAAATATGCATACTTTCCAGTTTGTGAACACAAAAGGATGAGATTATAACAAAAAACACCACATAATGAAACATGCCGCATCTCTTGCACTTGCACACAATGAAATGAGCATTTACTATGTCTGCACTATGTAAAAACTAGGCATACCTTCAAACTGGATCTCCAGGTACTCTTGGAGAGCCTACTGTAGTGTACAGCCAAACCTTTATGTCACCTATGAGTTAGACAAGGCCCCACTACAGCGGCCCTTAGTGTTTAAATCGTTGGCAAGCTCTGTTAGAGTGTTAGGTCAAGAACAACAAGTAATCAAAGAAAATAGTCCTAGTATGGTTGGCTGATGCAAACAAGCAATTGAACAGATGTGTGAGAAAATCATACATATCAAGAAAAGAAGCAAAGAAGGAGGCTTAAAGACCATCACTTGACTGACCAGATTTAAGGGGCATTTAAACATCATGTGCAACATATGAACTAACATAAACATTGCATATTCCAGATTCTACAATGGAATGCACATGTATTAGGTTATGCCATGTATGATGATGACTAAATGTACAGATAGCAGGCATGAGTGATTCATCATTGCACGCACAATTGAATTGCAGGTTAAGGGCCAGTTCGATTCCATATTTTCGGGGCATATTGTCAAAATAAGCCATAAAAGATGTAAAGAAGTCATTTTTGAGTTATGGGCTTGGGCTTAACTAATTTCACTTTGGAGGGGGGTGTTTCGGGTAGAACCTCACTAAAAATTGAAGAGAAGGGGAATAGTGAAATGACTCTGTTGTCTGCCTATATTACACTCAAAATAAAACTGCTAACGCCCGTGTCACACCTGACCCTCAAGTAAAAACAAACACGCAAGCATTGATTGCCCTGCCCGCTTGCATCTCCTCTGCCATTTCCCTCTACCTCGATCCCCTGCCTATAGCACTAGGGTTCCTCCAGCGAGCCATCGCCACTGGTCCCATCTGGCCTGGTCCTCGACGATGCTATGTACAGCTAGGCTACATGGCCGGCGGGTATGGGCAAATCTCCCTGGCTGCTCCTCCCTCTGGTGCCGCCACTCATTCTCATGGTCTCCAACAGCTGCTCCACTGTGGTTCATCCAACGCACTACTTCGGTGGGCACCGCACAACTACGGCTGATGCCACACTGCGGCAGAAGGCACCTTATTCCCCCCTCCCCTCCTCCCAGGCCATGGCCTTGAGGTGCTCTTGAAGGATGAGCTCATCCAACAAGGTGAGGATCTCCTCTGATTTTTTTGCCAAATTTTCATTCTGATCCACTATACGATGAATTGTTGTGAGCTGCTTCTGCTGCTGCTATATGATGCATTGCTATGAGCTGCTCCTGCTGCTGCTATATGATGAATTGCTATGAGCTGCTGTTGTATGATGAGTTCCTATGAGCTGCTGCTGCTGCTATATGATGAATTCACTACAGGAATCAGCTACTTTGCCGTCTGCCATGGCGGACGGCAAAGGCACGAACGGCGAACGGCAAAGGCCTTTGCTGTCAGCGGCGGACGGCAAAAGGCTCCGGCAAAGTAGGCTTCAGTAAACAGGTTCTTTGCCGTCTGCTACCGACGGCAAAGTCTTTGTCGTCTGCGGCGGACGGCAAAGAGAGAGCGGCAGACGACAAAGACGGCGGACGGCAATAGGTGCGCTGTCAGTCCGTTAAGTGGCTAACGGAAGGCCTTTGCCGTCCGCCGCTGACGGCAAAATTTCTAGGGTCTTTGCCGTCCGCCGTATGATGTCATCTGCACGTCACTACGTGGCAGGTTCTTTGCCGTCTGCCACTGACGGCAAAGTCTTTGCCGTCTGCCACTGTAGGCAAACTGACCAAACGGGTCAGCTCCCAGGAAGCACAGGTGGACGCCACGTGGCTTCTTTGCCGTCTGCGGCAGACGGCAAAGAGCCCGTTGCCGTCAGTGGCAGACGGCAAAGAGGCTGCATATTGGCTCTTTTTTCTGTTTTTTCATATACCCAACCATTTTCACAGCAAATAGATGATACATATATATTTTTCACATGGCAAGTTCACAGCAAATATATGAGATATCCAACACATATAATTTCATCATACATGCATAGTTCCATCAACCATACATAGCAAGTTCGACATACATGCATCCAACCATACATATTACAATAGTGTCATCCTACCATACATGCATAGTTCATAGATACAAAGGAAACATAGTTCATCCAAACAAGCACTCCATCTATGCAAGCTTTCGTGAAGTGAATGAATTCTGCAAAATGGGAAATAAGAAAGTTAGAAGAAGAAGAAGAAGAAGAAGAAGAAAATGAAGAAGAAGAAGAAAATGAAGAAGAAGAAGAATATATATGACATTTATGAGCTAATTTAGGTGAAATTGATCATTTGTGAGCTAACTTAGGTGAAATGGATCGTTTATGAGCTAACCTAGGTGCAATGGATCGCTTATGAGCAAACTTAGGTAAAATGCATCATTTTAGAGGTAACCTAGGTAAGATGGATCATTTTGGAGCTAACCTAGGTAAAATGGGTCATTTTAGAGCTAACTTCGGTAGAATGGATCATTTATGAGCTAAGTAAGGTTAAATGGATCATTTTAGAACTAACTTAGGTAAAATAGATTGTTTATGAGCTAACTTAGGTAAAATGGATCGTTTTTGAGCTAACTAAGGTGAAATGAATCGTTTTTGAGCTAACTAAGGTGAAGGGAATCATTTTTGAGCTAACTAAGGTGAAATGGATCGTTTTTGAGCTAACTAGGTAAAATGGATCGTTTTTGAGCTAACTTAGGTGAAATGGATCGTTTTTGAGCAAACTTAGGTGAAATGGATCATTTAAGAGCTAATTTAGGTGAAATGGATCGTTTTTGAGCTAACTAAGGTGAAATTGATCGTTTTTGAGCTAACTAAGGTGAAATGGATCGTTTTTGAGCAAACTTAGGTGAAATGGATCATTTAAGAGCTAATTTAGGTGAAATGGATCGTTTTTGAGCTAACTAAGGTGAAATGGATCGTTTTTGAGCAAACTTAGGTGAAATGAATCATTTAAGAGCTAATTTAGGTGAAATGGATCGTTTTTGAGCAAACTTAGGTGAAATGGATCATTTCACAGCTAATTTAGGTGAAATGGATCGTTTTTAGCTAACTTAGGTGAAATGGATCGTTTAGGAACTACTCTAGGTAAATTGGGTCATTTTAGAGCTAACTTGGATAAACTGGATCATTTATAAGCTAACCTAGGTAAGATGGGTCATTTTGGAGCTAACTTAGGTAAAATGGATCGTCTATGAGCTAACTAAGCTAATTATGCAATTTTTGACATAAGTAAGCTAAGTATAGATCGTTTTAGAGCTAACTTAGGTAAAATGGATGGTTTTGAAGGTCAGTAAGCTTATTAATTCATTTTGGAGGAGAAGAAGCTAAGTCTACGTCATTATGGTAAGCATTGCAGGAAATAAAGCTAAGTCTAGGTCTTTATGCATGTGTTAAGCAAAACACTAGATAAACTTACCAAGATCCAGGAGGTGTAGGAGCGGGGTGGCTCGTGTCGGTAGCTGGAGAAGGATCGTGCGATGCTTGTCTGGAGTTACGCTGCACCAAAGATCATTTCCAATGTCTTGTTAGCATGATGACACTCAAATGTTAAGACTAGCAAGTAATGTCCATTCAAATAAAACTCACCATGGTCCCAGGAGCAATCACTGGCATCGGCGGAGCGGTCTGACCTGTCTTCTCGCACACAGACTGCACATTTGGTTTTGACGACTCAGTCATACTAGTTAGTAATGAGACAAACACTACATGAATGTTTTGGCTAATCTGCAGAAGAAACTTACCACAAGGAGCTCGTACATGGCCCTTGCCTGCATGTCATTCCGTGCCCTCTCCTCCTCCATCATCTTTGCCGTCCTCTCCTCCAACTCCCGCTGCCTCTCCGCCGCCTCCGCCAGAAGTTTCTCCGTTCTATCTCTCTCACTCTGTATAGCAGCCTGCAACACCACTCACATGACCATTTGTAATCATTGATGGAAGCGCACACAATGTAATGGAGAAAGATAACTCAGTACGTATCACTAACCTTGATGGCGAGTTGCACTGGCCGTTCACGAGGCCTTATCTCAGGAGCGGAGCTCGACTGGCGTGCCTTGATCTCCGGGAGAGTGCTAGGACAACGGATAAGTCCATCTCCAATGGCTATGGAGCCATGGGACCTCCCGCCACCAGATATCATCAACAGCTCTGGATCAATGGGACCCTGGCTCGGGTTAAGGTCCTCCCCTTTCCTCGCCTTCCCCTCATCTCTATATCTCACGAGCTTGTTGTGGGAGGAGATGTTGGTGAAGTTGTTTGCATCATCGAGGTCAGACTGAGAGAAAGCCTTGACTTTCTTGAAAGAGGCAGTGTGGGCCATGGCATACAGGTCGTACACCTCTGGCACCTTATCCGCCTTATTGTAGCGTGCCTGAAAGAGAGAAACAATGAAAATTAGTAATTAAAGGGCTCAAGCTAGCATGATGAATGAATTGCATGAATCATGAAGCAAACCACATACCCAGTTGCGCCCGAATTGATATAAGTTGGAGCTGCCTTGATGGTGTGGCACACCTTCCATTTGGGCACGTTTGTCCTTGGCCTCCTTGTGGAGGGCTAGCCATCGTTGTGAGCACCACTCATCGACCAACACCTCCCAACAATCCATCCGATCCGCACACCATCTCGGAGGCGCCTAAGTTAGCAAATAGAAACTTGAGCGCTACGGCTAAGAATTACTAAATGAAGGAACTTAAGTAGAGAAGGCCTTAAGAATTACCTTCATGTACTGCGCCTTACTCAGGAACTTATCGCGGCACGCCGGCTTGGTCTTCTTGATACCACGCAAGGCGTAGTAGTCTCAAACAGCCTGGACCCGAGCCTCGTGCCGTAAGTTCTGGAGTAGGCGCTTGCAGACGTTCTCGATAACATGTGCCGCGTCCTCCTCGTATCCCTCCTCACACCTATAGAATGTCTGCAATCAAATGAGACAATGTTGATTAGTACAATTAATAACTAGCTAGTTGAAGATTTTTAAATGTGTAAAGGAGAAATTACCCAGAACTTTCTGATCACCATGTCTGCCCTCGTGTCACACACGACACCGTCGATAATCTCATTTGGCGGGGCCGGGGCAGCCACGTAGCGCTCCCAGCTCAATCCAAGCTCTGGAAGCCGACCCTCACCAGGCAACGTGACAAACCCCGGGAAGTTTTGCCGGCAAAGAACTCCAAGGACGGAGTTGGGCCGGCGGACACTATGATGGTGGTCCCAACCCCTGCAGCATGACAAGGCCAACGCATTAGTTATTTGAAAAAACGTGAATGCACAAGGTACAAAAATATTAAATGCACTTACGTACCTCTCCCCATCAGGGAAAATCAACCACCTCTGCTCGCGGGTCACCGGCACGGACGGGAGCCGTGTAGCACCACGCTGGTAGACGGTGCCCCCCTCCTCCTCAAGATCAGTCGGCTCCCCGCCATCATCAGCATGGCCACTCGGCTCCTCGGGCTGATCCGGCCAGGTACCCCATCCGAACGTGTGCTCGTCCGGGGTCACGTGGGCCGAACTCTCGTGGGCCGAAGACCCGTGGACCGGAGGCTCGTGGACCGGAGTCCGTGTAGCCTCCTCCTCGGACGAGTCCACCCTAGCAGTCACGTGCTCGGGTGAAACGGCTGGGGGTGGCGGCGAGGAAGGCACCTTAGCAGTCACCCTACCTCCTCTCTTCCTACCTCGTCCCCTGCTGGGCACCACGGTCGACGAAGAAGGGCCCGGCGGTGTGGCCATACTGTCCAGCAACGCTCGGCAGAGAGGTGCGTCTGGAATGGAAGACCTCAGACCACGCTCCCGACCAGCGCCCACCATCTTTCAACACCTGCCATGACAAACAGTAAACGAAATTAGTACAACATAAAAAAAGACCGACATGAATAATAATATGTGTATCACTTAAGTGTATCATCGTCAAGTACAACATAAAAAATGTAATACCTGACACTACTAATAATCTCGATCAGTATCATCAATAAATGCATAATCATCATCACTATAATCAATGACGGGCTCATAGGGTTCATTGGCATCAACATGTGCAAGGCCACCTTGACGTAATCGGTCAAGCATTGCCAGGTCATCCGCAGCAGTAACCTCTTCTTGTTCCGGCTCTTCTTGTTCCTCCTCTGGGGTGATGTCGGATTCATTGTCGCTGTCTACTTCAATGTTTTGGGGTGAAGTATAGCGGTTCTTGAAACGCTTTTTGGAAAGACGTGTCTCTTGGAAGAATTCTCCTTCATATGTGTCTGGGTTAATGTGAGGTTCATAATCCTCTTCCTTTGGGGGAGAAAGTCTAGCACGTGGCGGCACTTCATAAACGACATCCCAACCTTTCAGATTTGGATTAGTTTGGCAGGCCCACGGTAGATAGAATACTTGGGTCGCCTGTTGAGCCATAATATAGACATCAGGAACATCTAAATGAGTGCTTTGGTTGATTTCAACTAGCCCTACATGTTCATGAGTCCTTCTAGTATCCTTCGGCTGAAACCAATAACATTTGAAGACTACGACATTCGGTGGGTTTTCACCATAGAACAGAAGTTCATAAATTGCTTCAACTCTCCCATAATACTCGGTACCTCCTTCACCGATAGCAGATACACAACAATTTGTTGACTTTCGGTCCGCCATCGACAGCTCTTTGCCATAGGTACGAAAGCGATACCCGTTGATGTCGTACTTGTCAAATGAACGGACCTTATAGTCAAAACCATTAGCGACTTGTCTCAATTCGGCGTCCATAGACTCTGAATTAGCCTACAGGTTTAATATGAAAGGATTGTTGCATTATGCACAAATTAGCGAATGAAATGAAATTGTCTAATAGAAATTACCGTTTGTTTGAACCAAGAGATGAAACCGGGATAGCCACCTCCTTGCTTTGCGAGAAGCTCATACTCTTCGACGGAATCCTTTTGGATCTCCGCTCCATACGAGAATATGGTAACGTATCGACTGTATGACATATCTAGGAATAAGAGTAGTTCAAAGGAAATAGAAGTTGCGAAACAATGTACCGAGAACTTACTCGATGTACGGCCGCACTTCTATCAGGTTGTTGAAGATATACAACGAAATGGTCCGCCATTCTTCGTTATCCAAAGATACTGGATGTGAAACACTAGCTGGTGCGAGATTCCCTTTGAATAGGCTGAGGTTGGATCCACCCTTTTTAGGCTCGTCAGCATTGTACCGAGGCTTCAGATTATGCAAATGACGATTTTTGGCTTCGTAGTGCGCTGTTACGAAGTTTGCCGCCTCCTCTGTAATGAATGCCTCAGCCATCGATGCTTCAATTCTACGTTTATTTTTACATTTTTCTCGAAGCGTCTTCTGCATCCTCTCAGTTGGGTAGCACCAACGATTTTGCACGGGCCCCCCCAATGTTTCCTCGGTCGGGAGATGCAAAATCAAATGCTGCATTGGATTAAAGAAGCCCGGTGGAAAGATCTTCTCTAACTTGCAGATCAACTCCGGCGCCAACTCTTCCATTTCTTCTAGCACGCCAGGCGATAGTTCTTTCGCACAAAGAACACGGAAGAAATAGCTGAGTTCTGCCAGTACTAGCCATTCATCCTCAGGGATGAAGCCACGCAACATCACCGGCATTACCCGCTCAATCCATATGTGCCAATCATGACTCTTGAGACCGAATATCTTCAGTTTATCAAGATTCGCTCCCCTCTTTAGATTCGCTGCATACCCATCGGGAAACATCAACTGCTGTTGCACCCACTAGAGAATTTCCCTCATAGCTGGCCTTCCAAGATTGAACCATGCCTTTGGCTTCGTCCAGTTCTGCTTTCCTTTCGGTTCTTTCATGTTTTGTAGCGGCCTATCACATAGCGCCTCCAGATCGACTCTAGCCTTAGTATTATCCTTTGACTTCCCATCTATGCCGAACAATGTACCAAAAAGTGCCTCGGCGATATTCTTCTCAGTGTGCATCACGTCGATGTTGTGTGGGCAAAGGAGGTCTTTGAAGTAAGGCAGATCCCATAAGCATGTTTTGTGAGTCCACGCGTGCTTAGTATTATACCCCTTGAAGTACCCTGGACGTTGTGGATCTGGCTCGAGAGCGTTTAACTGATCCAGAGTCTGTTGGCCTGTCAATGCAGGTGGTGCAGAGTTTTTGACAACTCTACCCCTGATGAAGTTCTTCTTGTCTTTCCTGAACTTATGGCGAGGATCCAGGAACTGCCTATGCATGTCGAAGCAAGAAAACTTGCGACCGGCCTGAAGCCAATGAAACTCAAGAGCTCCCTTGCATGTGGGGCACGGGAACCTTCCATGCACACACCAGCCAACGAATAGCGCATACGCCGGCAAGTCATGCGTCGAGTACATGTACCAGACACGCATTATGAAGTTCCGTTTGCTAAAGGCGTCGTATGTCTTGAACCCATTATCCCAGGCTTCCTGCAATTCGTCCTTAAGCGGCTGCATGTACACATTCATATTTTTGCCCGGATAGTTGGGTCCTGGAATTATCAACGTCAGGAAAATGTTCTTTCTTTGCATAATCTGTCCGGGGGGGGGAGATTGAGTGGAAAGACAAATACGGGCCAACAACTATATTGGGCTGCCGTCATACCAAACACACTGAACCCATCCGTGCTGATGCCGACTCGAGGATGCCTCGGATCTGCCGCTTTGTCAGCATGTAATTCATCAAACTTTTTCCACGCAACACCATCCGATGTGTGTACCATCATCAGATTCCCATCTGCATCTAGTTTGGTTCTTTTGCCTGTTTTGTGCCATGTCATCTGTCTGGCCGTCTCTTCGACCATGAAAAGACGTTGAAGTCGTGGTACGATTGGCATATACCGAAGAACACTAACGGGGATTTTGGTCTGTGTCTTCTCACCCATACCGTTGTCTACCACAATATACCTGGAAGACTTGCAAATGGGACAATAGTTCAAGTCCGCATAGTCAAGCCTAAATAAGGCACATCCTTTCTCACAGGCATGTATCTTCTCATAGGGCATCTTCAGTGCACGGAGGATTTTGTCCGACTGGTACAGGTTTGCAGGCATTACATGGCCTTTGGGTAGAAAGCGTCCAAATACTGTCATAATTGCATCATAGCATTCTCTGCCCAAGTTGAACTGAGCCTTCAGAGCCATTACTTGTGAGATGGCATCCAACTGACAAAGCTCAGTGTGCTCGTGGAGCGGACGTTTCGAAGACTCCAACATTTCATTGAAGGCCTTTGCAGATTCCTCCATCTCCTTGTCCGAATCCCGAGCATCATCATAGTCTTGCACCATGTTTTCCATCCCGGTACCATGCTCGCCAGTGCGACGACGATCCACCTCAGCTCGGTCACGTTGGGCAGACTCACCATGAAATGTCCACACCGTATAATCGGGCATAAAACCACTCTTCTGCAGGTGTTTGCCCATTTCAGCCTCTGTCTTCTTTTCCCAATTGCCGCACCGGAAACAGGGGCACCAGGTTTTCTTTTGGCCATTTGCAAATGCGGCTTGCACAAACCCCTTAGTTTTTGTGAACCATTCAGCGCTCCATTTGTTCTGACCAGTGTGACCGGTATACATCCAAGCACGGTCACTCATCTTGACTTTCAGAGCTACTGGACACACAACAATTATATATGTAATTCACCATGTATATATTCATCAGTTGATCTACTTTGTCAATTTTATTACGTCCATGCAACCTACACTCTAATAGGTAATGATAGGTCCTAATCCCACCCGTGTATGTGTAGATTGGGTTCATTTTCCCATGCTATGCTCCGGATCCGACGCAAAATTTCGGCAGCACCTCCTCGCTGTTCTCCTGATACATGTCTCTGCAATAAACAGAGAGGATGTGTACCCGGAGAACAACAGGGGAGGCACTGACGAAATATATGCGTCGGATCCGGAGCAAAGCATATGGGAAAACGAACCCAATCTACACATAATCGGGCTGTCCATGGATAGCGTTGGACAATTCGAAAGAATCAAGGTTATAAATATGCAAATGCATGCATAATTATAACTATGACGCTTTCGAACGGGAGACACATATTGGTTACGCATACTGATGATTCAAGACACATATATAGCTAGCTATCAAGTTTCATCGGAATAGATCAAATAATTAATGGGTGAGGAGGACTTGTCATTTGTGCTCACCCACGAACGAAGGGGCAGAGCTCGTCAAACGCACGGCGAGGTCGTCGAACACCAAACCTTGCAGCGATGAAACAACTGCACATTTAAAACTACACGATCAACACAATTATATATGATGTTTTTCATAACTAAATCAAAAAATATATGACCTAACTAATAGTTCACAATTATATGACCCCGTCGGCCTCTGGAAGGCCAAAGAACACCTTAATTTTCGGGAGGTGTCGGTGGTCGGGGTGCCCTGTCGGTGTCGGCGTGCCGTGTCGGGGTCGGGGTCGGAGTCTCGGGGTCGGGGTGTCGGGTCGGGGTGCCGGGTCAGGGTCGGGGTGCCGTGTCGGTGTTGGGGTCGGGGTGTCGGGTCAGGCTCGGGGTCAGCTAGCAGACGGCAAAGAGCTGGCAGATGGCAAATTATCTAATTCCAGTAGTGTGTCGGGGTGTCGTGTCGGGGTCGGGGTGTGGTGTCAGGGTGTCGGGGGTCGGGGTGTCGGGCAGGGGTGTCGGGGTGGCATGTCGGGGTCGGGGGTCGGGGTCGGGGTGTCGGGGGTTGGGGTCGGGGTGTCAAGCCGGGGTGCCGAGGTGGCGTGTCGGGGTCGGGGTGTCGGGGGTTGGGGTCGGGGTGTCAAGCCGGGGTGGTGTGTCGGGGTCGGGGTGTCGGGGGTCGGGGGTCGGGGGTCGGGGTCGGGGTGTCGGGCCCGGGTGTCAGGGGTGGCGTGTCGCGGTCGGGGTGTCGGGGGTCGGGGCCGGGCTGTCGTGCCGGGGTGTCGGGGTCTTCTTCTTCTACTACTTCTACTTCTTTTCTTCTTCTTTTTTCATCTTTTTTCTACTTCTTTTCTTTTCTTCCTTTCTTCTTCTTCTACTTCTTTTCTTTTCTTCTTCTTCTACTTCTTCTACTACTTCTACTTCTTCTACTACTTCTACTTCTTCTAAGTCTTTTCTAACACTAACACTAGCACAATCTAGCACTAACAATTAAATAGCAAAAAAATGAAAAAACATCTGAAGAAAAAAGTAGTCCCTCACCGGAGCAATGGGACGGTCGGCGGGGGGCGGTGACAGGGCAGGCGGCGCCGGGCGGCGGGAGCAGTGGCGGGGGCAGCGCCGGGCGGCGGGAGCAGTGACGGGGGCGGCTGGGGAAGCACCGGGCGGCGGGTGGGGGTGGGGGCGGCGCTTGGTGGCAGGAGCAGTGGCGGGGGCGGCACTGGGCGGCTGGGGCGGCTCCGGGCGGCGGGAGCAGTGGCGGGGGCGGCGCCGGGGGGCGGGTCGGCGGCGGGTGGGGGGGCGGGGGCGGTGCGGGGGCGGCGCCTGGCGGTGGGGCGGGGGCGGCGGCGGGGGGGGGGGGGGCGGGGGCGGCGGTGGGTGCGGGGCGTCGGGCAGGAGATCGAGATGGAGAGTAACGGGCAGGGGGATGGGGCCGTTAGGTAGGCCCTTCTTTGCCGTCCGCCTATCTTTGCCGTCCGCCATTATCTCCCTTTGCCGTCCGCTAGCGGACGGCAAAGAGGTGGGGGCGTTAAGTTTTTTCTGAACGGGCGGGGGTGGGGGCCACCTCTCTCTTTGCCGTCAGCCAGCGGACGGCAAAGTTTCTTTGCCGTCTGCTGGCTGACGGCAAAGAGCTGGCTGATGGCAAAGGCCTGTTTTACCATCTGCCATTTCTTTGCCGTCCGCTTTTCGGTAGCTGATGGCAAAGAGCTTCTTTGCCGTCCGCTAGCCGACGGCAAAGAGCTGGCAGATGGCAAAGTAGCTGATTCCAGTAGTGATTGTTATGAGCTGCTGCTGCTGCTATATGATGAGTTGCTACAAGCTGCTCCTGCAGCTGCTATATGATGAATTGCTATGAGTTGCTCCTGTTGCTGATATATGATGAATTGCTATGAGCTGCTCCTGCTGCTGCTATATGATGAATTGCTATGAGATGCTGCTGGTATATGATGAATTGCATACTGCTGCTGCTGTATGACGAGTTGCTATGAGCTGTTGCTGCTGCTATATGATGCTTTCAGGTGGTGCTGCTATAGGATAATAACCAGCCACTTGGACCATCGAATTTCAATAAATAATTTTTCTTCATTTAAATGTGGGTCATGCGTTCTTCGTTTAAATTAGGCAATGTGATCTCTATGGAAAACATTGACCAAACTTGATTGTGCCAAGTAGATGGTATCTTTGTATTTGCATTTTGAGAAAATAGTGATGGTCTGTTTTCCTATCATATTAATTACTGCACTGGGTTCAATTTGTGATGTTTGCAAGTCAAATTAATTTCCATATGGGCAGCAAAATGAAAAAAATATAATGCAATCTAGACTTTCCACCGATCATACCAAAGATAAGCTGAAAACACAATGAAAAGAACTAGTTGGCTTATTACATAGAGCTTATATTCACAGGTGGTTATTTTCTTAGGATAACTCGTAATAACTGTCCCTAAGAAACTTGGCTAATAGAACTGGCATACAAATAACATGTCACGATGATTGCAATGGAGGAGTGACATACCATAGCACACTGTATAGGCTCACCGCTGCCTCTCCTTTTTTGCGATGTTCCATGAAATGGCCACATACATCTTTTACTTTTTCATTGTGTAACCCTATCTGCAAGTTGACACGGCTAATTTCAGACATCTCTACATGATACTACATTGCATATCCCTTGCGCATATTTAAACCACTAATTAACGATTGTGTGTGTACCATAAACTAGCCATGCTTCTGTATGCTGGACTAGCAGGCACTCTAAGGGAGCCTAATGTAGTGCACTGGAATTCCTACATGCCATCTACAATTTTGTGTAATGTACTGCCCCTGTTCCTAAATATATGTCTTCGTAGAGATTCCAATATGGACCACATACAGATGTATATAGATGCATTTTCGAGTGTAGATTCACTCATTTTGCTCCCTATGTAGCCTATAGTGCAATCTCTAGAAAGACTTATATTTAGGAACGGAGGTATGAGGTAGTATCATGTATGACATCTACACATCTAATTTAGCAGCTAGTAGTAGAAATCATTGTCTGCACAAAGGGCTTACTGGTCGAAAATCCTAGCAAAGCACGCTGACAGGCACAAAACAATACAAGAGAGAGAGAGACGCGCTTACAAGATCATAGGAATGCCTGAGTCCGGGATCTTGGTTAGCCAAGCTGTTAGATCCATAAGAAACATCGTCCTTGTAGTTTTTGCCAGCTGCATAACAGGTAACAGCGACCGGTAAGTATATTTGAAGTACATCGGGTAGGTGATGCTGGACGGGTTTAAAGGTGACAAGTACCTATGCTGTGGCGGGTGCTTGGCATCTCTCCAGACGGTGGGAATCAGGTTAGAAACGTCGAGGTTGATGACGATGCACTGGCTGTCGGGGTCCGGTAAGGAGATCTAGAACCGTTGAGTAGAGTGTTTGTGGAGCGGCTCTATGGACGAGGGCATAGGTGAAGTTGCTCCGGTGGTTGGGTTAAGGATGGTGTCGACGACCCGTATCTGCGGCCGTGGACGGGGCATCAGAAGCTGCTTCGGTGGTTTGGTTAAGGATGGTGTCGACGATGCGGATCTGCGGCCGTGGACGGGACGTCAGAAGCTGCTCCGGTGGTTGGGTTAAGCATGGTGTCGATGATGCGGATTTGCGGCCGTGGATGGGGCGTCAGAAGCTGCTCCGGTAGGTTGGATGAGGGTGCGAGGAAGCGGATATGAGGTCGTGGACTTGTGAGTTGGCAAAGCGGCCCCGGTACGATTGAGAATGGTATAGGCAAAGTTACTCCGATAAGGTTGACGATGGTGTCGGCGAAGCGGCTCCGGTAGGGTTGAGGAAGGTGTCGGCGAAGCGGCTCCGGTAGGGTTGAGGAAGGTGTCGGCGAAGCGGCTCCGATAGGGTTGAGGAAGGTGTCGGCAAAGAGGATCTGAGGCCGTCGACGGGGGCGTCGGTCGAGCGGCTCCGGGATGTGTGGACAAAGCGTCTCCGGTGGGGAGTACGAATGAGCCGCTGCAGATGCGCAGCGGTTGGCGTGAGAACCGGCGAAGCAGATCCGGCGCCGTGGACAAAGCCGGCACTGAATGGGTTGTGGTACAGTGGTGGATGAACAGTCTACTTGTTTCTAGGGGAGGTGGGAGGGGTAGATGCGGCCGCAGAAGTAAATCCGGCAGGAGGATGCCGCTGGCATTGAATGGGCTATGGTACGCTGGTGGACGAGCAGTCTAGGGTTTCAAGAGGGGAGGGGAGAAATGGCGATGAAGTACGGACGGCGTGATGTAAGATGCTCTGGTGTTGTGGAGTTAGTCGTTTTTGCGGGAGGGGAGAGGAAATGGGGGTGCCGTGTAGTGGGGGAACCAAAAGTTACCAAAGCAACCCCGACAAATCATGTAAATGAGGGCGGTATTGTAATTGTTGGTCTCCGTGCGCCAAGGACAAAAGGGGGATATCGCATGCTAAAGACTAAGGTGGCGGAAATTTTAGAAGGAGGCGGGAGATTTGGCCGCCCGCGGGATCGTTCATCTCCTGTTTCAACTAATTTTGGACCGTGCTAGCGGGAAGTTCATGCTAGACTGTGTACATGGGGCACGCGTCAGCATTTAATAACTGGTGTGAAGTCCACCCTAGAAAAAAGACAATAACTCGAGATGATGCCCCGATAACTTGGACGTTCACACGGGCGCGGCCAATCGTACGGGTCTAGTGGCGCGTTCAAAAAAAGGGATCAAATGCTCAGCCTATGTATTTCTCATGTAAATAGATAATTTAGTGCCATCTCTTATTTACTTTAAACATAATGCATTGACGTGTTAGTGTAGAGCCACACAAAAAGAAATGGATATTGTAGTCAGCTACTTAAAAGTGTTACCTCATATGATTACATAGCCTCCATTTCATAAATTGCGTACCCGTTGAATTCATATATGAATATTACATATATATTACTTCAAAATAGAAACTTAAATCATCCAAGAGTAATGAATTTGAATGCAAGAGTAACAATGGTGCATGGACATGATAGCTACATTGGTTGTTTGAAGAAACATCACTGTAACTTTGGCATGTACAACTGAAAAGGTTTATTTAAATAGAAAAAAATGTGATATGTGAGTGTCCAATCTTTATAGCGTTGAATCAATATTGTACCTTTGGCCATGATACGAAGTTGATATTGACTTATGTTCAAGCGATGCACGTCCACGATCGCTAGATAGTGATACATGAATGAATTGTGCAATCTCTCTCACACGCGTACATATCTCATTTCCCTGTGGGCATCGGAATCATACACGCATATTTCGTGTATTTCTCTCCCTCTGTCAGGGTTAAATTCGTCTTTCTACCCCGTCCTACAAGTCTCTCACACAGAAACACACACGATCTCTATGTCTAACACGCCCACCCCTTTATTTCCGCCCACCCACAGCCACTAATGTCTCAAAGTATAATAATGTCTCTCACACTACCTATCCCTTAATATAGCTAGATATGTGTCACACAAACTCCGTCTCCCTACTAGCAAGATGCCCATGCGTTGCACGGAACATCAAGATGCATTTGTATGAGAAGTTTATCTTGTGGGAGAAAAGGATGAACGAGGGAATGCCTTATTTGCAAATGCGGAGAGGGGTGTGGGTATCTTTTTGCAAAATTGCCATAGTTTCCTTCCTGTCCGTCGGATATAAATTGGATGGCCTATATTGTAGGATGGCAGGAACACCATCATCACCAACTCTGTTTTTTTATAAGAGTAGATATATGTGAGTGTCAATGCCCCCCCCACACACACACCCACACTTCCCAACACCGAAGGAGTACGGTGACACCTCGATCCTAAAACTAATCTATCCACTGGCTTCTCTCTCAAACATACACACACACACACTACCCGGCACCGAAGGAGTAGGGTGGCACATCGATCTTGATAATAATCTATCTACTACTCTTTCAAACACACACACACACACACTCGCTAGTTGTGCCTCTGTGCCTACCGCGCACACTCTCGATATGTCTTTCTCTCCCCCCCAACAATGACAGGAGAAGGGTGACAACTCGATCTGATCATAATCTGTCAATTGGTTTCTCTGTCAAACAATGTCTCGGTGCCTCGCTCGGTAGCCCCCTCGATATGTAGACTTCTCGCGCGCGCACAGCTGTAGTGACGATGACGCTGAACCCAGTGTGCCTTGTTTTTACCGGCCTCATGTGATAGTTTTCACCCTATTTTCTGTTAATTAACAAGGTAACCTTTTCTTTGTTACTACTAGTGAATCTGAAATCATTCGGGGCAGACATAAAATATATCACTTCAACCCAATTATTGCAGCAACTATTTTAAAAGAAATTTGCTAGCTGCCTGTGCGTTGCACGGAACATGAAGACGCATTTGTATGAGTAGTTTATCTCGTGAGAGAAAAGGTTGAACGAGGGAAGGCCTTATTTGCAAACATGGAGAGATGTGTGGGTATATTTTTGCAAAATTGCCATAGTTTCTTTCGTATCCGTTAGATATAAATCCGTCGGCCTACACTGTAGGATGGCATGCACACCATCATCACCAACTCTGTTTTCTACTCCCTCCATCCGAAAATACTTGTCATTGAAATGGATAAAAAGAGATGTATCTAAAACTAAAATACGTCTAGATACATTTCCATTTATCCATTTTGATGACAAGTATTTCCGGGCGGAGGGAGTATTTGTCTTTTTAGATATTTCAACAAGTGACTATGACCGGACCTTACCAACATACTCAAAAAAGTAGTCCATAATTTTGATGTTACCCTCTTTTCTTGGCGGTGCAGTGCCATCTAGATACCTCGTAAAGAAATCAAGGACAAATCTGACCCCTTCCTGAAAAGACATATGGAGCAAAATGAGTGAATCTACACTCTAAAATATGTCTACATACGCATCCATATGTGGTAGTCCATTTGGAATCTGAAGAAGACAAATATTTAGGAACGAATGGAGTATATATAAGAGTAGACATGGAGATATATCTCCAGCATGGTCTACAACAAAAATGTGCTGGGTTGGTTAGCGCCGGATGCTCGCAATGTGATGACATGAGTTCGAATTCTGTCTTTTAACTTTATATTTTTGTATTATATATTACTCTACTTATTTAATATATACTTCTGTCGCTACTGTACTAACAGTGGAACCCACAGAGTACTTAGAATACAAGATTAAGGATGGACTTGTTTCTTTTTAACTTCCTGTACGAAGCTGTAGCCACCCTGCAAGTCACATGTACACTATACATGCAATTAACTTTTTATGGAGGGACAATCACACAGGAAATTAACTCAAATGGATTGGATGTCACTCTATTATTCCCAACATAAAGAGCATCTCCAACGGCAGCCGGCAAATTTCCTCCCGCTTCCTTAGGCGGAGGACAACATCAAACGCCAGCGGCATACATTTTTACAACTCTAACCAAGTAGATGAAATTCGTGCAAACATGGACTGATTTCATATAAGCATGAAGGATTTCGTATAAAAAAGCCGGATCTTCATATAAACATGATGGATTTCATTACATTTACATGAACTAAGAGGTGCCAATCCGGCTCTCTTGTATAATTAATACTCCCTCCGTCCGGAAATACTTGTCCTAGAAATGGATGTATCTAGACTCATTTTAGTTCTAAATGGCCGCCCGTGGATCCCTTTGTCTTCCTCATGTCCGTCAGACACTTGCGGGGTCGATGAAGGTCCTCCGAGGAGATGAAGCAGCAAAGAAACCACCTGAATCCACGGTCGTCGCCTTGGCGGTGGCCTTCATTGGTCCCAAGTGGCGGCGGCCTCTTGTGTTCTACTTCTCCTCGATGATGACGGCGGACACAGAGAAGCTGGCCACCAACTCGTCGCTCTGCACGCACCCGGCTTCTGTCTTTGCCTGCATGGCGCTGCCGCAGGCATGGGAGGCGCGCCCACAGACACGGGAGGCGCGGCCACCGCAGACACTGGTGGTGCGGTACGACGCGGCAGCGACGGCGCCCGTACCAGCGTGCTCGCTACCGTGCCGGTGTGGAGCAACTCGCCACTCCTCATCGAGCTTAATTGGAGTGGCGAATTGCTGAACCATGCGCCTGCTTGGGGCGGCAACTGGCTCCGTCGGGCCAAGCGAGGTTGGTGAAACACCGAGCGGCCTCGCCCATATCCGGAGGGCTCGGCGGGCCAGCCAGCCGGGTAATATGCCGGAGAACGGCTCATCGGAAGCCATCAGAAGAGTGGTGAAAACGGTGAAGGGGGAGATGGGGGAGCAGCGGAGGGGTGCGATTCTTGCCCGCTGTCTGTCTAGCATCATGTAAGTAGAGGGCAGATGGTAGGATCTTGGCCGGCGTCTGGCCTCGTTTAAACTGAGGGCAGACGGGAGGATCTCGGCCGGTGTTGCGTCTAATTCCGGCCCGCTCATGAACGGACGTGTGGCCGGAGTAGGATTCTCGGTTTGCATGCGGGTTTAACGGAGGGGTTTAATGGAGGCGCCGGGCGTGCAGTGGGCGGCGCAGTACTATTCGATTTGACAAGAGTAATGAGCCATCAAATCACAAAGGCCCTCGCCTCTCGTGAAATCGACCGAGCTAGACTGCCCCGCCCTCTGCCTTTTAAAACATGTATATACTCCACTTTTGTACGGTAATAGTATCGATGGATTGCACCATGGAGCAAAACTTGAAATAA
This sequence comes from Triticum monococcum, assembly GCA_034509565.1. Taxonomy (NCBI): domain Eukaryota; kingdom Viridiplantae; phylum Streptophyta; class Magnoliopsida; order Poales; family Poaceae; genus Triticum; species Triticum monococcum. The sequence goes on from CM067842.1 coordinate 283,318,379, forward strand.
AAAAAGGTGGTACATATAGAGAGGGAGTATTCGATTTGACAGCGGGTGGCGCAGTTCCTGATATGGCTTTAATGCAGACGAGGGAGGGAGTAGCGGTTCCCGATATGTTGAACGGCCAATGCATCCTCCTTCAGTTAATGCATGAGGGAAGTAATGGGAGGAGGTCCGGGAAAAGAGGCTGCACGATGTGAATGCAACGCAGTTTTCCCTCATTGCCCTCATATAAAGGCGCCCCTCCATTCCAATGCATCTACCACATCGTACGCAACTAAGCATTTGCCTAAGCACCTACACTAAGCGCAAAAGAGCTCACTCCAGACCCATGGCGGCAATGCGCGTGAGCGGCCAGCGGCTGCGCTAGATGGTCCACGATGCCGGCCTGTGGCATGGCGCCGAGGATCGTCTCCAGACAGTGTTGGAGACCGGCTGGTGGATGGCTGTCGTCGAGGCCAACTACGACTCTTAGTTGGACCAGATGATCGTTGCCACCAGCAACAAGTTCACCGTCCTCAAGAAGCTCGCGGACGACATCGCCGTACTCCTCCAGCCTGCGCGCCTGGGCTCCTCATTGCCTGCCACCTTAATCGGCCTCCATGGCCCGAACCTCTTTCAAGCACTGGTGGCCCTGCGACTGCCCGCCGACGCCATGAAGAATGTCCACCTGGAGGTCGCGCTCGCCGCGAGGCGCCTCGCCCTGCAAGAATTCATCAACCTACACATCCAGGTGTACGAGGAAATCGTGTACATAGGTATCTACAAGGCCAATGAGGGCGCTACGACGTTGGCCTTCCTCAACCGGCTACAAGCCTTGGATGCCTTTGCTGAGAAGCACCTCGACCTCACCACAAAAGCCGCCACTCCTTAGCCACCGGTCAGTGGCCCGGCGCACTAAGTTGAGGAGGAGGAGGTCGTACGTTCATGGATCCATCTTTCTTCTTGCCTTCTGTAACCACCACTGCGATCGCATCATCGTGGCCTTAATTCTTATTGTGCTGTTGTATTCTCGTTCCAGTCAATACCGACATGTGCGAACCCTTTGCTTAATTATATGCATCACTGTAACTAGTACTCCCTCCATCAATTTATAAGTTGTTCTTACCTTTTCCATCAACTTCGTGCAACGCGCGGGCATCTTGCTAGAAACACTAGAATATGTCTATCTAATCTGTATGTGATAGTCCATTTGAAATCTCAAAAAATACAAATATTTAGGTATGGAGGGAGTAATATATTAGGAGTATATCAAAACAATAGTGATTTCTTTCAAGTTTGTGAACAAATACTACTATTCTACTACTTTGGATCCATTGCAACGCTCGGGCACATTGCTGGTAAAAGGAAAAGGTCTGCCACGCTCACGTCGCACTCCCACACGCCCGGGAATCGGGAGTACAACACGGCCCGTCCGGCACGACACATAGCTTAGGGAAGGAGTGTTGCCTAGCATTTTCACTTTCATGTGGGATTGTCGTTGAGCAAACCGACACCCTGCCCGCCGCCGGGTTGGAAAACAGAAACAAGGGGAAGATCTAGCTGTAGCACGGAAGCCAATAAATTTGGTGTCAGACGGGGCTCGTTGATAGAGTAGGACTATTCCGTACTAGTACTACTCCTACAAGTACCAAGTTTGTACTTCTAATACTATATTACTAGTACTACCACTATACAACTAGTAGGTACGTGCACGGCATAGCATCATAGGAACAAAAAACAGGAAGATCTTGTTTTGGGTGATTTATCTTTTTTTCAATCAATGTAGTATGAATAATATGATGTGGGGGGCACCCATGAAGCTTAGGTGGCTTGGTTGCATGGCTACGGAAGTTTAGAGAAACATAAATAGATAATGTGTTTGGAGTGCACTCCACTAAATAGATATACTTTGGATCCATTGCAACGGACCGGCACATCTATATCTATACCCCCTATATAGTGTGTGAGAAACTATGAAAGTTGGTCATTGGATGAAGATAATCCGACGGTACAAAGATGGAAAATCCGAGCACTACTGGCTGTTGGATATCATCCACCAGATTCTGCCACATGTATAATCTAGAAGACTCCATGGTTGAAATTAATTCATGACTAACTTTGCCACAACTAAGCTGAGGCAAAGTTATTAGTTCTTCAAAATGAGAGCCACAAGTTGGCAAGCCTAAGGGAATCTTGCCACATTTTTTGTGTCTATGTCATGTGGGGCCTTAGTGTGGCTTGCCTAAGGTATGGCTTGAACCAAACACTCACCTAAGTTAATCAAACTTGCCTAACCTTACATTCCACCAAATTTTGCCACATGTTAGAATCCAGAAAGCTCCACATGTAGAAGCATAACACACAAACCACCAGAATTTCATGCGTGCAGTGCACGTGTACCTTACTAGTACTAGTTGGTAGTAGTAAGAAACAAATTCCAGTTTTGGCACGAGCTCGTACTGCGGGAGCACCAAAAGGCCTGCCACAGGAGTTACATTTCCCTCTCGGGTACCACGGGACCGAACTTCAGTGGCTTAGTGCCCGGCCTATGAGTCAATGACATGCGGACCTTAAATGCGGCTGGCCCACATGTCATTCTCGTGGTGGTGGCCTAGTTCACGACTCACTCGTTCGAGATGAACCGGCCGGTGGTGGTGTGGCCGTGGCGAGGGTGCCACAGCTGGGCGTCGGGGCGTTACGAGGCGTAGATGGCCACACCGGCGGGTACTACCTATAGTGCATAAGTAATCCAGCTGAGGATTGATGCCCGGGACGAAATGTGTCACAGCCACTTGATGAAATTTCGATCGTGCGGGAGTACCGATCAGAGCACAGCAGCAGAGCAGGCAAACCTTGTCCAATCGGGTGTGTTTGTGGTAGAAAGTTGATGGTCGCCGCAATTCAGCTGGCCCGCATCTCATTCACACAAAGGTAGAGGAGCGGTGGGGCCGAGAGGGATGAGGGGCATGTCGGGGGGATGCGGATCCCCTGACGCGAACAATCCTACCATTATGTCACTGACATGTGGGACCCATAAGCGTGGGTCCCACCTGTCAGCGAAGGAAAGGCAGGGCAAGGCAGTGGTAGCCACGTTAGAGGATCCATGTCCATGTCGGGGGACGTAGTGCCGTGGGTTGGAGCGGCGTCATGGGAATCGTGTGTGGGTGTGGTAGTGGTAGAAACAAGAAACGTGATGGTCGTCGTGGTTCAACTTCCATGGACAAGCTGTCATGTCTGCTGACACATGTATATCAAAAACTAGAGTGTTTATATTTCAAGCACGTGAACAAGTATTATTCTACTACTTTGGATCCATTGCAACGCATGGGCCAGCACATTGGTAGTAGTAGTGTCCATCTCTATCTCTAGAGGCCTTCCCTCATTCATCCTTTTCTCTCACAAGATGAACTACTCATACAAATGCATCTTGATATTCCGTGTTACGCATGAGGATGTTTCCTTGGGGTCTCCCTAGCACGGCGTGGCCGTAGTTGCAAGTTGACACCCCTTGCGATGCCGACGGTGAGGGGCAGTCGGATTTCCTCCGAAGAGCATGTAAGATGAGTTTAATCACGTAGTAAATGCATTCTAAAGACTACTTCGGTGTCCATTTCCTAATTCTCCCCCTGTCCACTGTTTCATAGGTTAGGCTCGGTGCGAGTGGAGATTGGCTTGCATATGTACGGGAGGGTACCAACATCAATTTGCACAACATTTACAACGGTGACACCGTTCCCGTAGAACCTTTGTCCAACATCGGGATCAGCCATGCAACGGGCCACCGCATGAATTGGTACGATGGAACCACGGTGAGATTGAATAAGATAGCACGAACCTTGCACATGGCGGTCAAAGGTGGACCATGCTGTCTGCGGCTGATTTGTTGCCGTACGAGTAGGAAGACGCTGTGTGTCGGGGGTTGCTGGTCCCACGGACACCTATGGGACCGCGGCGGACCGGGGCCCCTTTCGGTTCGGTAGGGGGCGGAGGATGCACAAAGAGCAGATCGAGGTGAATGCACGAGCGACGCTATCGGTTTACCCAGGTTTGGGCCGCATGGATGCGTAAAACCCTACTCGTGCTTTGATTTGTATTGTGTTCTTGCTCGGGAGCAATGGATGCTACAGTGCCCTTGGATGGCTAGCGAGGCCGAGCGTGAGAATGATCGTCCTTCCCCCCCTGTTGCGCATGGGCCTCCTTTTATATGTCAAAGGGGTCACCGACAGGTGGCAACAGAGATGAGGGTAAAAAGGTAAAAGAGGTGGTAGTTGGCGCCACCGCTTTCTACAGTTGTATCATACCTAACCCTGACGGCAGGGGACAAAGGCATTAAATGCCTGTCTGTGTCGCCTAGACGGTGCAGAAAGGGACCGTCAGGGGCGCCACCATTTGTCACGATGGCTATCTTGTCAGCGCCTGCTTGCCACCGCATGCCCCTGGCTACACAGCCTCCCACCACGTACACCAGGAACGGTCCCAGAGCGACACGTTGGTGGGTGAGCTGGAGCGCGGGCTGCGGAGTAGTAGCTTGCCGCGGCAAGCGCCTTGCCGCGGATGTTGTCTTGTCGCGTCCGGGAGGTTGTCGCTCACCGGGTCTTGCTGGGACGTGCAGCGCGTCGCATCAAGCTTCTCGAGATGCTTTGGTTGGTCTTCCCGGCAAGCTCCTCTTGCCGGGGTCTTGGATACTTTGAGCGGCCTTCTCGGCAAGCTCCTCTTGCCGGGGTCTTGTGCCTTGGCTCGAATACTTTGTTCTTGAATGGCTCCAAAGGAACCACGAAGGGTCTTGGCGGGCGCCCGGCAAGCCTTGCCGCGGGTCGCTGCGACTGCCCGTGCACAAGTTCGGGATACTAAGGTACCCCTACTTTAGTACACCGACAGGAGCCCCCGGGCCTGGGCCATACACGGTGCCGAGCACTGTTGGGCCAGGCCCAAAACAGTGCACGGGCATGCGCGGCCTAGGTTACGCCATAACTCACTCCGCATCCACCGCGCCCTCCCCGCATGGCAGGCGTCGAACGCGGCATCGTGGGAGAGATCGTGGGCGGCATGCGCGGTTTTCGAGGCGTCCACTCCCCACGATCACGGGGTGGGGAGAGGTCGCCCCATCCATCGCCTCGGTTCTGCATGCCTGCCACGCGGCTCCCATGCGCTTGGGGTCGCGGACGGTGGAGGCAGGAAACTGGGTCGTCGCGGGTCGAGGCAGCAGGTCGGCCCCAGCTCCCTACTCTTCCTGTGTCTTCATTCGCTGAGCGGGGCGGCTGAGCCCCCACCTCGCTCCTTTATAAAGAGAGGGAGGGGAGGACGGAAGCCCGCATTCTCTCATCTCCTCCTTCCTTCAGCTTTTGCTCCCCTTTCTCTCATTCGCCATGGAGAAAGGGAACCCTGGTCCTTCATCGGTGGCGGCGAGGGTCGCCGCCAGACAGCGCATCCCTCCCTCTCCCGCACCCGTGGTGGCAGAGCCAGCCGTAAGGGGAAGAGGGAGGGGGCGAGGTCGTGGACGAGGTCGAGGACGAGGCCCCGGCGCTCGGGGAAGAGGTGGACGGGGCGGCGCGCCGGCCTCGCCTCCGCCGGCGGCTCCTCTTCCCACGGGGGTCCATGTTGGGGACGACCCTTGCGAGTTCTTCGTCAGGCTACGCCGGGCGCCTCGTCGTCAACTCCGACTCCCAGCTCCGTTCGCGAGCGCGATGGAGGTGGACCCGCCCGAGACACTGAGACTGCACATGAGGGGCTGTGGGATTAGCGGCACGCGAGTCCGCGTTAAAGTCCCAGCCCCCGGTGTGATATATCTTGGTCGAGGGTGGAAGACGTTTGCCCGTATCCACAGCTTGACGGCGGGGCTCACCCTCCATTTTAAGCTGGTGGAGGGCGATCTCCTCTCTGTCAAGGTCTTCGGGTGCTTTGGCACTCGGGCGAAGTGCTGCATGGACAGCTCCTCCGATAGCGAAGGCCCCTCCTCGAGCGAGAGTGACGAGGAGGGGAGCGACAGCGACGACGAGGGTAGCGGGCGGCAGGACGACGGGTCCAACTAGGTGTCGGGCGCCGCTCCGTGCGGCACCGGCGACCCCATCATCCGCGTCGCCGGCTCCTTGAACTCCCCGGGGTCGTCTCCTTGGGCGGCTAGCATAGGGAGGCTGCAGAAGAGGAAGAGGGCTGGCGGCAAGGTCGTCAAGCCGGAGTACGAGGGTGTGGTGCCCTCGACAGCATGCTGACGTCCTGCCGCCTCGTCTTCGAGCCCTGCTTCCGGCACCGCCATCACCGTCCAGCCTTCGGACGACCCCCGGGATGTTCTCTTGGTGTCTTCTGGCACCCGTAGCTCGCCTAGGCGCTCCTTTTGCCCTTTTCGCCTCCTTGATCTACCTCCTGAAAAGAGGGACAAGAAAGGGATTACGGCCATCTTATCTTTTTAATTTGTAAGCCTTCGGGCCTTAGTTGCATTTAAAACTTGTAATCCTCTCTTTCATGTTTTTCATCCTCTATGGACTGTACCTACGTGGAATGTTTTTTTTAATGAAAAGGGGATGCTTGCCGGGTCATTTGTCTCACGGGTAGAACCCACGTCAAGGAGCAAATCCTTGGTATCTTTCAGATAGACACTTCTTCCCCGGCAACAGGCCCTGCCGTATTCCCACATCGCTCGACCTTTCTCACGCTTTTGACAGAGGTAGGGACGAGGCGGGTGCGGCCCCTCGTTTCATCCCTTTGCTGCCGCGACTACGACCAAACTTGGCCCCAGGAACGAGCCCCAGGGCCTAGAGTTAAGGGAGCACGGTAGTTTTTAGGAAGAAATGAGGTTTCATATTCCCCAGTCCATAAGAGAATGCATGATGAGGGATGAAAGACTTATCTGAGCTTGCAGCCCCCAGCAACTCTGGCTTGCCGTGGGTGAATCTTGGTACTTGCAGCCCCCGACAACACTGGCTTGCCGGGGTCCAGATGCCGGTACGTCCTTCTTCTCCTTTTTGTCCTCAGGCGGTCCGGCAAGGATATGCGAGCCCTGCGAACCAAGGGAAATGAAAGAAAGGCAAAGGGACGCACACCCGACCTCTAAGTTAGGGGTTAGCCGCTGTTAAGCACTATCAACCCTAACCAAGGACGAGACTCGACCTAGCATGCATGCTATAACTTAGGGCGCCAGCGCTTCATTTACTTGTGCTCAGGGTCTGCGCCTGGCTTTGTACAAAGGATTACATGCAACAGCGGCATGACTTGTACAAAAGGGTGGTTGCCGGACAGGGTCCGACAACCGCGCCTTACGGGTAAAACTTACGAAGATGATCGATATTCCAGGAGTTGCTCACTGGTACGCCATCTTTGGTCTCCAGGCGGACAGCGCCAGGCCTGGTGACTCGTTTCACCCGGTAAGGGCCTTCCCACTTCGGCGTCAACTTGTTGGAATTCTTGGCGGACTGAACGCGCCGAAGAACAAGGTCGCCTTCCTCGAGACTTCTGGTGTTAACTTTGCGGCTATGGTAGCGGTGCAAAGCTTGCTGGTAACGAGCGGCTCGCACAGCAACCTGAAGACGATCTTCCTCAAGGAGCAGCGCGTCATCTTGACGCAGCCGCTCTTGCTCAAGCTCATCATAAGCGAGCACTCGAGGTGACCCATATACGAGTTCCGTGGGGGTAACTGCCTCTGCTCCATAGACTAGAGCGAAGGGTGTCTGGCCAGTGGCTCGATTTGGCGTCGTCCTGATCGACCAAAGAACCACCGGCAGCTCCTCGATCCAGTTTCTTCCGCACTTGTGCAGCCTGTCGAAAGTTCTGGTCTTGAGCCCGCGCAGCACTTCAGCATTTGCCCTCTCAGCTTGACCGTTTCTTCTCGGGTGAGCAACAGAAGCGAAGCATACCTTGGCGCCAAGATCTTGGACGTACTGCATGAAGGTGCGGCTCGTAAATTGTGTACCATTGTCGGTAATTATCCTATTAGGGATCACGAAACGGCAAACAATCGACCTGAAGAACTTGACTGCTGACTGTGCTGTCACCTTCCTCACTGGTTCCACTTCCGGCCACTTTGTGAACTTGTCGATTGCGACGTACAAGTACTCAAAGCCCCCGACAGCTCGGGGAAAGGGGCCGAGGATGTCGAGCCCCGAGACCGAAAATGGCCAGGATAAAGGGATCGTCTGGAGAGCTTGAGCTGGCTGATGTATCTGCTTGGAATGGAACTGGCACGCTTCACACATGGTTACTTGTGCAGTTGCATCCTGGAGGGCTGTCGGCCAAAAGAAGCCTTGCCGGAGTGCTTTTCCGACAAGGGCTCTTGCGCCAATGTGGTGACCACATCTGCCTCCATGTATCTCTGCCAACAGCTTCTGTCCATCTTCCCGGGGAATACACTTCAATTTCACACCGTTGAGTCTTCTTCTGTACAGTGTGTTATCGACAAACTGGTACATACTAGACTGCCGGGCTACTCTTTCCGCTTCTTCTGGCTCTTCGGGAAGTTCTCCTATCTGAAGGAAACGGACAATCTGCTGCACCCATGTTGGAGCCTGTGGCTCGACAACAAGGACTAAAGGCACATCTGCTGCTGCGGGAACGTACGCTTCTACGGCAAGAGCCCGCGGCTCTGCCGGAGCTTGACGTTCCCCGGCAAGCTTGCCGGAGCGAAACTTGTCGGGAGAATCTGCTTCAGCGGAACAAACCCTGGGGCTTGCTGGAGCAGACTGCTCCTCAGCATTCTTGGCGTCGATCTTGGGGACCTTCTTGGCGGGTGCTTCGGGAAGCTCTGCCGGAAGATGGTCGCCAGAAATCAACTTCCTCTTCTTGCTCTGCCCAGTTGATGGTGCTACGGACGGCTGAGTCAGCTTCAGCAGGAAGATCCCTGGTTCCACAAGTAACTTAAGTGCTGCGCACTTTGTCAGGCCATCGGCAATGTCGTTCTCCGCTCTTGGAACATGTTCAATTTGCAGGCCGTCAAAGCGCTCTTCTAGCTTCCTCACTTCATCAACGTAAGCTTCCATCAACGGACTCTGGTAAACCTTGTTCACTTGGCGGACGACAAGCTCTGAGTCACCCCTGACAATAAGCTTCTTAATCCCAGGTTCTGCCGCGATCCTGAGACCGGCAAGCAAGCCTTCATACTCTGCAGTATTGTTTGTCGCTTGCTCCTTGGGAAAGTGCATCTGGACTATGTACTTGAGGTGCTCTCCGGTGGGCGCGACAAGCAGCACGCCAGCACCGGCGCCTTGCAGCGAGAAGGCACCGTCAAAGTACATGAGCCACTCTTTGCTTGCTTCCTTGGCGGGGATGCTTGTCTCCGGAATTTCTTCGTCTGGAGTTGGCGTCCACTCTGCTATGAACTCTGCCAATGCTCTGCTCTGGATTGTTGATGTACTCTCAAACTTGAGGCCAAAGCTTGACAGTTCTAGTGCCCACTCGACAATCCTGCCTGTTGCTTCTGGATTTTGCAATATCCTCTTCAGCGGAAAGCGAGTGACAACTGTGATTTCATGTGCCTGGAAGTAATAGCGCAGCTTTCTCGAGGCCATGAGAAGGCCGAAATGCAACTTCTGCACACCAGAGTACCTTGACCTAGCCCCCTGCAGAAGGGAACTGACAAAGTAAACTGGGCGCTGCACCATCTTCTTCTGTATCTCCTCTTGCATCTGCGCAGATCCTTGCTTGTCGGGACCAGGGCTTGTTGGGGAAGCCCCCTGCTTGTCACTGGATGTGCTTGCCGCGGTCGCTGGCTCGTCATCTGCCTCCCTCCCCGCTACTAACGCAGCACTAACCACTTGATTGGTTGCTGCTATGTACAGCAGCAACTTCTCTTGTGGTTTAGGTGCGACAAGTGTGGGAGTGGAGGACAGGTATCTCTTCAAGTCTTGCAGCGCAGCCTCCGCTTCCGGAGTTCATTTCATCGGACCTGCCTTTTTCAAAATTTTGAAAAATGGTAGGGTGCGCTCTGCAGACCGAGAGATAAACCTGCTGAGAGCAGCCACGCAGCCGGCAAGCTTCCGTACATCCTTGACGCGCTTTGGTGCTTCGATCTACTCAATGGCCTTGATCTTGTCGGGGTTGGCTTCGATTCCCCGCTGAGACACAAAAACCCGAGAAGCTTGCCGGAAGGGACTCCAAACACACACTTCTCGGGGTTGAGCTTGAGGTTGACCTTGCGCAGATTTGCAAAAGTCTCTTCTAAATCTTGGATCAGATTTGCCCTGTCCTTGCTTTTGACCACTATATCATCCATGTAAGCTTCTACATTTCTGTGTATCTGTGGCTTCAAAGCGATATGGACTACTCTGGCAAATGTTGAACCAGCATTCTTTAATCCGAAAGGCATCCGTACGAAACAGTACGTGCCACATGGAGTAATGAATGCGGTCTTCTCCTCATCCTCTTTTGCCATGAAGATCTGATGGTATCCTGAATATGCGTCAAGAAATGAAAGCAACTCAGATCTGGCTGTGGAGTCAACAATCTGGTCAATGCGCGGCAAGGGAAATGGATCTTTGGGACAAGCTTTATTAACATCAGTGAAGTCAATACAAAGCCTCCATTTTCCATTTGCCTTGCACACTACCACAGGATTGGCCAGCCACGTGGGATGGAGCACTCCTCTGACAAGGCCTGCTGCTTCCAATTTCTTGATTTCTTCTGCTATGAATTCTTGGTGCTCCACTGCCTGTTTCCTGACCTTCTGCTTGACGGGCCGCGCATGAGGACAAACGGCAAGATGGTGCTCAATTACCTTCCTGGGAACACCGGGGATATCAGACGGTTGCCATGCAAACACATCGTCATTCGCCCGCAGGAAAGTAACGAGTACGCTTTCCTATTTAGGGTCAAGCGTGGCACTGATGGTGAAGGTACCACCAGTGCCGTCCTCCTTGGCGGACACCTTCTTGGTAAGTGGTGGAGCCGCCATTGCCTTCTTACACTTGCCGATGGAGCTAGATGGTGCGTCCTTGACGGCAGCGCAGCACTTCGAGGAGGTGCGCTTGCCGGAGTGGGCATCAGAGCTCTTGCCGGACTTGGTCTTCTTCTTCCCCCCGGGAGCTTCAGCGGTAAGTGCCTTGCGGTCTGTCGCAGCAGCTGCTTCCCGGTAGATCTTGTCGGCGTAGATAAGGGCATCCTTCTTGTCGCCAGGGACAGAGATGACGCTTATCGGGCCTGGCATCTTGAGCATGTTATATGCATAGTGAGAGGCTGCCATGAACTTGGCGAGTGCTGGACGGCCAAGTATCCCATTGTAAGGCAATGGGAAATCATCAACGTCAAAAGTGACCCTCTCCGTTCTGAAATTCAGCTTGCTGCCAAATGTCACCGGCAACGTGACCTTCCCTTTCGGCTTGCTCCTTCCCGGGTTAATTCCTTGGAATGTACAGGTTTCTTTGAGCTCGCTGTCCGGGATCTGGAGTTTCTAGAGCACAGCGGAGGAGATCAGATTTAGGCCAGCCCCGCCGTCAACTAGCATCTTAGTGACTTTGAGGTTGCGGATTGTTGGCAAAACCAACAACGGCAAGCACCCGACCGCAGTTGTGCGATCAGGGTGGTCCTCAATGTCAAAGACGATAGGCGTGCTGGACCACTTCAGAAGCTTGCGTGATTCGACAGGTGGCTCTGCCGCATTAACTTCCCAGAGCCACTGTTTGAGTTGGCGGTGGGAAGTAAGCAGAGAAGAACCACCGTCAACACACAAGACTTCTGTAGCCTTCTAAAACTCCTGCTCACTGTTCTCAACATCATCCATGTCTTCGTCGTCGTCTTCGTCATCATCCTTGTCGCGGCCGCGGGGAGGTCTGTCTCCTTGCCGCTGCTTGACCTTGTTGCGACGTCCTCCCTGGCCAGCGCGCTTCTTGCCGGCCTCTCCACCGCCTCCTTGAGCTCTCTCCTTGTCGCGCCGCTCGTACTCAGCTTTTTGTTGCTGGACAAGCTGCTCGACCTTCTTGCAGCTCTGGAGATCATGGCCCTTGGTGCGGTGGATCTTGCAGTACTGCTTGTCGGAGCTGCCCTGCTTGTCGGCAGCCGCCACAGCTTGGCAGTTGGTGCATGCGGCAACCTCCTTGCCAGAGCTACCAACTTTGGCTTACTTGGCGGCGCCGTCATCGCCGGACTGCTCGACGACTAGCACCTCTTTGCCCTTCCTCCCGTTGCGCCTCCGGTTCTTCTTTGCCGGGGCGGCATCCTCACTGTCAGATCCCCCTGCTCCAGTATCCTCTTTGGGGAGTTTCCTCCCTTCTTCAGCGCGTGCGCACTTGTCGGCCAGGGCGTATAGCTCAATGACGTCTCTGATCCTACTCATCGCCATTTCCTCCCGCATCCTGCGATTACGCACGTTCTGATGGAACGCGCTGATAACCGCGGCGGGGTGGATGTCTGGGATGTTGCACTGCACGCGGCTGAATCCCTGGATATACTTGCGCAGGGGCTCTCCTTCCTTCTGGGCAAGCAGGTGGAGATCACTTTCCTGGCCATGTGGTTTGTGGCCGCCTGTAAAGGCGCCGACAAACTAATGGCAAAGTTCTGCCCAAGAGGATATGGAGTTGTCCGGCAAGTGCATGAGCCAGGATCTGACTTCGGGCTTGAGCACGAGCGGGAAGTAGTTGGCAAGGACCTTGTCGTCTTGCCCCCCGACAGCTTGCACGGCAATGGTGTAGATACTGAGGAACTCTGACGGGTGCGAATTGCCATCGTACTTCTCCGGCACGTCTGGCTTGAAATGTTTCTGGCTGGGCCACTGGATTTGCCGCAGCTCACGGGTGAACGCAGGGCAACCTACCGCGTACGGCAAGTCGCCTGGTTCTCCGGGCGCATGCATGTCGACAGAAGGCCCAGCGCGCAGGTCTGATTGACGCCGCGCTTCTCTTCGGCGCTCGATGTGTGTTCGAGCGTCTTCTTGCTGTCTCTCATGAAGAACTTGGCGCTGATCGCGACGAGCTCGCGGATCTGACAACGCGGTGGAGTAGCTGTCGAGGTGGATCCGGCGAGTCGGCGATCTTGGCTTTCGGGGCGGAGAGTGCACAGTGGTTGCACCCTCGCCGGTCTTGTCGCCACCGGCTCGCGCCTGCTGACTTGCCGCGGCAGCGATGCGCTCGGCTGCCGTGGGTTGTCACCGTTGGCGAAGCCGATGAGGCTCTGGATAGTGGACCTCCATTCATCGATCTTATCTGGCGCTGGAGGGTAATCTAGGAGCAGTTGGGCCCGTGCCAACACTTCTGCTGGAGTGGCGGCCGGCGGCGGCGAACGGTGCGAGGAGCGAGACAGGCTCGGACTTCTAACTACATTAGAAGGAGCAATATCTCGCCCAAGCGACCGTGCCATGCTCGTGCCAGCATGTTGGCGTGCATGCTGGTCTTGAGCACTCCGGGATCCGCCAGCTTGGTCTTGGCCCAGCAAACGTATGGTACCGTGAGTACCATGACGTTGCTGGTCCCGCGCCTCCTAGGACGGGCGCGGAGCATGTACGGACGCCGAGGTCTTGGAGTGCGCCCGGTCGTTGTGGGAGGCGACCGCGCCGCCGACGTGCGGCGCAGCCTTGTCCTTGGACCTGGCAGCACCACGAGCCTCCTCGTCGGCGCCCGTTCTTCCGCTGGCGCCTACTCCACCAGCCGTTTGCTCTGGCGACGGTGGGCTCGGTGTAGACGGAGCAGCGGCCTCCGAAATCTTCTTCTTCGGCAGCATGTTGATGAAGAGGATGAAGGTTCGGCTCGTGCGAACGCCGGATCACGTCCGCACAACCTCGACGCACCCCCTACCTGGCGCGCCAAAGATGTCGGGGGTTGCTGATCCCACGCACACCTATGGGACCGCGGCGGACCGGGGCCACTTTCGGTTCGGCAGGGGGCGGAGGATGCACAAAGAGAAGATCGAGGCGAACGCACGAGCGACGCGATCGGTTTACCCAGGTTCTGGCCGCACGGATGCGTAAAACCCTACTCCTGCTTTGATTTGTATTGTGTTCTTGCTCGGGAGCAATGGATGCTACAGTGACCTTGGATGGCTAGCGAGGCCGGAATGATCGTCCCTCCCCCCTGTTGCGCATGGGCCTCCTTTTATATGTCAAAGGGGTCACCGACAGGTGGCAACAGAGATGAGGGTAAAAAGGTAAAAGAGGTGGTAGTTGGCGCCACTGGTTTCTACAGCTGTATCATACCTAACCTAGACGGCAGGGGACAAAGGCATTAAATGCCTGTCTGTGTCGCCTAGACGGTGCAGAAAGGGACGGTCAGGGGCGCCACCGTTTGCCACGATGGCTATCTTGTCAGCGCCTGCTTGCCACCGCATGCCCCTGGCTGCACAGCCTCCCGCCACGTACGCCAGGAATGGTCCCAGAGCGACACGTTAGTGGGTGAGCTGGAGCACGGGCTGCGGAGTAGTAGCTTGCCGCGGCAAGCGCCTTGCCGCGGATGTTGTCTTGTCGCGTCTGGGAGCTTGTCGCTCACCGGGTCTTGCCGGGACGCGCAGCGCGTCGCATCAAGCTTCTCAAGATGCTTTGGTTGGTCTTCCCGGCAAGCTCCTCTTGCCGGGGTCTTTGTGCTTCTTCCCGGCAAGCTCCTCTTGCCGGGGTCTTGGATACTTTGAGCAGCCTTCCCGGCAAGCTCCTCTTGCCGGGGTATTGTGCCTTGGCTCGAATACTTTGTTCTTGAATGGCTCCAAAGGAACCACGGAGGGTCTTGGTGGTCGCCCGGCAAGCCTTGCCGCGGGTCACTGCGACTGCCCGTGCACAAGTTCGTGATACTAAGGTACCCCTACTTTAGTACACCGACACTATGCTCCTTCCTAACCGCGTCTTCGTGGTGACAAAACAGGGGACTTATTTTGTATGGGACACATCCTACGATATACTCCCTCACTCCCAGTTTATTTGTGTTGAATCTTTTCGTTTTATAAGTTTCAAATTCAAATTTAGAGCTCCCCATCACATGTTGAGATTACAATGTCCATTAAATCATTGCGTGCATGTATAGTGAAGAGACAAATCTCGAGTTTGGCACGAGTTCGTGCTGCGGGAGCACCACAAGCCCTGGCGCAGGAGTTACATTTCCCTCTCAGGGCCGTCGGGACTGAGCTTCAGCGCCTTACTACACCTACATTTGAGTCAATAACATGTGGACCCGATATGTGACTGGTCCACATGTAATGCTCCCGTAGGCAGAGGGGCACTGGGGCCAATAGGGGTGAGCCGCAGGTCGGGGGATGTGTGGTTTCATGGGTTCGAGCGGCGTCTTGGGTATCGCGAGTGGCTGTGGTAGAAACTTGATGCTCGCCGCATTTTAGGTGGCCCACATGTCATGCGCGCAAAGCTAGAGGGGCGGTGTGGCCGAGAGGGGTGAGGCACACGTCGGGGGGCGTGGTGCCGTGTGTTGGAGAGGCGTCGTGGGAATCGCGAGATGAAACGTGATGGTCGCCGTAGTTGAACTTCCATGGACAAGCTGTCATGTCTATGGACACATGCACGGCATACCGATCACTGGAAGGAGTAGCAGAGAAAGCTATATATGCGGATAAATAGTTCCTTATAGTCAAGCGGACCCACGCTACTACTTTGTTCGAAAGACATGCACACCATCGAAATAGTCCATCTATATCAATATACACCGAGAGGGAATAATTTTTTTTACAAGAGAGGAAATAGTTCATCCATCCATAATGCCCTCCTGCTGGTGCAGCCTTTTCTTCTTCTTCTTCTTCTTCTTCTTCTTCTTCTTCTTCTTCTTCTTCTTCTTCTTCTTCTTCTTCTTCTTCTTCTTCTTCTTCTTCTTCTCATTCTCTGTGGGAGACGTCTTCGCAACAAGCTATTTGGACCTTGCAGCTGTCTCGAAACTCACACGGGCATCGAGGGCAGCATATTTTATTTGCTCGTACGTTAAGGGATAATTCTCCCATCCATACGACCATAATGCCAATGTCTCATAAACCTTTTGAAGATTTGTACCGAGCACAAAATTTGCTACATCGAATAGGGATGGTGTATGTTTATCACAATATTCCACAGGAATTTTGATTCTGGTTTGTAGGTCAGCGATGCTTTTCAAATCAAGGTTGTACGGCTCCAGCTTTTGTTTCTCCCCTTCGATGGCTGCCCCACAGAAGTATACATCCTCCCGAGACAAGAAATCGTGAAGCTCACGTGGTATGGAGGGCCAGTGTATGATGTGGTACACCAAAACATCATCTTCGTGGCACAGCTGAAGGACGGCGGCGTGCTGGATCTTCCCAGGGGCACGCTCCGTGTACTCTGCGTCGAGACCAATGACCCTCGTCTCTACCTTAACGAGGGAGTTGGATACATTGATGATCCACTGCCGAACAACCCTTGGGTGGACGGTGACGGTGGCAACTATGCGCATCGAGCCTTCAACGAGGACATGTTGGACGCTAAAAACCTGCATCTCGATCTCTTCCGCCATTTGGAACCGCTGGAACGGAGGGCTATGGTTTGGAGAATTAGGATTAGATGGCTAGTCTAACTGAAGTAGTAGATGATTATTTAAAGATGTTACAACAATGTGAATGCAGTGGGGTTTGGATGCAAATGAAGACGAAGGGGAGGTGAAGAAGCCGAGGAGAATTGGTTCCTAATGGAGAAGTAAATGGGAGAAGTGGCATGCAGGCAGTTGATTAGACGGCTAGGTAGACTAAATGAAAAGGCTATGCAGGTAGACTAATGAGTCGTACCTGTTCGTGTACGTGCCCATCCTTCCTTATAGGTGGGACCTATGCAAACAGATAAAAAAATTTGTCATAATTTTTTTGAGCGCGTGAGTGGGAGACACAACATTCTCTGGTTAAGGAATACTCCCTCCGTTTTCCCAAAACCTTTAGTCGTGGAGCATTAACTTCCTGCTCGATCCCCTCCCAGCCTCGTTAGCCAGCGTTCTCTTCCTCTCCTACCGTGTTCTACCTTTCCATTTTTCCTCTTCTCAAGTGTGGCACAATCTGCATGCCGTCCTTGATGCACTAGAACGACCACTGCATGCATCACGGCAGGGCATTGATTGGGCATGCACGAGAATTTGGTTAGTCCTGGCTTTGGTCGCTCCGTGCTATCGCTCAACAGTGGCATGGCAGCGCTTGACGACCAGTTTGCCGACAAAGTGCTGATGGTAACCATCAACAGTGACCGACCTCCCATCTCGCCGGACGACCTTGTCAAAGCTCTTTGCATTGCGCACGACATCCAAATAAGTGACTTGCTCGTCCAAGTCTGTCCGCCACCGGCTGATTTCTTTGTCAGGTTCCGGACAACTTTTGACTGCAGTCGTGTGTTTGAACCTTCCCGGCGTTTGTTCTGCGATGGCACGCTGGTGAGCTTTGATCGGTGTCACCATGATGGGTCTCGGTGCCCTCTGAGCTTGAGTTCTCAACAAAGCTTACCTTCCACGGCATGCCTCGACGTGCTTGGAATAGTGATTCCATGAACGAGCTTATCAACGACCTCGGAGGTGAGCTCGTAAGTATGTTTGTTCCTCCAGACAGCTGGGCTCTGACGGTTATGGCATGGACGAAGAAGCCGTCCACCATACCGAAGGTGATTGGTGTTGAGATACCGGTGCAGGAACCGAGGTTGTACTATTCGTCGCCACCAAGGCCGCCCCGGACCACGTTAGGGATGTACCTGTATCGAGTGTTCATGCATGTCGCCACCAAGACCTGTCGCCGCCGCTGGTGCCAGGGTCCGTCGATGATGTCCATTACAGGAGTCCATGTCAGACTTTCCCCGTGTTGCTCGGAACGATGGATGGCACAGGGCCTACTCCATCGCGCGGCGGAGGCCACTACTTCTTTGGGAGAAGAGGCAGGGCTGGCTTCCTGGATGTGCTCTAATTTGAGGTAACAACTAAATCTTGTCAGATACTAGTTAAATCCGAACTATAGGTGTGAAGCACTGATATGCTAGTACATTTGATTGTGACTTGTTCTAATTTTCTACCTCAACTTTTTTTAGAAAGGGCTATACGTCAACTTAATGTGCTAGTAGAAATTATTGTGTTGTTTGTCTGTTTTCTTTGCACAACATTCAAGATATTTCCCCGTCATTGATAAAGACGATGAACCGTTATGTACGACTTCGTTGGTTTCAGCATAGCCCATCCCGTAGCGATCCACTGCTTCCATCCTAATTGTGTCGCCTGCATGAAATTTTTGTATGCAAGTTCAATGTGCTATGATGTTCTATATGATTGTGTCAACTATATAAGTTTTTACTGAGCATCAGCAATGGATATGGCTGAAAGATGTATTTACGAGCATCGACCGATGGGTCTCTCTCTATCTCTCTCTCTCTCACACACACACGCACACACACGCGCACACGCACAAGTGGGGCCCGTTGAATTATTTATTTGCTCATGACAGCTTTTCATTAGGTTCCACTGTAATCTAACTTTTTTATTAAGTTATTAATTGAGCTCAGTGACTTCAAAAAGTTGTACAGAAGCCTTGTTGGGCCTTTCCGGTGTTGTTGAATGTGGGCTGAGTAACCATGGTAGGTTGTACTGTACTACACAGGCCTCTTTTTTGAACATCAGCAATGCAACTGGGTGGATATTTATACACAATATCTGTGTCAACTTCTTATTCTCTGCCCCGCTGGGCTGCAAACTTTCCTAGGAGGTATGCATTAGGGTTAACAAGAAAATGGACTTTAAGAAATAATAAATGGGATGTAATTATAATAACTGGACAGTTACTATGCACCGAACACATAATTAGTTTGAAAAATATATTATTTTTGGAATTTGAAAATTTTAATTTCATTACTTGTTGTGCACGCAATATTACGTTGGATTTTAACGTAATACAACTTTATTTTGAAATTATATTTAACCTGACTAGAAATTTCAAATAAAAATATTTCGGATCCCATCAAAATGTGGGAATTTTTTTAATTCTGTTTTGAGCGATTGTTTGAAATTATTAATCGTTGTCCTAGCTAGAAGTTGGGTTGTACTTTTAACAAACTATAAATGGGCTGTAGTAAATTCCATTAGAATTAACAAATGGGTTGTACACTCTTACAAATCGCAAATGGGCTATATGTTCTCTACCAAATCCGAGTTGTGGGCCTACTAAGTTGACGCGTACCAAGGGCTTTGTCAACTTAGTCAATATCAACGATTCTAGCTGCAGTGATCGTACGATGTCCATCCAACGGCCGTAGTGCTTCTTCAACCTCTGGTCTTCTTGCTCTAGCCGCCCAAAGCAGCGCCGGTCGTGTCGCATGCTCCTGCCTCCCGTGGCCGGCTATGATGCAGCGGAAGCCTTACCGCCCCGTACTACTCCCACCGCTAGCCAGGCCATCCCTCTACTCACCCACACCCCTGGTTATTCTGCGGCGATGGCAACCTCACACCGTAGCCGAACCAGTGAACCCTCATACTCGTCTCCACGTGGGCTTCCACTGCTGCCTCTTCCCCGGCTCCGCGTCGTCCCCTTCCTACGCCTCGCCATCGTCCAGACCACCGCCTTGGTGCTCTCGGCGCAGCGTGGTCAACGACCAACTTCCATCGGAAGAGTACTGTACGTGGAGAGGTTGATAGATGGGTCTAGGCGACCGCAAGGAAATGCCTCCTTATTATGCGCAAAATAATTATTCCTCCACCTGACAGCAGAGACCCACCGGACGGGCCACCTTATTTCGTGAAAAAATGTTTCCCCCCTGACTGCTAGGACCCACTGGACAGGCTAGCGTATTTCGCGAAAAAACGTTCCCCCCGCTGTCAGCTCGGACCCACCGAAAGTGCCTCCTTATTACGCACAAAAAAGTGAATACTCCCCTGCTAGCTGGGACCCACCATGGTGGGAGGCTGACTTGTGGGCCTACTAAGTTGACTTGGACGGGGGCCTTTGTCAACTTTAGTCAATATGAACGATTCTAGCTCTAGTGACCGTACGATGTCCATCCAATGGCTGTAGTGCTTCTTCAACCTCTGGTCTTCTTGCTCCAGCCGCCCAAAGCAGCGCCGGTCATGCCGCATGCTCCTGCCTCCCGTGGCCGGCTGTGCTGCCGCAGAGGCCTCACCGCCCCTACTATTCCCACCGCTGGCTAGGCCCTGCAGTGACGGCAGCCTCACACCGTAGCCGTACTAGTGAACCCTCGTACTCCTCTCCACGCGAGCTTCCACTGCCATGTCTTCCCCGGCTCCCCATCGTTCCCTTCCTAGGCCTCGCCGTCGTCCACCTCTCGGCGCGGCCTGGTCAACATGGTCAGGGAACGACTTCCATCGGACGTGGACAGTACGTGGAGAGGCTGACTGCTGGGTCCACGGCCACAGCAAGGAAGTGCCTCCTTATTACGCGGAAAATAATGATTCCTCCACCTGACAGCTGGGACCCACCGGACGGGCTACTGTATTTCGCGAAAAAACGTTTCCCCCTGACTTCTGGGACCCACCAGCTACATCTTTGCACGCAAGGAAGTGCGTCGGACAAAAAAAACGATTCGCCCCCCTGACTGTTGGGACCCACTAGCTACATCTTCGCAGGCAAGGAAGTGCCTGACAGTCGGGACCCACCTGGTCGAAGCGTACGTAGCATTGTCATACTGGTGGATGTAGAGGCATGCACGTAATGTAGTAGAGGCGCGTACGTGTCGTAGTTGAGGCGCGCACGTAGCATGTACACGTACGTACATCGGCTAGGGTGCAAGAAAGAAAATATGGCCACGTATGTGTACATACAGGCGGGGTCTCGAACGCCTACTCGCGCATACGTACGGCCAGGCCTCGTGTACATGGCTGGGTCGGAACAGAGAAACATCGTCGTCGTGTTCATGGGGAGGCAACGGAATGCGTCGTGTTCATGGGGAGGCAACGGAATGCGTCGTGTTCATCGGGAGGCAACAGAATGCGTGGGAGCCAACCGGCTAGGTCAGAATGGAATGCGTGGTCGTGTTCATTGGGAGGGCTTGGATGGAACAGGCGATGGAAACGAGGCCTGGTGTACCTCTCAACGGAGGAAACGGACCTCCGATGTTCGGAATAGGGTCCTGCTGATCGGGAGGGGTCTGGCGTACCGCAAAATGGAGGAAACGGACCTCCTACGGTCTAAATGGGGGTCCTATTGATCGGGAGGGGTGTGGCGTACCGCAAAACGGACAAGACGGACCTCCTACGGTCGAAATGGGGGTCCTGTTGATTGGGAGGAGTGTGGCGTACCGCAAAACGGACGAAATGGACCTCCTATGGTAGAAACGGGGGTCCTGTTCATCGGGAGGGGTGTGGGGTACCGCAAAACGGGTCTCCACGGGATACTGTTCATCTCCACCGTCGACCTCCTCCAGCCTCCACGGGCTACCATCAACCTCCTCCAGCCTCCATGGGCTCCTATTCATCCAGCCTCCATCGCGTGCCACTCCAAGGGCTACTGTTCAACCACCCCTCCACGGGCTCCCCTCCACCGTCTACTGTTCATCCAGCCCTCCACACCACGGGGTCCTATTCAACCACCCCTCCACGGGCACCCCTCCACCGTCTATTGTTCATCCAGCCCTCCACCACACCACGGGGTCCTGTTCATCCTGAGGCAATGCCACCACTCACTGTTCATCCACCCCACCCCCCAATGCTCACCGTTCATCCTAGAGGCAGCATCGATCGGCATCAGTTAGCAGCAGTAGCGAAGGAATCGCTCGATCGGGTTCAGTTAAC
Source organism: Triticum monococcum (assembly GCA_034509565.1). NCBI lineage: Eukaryota > Viridiplantae > Streptophyta > Magnoliopsida > Poales > Poaceae > Triticum > Triticum monococcum. The sequence goes on from CM067842.1 coordinate 283,339,954, forward strand.
AGCCATCGGTCGATCGCTCAGGTTCACTAATGCGTAGCCTGCAGTGCAATCGCTCGGGTTCAGTTAGAGCCCAACGCCTCACTCGGGTTCAGTTAGAGCAAACGCCTCGCACACACGCGCGTACGTGTACGAGAGAAACGTGCATCGCTCGGCCCCCGACCTCCCACCGTAACCGAGAACTCCCCGAAATTTTCCTCCCCCTCGCTTCTACCACGGTTTTTTCTGTCCTGGATGGCCCAAAGAATGTCATGCAGCTGCGTCTCTGGCCCACCTAGGACGAAAAGCCCATTTTCTGTCATGATTTTTTGTCATAGAAGTAGAAACCCACCACATCTATGATGATACCGGGGTTTTTCACAATTATCGTCATAGAAGTGTCATCTGTATGACAGAAAAATATTCGTTCGGCCCAAAATGTCACGGATGTGTCTTTTTTTTGTAGTGCACCTCGGTAATAATGAACAATGAGCCGTCAAATCACATAGACCCAGCAGTATGTTGGACGAACAAAGCAACCATCATTCTTGAATCCGCTTCTCCCTCCAACGCAGGCAGCAGTGAGAGGTCGCGTCACCTCTGCCACGGCATGAATGCGGCATCGATTCTTTGGAGCGGCGCTGACCGTTTCTGGCGGGAAGCGCGCGCGGGCGATGTAGGGGCTTTGGGTGGGCTAGCCTGGTCAGGAGCGGGCGTGGCAGCTGTCTCGATCGGAGGCCCGAAAACAAGAGGATGCACCGACTCTCGCGGCTAAATCATACACTACACATCATCTCTCTGTAGGAGTAGGTCGATGTGTCGCTCTGTCTAACACACACACGTTGTTAAACACAAACACACACATAGGGTCACAGAATAGGAATATCGTCCAAGTGCAAAGCCACAGGAAGTGAGATATAAATGGAGTATGTACAAGAAGAGAAGTGGTGACAAATATTCCATCAAACCTAGACATAGGAGTATTACTCCCTCCATCTATGTGTTATGTCGTCTTATGAAAATCAAATATTCCCAAAATGTTTAAGCATCATCCATTACTTCGCATCTCAATCCCCTCCTAGCCTTGTTTCTAGCGAGCGTTGTTACTTACTCTGCCTTGTTATCTCCCTAGAAACCCAATGCATGGATCGCAACTACGCGTTGACCAGTCAAGAAATCAAAGTCGGCTTGCATCCGAGTTAATACGTGGCCCTGCATGGTATCTAAAACAACATCTCTTAATTGTTGTGATTAATTGTTGCGTTTAGAGACAGAAATCAGGGCTTTGATTGGAGGAAGGACCGGTCAAGTTTCTACTTCTCCTCCAATCTGCTAGCACCTTGGTCCCGCTGCACCTTTTAATGTGACTTACACCTGGACGGAGGGAGTAGTACGAGATATGGTGACACACTGACTTAGGTCGAATACAAGTGCCCAAAATTATTGGAAGAGAGCAAAGTGTACAAACTAAATAATTCAAATTGAATTTATCGTTTATTTCTCCGAAACAGAGGCAAAATATTTGCCTCATCCACTAAATAAGACGAGAATGGAGTTTCATAATTTGCAAGTGACCCTACAAATAAATGCCATGGCAATTACTCTCAATACGCCCCAGTTTCTTAGCAGCTGCTGTAACCCTTAGTTCATACGGTGGCACACTGACTTAGGCCGAATACAAGTGCCCAAAATATTTAAAATTGCAGGATGGTGCAGCCCACCTTTCCGATATTTTGACCGTGTGTGGTTCTATTGTTGTTCAGTTCGAAGGGTCGTGTACCACACGTGAACATTAGTAAGCGCGATCAGGATGCATGTAGCATTAATTGCGAGTTGACTCCTTCGAGCGTTAATTTTCTTCATGTATTAGCATTGCCCCTAGTATTTTTCTTCACTATGTTAAATAAAGAGGTCCGTTTCGTGCACAATTTAAAACAATTATTATGGAGAGAAAAAGAAAATTACTCCATCTATATACGATGTGGCCTCGGTGCTTGTTTTCTAGGGTTTGCACTCTTCACACTCTCTCTCCACTATATATATACATGCTAGAGCCTCATTGCTTGTAGTTTCTCTCTCCACACTCTCTCACCCTCTCCAGATCTAAATAAGACTTCGTTGGTCTCTCTCTCTCCTCACTACTGGTCAAAGAGCCGGCAGGATCCATCCACCGGGAAGGGAAGGAGGCTTAGCATTGTCGTCGTCGGCAAGGGAGGGAATCCACTACCGGCGTAGCTATTCTCTTTCACCAAGTGGCGGAGCGGGAGGGCCTCCGACCCCTTCTTCCTTGCCGTGATACATAGTGCGGCCAGATCAGCCTCCGGCCGCCCACTGAGCCACACCCAGAGAACCTGAAGGTATCATTTACTTATTCCACATGCATTGCTCTAGCTACATGTGGGCTTTTTTCCGTTTCTGCTCTCGAATATAGGTGTTGGATCCAACAGGAAAGTAGTAGGCAAAGTTGTACAGCATGAATTTAGGATGTGGTTCAAAGAGGAAAGGAAGGGGGGGAAAGTAGTGGGGAAAGTTGTATATCACGAATCTAGGACGTGGTTCAAATAGGAAAGCAAGGGGGAAAGTAGTATAGACTGGCTATCCAGCACCCACGTTGGTCGAAAAGGGAAAACAATGAAAAACACAGTATGCACATATGTAACAAACTGATCTTTTTGTTTTGGGGGAGAAGGCTGTAGAGTTTGAGCAGGACTAGATTTGCTGCCCTCACATCGGGAAAGGTGTCTAAAGATAACAAAACTGGGACCAACACAAAGATGCTCCTTGGTTGTTTGTTCTTTGTTGCAACAGATTGTGCATGACCCCTTTATACATGGGTAGATGCACATGGTGCTAGTGCATCCACTACCCCGTGCAACTCTCTAGTTGTTGTTCATCCAAGGCCCTGTTTGGTTAAAACATCCTAGGAATTTTTTTAGTCGCAACTAAAAAGTCCCTAGTCCCAACCTGCTTGGTTCCAGGGACTAAACATGGACTAGAGGTTATTAAATGACATGCTAAAAGACCATGTTACCCCTAGTAATGAACTAATAGATATAACGTGCGATGCGGGGCATGGGCAACCAGTGGAAGAAATCCCAAAAAGACTCTCCCTCAGCGTCTTCTTTCTTTAGTCCCAAATGCCCACTTTTAGTCCCTAAAATTCCCTCCTGTTTGGTTTAGATGGGACTAACTGGGACTTTTTTAGTCCCTACACCATAATGTCCCTGTAAAAAACACTCTCTAATAATGCCGCTAGAAAATTGAAGCAACGCCACACTTAAAATAAATTACATGTTTAACGAATTTTATTGTTAATATAATCTCTCTGTTAATATGAATCAATGCCACCGTTTGAGAAATTCTACTGTCTTGCTTTCTTTCCCATTCAGATTAGTTAGATGCTTCTTTTTGTTGGCGTCTGTGTCATCCACCATTATTCACCACTAGTCGTTTCCTTTGCACCTCTATGTAAGCAGGGTTATCTACTTAACCTGGTTGCTATTGTGACCTTTTGTTGCACTGCACAAAACACTTCTGTTTTAATAGTCTTTTGTGCAGTTCAACCCAAATGTCACACCGACAACTTTGCTTGATTGCTTGATCTTAGTGGAACTGCACAAGAGGAGATCTAACTTCCTATCCGTGTTGGCAAATTTGTTTCAAATCTTCTTCTTGTGAGTTGTTTGAATTCCGCGTCATGAGATGTCAGTACTAGCCTTCTTTCACATGATTGTGCAGTGTGCTTTCATTTGTTGTGCTACATATACGATAATGTTGCTTGATTTTAGTGAATTGCACAAATGGAGACAAGACTTCCAATCTGTATGTGCACCGTAATATCCCATTGATGTAAGTTAAGGATATTTCACAACGGTTGGCTTGTATTTTGCCACTTCCATCAGAAAATTAATGTCGTTGTTTAGTGCTATACTTTCTCGGTGCAACAAACCCTGGGTCTATTGCCCAAACAGTGCACAGGCACGGGAACAAGGTCAAAGCACCAGCCCAAGTCGGACTACAAGAAACCAATAGATTTGGAGGACCAACATGCAAATCAGAGGGACCAAAACCAAGCCAGAGAAGTAGGATATCGTCAAGAGAAGGGACTCCCTTGCCGGGCAAGCAAGACCGGCAAGGGGCAGGGCGACCCTTAGAAGTGGACAGCCAAGGCGTCCCAACAGGGCCTGCCGGGGCTCACCGAGGAAAAACCACCTCACCAACCACTCCACCACGACCCACGTCGTCGATTAGTGCGGTGTCAAGCCGCAAAATGACTAAGTGGTAGCCATTCGCCACATGGCAACCATTTTCTACAGCAGAAACCCATAGATTACACCCGTCCTGCGACGTATCAAGCGAGCAGGCATGCATCTGGCAAGATAGCCCGACAAGCCTTGCCGGGCAACAAACGATGTGACATTGAGCGATGCATTTAATGCGCCCTGTCAGCCTGCAGAGTTAGGTATGATAGCACTGTTTGTTATCTTATCAGTGCGTAATGACTACATTGCCATTGTGGTAACCACTTGATCTATAAAAGGGGGCCGATGGAAAACGTATAAAGGGTTAGAAGGTTGGATAACTCACACCCCCATACGCGCGTAGTAGCTGCTGCCTTGAGGCATCCTTTGTTGGGCAAGTGTACTACGCTCCACCACCACCTTTCCACCATCAATCCACCCAAGCAGGAGTAGGGTTCTTCGCCTCACGGCGGCTCCAACCTGGGTAAAACTGCATGTGTGATCTCTGCCGTGCTACCCCACGCTCGTCTGCTATTTGTGCAATGCAACATCCACCTTCCGAACTAGCAAGGGGCCTCCTGGTCCCATAGGTGGCCTAGGTTTCCCGCGACATCTTTGGCGCGACAGGTAGGGGGCTCGCTTGCGTGTACCGGAAGGCATGCGCAGTGCATCATCTTCGTCACCATCTCCATCTTTGACATTGGCACCAACCATGGCACCCAAGAAGAAGCCGGTTCCTTCGGCCCGCCCATCTACCTCAAAGGCTACGCCGCCCGCGCCCTCCAACGCTACTGGGGGTGCGGAGACACGTGAAGACACGAACGCCGCAGGGGATGTGGTCGGAGCAGGTGGCACCGTCACTACGTCACTACTAGGAAAAGGCCTACTAATGGCACACCAGTTTTGTGTACTAATGGCGCACTACTGGTGCGCCATTAGTAGCACGCCACTAGTATTTGTTTACTAATGGCGCACCAGTAGTGCGCCATTAGTATGCCTAGAGGTGCGCCATTACTATCTGACTTAGTAATGGCGCACCACATAGAAGTGCGCCATTAGTAATAATTTTTTTTAAATTCTTTTTTCAAATTATTTCCAATTTTTTTTAAAAAAAATCAATTTTTTTTAATTTTTTTCTTAATCTCAGGTCACTATGGTTTAATCTCGAGTCAATATGCTTAATCTTAGGTCAAATCGCACTCTGTGGTCAAACTTCCCGGAAGGTCACCCATCCTCACACTCCAGCCCAAGCACGCTTAACTTCATAGTTCTATCCAACCCCAGCACCACCTCACTTCACAAGCACATGTTGATATATCTATCATATCAATCCTATTAAACCTTGTTGATGTCTAGGACTTGGTTCATGTTCATGAGTATGATGAAATTTTGAAAAAATATTTCAAACTTCCTGGTCATATTACGTATCATATTTTGAAAAATAATTCAATTTTTTTTATAAACCGATTTTTTTCTGTTACTAGTGGCGCACCTAGCATATGGTGCGACACTAGTAAGTTTGAAATTTTTTGAATTTTTTTCCCTCCAGTTCATAAAAGCCCCGTATCTTTTTTCTGTTCGGTTTTTGGGGATTTTGAAAATGTTTAACGAGGCTCCCCCCGTTAAATTTGGATGTAACTTTTCAAGTAGATGATTTTTCATAAAAAAAACTTTTTAATCCGAGTTCGTATGCAAAAGTTATTCCCATTTTACAAATTCCAGAGAGATTTTGCAAATAAAGTGGAAATTCATATTTGTAAATTTTCCCAACAACTAGACCACATATCACATAGGAAGCTTATTTTCTTTTATTTTTGTGACATTTCCATCATTTTTTTTATTTTTTAAAAACTGAAAAGGCGGTCCAAAGGGGGGGGGTGCATTCAGTACGTTTTGGGCCAAGTTAGTAATAGCGCACCACACCCACGGTGCGCCATTACTAGTTTTGAAAAAACAATAAAACAAATTCTGATTTTTTAAAAAAAAAAAACTTACTAATGGCGCACCAGTGGACAGTGCGTGCACCACTAGTAAATTATTTTCAAAAAAAATTCCAATTTTTTATTTATTTTTTCAAAACTAGTAATGGCGCACCAGTGGACAGTGCGCCATTACTAGTTTTGAAAAAAAATGAAAAAAAGTTGTTACTAATGGCGCACCATGAATGTGGTGCGCCATTAGTATTTGGACACTAATGGCGGACCAACACATGGTGCGCCATTAGTATATACTAATGGCGCACCACATGTCTGGTGCGCCATTAGTGTCATTTCCATCTATAGCCCTTTTCCTAGTAGTGCGTCCCCCATGGCCGACGTAGGAGCAGGCAGCACCAGAGGAGGCCAGCATCAGCAACACCCCGAAGGCCATGCTCCCATGGTACGGGCGAAGGGGTTACTCCGTCTGTCCCCCTTTCCCCTATCGACAGGCACAGCCACAGCAACAACAACCGGACTGGGGCGAATCACCGTCATTCGGCCGCTCCCACCATGGGTGCGGTCACAGCGCATGCACCTCCCCCGGGACGGGTCGACCAAGCCGCTTTTCCTGATGCAGCCGCTGGTCCTCAATCGCCATCGCCGCACCACATCCAGGTGGTTGCCTCGCGGCACCAGTGGGGGGGCGGTATGGCCGCCGCTGGCACCATCCGGAGACGAGCGATAGTATGATCGAGTTCATCATCACCCTTGCTGAGTACAACTTCGGAGGCCAAGGCGTGGGCTCAACTACTGCTGAGATTTCCCCCAGCGGCCGAGTAGATGGACGAATTGCGTGACACCATCCAAAGTCTATTCAGTTTGGCCGAAGCTGGGGGCTAAAGGCAAGCTGGCCCGCCGCGGCCTCCCCAACCGACAAGAATAGCTGCTGCTGCTGACCGTACAGAAGGGGCCATCCCCAAGGTGCAGTCCCCACCACGGCAGCCAACGCGAGCGTGATAGAATCAGGACCCCGACGACTTCTCGTTGACCTCCTCTGACCCTCTAGCATGTCTAGGCCAACGAGGAGCCCTGGAGGATAGGCGGAGAGGAGACACATGCGTCATCGTCGAGCAACATTGTGATGACGTCCGCCGAACCGACGGGTGCGACGGTCTCGACGTCGACGAGCCTGCCCTTGGAATTGGTGGGTGCCTGCCTTTCGAGGGTGGTTGCCATGCCTTTACTCGAGACTCGTGGCAAGTCCGTTGGCCATCCGTTCGTATGTTCAAGCCAGAGATACCTGAGAAGTACGATGGCCGGCAGAACCCGGCAGAGTTCCCGAGCATCTACACTATCATTGTTTAGGTTGCCGGGGGAAGACATGAGAAGGTGTTTGACAACTACTTCCCATTGGCCCTCAGGTCCAATGTGAGATCTTGGCTGATGCACCTACCGGAGAACTCCATTTCGTCATGGGCCGACCTGTGCCACGAGTTCATTGGCACCTTCCCTAGCGGCCATCAAGAGCCCGGCAAGCCCAACGACTTACAGCTTCTCCAACGGAAGGAAGGAGAAACCCTCCGTACGTATTTACAAAGATCCAGCAAAGTTCATAGAAATATCCCAAATATCCATCTGGCACCTGTGATAGCTGCCTTCCAATCCAATGTGCGCAACCTCCGGATCTGTTCCAAGAAGAACATGCAGTCTCCCAATACTGTGAAGGAGCTTTACACGTTGGTGGAGAAGTGTGCTTGGACGGAGGAGGGAAGGAAGTTGGCCAGAGAGGAAGATTGCACCAATGTTGATTTAGGTGATGATGATGAATCAACCAGTCAGAAGAAGAGCAAGAAGCGCATTAAGACGCGGAGGGATAAGGCAATGATGACTGTTGAAGGATCGGGTACGCCAAGTAGCAAGAAGGCCAAGTGTGAGGCCCTCGGGAAGGAAGTTTCCATGTGCACTGACTGCCGGGAAGCCACTACTGCCGAGAAAGCCAGGAAATGCGATGGGCCATCCTGCAAAATTCATCGGACCAAGGGCCACGACCTTCAAGAGAGCTATCGAGTTGAGCTGCTTCTTAAGAGACATAGAGTAGAGTATGAGAAGCGTGACAAGGAAAAACGTCAGAATATTGCTGGCGGTAAGGGATGAGGTAGAGAAAAGCGGAAAGCCCGCCAGAGGTAGAGAAAAAGAAGTCTGTGATGATGAGAGTGATGGAGGGGATGAAGAAGAAACCTGTGAGCAGGAGTTTCAAAAGGCCACTGACTCCCTGTCCGTTGACGGGGGTGCATTTCTGCACGCCTCTCACCGCCAACTCGAGCGGCGGGCGCGAGAGCTTAATACCGTGGAACCAACGCCAGAGGCCTAGAAGCCGCTCAAATGGCCCCGTACACCCATCATCTTTGACGAGGAGGACCATCCTAGCCGTACCACTATGGTAGGGTGTTTTCCATTGTTGGTCTCCCTAATAATTCACAACCTAAAGGTCACAAAGATGTTGGTGGACGGTGGGGCCGGGTTAAATCTGATCTCCCCAGCAGTTATCAGCAAGCTTCAGATAGCAGAGGAAGAGCTAGAGGTTACCGGCACGTTTCAAGGAGTTAATCCTGTCAGCAGCCGTCCTAAGGGAAAGATCATGTTGCCGGTAACATTCGGTGGAGACCTGAACTACCGGACTGAGAAGATTGTGTTTGATGTGGTCGACCTCCCCCTACCACACAATGGGATTCTTGGACGCCCAGCCCTAGCTAAGTTGATGGTGGCATCCCACTATGCTTACAACACACTGAAGATGCCTGGGCCACTAGGAGTCATCACCGTCCCATCAGATGAGAAGGATGCAGTCATTTGTGTGGACAAGATGTACCAATACGCAGTCGCCATAGAGGCAGTGCTAGCGGTAGTTCCCTCTACAGAAAGCAAAGGAAAGAAGAGAGATTGTAGGAGCTCCGCCAAAGAGTCCAGGAAGCATGCCCCCACCGAGTGCACGACACCCATTGACGACGTGACGGAGTGTTCCAACAGCAAGAGATCCAAGGTTGATGCACCCCAAGTGAAGAAGGTCCTGGCAGGGCTGGCTGGCATTGATGGTACCTTCAATATCAGCGCCACCCTCGATGTCAAATAGGAAAGTGCACTCATTGCCTTCCTACGGGCGAATATCGATGTGTTTTCCTGGCAACCATCTGATATCCCCGGTGTTCCCAGGGAGGTAATCAAGCACCACATTGTTGTCTGCCCACATGCCCGACCTGTCAAGCAGAAAGTCCGGAAGCATGCCTTGGGGAGGCAGTAGTTCATTGCAGAAGAGATCAACAAGCTTGAGGCAGCTGGTTTGGTCATAGAAGTGTTGCATCCCACATGGTTGGCAAATTTAGTGGTAGTCCAGAAGGTTAACGGGAAGTGGAGGCTTTGCATAGATTTCATGGATCTCAACAAATCTTTACCAAAGGATCCATTTCCCTTGTTGTGCATTGATAAGATTGTGGATTCCACTTCAGGTTGTGATTTGCTCTTCGTTCTGGATGCATATTCTCGGTATCACCAAATCTTCATGTCCAAGGAGGATGAAGAGAAGACGTCGTTCATTACTCCATGTGGTACGTACTGTTTTATCTGCATGCCATTGAGATTAAAGAGTGCCGGGTCTACCTTTGCAAGGGCAATCCAGATTGGTTTTGAGCCAAAGTTGGACAGAAACAGATAATCCTATATGGATGATATTGTGGTCAAGACCAAGGATAAGGCCACCCTTATTCAAGATTTGGAGGAGTCGTTTGCTAATCTGTGCAAGATCAATCTGAAGCTCAACCCGGAGAAGTGTGTATTTGGTGTTCCCTCCGGCAAGTTGCTTGGGTTCTTTGTATCCCATCGCGGGATCAAAGCCAACCCCGACAAGATCAAGGCCATCCAGCATATCCAAGCGCCAATGGCAGTTAAGGATGTGAGGCGTCTGACAGAATGTGTTGCCGCACTGGGCAGATTCATCTCCAAGTCTGTCGGGCGCGCCCTACCGTTCTTCAAAATTTTGACGAAGGCAGGTCATATGAAGTGGACCCCAGAAGCAGATGCAGCTTTGCAAGATTGGAAGGCCTACTTGTCCTCCATGCCTACCTTGGTTGCTCCCAAACCCCATGAGCCGTTGCTCCTATACATGGCGGCAACCAACCAAGTTGTCAGTGCGGCCATGGTAGTGTAGCGAGAAGTGGATGAGCCAGAAAGTGAGTAGAGACCGACAGAATCAGAGAAGGATCAGGACATCAATGAGCACTACAATGAGAGCAACCCCAAGGATGCGGCAAGGAAGAAGGTGGGGTAGCGCCAATTGTACTTTGTCAGATCCCTATTACAGGGGGCTATTTCGAGGTACTCTGGCATGCAAAAATTGATCTTTGGTCTCGTCATGGCCTCAAGGAAACTGCGCGACTTCTTCCAAGACCATGAGATCACAGTTGTCACTCGTTTCCCGTTCCAAAGGGTACTCCGAAACCCTGAGGCTACTGGCAGAATAGTGGAGTGGGCTTTGGAGTTATCCAGCTTTGGTTTGAAGTTTGAGAGCACATCAACTATTCAGAGTAGGGTGTTAGCAGAGTTTATCGCAGAATGGACACCAACCCCTAATGAGGAAGTCACAGAGACAGTTATCCTCGGCAAGGACTCGCCCCAAGAACAGATTATGTAATTTGAGGATGCTTTTTTCCAACAAGGTGCTGGAGCTGGCGTGCTTATTGTTGCCCCTCCCAGGAGCACTTGAAGTATGCCGTCCAAATGCATTTTGCCAGGGAAGAAGCAAGCAACAATACAGCGAAGTATGAAGGGCTCCTTGTCGGGCTAAGGATTGCAGGTGAATTGGGAATTAAGAAGCTGATCATTCGAGGAGATTCACAGCCTGTGGTCAGACAAGTCAACAAGGATTATCAAAGTCAATTGATGGAGGCATACGTCGAGGAAGTGAGTAGATTGGAGGAGCACTTCGACGGATTGCAAACAGAGCACGTACCCCCGTGGAAAAACAACAAAGCTGATCATCTGCCAAAGTGTGCTGCGCAAAAGCTTCCAATGGAACCAGGGACTTTAATTCTCCATCTCACTCAGCCCTCCGTATCCCCAGCAACAATGGCCCGGAAAAGGATAAATTTTGACACCTATAAGCATCTCTCGGTAGAGCCGTCTGCTCCTGGCAGAGACCCTGCCGGAAACAACTCCTCACAGCCTGCCAGACCAGCCCCTCTAGCCGGGTCCACGAACGCCGCGAATGAGGCCTGTGCTCCCGAAGTAGAGGAGGTGCTGCAAGTACTCGTTGACGAGCCCCAGGCTCCATCTTGGGCAAGGCACATTGTCCACATCCTCCAAACCGGAGAGCTTCCCGGCGACCAAGATGAAGCAGAAAAAGTAGCCCAGAGGGAGAGTATATATCAGTTTGTCGATGACACTCTGTACATAAGGAGGCCCAACGGTATGAAATTGAAGTGTGTCTGCCGGGAAAAAGAAAAGGAACTGCTGGCTGAGATTCACAAACGAATGTGCGGCTCCCACATTGGATAATGGGCATTAGTTGGGAAAGCATTCCGACAAGGATTCTATTGGCCCACAGCCCTCCAAGATGTAGTGGAGCTAGTCACGAAATGTGAAGCCTGCCAGTTCCATTCCAAGAAAACACACCTGCCTGCCCAAGATCTTCAAACAATCCCTCTATCATGGTCATTTTTGGTCTCAGAGCTCATTATCCTTGACCCCTTATCCCGAGCAATCGGGTTCTTTGAATTCTTGTTCGTTGCTATCGACAAGTTTACAAAGTCGCCGGAAGTGACTACCGTGAGAATGTGCTAATGCTTTGTTCCGGGTCTCTATTAAAAGGAGGCCTTAATATCCCTTAGTTTCCAATAGGACCCCGCTGCCACGGGAGGGTAGGACAAAAGATGTCATGCAAGTTCTTTTCCATAAGCACGTATGACTATATACGGAATACATGCCTACATTACATTTATGAATTGGAGCTAGTTCTGTGTCACCCTATGTTATGACTGTTACATGATGAACCGCATCCGGCATAATTATCCATCACTGATCCGGTGCCTACAAGTTTTCCATATACTAGTTCTCGCTTATTTACTTTCCCGCTGCTACTGTTGCAATCACTACAAAATACCAAAAACATTACTTTTGTTGTATTTACTTTTTTTGCCGCTACCACCACTATCATATTACTTTGCTACTAAACACTTTGTTGCAGATACTAAGTTTCTAGGTGTGGTTGAATTGACAACTCAGCTGCTAATACTTGAGAATATTCTTGGGCTCCCCTTGTGTCGAATCAATAAATTTGGGTTGAATACTCTACCCTCGAAAGCTATTGCGATCCCCTATACTTGTGGGTTATCACTATCCCCGAGGCAGATGTTGTTGCCGCCACCTGAGAAGCACCAGCAGCCGTTTGGGCTGCCTTGATCACCCGATCGCAAATAGCGGTCGTGCTCATGCACCTTGTTAGCACGTGCATGGCGACTGCGGCCCTGCTCTTGCCGGAGTGGGCCACCGAAGTTGCCCTCATGATGCGGGTCCACGTGCCCACCTTTCACCGGCAACAATTGAACAGTGCAACGATATTTGGTCATCGAGCTAGTGTGCTTGAGATGATGGCTGTGGACTGTAGCCGACACACCTTCTCGCGTAAGCCATAGGCATACTATACATCAACGATGCTCAAGGATATTTTGTGCTGCAACTCACATGGTTGGTGATAATAAACTTTGTGCGATCTACTTGATTTTTCATCTTGATTTGAATTACATAATGAGGTCACAACGGCAATGGATGGTGTTTGAATTGCTAGACCTTTTATCTGCACTGAACATGCAACTATATGTGTGTCATATTAGAATTGGAATTATTTAGGGTTCGTTTGAACATTTTAGACATTAAATTGGTTTTCTAGCCATTTTAGGTGCACAATTCAAAATTAAACTACATGAACATGCTCCGGTGCACCAACATGGGATGTAAAATCATATATGTGTCCATGGGTTTATGCTTATGTCCCATGCAAGAAATGGGGATGAAATTCGAACACCACGGCACCGTGGCCCTCCGGCAAACATTTACATACTTGCTTTTGTAGTCCTAGTAAATCCAAAATTCGTCCGAAATTCGTGAAATTTGGTATGCTATCATGGAGTGACATCAACATGCCGTGGTAAATTTTTTGTCCCAATTGGGGCAGGTTTCGGTATAAGCTTCTCATAAACCAGAGCTTCTCACAACAAGTGTGATGGTTTTGATAGGGAATGTTTCACCTTACTGGATGAAACGATATCCCTTGCCTCTTCTCGCTTTCATTTTTTTCCTAGTGTCAACATAGAACAACAGGAGTGTTGTGTCAATTTTTGGGATTTTTCGAGGTTCACTTGGACATTTTTATACATTACCTGAGTTTTCAATGCATTCATGTGCATAATTCAAATTTGAAATACATGCACATGCTCTAATGCATATAAATTGGTTGAAAATTCAAATATGTGTCCTTGGTTGCATGCTCAGGTCCCATGGAAGAAATGGGAATGAATGTCAAACACCCTGCCGCCGTCACTCGGCCGCAAGCTTTGAGATACCTGATTTTTAAATTCTAGTAAATCGAAAACTCGCCTGAATTTCATGAAACTTGCCATGCTATCATGTAGCGGCATCAACATGCCATGGTAAAAATTTTGTTCCATTTGGGGCAGGTTTGGGTATATGCTTCTCACAACAAGCATGATGGTTTTGATAGGGAGCGTCTCACATTTGGGGACGAAACAATATCCATTGCCTCTTATCGCTTTCAAAAAAATTCTCGTGTCAACATAGAACAACATGAGTGTTGTGTCAAATTTTGTGATTTTCAGGGTTTGTTTGGACATTTTTATGCATTAACTGAGTTTTTAATGCATTTATGTGCATAATTCAAATTTAAACTACATACAGATGCTCCCGTGCATATAAATTGGTTGAATAATCAAATCTATGTCCTTGGGTGCATGCTTAGGTCCCATGCAAGAAATGGGAATGAATTTCAAACACCAGGGCAGCGTTGATTGCCGGCAAAACATTGAGGTACCTGGTTAAATTCTAGTAAATCCAAAACTCATCTGAAATTCATGAAACTTGGCATGCTATTATGGAGCGGCATCAACATGCCGTGGTAAAATTTTTGTCCCATTTGGGGCAGGTTTGGGTATATGCTTCTCACAAACCAGAGCTTCTCACAACAAACATGATGGTTTCGATTGGGAATGTCTCACCTTTGGGGATGAAACGATATCAATTGCCTCTTATTGCTTTCAAAAAATATCTTGTGTCAACATAGAACAACATGAGGATTGTGTCAATTTTTGTTATTTTTCGGGGTTCGTTTGGACATATTTATGCAATAACTGAGTTCTCAATGCATTTATCTCCATAATTCAAATTTGAACTACATGCACGTGCTCTAGTGCATATAAATTGGTTGAAAAATCAAATATCTATCCTTGGGTGCATGATTAGGTACCATGCAAGAAATGAGAATGAATTTCAAACACTAGGGCACCGTTGATTGCCCGGCAAAACATTGAGATACCTGGTTTTTAAATTCTAGTAAATCCAAAACTCATGTGAAATTCGTGAAACATGGCATGCTATCATGGAGCGGCATCAACATGTCGTGGTAAATGTTTTGTCCCATTTGGGCACAGGTTTGGGTATATGTTTCTCACAAACTAGAGCTTCTGACGACAAGCATGATGGTTTCGGTAGAGAACGTCCCACCTTTGGGGACGAAACGATATCCATTGCACCTTATTGCTTTAAAAAATTTCTCGTGCCAACATAGAACAACAGGAGTGTTGTGTTAAGTTTTGTGATTTTTTGGGGTTCGTTTGGAGATTTTATGCATTAACTAAGTTTTCAAATTTGAACTACATGCACATGCTCAAGTGCATATAAATTTGTGGAAAAATCAAATCTGTGTCCTTGGGTGCATGCTTAGGTCCAATGCAATAAATGGGAATGAATTTCAAACACCAGAGCACCGTTGATTGCCGGCAAAACATTGAGATACTTTATTTTTGAATTCTAGTAAATCCAAAACTCATCTGAAATTCATGTCATCATGGAATGGCACCCGACATGCAGTGGTATTTTTCATGTCCATTTTGAGAGAAGGCGCACTCGAATAATGACACCCAACAAAGGCATTTCGAAAAAATAGCTGCCACTTTAATATCTCAAACATTTGTATAATTCAAACCGTGTGCGTTCTGTTAACCATTCACGTGACGCCACTTGTCTTGGTTTTAATGGTTGTAGGAGGTGCCGTGCGGACACTGCTTGAGCTTGACTGAACGGGAAGCGTGCGAGCGCAGTCCGGTGCGCAGGCTAACCGAGAGGCGTGCAAGCTGTCCCTGATGCGCAGGCTCATCGGGAAGCGTGCAAGATGTATGCTATGCAGCCTTACTGGGAAGTGAGCCCTTTGACATGGGACGCCCCCCTCAGCGGCATCGGACGCCGCCGTCGACAACGGCGTCCTGGAGGACGACAACAACAACGACGGCGCATCAGGCCGCCGCCGGAAATAGTTTTTTTCTTGGGTTTAATACTGTATATCGATCATATGAATATAAATTCACAGTATAACTGAATGATAGATTTGGTTTGAGCGAACTTGCTTTTGTCTCTCTTAATGTACAGACTTATCAAATAATTTTCTTTTGAAAAAATCGTCAATGGTTGATAGATTTCGGGTTCTGACAAAACCCTTGAGGTTCGAACACTTGGGTGCGCACGAAGTTCTCACCCCCCTCTCTAGCTCGCGCACATCATGATCTCACGGCCTAGCTCGATGAACCCAAAGAACAAGAGGCACATAGTTTATGCTGGTTCGGGCCACCGATGTGGTCTAATACCCTACTCCAGTGTGGTGGATTGCCTCTTAGGCCGAGGATGAACAGTTACAAGGGAAGAACAGCCTACTGAGGAGAGGTTTTCTTGTGCTTCGCGAACTTGTGTGGTTGAGGATGATCTGGATGTGATCTCTCCTCTCTCTGGATCGGTTCCCGTTGCCTCCTACTGTGGTGGCTAGTCCTATTTATAGAGGCCTTGGTCCTTTTCTGAAATATTGAGCGGGAAGGGATCCCACAATGGCCAAATTCAAAGGGAGTCAACTAGTACAAGTTATCCTGACAAAAGTAGTCTTCGCTTGCCAAAGGCTCTACTGGCGACGCCGTCTTGGGCTCCACGGTGACCTTCGTCCTATCGTCCTGCTGGTCTTGATCTTGTTGCACCGATATGGAAACCTTTGCCTGATGCCTCAGGACTCCTTGCCCGCGCTTGCCTCTTTAGCACCAAAGAGGAAACGAGGGCATTGCGCGCTGGTGCCGGCCTGGCTCCAGTCGTCATGGCTTGCGTCATAGAAACCTCGCGAGGTGTCCCTTGCCTTGATCTCTCCGCCCCTCGCAAGCTAGCCTAGTGAGGCTGCCCCCGAGGAGGTCTTGTGTCGAGCGCCTCGCGAGGCTTGGCCCGTCGCGAGGGTCTTGAGTGTTTGCTGGTGAAGATGGGATGTACAGGTCCAATGATGGAGCCACGCTGCAGGTCGCGGGCAGGCAAGTCTGGGGAGCCCCGTTCCTAGGACGCAGATAGTAGCCCCCGGGCCCAAGGCGCGCTCAGGCTTGGCTTCGAGGCAAAACCAAGGGGCAAGTGGGGAGCGCCGCGGGCCCCAACAGCCCGCGGCCCCTCTTGACGCGTGGCGATTGATTGGACTTGGGCGTCTCCGCTTCCCCACACCGCCTCGGCAACTGCCCGACTTGACGAGTCCTTGCTGCATGCAGAAAAAGATTGTTATTACCTTAGATTGTGGAGGCCGGCGGTTGGCCTCCCCTTGGCTATAAATGGATAGAGGGGGCGGAGCCCCTATCACCCATCTCTTCCTTTGCTTCTCCCGCTCCTTCTTCTTCATCGCTTCACTACCGGCAGCGACACCCATCCGCCTGCGAAGAGGCTCTCAGCTGCATAGCACGGGAAGGCTCGCCAGGAGGGGCCTGGCTCACCGCCGCCCAAGAGGGGGCGCGGCCATCCCTAC
This sequence comes from Triticum monococcum, assembly GCA_034509565.1. Taxonomy (NCBI): domain Eukaryota; kingdom Viridiplantae; phylum Streptophyta; class Magnoliopsida; order Poales; family Poaceae; genus Triticum; species Triticum monococcum. Next base: position 283,357,182 of record CM067842.1, read on the forward strand.
AAGCACACCATGACACCCATCGCGGTCGTGGTGGCGCCTCTTCGCATGGTGGTGGTCGCCCGAGTCGTGGGAGCCCTATCGATGAAGGGAGGCGCGCAATGGTTGCGCGGCCGCCCAGGCCGTGCTTCCACTCTATGGAAGTGCTGCCGGAGCTCGTCGTGTGGTCAGAGAACCCAGCCGGCAGTTGGCTTCAGCTCCCGCGCTTCTTTGCTGTCAAGCAGCCAGCCACTAGTCCAGGCGGTCTCTGGCTGCAGGCGGAAAACTGCTGCAACAAGGCTTTGTGGGTCGCAGTTGAGGTCTCCGCCGCAGGCAACGCAGCCCTGGCCCACAGCTGGCAGATGTTTTCCTGCGCGCGAGGCCTGGGCCGCTGGTGCTCCGTCCACCTTAATTACGATGGCCACACGACCCTCTACGTGAGGTTGTTCGGGGAAGATGGCCGCCGCGTCGAGTGTTTCCCTAAGGAAAACGACAATGGTGAGGTGCTCGTCCTCGACGATGGCCGTGACAAGCGCGAAGGTGGGCTCACCCTCGGCGCTGTCCATGGCTCATCCAGCTACGGCGACATCTCCAACATCGGTGGCTACGACCAGCTACCACGCTGCCGCACCCACTTCGAAAGTGGCAGCGGGTCATCTCGTCGCCGTGCTCTAGTGAAGCGCGAGGAGGGATCTGGCTGAGCTCAGGAGAGCGCCATGGGCCCAGCCTCATGAACTGCCACGGGAGCACGTGCCGCTTTTGTTTCGTTCTTCTTTTCCTTCCTGCATTAAGAGAGAGACAAGTATGGGGCCCCGCTGGGGCATGCAACAACTATGATTTCCAAGTGTCTGTGCTATGTTTATCGCTCTTGTGTCATGTTGCAGCATCAACGTTTTATGTATGCGCATAGGAATAACTTAGCTTGATGCGCCTGAAGTAGTTTCCGCCTCGCGAGGCGCGCATTCCCTAGTACCTGGCGAGGCCTACTGTGCTCGCAAGGAGTCTGGGTACTGCAAAAATTCGTTAGGAAATTCTTATTCTTCCGAATCCTGGTTGTGGGCATTGCTGGACATGACACAGTGTTTCGCATCGCAGTGCCTGGGGGCAAGGATTGAGAGGGGTGCGCCAGCTTGTGAGCTCGAGCGACGGTGCCTTGCAAAAAATAGGAACTCATAGGCAAAAAGGCAATGGAACCAGGCCAGCAAGGAACACCCGAAAGAAAATTGTTACTAAAAAGGTGCAAGCCAACTGCAGAAAGAAAATGAAAAGTGTTTTGGATAGGGATCCCGTCCTGCGTCTCCAGGCGCGTGGCGCCAGGCCTGGAGATGTGGGCGACATGAAACGGGCCCTCCCACATGGGTGAGAGCTTGTGCAGCCCTTCTCGGGAGAGCAACCGCCTCAGGACAAGATCACCCACCTCGAGCGTCCTGGAGCGGACGTTGCGCTAGTGGTACCGCCGCAGCGCCTGCTGGTACCTCGCAGCTTGGAGCGAGGCTTCACGGCGGCGTTCCTCCCCCAGCACGAGGTCCTTCCCTCGCATGGCGTCTTGCTGTGTTTCGTCGAATGCCAGGACCCGCGTGGAGCGATGCCTGACCTCTTGTGGGAGAACCGCTTCTGCTCCGTAGACAAGGAAGAACGGGGTCTTGCCTGTCGGCCTGGTGGCGGCGGTGCGGATGGACCACAGCATGGACTGGAGCTCATTGTGCCAGCCCCTGGCCTCGAGCTTCTTCTTGAAGGTCCTAGTCTTGATACCCCTCAAGACTTTTGTGTTGGTGTGTTCGGCCTGGCCGTTGCTCCTGGGGTGCACCACGGAGGCGTAGCATACAAGCGTTCCAAGGTTAGCACAATATGTTTTGAAGAGATGGCTAGTAAACGGTGAGCCATTATTGGTGATGATGCGATTAGGGACCACAAATCGGCTTACGAGGCCCTTGACGAACTTGATTGCTGACACGGCTTGGATGGTGCAGACGGCTTCCACTTCCGCCCACTTGGTGAATTTGTCGATGGCGACGTAGAGGTAGCGGTAACCTCCAGGTGCTCGAGGGAATGGGCCCAGGATATCCAGCCCCTAGACCACGAACAACCATGAGAGCGGGATCGTCTGGAGGCCCTGAGCCAGCTGGTGGATCTGCAAGGCATGGAATTGGCAGGCCTCGCAGCATTTCACCATCTCGGTCGCGTCATTGAGTGTCGTGGGCCATTAGAACCCGCTGCACAAAGCCATAGGAACATGCTTTAGCTCTACGCCCAGGAACTGCTTCTCCATTTTGCGCACCTCTGTGAGGTATGCCTCCATATCGTCATCCTTTGGCCCGTACACCTTGTTGGAGAAGTTGACGAGGATCTGCGAGTCTCACATGATGGTGGGGCGTTTCACCCCCAGGGCCACCACAGCCTTGAGGCCGGCGATGAGATCCTCGTACTCTGCGATGTTGTTGGAGATCCTTTCGCCCCGCTAGAAGCAGAGTGCACAGCGTAGTAAAGTTTGTCCTGAGTGGGCGATATGAGCACGGCTCTAGCCCCCACGCCCTGGCGTGCAAACGCGCCATCGAAGTACATGACCCAGCCATCCGGCAATTCACTCCATGGCGAGAGGGATCGGTTTTTGCCTGGTTTGAGTTCCGGGGTGTCGGTCCATTCTGCCACAAAGTCGGCGAGTGCAGCCCCCTTGATGACCCCGGTTGTGCTGAACTCCAAGTCAAACGCCTGCAGCTTGATGTTCCATTCGGCGACCCTCCCCACAGCATTGGGGCTCCCGAGTACTCCCTCCAATGGGTAAGCTGAGATGACCTTGATGGGGTGACCCTTGGAAGTAGTGGCGCAGCTTACGCGAGGCCACCAGGAGCGCAAGCAAGAGCTTCTGAGGCATGGGGTATCGTGCTCTCGCATCTCATAGCACTATGCTAACGATGTACACTGGGTGCTCGACGAGGGAGGGAGAGCTGACGGAGGTTTTGGCTTCCGGGGGCTGAGGTTTTTCATGTGGGTCCCCAGCTTCTGGGGCTTAATGACTAGCCGGGGTAGCCGCTATCTTAGGAGCATCGCCTCGGTGTTGTGCTGCCTCATCCGGCTTCGCGGCTCCGTTCGGCGGGCCCTTGACCTGGGGCTCCTCTCTGATGGCCACCAGCGCTGCGCTGGCGGACTGAGGTGTGGCAGACAGGTGGAGTACCAAGGGCTCGAGAGGACAAGGTTGTCGGATCACGGGTTCCGCCAAAACCCTTGAGGTACGAACACTAGGGTGCGCGCAAAGATTTTCTCCCTATCGACCAAAGCCCTAGCTCTCTAAGATATTGCGAACAAACTCGACATACTCACAACACAGAAAGACACAATATTTATACTCGTTCGGGCCACCGTTGTGGTGTAATACCATACTCCAGTGTGGTGGTGGTGGATTGCCTCTTGGGCTGATGATGAACAATACAAGGGGAAGAACAACCTCATAAGGTTGAGGTGTTCTTGTGCTTGGTGAACTTGTGTGGGTGGGATGCCTCTTGGTGAACTTGTCCTACTGTGGTGGCTAGTTCTACTTATATTGGTCCTGGTCCTCTCTCCAAATATTGAGCAGGAAGGGAGCCAACAACGGCCAATTTCTAAGGGGCAACTAGTAAAACTTATCCTGACAAAAGGTGGTCTTCGCCTGCCAAAGGCTCCGGAGGTGACGCCGTGCTGGGCTCCACGGTGACCTCCGTCTTGCCGTCCTTCTGGTCTTGGTCTTGTTGCACCAATATGGAAACCTTTGCTTGATGCCTCGGTACTCCGCGCCTGCGCTTGCCCCCTTGGCACCAAAGAGGAAGCAAGGACACTACGTGCGATGGCGCCCGCCTGGCCTCGATCGTCATGGCTCACATCATGAGGACCTCGCGAGGTTTGGCTTGCCTTGATCTCTCCGCCCCTCTTGAGCCTGGCTGGAGAGGCCGCTCCTGAGGAGATCTTGCATTGTCCGTCTAGCGAGGCTTTGCCCCTCGCAAGGGTCTTGAATGCCTTGTCGATGAAGATGGGCTGTACAAACCTGCCAGCCCAGCCACGCCGTGGGCCGCAGGCAGGCAAGTCTGGGGACCCCGTTCCCAGGATGCCGACAGTAGCGCCCGGGACTAAGGTGCGCTCGGGCTTGGCTTCGAGGCTAAGCCAAAAGGTCAAGCACGGACCACCGCGGGCCCCAAAAGCATGTGGCCTCGGTTGACGCGTGGCGGTTGATTGGACGTGGGCGTCTCCGCTTGCCCATGCTACCTCAGCAACTTCCTGACTTGACAAGTCCCTGCGGCACACAAAGAAAACCATCATTACCTGTGATCGTGGGGGTGCTGGTTGGCTTTCTCCTGCTATAAATTGGGAGGGGGCAGAGCCCCCGTCACCCATCTCTTCCCATTCCGCCTGCTTCTTTCTCCTGTACCCCACCACCAACTTCAATGGCGCCGTTGAAGAGGTTCTCCGCCGCGGAGAAAGGAAAGGCCCCTCGGGAGGGGCCCGGCTCCCCGGCGCCTTAATGGGGACGCGGCCGTCCCCGCAAGCACACCACGACTCCCGCCGTGGCCCCCTACTCCCGGGGTAGCACCGCTACGCGTGGCGGGGGTCGATCCGGTCGCGGCAGCCCCGTCGATGAGGGGAGACGTGCCGTGGTTGCACTGCCTCCCCGGCCACGCTTCAACTCAGCAGAGGTGCTGGTAGAGTTCGTTGTCTGTTTGGTGGATCCGGCCAACAACTGGCTCCAGCTTTCGCGCTTCTTCGTCAACAAGCTGTCGGCCCGTGGTCGAGGAGGGCTCTGGCTGCAGGCAGACGGTTGCTGCAGCAGGGCTTCCTGGGTCGCGGTTGAAGTCTCTGCCGCGAGCAACATAGCTCTGGCCCATGGTTGGCAGATGTTTGCCCGCGCGCACGGCCTGGGCAAGCAGTGCACCCTCCATTTCAAGTATGATGGTGATGCGACCCTCTACGTGAGGGTGTTTTGGGAAGATGGTCGCCGCACTGGGTGCTTCCCCGAGACGAACGACGACAAGGAGGTGCTCGATCTCGGCGATGGCTGCGATGAGGGCGAGCCTGCCGGTCGCGCCTCGTCCAACTACGGCGGCTCTTCTCTTGGCTAAAACTCCAGCAGCGGTGGCTACGACTAGCCGCCACGCCGCCGCGCTCGCTTCGAAGGTGGTAGCGGGTCATCCCGTCTCCGCGCCTCCGTGAAGCGTGAGGAGGGATCCGGCTAAGCTCGGGACGTCGCTGGAGCCCTGCCCCCGCGGTTTGCTGCAACGCCGCTTTTGCTTTGTTCCTCTTTTCTTTCCTACATCCAAATGAAACCAGTATGGGCCATAGGGGCGTGTATTGAACTGTGATTCCTCACTCATTATGCTATGCTTGTTATTTCCGTGTTGTGTCATTATTTTGTGTGGAGATAACTTAGCCTGGCGCGTTCGGGGCAGCTTCTTCTTTCACGAGGCACTTTCCTCATGCCTATCTTTGGCTTAGTAGTTGCTCTGGAACTGCAAAACTTCATTATGAGGCTCGCTAGGAGACTTATCACTCACCCGAGCCTTGACATAGCTCTTCATATCGCGGTACCTGAGAGGCGTGGATTAGGAGAGATGCGCCGGCTCGTGGGCTCGAACAAGGGTGCCTCGCGAGAAAGCAGACTGAAGGTAGGGAGAAGGACCAACGCAGGAGGAAGAAACCCTCGCGAGGTTTGCGAGAGAGAGAGAACATAAGCGAACTAGATTCAGAAAAGGTGGCAAAAGGCGACGGAACCATATCAGCAAGGAACACCAGAAGAAAACTTCGATTAAGAGAAGGAGAGCCAACTACAGAAAGCAAATGAAAAGCCGCGTCCGGCACCTAGTCTAGTCTTCGACGTCTTCTCACTAGCGCAGAGCTAAGTGCTGGTGCTAGGCGTGGGAGGGAGCCCCCGAGGCCCGAGGGCAGCTCTCCAGAGACTCCGGGGCGTGTACAACCCCACTCATTATTACGTGAGACTATCACGGGCGGCGATTCTTCATAGGCACCAGCCTTCTTCACATGCACTGGTCCTTTCTTCACAGGCATAGGGCGTTGGTTCACAGGCCCTAGGCCCTGCTTCACAGGCACTTGGCCTTGCTTCATGGGCACTAGGCCCTGCTTCATGGGTAGAACTTCCGGAGGTGCTAGATGTTCCAGGCGTTCTGGATGGGCACCCCGTCCTGCATCTCCAGGCGCGCGGCGCCAGACCTGGAGATATGGACGACCCTGAATGGGCCCTCCCACATGGGTGATCGCTTATGCAACCCCTCCCTGGAGAGGACCCGCCTTAGGACGAGGTCGCCTGCCTCGAGCGTCCTGGAGCGGACGCTGCGTCAGTGGTACCACCGCAGCGCCTGCTAGTACCTTGCCGCCCTCAGTGCAGCTTCACGGCGTCGTTCCTCCCCCAGTATGAGGTTCATCCCCCGCGTGGCATCCTGCTACATTTCATCAAACGCCAGGAACCATGCGGAGCGATGCTTGACCTCCTGAGGGAGGACTGCTTCGAGTCCGTAGACCGGGAAGAACGGGGTCTCGCCCGTCGGCTTAGTGGCGGTGGCGCTGGTGGACCACAACACGGACTGGAGCTCGTCGTGCCAGCCCCTGCCGCAGGACTCGAGATTCTTCTTGAAGGTCCTGGTCTTGAGGCCTCTCAGGACCTCCGCGTTGGCACGTTCAGCCTGGCCATTGCTCCTGGGATGCGCCACCAAAGCGTAGCAGATCTGCATTCCAAGGTTAGCACAATATGTTTTGAAGAGGTTACTGGTGAAATGCGAGCCTTTGTCGGTGATGATGCGGTTGGGGACCCCGAAACGGCTAACGAGGCCCTTGATGAACTTAACCGCAGAACCAGCTGGGATGGTGCAGACGGCTTCCACTTCCGCCCACTTGGTGAACTTGTAGATCGCGACGTAGATGTAACGGTAGCCTCCTGGTGCTCGAGGGAATGGGCCCAAGATATCCAGCCCCCAGACCGCAAACGGATATGTGAGCGGTATAGTCTGGAGGCCCTGATCTGGCTGAAGGATCTGCTTGGCGTGGAACTGGCAAGCTTCGCAGGACTTCACCAGCTCAGCTGCGTCGTTGAGCGCCGTGAGCCAGTAGGATCAACTGCGGAACACCTTGCCGACGAGAGTCCGTGACGATGAGTGGTGTCCGCAGTCCCCGCCATGTATGTCATTCAGCAACTCCTTCCCCTAGTCCCGGGAAATGCAACGCAACAAAACATCATTTGGTCGCTTCCGATACAACTCACCGTCCTGGATACCGTATGTCGTGGCTTGCTGGGCCATGCACTCTGCATCCTCTTCCTTCTCCGGTAGTGCCCCTTGCACCAGATATTCCTTGAATTCCTTGGTCCAACATCCCTCTTGAGGCTCGAGCGCCAAGAGCAAGCGAGCTCCTAAGGTTGGGCCACAAGCTGGGGCTCCTATGGCAGGCGGTTGTGGGAGCTCCTCCCGAGGCCGTGCCTTGCTTGAAAGTGGTGGCGTCGCTGATGGCTTGACGAGCCGCTCCTCGAATACGCCAGGCTCTTGGGGCTGCCGCCTGGATTCCCTCCTAGCGATGTCGTCGGCTTCCTTGCTGGTGCCACGGGGCACATGCTGCACCTCCAGGCCTAGGAACTGCTTTTCCATCTTACGTACTTCCGCGAGGTACGCCTCCATGTGCTTGTCCTTTGGCTCGTACACATTGTTGGAGGAGTTGACGAGGAGCTGTGAGTCTCCCCTAATGGTGAGGCGCTTCACCCCCAGAGCTACCGCGGCCTTCAGGCGAGCTATGTGGCCTTCATATTCTGCGATGTTGTTGGAGACCTTCTCGCCCTGCTGAAAGCAGAGCTGCACGGCGTAATAGAGCTTGTCCCACGTGGGTGAGATGAGTACTGATCCAGCCCCCATGCCCTGGTGCGCGAAGGCACCCTCAAAATACATGACCCATCCGTCTGGCACCTCACTTCCTGGTGAGGCAGACTGGTCCTCGCCTGCTTCCAGCGCCGGGGCATCCGTCCATTCCACCACAAAGTCAGTGAGTGCGGCTCCCTTGATGACCCTGGTCATGCTGAACTCCAACTGGAATGCCTGCAGCTCGATGTTCCACTCGGCGACCCTTCCGGCGGAGTTGGGGCTCCTTAGCACCCTCTCCAACGGGTAGGTCAAGACGACTTTGATGGGGTGGCCCTGGAAGTAGTGCCGCAACTTGCGCGAGGCCATCATGAGCGCGAGCAGGAGCTTTTGAGGCATGGGAAAGCATGCCCTCGCGTCCCGCAACACCGTGCTGACGAAGTACACCGGGTGCTCGACGAGGACCGGCGTGTTGGTGAGGCTCGCGGTTGCGCAAGCTGGGGTGCCTCCTAAGGTGGTGGGACCCCTGGCACTTGGTCACTTGCGGGAATCTCTATGGTGTCATCCTGCCGAGCTTGGTCTTCTGTTGCTGCCGCTATGGCTCTTGCTGCGCCTTCTTGATCTTGCATCATCTCAGCTAGTGACGTAGCTTGGTGTAGCGCACTCTTGGCCTGGTGCTCCTCCCGAACTGCCACTAGCGCAGCGCTGGCGGAGTATGGGGTGGGGGAAAGATAAAGTACTAGAGGCTCGAGAGGCCGTGGCACCACCAACACCAGTGGGCTGGTCAGATATCTTGAGGTCTTGGAAGGCTCGGTCGGCCTCCGGAGTCCACTCGAACGGGCCCTTTTTCTTCATCAGCTTGAAAAAGGGTAAGGCGTGCTCTCCCATCTTGGAGATGAAGTGCCCCAACACAGTCACCTGACCAGCCAGCTTCTGCATTTCCTTGAGGGTCGGTGGCGGGCTCATGCCCTCAATGGCCTTGATCTTCTCCTAGTTCGCCTCGATCCCTCTGTGTGACACGAGGAATCTCGGCAGCTTGCCAGAAGGAACATCGAACACACACTTTTCCGGATTAAGCCGCAAGTTCACCTGGCGCAGGCTTTCGAAGGTCTCCTCCAGGTCTTGGATCAAGGTTCTCGCCTCCCGAGACTTTACCACAATGTCGTCGACGTAGGCCTCCGTGTTCTTCCCGAGCTGCCTCCTAAAGCGATGTACATCAACCGATGAAAGGTCGCACCCGCGTTGCGCAGTCCGAAGGGCATGAAGATATAGCAGTACACCCACACTGAGTCAGGAAGGCTGTCTTCTCTACATCTCCCACCGCCATCGTGATTTGGTGTTACCCTAAGAACGCATCCAGGAAGCACAGTAGGTCGCACTCAGCGGTGGACTTGACAATTTGGTCGATGCGCGGGAGAGGGAACGGATCTTGAGGGCACGCCTTGTTGAGGTTGGTGAAGTCGACACACATTCGCTCCTTCCCGCATTTCTTCGGCACCACGACTGGGTTCGCGAGCCATTTCGGGTACCTAACCTCAGGAACGGCGCCTGCCGCCTCCAACTTGTGGGTCTCTTGGACGATGAAGGCCTGCTTCTCCGTGGACTGCCGCCTTGCTCGCTGCTTCACAGGGCGCACATTGGGGCACACCCTTAAGTGGTGCTGAATCACCTCTCTCGGGACCCCCACCAGCTGATTGTGCTCCCATGCGAATATGTCCTTGTTCGCGCGCAAGAACTTCACCAATGCTTCTTCTTGCCCGAGGTTGAGGCCGACACCTATGGTGAAGGTGGCCCCTGAGGTGCCGTCCTCGTCAACCGGCACCTACTTTGTCTCTACCTTGTCTTGGGTGAACAACTGCTTCTTCTTGGTTGGCACGGCCTCCTTGGCCTCGGGGGCACCAGTGCCGATGAGCTGCGCCACCGCAGCGGTCCTGAAGGCAACTTTGAGCGCCGTCACGGCCTCCTTGTTGTCCCCCTTGATGGTGAGGACTCCTTTGCTTCCTGGCATTTTCATGAGGTTGTAGGTTGGATGAGTCACCGCCATGAACTGGGCCAGAGCTGGGTACCCGAGGATGGCGTTGTACGGGAGGCCGATGCGGGTGATGTCGAAGTCGACCAGCTCGGTGTGGTAGTTGTCGCGCATGCCAAACGTGACCGGAAGGCGGATCTACACCAGGGAGCAGGCAGCGCCACCACTATCTCCTGAGAAAGGCTTGCTGAGGCTAAGTCGCTCTAGCGGCACGTGAAGAAGGATGAAGGCCTCCATGGAGAGGAAGTTGAGGCCAGCGCCGCCGTCGTTGAGGGTCTTGGTGACGGCCACATTGCAGATGGTGGGCGTGCAGAGCATCGAAAGCATGCCCGAGCCGGTGTTGGTGATGGGGTGGTCTTCCGAGTTGAAGGTGAGGTCGGCCTCAGGCGCGGCCCAGCCCGGCGGAGCACCCGAGCGCGTGGAAGCGGCACCGGTCTGGTGGAGGAACGGCTTGATGTAGCGCTCTGAAGGTGGTGTCTGTGAGCCGCCTAGCAGGGCCGTGACCGCGTGGTCCGCCGGTGCCACGTAGCGCGCAGTGAAGAGGTCGCGGAGCTCCTCCCAAGACGCCACCGTGGATCCGGGGAGGTTGAGCAGCCAGGCGCGCGGCTCGCCGGCGAGGGCCATGGGAAGCTAGTTGGCCATGACCTTGCCATCACCCCCGGCTTTGCGGATGGCCTCCTCGTACGCCAGCAGGAAAGCTGACGGGTCCGCCGCGCCATCGTAGCGCGGCGGCATCTCTGGCTTGAACTTGGGTGGCCATTGCACCCACCGCAGGGAGGGGGCCAGGGCTCGGAGCCCCCTGGCCTTGTCGTTAATGCTGCCCGTCGGAGTCTGCAGTAGGGCGCCTGCCATGTGGGCGAAGCATGGTGTCGATGGAGCGCAGATCGACGGAAGAGAAGCTACGGTGCACCCCTACCTAGCACGCCAAATGTCGGATCACGGGTTCTGGCAAAATCCTTGTGGTTTGAACACTGGGGTGCGTTCGAAGATTTTCTCCCTATCGATCCATGCCCCGGCTCTATAAGATCTTGCGGACGAACTCGACGAACTCACAACATAGAAAAGACACAAGATTTATACTAGTTCAGGCCATAGTTGTGGTGTAATACCCTACTCCAGTGTGTTGGTGGTGGATTGCCTCTTGGGCTGATGATGAATAGTACAAGGGGAAGAAGAGCATCCTGAGGTTGAGGTGTTCTTGTGCTTGGTGAACTTGTGTGGGTGGGATGCCTCTTGTCGGGTGGTAGGTGCGACATATGCCAACGGGTGGCTTATCATTGTGGGAGCCAATAAAACATCGCCGGTGCCTGGAAACGGGATAAGGCGAAGACATGCACGCCGGCGAATCTTACCCAGCTTCAGGGCTCTCCGAGGAGATAACATCCCTACTGCTGCTCTGCGGGGTCTCCGCATGGTTACTAAATGAACAAGTAGCTACACAATGCTCCTTGAGCTGTTTGGGTGGAAGGAGGAAGAAGGGCACAACTAGCTTGCTTCTTCTCCTTGCGTGGTATATAAGTCTAGCTTGAGAGTCCAACCCTTTGCATGGGTGCACCGGGGGGTTTATATAGGCCTACCCCCCGGGGGTACAATGGTAATCCAGCTGGGCGCGGGGCCCAGCTGTCTATGACTGTGCTCGCCGGCTTCTGCGCCAGCTGCTGGGGCCCGCCGACTGGTGGGTCCCGCCGGCTGTCGGCTCCCTGATTGACAGGCAGGCCCCACTATCCAGGGCCTCGTCGGTGGCTGGTTACTGTTGCTCCGTACCGTTGACGCAAGCTTGGTCGGGGTAAGCGTGGCTACAGTACCGCCGCCCTGGCGGGCGATTACTGTAGCCCCGCCGTATCTTGTCTCCTTAATGGGTGTATCCCTCGAGGAGGATGGTGAGCCGGCTATGGGGGGCCGGCTCTCCATCAGGCCGACTTGGGAGGAGGTGCGGCCGCCTTCGATATCTCTCTGCCCGAAGGGGCCCACCGCCTCGGGGGCCACGCTGGTGGCCCGTCGTGGACGGCGTCAGGGCCGCCGTGGCAACAGTGCCGCGCCGGACGGGTCGTGGCCACCCGTACGGCGCACTGTACCAGGCGTGCTTCGGGTTTTGGGGGCGGCAGGCTTCACTGTAGCCACGCCCCGCTTCATCATCACGGGGTGGACGCGTACCTTGCGGGTACGGCCTTGACTGCTTTATGGGAGCCGGCTCCTTGGAGTCGGCCTTGTTATAGCCGGCATCTCGTAGTCGGCCCTCCACAACTTTCTTCACGAGGGTAAATGGCGGGCCGCCCTCGAAGCCGGCCTAGAAGATAGCCGGCAAAGGGGGGAGGCGGCCCCAGGTCTTGAGTCTTCTTGAGAGCTAGACGGGCTCGTAATTTTTTCTGATGGGCCAGGGGAAGCCGGCTAGGCTACCCATGGCTATTTACTCCGACAGTAGTCCCCGAAGTTGGGCGAGCTTCACGGCGGACAGAGGGACGAGAAGCTTGGCCAGCTTCATACCCTGAGGAGCCGACCTTGCCGTCGCACGCCGACTTTGGAAAACTTATTCGTTTATTAATATGACAATGGGTGACCTGCGGGCGGCCCGCGGGCCCCACAACGGGCCACTTGGCGGAGAAGTCCTGCCGTCGCACGCGCGCGATAGGACGCCGCCGCAGGCCCGGGCCCGCCACTCCCCGGCCTCGGCCCGGGCGCAGATCTTCTGTGGCCCGAGGGGACTGCTCGCCTCCTCGCGGTCGTTTCTTCGTGCCTTCAATGCGCGCAATAAACGCGGGGCGTGGGGGAGGTGGGCACGATCGATCCCCACGATCCCCCACGCCGTGCCTCCTCGGCTCCGGCGCACGAGCCTACAAGTAGGAGGGGGAGGGGGAGAGACAAGGGCTTGCTCGCTCCCCCGCTCCCCGTCCCTCCTTGTTCTCCTTTCCTTTCTTCTTCCTCCGCGCCCGACACAACCTCCCGTCGCAGCCTGCCCACGTCACCATGTCCATGGCGCTGTCGAGCTCGTGGGACGGCTCCAACGTCCATGAAGATCACATATAGTTTCTCCGCCGGACCCGACGCCTGCCCGCCGCCAACCTCGTGCAGGCTTGTCTGGCGCCGGAGGCGGAAATCTTGCCGGCGCCAGAGGAAGGCGAGCGCGTCGTCTTCCGCACGCATTTCCTGCGTGGCTTCGGCTTCCCGGCGAGCGTATTCATGCGATCCTTTCTCGACTTCTACCATCTCTAGCCGCATCACCTCACGCCCAACGCGGAGATGCTGCTGTCGGCCTTCGTCTCTCTCTGCGAAGGCTTCTTGGGAGTGCTGCCCACGCTGGAGCTTTGGGCGGAGCTCTTCCAAAACATGCTCGGCACCGTCACCGCCGGTGTGCCCGCCCCCTGCGGGGCCTTCATCGCGATGAAGAGGTCAAGCGAGAACAACCCCTTCCCGCACATTACTTTAATCAAATCGGTGAAGCTCTAGCAAAAATCATACTTCTACGTCAAGAACATCGCCCCGCAAGGAGACTACGTTAATCTGCCGGCTTACATAGCCAGCCCGCCGGCTGGGAGGCAGCCGTCTTGGGGCTTCAGGTCCAAGTCCTTATCTCCGGCTGGGAACGCCGCCATCGCCCGGCTTCGGGTAATGATCCCGTCGGAAGGCCTGCGCGGAGCCGACTTGGTGGCCGCCTTCGTCGAGCGCTGGATCCTTCCCCTTCAGAGCCGGCCCCACATGCTATGCCAGATGAGCGGCCGCTTCGACCCTTGCCGGCTGAGCACATGGGACATGCCCCATGCCGAGGTGGCGCTTATGGTGAACTACATCGCCAACCTCAAGCTCACCGACAACTGGCAATACGGCAAGGCGCCGTACTCCCGCGCCCATCCTCCGCCCGTGGTAAGTCCTTCTTTCTGTCATCAGCCGGCTTATGCTGGCCGGCTTCTGACCAGGCGGCTCTTCTCTTTTTATCATAACCCTCTTCTTCCGCCGCCAGCCGGGGCGGCAGGAGTCGAATGCCGGTATGCCCCGGACCGTACGGTAGACGACATCGACGACCCGGATTTGGGGGCGGCCGCCATGGAGGACGCCACCACGGGGGACGTCGCTGAGCCCGGAGGCACGGGGCTCTCGGCCAGTTTTGACGACTGGCAGGACGACGCCGACGCCGAAGAAATCCCGCGCCACCAGCCGGCAACCGATCGCCACAGCGCGGGCTCGTCCGCTGCGGCGGCTGTCGGCGGTGGAACGTCGAAACGCCGTGCCGCGCTTCCTCTCTTCAACGAGGACCTCCGCCGCGGCAACGAAGCGAGACGAAGCGGCGGCGGAGGCGGCCCATTTCCGGAAGGCGGTGAAACAACCTCTAGCGGTTTCATCGTAAGCCCTTTGGCCGCTTGCATGCTTGTCTTTTGTTGTCTTCTTTTGTTCTAACCCTTCTCCGATTTCTGAGCAGGGCGCCGCTTTCCCTTGAGCGAGGCCCAGGCGGCTCTGTGTTGGGGCCGGGTGCTGGATCTTCAGGGCCCCGCCGCGTGGACCCCCGCGCCGATCTTGCGGAAGCCACGGAGCGGAACGCCCGCTAGGCGCGAGAAGAGAGGGAGGCGGCAGAGCGGGAGGCCGCCCGGGCGGCGACGGAGCGAGCGGACGCGGCAGCCGAGACTCCATTGGAGCGGGCGACCGCGGAGACGGAGGCGGAGGGCATGCGTAGCCGGCCTCCGCTGCTCGCCATCCCCCTCCGCACCGTGGACCCGGACATCCCGCTGCCCACGGCGGAGGAGATCACCCCCGATCAGCCGCTGGCGCAGAGGGACGAGCTCTTCGAGGTCTTCGCGGAGAGGACGCCGCCGGCAGCGCCAGCCGGAGCGGGCAAAGGCGGCCAGTCGTCGGCGGTGCCGGAGGAGCCGGCCCGGGCCGCACCCGAGGCCGGAGCCGGTCTTGAAATTCAGCTGGCGCTGAGCCAGCGCGCCGGAGGGAGCACGGCCCCGCCGGACACGCGCCAAGCCGCGGGTGCCAACTAGACGGCAGAAGCCTTGGAGGCGGCTAGTTCCACCACGTCTGGGTGGACTCCCAGCGGAGGAAGTGGCGTGCTGAATGTGGCGGCCCAAGGGGTTCGGAGCCGGCTGCAGGCTCAGGCCGCCCTCCTGCAGCAATTTACTCAGGAGTTTCTGTCGACGCGGTCCGCAATCCGGGTAAGTTTTTTACTTGTCGACCGCTCGGGTCCTCTGATTTTTTCCGTGGGGGCGCGCTAGCGCACCCACTGGGTGTAGTCCCCGAGATCCGGGCCGACTGTAGCGCAGTCAGGTCGGATCTTTCTCGGCGGCTATCTTAACTCTGTTTTCTGTCTGGTCTTTAGGATTATCACAACTCTCGTGCTGCCGCCTTCAACTCCCAGGCTCGGGAGCTGAGCCGGAGGACCGAAGACCTGGCCAGCAGCCGACGTAAGTATATCTGTCTCTCGTGGGGGCGCGACAGCGCACCCACTGGGTGTAGTCCCCGAGATCCGGGCCGACTGCAGCGCAGTCGCGTCGGATCTTTCTTGGTGACCTTTCCCTTATTGACTTTTTCTCTTATTGACTCTTGCTCATGTAGGGGCCAATGCCGACTTGCGGAGGGAGCTCGGCGAAGCGCAGACCGCTCTTCGTGCCAGGGACGCCGAGTATGCTGACTTCGTTCGGGAGCGCGACCGCCTGGCCAAGAAACTGGCCGACCAGGAAGAGAGCCATAAGGCAGCCCTGCAGAAGGAGCAGGGCAGCGAGGCTTCCCTGAAGGCGGAGTTCGAGATCAAGGCGGCGAGCTGGGCCGAGACGCGCCAGGCACTGGAGGAAGGCTTCGGCCGAATCGAAGATCTGATCGATGGTAAGCCGCCTTTCTTGCCCTTCCTCCATCTGCCGACCGCCTGGCGTTTTATTCTGACTTGTGCTTGTTACTTTGCGCAAATTACTTTCCCGGCCACTCCGTCTTCGCCACCCAAGCCATCGAGGCCCATCGCGAGGCGCGCCGTCAGGCTGGAGTTGTCATTGCGCCAGATGCAAATCGAACGCTGTCGGAGCAGCTCATTGCCGTCCAAGCGCGACTGCAGCCGGCCCATCGGATGCTCCGCCGACTCCAACGTGCCGGGACACAGGTGCTGGCCGCGCTCTGGCCCGGCCAGATGGTTCCCCGCACCCCAAGTCGGACCGCCGACTGGCTAGAAGTCGCAGTCGGCCGCTTCGAGGCTTGGAAGGCGTCGGCAGCCCGTCCCGGAGACGGGCGTGCGTTGGAGTTCGTCCGCGCATGGTACCTAGGGCTAAGCCTGGACCAGCTGCGGACTTGGTGGCTCGAGGCCGACGCGGAGCTGGAGGAGGTGCGGCCAGCGATCGCGCAGCACGCCTCAACGATCACCGAGTGCACCGACACCAGCGTCTTCGTGCCGGAACTCAATGACGACGGTGTCGCCCAGCCGGAGGAGTGGTTCGGGCTGAACCCGGCGGAAGGCGAGGACTCGGCCGAGGAGATTGCCTCCAGCGACGAGGGCGAGGATGACGAGGAAGAAGACGGCGGAGATGCCGAGCCGGCTGGTGAGACGACCGACCGCCCTCAAGCCGACCGTGCCTCCAGCAACGAGCCGCGCGGGAGCGCGCCCTCTGCCGGAGGCGGTTATCAGGCCGAAGTTGGCCAGCCGGCTGCTCCTTCAGCCGGCACGACCGCCTCCACTGTCCAGCCCGGCTCGTCAGCGGCCCCGCCGGCTTGATCTGCCATCCCTGTTGTTCCTGCTTTTGCCTTTTCGAACAACTTTTAAGTTTCTGCAATTCCACCCACTGGGGGTGTATCGAACAATGTTGGATGCTGACCTCTCTGGAGGTCCTTTGTGTAACTATTATTCTATGCATGTGTTGGCTTCCATCCGAGTGCACTTTTTATCCTTAGGCTTTTTCCTTTGCCGCCTTACCTCTTTGGGAAGGGAAGTACTCGAGCTTTTTCCTTTGCCTCCTTACCTCTTTGGGAAGGCAAGTACTCGAGCCTTACTCTGGTAGTCGGTCGGTGGGAGGCGGCAAGCCGGCTTTTGTTATATAAGCCCGTTAGTCCCTAGCCGTTTTTCGTGTGCGCACCCTTTCCGGCTTATGACTCTTGCCAGCCGGGCAGTCGGTTCTTCGAGCTGCGATTTTGGCAAGAGCCAAGCCTGGGTGCGAGCACATTACTTGTCTGACCGCGGGTAGGACTCCTAATATAACTCCAGTCGGCTAGTCCCCGGGCCGACTCGTCGAACCCGGTGCCGGACAAAATAAATGAACAGGCGATACCATACGCATGATAACTTTCATTCATAAAATAAAAGATGGCAGTCCCCGAGTCCTCCTCGGGGAGCCTATTGTTTCGTACTTAATAAAAAAGTGGACGTGATACATACTGTTTTTCAACTGTAAAATTTTCGAAGGAGATTGGCGTTCCATGGTCGTTCCGACTCCTTGCTGGAGTCGTCTCTCTTGCGTGCCTTCGGCTTCTGCGCGACGATGAGGTAGTAGGAATCGTTGCCTAGAGCTCTGCTGACGACGAAGGGGCCTTCCCAGGGGGCTGCGAGCTTGTGCTGGCCGGCTGTTAGCTGGATCAGCCGGAGCACAAGGTCGCCCTCCTGGAAGGATCTTGGTCTGACCTTCCGGCTGTGGTAGCGGCGCAAACCCTGCTGGTAGATGGTAGACCGGCTGAGGGCTAACAGTCGGCCTTCTTCCAGCAGGTCGACACCGTCTTCTCTTGCTTCTTTGGCTTCCGCTTCCGTGTACATGGTTACCCGAGGCGCGTCGAGCTCGATGTCTGTTGGGATGACTGCCTCGGCACCATATACAAGGAAGAAAGGAGTGAAGCCGGTTGGTCTGTTTGGGGTAGTATGCAGACTCCATAGGACAGCCGGCAGCTCGTCGAGCCAACAGCCGGCTGAACGCTCCAGAGGTACGACTAGTCGGGGCTTGATGCTGGACAGGATGAGGCCATTTGCTCGCTCTACTTGGCCGTTTAACTGCAGGCGGGCGACGGGCGCAAGGTCTAGCCGGATACCTTGTGCAGTGCAGAACCGTGCCAAGGCACCTTTGGCAAAATTCGTGCCATTGTCGGTGATGATGCTGTGCGGTACGCCGTACCGGGTTGTTATATTTGCAATGAAAGTAACCGCAGTCGGCCCATTCAGCTTCTTGATCGGCTTCGCCTCGATCCACTTGGTGAATTTGTCGACGGCGACGAGCAAATGCGTCATGCCGCCGCGCGTCGTCTTGAATGGGCCCACCATATCTAGTCCCCAGACGGCAAAGGGCCAGGTGAGGGGAATGGTCTTGAGTGCCGAAGCCGGCATGTGTTGCTTGGAGCTGAAAAGCTGGCAGCCTTTGCAGTGTTTGACTAGCTCTTTGGCGTCGTCCAAAGCAGTCGGCCAGACGAAACTGTGGCGGAAGGCTTTGGCGACAAGTGATCTTGATGCGGCGTGGTGGCTGCACTCTCCTTGGTGTATATCTCTGAGGATTGCAATGCCTTTCTCCTGCTCGACGCATCGCTGTAAGACTCCGGTGACACTGCGCTTGACAAGTTCTCTGTTGACGATTGTGTATGCTCCGGCTCGACGTTGGACTTGTCTCGCTTCTGTTTCGTCAGCCGGTAGATCTTGGTTCACCAAAAAGTTGAGGATGGTTTGGGCCCATGATGGAGCTGCAACTTCCCCCGCCGCCAATGTGGCTGCAGCCACCAGGGCGGGCGGGCTGGGTGATGAAGTGCTGGAGTCGGCCGCCGCTTGCTGTGCTGAAGAAGTCCCCGGTCCGGCTACCGCAGTCCTCGGGCCGGCTACCGCAGTCCCCGAGCCGGGTGCGGCAGTCCCCGAGCCGGCTACTACAGTCCCCGAGCCGAGTATTGAAGTCCCCGGGCCGACTGCTTGATTCTTCGAGCCAGACCCGGCCCCATCGGGGCTAGGCGGCACGAAGATGGAGTCGGATTCCGGAGATGGCTTGAGGAGGCGTTGTAGGGCGACGCCGGTTGGTATTGCTTGCCGCATGGAGCCTATTCGGGCCAGGGCATCTGCTGGCTCATTGTCGGCTCGCGGTACATGGAGGAATTCGCATCCATCGAAGTACCCACTGATTTGCTGCACTAGGAAGCGGTAGCTTGCCATGTTTGCTTCCTTGGCGTCCCAGTCGCCAGATGATTGCTCAACCACCAAATCCGAGTCTCCATAGCACAGGATCCGGCGGATGTCGAGTTCCTTGGCAAGCCGGAGCCCATGTATGAGCGCTTCGTACTCGACTACATTGTTGGAGGCGGCGAAGTGGATCTGCAGCGTGTATTTGAGCTTGTCGCCCTTGGGAGAGGTAAGGACGACGCCGGCTCCCAAGCCGGTGTGTATCTTGGATCCGTCGAACTGCATGTGCCAATGGGTGGAGTCGGGAGCTGGCGGTAAGTACTGGGTCTCGGCCCAGTTGACGAGGAAGTCGGCCAGTGCTTGCGACTTGATGGCAGTGCGGGGTTGGTAGAAGATCGTGTAAGGGGCCAGCTCGATGGCCCACTTAGCCACCCGGCAGGATGCATCCCGGCTGCCTATGATCTCGGCCAGCGGGGCATTGCATACGACCGTGATGGGATGTTCTTGAAAGTACGGCTTCAGCTTCTTGGCGGTGAAGTACACGCTGTAGCACATCTTCTAGTAGTGCGGGTAGTTCTGTTTTGAGGCGGATAGCACCTCGCTCAGGTAATAAACCGGCCTCTGGACCGGCTGGGCTCGGCCTTCTTCGGGGCGTTGGACTACAATGACGGTGCTGACCACCCGGCTAGTGGCGGCAATATAAAGGAGCATGGGCTCTTTCTCAGTCGGCGCCGCCAAGACGGGCGGCGTGGCCAGCATTTTCTTCAGCTCGTGGAGAGCTTGGTCGGCCTGGTCATTCCACTCGAAGTGAGTGCTCTTCTTCATGAGGCGGTAGAGGGGGGGAGCTTTCTCTCCAAGCCGGCTCATGAAGCGGTTCAGAGAGGCCAGGCACCCGGTGAACTTCTGGATCTCTCGAAGCTTGGTTGGGACCACCATCCTCTCGATGGCCTTGATCTTCACAGGGTTGCACTCGATGCCGCGTTCGGAGACCAGAAAGCCTAGGAGCTGGCCGGCTGGCACTCCGAACACGCATTTCTCAGGGTTGAGCTTGATTCAAAACCGACGCAGGTTCTCGAATGTCTCTTTCAGGTCTTCCAGCAGGGTGCCGCGCTTCTCCGTCTTCACCATGATATCATCCACGTAGATGTGGGTGTTTTTGCCGAGCTGCGTGAGGAGGCACTTCTGCATGCAACTCTGAAAAGTGGCGCCGGCATTCCTCAAGCCGAACATCATGGTTAGGTAGCAGAAAGCTCCAAACGGCGTGATGAAGGCGGTCTTTAGTCGGTCATCCGGGTTCAGTTTTATCTGGTGATATCCTGAATAAGCATCCAAAAAGCTCAACAGCTCGCATCCGACTGTGGAGTCTATCACTTGGTCAATTCTGGGCAGGGCGAAGGGATCTTTGGGGCAGGCTTTGTTGAGGCTTGTGTAATCTGTACACATGCGCCACTTGTTATTCTTTTTCAGCACGAGAACCGGGTTCGCGAGCCACTCGGGGAAGAAAAGTTCCATGATGAAGCCGGCTGCAAGAAGCCGGGCTATCTCCTCCCCTACGATCCTTCTCTTCTCCTCTGACAGTCGGCGGAGAGGCTGCTTGACTGGTTTGGCATCCTCCCGCACATGTAATTTGTGCTCGGCGAAATCCTTCGGAACACCCGGCATGTCCTTGGGGGACCATGCAAAGATATCCCGATTCTCACGGAGGAAATCAACGAGCTCGCCTTCATATTTGCTGTTTAGGCTCGCCCCAATGACGGCAAACCTCTCGGGGTGCTCGGGGTCGAGCTGTATCTTCTTGGTCTCCTTGGCCGGCTGGAAAGATCCTTGGGCATCATACTCCTTGGAGTCGATGGGCGGGTTCAGCTGCTTGCTGGCCAAGGCCACGACCCTGTCCAGCGTCTTCTTTTCTTCGGCAATCACGAGGGATTCGGCCAGCCGGCTGCTGGCCGCGGTGCAGTCAGCGGACTTCTTGTAGTCGTCGGCGACGGTGATGATGCCCTTGGAACTTGGTATCTTCATCTTGAGGTATGCATAGTGGGGGACCGCCATGAACTTGGCCAAGGCGGGTCGGCCAAGCAAGGCATGGTAAGGGCTCTCCAAGTCCACCACCTCGAACCAGATCGCTTCCCGGCGGAAATGATCCTTGCCCCCAAAGAGTACGTCGATCTTGATCTTGCCAATGGGGGCATAGGACAAACCGGGTACAATGCTTTGAAACACCGTCCGAGTCGGCACAAGGTGCTTCGCCTTGACACCCAACTTCTCCAGGGTGTCGCAGTACAGGATGTTGATGCTGCTTCCACCGTCAATCAGCACACGGGAGAAGCGGGCGGCGCGCGTGTCCGTCGCGAGGGTGGCCTCCAGGACCAAAGCGTAGGAGCCGGGGGACGGCATCACCTCTGGGTGGTCGGCCCGGCTCCAGCTGATGGATTTCTCCGACCAATGCATGTGGCCGGCTGGGTTGGCGGCGGCCATATTGAATTCTTGTTGCTCTCGGCGCTTGCTGCGCCGGTCTTTGGGTTGGCTCGTGAAGACAACGTAAGATGCTTGCTCGACGGGGAACTCGTCCTACACGGCGTCGACCGCGGGCCGAGCGGCCTTGGGCGGCGGGGCCGGAGGCGGCGGGCCGGCAGGCGGAGTCGGCGTGAGCCCTTTGCCATTGGAGATTCGGGCGAGCCAGTTACACTTTCGGGTCGTATGGTTGGACGGCTTCGCGCCGCTATGGAACTTGCACGGGGCGTCAAGGGTTTGTTCGTAAGAGAAGGCCGGCTGCCAAGCCGGCCGGCCGCCCTTGGGCTTCTTGGGCGCGGGCCGCCCCTCAGGCGGCACGTCTTCGACCGTGGCCACCTGCCGGCTAGCGGGAGGCGGCGCAGGGCCTTTGCACTTCTGATCATTCTGGTGTTGGCGTCGGCCGGAATCTCCAGCCTGTGCTTGGGGCGCCGGATTGAGCACTTTTCCGGACGCGTCCACCCGGAGCTCGGTTTTCATCGAGGAGGCGGCAGTGGCGTACTTGTCGGCGATGTTCAGGAGCTCGTCAAGGGTAGCCGGCTCGTCGCAAAGGAGCTTGTGCTTAAGGAGGGTGCCCTCTCGACACCCGGCAGTGAAGTATTCGATGGCTTGCACCTCGTGCACCCCTTCGCAAGAGTTGCGGAGCTCGGCCTAGCGCGTGAGGTAGTCGCGAGTGGACTCGGCTGGGCCCTGTACGCACAGGGAGAGCTGTCTGGGCTTGGGAGCCTGCTTGTAGGTGCTGGTGAAGTTGCGAACGAAGGCTTCCATGAAATCTACCCAGCTGTTGATGCTGAGAGGCTTGAGGCTGTTAAGCCAAGTCCGTGTCGTGCCTTGCAGCATGAGGGGCATGTACTTCACGGCAACGCGCCGATTGCCGTTGGCGATGCTGACGGCTGTGGAGTAGTCGGTCAGCCAGTCTTTCGGCTTCACCGAGCCATTGTACTTGGGCGTGTCTCTTGGGAGCGAGAACCCTTTGGGGAAGGGCTCGTCGCGGATGCAGGGGCCAAAGCAGGGCGGGCCGACATCGTCTTCTTCTTCTAGCGCCAGGGACCTGGCCAGGCGGTCGATCCGGTGACGGGCGTCGTTTTCGCCGACTCCTTTGCGGCGACCAAGCCGGCCGCTGAGAGTCGGGTGCGCCACTGGAGGCGGGGTGGGGTATCTCTCTCCACGAGCTCGAGGCGGAGGCGGGGTGCCCCGCCATTCCATGGCTCGGGGGCGGCCGTCCGCGTCTCGCTCGATGGAGATTTGGGTCCGGCTTCGGCTGGAAGCCGGCTCTTCCTCGCGCCGCGCGCGGGGGTTGCTCGTAGTCGGTGATCGGGAAGTCGCGCCGTGATCGCGGCGCGGGGGGGGGGGGGGGGGGGGGGGCTTCCCGTGCAGGCGTCGGCTTTGTGCCGCCGAGCGGCCGCGTCAATCAGTTGCTGTATGCGCCGCGTCATGTGGGGGAGGTCTTCGGCTTCCAAGCCGTCCAGCTCATCTCCGGCCGCCTGGGCAGCGCGCAGGTTCTCGAGCGGAGTGGCGTAGACCGGGCGATCGACTCCAAGCGTGTCGACGATGACGGCCCCGCGTTGCCTGACAGCACCAGCCCGGCTTGGGCCAGCCGGGGCCGGCGTGTCGAAGGCGGCGTGGTCAGCTTCGTGCTGGTAGGCCTCGGTGAGGCGTCTTACGGAGGCTAGCCGCCGGCGCTCTGCGAGGAGGGCGAGGCGGCACGCCTCCAGTACTTCGTCATTGGCATCAGCCGGAAGGGGGGCGGACAAGTCGTGGGCCGCCGCGCGGGGGGCGTCGTGGGCGCCCTCGTCGGTCGGGCCGTCGTGGCCGATAACCATCACCTCAGTGGTGACGGTATCGCAATCGCCGGCCGGAGGGAGCGGGTCGTTGAAGATCGTGACGTTGGTGGGGAAGGTGTCGTAGGATGCCGTGTCGGAGTCGACAGGCATCGGGTCGGTGGAGCCAACCGACTACAAGTCCGCAGCGGGCTCGCTGGAGACGTGGAGCTGGCTGAGGAGGTTGGCGAGGTGGTCGGTGCCCGCGTCGGAGGCAAGCTCGTCGGAGATGCGGGCCTTGTCGAAGAGGTCAGCGAGGCCGCTTGCCGCGCAGATGTTGGTGACGCCATGCAGCGCGTCGTGGCAAGCGCCATCGGGCAAGCGGGGCTGGCTACGCTCGCGAGGGAGGAAAAGGGTTCCCGTCCAGAACAGGTTTCCGGACGATGGTGCACCTGGCCCCATGGTGGGCGCCAAATGTCGGGTGGTAGGTGCGACATATGCCAACGGGTGGCTTATCATTGTGGGAGCCAATAAAACATCGCCGGTGCCTTGAAACGGGATAGGGCGAAGACATGCACGCCGGCGAATCTTACCCAGCTTCAGGGCTCTCCGAGGAGATAACACCCCTACTGCTGCTCTGCGGGGTCTCCGCATGGTTACTAAATGAACAAGTAGCTACACAATGCTCCTTGAGCTGTTTGGGTGGAAGGAGGAAGAAGGGCACAACTAGCTTGCTTCTTCTCCTTGCGTGGTGTCTAAGTCTAGCTTGAGAGTCCAACCCTTTGCATGGGTGGACCGGGGGGTTTATATAGGCCTACCCCCTGGGGGTACAATGGTAATCCAGCTGGGCACGGGGCCCAGCTGTCTGTGACTGTGCTCGCCGGCTTCTGCGCCGGCTGCTGCGGCCCGCCGACTGGTGGGTCCCGCCGGCTGTCGGCTCCCAGATCGACAAGCAGGCCCCACTATCCAGGGCCTGGTCGGTGGCTGGTTACTGTTGCTCCGTACCGTTGACGCAGGCTTGGTCGGGGTAAGCGTGGCTACAGTACCGCCGCCCTGGTG
Source organism: Triticum monococcum (assembly GCA_034509565.1). NCBI lineage: Eukaryota > Viridiplantae > Streptophyta > Magnoliopsida > Poales > Poaceae > Triticum > Triticum monococcum. The sequence goes on from CM067842.1 coordinate 283,381,377, forward strand.
GCCCGTCGTGGACGGCGTCAGGGCCGCCGTGGCAACAGTGCCGCGCCGGACGGGTCGTGGCCACCCATACGGCGCACTATACCAGGCGTGCTCCGGGTTTTGGGGGCGGCAGGCTTCACTGTAGCCACGCCCCGCTTCATCATCGCGGGGTGGACGCTTACCTTGCGGGTACGGCCTTGACTGCTTTATAGGAGCCGGCTCCTTGGAGTCGGCCTTGTTATAGCCGGCTTCTCGTAGTCGGCCCTCCACAACTTTCTTCACGAGGGTAAAGGGCGGGCCGCCCCCGAAGCCGGCCTAGAAGATAGCCGGCAAAGGGTGGAGGCGGCCCCAGGTCTTGAGTCTTCTTGAGAGCCAGACGGGCTCGTAATTTTTTCTGATGGGCCAGGGGAAGCCGGCTAGGCTACCCATGGCTATTTACTCCGACACCTCTCGATCTGATCTCGATCCGATCGCCTCCTACTGTGGTGGCTAGTTCTACTTATATGGGTCCTGGTCCTCTCCCCAAATATTGAGCAGGAAGGGAGCCAACAATGGCAATTTGTAAGGAGACAGCTAGTACAGCTTATCCTGACAAATGGTGGTCTTCGCCTGCCAAAGGCTCTGGTGGTGACGCCGTCCTGGGCTCTACGGAGACGTCCGTCTTGCCGTCCTTCTGGTCTAGGTCTCGTCGCACCAATATGTAAACCTTTTCTTGATGCCTCGGTACTCTGCGCCTGCGCTTGCCCCCTTGGCACCAAAGAGGAAGAAAGGACACTGCATGCACAGGCGCCCGCCTGGCCTCGATCATCATGGCTCACGTCACGAGGACCACGCGAGGTTTGTGTTGCCTTGATCTCCCTGCCCCTCGCGAGCCTTCCTAGCAAAGCCGCTCCTGAGGAGGTCTTGCGTCGTCCGCCTCGTGAGGCTTGGCCCCTTGCGAGGGTATTGAATGCCTTGTCGATGAAGATGGGCCATACAAACCTGCCAGCCCAGCCACGCCATGGGTCGCAGGCAGGCAAGTCTGGGGACCACCGTACCCAGGACGCCAACAGAGGTGCCACCATCACCAGCGGGCTGGTCAAGTTTCTCTTGATGTCTTGAAATGCCTGGTTGGACTCGGGGGTCCACTCGAACGGACCCTTCTTCTTCATCTGCTTGAAGAATAGCAAGGCGCGCTCCCCCAACTTGGAGATGAAGCGCCCCAGCGAAGTCAGACAGCCTGCAAGCTTCTGCATCTCCTTGAGGTTTTGTGATGGGCTCATGTCTTCGATTGCCTTGACCTTATCCGGGTTGGCCTTGATCCCCCTGTGGGACACGAGGAAGCCCAGTAGCTTTTCGGAAGGGACACCAAACATGCATTTCTTTGGGTTGAGCTGCAACTCCACCTGGCGCAGGCACGCAAAGGTCTCCTCTAGGTCCTGAATCAAAGTTATCGCCTCCCGAGACTTCACCAAAATGTGGTCGACGTAGGCCTCAGCATTTCTCCCGAGCTGCCGCCTCGAGGTGATGTGCATCAGTCGCTGGAAGGTCGCTCCTGCATTGCAAAGTCCGAATGGCATCCAAGTGTAGAAGTATACCCTGCACGGGGTCAAGAAAGTTGTTTTCTCCACATCTTCCACCGCCATCTTGATCTGGTGGTAGCCTGAGAATTCATCCACGAAACATAGCAGATCACACTCGGCGGTGGAGTTGACAATCTGGTCGATGCGCGGCAGCGGGAATGGGTCTTGAGGGCAAGCCTTGTTGAGCTTGCTGGAGTATACACACATGCGCTCCTTCCCTCATTTCTTCGGCACGACGACCGTCTTCGCTAGCCACTCCGGCTACCGGACCTCGCGGATGACACCTGCTGCCTCCAGCTTGCGGGTTTCCTGAGCAATGAAAGAATGTTTCTACATGGACTGTCGCCTCGCCCTCTACTTCACATGGCGCACGTTGGGGCATACCGTCAGGTGATGCTCAATCACTCCTCTCAGGACCCCAACTAGCTGCTTGGTCTCCCAGGCGAACACTTCCTTGTTCGCCCACTGGAAGTCCACCAGCTCCCTTTCTTGATCTAGGATGAGGTCGGCCCTATAGTGAAGGTGGCGCCTGAGGCCCCGTCCTCGTCGATCGGTATCTGCGTCGTCTTGGCTTGACCTTGAGTGAATAGCTGCTTCTTCTTGGTCGGTGCAGCCCCCTTGGTCCTGAGCACGGCTTTTCCGGCTAGGCAAGCTGCCACCGTGGCCCTGAAGGCGAGTTTGAGGGCCGCCAAGGCTTCCTTGGTGTCTCCATCCACGGAGAGGACGCCCTTGCTCCGTGGCATCTTCATGAGGTTGTAGGAAGGATGAGGAGCCGCCATGAATTGGGCCAGCGTTGGGTACCCGAGGATGGCATTGTACGGTAAGTCGATGCGGGCGATGTCGAAGTCAATTACCTTAGTGCGGTAGTTATCGTGTGTGCCGAAGGTCATGGGGAGATGGATCTGTCCCAGGGGGTTGGAGGAGCAGCCGCAACTTCGGAGAAGGGCTTGCGGGGGCGGAGCCGCTCAAGCGGTACGTGAAGGAGGCTAAAAGCCTCCACGAAGATGACGATGAGGCCGGCGCCGTCGTCGATTAGGGTCTTGGTAACGGCTACACTACAGATGGTGGGTGTGCAAAGCATCGGAAGAACGCCTGAACCAACGGTGGTGACTGGGTGATCCCTCGAGTCGAAGGTCAGGTCGGCCTTGGGCGCCACCCAAACCGAGGGAGCCCCCTGCTGCGTGGAGGCGGCACCGATTTGGGGAAAGAACGACTTGGTGTGACGGTCCGAGGGCGGCGCCTGCGAGCCACCGAGGAGAGCCGCGACGACGGGGGGTGGTCGTCCCCCGAAGCGCGCGATGAAGAGGTCGCACAGCTCCTCATAGCAGGCCACAGAAGATTCCAGCAGATGGAGGAGCCAGGCATGCGGCACGCCAGCAAGAGCCATTTGGAGCCAGTTGGCGATGACATTATCGTCACCCCCGGCCTCCAGGACGGCCTCCTCGTACGCTAGCGGGAAGGTCGCCGGATCCGCCGCACCATCATAACTGGGCGGCATCTCTGGCTTGAACTTGTGCGACCACCGCACCCGCCGCAAGGCGGGGGGGAAGGCCCGGAGCCCCACGGTGCTATGGAGGGCGCCCGTCGATCCAGCCAGAGAAGCGGCGGCGTTTATGAGAGCCGGTCGAGGCGGCGAGGCCATTGGGGGCAAGCTTCAGCACACCCCTACCTACCACGCCAAATGTCGGATTTCGGGTTCTGGCAAAACCCTTGAGGTTCAAACACTGAGGTGCGTACGAAGATCTCTCTCCCCTCTCTAACTCGCGCACATCATGATCTCACGGCCTAGCTCGACGAACCCAAAGAACAAGAGACACAGAGTTTATACTGGTTTGGGACACTGATGTGGTGTAATAGCCTACTCCAGTGTGGTGGATTGCATCTTGGGCTGAGGTTGAACAGTTACAAGGGAAGAACAGCCTCCTGAGGAGAGGTGTTCTTGTGCTTGGCGAACTTGTGTGGTTGAGGATGATCTGGATGTGATCTCTCCTCTCTCTCTCTCTCTCTATGGATCGGTTCCCGTTGCCTCCTACTATGGTGGCTCGTCCTATTTATGGAGGCCTTGGTCCTCTTCCCAAATATTGAGCTGGAAGGGATCCCACAACGGGCAAATTCGAAGGGAGACAACTAATACAAGTTATCCTGACAAAAGTAGTCTTTGCCTGCCAAAGGCTCTGGTGGTGACGCCATCATGGGCTCCACGGTGACCTCCGTACTGTCGTCCTGCTGGTCTTAGTCTTGTTGCACCGATATGGAAACCTTTGCCTGATGCCTCGGTACTCCTCGCCCGCGCTTGCCTCTTTAGCACCAAAGAGGAAACGAGGACACTGCACGCTGGCACCCGCCTGGCTGCAGTCGTCATGGCTTGCGTCATAGAGACCTCGCGAGTTGTCCCTTGCCTTGAGCTCTCCGCCCCTCGTGAGCTAGCCTAGTGAGGCTGCCCCCGATGAGGTCTTGCATCATCCGCCTCGCGAGGATTGGCCCCTCGCGAGGGTGTTGAGAGTTTGTTGGTGAAGATGGGTCGTACAGGGCCGCGGATGGAGCCACGCTGTGGGCCGCAGGCACGCACGTCTGGGGACCGACGTTCCCAGGTCGCCGGCAATGGTTTTTAAATATAAAACACTCATCGCAAACGTTTTAGTTACAACACCCATATGCAAACCAGGAGCTTCCCCAGGAAGCCACGGGAAAATATGCCGAGCAAGATTTTTGCGGCTCTTGATCGCAAACGTTTTAGATAGAACACCGTATGCAAAGTGAGAGTAGGATTTGTGCATCTCTTCAATGCAAACGGTTCTTTCGGATGACCCGTGTGCAACCACGTACAAACAATTTGGTAATATTTCCATCTGTCATATTGGGTATGTTACCACTTGTCAAACTGGAAAGATTGACATTTGTTGATCTAGTAACATTGCCATTTGTCAAACTTGTACTACTGCGATTTGTCAAAATATGTAGCTAAAATTCACTAGGAGTATCTATTTTTTGCAACTAAAATTCAGTAATTAAGCATAGATTTCATTCATAGATTAAGCAGTCGTTCTTAATTAATACAAATAGTTCAACTCGACAGCTGAACCGACCAAACTTTTCCCCAATTATTTCCAACCACATACTAAAATAGCTAGTTCAAATATATATACTAGCTAATTTTAAGTACGTTGTACAGTTCCACCACATCTATAGTCAGACGAACTGAACAAAATAGCACCTAAATAATACTACTACTGTGGAGGGCCTCTGTACTACTTTCGACTGCCTCTCCTCTGCCAAGCGCGCTCAGTAAGAGGTAGAGGAGGAGGAGCCTACCGACGAGCTGGGCAACCGGAATACGGTGAATGTCGTTATTGCAGCTTCAGCGGTGCTCACCTCAAACGCCCTCTGCCACTCCAGATGACCCCTCTCGAAGTGGTGGTTCTCCTCATAGATCTCCCGATTCCTCGCCTTTGAGGCGGCTGTAGGGTTATTTGCGTGCTCGACGAGGCGCTCCTCCTCCTCCCGTAGCAACTCGGTGCAGCGCGCAAGGTCGCTGACGCATGTGCGGAAGTCCACCTCCGCCTCCCGCCTTTGGGCGACGGTGGCGGAGCGGGTGATGACCCCGGCGGTCAACGATGGGCTTGCGTCCATGCCGACTGGCGATGGGGTGGCGGCCACGACCACCACCTCCCGCCTTCAGGCCGCGGTGGTGGAGGGGGTTATTGCCACGGTGGCCTGCAGTGGGGTGGCGGCCACGACGGCCACCTCCCGCCTTCGGCCGCGGTGGCGGAGCGGGCGATAGCCCTTGCTTTTGATGGTGGTGTGGCGGCAACTGCTGCCGACGGGCACTGGCGATGGAGCATGTGATGGGTGTTGCGCGCGCACCCAACAGGGAGGCCACACACACTACACTACGCCGGGGACTACGCCGCCGCCGTGGTAGCCTCCCAGCTGGAGCTGTCCTCTGATGACGACAGAGTGGCTGAGCAACAACGATGGACCAGTGCCATTGATGATTGTGGGAGAAGCAGACGAGATAAGCTACAGCGAGGGAGTGGAAAATACGACGCAGGACTCGCCGACCGTGAGGGTTTATATAGCAGTCCGACAAGCATTGGGATGAGAACTCCATTGGGATTTTTGGGGATTTCACCGAGTCGGCCGGGAAGCTTGCGCGGGAACCTACGAGGTTGTGCGGGAACGGGCTCACCGACGATTCATTGGGGCCATCGTTTGGCCAATAGAACGCCCCCGCGCGCTCCGCAAGCTTGCGCTGTAAGCCGTCGGCGACAGCGGGGTGATAAGACGTGCGTGAGGAGGACGAAAGGCCATGTACACATACAGTTAATAAAAAAACTTTTACGATTTAATTACCTACTATACCCCTGTCCTGGTTTATAAGTATGATTTAACTAACAAAATACGAATGCATGTTGCCAAAGATTATATAGTTGGATTCATATTTGAACGTAGTTTCCAATTATATAATTTTTAGAACATGCACTAACATTTTGTTGGTTAAATTTGAGGGCAAAGTATGGTATAGAATATAAAGGGGACTATAGATTGGACAGTGGTGGTAGCACACGGCCGCTCTCTACGTACTGACGCAACTGTCGGTCGGCTTGTAGGCGACCATTTCCTGCGTGTTCAACTGCTCTATGTGTGTGGTTGCTTGCGGTTCACACGGCTGCGGCACGCTCTGTTCACGTCCCTCCGGGTGCTCTGTCCTCGTCCATGCATGCACGCTACCATTGTTTGGGGCCAGCGCACGATCACAGATGTTCGTGTTCATGAGGTTGCGCCGGACGCGACGCGACGATGCAGTTACCCACTGCAAAAACTGTCATGAGAACACGTCGAGAATCCACGCCACCGGGCCCCTTTTATTCCTTCGGCCATTTACCTTCATCTCTTGTCTGACACGACAAAATAAGAACACCCACGAGGACACATATAGAGAGGACATCCAGCGGTTCCAATGGCGCTCCCCGTGGCTCCAATGGCGCTCCCAGCAGCCGACGACAACAACAGTGGGTAGTTCACCACGCAACACGCCATGGACACCCATGTGAGAGGGAAGGCTCCCTCGGTGTGCATGCCACACGATGTCCTTGTCTACCACTACCACCTGGCCACAATGCCTTGCGAGCGTTTCTCCAGGTTTATCAATAGTTCCGACTACAGTTTCGCTGCTATGTACATGACGAACGATCTAAAAGCGCTCAAGGTTTCGTGCTTGAAATGCTCGAATCTTGTCAACATCAGGCGCCACTACAAGGTCTGGGGCAGCAACAAAAACAAACTGAATTCCCTGGTTGACCTCGCCTCATCTATCGTCGAACCCTACTACTTGAAGATGAAGAATGAGAGCAATAAGGACAAGAACGCCTGGCACAGTGTGTGGCATGAGAGACTCGATGAACAACATGTCAAATATGCGGCCACGGATGCATACACAAGCTATGAGATGTATAGGTGGACCATTGACATGTGGAACTGTCTTGCTGCTCCAGACGAGGGATCGAACCATAGAGCAGTGGCGGGAGCGTCATAAGAACTAGATGACTAGACAATCGTTTCTCCTACTTTAGAATGCATGCAATTGTTTATTGAGGTGTGTGTGAATGATCTGTATAGTCACTTATGTAATTGGATGTTTATTTCAGTTATATATATGTACATGTTATTCTACTGTAGATAGAGCAAATCACACGGCTTATTAGCAGCAGTCATCACTGTTGTTATTGGTCTTCACACACATTTCTGATTACGGACATGTTTGCCGCGTATCACACACATCTTGCTCTGTTGAACCATTTTCGTTGTGTTGCCAAATCACACACAGTTCATCCTAGTGAACTGTCTGTTGTATATCGCACACGCCTTCATCTAGCTTCCCGTTTCTTTTGTTCCTCCTCATCCCAAACAGTTAATTGAACTGGACCGTATGCACTTCATCGCACACACAACTAAAATCTGAATTGTGTTTGATGCATCTGTCATCGCAAACATTTTACACCTTTTTGACGGGTTTTTTACGCCACCATTTGCGATTATGGCATCGCACACAGTTTCGTCGAAGGGTCTCTGATCATAGTGTCACGTTTGGACCATCCTGTAGTAGTGAATGTGAATTTGCGTAATAGTAGAATTATTAGTTGTAAACTAATGAACCTGCTAAATGTGTGAGGGACCTTTGCAAATGCTTCTAGCAGTAAAAGCGCTTGCGATGGATAGCCCAATGCCACAGAGTTTTCTTCATCAAGGTGTGTGTGATCTAGTTGATAAAAGCAAACAGTTAACCAAGGCAGACCATGTGCGATAGTTACACCTTTCACACATGAGCCTACACATAAAACTGTATGGGATGTACATATGAACGGAAACGTTTTCCCTGGATTGACTGTGTGGGATGTACGTAAGAACGGAAACGTATTCCTTGGATTGACTGTGTGTGATATACATACCTACATAAATGTTTTTCTAGGATTCACCGTGTGGGATGTACATGCCTACGGAAATGTTTTTCTGGGATTCACCCTGTGGGATGTGCATACCTACGGAAATGTTTTTCTAGGATTCACCGTGTGGGTTGTACATACCTACGAAAATGATTGGGTTTTGATGCCTCGCCTGATCGCACATGGCCCCAGCCTGTGTCCCAAGAGGGCCTATCCCCGATGATTTCTGGGTCACGTGGGAAGGACCCCCCTTTATCCCACACTCACTTGGCGACGGTTCCAAATGCCGTCGCGGAAAGGGTTTAAAAACCATTTGTATAGCACAGACACATACTAGTCTAATGTAATATGTAATTATCTCTACTTGTGCAAACAGGGGTCTTCTTTGAAGATAACATATATTTTAGTGGAACTTCACAAGAAGATGTTGGAAACATTAAACTAATCGAGGAGTATATAGTAAGCATGGCAACCACAGTAGATAACAACAGATAGTTCCGGAGAAGTGCTTGATCTGTATGCTTTACAAAATAAGCCTCCTAACAAAGGTTGGTACTCGCCCACAGATTTAATCCATATGATTCAACTTTATCATCTCTATTGGTGTTGTGCTACTGTTTAGATACTGTCATGAGAAAGTGGTATTGTCCTTGAGAAGTGCTTCATCTATGCTGTTTTAAATATTTCCTTTTCTTTTTTTCAAGCAAACAGGGATGCTAGCATTTAGTTGTCCACTTGTCTTTCCACAACAGGATCATCCTCCTTTGATGAAGAATATGGAGTACATGAATGTAACACCCACGATGCGGCTATATCTCCCATGTGTCGGAGCACGACTTAGAGCCATAGTCGCATAGTAGGCATGTCGCAAGAGGGGTAATCTTTACACATCCGATGTAGTGAATAAGAAAGGGATAAAGAGTTGGCTTACAATCGCCACTTCACACAATACATAAATATAGCATTACAGCATCAAGAATACAATCAAGGTCCGACTACGGAACCAAAATAAAGACAACCCCAAATGCATAGGTCCCCGATCGCCCCAATTGGGCTCCACTATATGACCGTAGCTCCGTTTCATGCGCATGATATATCAAAATGTTCATTGTGAGATGCTCTTCATTTCATTCCATTGTGGCATGCTTGTTTGAGTTCATATTGATGCCCTAACCATTGATCCAAGAGTGCTATAAATTGTTTAGTGCTGCTGCTTATGAGTGTAGGGTGATTTTTCTTTTTTGCCACATTTGCTATGTGCTTCATATGGGCATGAGATCTACATGTGTTTTGAGATATGCCATGCCATCTTTATAGAGGAGCTTGACATGTATTTTTGTGATCAATGTGGTGAATAGCACAAGCATGCAAAGTAGCCTTCGTGGTATTGTTGTTTTCAGGGGACTTCGGATTTTGCGAAGTCCTTGTTCTGCTGTTATTTTGATGCCATGTAAACATGATGCTACAGAGAGATCCATTCTTGTTTTGAGCTGCTTCAGTAAGAATGTTTTAGACATATGGTTATGCTCTATACATCCATCCCCCAGTTTGCAATTATGGAGTGCCCTAGGCTGCCTTAATCTTGCTCTACTTTTGCATAAAATGTTACTGGCAGATTGTTTACATGTTAATCAATTTTGCCATGGTTGTTGTTAGTGATCCAAGCATGCTATGAAGTTGCTCTTGCCATGGTTAGCTTCATGAACATGTCATCTTGCTGTAGGTATGCTTGCCTTGTCATGCAATGCCTTGTGGTGAGTGATTTGACCTTGCAAAGATGCCTTCATAATTCTGTTTATGCCATGCTCAGTTTTTTGCTAAGTCTGAAACTGTTAATAAAACATGCTATGTTTACATGGGTGCCATCATATCTTCTGTGATTTTTGGCTCATGTTCAGTAAGGGACTTTTGTTCTATGCATTTTGTTAGTTTCATGCCATGCCTTTGTTTGCTATGATATGTTCCTGTAGCATGTTGTTTGCTTGCTCTTAACATGGCTTGCTAATATCTTTTGCACTTTTGTCATGCTTGTTTGAACCTGTTCTAGTGTGATTTAGCCGCAGCTCTGTGTTCACGTTTTTGCAATCATCTTGAGTACATCACTGTCATATGCTTTGTTTCTATGTTGCAGTGCAGTAGCTCAGTTTTCTTGTTGCATTCTAGATGGCATCGTGATGTTAATCGCAGAATTGTGCCATTGTTTTGCTTGCCATTTGCAAACCGTGCATCCATTTCCGACGATCTTTATATCGATTTCGACAGAAATCATCTCATATTTCCAGCGACACACTTGGTTTGCCAAGTTGATGCCTTGATCATTCTTTTCCTTCTGGAGCATGAATATGCATTGCCTATCATGTCTTGCATATCATGCCATGTTTTGCATCATGTTGATTGTGCATTGCACCTTGGTTGATTGTTGTTCCTTTGCTTGTGTCTTGCTTTGGGTAGAGCCGGGAGACAAGTACGTGATCGAGTAACCTATTGAGTACGCTAACGAGGATCAAGCTTTCGACAACACTGAGAACTTTGCAAGCAAGATGACCATACCCTCGAAATCACTTCTATCTTTGCTTCCTAGTTGTTCTCTCCATTGCTATGTTGCACTACCTACCACTTGCTATATCATGGATCCCATATTGCCATGACAAGCCTCTCACCCACCTTCCTAGCAAACCGTTGTTTGGCTATGTAGCGACCAGACCTCAAACGGTCCAATCTCTGTGCTCAGGTGTCATCCCTGGATCAGTAATGCTGACACCACACAGTACTTGAAGGATTTATAATAGAGTAGCAATCAAACACTTATTACATCGAGTGTCTCAAAAGAGAACTAATTACAATAAATATGGCTTAAGGCCATCTAATAACGATAACAGTAGAAGGCTTGGAAGATAAGTGAGTCCATCAACTCCAACGGCATCACTGAGTATAGAACCACGACCTAAAAACTCCTTAATCATCGTCTAAAAGGTCTGCAACATGAATGTTGCAGCCCGAAACGTGTCAGCACATGGAATATGCTGGCAAAGTAACACATAGAGAGTAATGGAATGAAACAGCCATTCTATATGCATATTTGGCTGGTGGAAAGCTCTATGGTTATAGTTTTGCGTAAAGCCAATTTTTCCCTACTGAAAAGGAATAAATTTTATTTAACTATCATGGTAGTTGTTAAACATTGAGAATGGTTGACAGCATTCTCAATCCCAATTAAGCATCATCATTAAACAAAACCCAAAAAATTAAATTTTAGAGTGACATGTTGAGATTCACATGATAATCTAGGTACTAGATACTCAAGATGTCCATAACCAAGGACACGGCTAATCATGATTAGTATATACAATCTGCAGAGGTTTGCGCACTTTTCCCACAAGACTCGATCGCCTCCGTTTGGTTTCTCGCACTACATGGTGTTTGACAAGATGGATGACCGAGACATAGTCTTTCAGAAGCGCTAGCACCTTACGATCGGGTAGACCGTTACACCTACTTTCCCCTACATTTGCTAGTCCACCACTGTAAGAGTTCGCACAACTTAGTCAACTACGCTAGAGCCCATAATAGCTTGTGGTTGCACACGGAAGTTTCTAGCATGAATAATCACATGATCCCTTTGAGCCTGGGTGGCGGTCCATAAAAAACAGGCAATCGCTGGGATACCCAGGTGCCTCAATCCACCCAGATGTGTATTTAAGTTGCCACCTTAGATAAACCATTAATTAACAATCTCACATCTGTCATGGAAACACTCACCCAATCCACTTCTACTAGCATAGCATGGCACTAAGCAAACGTAGAAGTAACTCCCAAAGGTTTGATAATAAACAGGTAATAGGTACTACCTCAACTACTTCCCAAACCCACAATTTAATTAGATCCTAATCATGCAATGTGTGAGGATTGATCTAATGCAATAAAACTGGGTAGTTGGAAAACATGATCAAAGTGTTACTTGCCTTGCTCATGATCCGGCAAACCTAGCGATTCGAAGTAGCAAGCGGCGCACTCCGGGAACTCTATCGCAAACAAACAAGCATACAATAAGTACTCAACTAATGCACATGTAAAACTCAAATAAGAGATCTAACCAGAAAGTTCAGCTTAAGAACTCCGGTTGGCAAAAATAATCAAATCGAACGAAGCAACGAAAGAAAAACGGCAAAAGAAACAGGCTTCGTTTACTATTCTGGATCTAAGGCAATTTTTACAGTGGAAAAAACTTGTTCAAGTTGGTTAATCAGAAAGAGGGTTTCGGGACGAAACTCCGGGCGCTTGAATCGCGTGATTCCGATAAACGAGAGAAAAGTTTGACTAAAACAAAAATTGGATCAGAGATCGCGCTCAGAAAAATCGCGGATTTAATCCGAGAAAAAGAAAAACGACGAACGTTCGCTAGAATGAACGAACGAACGAATGCTCGCTATTTAAATAAACCGGAAAACCAATCTATTTTAAAAAAACGAAACTAGAAAAATGAGCAGAACCGTCGGAAAAACCGAACGGTTTTTTTCGAGAAAACCGGAGACTAAAAAAACTACCTCCGGCAACTCCGGCGATGGCGGCGGCGGTGGTCCGGCGGGTCCGGCGGCGGCGGGGCGGCGAGGCGAGACGCGGCGCGCCGGCGGCGGCGGCTAGGGTTTGGGTTGGGCGGCGCGGCAACTTGGGCCTCGGCTGGGGTGGCGGGGTGGCTTATAAGAGGCCCGACCAGGAGAGTCCCGGCCGAAAACGGCCCGAGGTCGGTTCGGACATTTTTTTTAAATAATTATGCTCGGAAGAAAAAACAAAAGAAATACTAAACGGACTCCAAAAATCTCGAAGTAAATTTTCCCCGGCTTCTAAAATCAAGCCGCACAGGATGAACATTTATTTGGGGCCTAAATGCAACTTTGAAATCTGCACATTTTTCCTAAATTCAAATAAAATAACAAATGAAACCAGAATAAATATTATTTGATTTTTTTATTAAATCCTCAATATTTCTTTATTTTGGGAAAGTCATTTTATTCCCTCTCTCATATTTTTGTAATAGAAATAATTGAAGATAAAATAAATAAAATCAAATGATCCTATTTTCAAAATTTGAGAGAACTCAAATATGAAAATAACGAAATCCCCATCTCTCTTCGAGGGTCCTTGAGTTGCGTGAAATTTCTAGGATCTACCAAAATGCAATTAATATGATATGCAATGATGATCTAGTGTATAACATTCCAAATTGAAAATTTGGGATGTTACAAACCTACCCCCCTTAAGATGAATCTCACCCTCGAGATTTGGGTTGGCTAGAAAATAGGTGAGGCTGGTCTTTCAGCAATTCTTCCTCTCACTCCCAGGTGGCTTCATCCTCCATGTGATGGCTCCACTGAACTTTGCAAAACTTTATAACCTTGTTGCGGGTGACTCGACTGGCATACTCTAGAATCTTAAGTGGTTCCTCCTCATAAGGAAAATCACTGTCCAACTAAATCGCTTCCAGCGGCACTGTATCTCTCAGCGGTATGTCAGCCATCTCTGCGTGGCACTTCTTCAACTGGGATACATGGAACACGTCGTGAACTGCCGACAATCCTTCGGGCAATTCCAACTTGTAGGCTACTACTCCCATACGCTCCAAAACTTTGTATGGGCCTACAAAACGTGGCGCTAATTTTCCTTAACTCCAAAGCGCTTAACTCCTCGAAGTGGTGGTACTCGAAGATAAACTCAGTCTCCGACTTCGTAAACTGTCTCCTTGCGTTTCGAATCTGCATAGCTCTTCTGCCTGGATTGGGCTACCTTGAGCCTATCGCGAATTAATTTCACCTTCTGTTCAGACTCCTTAATCAGATCCGGTCCAAACAACTGGCGGTCTCCAACTTCATCCCAGGACAATGGGGTCCTGCTCCTCCTTCCGTACAAGGCTTCGAAAGGGGGCCTTCTTCAAATTGGATTGATAGCCGTTGTTGTAAGAGAATTCTGCATACGGCAAATTCTCGTCCCAACTAGATCCGTAATCTAGTGCACAAGCTCTTAGCATATCCTCCAAAATCTGATTGACTCTCTCAGTCTGTCCATCTGTCTGTGGGTGGAAAGCTGTGCTAAACTCCAGTCTGGTTCCCAAAGTTTCATGCAACTGATTCCATAATTTTGAGGTAAACTAGGTTCCTCTATCTGATACTATGCTCCTTGGAACTCCATGCAGCCAAATGATTCTAGTCATGTATATCTTTGCCAACTTTGCACTGGTACAGGTAGTCTTTACTGGAATGAAATGAGCTACCTTTGTCAAACGGTCGACTACAACCCATATCGAGTCATAGCCTGAACATGTTTTGGGCAATCCTGTAATAAAATCCATGCCTAACTTGTCCCACTTCCATTCGGGTATCGGCAATGGCTGTAGCAATCCGGCTGGCTTCTGATGCTCTGCCTTTACTCTCTGACATACATCACAAACTGCTACATATTCCGCAATATCCTTCTTCATTCCGGTCCACCAGAAAATATCCTTCAAATCCAAATACATCTTGGTATCTCCTAGGTGAATTGAATATGGTGAATCATGGGCCTCTTGTAAAATTAACTTCCTGATCTCCGGATCATTTGGCACATAAACACGGTCTTCAAACCATAAGGTATCGTGCTCATCCTCACGAAATCCCTTAGCTTTTCCTTTGCTCATTTTCTCCTTTATCTCAGCAATCTCCTTATCAGTCCTTTGGGCTTCTCTGATCCTATCCATCAACGTAGACTGAATCTCCAATGCTGCTACATAGCCTCTCGGAACTATTTCCAAACAAAGCTCTCGAAGATTTTCGGCTAACTCCCTTGGTAAATCTCCCGTCATTAAGGTGTTGACGTGGCTCTTACGGCTCAACGCATCAGCTACTACGTTAGCCTTTCCAGGGTGATAATGCAATTTCATATCATAATCCTTGATGAGCTCCAACCATCTCCTTTGTCTGAGATTCAACTCCATGTGTTTGAAAATATACTTCAAACTCTTATGATCCGTGTACACCTCGTAATGGTTTACAATCAGAAAATGTCTCCAAGTCTTCAGTGCATGCACTACGGCTGCTAACTCCAAATCATGCGTAGCATAATTCAACTCATGAGGCTTAAGCTATCGTGAGGCATATGAAACAACTCTTCCTTCCTGCATAAGCACTGCTCCAAGTCCTCGACGTGAAGCATCACAATACACCTCATAATCCTTGGTCTAGTCTGGCAAAAATCAACACTGGTGAGGTAACCAAACGTTTCTTCACTTCCTGGAAACTAGTCTCACATTCCTCAGTCCATATGAACTTGGTATCCTTCTTCAACAACTCCGTCATAGGCTTCGCAATCTTTGAGAAATTCTCAATAAACCTCCGGTAGTATCCTGCGAGTCCAAGAAAACTACGGATCTCTCCAACTGTGGTTGGCGCTTCCCACTTGGTCACAGTATCAACTTTAGTGGGATATACTTCTATACCTTCTCTGGATATAACGTGTCCGAGAAATCCAACTTCTTTCAGCCAAAACTCACATTTGCTAAATTTGGCATATAATTGATGTTCTCTAAGCTTTCCAAGAACCAAACACAAATGCTCCTTATGCTCCTCTTCATTTTTCGAGTAAACCAGGATATCATCAATGAACACTACGACGAACTTATCCAAGAACTCCATAAACACTTTGTTCATCATGTTCAAAAAATATGCAGGTGTGTTAGTCAGACCAAATGACATAATAGTATACTCGTACAGCCCATACCTGGTGGTAAAAGCCGTCTTAGGTATATCTTGTTCTCGAATCTTCAACTGGTGGTATCCTAATCGCAGATAAATCTTGGAAAACACCTTAGCTCCTTACAATCGATCAAACAAATCATTGATCATCGGTAGTGGGTACTTGTTCTTGATGGTTACTTCTTTCAATCCTCGATAAACAACAACCATCCTTAACGATCCATCCTTCTTCTCCACTAGAAGTACTGGCGATCCCCAAGGCGATGAACTTGGGAGAATGTATCCTTTATCCAGTAACTCCTTAATTTGCTTCTTAATTTCCACCAAATCCTTTGCAGGAATCCTATATGGTCTCTTTAATATTGGCCCGGTGCCTGGCAAAAGCTCAACCAAAAACTCAATATCTCTATCCGGTGGCATGCCTGGCAATTCTTCTAGAAATACATCGGGGAAATCCTTCACTACTGGTACTTCCTCCTGCACAACTCCTGTTAAATAATTGACTTGAATTCTCTTCGGCACATGCTGGGATACATACTTGATCCTTCTCCCTTCTGGGGTGGTAAGCAAGATTGACTTACTGGCGCAATTGATGTTTCCTCCATACATCGACAAACAATCCATACCCAGAATTACATCCAACCTTGTGATTCCAATATTATCAAATCTAAGGGGAACACATGCCTCTTTATACTTAATGGTACTTGAAAACATCCTTGCGTAGCCATATATTCCGCTCCTGGTGAGCTGACTAACATAGGAGTTCTAAGTACTTTGGTGGGCAGGTTATACTTATCCACAAATCCCCTTGATATGTATGAATGCGATGCACCGGTATCGAAAAGAACAAGTGCAGTAAATGACTTAACCAAAATCTTACCGATTACTGCATCCGGCTGCTCTTCAACCTCCTCCACGTTAACGTGGTTCACCTGTCCCCTATTGAAAGGGTTCGGCTTCTTCCCAGAGCTTCCATTCCCATTTCCATTCTGTGATTCTGGACATTCATTGGCATAATGTCCGGTCTTCTGGCACTTAAAGCAAGTGACTTGGCTCAGGTCTCTCTTGGCTGGGGTAGATGGGTTGGTGCGGTTCTGGCCGTTGCTTCCTCCATTACCATTACCATTCTTGGTGCCATTGTGATTGTGCGAGCTACCTCCTCAATGGGTATGCTGAAAATGTCCTCCCAGTCTAGGGGTGAAACGTGGCTTCTGTTCAGCTCCTGAAGTGTGCTTCCCTTGTCTATACTTCCTCTTGCGGTTCTCAATTTGCTGCTGCTTCCCTTCAATCATGAGGGCACGATCTACCAACTCCTGGTAGTTGTTGAAAGTGGCTACCATCAACTGCATGCTCAACTCATCATTCAGTCCTTCCAGAAACTTCTCCTGCTTTGTTGCATCCCTAGCAACGTCATCTGGGGCATAACGTGCTAGCTTACTAAAATCCTCTACATACTGGCCAACTGTCCGTCCTCCTTGGCGCAAGTTGCAAAACTCTCGCTTCTTCATGGCCATAGCTCCTGCTGAAACATGGGCAGTTCAAAAAGCCTGCTGAAATTGGTCCCACGTGACATTGTCGATAGGGAAAGTGGCTGTGAAATTCTCCCACCATGATGCTGCTGGTCCTTCAAGCTGATGTGCAGCAAACTTCACCTTCTCCGCATCCATGCATCCTGCTGCGGTCAACTCTCTAGCTGTCTTCCGGAGCCAATCATCTGCTACTATCGGCTCGGCGCTACTGGAAAACACCGGCGGATTCAGCCTAAGAAAATGGGCTAAGTGATCAACAGGTGGTGGTGGTGGTGGTGGGTTGTTGTTGTTGTTCCCTTGATTCTGATTCTGGACTAACAACTGCATCAATGTGTTCTGCTGCTGGATCAACTGAGTGAGCTCCGGTGTGAAGGTAAATCCGGGGTCACGTCTCGGAGGCATCTGGTTTTTTTTTAAAAGATGAGATTTAAGAATAGAGGGGTCTAAAGAGAAAACACTACCCATATGCACATGAGGCAAAAGCAAACAATTCACTTCATTCAATCAATCAAACAAGGGCATACAATCGATCTAACTATCGCAAAATTGATCGGACTACTATATTTACATGGTGGACTACTACTACTGATGGGGTGGACTACTAGAAATATTCTTCAGTTGCAGACTCCATTATATCTGCTCCAGCTTCATCAACATAGTCATCATCGCTATCATCTGGATCCGAGTCGGTGTCGTCGATGATGATGTAGTCTTCCGGGTGAATCTCCTTGGGTTCTTCGTCTTCTTCTACTGGTGTAGGGCCTCCCATAAATATTCCGATCTTCTTGATCACATCGTCATTCTTCTCCACTAATACTTCAATTTTCTCTTCATAATCTTCACATGTAGCCTTGAGTTCTTCCTCCAGTTCCTTGATTATTGTCCTTGCCTTCTTCCGATCTATCATGTCGGCGCGCATCTGTCTCTCCCGACGTCGAATGTGCTGGTTTAACTCCTGGATAAAAGCTTCAATTGATCTATCCTTTCTCGTGCTGATCATCTCCCAGTGCTCATCTCGGCGCCCACAAATCTGGTAGATAGTATCCTTCAGTTCATTGCGGTAAACTTCTCCAATGCGTCCCATGGCGATGTGAGCTGCCATGCTCTTTCCTAGACTCCAAGTTGGTGCATCAAAAGAAAACTCTATGGGCTCAGTGACTGGCATGAATGTCCTTCCTGGAACTTGAACTTGAATCATCCAGCGCTCTTCTTCAGGTAGGGTGGCGTTGTAGGTTCCGGTGAAGCTTGGTACTCCTATGTTTAGGTATCTAGTGACTTCCTTCAAGTGACGTCCAAAGGGTGTATCTTCATCCGGTTGAGTGAACTTGTTCCTTACATCCGCCATACTAAAAGAGTAGAAAATATGAGAAGACAGAAGAGAAGAAAGTGAGTAGTGTTCTAGGTCTTTAGCTTAGTGGTCGTGTCCTACAGTCAGCGTGTGCTCTGATACCATCTTGTAGCGACCAGACCTCAAACGGTCCAATCTCTGTGCTCAGGTGTCATCCCTGGATCAGTATTGCTGACACCACACAGTACTTGAAGGATTTATAATAGAGTAGCAATCACACACTTATTACATCGAGTGTCTCAAAAGAGAACTAATTACAATAAATATGGCTTAAGGCCATCTAACAATGATAACAACGGAAGGCTTGGAAGATAAGTGAGTCCATCAACTCCAACGTCATCACTGAGTATAGAACCACGACCTAAAAACTCCTTAATCATCGTCTGAAAAGTCTGCAACATGAACGTTGCAGCCCGAAACGGGTCAGCATATGGAATATGCTGGTAAAGTAACACATAGAGAGTAATGGAATGAAACAGCTATTCTATATGCATATTTGGCTGGTGGAAAGCTCTATGGTTACAGTTTTGCATAAAGCCAATTTTTCCCTACTGAAAAGGAATAAATTTTATTTAACTATCATGGTAGTTGTTAAACATTGAGAATGGTTGACAGCATTCTCAATCCCAATTAAGCATCATCATTAAACAAAACGCAAAAAATTAAATTTTAGAGTGACATGTTGAGATTCACATGATAATCCAGGTACTAGATACTCAAGATGTCCATAACCAAGGACACGGCTAATCATGATTAGTATATACACTCTGCAGAGGTGTGCGCACTTTTCCCCACAAGACTCGATCGCCTCCGTTTGGTTTCTCGCACTACATGGTGTTTGACAAGATGGATGACCGAGACATAGTCTTTCAGAAGCGCTAGCACCTGACGATCGGGTAGACCGTTACACCTACTTTCCCCTACGTCTGCTACTCCACCACTGTAAGAGTTCGCACAACTTAGTCAACTATGCTAGAGCCCATAATAGCTTGTGGCTGCACACGGAAGTTTCTAGCATGAATAATCTCATGATCCCTTTGAGCCTGGGTGGCGGTCCATAAAAAATAGGCAATCGCTGGGATACCCAGGTGCCTCAATCCACCCAGATGTGTATTTAAGTTGCCACCTTAGATAAACCATTAATTAACAATCTCACATCTGTCATGGAAACACTCACCTAATCCACTTCTACTAGCATAGCATGGCAATAAGCAAACGTAGAAGTAACTCCCAAAGGTTTGATAATAAACAGGTAATAGGTACTACCTCAACTACTTCCCAAACCCACAATTTAATTAGATCGTAATCATGCAATGTGTGAGGATTGATCTAATGCAATAAAACTGGGTAGTTGGAAAACATGATCAAAGTGTTACTTGCCTTGCTCATGATCCGGCAAACCTAGCGATTCGAAGTAGCAAGCGGCGCATTCCGGGAACTCTATCGCAAACAAACAAGCATACAAAAAGTACTCAACTAATGCACAGGTAAAACTCAAATAAGAGATCTAACCAGAAATTTCACCTTAAGAACTCCGGTTGGCAAAAATAATCAAATCGAACGAAGCAACGAAAGAAAAACGGCAAAAGAAACAGGCTTCGTTTACTATTCTGGAGCTAAGGCAATTTTTACAGTGGAAAAAACTTGTTTAAGTTGGTTAATCGGAAAGAGGGTTTTGGGACGAAACTCCGGGCGCTTGAATCGCGTGATTCCGATAAACGAGCGAAAAGTTTGACTAAAACAAAAATCGGATCAGAGATCGCGATCAGAAAAATCGCGGATTTAATCCAAGAAAAAGAAAAACAACGAACGTTCGCTAGAATGAACGAACGGACGAACGCTCGCTATTTAAATAAACCGGAAAACCGATCTATTTTAAAAAAACGAAACTAGAAAAAATGAGCAGAACCGTCGGAAAAACCGAACGGTTTTTTCGAGAAAACGGAGACTAAAAAAAACTACCTCCGGCAACTCCGGCGATGGCGGCGGCGGTGGTCCGGCGGGTCTGGCGGCGGCGGGGCGGCGAGGCGAGACGTGGCGCGGCGGCGGCTAGGGTTAGGGTTGGGCGGCGCGGCGACTTGGGCCTCGGCTGGGTGGCGGGGTGGCTTATAGGAGGCCCGACCAGGAGAGTCCCGGCCGAAAACGGCCCGAGGTCGGTTCGGAGATTTTTTTTAAATAATTATGCTCGGAAGAAAAAACAAAAGAAATACTAAATGGACTCCAAAAATCTCGAAGTAAATTTTCCCGGGCTTCTAAAATCAAGCCGCACAGGATGAACATTTATTTGGGGCCTAAATGCAATTTTGAAAAATGCACATTTTTCCTAAATTCAAATAAAATAACAAATGAAACCAAAATAAATATTATTTGATTTTTTTATTAAATCCTCAATATTTCTTTATTTTGGGAAAGTCATTTTATTCCCTCTCTCATATTTTTGTAATAGAAATAATTGAAGATAAAATAAATAAAATCAAATGATCCTATTTTCAAAATTTGAGAGAACTCAAATATGAAAATAACGAAATCCCCATCTCTCTTCGAGGGTCCTTGAGTTGCGTGAAATTTCTAGGATCAACCAAAATGCAATAAATATGATATGTAATGATGATCTAGTGTATAACATTCCAAATTGAAAATTTGGGATGTTACAAACCTACCCCCCTTAAGATGAATCTCGCCCTCGAGATTTGGGTTGGCTAGAAAATAGGTGAGGTTGGTCTTTCAGCAATTCTTCCTCTCACTCCCAGGTGGCTTCATCCTCCGTGTGATGGCTCCATTGAACTTTGCAAAAATTTATAACCTTGTTGCGGGTGACTCGACTGGCATACTCTAGAATCTTAACTGGTTTCTCCTCATAAGTAAAATCACTGTCCAACTGAATCGCTTCCAGCGGCACTGTATCTCTCAGCAGTATGTCAGCCATCTCTGCATGGCACTTCTTCAACTGGGATACATGGAACACGTCATGAACTGCCGACAATCCTTCGGGCAATTCCAACTTGTCGGCTACTACTCCCATACGCTCCAAAACTTTGTATGGGCCTACAAAACGTGGCGCTAATTTTCCCTTAACTCCAAAGCGCTTAACTCCTCGAAGTGGTGGTACTCGAAGATAAACTCAGTCTCCGACTTCGTAAACTGTCTCCTTGCATTTTGAATCTGCATAGCTCTTCTGCCTGGATTGGGCTACCTTGAGCCTATCGCGAATTAATTTCACCTTCTGTTCAGACTCCTTAATCAGATCCGGTCCAAACAACTGGCGGTCTCCAAACTCATCCCAGGACAATGGGGTCCTGCTCCTCCTTCCGTACAAGGCTTCGAAAGGGGCCATCTTCAAATTGGATTGATAGCCGTTGTTGTAAGAGAACTCTGCATACGGCAAATTCTCGTCCCAACTAGATCCGTAATCTAGTGCACAAGCTCTTAGCATATCCTCCAAAATCTGATTGACTCTCTCAGTCTGTCCATCTGTCTACGGGTGGAAAGCTGTGCTAAACTCCAGTCTGGTTCCCAAAGTTTCATGCAACTGATTCCACAATTTTGAGGTAAACTAGGTTCCTCTATCTGATACTATGCTCCTTGGAACTCCATGCAGCCAAATGACTCTAGTCATGTATATCTTTGCCAACTTTGCACTGGTATAGGTAGTCTTTACTGGAATGAAATGAGCTACCTTTGTCAAACGGTCGACTACAACCCATATCGAGTCATAGCCTGAACATGTTTTGGGCAATCCTGTAATAAAATCCATGCCTAACTTATCCCACTTCCATTCGGGTATCGGCAATGGCTGTAGCAATCCGGCTGGCTTCTGATGCTCTGCCTTTACTCTTTGACATACATCACAAACTGCTACATATTCCACAATATCCTTCTTCATTCCGGTCCACCAAAAAATATCCTTCAAATCCAAATACATCTTGGTATCTCCTGGGTGAATTGAATATGGTGAATCATGGGCCTCTTGTAAAATTAACTTCCTGATCTCCGGATCATTTGGCACATAAACACGGTCTTCAAACCATAAGGTATCGTGCTCATCCTCATGAAATCCCTTAGCTTTTCCTTTGCTCATTTTCTCCTTTATCTCAGCAATCTCCTTATCAGTCCTTTGGGCTTCTCTGATCCTATCCATCAACGTAGACTGAATCTCCAATGCTGCTACATAGCCTGTCGGAACTATTTCCAAACAAAGCTCTCGAAGATTTTCGGCAAACTCCCTTGGTAAATCTCCCGTCATTAAGGTGTTGACGTGGCTCTTATGGCTCAACGCATCAGCTACTACGTTAGCCTTTCCAGGGTGATAATGTAGTTTCATATCATAATCCTTGATGAGCTCCAACCATCTCCTTTGTCTGAGATTCAACTCCATGTGTGTGAAAATATACTTCAAACTCTTATGATCCGTGTACACCTCGTAATGGTTTACAATCAGAAAATGTCTCCAAGTCTTCAGTGCATGCACTACGGCTGCTAACTCCAAATCATGCGTAGCATAATTCAACTCATGAGGCTTAAGCTATCGTGAGGCATATGAAACAACTCTTCCTTCCTGCATAAGCACTGCTCCAAGTCCTCGACGTGAAGCGTCACAATAAACCTCATAATCCTTGGTCTAGTCTGGCAAAAATCAACACTGGTGAGGTAACCAAACGTTTCTTCAATTGCTGGAAACTAGTCTCACATTCCTCAGTCCATATGAATTTGGTATCCTTATTCAACAACTCCGTCATAGGCTTCGCAATCTTTGAGAAATTCTCAATAAACCTCCGGTAGTATCCTGCGAGTCCAAGAAAACTAGGATCTCTCCAACTGTGGTTGGCGCTTCCCACTTGGTCACAGTATCAACTTTAGTGGGATCTACTTCTATACCTTCTCTGGATATAATGTGTCCGAGAATTCCAACTTCTTTCAGCCAAAACTCACATTTGCTAAATTTGGCATATAATTGATGTTCTCTGAGCTTTCCAAGAACCAAACACAAATGCTCCTTATGCTCCTCTTCATTTTTCGAGTAAACCAGGATATCATCAATGAACACTACGACGAACTTATCCAAGAACTCCATAAACACTTTGTTCATCATGTTCATAAAATATGCAGGTGTGTTAGTCAGACCAAATGACATAACAGTATACTCGTACAGCCCATACCTGGTGGTAAAAGCCGTCTTGGGTATATCCTGTTCTCGAATCTTCAACTGGTGGTATCCTGATCGCAGATAAATCTTGGAAAACACCTTAGCTCCTTACAATCGATCAAACAAATGATTGATCATCGGTAGTGGGTACTTGTTCTTGATGGTTACTTCTTTCAATCCTTGATAAACAACAACCATCCTTAACGATCCATCCTTCTTCTCCACTAGAAGTACTGGCGATCCCCAAGGTGATGAACTTGGGAGAATGTATCCTTTATCCAGTAACTCCTTAATTTGCTTCTTAATTTCCACCAAATCCTTTGCAGGAATCCTATATGGTCTCTTTAATATTGGCCCGATGCCTGGCAAAAGCTCAATCAAAAACTCAATATCTCTATCCGGTGGCATGCCTGGCAATTCCTCTAGAAATACATCGGGGAAATCCTTCACTACTGGTACTTCCTCCTGCACAACTCCTGTTAAATAATTGACTTGAATTCTCTTCGGCACATGTTGGGATACATACTTGATCCTTCTCCCTTCTAGGGTGGTAAGCAAGATTGACTTACTGGCGCAATTGATGTTTCCTCCATACATCGACAACCAATCCATACCCAGAATTACATCTAACCTTGTGATTCCAGTATTACCAAATCTGAGGGGAACACATGCCTCTTTATACTTAATGGTACTTGAAAACATCCTTGGGTAGCCATATATTCCGCTCCTGGTGAGCTGACTAACATAGGAGTTCTAAGTACTTTGGTGGGCAGGTTATACTTATCCACAAATCCCCTTGATATGTATGAATGCGATGCACCGGTATCGAAAAGAACAAGTGCAGTAAATGACTTAACCAAAATCTTACCGATTACTGCATCCGGCTGCTCTTCAACCTCCTCCACGTTAACGTGGTTCACCTGTCCCCTATTGAAAGGGTTCGGCTTCTTCCCAGAGCTTCCATTCCCATTTCCATTCTGTGATTCTGGACATTCATTGGCATAATGTCCGGTCTTCTGGCACTTAAAGCAAGTGACTTGGCTCAGGTCTCTCTTGGCTGGGGTAGATGGGTTGGTGCGGTTCTGGCCGTTGCTTCCTCCATTACCATTACCATTCTTGGTGCCATTGTGATTGTGCGAGCTACCTCCTCAATGGGTATGCTGAAAATGTCCTCCCGGTCTAGGGGTGACACGTGGCTTCTGTTGAGCTCCTGAAGTGTGCTTCCCTTGTCTATACTTCCTCTTGCGGTTCTCAATTTGCTGCTGCTTCCCTTCAATCATGAGGGCACGATCTACCAACTCCTGGTAGTTGTTGAAAGTGGCTACCATCAACTGCATGCTCAACTCATCATTCAGTCCTTCCAGAAACTTCTCCTGCTTTGTTGCATCCCTAGCAACGTCATCTGGGGCATAACGTGCTAGCTTACTAAAATCCTCTACATACTGGCCAACTGTCCGTCATCCTTGGCGCAAGTTGCAAAACTCTCGCTTCTTCATGGCCATAGCTCATGCTGAAACATGGGCAGTTCAAAAAGCCTGCTGAAACTGGTCCCACGTGACATTGTCGATAGGGAAAGTGGCTGTGAAATTCTCCCACCATGATTCTGCTGGTCCTTCAAGCTGATGTGCAGCAAACTTCACCTTCTCCGCATCCATGCATCCTGCTGCGGTCAACTCTCTAGCTGTCTTGCGGAGCCAATCATCTGCTACTATCGGCTCGGGGCTTCTGGAAAACACCAGTGGATTCAGCCTAAGAAAACGGGCTAAGTGATCAACAGGTGGTGGTGGCTTGTTGTTGTTGTTTCCTTGATTCTGATTCTGGACTAACAACTGCATCAATGTGTTCTGCTGCTGGATCAACTGAGTGAGCTTCGGTGGGAAGGTAAATCCGGGGTCACGTCTCGGAGGCATCTGGTTTTTTTTAAAGATGAGATTTAAGAATAGAGGGGGTCTAAAGAGAAAACACTACCCATATGCACATGAGGCAAAAGCAAACAATTCACTTCATTCAATCAATCAAACAAGGGCATACAATCGATCTAACTATCGCAAAATTGATCGGACTACTATATTTACATGGTGGACTACTACTACTGATGGGGTGGACTACTAGAAATATTCTTCAGTTGCAGACTCCATTATATCTGCTCTAGCTTCATCAACATAGTCATCATCGCTATCATCTGGATCCGAGTCGGTGTCGCGATGATGATGTAGTCTTCCGGGCGAATCTCCTTGGGTTCTTCGTCTTCTTCTACTGGTGTAGGGCCTCCCATAAATATTCCGATCTTCTTGATCACATCGTCATTCTTCTCCACTAATACTTCAATTTTCTCTTCATAATCTTCACATGTAGCCTTGAGTTCTTCCTCCAGTTCCTTGATTATTGTCCTTGCCTTCTTTCGATCTATCATGTCGGCGCACATCTGTCTCTCCCGATGTCGAATGTGCTGGTTTAACTCCTGGATAAAATCTGCAATTGATCTATCCTTTCTCGTGCTGATCATCTCCCAGTGCTCATCTCGGCGCCCACAAATCTGGTAGATAGTATCCTTCAGTTCATTGCGGTAAACTTCTCCAATGCGTCCCATGGCGATGTGAGCTGCCATGCTCTTTCCTAGACTCCAAGTTGGTGCATCAAAAGAAAACTCTATGGGCTCAGTGACTGGCATGAATGTCCTTCCTGGAACTTGAACTTGAATCATCCAGCGCTCTTCTTCAGGTAGGGGGGCGTTGTAGGTTCCGGTGAAGCTTGGTACTCCTATGTTCAGGTATCTAGTGACTTCCTTCAAGTGACGTCCAAAGGGTGTATCTTCATCCGGTTGAGTGAACTTGTTCCTTACATCCGCCATACTAAAAGAGTAGAAAATATGAGAAGAGAGAAAGAGAAGAAAGTGAGTAGTGTTCTAGGTCTTTAGCTTAGTGGTCGTGTCCTACAGTCAGCGTGTGCTCTGATAATATCTTGTAGCGACCAGACCTCAAACAGTACATGAAGGATTTATAATAGAGTAGCAATCACACACTTATTACATCGAGTGTCTCAAAAGAGAACTAATTACAATAAATATGGCTTAAGGCCATCTAACAATGATAACAACAGAAGGCTTGGAAGATAAGTGAGTCCATCAACTCCAACGGCATCACTGAGTATAGAACCACGACCTAAAAACTCCTTAATCATCGTCTAAAAAGTCTGCAACATGAACGTTGCAGCCCGAAACGGGTCAGCATATGGAATATGCTGGCAAAGTTACACATAGAGAGTAGTGGAATGAAACAGCTATTCTATATGCATATTTGGCTGGTGGAAAGCTCTATGGTTACAGTTTTGCGTAAAGCCAATTTTTCCCTACTGCAAAGGAATAAATTTTATTTAACTACCATGGTAGCTGTTAAACATTCAGAATGGTTGATAGCATTCTCAATCCCAATTAAGCATCATCATTAAACAAAACCCAACAAAATAAATATTAGAGTAACATGTTGAGATTCACATGATAATCCAGGTACTAGATACTCAAGATGTCCATAACCGGGGACACAGCTAATCATGATTAGTGTATACACTCTCTAGAGGTTTGCGCACTTTTCCCCACAAGACTCGATCGCCTCTGTTTGGTTTCTCGCACTACATGGTGTTTGAGAAGACGGATGACCGAGACATAGTGTTTCAGAAGCGCTAGCACCTTACGATCGGGCAGACCGTTACACCTACTTTCCCCTACATCTGCTAGTCCACCACTCTAAGAGTTCGCACAACTTAGTCAACTATGCTAGAGCCCCTAATAGCTTGTGGCTGCACACGGAAGTTTCTAGCATGAATAATCTCATTATCCCTTTGAGCCTGGGTGGCGGTCCATAAAAAAAAGGCAATCGCTGGGATACCCAGGTGCCTCAATCCACCCAGATGTGTATTTAAGTTGCCACCTTAGATAAACCATTAATTAACAATCTCACATCTGTCATGGAAACACTCACCCAATCCACGTCTACTAGCATAGCATGGCAATAAGCAAACGTAGAAGTAACTCCCAAAGGTTTGATTATAAACAGGTAATAGGTACTACCTCAACTACTTCCCAAACCCACAATTCAATTAGATCCTAATCATGCAATGTGTGAGGATTGATCTAATGCAATAAAACTGAGTAGTGGGAAAACATGATCAAAATGTTACTTGCGTTGCTGATGATCCGGGAAACCTAGCGATTCGAAGTAGCAAGCGGCACACTCCGGGTACTCTATCGCAAGCAAACAAGCATACAATAAGTACTCAACTAATGCATAGGTAAAACTCAAATAATAGATCTAACCAGAAAGTTCAGCTTAAGAACTCCGGTTGGCAAAAAGAATCAAATCGAACGAAGCAACGAAAAACAAATGGGAAAAGAAACAGGCTTTGTTTACTATTCTAGATCTAAGGCAATTTTTACAGTGGCAAAAACTTGTTTAAGTTGGTTAATCGGAAAGAGGGTTTCGGGACAAAACTCCAGGCGCTTGAATCGCCTGATTCCGATAAACGAGCGAAAAGTTAGACTAAAACAAAAATCGGATCACAGATCGCGATCAGAAAAATCGCGTATTTAATCCGAGAAAAATAAAAACGACGAACGTTCGCTAGAATGAACGAACGGACGAGTGCTCGCTATTTAAATAAACCGGAAAAACCGATCTATTTAAAAAAACCGAAACTAAAAAAACGATCAAAACCGTCGGAAAAACCGAACGGTTTTTTTCGAGAAAACAGGAGACTAAAAAAAACTACCTCCGGCAACTCCGGCGATGGCGGCGGCGGTGGTCCGGTGGGTCCGGCGGCGGCAACGAGGCGCGGCACGGCGGCGGCGGCTAGGGTTAGGGTTGGGCGGGGCGGGGACTTGGGCCTCGACTGGGGCGGCGGGGCGGCTAATAAGAGGCCCGGCCAGGAGAGTCCCGGCCGAAAACAGCCCGAGGTCGGTTCGGACGTTTTTTAAAATAATTACGCTCGGAAGAAAAAACAAAAGAAATATTAAACAGACTCCAAAAATTCCGAAATAAATTTTCTCCTGCTTCTAAAATCAAGCCGCACAGGATGAACATTCATTTGGGGCCTAAATGCAATTTTGAAAAACGCGCATTTTTCCTAAATTCAAATAAAATAACAAATGAAACCAAAATAAATATTATTTGATTTTTTATTAAATCCTCAATATTTCTTTATTTTGGGAAAGTCATTTTATTCCCTCTCTCATATTTTTGTAATAGAAATAATTGAAGATAAAATAAATAAAATCAATTGATCCTATTTTCAGAATTTGAGAAAACTCAAATATGAAAATAACGAAATCCCCAACTCTCTCCGAGGGTCCTTGAGTTGCGTGAAATTTCTAGGATCAACCAAAATCTAATAAATATGATATGCAATGATGATCTAGTGTATAACATTCCAAATTGAAAATTTGGGATGTTACAGGCTATGTTACCGCTTTTGCTCAGCCCCTCTGATAGCGTTGCTAGTTGCAGGTGAAGGTGAAGTTTGTTCCATGTTGGAACATGGATATTGTCGGGATATCATTATTATGTCTTATTGACATTAATGCATCTATATACTTGGTAAAGGGTGGAAGGCTCGTCCTTATGCCTGTTGTTTTGTTCCACTCCTGTCGCCCCAGTTTCCGTCATACCAGTGTTATGTTCATTGATTTTGCGTTCCTTATGAGGTTGGGTGTTATGGGAACCCCTTGAAAGTTCGACTTGAATAAAACTCCTCCATCAAGGCGCAACCATGGGTTTACATTTGCCACCTAAGCCTTTTTCCCTTGGGTTCCGCGAACTCAAGGGTCATCCTTATTTTAAACCCCCGGGCGAGTGCTCCTCTAAGTGTTGGTCCAAACTGGGCGTTGTCCGGCGCCCCCTGGGCAACCAGGGTCTATGCCAACCCGATGTCTGGCCCATCCGATGTGCCCTGAGAACGACATACGTGCGACTCCTATCGGGATTTGTCAGCACATCGGGAGGCTTTGCTGGTCTTGTTTTACGATTGTCGAAATGTCTTGTAACCGGGATTCGGAGTCTGATCTGATATTCTTGGGAGAAGGAATATCGTTCGTTGACTGTGAGAGTTTGTGATGGGCTAAGTTGGGACACCCCTGCAGGGTTTTGAACTTTTGAAAGCCATGCCTGCGGTTATGGGCAAATGGGAATTTGTTAATATCCGGTTGTGGAGAACTTGACACTTAACTTAATTAAAATGAATCAACCGCGTGTGTAGCCGTGATGGTCTCTTTTCGGCGGAGTCCGGGAAGAGAACACGGTCTTGTGTTATGCTTGAACGTAAGTAGTTTCAGGAACACTTCTTGATCACCATTAGCTTCTCGACTGTACTTTGCTTCTCTTATCGATCTCTTTTGCGTCAGTTAACCACCATATATGCTAGTGCTTGCTGCAGCTCCACCTCACTACCCCTTTCCTACCTTTAAGATTAAATAGTCTTCATAGCGAGGGTGTGAGATTGTTGAGTCCCCGTGACTGACAGATACTTCCAAATAGATGCAGGTGTCGATGATGCCAATGCAGGGGATGCTACCGAACTCAAGTGGGAGTTCGACGAGGATTCATGCCGTTACTATGTTTCTTTTTTGGATGATCAGTGGAGGAGCTCAGTTGGGTCTCTTATCGATCTCTTTTGCGTCAGTTAACCACCATATATGCTAGCATTTGGGGTTGTCTTTCTTTATTTTGGTTCCATAGTCGGACCTTGATTTTATTCTGGATGATGTATTACTATTTATGTATTGTGTGAAGTGGCGATTGTAAGCCGACTCTTTATCCCTTTCTTATTCAGTACATGGGATGTGTAAAGATTACCCCTCTTGCGACATGCCTACCATGTGGCTATGCCTCTAGGTCGTTCCCCGACACGTGGGAGATATAGCTGCATTGTGGGTATTACAAGTTATGACATAGGGTGACACAGAACTAGCTCCAGTTCATCAATGTAATGTAGGCATGTATTCTGAATATAGTCATGCCTGCTTACGGTAAATAACTTGCATGCCATCTTTTGTCCTACCCTCCCGTGGTAGCGGGGTCCTATCGGAACCTAAGGGATATCGGGCTTCATTTTAATAGAGTACAGGAACAAAGCATTAACACTTAGTGAATACATGAACTCCTCAAACTATAGTCACCACCGGCAATTGTCACGATTATTATCACTTCGGGGTTAATGGATCATAACCCATAGTATGTGACTATTGACTTGCAAAATAGGATCAAGAACTCACATATATTCATGGAAACATAATAGGTTGAGATGTGAAATCATGGAACTCGGGCCCTAGTGACAAGCATTAAGCATAGCAAAGTCATAGCAACATCAATCTCAGAACATAATGGATACA